>CM024548.2:23182100-24572926 GCA_014182405.2 Eucalyptus sideroxylon | reverse complement strand
AGATATCAAGCTATGAAGGTGGAGGAAAGTTTAAAACCGATTTCTTTTCGTAAGTCATATTGAAGTCTTTATCTTCTGCATTTTACTAGTTAATCCCATCTCGTGCATATGCTGTGTACATGCACTGCTAATGAGAGACACTATACGATAAAGAGTTTGTGCATTCAAATAATCTTCACCAACTTTGACTGCCAAAAGAGTTGCATTTTCACTGACCTCTCCATATTACAAAGAATTCCATAGATTAAGCATGAAGAATATAGCTCGAGAGCATATGGCCTTTGGGTTCCATATTGTCAAAAATTTTCCTTGATATAACGAGAAAAAGTACATTCAGAATCAAATATCTAGCATGCATGGTTCTGCAAGGACATGGATATGCATGCAGCAAAATGCAGTATAATTAATTAGAAAGAAGGATTACCGCCACTAATCTCACATTCGCACAAACCTGTTGTTCCATCATCAACATTGACAAAATGTGTAGCATTTTAACTGACTTCGTAGAAATAGAAAAGGGAACTACTACTTACGGAAGTAAATCTCCCCCATCGTCACAGATCGCGCACATTGTATCAAATATGTCTTCCTCATTTTCCTCTTCAGAATCCCCGATATAAACACTCTCATTATCTGCTGCCATGGAGTTGAATTTTCTTTTGGCCGGAACTTCCTGTTAAATAATAGATGGTAAGATTGCAGAATAGCACATAATTTGTGTCAGTTCAGTTAAGTTGTAAAAATTTTTATGCCGGTCAGCAAAATTAAACAATGATAGAAGCTCATTTCTCTATGATTTTTTGATTGATATAAGGAAATAAAAAAAGGCGGCCTTCACCTCACTATGTCTTGAAAAAAACATAACTTACTAGACATACCATAGATTTCGCCAAGTCTTCTCTTTTGGTAGCTTCCGTGATGCGAGGTAATATCTCACCCTCTTCTTCAGACGATTCCATTTGTCAATTTAATTCTCAGCCTGTCTCAAGAATCAGAGAGGCACTTTTCAATGAGAAATACAATAGTGAGCAGATTAGCATAACTCGGAATGAGTCAACACCCTTGACAACATGGATTAAAATAAACCCATAAAATTTTTTTATAGAGAATTCAGAACTAACATGATTTTTAAAAGCACACACAAATACGCATGCACATAGATTTCTCTTTTCTTCTTTCGTGTTTTTCAATTTCTAAGATGTTGTACGGACTCCCCAAGCACAGGCCATCACTCGGGACGCCATTCATGCAGCAATCGATATAGGAACACGACAAACCATCGGACTGCAGTACACCAACCCATCTCCAAGCATCACTAGAAGTTACTACCGACGGTCCTCATCAGCGTACAGTTTGTCGTTCCAGTCGACCAATATCAAAAAAGAAAGATGAGTTTACATGGCTCTAAAATACGACGAACTAAAGAAACTGATACTAGCATGATAATCAGTCGGACTGAATCGAACTATCTAAGTTTTTTAAATACAGCGACGCCTCCACGAGTGCGAAAGACACGACATAGTCGACAGAATCTCAACAGACGAAGAGTAAACGTTCCCTTTCTGAAGCATCAGCAGGTAAACTGATAGCGATAGACACAGATGCAGTGCATATATGGCAACACTACGTTAACCCCGTACATTTCCCGCGCGTTTGGAAACGAAACCCCCCTGGTTCACGGACTTAAAAATGCGGACCGAGCCGCGACTCTCGTCGCGCGCAGTGAGAGCGGAAACGAGGCCGGGAGGTACCTTGGCCGACAAGACACTGCGGCGGCGGCGGCGGCGGCGGCGGCGAGCGATTTCTCGCCGGGCGTCTTCGCTCAGCGCCCGAGGGCGAAACCCTAGGGAGCGCTCGGCGACGGAGACGACGGTGAAGCGGTTTCTAGGGAAAGAGAGAGAGAAGGGAGGAAGACGGTAGGAAAATCTGCAGAGATATAGAGAGAGAGAGAGAGAGGAGTGCTATTTGAGAGATGAAAGTTTGCGAAAGGACGAGGCGAGGACCGAACATGCTTTTTGCTTCAAACGGTTTTGGTTTTTGTACATTTCAACTGCCCCGGACGAAATTACCGAGATGTCCCTGATCAGGCCGAACCGCCAGCGCGCTCCCGCGACGTTTCGTTCTCATCCTGGCTTTTGGAGGAGCCCGCGGTAATTTCGACCTCCACGAAATCCCATTTTGCCAAATATTCTCCTCCTTCTTTGTATCATTTTTGGGACTCAGTTCCTTTTAAAGAAATCTTAGACCCTGAATCTAATTTCAATTTTGCAACCAAATTTTTTTATTAAAAAAAAATCACTAACTTTTACTCTAATATCGAATCCGCTTTGATTAACCCTCTCCAAAAATCGACATTAATTTCTCCAAAATTATCAACATAAGTCATTATCGAAATTTGTGTCGCCATCCACGCCTTCACCTTTGGAACAATAGTAGAACCAATAATTATGAAGAAACAAGTGACAATTTTTGGATGAATGGTTAACCGAGGTAAAATTGAGGTTAGAGTGAAAATTTGTAATTTTTTAAACAAAAAAAAAGAGACAAATTTGAAATTAAAATCGAAGTTGGGGTTTTCTTAATGTGAATGAACTCTCCTTATTTTTTTTTGTCAAATAACCATCTTTTTTTTTTTGTCCTAATCTAACTTCTAACTCACTCTTGTTGCCTTGCCTCTTTATAGAGCATAAGAGTCAAAATCTATACATAAAACTAATTATTTCCACCCCAACCATCTAATCTAATGAAGGTGAGGATTCAGACCTTCCACCTTTCCCTTACAATGGGGAAGGATGGCCATTATGACAAATCCCAATAGTTAATTACCCTCCTCATTTGCTTCCTCTATTTTGTTAGTTTTTGCATGAGCTATTATCTCACTTCATTGAATTGGTCATTATTGTTGTTTATGAAATATTGGATTAAGGTGAATAAAGTTGCCTTATATATTGGTAAACAAAAAAAGAAAAACGAAGAGAAAAAATAATTTGACATCATATCATAACTAATCTTGAAACGAGAAAAGGACAAAAATAGGATGAATGGCTTTACTTGCTTCTTCAAGCTTTTTGTTTATGAAAGATTAGATTGAGGTGAATGAAATTGCCCTAAATCTCGGTAAACAAAAAAAGGAAAATGAAAAGAAAAAATAATTTCCCATCACATCGGGTAATCTCAAAATACAAAAGGACAAAGAATAGAATAAAATGATAACTAATCTCAAAAGGAGAAAATGATAGAGACATGGCATAAAAGTCTAAACTCACATTTAAAATTAATCGTCTTCATTTCAACCCTTAAGAAGATAGAGATTCAAACCCGCCACACTTCCTTCTAACTAGAAAGGGAGGCCGTGGGGACAAATCCCAATAGTTAATAAACCTCCCTATTTGCTCCATCTACTTTGTTAGTTTTTGCATGAGCTATTATCTCGCTTCATTGAATTGGTCATTATTGAGAAATTATTTATTTATGAAAGGTTAGATCAAGGTGAATGAAGCTGCCCCAAATCTCGGTAAAAAAAATGAAAAGAAAAAATAATTTTACATCATATTATAACTAATCTTGAAAAGAGAAAAGGACAAGAATAGAATGAATGGCTTTACTTGTTTTTTCAAGATTTTTGTTTATGAAAGATTAGATCGAGGTGAATGAAATTGCCTTAAATCTTAGTAAACAAAAAAGAAAACTATAAAGAAAAAATGATTTCCCATCACATCATAGCTAATATCGAAAAAATAGAAAATGACAAAGAATAGGGAAAAAAGATAACTAATCTCAAAAAGAAAAATGATAAAGACAAAGTATGGGAGTCAAAATCCACACCTAAAATTAATTGTCCCCACCCACTCCAGCCCCTAAAGAAGGTAAGAATTCAAAACCCTCACATCTCCCTTTTAATGGGGAAGGATGGCTGATGGAGCAAATTCCAATGGTTATTCCTCTATTTTGTTAGTTTTTGCGTGAGCTGTCATCTCGCTTCATTGAATTGGTCATTATCGAGAAAGTTATTTGTTTATGAAAGGTTGGATCAAGGTGAATGAAGTTGCCCTACATCTCAGTAAAAAAAAAAAAAAAATGATTTTTTTTTTTTTTTACATCATATCATAACTAATCATGACAAGAGAAGAGGACAAAAATGGAATGAATGGCTTTACTTGTTTCTTCAAGCTTTTTGTTTACGAAAGATTAGATCAAGGTGAATGAAATTACCCTAAATCTCGGTAAAAAAAAAGGAAAAATGAAAAGAAAAAATAATTTATCATCACATCATAGCTAATCCTGAAAAATACAAAAGGACAAAGAATAGGAAAAAATGATAACTAATCTCGAAAAGAGAAAAGGACAAAAATAGGATGAATGACTCCACTTATGGATAGAATCGAAATTAAATTTGATGTTGAAATTTTTCTTTAAGTGAATTAACCAACCCTCCTGTCATTTGCCTCCTCTTTTTTTGTTATTTTCTGTATGAGCTATTATCTCGTTTCGTTCAACTAGTTATTATTGAGAAAGCTTTTTGTTTACGAAAGATCAGATGGAGGTGAATGGAGTTGCCCTAAATCCCAATAAACAAGAAAGAAAAATGAATAGAAAAAGTAATTTTTTTGTCATATCGCAGCAAGTCTCGAAAAGAACGAAAATGGAAAAAGATGGCCCATGCAGGTCTCGAACCTGCGACCTTCGCGTTATTAGCACGACGCTCTAACCAGCTGAGCTAATAGGCCAGCTTGGTAAACTCTCCAAGTTTTTATTAATTGACAAATGAAAATATTGGGAAAAAACTACCGAGTGCTGATATCTGATGCACTGCAGAATGCACCTGGGGCGCTTGCGCTTTTGATGTGGGAATTATATTAACGAAACAAAAAACTCAGCCTATCTTTATTAACTTCACAGCTTAATCAGCAAAATCATTTGACACACCTCGCATCGTCATTCATAGAAAAGAAAGATAAACATATATATATTTTGCTAGAAATCCATCCTGGCCTCGCTCGATATAATTTAGAATCATTGCGCGATATATAATAATCTCATCAGGATCCTTTTTGATATTGTTGGTGACAGATTGCAGAGCTGTTTGGTTGTATCCGTTGTTGTGGGCAATGAGTATGTCTGGTCCATCCGAAGGCAGAATGCGATTACAATGCATTTCCCCCTTTTGCTTTCTTCCCTCTGTTCATCCTACCACAACAATCCTCGCCTCCTCGACCCGTTTTAGATCGATCGCGCAAAATGCAGGTCCACACAAGGAAAAAGAATCTGTCAGGTCGGGATGTATCCAATCCGATACCCCTCGACTTCTGTAGAGCCTCCAACCTCTATCCGACCACCAGCTAACGATGCTCGTCCCCGGCGCATCTGTGCATCTGTTAATGATGCCAACATCAAACTTTATGTGGGCACAAAACAATGGTAGAGTACCTTCTAAGTTAGACCTGCACTTTCCTCACCGTAAAATGCATTTAATACTAAGCAGATGCGAGGGCACTGATGGCGGCATTGCCTTCCAACTTTCCAGTTGGCAAACAATTATTGCGATCATTGCTTCAACACCAGCATGCCACCTCATGCCACTTCCAGCATTACTCAACTTAAGCCAAAAGCTGGAAGTCACGTTTGATTTAAAAGCTCACGGAATGTGGTTGTTCTTCTGTCCTGATCAGTGTAATCAATGATCTTTTAGACCAGTAACCTCGGGGAGATCTTAAGGGAAAAACTTCCCAGTATAGAAAATTTAGGTGAAGCGTCACTTTTACAGGGAAATTATTCCCTGGATTTGGTGAAGTAAACACTTCATTGACCGACGGATCGCCATCTCCTTGACACAATTGAAAATGGGCAAGAAGCAGCTTAAGTCACTGATCCCTGATCTTCTCTGATTATCAATGTAGTCTGTGTCATTACTTTTCACACTTCCATTGAATTTAGGCGACGATTTTTTCGTTGAAAATGTTCGAGGCCTGAAAGTGAAACTTAACCCCGTTGATGAGGGCAGTGGCCTCGTCGTCAATTATATCAAGAACTTGCTTGAAATGATGGTAAATTCCTACCTTATGACTAAGAAACTACGGTTATGATTTCCAAAGTGTAGACTATTTCCTCTTGAACAGTCCTCAAAGATTGAATGTATAGCCAGATACTTGAAAGATGCCCGTGTATAGCACCCGTGATGCAATTTCTTATTCAGCAAATGAAATAACAGGCCAGTCAAATTTGAATGGACATATTCATCTGCAACAGTATGAAATGTATATCTTTTTTTTAGTATTACAAGACTGGATAAATCACATCTCATGCACAATGTGAACAACATATGTGTCGAAAAAAATGGTATTTCAAATGAAAATAAATTAAACAATCCGAAAAGGCCTTTGGACATAAAGTGATTTAATCATCCCGACATGAAAATGTTCTCTCACAGTAGCACCACCAGCAGACCACTCAAAACAGCCAAGACCAAATGACCCCAGCTGTTGCTCAACTTAGGAGAAGAACTCGGCTTCGAAGCTGTCGAAGATCCAGCTTGCGATCCTCCAGCCGGAGAATCTGCAGCTGGGCTAATATCCGGAGCTGGTGCAGGCGCCGGAGTCGGAGGAATGTCAGTTCCAAATATTGCTTCAGGAAGGAGAACCTTATCGATTTGGTAAACTGCAACAGGGTCGGTAGAATGCACACTGCTGCTAACTTTTGTATTAGTCCAACCGGAACTGAGACGCACTGTTCCAGTGATATCGGTAAAGTTGACACTGTATTCTCCACCCGCGAATGTGCTAACTGGGCTCACATTGCTGAGGTTCTTGAAATCGGAAAGAGTGTAATAATGAGGCAGGGCATGGAAGAGGCAGAGTGACTTGAGCTGGTCGTTGGTGAGGTTGGACAAGGACGGCTTCTTTTGAGATGCAAAGGCGCCGTCCTTAGGAACGAATAACGTAATGCCTTCCTCAGTATTGTTGGCTTGATTCTGGAAGGTGTCGATGACTTTGGTGGATTCGAGGTAGCTGAGGAAGGTCTGGAAGGGACCGGCCACGGAGAGCAGGTCCGTGAGGTTCACAAAATCTGGGGCTGGTGCTGGGGCAGGCGTTGGGCTGAGGGTAGGAGCGTTGGCAATTTGAGCATGCGATGATGGAGAGATCGACAGCAGGAGAGCCAAGCTGATGATGCAGGCAAAGGGCAATTCCATTATGTTCTCGTAAGTTGGGATGCTTCCTCCAATGCCAAGACTAAAAGTTCCTGCAACAATGAAGATTGAGGAATGTTACAGAGAGAGGACTGATCTTTCGGACTTCAGTCCAGAATAAATTCCACCTCCACAAACCTATAAGAAATGCTACAAAAATCTTAAGCTTGAAGTAGAAAATGCAGTGAGAGAAGTTCTTGTCGGCACAGATGCAGATCTGCTCAAAGCTAACTGATCGAAACTGAAGAGGACACTGGGCCATGCTTGGTCCAGCGACCGAGTCGAAAAGGATCTTAGAATCTAGTTTCTGCAATTCTGTAGCTTTTGCTAAATAGAAAAATCCCAGGAAGTGAGAGAACCACGGGGAAAACTCGGATCAATAACCCTCTGAACCTTACAAAGATCTTTTTTCTTTTTCTTTATGAATATTCTAAGTGCTTCCTTTCTTTTTTACCAATTGGCAGCACCCTGCAGAAGACTCTGCAGTAGAGCCTAGTCAAACAACATTAAAATTCTTCAGACAAAAGATAAAAGTCCACATCCCAGATCTCGTGTCAATGTCACCTCAAAGAAATGAAACTTACTTGAACTTCACCGGAGAGAGAGAGAGAGAGAGAGAGAGAGAGAGAGAGAGAGACATCGTGATAAGACAAGTATGATGATGAGAAATCCACTACAAGAAGCCATAGAGCAAAAACAATCCAACCAGTGCAATGCAGGAAAGAAAGGCTGGGGATTCTAACCTGACAAGGAGGAGCTCAGAGAGGCAATGAAGAAAGGAATGGATCGTGTATTAGCACTAGACAAAATATATAGAGCGAGAGGCAGAGAACTAATGGAGTTTTTAAAGAGGCAAGATAAAAAAAAAAAACGACTGAGATGGGGTCAGCAGTGACGGGCCAGCGATGAGGACCCTTACACATTGCGTCGTAATATGGAGGAGGCTCCTTCTTATGTATTATTAGATCAAAGCTTTTTCGGCATTACTTTGTCATCAAGAATTCTGTAGGGGAAGGAAGATAAACAAAGGGAAAGAAAGTCCACATGGAGGGTGGGCTTTCCAAATCGCTCTTCTTCTTTCTCTCTCTTTTTGCGCGCTTCTGTTCTAGACACCAGCCTTGCACTCTACCCCACGATTAAATTAAAAAAAAAAAAAAAAAACCATTCTCGTTTCCACAGCTTCCAGAGCTCGCCATCTCGTGGAAACTTCGCGCATTCGTTCGGGATCGAATGTCGTGCTGAATGTTGGATTGTGCATCTACTCGTTTTCCTGTTCCCTTATTTAGTAATTCGTAGGAGATTACTGCATACATCTGACTACTACGTATTGGAGCTGATGAATGAGTGAGGTCTGAAGGCAAGGTAGAATCGATGCGGTGCCCACATGAATAGAATATCAATATCTCTCCCATGCTTAACACCAGCTATAGATTAAAAATGAATTTTTCTGATTACCAAACATTTCTTGAAAGAAAAGAGATTCAAGGTTTGCAGCTATAATATCCCAGCTAAGCCTTTTCCCATCACGCAAAAAAAGAAGTTGGTTTCGTCAGAGTTTCTTTTTTATGCGGGTTTGGTCAGACTTCCCAACAAAAGTTAACGGCCAGTCGCTAGAAAAAGGAAAATTGACACTTACGATTAATTTCTTTCACAAAAATAAATAATTTAATAAAATTTTTAAAAATAATTGCTTAAAATAATTAATTAATATAAAATATTTTCATTATTAATAATAATTTATGTCTGCATATTTATTTCCAAATTATTCATTTTTCGTGAAATAAATAAAGCTAGTAACAGCTTTATTATTTCCTTTAAATTTTGAGGATTAGCCGACCATTATTTCATGAATATTTCAGAGACTAGTTCGAGGCACCATCTTTCCGATTTATGATTAGTTAAAACTTAAACTTACAAAAAAAAACTAATTTATCAAATATTGTGAATATAATAAAAAAAGTTGATACTTCGAATTTCTCCTCTCTTTTTTTATTATTTTATTTTGCTAACATTTACTATTTAACTTTCATTCTTCTTGGAACACATGATAACATCGAGTTCTCACAACATCAAGTTGCTGAAAGAGGCTCTCCGATTGTGGGGACCGAGTATTCAAGTGCGAATGATGTATTTTTCATGTCATTATTTCTCCGATCGCCATTTTATGTTAAACACCACTAATTTTGTTATAGACAACTTCATGGTTAATTGCGACCGTACCATTTGTGAAGCAGAGTTTAAAATCAGTAAAAGAAAAGGGCTTAACGAAAGAAAGATAGTCATGTTTCTTAAGTTTATATCCTTGGTAAAATAAATGCCTTTTTCGAAGTTAAATCTATTGTTCTTCAATTTTTTCCAGAGCTTCTGGGTTACTATTGCTTTCGGGCTTTTACATCATTCTTTTTTTATATATATTTTATGGCATCTGTTTGTCGGCGATAAACTCAGGTGCACTGGAGACACGTGAAATAACCTAGGAATTCTTTAATTTTTATTTCGACGTACGGAGAGAGAGGGAGGAGGGAGAGAGAAATCAAATAAAAAAAGAAATCGGGAAATTCTTAAAATACAGGTCCACATCTCCTTCCATGAAATCGACAGCCCTACAGACATGCAGGGATTTGGTCAGGCTGCCGACACCGTGAACGAGAAATAAGAACGTTTTTCATTTTCATTTCTCTTTCTCTTTATATCTCTCTATAAAATAAGGCGGGATAAACAATTGTCGTAATTTTCGCATGGCACTCATTTGAATGCCATAATTATTCTTTTATTACTTGAATGCTATAACTTCTAAAAAATGCTCACTTGATTGACATATATCCCGAACTTTTTGTTTTACTAATTTAAGTTATGATTAACACTATAAAAATCCTAAACTATGCCTCTAGTGACATAAATATTCCAAACTCTTTTTTGAGTCATTATATAAATTAAAATTACCCGTTGAGACACTTGTATCCACACTTCTTCTTTTTTTATGTCATTAAAAACCCCGAGTTTATACTAGTGTGAAGGACATGTCCCAGATGGAACTTATGTAGAAAGTATATATGTTACATATGTATAAATTGAAGATTTTTAGGGACAAAATTTAGGATATTTATGTTATAATGATCATAATTTAGGTTTTTTTTTTTTTGGTAGTAGCACTGGCCCTTCAAGTTCTCACTTTCTATGTGCAATCTTCTTTATATCTTAAAATCATTAATCAACAAATAGAGGTGATCAATGAGTGCCTCGTTTTATTTAAAATGCATAGATCTTCCAATATGGGACCCCTACAATACATCTTGATTTTTATATATTTCTCAACTTACTATAAAATATATGTTGCCAACATCATTATATTGATTAAAAGAATAAAAAAATTTGCTCAGCCAACCACCCATTATTGCTGGTGAAAGGATGCTAAGAGAGTTTGGTTAAGGAGAATACAGTGCATTTCCTACTCTAGCCCTTTTCTCATTACCTACCCCCCCTCACTTTTATTTATTTATTTTCTTGATATCTTCTCCTTTATTCCCCTTTCAATCACTAATGCATCTCTTCGCCAAAAATATATTATTAGTATTATATATTTATCTATTCTGTATACCAAAGGAGATGTTTAGAAGGACATATAATAGATGTCAGTATGTCACTTCCTTCCCCTCTCCACTACTTCTTCTTCTTCTTCTTTTAAACTTGCGTTTCACTAAATTTATATCTTCGCTTTTGCCCTTCGCTTCACCTCATCCATTCTGTCACTTTTTCTTTGTCAAATTGCTTTTACTTCATTTTCAGGCGTAGTTATGAATTTTGATGTGAATAATTTAGAAATGCCAAAGTTTCGATTTAAGTTCCTAAACAAATTCCCAATATTGATATCCAACTTTGAAAATTTAGCAAGAATGATTAATTGGAAAATCTTAATAAGTTATGGTTTAGCTATTTCTAAACTGAAAAATCTTAATAAATTACGATAATTATTCCGAGATTTTTCATCCGATTCATTGAGATTTTGAATGTGGCCCATGAAACAATCAGATTATATTGATTTATAGGAACACAAACGTTCCACCTTCTTATAGAAATCAACATCACTTGCACTACTCCAGTTGGTTTGCCGGTTGCTTTCGAGCAGTATTCTCATTCTTTCTTCCCCTCTGTAATCTATTTTTCATTTGATTTCAGGTAGGCATCACATCCGGGCAAAAAGGCTGCTAGTCCAAGCATTACGGCAAGGCTTTTGAATGATGCAAGCTAAGCTATGATTAGTCATCTAAACCATAATGCTGAATAAACCTCGTGCTTAATTAATCAAATTTAAGATCGAGCAGCTGTCTATAGCTCCTCCTGATATCACGTTTCTGGCGCACCGACTTGATTTGGTTGTTGGAGATTTGAGTCATGTACTCAAAGGACTATCAATTAAAAGTTTTCTTTTTGGCGGTGTCCTTTTTTTTTTCTTTACTTGTGGTGGCCTTGAGATCTGGTGGCCAGAGTTCAAGCTTCTTCCGCTCGAGTTTGAGCTCTAGGTTCGTGGCCACGGCGGTTCGAACTCAAGTTGGCCACTAGATATCGAGCTTACAGCTGCCATGATCATTTCAGCTTTGAGTTCATGGTCATAGCGGTCGTGATGGCTTTGCCTAGATATGGGCAAGGCTAGGCTAGGGTTGTGACCCTTGAGCACCACAAGTTAAAAAAGAAAAGAGAGAAAAGAGAAGAAAATAAAAATAAAATAAAATAAAAATCGAAAAAATATTAGGTATTTTTAAAATTTGTTCACGTTAAAGTCAGTTATGTTATATAGGATAGCTGACATTCACGTAAGTAAATTCTTGCCAAAATTAACTAGATGGATACAATTAGTAAAATGTGAAAATGTTTAAGACTCAATTAGTAAAATTAAAATGTTTAGAACTGAATTAATAATAATGCAATAAATTCAAGACTTTTTGGACAATTTTTCCATTATTGGACATTTGAGCCATGTACTCAAAGGAGGATGATACGATGGGCAGGGTTGAAGAATCGCTTCCTCTGCCTCGCAAGGCAATTGGGCATTAGCGATGGGAAAGAATGCAAAGATTTTGACCCTGGATTTGCGAAAGGCGCCGCATCCGACGCCCCTAAAACTTTGGACATAAAGCGCAAACGGCATCGACCCGAGTTGTCTTCAAGGTCGTTGTTTAGCGAGCTTTAGTTACATGCATGGGAATGTGGAATCTGAGCTGTGCAACGATGAACTTTGCATGAAGAGTCGGTTGGTCGTTCGGTTCTGCATTGGTACCAAGAGCCAGAATGGTTGGGCCATCTGATTTGCTGGAGTCAAGGCAGAAATTGTAAGGTCGTTGATCATAAGTAAGCCATGCGTCAGGGTGTAGTATGGGCCTAAGCATCGCCATGAACCAGTCATCCTAGAAACCCTAGAACTGACACATGTAAATTGCCATACATCACTATCAATGCTAACAATTTTAGGGGTGAGCATCAGTTCGGGGTTAGCTCGGGACCCTAACCCGCGTTTGGTAAACCAACCTTGTTGGTCCGATCCTAGAAAAAGTATTTTGGTTCCGGGGAACAATTTTTGAAAATGCAAATACGCTTTGGTGAATGGGGTTTTCCCGAATAAAAATAAACGCAAATGTTTGTTTTGGATAAATTTCTTTTATTTTTTCTATTTTTTTCTATTTTTTCTTTTTTTCTTTCATTTTCATTTTTTTCTTCTTTTGAGATGCAACTTTGGCCAAAATACCGTTTGGTAAAATTTGCATTTGTAAAGGACTTTTATTAAATTAAAAAAACAAAAAAACATTTCTCTTATTTTTTTTTTAAGTCCGCCACCGGACCGAGGCCGGATCCGGCTAACGGATGGCCGGATCCGCCGCGCGGGTCGCGCGACCTCGGGCGGCCGTCGCCCGGGTCGCCCGGGTCGCGCGATCCAGCACTGGCGGCCGTCGCCCGGGTTCGCGCAATCCCTTGGACGGCGGTCGTCGGCCTCCGATCGGCTTCTCTCCGGTGAAGATGAACAATAGAAGTTGCATTCCACAAATGCAACTTCCCAATGGACCTCTCCTCCATTCCCCTAAAGTCCCTTCAAGCCCTTTGGAGATGCAAAGAAAAAAAGAAAAAAAAAAAAGTTGCATCTCCCAAAGTCTCCAAAATATTGAACCAAACACCTTCAAAGCATTTGGCCAAACCCCTTTAGAGCCCCAAAGTCCCTTTCAAATGCCGAACCAAATTGGTGCCCTTAGTCCAATTTCTAGGGAGATTGAGTTGGTCATCGGTCCCAAAATTCCTAAAACATCACTGTGCGGGTGTCACGACTAAATTTTCAAGTGAACCACCTAGGGTTTGGCTAATGAATTGTTAAGCCTAAACTTAGCTCGGCTCTCCCAAGCCTATACCAATTCGCGACTTAGGTTCAAATTTCTTAACGTGCAAATTGATTTTTCAATCAGGAGACGCCACTAATCTATTTTTGGTGGGTTGATTAGAAATCCAAGTAAAGTAACAAGAGATTTACTTTATTTCTACGAACTAAAGATTTATGAGTTCGGAGACTTGATTACGCTAGATTTCTCTAATGTTCTTTCGGTACTTTTCTCTTTTTTTTTTATGAAAATGTTTGGCAGACAACTTGAATTGATTTTAATTCTCTAACATGTAAGGTAACAATGCGGGTACACAAACCACCAATTTAACATCCAATTAAAGTAGTGAATAAATTGCAAGACTTATCTCATGGCAACGAAAGTATTGCAAGACTTATCTCATGGCAATGAAAGTATTGCAATGTTAAATCAGAATTCATATCAACAGTCATAAATATGACTTCTAAGTAACACGCAATCACTCAATTTTTTGTTTTCATTTATTTAATGAGAATCACGCTCTATGCAATGCTACTAATCTAACATGTAATGATATGGCATGGCAATATGACATAAACTATATGACATAAATAAAACACAGTCTATCCTAAAGAATGAAATTAATTAATTCTAAGACAATTTTTTTGTATTTTCCATTAAATTCGAAATTGGAAAAATGCAAAGATTATCTAGCTAGATTAAGATTCTATTAAATTTGTATTAGGAATTATGAAGCCGAAACATTTGGCTTTAGCTCAAAAGGAATGCTCAGAACTATTGCAACAAGGCCTCATTGAAATTTCCAATTCTCAATGGGTTTGTGAAGCTTTTTATGTCAATAAGCGTATTAAGCAAAACAGGGGAAAAATGAGATTGGTAATCAACTATCAACCTCTCAACATTTTTCTCCAAGATGATAAATTCCCTTTACCATTCAGAGATTCTCTCTTTACTGGTTTAACCAAAGCCCACATCTATTCCAAATTTAACCTCAAAGCCAGATTTTGGCAATTGGGCATCCATCACGAAAACTGTTGACCCAAAATAGGGTTCTGTATCCCGAACCAGCACTTCTAGTGGAGAGTTCTTCCTTTTGGTCTAAAGGTAGCACCATCCTTTTTTCAGAAGGCCATGTGTCGTATTTTTCAACCAATTTTGTCAAGTGCAACCATATACATTAACGACATCCTACTCTACAGTCTTGACGAGCAGTCACACTGTCAACTTCTTGAGCAATTTGCAGAAATTGTGAAAAAGCATGGTATTATGCTTTTTTCAAAGGAAAATGAATATTGCCCAGACAGAAATTGAATTTCTTGGTATGCACCTCAACAAAGACACATACTATCCAGAGCCACATATCGCTCAAGAATTATTGAATTTTCCTGAAGATAACTTCACGACAAAACAAATTTAGCAATTTCTTGGGATAATCAATTATCTTAGGGATTTTGTCCCAAATATTGCAAAACTCTTGATTCCTTTGTAATCCATGCTGAAAAAGAATCCCCCACCTTGGGGAAAACCCCAGACTAAAGCAGTCGCTAAGCTTAAAGAGATAATGCAGAATCTCCTGCCATTACAAATACCATCAACAGGGAAAATAATTCTTCAAACTGATGCTAGTGATGAATACTGGGTAGCCATCCTCTTTGAAGAAATTGATGGTAAGAGACACCTCTGTGCTCACAAAAAAAGTTTTCTCAAGCTGAAATACATTATCATTCCACTTTCTAGTTAAACCAAATCCTAATTTAAACTACAATATTATCTTAACCGAGTAATCTCTAACCTAAAATGCAATCTATAAAAAAGGATCTATCTAAATAAAATTTAAACATGCAATGACGTGCCAAGAATGCCCTAATTCTACATGATACATGCATGATGATTTTTTTGTATTTTTCTTTGTAAAATTCGAAATTTAAAATTGCCAAATAATTAAACGTGTCATTTAAATTAAAGAAAACTAACATCCTAAATGAACGCATTTTTTGGATTTTTTTATTTAAAAATTCGAAATAAGATTGCAATTCTCAACATGCAAGATAACCCTAAGACTAGAAATATTCTAAAACGAACCTAATCCTAATTCAATTTTTTTTTGAGTTTTTTCTTTTACGAAAAAAAAATTGACTCAAATATCACGATAGCAAATCAAGCAAGATAAGATTGATATCCAAAAATTGGCGAACCATATCTCCCGCATGAGATCGGGTTGACTAACTTTAAAATTAAATCGCGAATCGAATCTCGGGCATAAGATTAGATTGTCGATTTTTGCAAGGGATTGCGAAGTTTGATTTCGGACGTGAAAATCGGACTATCAATCATATGCAAGTTATTAAATTAGGAAAATTTCCTAATTCACGAGAATGCAAAAGATTTCTTTTGGACATGATAATATCAACTGAACATTCAAACATGGTCGCAATCTATAAATTAGGCATAGGATATATGAAACTGAATTAATCAAGATTCTTACCCGATTTGCAATATTGCATGGATATTTTTTTTGAATTTGGACGGACAGTAGATCACGAGAATCACAATGAGGAATGACCGACGATGGCTCGTGGTGGCTCTTCACGACGTTGCTCCGCAAGGATGATTAACAAGGAAGCTTCGGGACCGCTTCAGAAACCTGCAAAATAGAAGGGAAGTGACGCAACACGTATTCAACCAGGTTGGAATTTCGCGATTTAAAGCGAGGCAGGTGCGGACGTAAGCAGCAACGGCAGTAGCTTCAAGCAGGCGATGTCGGGATCAATAGTCTTATGGTAAGAGATTCTCGATGATGGCTAGCTCGACAATAGGGCTCCTTTATGGCTATTTGAGGTCTCGGCTAGATGCTGGTCACGGCTTGGTTTCTGGATATGGAATAACTCGGGCTAGCGTCACCTCAGAAGCAAGAGGCGTCGGGACAAGTATCAAGGTGCTTCGTAGCTTCACCAGCGTGCAAATTAACTTGATTTGACCCAGAGCTCGCTGGACCGCTGTGATTGGCGAAAGGGAGCGGTAAGAATCGGCTTTCTATGAGTTGCGAGGCTTTTCCTCTTGGTGCTTCTATGGACTTCCACCCTTGTCTTCACTTGACTTTTTAAAATCACAGCCACCACTTCCACTCTTTTCTTCGTGAATATCTCCCCTTGGCTGAATATGTGCATTGAAGTCACGGCCACGCTCTCTATTCGATGAAGCTTTGTCTTGTGGCCATGAATCTCTCTCTTTTCACGTGTGTGGTCTATGCATTATTTTTTTTTTTTTTTTTTTCGTGAGGATCTAATTGGCCCACCTCGTGTGGCCGTATGTATCAATATGTCTGGCCCCCCAAAACTCTACGTGTTTTAACCTATTTATAGACCATGGATTAGGGTTTTAATTTTCCAAAATTCATATCAACAAAGATTTCTTGTCCAAACGCAATATTTGCTTTTTTCCGAACGCAATATTTATTTTTGAATTGAAATCTCACGAAGATAAATCCGTAAAATCTCCCCGAGGATATGAGCTTGGGTTGATTTGCTCTCTTCGTGAGCTTAGCTCAACTCATCAAATTAAAGTTCAGAACCATCAATTCAAACCCATCTGTCACTGGCCCAATGCAATTTAAAAATAAATGCACCTAAAACTATATGCTATGCAATTAATATTTTTTTCAGGGATAAAATTAACCCCTAATTTTCTATGCAATTGAAAAAATGGGTCGTCAAAATTTAGATGTCAACAGCGGGTTGGTCATCGGTCCAAAGAGTTCCGGATCAGTTCAACTCGAACCAACCATGACTATATATATAGATATATAATTTTTTTTATATAGAGAAAACCTTAAAATAGATGGTGTCAACAATATTAAATAATTATGTAGTGAGGAGTTCAAGTAATTTTACATTGTTATTTAATAACTTAGATTTTTAATGTATTTTATAGTGTCAATAGTCATAATTTACTGAGAAGGAAAATATTTTTGTGAATAGTCCTCACGGCGTCTAAAAAGGCATAAACAGCTCTTTATGGCATCATCCTCCAGTATTCGTTCACTTCTTTCTTATTTGTCCTTTTAGTCTTTAATTTGCCAAAATCGAAATAAACAACTTCTTCACTCACCACTTGACACTCGCCTCGCTTGTTTTGGGTCACTCGTGCTGCTCGATGCTCGCTTGGCTTGTTGCTTCCCGCTCGACATTCGATACTTACCCCACTTAACCCTCACTACTTGCCTTTCTTAGTTGACCTTACTCATCATCGAACCCATTGGGACAGTATAGTGCTCAGTTGCCCTTTTAAGGAGTACAAAAAATTAAATAAAAAATTATCAGTTGTTTTTAGGTTAACCTTGAAACCAAACCGAATTCATTGGGTCAGTTTGGTCTTCAATCGTTTTTTTAATGAGTACAAAAAATGAAATAAAGAATTATCGGTTGATTCTAGGTTGACCCTAAAACCGGACTGAATCCATTGGGTCAGTTTGGTCCTTAATTGCTTTTTTAAAGAGTATAAAAAATGAAATAAAAAATTATCGATTAGTCTCAAGTTGACCTTGGAACTGGACTTAACCCATTGGGTCGGTTTGGTCATCGGTCTTAAGCTCAATAGAGTCGATCTTCGATCCCAAAAATTAAGGATCAGCACTATGCGGGTTGATCCTAGAGTTATGGGGCGGACCGGCCCAATTCGGACCATGCTCACCCTTAATAACAATTTATGTTATGTCATCTTACATTTTTACATAAAATAAGGAAAATGTGTAGCTTCATATGGGTTCCCATGGAGTTTTAAGTTACTCGTCATATTTACATGCATTTTTGGACAACTCTTTTGGTATATTAAGTAAATCCCTTTAGCTTGACTGTTGATTTTCAAAAATTTTAGTTTTAGCTTTGCTCCTTCAACTTTAGGTCGACGTCCACATCCAAACAGTCCATGCATCACTTAAGAACAACAAATCTGGCAATCAAGATGTCCGAAGGAGTGTGGGAAATGTTCGACAGCTGTGTATAAGTAAAAGTTTCGATAGTTTGAGAGAAATCCAGTGATCTTGAGATATTATAAATTGCCTAAATTATTTCTAACCCTATTCTCATTCTTATTCAAGCACATTTCATTGTTAGATTGGCCTTACCATCTCTTTTTCAAGGCGGTGACGCATCCCACGACCATGAATCCACTGAAAAATGAGCAGAGACGTGACGAAAGATCGGTTTGATTTGATCCCCAGATCAAACCAAAACCATCGATCGTGTCTTCTTCTGAAAAGACAGCAACGTTTCACTTCCATCCACATGTCAAGCGCGGGGCCCACGTCCGAACCAGCAAAGCCGCCCCATCTGCCTCCCACGCCCGATAATGACATGGATCCAAATCGGACAACCGTCCTTTTCCAACGTGGTCGGCGTCACGCCCGCCACGTGGCGCATCCTGGTTCGCTCGAAGCTCTACGGAAAGGGCCCCACGTGGGCTCCAGGTGAGGCGGGGGGGCCCGCCTCCACCGCCCAAACCCAATCCAGGTCATCCCCGCGACGCCGCCTTCGCAGAGCACAAGAAATTGTTCGTCACGAAACGGGAAATGAATTATTGCTTTTCATCTGGGAAATCGTGGCACAATGTCTTTCAAACTATAGTGTAAAAATTACTGGTTTCAGTACAATTGAAGCTTTCAAAGTGGTTTCCAGCAGTTTTGGAAATTTTTCAAAAATCAAAATGCTCATCTAATTTCAATCATAGGTATCTGTGTTGGTAGATAATCCTTCATTTATCGTCAAGATTGAAAATTCGAAATTAGTCGTTGCTAGCATTATTGTAAGTAAATGGTCATGGTGTTGGGATCTTGCGTTAGTCTCCTTTGAGATATAAGGACCCGGTTCTTCAGTACCGTTCGGATACGAAGAGCCTGTGATGGAGTCCTTGGTTATCAAAAAAAAAAAGCTCATTTGATCCATTTTCTTTTCAAGATTTTAGAGTCACGTCTTTTTATGATCCTAATCACGTTAAATTTGAGGTCATTTAGCACGTAGTATGCTATTTTTGTGGATAAAATCGAAGGCAAAAAAAAAAACTCAACACCTTCCCACGAGCACATCGGAAAACCCGTTGATGGTTTGCACGATGATGCATTCTTCACTTGCTAAGTCCAAGTCCAAGCAAAGATTGCCTCCCCACTACCCATTTGGTTTTCTCTATCTCCAAATTTTCCTATCATCTTTCGTTTCTCAATTTTGGGCAACTCTATTTTATCACATCTTTTAAAATATATATATATATATATATATATATAGAGGCATGTGGTTGTGTCAATGTCCATGGCTGATAAATTTACTGTAATTGAAATTTGTAAAATCTTTCGTTAGATCACTTCATTTGTTTAAGGATGTAAAATATATAGAGGGTATTCTCTTTTCTAGGGAAGATAAAGATATAAAAGGAAATTTGAGAGATGTTAGGCACGTAAGTACGACACATTAAAATAAGCGGAACAGTCAAAGATTATTGCAAAAGAAAAAAAAGAAGTGAATAATCGTGGGGAAGAGCTAGTCAGGGGTTTGGCAAACATTGCATCTCGAGAAAGGATGGAAACCCGTCCAAATTCCCAAGAGCCAGATCCTCCAAAGCGACCCCACCCATCTCATCAAACCTATTTTTCCTCCTGACATCTTCTATATAAACCTTTCTCCTCTCTCCACTCATATCATCACCAGCTCATTCAACCCTCCATAGTTTCCTTTCCTATTCCTTCCCTTGGGGTGAAACAGATCCAGTTTCTCTCAAGTTCCTATGGCATCTGCTGAGGTAACTTCCCCCGTTTCACTGCACTCCCATCCTGTTCATCTGTTCTTGTTTTTCTCATCAGTTTATGATTTGAACCCGTTTGCTTCCGTCGGGATTGAGTGGAGTTTGAGCAATAACATCAGCAAAATCTGTTTTCTGCAAAGATAATAAACTGCTGGATCCAACTGAACATTACAGTTTTCAGCTCTAGCAACTCTAGACACACAGATCTCAAGTTGCAAACCAAAACTTTCACGTTTGACAGATGAGTGAATGCTTGAGAATTAAGATAGTAGACGATCTAGAGAAACTTGTTTAAAAGTGATGTGGCAGATGGTAAATAAGTATTTACACTAGCGGGTCATGTTCAGCAATCAATTAGATTCTGCCGCTCAAACATATTTGGCGAGCAAGCCTTTATATGCATAGTAGTTGTTCATCACAGAAAATGACTCAGTGCAACAAATACCATGTCACGCAGGTTGAGTCAGTGAAAACAGCACTTCCAGTGGAGAAAACTGAAGAACCAATCAAGCCTCAAGAGGAGGTGGTCGAGCTGCCCAAACAAGAGGCGCTTCCTGAAGAGTCAAAGGAGGAGGAAGTTACTGGAGGACTACCTGAGGAAACAGTGACCGCAGAGGCCGAGCCACCGTCCGAAGAAGCTGAAACTAAAGAGCTCACAGGAGAGGCCGAAGTTGTCACACGAGAGCTGAATGTAGTGGAGAGTGAAGAGGAAACACCAAAGGAAGTCACGGTTGCAGAGAAGGCTGCAAAAGTGGCACCTGAGACTGAGCCAGAGTCGGTTGTGGAGGAGACTGCAAAGGCGGTGCCGGAGTCCACGGTTGAGGAGACTCCAAAGGAGGCCGTGGAGCCGGTGGTGGAGGAGGAGAAAGAAGAAGTATCAGCAGAGGCTGTTGATGCTTCAGTGCCAGAAGCTGAAGCAGAAAAACCAAGAGAGGAGGTTAAGGAAGAAGAGAAACCGGTGGTTATCGAAGCGAAAGATGGCGGAGAAGTTGCGGTCGAGAAAACTGAGTAGCCATCAAGTGATGAGAGGAGAGTGATCTTATGGACTGGTGGACGTTTGTGTAGCTAATGCTGTGGTCTGCATGTGGGTTGTGCTTTTTAAATTTGGTTGTAAGATAGTAAGAGTCGCTACGTCATGGATTGTATTAACTCCTGGGGAGGCTTTGCTTCATATTGTATGGATGCGTTGCATATAGAACAGGCAATTGGTGCATCTTTGGTGTGAGATAAGGGTTGTTTTGCCTAAGTAATGGGATTTTTGAGCTTCTCCTAACTCCCCCTTTCTTCAGTAGTCTTCTTTTTCATATGAGATGGACAATTTACACTTCCATTTAGCTGCAAGGATCGACATTGCAGCACACAACATTGAAAAAGAAAGTCGACAGTTGATCCAATCGAGGTTACCGACATCGTGAGGTCGATATTCCTCCAAGTGAAAGACATTTAAGTTATCTCTCTGTGTTTAAGCAAGATCAAAAGCTGTTTTCAAGCACCCAAAGATGTCCATTGCACATTTGATATGTTCCACCCCGTCGCAATCCCAAGATTAACTTCGAGGGATTTACAGGGTCGCAAGGAATGTACGAGTAGTTGTCTTTTGAGGTAGCACTTATGCTTTATGAGTACTCTATCTAATTCTATCGATCATAAATTGATTTCTCATTGATTACGAATTGAATGAGACTGTAGCTGCTAGTAATCTATTTTAAGCTAGTTAGAAGTCGAGTAGAGAGTAGAGACCACCTTATAGAAACTAGAAATTTAGGAATTGAGGATTTACTTACGCAAATTTTATCAAGTGTCCATTATCGGTACTTTTTCTAATTTGGGAGAAATTGTCATTCCATTCAATCTTTCCCATTTTTTTTTTCTTATTCCTGAATATGTAATTCTAAATTTCCATGCATAAATGCTCAAACAATAAAATGAACCAATCAACAATAAAGATAAAAGAGAACATGCAAAAAAAAACCAAGTTGTATCGAGCAAAATTAACGTAAGGCCTTATTATATCGTCCTAGGACAGGAACCCATGATGAGATATATGGATAAGTAAACTTTCACTAATCTAAGAAAAGAAAATTTGCCAATGTGTTTAATGAGAAGAGATTATAAATGATATATGATGAAGCTAGCTACAAAAGAATACTAATAGTGCGTTTGGTAACGTTTCAGTTCAAAAGTCGTTCTAGGGAACATAAATATAAAAAGCTATTTCTGTTTTAGGAAATAATTTTTGAATAGAATAACTTATTTGGTAATTGCACAACATTTCTATTCCCGAATAAAAAAGAACAGAAATACGTTTGGTAAACTTGTATAACTTTTTTATACTTTTATTTTATTTTTCCTTTTTTTCTTTTTTCTTTTTCTCTTTGGCCAATTGTCGACCACCAGCATGACCGATGATTGGCTGGGCGACGTCTAGTGAGCTCACCGGGGGTTGGCGAAGCTCCAACAAGGTGGCCGGCCAAAGAAAAAAGAAGAAGAAAAATGAGAAAATAAAGAAATAAGTTGTGTTTTTGTTCTTTTGTTTTTTCAAAAAGTGTTTCGGGAACAAGAAACAAGTTTTTCTTATTTCTTGTTTCTGTTCCCAGGAACAAAAGTGTAAACAAACGCGTTTTAATTTTATTTTTGTTCCCCAGAACAAAAGAACATAAATTGTATTCCGGTGAACAAAAAAAGAACACAAACAAACATACCCTAAAACTATCATGAAATGTAAGGAACACCTAAATGCAATTAAATGATTTTCATTTTCATTTCTTATTCATAAAATGGTGCCCCCTAAACACAAAGGCCTTGAATCTAAATGCCAAAAAAACTAAAAGAAGGATCAAAATTGAAATCACCTAAACTTCATATGGAATATACTGTTGGCGACACTGACATTTATTCAATGTTATTTTTTTGCGTATCCTACAAAGCAAAGGTGAGAATGAATGCAAATACAGATAATCATGACTAAAGACCTAAAGAATGCCAATAAAATGAAAAGTCATTACCGATCGATCAGGGATGACTCAGATCGATTTTTACATGATCAATTTGAGTTGTGAGGTGAATCATGGATTGATTCTCCACATCTTTCATTCATTGTAAGCTAAAATTGCACGAGAACATGCCTCCTATGACATAATACACATTGTTCAACGGTAGAACGGATGATGTTGCTGGGGATGGTCGAGGATCGGTTCCGAGTGGCCAAGCGGATCGAGAATGACTATCCATTGTCCAGACCGACGATTGGTCCAACTAATAGGTATTCAGCCCACATTCCGGCCTTGAAGCACCTCTGGACCTTTAAGACCTTTAAATGACCCCACAATGTACCCGAATCTAATCGGACTACCTTTTAGAACATTCCATATTCGTGGTTATGTCGATGACTTCATCATTTAAGTATTGAGTTTTTCCAGTCATTGTAGTGATACCTTTTCAATCATGTGAATTCCTATACTTTCCTACGCATGCTGCTGAAGCGTAATCAATTGATATAATCCCTCCCAGTCAGGTAATCGTTACTGTTAAGTCCAAAAAAGCTTAATTAGTCACCTTATAATATATAAAGACGGGCCATTTGGCCATTTAGAAGAGGTAATTACATGTAACTGAGATGGACCTCTTCACATATCCACTAATAAATTGTCACTCAGATACTGCTGATGGTGCTCACATGGACAATGGATTCGAACCACTTTGGCAGCCCTGCAAACATAAGATCTACAGCTTGGTCTTGATTCGGGTCATAACGAACCAGAGCTCTGTTGTGGTACTCCAACAAGATCTGGCCATTCCTCAACATCCCCAGGACCCTCACATATGATCGGTCCCTGTTGCGCATCAAGATTCTGGAGATCTTGCAAGACGGGTCGTCGGTTTCCTCATGGTCGTGGTTTTGAAGCCCCTTGGGCAGGTAAGATCCAATGCTGTAGTCCTTGACCCACGACTCCTTCATGCCATAATCCTTCATGACCCAGATATCTAGTGCTCCAGTCTGGGACAGAACAGCTGCAGAAAGACAACCTCCAAGCTCCACCAGATGATAATTGCACCTCCGCATATCCTTGCATTTGGGTTTGGGTACATTCCTCAATTGTTCATTGGACAAGTCGAACGATACAATCTTGACGTTCCCACGCCTCCTTTCTACAGTGGTCCAATGGAGTTTTCTGTTAACAATAGGCTGCGAGGGCGTCGCTTCCATGTAATCAGTTGCATTACCTGATATCAAAGAATGGATTCAAACAAATATCAGCATATCCCCAAGTAGATTGTTTTGTATCTAGAAGCATTTGCATCCATCGACTTTAGAAACAGATAACACCGGACTCACCAAGATTCACGCAATATCAAAATAAGTGGTTTAAATTACCTAATTTACTTTGGAAATTACCCGGTGGAATGAAAGCGGGAAGGTTGGTTTTCTGATAATATTCAACACCAGCAAACATAGGCAATAGATACGCACATTAGGATCTTTCTTTTGCTTTTGCAAATCCACACAAAACCAGGTTACAAATACAAAATAAGTACAAAAGCTAGTATATGAAATTCTGTAGCGTCTTGCAATTCTTTTGTTGTGATCGTGGGAAAATGGAATTTTGTACACTAGTTTCTGCAAAATCTTTCGATACCATGAACATAAGATATTTGAAAAGAAATTGAGATGCAACATACATACAAGTGATTTTTCCAAAGAGCAAATGAGTGGAGGACTCAGACAATGGCGTTAACAGAAAAAAGAGAGAGACTAAGCAGTGAGGTTTTTAATCAGACATGTTGCAGGCATGTTCACTGTTACCTAATCTCCTCCACGTCGGGCTTCTTAAACTGCAGACCTGAACCTCGGATTCGGACAAGATGACCACGAACAGACGACGATTGTGATTCCTAAGCGTATACACCATCCTGATCACCTTGTAATCCTTCTCGGTCTCGTCGAACCCGAACCCAAACACGATCTCTCGGTTCCCCTGGTGACCCTCCGAGTCCGGAAGCTCCCTGTACTCACCCGTGAGAGGATTGTAAACGTAGACGTCGTTGCCGGGCAAAGCATTCGCCAAGCATAGCAAACCCTCGCTCGACCCGACGACGTCGAACTCCGGCGGGACGACGCCGGACGGAGGCTGGAATTTCACCGCCGCGCGATTCCTCCCGTCGCCGCCGGAGACGTCGTCGACAAAGTAGAGCTGGCTCCGGAGGGGGTGGTCGCAGTGGAAAACGAGGGATGGGTCGTGGGAGGACGCCGCGCGAGGTCGGCGGAGCTGGAGGAGGAGTGGGTCCCGCGCCAGGGCTCGCCACGACCGGCACACGAACTGGGCTCGGACCAGGGACGGCGTGGGGAGTCTGGAGAGGATGTCGATGACGATCTCGCGAGGTAAAGCATTGATGGTGACGCCATGCGACGGCGACGGCGACGGCGATGGCGACGGCGAGTGGTCGCTCGGGCAATCGCTTCGTCCTTTCTTGCTCTGCGAACCGGAGCCTGGTTCTGATTCCATGGCGAAGAAGGTATCGATGATAAGGAATGAATATGAGGATCGAGGAGGACGACTTCGAGAATGACTATGTTGCTTCGGATCTTTCGGAGATGACGAGGACTGTTACGGCGGGTTGCGAGCTTTGGGGAAGCAGGTCAAACGAGGGAGAAGGATCAAATGACAAATAGCAAAATTTCAGAGAGCAAGATAGCAAAATAAATAATTTAGATACTTCGGGTCCATCTAAAGTGAGTTTCATATGTCTATTTTTTTCTCATTTTAGTGTTGGCCGTGTACTTTAAATTTCACAATATAACTTTCTCGTTTTCTAAATCCTCGAAGCGATTGTGTACGCGGGAAGGATGTTTCTGCTGATGACAAATGATGCCCGAGTCCTCGACCAAGGAAGACACGACAGGGAGAAAATGTGAGAAGTGTTGGGAGTTCCTGATTGAAAGGTATGGATGTTCGATGAGATAATTTAGTATCTCTCGACAATAGATGCGGAGGAAAATTACCGAGTCGCGAAGCATGAGAGCCAGTGAATGAAGCTCGGTTGGCGATCGATTACAAACAAGGCAATTATATAAGTTGTGTGAAGGCGGTAACTTCAAGAGGAGCTGTGAAGGTCAATGCAACTATAAGACCGACACAATTATCAGATCATAGAACCATCGATCTCGGAAGCCACTAGCTATAATGGCCAAAAATGGAGTTACTATAATCGCCACAAAGTGGAGCTGTCGGTTTTGGGTACAATGTTGAAGTAATGGGTCTGTTTAGCAATTGTTTGTAAATACATAGAATTTAAAAGTCACGTAGAATGTGTTTACTTTTTCTTTTTCTTTTTTTTGTAACCGTAAGTAACTATTAGTAGTGATATAAAAAATACTCGTAGTTTGTACAAAAGATAACCAATCAATCAATGGACATCAGTTATTCAATTTTATCTTCATGTTATTTGTACATTTTAGTTCCTCTCTTATATGGTTGGTCATGATTGCCTCTGGTCTCAATATTTTTAATTTTCTCGTCAATTTGTGGTTGTCAACAGTGCACTTTACATTCTTTATCATTTCCACATTGATCCACATTTCAAAAGATTTTTTGTTAGTAGCTTTTCGGCGAAACAATCCATAACGAATACGCTGAATATGATTCTTCTAAATTTGGGAGATTACTTCTTTACTAAAAAACTTAGGACATTTGCTTTGGAAGATTAACAATTAATTTAGGAGTTCAAATTCGAAGCCGCCTTATTTTAACTCGAATTTAACGAAAAGCAACTTTATTATTTTGAAAAAAATCACATAAACAAACACTCGACCACTAAATCTTAATCCCCACAAATCTCTCTCTCTCTCTCTCTCTCTCTCTCTCTGTGAGAGTATACCCAACACTGTTAGAACATAGTTGATGGGCTTCAAAACATTATAAATTTCCCATAGGGGCAGGGGAGGTTTACACAACGAATTAGAAGGGAGGGCCTTTTCATGATGGGCTTTAGAGATCTAGTCCGCAGGTTGATTTTTCTTGTGGGGACAATGGGTTGGGCAAAACTTCTTCTGTGGTCTTTAAACATTTTACAGGACTCATAACTAAATTACCGATAAGTTATTAGTTTCCAGTTCCGTGCTCAAATTAGATGAAGATGTCAGAATCCATTGTACAAGTTGGTTAGCTCGCCTTTTGATTTGATTCACCTTATTTGGGTTCCATCTCCTAAAATTCTTGTTCATTGCAAGAGCAGCAATGGTTATTGAGCTCAAATTTGGTTTGCGAGACTGAAGTATGAGTATGAACCACAAAATCCAAGTAAGCCCTTCCTTAGAAGGTAAGTCAGAGTCAAGGAATTCAAATATCCACTTGTCCACACTAGTGATTTCTAGCGGTGAAATTTCAATGCTCAATCTCAGATTTGACCAGGTTTCTCTTTTCCAGTGACTGAGGAGGAAGAGATGTTCGGTAGTTTGCAGAGCTCGTAGGCACAGAGAGAAAATAGGATCAGGGAAGGTACAAATTCTCTCGCGTAGGCAATGCATTTTATCCACAGAGTCCTATGTCTTTGATAAGACGAGGAAGCTTGGCTTGAAGTTAGTTGTGATATGTGGAATACTTTCTGTCATACCTGCTTCTCACCGAATAAATCTAGGATTACTATTAGCAGCAGCACCGTTGCAAAACATTTTTATACTGATAGTTTCTTAATCAAGAACTTGTATGTTTCGCTGAAAAAGAAAAAAAGAAACACAAAATTAGCAGCCCGAAATTGAAAGAGCCAAGGTTAGCGAACAGAGTTCTTTTTACCCCAGAAATAGTGTTCCCAATTGAAGATTTCAGGCCAGTAATAACATGTGATTGAGATGGATATCTTCACATATGCACTAATAAATAGTCACTCACATTCTACTGATGCTGCTCACAAGGACAACAGATTTGAACCACCTTGGCAGCCCTTCCAACATGAGATCTACAGCTTTGTCGCACTTCGGGTCATAACAAACCAGAGCTCTGTTGTAATACTCCAACAAGATCCTGCCATTACTCAACATCCCCAGGACCCTCACATCTAATCCATACCTTTCGAGCATCAGAATTACAGTTTTTTTGCAAGATGGGTCATTGGATTCCTCGAGTCCGTGGTTTTGGAGGGCCCTAGGCAGGTAAGATCCAATGCTGTAGTCCTTGATCCACGATTCCTTCATGCCATACTCCTTCATGACCCAGATCTCTAATGCTCCACTCAGCGACTTAACAGCTGCAGAAAGACAACCTCCGAGCTCCACCAGATGATACATGCGCCTGCGTAAATTCATGGATTCGGGTATGGGGACTTCCCTGAATTGTTCATCGGACAAGTCGAACGATACAATCCAGGTGTTCTGCCTGCCTCCTGAAGTGGTCCAGTGGAGTCTTCTGTTAATAAGAGGCTGCGAGGGCGTCCCTTCCAAGCGATTAGTTGCATTACCTGATATCAAAGAATGGAATCCAGACAATTATTAGGAACTCCCCAAGTAGATTGTTTTGTATCTAGGAGCATTCGCATCCATCAATTTTAGAAACGGATAACACCAGCAAACTCCATAGCGGAAAGAAAGCGGAAAGGTTCAGTTTTGATAATATCCAACACCAGCGTAGGCAACATATATCCACATTAGGATCTTTCTTTTGCTTTTGAACAAGGTTTCATAAACAAAATAAGTACAAAAGCTAGTACAAGAAATTTCGCAGCATCTCACGATCAATGGCTGTGTTTCCAGCATCGCATAATCGGTGATTGTGGGAACGTAGAATTTTTGTACACCAGTTTCTGCGAAGACTTTCAATACCAAGCGTTACTCATCCTATGAACATAAGTCATTTAAGAGGAAATTGAGATACAACCTAAGTACAGTGACTACCTTAGAGCAAATGAGTGGAACTCAGACAATGGCGTTTACATTAGAGAGAGAGAGAGAGAGAGAGAGTAAGCAGTGAAGTATTTAATCAAACATGTTGCAGGCATGTTGATCGTTACCTAATGTCCTCCACGTCGGGCTTCTCAAACTGCAGACCTGAACCTCCGAATTGCCAAAGGCAACCCTCCGCGGTCGACCATGGCGAATCATGACCGCATACACGATCTTGATCACCTTGTAATCCTTCTCGGTCTCGTCAAACCCAAACCCAATCACCATATCTCGCTTCCTCGGGTGACCCGCCGAGTCCGGAAGCTCCCTTAACTCCCGCGTGAGAGGATTGTACACGTAGACGTAGTCGCTGTACGGAGGATTCGCCAAGCAGAGCAAACCCTCGTTCGACCCGACGACGTCGAACTTCGGCGCGACGAGTCTGAACGGAGGGTTGGATATCCTCACCGGGGGGTTCCTCCCGTCGCCGCCGGAGACGCCGTCGACGAAGTAGAGCTGGTTCCGGCGGGGGTAGCCGAGGCGGAAGACGAGGGAGGGGTCGTGGGAGGACGCCGCGCGGCGTCGGTGGAGCTGGAGGAGGAGTGGGTCCCGCGCCAGGGCCCGCCACGACCGGCACACGAACTGGGCTCGGAACAGGGACGGCGCGGGGAGTCTGGAGAGGATGTCGACGACGATCTCGCGAGGGAGATCGTTGATGGCGACGCCACGCGACGGCGAGTGGTCGCTCGGGCGATCGCTTCGTCCATTCTTGCTCTGCGAACCCGAGCCTGCTTCTGGTTCCATGGAGGAGAGGCTGGTATCAGGTAGACGGGGAAGAAGGGATCGATGATGAAGAGGACACGACTTCGACGATTACTATATGTTGGGTTCGGATCTTTCGGAGATGACGAAGATGTTATGCCGGCTTTTGAGCTTCTGGAGAAGCAGACGGGGAAATCAAGGGGGGGACGAAATGACAAATAGCATGATTTCAGAGGGCAAAGTAGCAAAATAAATAATTTCAATATTTCGGGTCCATCTAAAGTGAGGAGTTTTTTAATATATTTTCTCATGTTAGAGTTGGACAGGCGACTGTAAATTTTAAAATATTACTTTCTTGTCTTATGAATTCTCGACGTGATTGTCTACGCAAGGAGGACGTTTTTGCTAACGACAAACAATGCCCCGGTCCTCGATCGACTCGGACTAGCAAAGAATAAGCAAGGCACAACAGAGGCAAAATATGCCAAGTGTTGGGAGTTCTTGCCTTCTTGGTTGGCAAGTATGGATGGTCGATGAGATAATTAGTCTCTGTCAATAATAGATGGGAAGGAAAATTACCGAGTCATGAAGCATGACGGCCGGTGAATGAAGCTCGGTTTATTTGACAAGAAAGTCAAGACTGAAGTGATTGGCAATGGATTACAGACAAGGCAATTATATTAACTCTTGGAGGTAGTAACCTTGAGAGCAACCGTGAAGATCAACGCAGTTGTAGGACCAACTAAATTATCAAACCGTGAAACAGTCGATCTTGAAAGCCACTAGCTGTAATGGCCAAAAAATATGAGTTGATTGTTGTTGCGACCAAATTTTTCAGGTGAACCACCTAAAATTTACTAAGCCTAGACTTAACTTGGGCTCTTCCAAGCTCATACCAATTTGCGATTTATGTTTAAGTTCTTAACATGCAAATGATTTTCAATCATGAGTTGCCATTAATCTATTTTTTGGTGGGTCAATTAGAAACCCAAGTAAAGTAACAGTAATGCCTTTTTGGTACCATTCTTTTATTTTCAAAAATGCTTTTGCAGGCAACTTGAATTGATTTTAAATATATTTCCCTAATATGTGAGGCGATCACACATGTGCGCAAACCATCAATTTAACACCAAAGAAATCAAATAAATAAAATGCATGACTTACCTTATAGTAACGAAAGCATCTGCGTTATTAGATTATAATTCACATAAACAATTCTATATATGATTTCTAATTAACACGCCATCATTCAATTTTTGTTTTCACTTTTTAATGAGAATATAATCCATATAAAATGCAATGCTTCTAATCTAATATGAAATAATATGGCATGGCTACATGTCCTAAACTATATGAATGAGCAAATTTTTTTTGTGATTTCTTAATGGACATGCAATAGTTAAATATGCAATTTAAATGAACCAAACTGACCTAATTCTAATAACGTGCAATGCAATGCAATGACGTACAAAATTATTTCAACTAAAATGACATGCAACATGCAAGTTAATATGCAAGCTATATGTCACGTGACATTTATTAAATGACCTACTCTAATGACGGACAATCTCTAATTAAATGAACCTAACAACAATCACTAAATGACATGCAATTCATGAACCTAATTTTACATGACATGTGCATGATTTTTTTTTAATTATTTTTTATAAGCATGCAATCTATCCTAATATGCAATGACGGGCAAATAATGCCATAATTCTAATTTTTTTCTTTTTCGTTTATGAAATTCAAAATTAAAATTAAACATGCAATTCAAATAAAAGAAAACTAACATCCTAAATGAATGCACTTTCTTTTTTGTTTTGTTTTTCATGATTCAAAATAAAATCCCTATTCTAAATATGCAAGATAATAATAAAAAAAAAACAAACCTAATCCTAATTCAAACTTTTTGCGAGGAGGATGTTTCTGCTGATGACAAACAATGCCCGAGTCCTCAACCGTCGATTCGCACTAAGAAAGACCGAGCAAGACACGACAGGGAGAAAATGTGAGAAGTGTTGGGAGTTCCTGATTGAAAAGTATGGATTTTGACAATGCATTTTGACACCCCCTCCACATAAAGGGTCTAAATTTTTGGATAAGAGTTCAGCTTCCATAACTTTATCCACAGAGTCCTATGTCTTTCATAAGATGAGGAAGCTTGGCTTGAAGTTAGTTGTGCTATGTGGAATACTTTCTGTCACACCTGCTTCTCACCGAATAAATGTAGGATTACTATTAGCAGCAGCACCGTTGCAAAACATTTTTATACTTTTAGTTTCTCAATCAAGAACTTGTATGTCTCGCTGAAAAAAAAAAAAAAGAAGAAGAAGAAGAAGAGGAAAAACAAAATTAGCAGCCCGAAATTGAAAGAGCCAAGGTTAGTGAACTGAGTTCTTTTTACCCAAGAATTAGTGTTCCCAATTGAAGATTTCAGGCCAGTAATTACATATGCACTAATAAATAGTCACTCACATTCTTCTGATGCTGCTAACAAGCACAACGGATTCGAACCACTTTGGCAGCCCTTCCAACATGAGATCTACAGCTTTGTCGCAATTCGGGTCATAACGAACCAGAGCTCTGTTGTGGTACTCCAACAAGATCCTGCCATTCCTCAACATCCCCAGGACCCTCACATATAATCCACACCTTTTGCGCTTCAGAATTCTGGAGATCTTGCAAGATGGGTCATTAGATTCCTCGTGTTCGTGGTTTTGGAGCCCCCTGGGCAGGTAAGATCCAATGCTGTAGTCCTTGATCCATGACTCCTTCATGCCATACTCCTTCATGACCCAGATCTTTAATGCTCCACTTGGCAACAGAACAGCTGCAGAAAGACAACCTCCGAGCTCCACCAGATGATACCTGTGCCTGCGTAAATCCATGGATTTGGGTACGGGGACTTCCCTGAATTGTTCATCAGACAAGTCAAACGATACGATCCTGATGTTCCAACGGGTGCCTCTTGAAGTCCAGTGGAGTCTTCTGTTAATAAGAGGCTGCGAGGGCGTCGCTTCCAAGTGATTAGTTGCATTACCTGATATCAAAGAATGTCCAGACAATCATTAGGAACTCCCCAAGTAGATTGTTTTGTATCTAGGAGCATTTGCATCCATCAATTTTAGAAACGGATAACACCAGCAAACTCCACAGCAGAAAGAAAGCAGAAAGGTTCAGTTTTGATAATATCCGACACCAGCAAACGTAGGCAATGGATATCCACATTAGGATCTTTCTTTTGCTTTCAAACAAGGTTACATAAACTAAATAAGTACAAAAGCTAGTACAAGAAATTTCGCAGCATCTCACGATCAATGGCTGTGTTTACAGCGTCGCATAATCGGTGATTGTGGGAACATAGAATTTTTGTACACCAGTTTCTGCGAAGACTTTCAATACCAAGCATTACTCATCCTATGAACATAAGTCATTTAAGAGGAAATTGAGATACAACCTAAGTACAGTGACTACCTAAGAGCAAATGAGTGGAACTCAGACAATGGCGTTTGCATTAGAGAGAGAGAGAGAGAGAGAGAGAGAGAGAGAGAGAGAGAGTAAGCAGTGAGGTTTTTAATCAACCATGTTGCAGGCATGTTGGTCGTTACCTAATCTCCTCCACGTCGGGCTTCTCAAACTGCAGACCTGAACCTCCGAATTGCCCAAGAGAACCCTGCGCGGTCGACCATGGCGAATCATGATCGCATACACGATCTTGATCACCTTGTAATCCTTCTCGGTCTCGTCAAACCCAAACCCAAACACCATCTCTCGCTTCCTCTGGTGACCCGCCGAGTCCGGAAGCTCCCTGAACTCCCGCGTGAGAGGATTGTACACGTAGACGTCGTCGCTGTACAGAGCATTCGCCAAGCAGAGCAACCCCTCGCTCGACCCGACGAGGTCGAACTCCGGCGCGACGACCCCGAACGGAGGGTGGGATATCCTCGCCGGGCGGTTCCTCCCGTCGCCGCCGGAGACGCCGTCGACGAAGTAGAGCTGGCTCCGGAGGGGGTGGTCGCAGTGGAAGACGAGGGAGGGGTCGTGGGACGACGCCGCGCGATGTCGGTGGAGCTGGAGGAGGAGTGGGTCCCGCGCCAGGGCCCGCCACGACCGGCACACGAACTGGGCTCGGAACAGGGACGGCGCGGGGAGTCTGGAGAGGATGTCGACGACGATCTCGCGAGGGAGAGCGTTGATGGCGACGCCATGCGACGGCGACGGCGACGGGTCGCTCGGGCGATCGCTTCGTCCTTTCTTGCTCTGCGAACAGGAGCCTGCTTCTGATTCCATGGCAAAGGAGGTATCGATGATAAGGAATGAATACGAGGAGGACGACTTCGAGGATTACTATGTTGGGTTCGGATCTTTCGGAGATGACGAAGATGTTATGGCAGCTTTTGAGCTTCTGGGGAAGCAGGTCGAACGAGGGAGAAGGATCAATTAGCAGACGTGGAAATCAAGGGGGGGACGAAATGACAAATAGCATGATTTCAGAGGGCAAAGTAGCAAAATAAATAATTTAAATATTTCGGGTCCATCTAAAGTGAGGAGTTTTTTTTTTAAAATATTTTTTCTTATGTTATGTTAGAGTTGGATAGGCGACTGTAAACTTTAAAATATTACTTTCTTGTTTTCTGAATTCTCGACGTGATTGTCTACGCAAGGAGGGCGTTTCTGCTAACGACAAACAATGCCCCGGTCCTCGATCGACTCGGACTAAGAAAGACAAAGCAAGGCACGACAGAGGCAAAATCTGCCAAGTGTTGGGAGTTCTTGCCTTCTTGGTTGGCAAGTATGGATGGTCGATGAGATAATTAGAGCCTGCATGTTTTTGTTTCTGAAAAGTGTTTATAAACACTTTTTCTGTTTTTTTGTTCCAGGGAACAAAAAAGAAATGTAAACGCGTTTGGTTGCGTTTATTTTTTTTTTTTTTTTTTGTTCCCGAAACAAAAAAAAAAACGAAAAAAAAAAAAGTTGTTTCCGTTCAGAAAATAATTTTCAAGAAACAATTTTTTGTTTTTGTTTCTTCTTCTTTCTCTTTGGCCGGTCGCCGGCCTCGGCCATGGCCAGCCGTCGAGGGCCGGCAACGCCGTCGAGGGTCGGCGACCTCGCTGGAGCGTCGCCGGCGCGGGCGAGCTCGAGCCTCGCCGGATCCGGGCAAGCCCCCAAGCTCGCCCGGCCAAGGCGAGGCTCGAGCTCGCCCGCGTCGGCGAGGCCGAGCGTCGCCGGATCCGGGCGAGCCCGAGCTCGCCCGGCCAAGGCGAGGCCGAGCCTCGCCCAACGATGGCGAGGCTCGGCCTCGCCGGGGCCGGCAAGCCTCGCCGTGGCCGGGCGAGGCTGCCGCCCCGTCGGCCCGTCGGCCGCCGAAGGCCGGCCGGCGACCGCCGAAAGAAAAAAAGTAAAAAATAAAGGAAAAAAAAATGAAAAATGAAAATAAAAATATAAAAAAATTAAAAGAAACAAAAAAAAGAACAAAAATTTACCAAACGTGTTTCTGTTTATTTTTTATTCCCGGAACAAATTTACCAAACGCATATTTTTGTTCAAAAAGTGTTCCCCGGAACAGAAACACTTTTTTTTGTTTCTGTTCCCTGGAACAAAAAAAGAACAGAAACGTTACCAAACGCAGCCTTAGTCTCTGTCAGTAATAGATGTGAAGGAAAATTACCGAGTCACGAAGCATGAGAGCCGGTGAATGAAGCTCGGTTTATTTGACAAGAAAGTCAAGACTAAAGTGATTGGCAATGGAGTACAAACAAGGCAATTATATAACTTGCGGAGCTAGTAACCTTGGGAGCAGTTCTGAAGGTCAAGGCAATTGTAAGGAAATTATCAGATCATGAAACAGTCGATCTTGAAAGGCACTAGCTGTAATGGCCAAAAAATATGAGTTAATTGTCGCAAGGTGGAGCTGTCGGTTTTGGGTACAATGTTGAAGTATTGGGGTGTTTAGTGACTGTTTGCAAAAACATACAATTTTAAAAGTCATGTAAGATATGTTTGCTTTCTTCATAACCGTTGATAACTATCGGTAATAACATAAATACTTGATTCACAACTTTTTTAAAAAATGACCAATCAATTGATGAACATTAGTTATTTAACTTTATCTACATATTATCTTTACATTTCAATATCCTTTTACATAATTGTGCATAATTGCCTCAAGTCTCAATATTTTTAATTTTCTTGTCAATTCATGCTTCTCAACAAGGATCTCTTTACATTCTTTGTCAATTTCCACATCAATTCATATTTTGAAAGATTTTTCTTCGGTAACTTTGTTGGTGAAACAATTCCTAGCAAACATGTTGTTAGGGTTAAATCTATCATCTAAAAAGGGTGAATAGGTAAATATGCGGAATTTAAAGAAAATTGAAACTAATATTGTAGTAGGACAACATATGGAGTTAAACCATACAATGCATACATCTTTGTTATGTGCAATATTCTATCACAAGAAATAAATAAGAGTTTTTTTTTTTTTGACATAGAAATAAATAAGAGTTTGAGAGATAGAAAATTACACACAAGTTTGCTTTGACAAGCTCTTAAGAGATAGAAAATTACATACAAGTTGGGTTTTGACAAACTTAAGTCTATTCTCTCATGCTGATAGCTAATTGGTTAGATTCTACTAGCTTAATTTATTAGAAGTTACATCCAAGTACTCCTAACTCAAGTAAGCGTGATCAAATCTTCCTGATCTCACACTCCAACAACCTCTAAGAGATTATAGTTTTGAGCTCACAAAGACGAATTGAAAGAACGGGGGTTCATCTTGCACTTTAGAATTAAAGACTCAGAATGGTTCTCACGTCTCACGTCTTAGTCTCTTTGACCGTCGAACTTTCCTTTGGAGGATCGTTCATCCCACCATCCTCTTGTTGGAACTGATCATTACTAGAAGATTCGATTGCATTGAGACTCGTCAAGAATAAAGTCTTCTTTGATTCTATTGCCCATACAGTAGATCGGGTTTTCATAAGTTGAGCTTCTTGTATTGGAAAGAATATTTCGTCTTCTAATTATTTTATCTAGGGATTGTGATATTCATCTTCAAGAGATTGTAGTCGTCAATTTTCCTTCTAGATCAGTCAATATTAAAGGCAAGGAAGTTGTGCCAATCCACTATATGAATTTGATATGTAACATCTTAGAAAGTACAAAAAGTATATGAAATTTTGCTCTTCACACCGATCATGCGCTGACAGCTTTTCTAGGTGGAAAAAACCAACCCAACATCTTTATTTCAAGAAAAGATAAATGTATGATTACTATTAGCAACAGCACCGTTGCAAAACATTTTTATACTTATAGTTAATCAAGGACTTGTATGTTTCGCCGAAAAAAAGAAAAGAAAAACAAAATTAGCAGCCCGAAATTGAAAGAGCCAAGGTTAGTGAATCGAGTTCTTTTTACCCAAGAGATAGTGCTCCAAATTGATGATTTCAAGCGAGTAATTACATGTAATAGATGGAGCTCTTTACATATCCACTAATAAATAGTCACTCACATCCTACTGATGCTGCTCACATGGACAATGGATTCGAACCATTCTGGCAGACCTTCCAATATAAGATCTATAGCTTCGTCGCGATCCGGGTCATAGCGAACTAAAACTCTGTTATGGTACTCCAACAAGATCTTGCCATTCCTCAACATCCCCAGGACCCTCACATATAATCCATACCTTTTGCGCATCAGAATTCTCGAGATCTTGCAAGACGGGTCGTTGTATTCCTCGTGTTCGTGGTTTTGGAGCCCCTTGGGCAGGTAAGATCCAATTCTGTAGTCCTTGATCCACGACTCCTTCATGCCGTGCTCCTTCATGACCCAGTAGGGGTGAGTGCGGTTCCCGGGTTACCCGGGAACCGGAACCGAACCGGAGGAGGGTCCGGTTGGGTTCCTGGTTCCAAGGGGACCGATTCCGGTTCCCGGTTCCTTTTTTCTGGGAACCGGGGGTTTCGGTTCCGGTTCCGGTTCCAAGCGGAACCAGAACCGGTCATGGAACCGGAATTGGAACCGGTTCCAGAACCGGTTTAGGGCTCCAAAAAGAAGACGAGATCCATTCTTCACGTTCACCGTGCAAATGTCTCCAAATTAGGTGGGAAGCGGAAGAGCTTGAAACCCTAGAATTCAATTCATCCCAAGCGTCTTCATTGTTCAGTTCGACCTCCGTCTCTTTCAATCCCATCATTTTTCATATGTTGTTCATCGAGTCTCTTCATTTCGATAGGGACTGACTAAGTTACTGGCGGACAATGCCCCGAACGCCATGAAGGAGCAGAAGCTCGAGAGCTACTTCGGCCGGAGGATCGCCATCGATGCCAGCATGAGCATCTATCAGTTTCTCGTTAAGTTGCTTTTTATGGATTGATGCCTGCGATTGTGCGTTTCGGTTGTCAGTTGGGATTTGGATTTTGAGTGCTGGGGTTTTTTGGTTCTTTTGATTGGGGGATTAGGTTGTGGTCGGGAGGAAGGGGACTCAGATGCTCACCAACGAGGCTGGTGAAGTCACCAGGTACACTGGCATTGTGATACTCCATAAAAATGAAAATCCACTTTCGATGTGATCTTTGTGCTTGGAAAGTTTTTGATTTTGAGCTGCTTTCCCGTGCAGTCATATGCAAGGCATGTTTTACCGGATGATTAGGCTGTTGGAGGCGGGGATAAAGCCAGCGTAAACTTTTTTCTTTACCTCCTTTGTTTTCGTTGGGATGGAATACTGGAAGAATGATGCTCATCCTTCTTTGAACTATGCTTTACTGTTGTTACGATAGCTATGTATTTGATGGTAAACCTCCTGATTTGAAGAAGCAAGAGCTTGCAAAACGGTGCTTTATTATTATGAGCCTTCTCTTTTCTCGTTTATGGGATTACCTATGGATACGTTTAGTTACCTTAGACAAGTCTCTGAGCAGTTTTTTGAAGAGGGCAGCTGCCTCTGAGGAGTTGGCAGTAGCCATTGCCGTATATGCATCTCTCTCTCTCTCTCTCTCTCGTACACATGAGCACCCAGAAACACAGAGTACAAAAATGCTTAGTGAGCTCCGTATTTATTGTGTCTGCAGTCTCAGAACAAGGAAGACATGGAGAAATTCAGTAAAAGAACTGTGAAGGTTGGTCTCGTTTTGGTTTCCTTATGGTGCGATATTTTTGTCTTATTCAATATGAAGTTTGATTTTGGTCTCTGCTTCGCAGAAAAACCTATCTACATAGCTAAATGGATATGAGTGTGCTTGTGGATGATGGCCTTCATACACTTGTAGGTGACACAACAGCACAATGAAGATTGCAAAAAACTATTAAGACTTATGGATGTCCCAGTTGTTGAGGTTACAATTCTGTCTGAAAAGTTTGTTTTTTTTTTTTTGTCTAAATTCTGTCTGAAAAAGTTTATTTGTTATTATTTCTAACAAAAAGTTTAGATACCAAGTTCAATTTTTGTATGTTAGGCTCCTTCAGAAGCAGAGGCACAATGTGCTGCACTTTTCAAAGCTGGAAAGGCGTGTATCTTCCCATTTGATTGTCTTCAGAATCGTTCATTGTTTTCCCATGATAATTAATCGTTTAACTCTATGTAAATTACCATTTTATAGTTCAAATTTGAAAATGAAAAAAAAAAAAAGAACCTGTTGGAACCTGGAACCGATCCTGGAACCTGTGACAGGCTAGGTTCCAGGTTCCAAAAAATGAGGAACCTGTACCCGAGGGTAGGTTCCAGGTTCCAGACGGAACCGAACCGGAACCTGGAACCGCTCACCCTTATGACCCAGATCTCTAATGCTCCACTCAGCGATGGAACAGCTGCAGAAAGACAACCTCCGAGCTCCACCTGATGATTCCTGCCCTTCCTTAAATCCATGCATTCGGCAACGGGGACAGTCCCGAATTGTTCATCGGTCGAATTGAACGGTGTGATCCTGATGTTCCAATGCCCGCCTCTCGAAATGGTCCAATGGAGTCTTTTGTTAACAAGAGGCTGCAATGGCGTCGCTTCCAAGTCATGAGTTGCATTACCTTGAAGATGAAAACTGTCTACTTTTCGAGTACCTATATTTTTTTGAAAACTCCACAGCGGAAGAAAGCGCGATGGTTGGGCTTTGATAAAAACAACACCAGCAAACATAGGCAATAGATATGCGCATGAGGATGTTTTTTTTCCTTTTGAACATAGTACATCATTGGTTGTGTTTACAGAGTCGCATAATTGGTGATTGTGGGAACATGAAATTTGTGCGCCAGTTTCTGCCAAGACTTTCCATACCAAGTATTGCTCATCCTACGAACATAAGAAATTTAACAGGAAATTGAGATGCAATGTACGTAAAGATGATTACTCGAGCAAATGAGTGAACTTAGACAATAGGGTTTACATTAAAAAAGAGAGAGACTAAGCAGTGAGGTTTTTAATGAAACATGTTGCAGGCATGTTGACTGTTACCCAATCTCCTCCACGTCGACCTTCTCGAGCTGCGGACCTGAACCTTCCAACAACACTAGAGAACCTTGTACAATCGACCATTGCGATTTATGATCGTATACACGATCTTGATCACCTTGTAATCCTTCTCTGTCTTGTCGAACCCGAACCCAAACACCATCTCTCGGTTCCTTTGGTGACCCTCCGAGTCCGGAAGCTCCCTGTATTAGATGCAAATTGCGCAACCCCAAGATCTCCATAACCAGAACAAGAACATGCATAATTGAGTAGAAAGATTAACGCACCTGGATCCATCGAACATAGAGCGGAAGTAGAAAAATGGATTGCCCACATATAAAGGGGATCCATGCATCAAGGCATTCTCCTCTATTACCCTCCGTATCACTGGCTCAATGAGGCGGCCCCCCTCACGTGTAGAGTTAGGTAAACGCCCCTTAGGTGAGAATACATGTGAGAATTAGGGTTAGAGGAGAGACTTGAGCACTATTTATAGAGTTTCCAGCCAGGCCCCCTCATTACGGGCTAGGCTCAACTCGACCCACACTAGCCAGCCCCATATTAGACTAATTAAGAAACATTCTATCTCATCTTAGACCAGCCCTGTTTTACAGTAACCGTAAAAACAGTAAATTACAATATCAATTAATGTAGTCCACATTAGGAAAACTTTTACATTCTCCAACTTGGACTATATTAATTGAAATCGTACCTTATGCGCGCGCATTGATCCAGAGATAATTCTTAATAGTTAATCCTATCCCATAAAGTCTTAAACACCGAATCATGGCGGTAACTGCATGTATACACACAGAGCCTTCCATGGTCACGAGTGCTCTCAACTTTATTGATATGGATTCAATATGGTAGTGTGGCAAATGGATAACATCTTTCATAGAGAGATCCCATTTGTCAGTCACCATTCTCTTACCTTAAGTGTCACAAAAAACTTATGCTACTAGAGAATGCTTTATGGTTCCAATGAACCCACATATGTTTTGTCCTTATGGTTAACCTTTCTTTATGTATCACAAGACATATGCACAAGGCTAATAACCGGATGCCCGGATGCCCTTAGCCTTCACTCAAGGTTTATACAATCCATTGAGACTTTATCAATATGTATTCAACATTATAACAATACATTCAAAAATATTTTATTGAATGCAAAAGTTGATACATATTAAACCGTTACAAAGTGTAACAAACACAGATGAAACATTTATCAGAGTCAAGCCAAAATAGCTCCCACTAAACAATAGCATCTCATGATGCTCCTAGGCCCATGTTAACGATATGTTACTCAAATACACACGAGCGTAGGCCTTTAGTTAGTGTATCTGCAATTACATCATCTGTGAAAATATATTATATTAAAACGTCACATTTCTGTACCGTTTGTTTTTGGTCAAAAATTTTGACTACCATATATTTAGACCCATTTTGAGACCTCTGTAGTAAATAAATAATATTACAAATTTGTTATCTCAATACAACCGTATGGATCTATCTATAAAGTTAAAACGATCAACTCCTTCATGAGGTTCTGGAGCCTAAAGGCTCAAGTAATAGCCTAAAAGAATGTTACTAACACTGCTTACATAGTAGAAGATGACATAGAACTTTATTTACTGCACTTTCTACTAACATAAATTTGTATATTGTTATTGATATTATATCATCCTAACAGCCAGCAAAGTTTACATCTAAATACCCTACTAACTGCAAGAATTGAACATGTCTGTAAATGAACATATAATCTCTTATCTTCTTTAAGTACCTTAAAACCTTCTTGACAGTAACCCAGTGATCATGTCCTGAATTTGACCGATATCTGCCTAGAAGTCCCGTCACAAAGACAACATTTAGTCTAGTGCAAATTCGAATATACATTATACTTTTAAGTGCACTGACACAGATATACCATTTAATTAGATTTTTTCAATATCTAAATAAGGATAATGTGATAGATTTAGTCCATCACCCTTAACAACATGAGCAATTTCTGGCTTGCAATAATGTATATTGAATAGTTCCAATATACAATAAGCAAATGTCTTCCGAGAAAATCTAATATAATATGACAAAAACAATTTTTACAGATCTTAGTACAAAGGATATAAGATGTCTCACTTGTAAGCAAAATATTATATACATAAAGTATGAGAAAAAATAAATTTCCTCCCACTAACCTTGCAGTATATTGAATTACTTTGTTCCCAATTGAACAAAATAACAATACTATGAAACTTTAATAATATTGTCTGGAAACTTGCTTAAGACTATAAATAAGACTTTTCAATCTAAACACAAGTTCACTATAAACAATCCACCCCTTTTTCGGAGTGAAAACTTTAATTACCAATTTGACTTTAAATTCCACAATCTTTCTTTGAAATTCTTTTAGTTTTGTACGCCAATTTGCAACTAATAAACTTGGGATCTTTAGACAAGTTAATAAGTTTCCAAACATGTTTCATAGATTGTATATCGTTTTTTATGGCATCTAATCACATACTTGGTTGAGGATAAGAAACGACATTTATTTATGTCGCTAAATCAACCATATAGTGGATATTATAGTCATGCTCTCACAAATAGATTATAGTCTAATGGAATAACTGATCGTCTTTCCCTAACAAATCTCCTTAATAAAGTTACCACCACTTCATTCTATACTTGAGAGGTTTGAAAAAAAAAATTTATCATAAACTATATCAAGAATAGTACGTTGAACCTCAACAAGTTTAATTTATGGTATAGGAGATTCTACAATTGTCTGTACCACAATTGTCTATATAGGCAAAGACAAAGACACAGTGATCTTCCATTACATTATTATCTTTAATAGTCTGAGAGTAGCTATCCTCTACAATTACGTCGAACTGTAGAAATTTTATAGTATGTGATTCCATAATTCTTATACCTTCTTCAAGGTCATAAAATCAATACCCTTTTAAACAATCTAGGTAAGATACAAAATAATTTCGAGTGAATCTTTTGTCAGGATTTTCAGGCATAGTAATTAAGTTATCACCCCAGAATCTACTAAGTATTTGACAAATGACCCTTTAAGCTATTTCGCATTGTCATACTTGCCAAAATACTCACGGTCACTGTTAAGCCTGATAACCTTTTAAGACATTTATCTCGGTAATTTTCCTTAAATAGAAAACTTTTGGAAACAACCTTTTAATCATATACGAGATGTATATGTCATTAGGATTTAAATACAATCTTTGCAGATATGTCCTAATTTCAATATCAGACAAGACATAATTTCAAGCAACTAGGGCTTCCATCATCTTATAGCAGTGTAGTCCGCATGCAAACCTCTTTTCAAGTGTTCCAGAATGGAATGCTTCATGGACAGTAAGTAAATTCAATTGCTCTTTTCTCAAGCAACAAATCGTATGTCCACAACTTAAAATTTGAAGCAGTAAAAATCTCAATGATGACGGAATTACCATTTACAGAAAAGGTGACTGAAAAACAAGCAGTATATAATTAGCATCATGTGAGCATTGTGTAACTTGACGTACAAGTACACATCCAGAGAGTTACATGCAAACTCACATAATCACCTTTGGGCAGAATACATGACATGCAATTGTACACTCCCCACATGATAAGGGTTATGAGAATATGTTTCAATTCTTCGTAAATTCATCACCTTTGGGCATATGAATCACTAGAATCGGTCACTCCTCCACCACACTATCATATCAATCCATGAACTAATACACAATCATCTCCTTTGGGAGTATGATTGCGCATTAGACCAGGAGACATCCCAATCATCATATGAGACCGAAATTTCTCAAACCCAATCAAGCGTGCCACTTTGGCGGTTACTACTCAATTGAATCATTGAAATTCTCTCATACCAATGATATAAACTTTACTCCTCACATACACCATATACATGCGATTTTAACTTTAATGATAGGGGCAGCATATCACCAAAATCACATATCATGCTAATTACATTACTTTATTCATTAATAAAAATTAATCATACATATATATATAGCGAACCTGAAAGACAGATTCCAATGAGATCATTGATCACAGTAACACGAGAAACTTCTCATAACAGAGAATAAAACATCTCTTATGCACCCCAATTACATATTACCAGAACAATATAAAAAGAATACTAATCTATAATATCTTTTACAAATTAACATCAATAGTAATACAGGGTACACCAAATTAACAAGCTTAACAGCTGATCCATTATCACTTATGAGTTCATAAGATAAAAATGACTCTAAGGCTAACAACTGATTTATTAATCAATTTTAGGTAACAAATATCATTACTTCAACTAGTGGCCTATTAATTGAGTCAAACCAGAGAACCAAATATCTAAAATTTAACAGTAGATACTATTGCTCTGCATAAATGTTGTCATACTCTTTAATCATAAAAAATATTCAACTTGATAGACATTAACAAGTGATCAGATGAGTTCATGTAGAATATGCAGTAACTTAATTGACATGCATTACTCACATTCAGCAGATGTGTTAATCAGTACATCAGTTTGGTCACGAGTCCCTAAGTCATCTATCATTCAAAGATTACCAGTGTGTAAAGGAGTATACTTGAGTAACAAAAGTTTCATAATCTTTATTATTTCTCATCAGCTCAATATATAACTCAAATACAATATCATACAAATTGTATCTCATTAAGCCAGCTTCAGTTTACAATAAAGTTTGATTTTTATTGATGAGTCACATCGTGATAACATACTAGTAACCTATCACCTGTATTTCCAAAATCACAAAAAATACAAGAAAAATACGCAAAAATACACTAAAAATTCACGTATTTAGGATTTCATATGCAATTTCACATCAACAAAATCATCAAACGTATAAAATAAATATACCACAAGATAGGAAATCACTATACGAGTCCATCGCCGCCGGCCACGTGCGAATCGGAGCCTCCACGCGCCTGCACGCGCCTCCTGAGTGCGCGGCGCGTGGATCACACGCGCAGTGCGTGTTAGACGTGCAGGAGGCATGTGGCAGCGCGTGGGGGCGCGTGCGGCCTCCTCCGGCGACGCGCCGCCCACGGTTTTTTCGTCTCGTCGAGCCCAATCCGAATATATAATTTAATTTAATTTTTATTGAACAAAAAGTCTCAAAAATCACAAATTAGGGCAATATCAGTACCAATTAGGGCTAATCCATACAAATTAGGGTAGATCCGTACAAATTAGGGCAAAATCTTTTGTGTTCATGTTCAAGGGTTATGGAGGCTCTAATACCACATATTAAACGCAAATTGCGCAACCCCAAGATCTCTCCATAACTAGAACAAGAACATGTATAATTGAGTAGAAAAATTAACGCACCTGGATCTATCGAATATAGAGCGGAAGCAGAAAAATGGATTACCCACATATAAAGGGGATCCACGCATCAAGTCCTTCTCCTCTATTGCCCTCCGTATCACTGGCTCAATGAGGCGGCCCCCCTCACGTGTAGCGTTAGGTAAACGCCCCTTAGGTGATGATACATGTGAGAATTAGGATTAGAGGAGAGACTTGAGCACTATTTATAGAGTTTCCAGCCAGGCCCCCTCATTACGGGCCAGACTCAACTCAGCCCACACTAGCCAGCCTCATATTAGACTAATTAAGAAACATTTTATCTCATCTTAGACCAGCCCTGTTTTACGGTAACCGTAAAAATAGTAAATTACAATATCAATTAATGTAGTCCACATTAGGAAAACTCTTACACCTTGTTCTCACCCGTGAGAGGAATGTACACGTAGACGTTGTCGCTTACAGGGCATTCGCCAAGCAGAGCAACCCCTTGCTTGACACGACTACGTCGAGCTCCGGCGCGATGCCGCCGAATGGAGGGTGGAATTTCCTCGCCAGGCGGTTCCTCCCGTCGCTGCCGGAGACGTCGTCGACAAAGTAGAGTTGGCTCCGGAGTGGGTGGTCGCAGTGGAAGACGAGGGAGGGGTCATGGGACGACGCCGCGCGATGTCAGTGAGCTGGAGGAGGAGCGGGTCTTGCGCTAGGGCCTGCCACGACTGGCACGCGAACTGGGCTTGGAACAGGGACGGCATGGGGAGTCTGGAGAGGATGTCGACGACGACCCCGCGAGGGACATCGTTGATGGTGACGCCAAGCGACTGCGACAGCGAGGGCGAGTGGTCACGAGGGCGATGGCTTCGTCCTTTCTTGATCTGCGAACCGGAGCCTGGTTCTGATTCCATGGAGGAGGGGCTGGTACCTGGCAGACGGTGAAGAAGGGATCGACGATGAGGAATGAGGATGAAGACTGCGAGGAAGACCTTGTTGGTTCGGATCTTTCGGAGATGACCAAGACCGTTATGGCGGGTTGCTAGGCGGCAGGTCAAACGAGGGAGAAGGATCAATTCGCGGGCGTGGAAAACAAGGGGGGGAGGAAATGACAAATAGCACGATTTCAGAGGGCAAGATAGCCAAATAAATAATTCAAATATTTCGGGTCCATCGAAAGTGAGTTTTTTGTTTTTTTTTTTGTTTCTCTCTTTTCAGTGTTCGACTTGCGACTTTAAATTTCGAGAGATTGCTATCTCGTTTTCTTAATCCCCATAAATCCCTCTCTTCCATTTTTTGTTTTTTTTGGTCACGAAATATCCATTTAAATTCAACAACCAGCACCGCTAAAACATAAGTGGTATGGGCCGGGGAAGTTTACACAACCAAATAGAATGGAAGGCCTTTTCATGATGGACTTTAGTGATCCAGTCCTCAAGTTGATTGTCCTCACAGGGACAATGATCTATTTTAGCACTCCTTGAGCTAGGCCAAACTTCTTTTGCAGGGCCCATGGGCTTTCATCGGTACCCAAAATAGACTAAACCACTAAGAGGATGTCGGTTTCCAGTTCTACGCTCAGATCAGATGAAGACTTTAGATCACTTCTCTCGATCAAGTACAGTAATGCCTCCTTCATGGCTAGAGCTTCGATGCAGAGCACTAAAGAAGCTAGCACGTGTTTTGCAAAACTAGCTGGAAAGCATCTGAATCACGACGTGCTCTTGCTACCATTCCTTCTGTTTGTCCTTCAAGCCAAGAACCATCTATATTGAACTTCGAAGGGCCATTTTCCGGCAGAATCAACTATTCAGGTTGGTTAACTCGCATTTTGACTTCATTCACCTTATTTGGGTTCCACGTTATAAAATTCTTGTTTATTGCAAGAGTGGCATTGAGTATTATTGACCTTAGATTTGGTTTACAAGACTGAAATATGATTGCATTTCAAGCTTTTCATATGAACCACAAAATTTTAGCAAGCACTTCCCTAGAAGGTAAGTTAGTGTCCGAGTCAAAGAATTCGAACATCCACCTATCCAAGTGATTTTTTATAGTGAAATTACGATAGTCAATCTTAAAACTAACTAGATTTCTCTTGTCCTATTATAGAGGAGGAAAAGATTTTCAATAGTTTCCAGAGCTTGTAGACACAAAGGGAAAATAGGATCAAGTAAGGCATTCCTCTTGTACAGATTCTCTTGCTTAGGCAAGGCTTTTTGACACACACAGTCCACATAAAGAGTTGCATTCTAGGATAAGAGTTTAGCTTCCGTTTCTTTATCCATAGAGACCTAGGTGTCTAATAAAATGAGGAAGCTTGGAGTCAATTGATGATCTATGGAATACATTCTGCCATACCCACTTTTCACTGAATAGGACCTTGCTCTATTCCTTGTCAAGACAAATTTATCTTCCACTAAAATAGAGTTGAGTGGGACGTTAGTATTTCCTTTACTATTTGCTCTTTGAGTAGACCATTCGCCTTTTCTTTATTCCACATTCCTTCCCTATTAATCAATTCCGCCACAATACGAGGATCTCTTAGGTTTGGCGGTCTGCCAATCAATCCAATTGATAATCATTTCTCGTCACAAATATTGATGATTCTTTCGTTCCGACCATCGAACCTCAAGATAAATTACATCTCTACCAATTAACAACTTTTGCCAACCCCACAAAGGACGGGAATCCATACTGGCAATCCAGATATTTTCTTTTCAATAACCGACTCTGTAAAGTCAGTGGGGACTGTGGAAGTCTCAACACTTCTTGCCCAACGTAGCTTTCTTCGAGGTGATGAGATCCTTCTCGCCTCATTTCTCTTTATGTTAGCTCCTTGCCACGTGTCGCTCTTGTTGCTATGCTTCCGCCTCTTCGTCGTCCCCCACGTCTCTCCACCTGTTGTCTTGAGCTCTCCCATCGCCACCAGGGTTATCATCATTACCAACCATGCCTTTGTCACCGGCAACTTTTGATTACCAAAACCACCGATCATGTGCAGAGAGGGAGAAAGAGAGATTTGAGCTTTTCGTTGGGAGTAGGATTATTTAGGAGAGACATTGAACTCAAATGAAGCTTGGAAAACAAGATAGTAGGTAAGCCAATGGGAGAAATGTAGGCGAGTCATGTATATAGATGTAGGCAAGTTCATGTAAATGTCGATTTAAAACGTTTGTAAGAGAGTCAAATAGTAGTTGGTTAGTAATGCAAAGAGAGTTAATAATCCAAAATAAATTGATAATTTAATCTGGAAAAAGTTGGTAGTTATCAGGATAATGATTAGTAGATTCATAAAAGATTTCCTAATCAGTGAAACAGTAGAAAATAGTAGGCAATTTCATTAAAGTGGGGCTAAGTACCCGACAGATTGTTAGGAAATCAAGTGATAAGGTAATTTTATTTACCAACAATTTTTTGACGATTACAAAGTCTTCCATAAATCTACCAACACGCAAAAGAAAATTATTTTTTTAGGATGAAAATAGTAGAATGGTCGGTGGAAAAAAGAAAAAGAAATTCGCCATCTGATACATATGGGGTAGGAATAATCTTACCTAGGTGCTTTTTTCCTACTTTCAAATTTGACAGGGCATGGGTCCAATTTTCATTTTTGGGGCGGTGACCTAATAAAGCAGATGGGTCGCCCCGTTTGGTATTTTCATTGTCCCTTCCGTACCTTTCTATTAAAAAACATAAAGGTAATCAATCATAAACTCACCTCCCATCTTTTTCGAAGAAAATCTTGAACAAAATCAACTTTGATGGTAAATCTCCTCAGTTAAGCAGTTAACTAAATGTTACAAGTAAAATCTCATTGGGAACCTCCATGCAAAATGTGTTTCCGTGTGTGTTGGGACGACAAAATGATGGTGACTATTCAGGGGCATTGTGAATTGTGCTATCAAGAGCGAGAAAATTTTTGATCTCTCCATTTTTGTTGGCTCTTCGAGCACTCAATGAAATTGCACTAAGTAAGATAATGTTCATAGTACTATCGCCTGTCGAATCACACAGATTCGAGCTCCGAAAGGTGGCTCTAAGAGATAGCAAAGGGCGAGAAACTGAACAGAGGTACCGACAAGGAAGACGAACTTGCCTATCTGGTGACCATATCCCTAAATGTTCCGTGTAAGACCTGCTTAACGCGTCTCATCCAATACAAAAAATATGAACGATATCGATTCTAGAGGCACTGAGCAGCAATGGTGGACCTGCACATCTCTCCCGCGTATCTTCCAATTTAGATAAACACCATATATATTTGTTAATTCACACATCCCACTGGCCTCTGACTTCCTCTTTAATTGACCGTTAGGTTTGACTTCCAAACCCGGTTCAGATCAACAATGGTGACTGTTGCAAGGACGCGTCCCCCGAAATATGATGTAAGCAAAAGATTATGTGGCTTGGAACTGTAATCACATTCCCTTTGTGGTGCACTATCGATTATGGTGCGCTCTTTTTGAATAATTAATTACCGGAAATAGGAAGATAATGTAGACAAATGAATCAAGCTCTTGTTTATAAAGTGGACCCCGAAAAAAAGGGTTAAAGACTCCAAGTTCATTAAAAAAGTGGGTCTTTCTATATTAATTTTGCAGGATTGTGATTTAAATTATGCAATTAGGGTGAAGTTTCTTGGGTGGGTAACAACGGGGTCAAACGTTAGTCCAAGTTCTGCTAACGAGTCCCCCTATAATCTCGTTGTATACTCCATAGAAAGAAGGAGAACTTTTGTAGTGCCGGCCAATAGAATTGTGAATGACGTATCAGCAGCTCAAAACCCTAAAACATCATCACCAAGTTAACGAGGGGGCGACCCTAAATGGCTCGTCGCTTCAAACAACGAGGATGAGGATGGTCATGGGACTGATCGATGTTTAATGACCGATGATTCAGATCATAATGTTTTAAACAACCTTGCGCTCGAGCCCATCTTGATTGGCAGAAAAATATTAAAAGTGTCAAAAGTTATGTACGGCGCTCGTTTTAGTACCGAAAGCTTTTGTCGAATCACTTAAGCGCCAAATTGAAAAAAAAAAAAACGATAACTTAAGTACCAGTAGTAATATGTAGCTTTTAATTTTATATGACTTAGCATATTAGTTTCAGTATACCACACCGAAGCTTGTGAAGCCTTTAAAAAAATCCAATCTACATGGCATTTTCACAGGCATGCTTGACACTAAAATGATCGCATTTGAACAATAACCAGTAAGGATGTGCAAAGAAATTGGGAACCACCCGAATTGCTTGGAACGAACCAAACCGAACTGCCCAAGAATCAGTGGTTCTTAAGGGAACCGGTTCGGTTCTCGGTTTCAATAATTGAAAGCGATGGGTACTGGTCCAGTTCCTAGCTCCAAGTGTGAAATTGCCTACCTTGACTGAACTGATAATATATAATATATATTTAAATTTTAATTTAAAAAAATGAAAAATCCTAAATCCTTGGGCTACTTACTAGTAGTTGTCTAATTTTGCCCACTCATAACAAGTTTGGTGAGTGTGCTCTTTTGCTTACACACTTCCTAACATATTAATATTGTTAATTTATTTGCTCTAATTGGGAATGTCTTTGATGAGGTGATTCTGTTGTGTAATTCTTTGTTACATATTATAGTGCTAACGCATGAAATTTGGTGGGATTGATTCTATGAACCCACCCAAGAACCAAACCAAACCCATAATTCGGTTCCCAGGTAGATCATGGAATTAATGGGCAATTTTTGGTTCCAATTTTTTGGAACCAATTTTTAGTGGGTGGTTCCCAAATCTAAGGTGAGAATTGTTCACTCGGACTATGCTCACCCCTAACGACTGGTATTGAAGTGATCATTTTAAATAAAATTTGGCATTCGTTTAGGGCTTATATGCTTACTGGACACATCAATGAGCCACGTAGACTGAAAAATTAATAAAATATGGCCACTTCAGATTTTCGACGACCTAAATTAAAGTTAGCACTTAAGTAATCATTTTTTTCAAGTGGTACTTAAATGATCTGGGCAAAAAAAAAAAAAAAAAAAAAACTTTGGTACTAAAGTAAGCTATATACACAACTTTTGCTACTTCTAGTGTTCTTCTTCTCATCTTGATTGATATCTTCTTGTTGGAGGTACATGCGTTAAGAGAACTAGCACATCCTTCAGCACAAATGAGTCATTCCACCAGAGGCATGGCCTCTTTTCATGTATGATCAGATGTACCTCAAAGAACCAGCGTTGAACACTTTCATGCGTGTATGTTTCGCTTCATAAGTTTGGTAATGAACTTAGGGAAAAAGTTTAATACCCCACAATGCTTCTCTGGTTTTGGTGACTCACAACATTCATATAACTCCTAGAAGGCTCTATGCATAATTAGGCAGCTTTGTCGGCATGTTGGCTTGATACGCCCCCACCAACATAATTAGCATATTGAAAGACCCCAGCTAAGAAAAAAGTTGGAAAAAGCACGAGTGATGAATGCCCTTAAAAAGCACCCATAACCTTAGCTTTCTGATAAGCACGAGCACTATCAGAGCCACCGTCAAACACCACAACACAGCACTCGCTCAATCACATATAGAAACTCACAATACGCTCAACGTTTTCCACAATAATTCGAATCCGCCATACTCGAAACAACCAAGGTCGAGCTCTCTTCATTCCTTAAGAGATGTGGCAAATGTTATCAGTCGTAAGGAGGAACCTCCAGAACAGGAGGAAGAGCTCTAGGGTTGCCGATGAAGGTATGTCCGGAGGTGGCCAGAACGGAGCTGTCTTCGCACAAGAACTGGACGGGCTGGCGCCGCGGCGTGGGTGGAGCGGCCTGTCGATCATATGCGGCCTCGTGCAGGCCCCGTTCACGATACTCTCTTGCCTGTCTCATCCTCACGTGAACGGTGCTGATGGGGTGTGGGCTTCTGGGCATGAGTTCGTGCAGATTTCGGAGATGAATCACCTCATGGTCAATGACAGCATGCGGTATGCAATCTTGATGTAGATCTCATCAGCTGGGGAGGGAGAGAGAGAGAGAGAGAGTTTGCTTTTGATCCCATTTTTCTTTCTTGCACATGTATGGACTGTTAGTTGTTACACATAGAGTGTGGGCATGGATGTAATGGGGCATGTAAGTTTTAGATATGAGCCATGTTCAAATTCTTTTCTCCTTTTATTCTGCTGTTTCTCGGTGGGAGAACACATTTGTACTGATCATGTCAGCGTGCTTTCCAGGATGTGAATAGCCGCACCAAAAATGCACATATTCTGTTTTCCAGAATCTCATTTTGGTTGATTTGAGTTTGCTTGTCTTTACCTTTGTTGATAAGATGTAAGGTATCTGTTGTCTGTTCTATTTGGTTTTTGTTAGCCTACAATCCATCAAGACCACAGATGAAAGAAAAGGTTCTGTTTCCTTTCAGATTATTTTGAAGATCAGGGACTGGGTTTCTTCTTCTTTTGTATTTTTCCTTTTGGGTTTTATATTTTTCTTTGGACAAGTAACTCTAATGAAAAAACAAGTGCAAAAACATTTAACATGGTCTTTATACCTTTTGATAAAAGCCAGAATGCTGGGTGTAGAGTTTCCCAATAACAGCGAAGTTCGTTCGCGCGCTCTCTCTTTCTCTCGATCGAAAATTGCAAAAATTAAGTTTCTTCTCTCTTTATTAAGTTATTCAGGAAATTTTTTTTTTTTTTTTGGGATTAATCAAGGGTATAAAAATAATATTTCTAAGAACACTTTGCCTTTATCCTTTTTGTCTTTTAGGAGGGGATGGTGAAATAATTTTTGTTGCCATTATTAGCAGTATAACTAGTGGGGACAGCGGCAAGAATGTGATTTGCATAACGTTTAAAGTTGAAGGAGCTCCTCATTCTTTCTTTTTTTTCTCTTTCTCTTTAGTTTTTCTTGGCCGTTGGTTGATGTTTAGTGTCCAGGTACTTTCAAGATTGAATGAAGAACGAATGGTACCTAGTATTATTCATTTTGTTCGTACATGCTGAACTTACCTTCTCATTCAACCGTAGAGTTGTCCTACGGATACGTTTATAATGATTCTCGCTGCACTCCATATTGAATTTGGTAAAATCCATCATATTCGACGATGCATAACTTAAAAGTAGTATGCATATATATAATTCCTTTATATAAACATCTATAGGTCGAATTGATGAAATGCAATGAACAACAAACCTTAAAAAGCGCGAGGTCTCGAATTCGGTTCTTGCCAATCGCGATTTCTTATGAAGATGTCATTAAAAAACGATATCTTCGAAACTGCGAATCAGCACGCGCGAGCAAGAGATATGAACTGGAAAAGGCTAGGGGGCAATCATCACGAGGAGGCTAATGGAATTTGGTGAAGTGTTCGAATGAAAACCAAGGGAAAAGGAGGGGGAAAATGAGAGGAAATGATGTGTGGTTCTATCATGTCCATAATTAGTGAGCAACAAGTCAACTGCTTGCGATTTTCGAATTGACTTGTGCTAGTGGGAATTTCATTGTGGGAAGTAGTGGGAGCGGCTGCCACAAGTACAATACACTATAGGAGTGTACACATCGACACACTTGCGATTTCAACAAATCTCTGATCTTAGCAAATCTCTAGTTCTTATGCATATTTTAATTATAAAGCTATAATCTTATGTGTGTGTAATATATACATATATACACGGTTCTTATTTTAAAATACCTATAGGCTGAATTTTTAAGTTGACAGAACACATTTCCATATCTAAGTTATGCAAAAATCAAAATTTAAAAAGCTATAGGTATGAACTTATTTTATTGGCCAAAATAACAATTGATCTGTCTTAGTATTCTACAGTATCATATGATCTAAAAATAGAAAACTAAATATTAATCTTTATTAGTATTATCAACCGTATAGCCCATGAAGGTAAGTTATGGAGCAACTTCTCCAGGTGCACTAATTCTAAAGGTGAGTTGGGGTTCTCCCTCCCTCCTTTCTAAGGGAAAAACAGTTCATTGACACATGCTTGCTAATTCTTCGTTTTACAAAAGTTTGATACATGGTGTTTGTGAAGAGTAATGATTATTTTAATACTTATGCAAAATCACTACTTTTTTGACCTTTTGGTGATTGGTGTTCTCGAAAACACATCTTTAATTCTTTAATTTCTCGAGTTTAATCTTTTCGTACCATTTTTCGACACTAGGATTGTAGAGATTCACATCTAATGCAACCATTACAACTAAACCTTTGAGTTTAGCCTTAATTCTTTGACTAACTATATTTCTTTTGGCTTGACAACTAAACAAAAGAAAAACCATGCAACATTCTTCACTTGCAATCTACCTAGACCTCAGCTGGACTCTGCAACAAGGAAAATTCAGCATGTAAGAAATCACGGTTTTTAATGTTATCATCAAAACTTTTCTTACATGCGACATTTCAGATCAGGCTGAATATTTCATTACTAATCAATGCCTCTCCAAACGAGAAGAATAATTCAAGAAAACAAATGTGAGAATTTGCAAAATATTTAGAAGTGATTTATGAACACGTGATAATTATTTGTCATAGCCGAGTGCATTTTATCATAATCAAATTTACGTTATGTTAGTGTGATTCATTTTCAAATATAAAGTTTAAGAAAAAAACCCATGCAATGCACGGACAAAAATAATATATATATATATATATATATATATTTTATTAGAAAAGGTTTCAAAATTATCCACTTAAATTAAAGCACGTCTTTTATCAAGTGATGATGACCTTCAACTTGGTACTTGATCGTACTCTAAATTGCGAATAATACACCTCTCAATGAGAAGATGCAATTTTTTTTCTTTTTTGGGATTCATGATAATATCTTTAAGAAAGACTCCTACGATTTGATTGACAAATGAGCAAAATTTTGGATGTGCTGCTATTATTACATGTGGATGGCTTTTGTTAATTGGAGGATGACCTTATAGTCACTAATAAGTTATTTGCGGGCCAAGGCTTTACACTAAAAATTGATTTTGGGATGCAAAAGGCATACTTATTTCATTTAGATTTTTTTTTCTAATTATAGAAAATCTTGCATTCTTGTTCCCAAAAAAAAAAAAAAAATCTCAAATTTGGAACTTTAGGGCCACTTTACTTTTCCGGAATTTTATTTTGGAAAAAATAAATAGGCTCAAAATAATGACACTGAATATAATTGAGTAATTCAAACTCTTTGAGCATAAAACTAACTTGACGAGTGTGACAAATTGCCTATCTCATTTACACCTAGATGAATATTTAGATACATGGTCCACACATTGGGAGGTAGATGTAAGTGACTACATAAGGATGAACCATGAAACGAGATAGATAAACACACATATCACTTTAATTATCTTTAAATAATTAACTAACTCTATTGACCGATTGATTTTTCCATTTGAAGACTTTGTGTCTAGATTTTTCCTTAGCAAGAAACGTAAAGTACTCATTTCATCAGTCTCAAGACATTGATTTCGTCCTCCACCTATTATAATGATCATCTAAATATATTACAAATCATTCCTTCATCAAACAATTATTGGAAAATTCACCACATGTAATAAAATGCCAAAATAAAAGCGGTTCATTTCTCACTTTTAAGCTACAATTAGCCAGAAGAAATTGACTACCCTTTGCTATCTCCAATTCCAATTGCAAACCCGAGAGAGATGATCCTTAGCTAAGAAGCAAAAGAAGAATACCTTCCTTTTGCGTAAAGAAGAAGACTTCGAAAATGCTTTGCATTTTATTTATTTTTTTAACTCTCTTCCTTTACGTTTTCCACTAATTCAAAATGACATGAGGAATTCTATCAGAAAAAAAAGAGAGGAAAGGACATGAGGACTGAAGTGCGTTTGTCAGGGAAGTGAAATGATTGAGCCTTTTGATGGGGACTAACACGCACTTAGCTTGAAGTCCCTTTCCACAGTTCATTTTCCTTCTAGATTCTCCCTTTTAACATCAACTGGTCATGCTTTAAATCATGTACTTGCTCAAAATTCTTTCCCTCCTTCCCTCATCTGTTTAAGTACACGTCTCTAGAAGCATATCCCAACAAAATTCCTTGTGAAGGTCAAATAGTCTTTTTGTGCTGATGTCAGCAGGTTCCATAAATTTTTCTAGTTATGTTGTTAGTTTCACTGAGGCTGATTATCAAAGGGCTAGGGATTATTACCCCGTTATGTTTTAATATGAAAAAATGACATTAAAATTACTATAACTTTCATACAACGATTACTTCAGTATCAAAACTTTGAGCAATTACTTAAATACCAAATCTGTTAAAAATCGATCACTTAAATACGAGGAAATTATCAAATAAGTCTTAAACTTATTACATTTATGCCAATTTAAGTCAAAATCTAACATTTTCGTATTTTGCCAATTGAGTCAATCCGATCAATTTTGATTGGAAATTACTGAAATAGTCATTGGTTGTCCTACATAAAACGAGGTGACGCTAATGTTGACATTTTTTTTTTTGTTCTTTTTTTCTTCACACTTTTTTTAAACTAAGGGTGGCAAGGGTTGTTCAACCCTTGCCGGACACAAAAAAGGGTCGAGATGCCCTTGCCAACCATGGGTGAGGGTTGTAACACTCTGACCCAATCAAGGCATCACGACATCCCCAAGATTGGGGCCCTTACCCAGGGCCAATGAGGGCCACGACGCCGTCACTTAATGCCAACAAGGGTCTATTGGCCATTATTGTCAGCCCTCAATCTAAAAAAGAAGAAAGAAATAAATTATTTAAATATTGTCTAAAAAATGTCTACGTTAGCACTAGTTATGTCACGTAAGATCATTGTGTCTACGTTAGTGATTTTTGATTAAAATTGGTTAGATTGATTTAATTGGCAAATGTGAAAAGTTTTAGAACTCAATTGACACAAATATAATAGATATATGATTTTTTTTTAATAATTATCCCCTTGAATGCTTATTATGACTATTCATCTTAAATGACTTGTTGTGGTTAAAGTGGATAATCTTCGACTGACATGGTAAAAAAAGGGCCAAAACAGCGTTGTTCATTCTTTTTGTTCCTCAAGTTGACTTGAAAATGAAATTCTAATCCCTGAGTCTTCTCTTGAAAGCCTCATTGGAGTAGAAGAAGACTAAGGTAGCGCATGGGAATGTTGTTGTTCCCCAGTTTTTTTTTTTTTTTTTTGACTCGGGAACCACAGTACAGCCAGCAGCCAACAGTGTAAACCCGGTGCGAACTGAGCCACCACCACAGGCCCAATCGCGGGTGAGTCGTGCAATGGGGATGCGGGATTTCGAACCCCTCCCCCGGATGGGGGAGTAAAGTTCTAGCCATCGCGGGCAGTGGTTTGTTCCCTTGTTCTTTTTTTGACGACCCGGGAACCCCCGTACAGTTAGCAGCCGGCGAAGGTAAACCCGGGGTGACGCTAGCGGAGAACCCACCACCCCGACGTCACACTTAAGACACCGGATGGTCTACCAGCCTCCCTTCAACTTGCGTTGAAGGGGTTTCGAACTCTAGATCTCCCGTTTGGAGGTCTGGAGCCTACCCAACAGAGCCACCACGGCCGGTGGTTTGTTCCCTTGTTCTTTTGTTCTTTGCTTCTTGGATAAAAAAAATAACAGAAATTCGTTTGGTAATGTCAACTAATTTTTCTTTCAATTAAAAAAAAAACGTCAACTAATTTTTCTATTCCTTGAAATAGAAAAATAACCGGATAATAGATTTGGAACAAAAACAACAAGTAGAAAAAAATAACTTCTTCTTCTCAGGAATAATTTGTAGAAATAAGTTTTTTTTTCTCTTTTTTTTTTCTTTTTCTTGCAATCCGTCTATTGGCCTGTAGCCCCTCGTTGCCGCCTCGCCAATTGCCCCTGCCGTTGATTGTTATTGCTCGCTTGCCGCTCGCCAACTGTCGCGCCAATCAGCGGCTACGGGAGGGTGGCGGCGGCGCTTGGCGATCAACAATGGGTGACAAGCAACGAAAGTCAAACGTGTTCCTATTTTTTTTATGGGTCATATCAAGCGCATTCTTATTCCTTTTCCAATTCCATGAATATATATTTTATATAGTTACCAAACGATTTATTTTACTCAAGAATTATTTCGTGGAATAGAAATAAAAAAGAACTATTTCTTTTATAAAAAAAAAATACTCTCCGGAATTGAAATGTTATCATTCACACCCTAAGGAAGCACAGCTTAACTATCAAAGTAGAAGAAGGAGAAGGAGAAGGAGAAGGAGAAGTAGGAGGAGAGATATAGAATTCGACGAGTGACGTATGTGGAAGATCGAAATCCCATTCTTTCCAATTTGTAGATTTTTCATATCTTCACTCATTTTTTTTAAAACTTTTTGTTCTTCTTTCTTAACTTTGCTCTTTGAAGAAAAAAAGGAAAAAAAAATTGGTTTCTTAAAAAATCAAGCAAGCCTTCTCAAACTACAGTGACCGAAGCAAATTGGGAAGGGGCAAGAACAATCGCGCATGAGATCGAGAGGGCCTTCCTTTTAGGCGTGCCCCGAAGGCCATTTCGTCGCGCAGCTCTTGCGAGCACAGAAGCAAGCAAAGGGCTTGACGATACGCCTTGCGGAGAAGAAGAGTTCACGGCTCTTTGCTTTGGCCACAAAGAATCGGGAGAATTACCGAAAAGGTCCTAAAGTTATTCGCCCGGCTACAGGGCAAGGTCGGGAATAGACAGTGACTTAAATAGAAAATAACGACTTTAACTGCCAAAATCAACGGAAAATCTTCACTCATTAAAATTGCAGTCACGCGACAGGCGGATCTCTTATTTCTACAGCCGGTTATTTTTACTCTAACCCGGTAATTTTAACATCAGCTAGATTAAGAAGCCGACAGGAATGAATAGGAGACAGTGTAAATCCCCCATCAACTCTGCGATCACCGTGCTACAAGTATTTCGTTTACTGAGAAACGGGGCTTGCCGTGGGGCTTGCCGCCGCACTGGCACAGATTGCGGGGTTCTGCTTGCCGGAGATCGTGGGCTTGACATTGGAACATACGGATGTAGCAGGACCCTCGGGACCCTGGTACGTGATATCGATGTCGCTGATCACCACCTCCGTGCACGGGATTTGGCTGCTACAAGCAAGAGTAACTGCGGCTTGTGTTGAAGAAGTTCCCTGGATTCTGCTGAAGCTGACGTTGCTTATCTTTATCTGGGACGGAGCCTGAAAAAATCGCATGGAACAATCGAAAACTGAACCTCAGGTCAAAACGCACGATCCTATGGCAAGTATCCTATGAGAATGGTTCTTTGGTTACCTTCGATGTGCACTGATTCCACGGGCAGTACTGCTGATCTATGATGACCGGGTTTCCAACATTGTCCAGTGTAATATCCTCGAAATGCATATCCGATGCGGTTCCAGCAGGAGAAGCAGGCCATGATTTGATCCTAAGGCCGTTCATCGTGCCAGTAATCGTGCAGTTCTTTACATGAATGCCGGTCACAGGCTGTTCATTTGGGTATTTTCCAAGACTCCCTACACTAATGCCATGACCAGGCCCGCAAGTTACTCCTGTGATGGTCAGTTGCTCACTGCCATCACCGATGGAAATGCAATCATCCCCGGTCTTGATGCCGGTGTCGATAATGTTGATCCCAGTCGAGCGACCAATGTGGATTCCATCCGTGTTGGGACTATCTCCGGGTGCCGTGATGGTAACATGTTGGAACGTGAGATTTTTGCAGTTCAAAACGTTCACGTGGAACTGTTTGCTGTCGAGGGAAGTTATGTCCTTGACTATGCCATTGGTGACAGCGTTGAACCGTATGTTCTATTCATTTCAAACAAGGTAAATAGAATTAATGTCTCCATATAGCAAGAATTGCAGACAAAGACTTCACTGATTATTCAGCTGTGAAATTTTTTTTTTTTTTTTTTTTTTTTTTTTTTTGGTAGAGGTAAGTATGGAGCTGTGAAAATTGATGTACTACTCTTTGAAGTTTTCAATTGAAGGCACTATAATTTTGCAGTTAACAATCTAAAATGAAGATCGAAACAAGCTTACTATAGGAAGGGTCACGCAATCCGTCTTTAGGTGGCAGTCATTCTTCGTCCACGCCGTTTCCCTTGACCGTCAAAAGTTCCACTACCTGACAATGTGAGCAGGTCTACGCCCTGGAACACGACCCACGAATCGGTCTTCATTTGTGCAGGATCTGCAGGGGCCTTGAGTGTGCCATCGACCTGGACCTCGATCGAGCTCTTGCAAGGACCTTCTAAGACCACTTCCCGCAACACGTATGTCCCCGCCGGTACCAAGACTTTGCTGGCCTCTGTTGCCGCGCAGGCCTCTTTCCATGCGCTAACCAAAGCCTTTTTGAGCAGAAAATCAACATCAGACTAGATAATTCACACAATATCCACAGGACTGACAAGAATGATTGCCTCGGAGATATTCCGGTACCTGGGAGACATCCGCGCCACCGCCATATTTTGTGACATCACAAACTAGGGACCTAGCTGTGGAAGCAAAGAACAGAAGCGCAATTGCAGCAGGTAAAATTGATCTTTTGCCCATTTCTACCCACTGCTGTCTCCTTTCCTTGGCTTCCTCGTTATAGATCCCTCACTAAGAACAATTGAGATATTCATAACTTGCACAAATGCCCCTTTTATAATCGAGTGCGGCAGCTCGAAACAACATGAAGTTTGAACTATAATTAGCCACTCCATTGTGAAGGGTTTCATTCCTGTGGCTCGACTTGGAGATACTATTATTGGCTAGTCTATCACATTACGGATGTTGAAGATTGATTTGAACTAAATAAGGCCAAGCATAAGAATAGTTTGCAAATGGACGATAAAGAGATGTGCAAGGGCCATGAAATTCCCGTTAATAGTCCGATAAACTCTCAGGGTTGTTATCCTCCTCGGTGAATTGAGGAATGACCCGTGAAATGAACCATCCTCTTCAATTTTTCAGAAGTCTTGCCTGACTTTCAATGGCTTTACCTCTCCAGATTTCTTCTAGTTTGAATCCTTAAAGCGAACATAGTTCGAGCTTGAGCAACATCGCCTGACTTAATATCTCGTTCCTCACCCAGATAGTACATGGTCCTATGAGGCAATTGTATTTGCCGGAGGTCTCTAAATTCGAGGTCCGCGAAGAACATATTCAGGTTCAAGAAATGCAAAATAGAGCAATCCCAGTAGACGAACCGATTAGCGACAGGATAATGGAAAAAGGAGTACTAAAAGATCTGTGCAAAATCGGCGTCGAGTTTCCTGAAACTGCAAAACCAATATCTTATCCTAAGTAGTGAACTAGTACTGGCAAATAAGGATAAACTGAGTGGTTAGACAATCAAAATGAACAATCAACGAACATTGGATTATAAAGCAGCTTCCCAACATTTTGACTTTCAGCAATATTCCTCCAATCTTGTGGAATATCAGGGTCAGAGGTTATTCCATTGGGCAGATTCGGACAGATCCGAAGGTCGGGCCTAAAGTGTTGCCCAAATTTGCCAATGTCATAATTCATATAGGCAGTTTGCAGCCGAGCCAAGACCAAAGATAGTCTTTCTCATGTAAGGCCTTGGCCGAACCCGGCTTGGGCAGGCTGCGCGGCCGTGCTGGCGTCGATAGCCTCTACTCAGGGTCAAACACAAGTAGTGTCGTTCATTAGAAGCTTGGAAAGATATCGATACCGTTTTTCATAAGTGGAATATATACAGAACTCTGATGAACACATGTACAGCAAAATTTGTTACAATAACCCGCCAGTGCTCAAATTGTTATCTATATCGCGGTTTTTTGCTCCCCTTCTTTTATTTTCCTACCAGTTGTATTCACCTTTGCAAAATAAACAGGGCCTACCGACTCCTTTTTCATTCTCGGGAAATTGAAAAGGAGGTTCTGTTTTCGCTGGCCTTTGTGATTCTGTAGATAAAGTCATCGATGGTTATACTCCCGAGTTCCCCGCCAAATCTAGACCTGACCGTCACGGTTCCAGTTTCGACTTCCTTGGGGCCCACGACTGCCATCAATGGTATCTTCTGCTTCTCGGCATTTCTGATAAGTTTTGGCAAGCGCTCGCCATGACAAACTTCAGCTCTAACCTCATTCTCTTTCAATTTTCGCCTCACCTCATTGCAGAAATTGAGCTGCATTAAACACGAGCAACTCAGTTTTAGAGGGAGACTGAACCAAAGGAAATTGACATGACGGTGTTGAATCACCCTCCAGAGGCTAGACATGCCCAACAGATCATAACCAAGAAAGTTCTTGCTGGGTTCTCACCTGGTTGTCCGTAACTGGCAAAATTCGAGCTTGTATTGGAGAAAGCCATAATGGAAAATCTCCTGCCTAGTGCTCTATAAGGACCCCAAAGAACCGCTCAAGCGATCCAAGCACTGCCCTGTGGATCATGATAGGCCGCTTCTTCTCTAAATTTGAGTCAACATAGGTAATATCAAACCGCTGGGGAAGATTAAAGTCAACCTGCAGATGATAAAATGGAGTCACCGATCAATGAAAAGCTCAAGCAAGATACTTGAGATAAAATGAATGCCTAGTCCTGATTCAACCATATGGTAACCATCATCTCTCTATTTTTAATCTTATAGTCGTCTCATTCTGGACAAAACAACCCATAAAAGCATGCATAAGTATAAAGAGAATCATTCACTAAAACCATCCTTTCAAAGTCTAAACTCGCGTTAAAACTCAGCTTGCTTGAGTTCTGAATGCTTAGAAGTTACCTGTATGGTCGAGCACTGCCACCTCCTTCCAAGAGCATCCTCAATCTTAAGATCAATCTTTGGACCATAAAATGCACCGCCACCTTCATCAATTTGGTAGCTCCATCCTTTGTCGTCTAAAGCTTCTCTAAGAGCAGTTGTAGCCTTGTCCCATATATCATCATCCCCGACAGCTTTCTCTGGTCTAGTAGATAGATTAACCTCGTATTTGCTAAAGCCAAACTGGAGTAAAATTCTTTCTATGAGGTCCAGAACTCCCCTGATTTCACCTCTGATTTGATCTTCTAGACAAAATATGTGGGCGTCATCCTACCAAATATAAAAACAATACAGATAGCCTAATCAAATTCAATATTTAGGGCATTCATGTCTTTAGAATCATTCGTTTCTTTCTCTTGAGAATTACTTTGAGTTTCCATAGATCTTGAATTATTTTCAATAATTTCAGAATTTGTAAAATATTTATTCTCAAAGAATTCAACGTCTCTCGATTCTACTATGACATCAGACTCTAAATCAGGAAGCCTATAAGCTTTACTATTTTTAGCATACCCAACGAAAACACATTTGATTGCTCTAGGACCGAGCTTTGTTCTCTTAGGATCTGGAGCTCGGTAGTATGCCAAACACCCCCACACTTTATGATATGACAAATTTGGCTTTCTACCTTTCCATATTTCATAAGGAGTTATGTCGTTTTTCTTGGAAGGTATTCTGTTATTAATATAGCATGCAGAAAGTAATGGTTCTCCCCAAAGATTAATTGGTAGCTTTGAATTTGAAAACATACAATTAACCATTTCTCCAAGAGATCATTTTTTTCTTTCAGCTAAATCATTTTGTTGTGGAGTATATGGTGCTGAAGCTTGATGAATAATACCATGTTCTTCACAAAATGAAGAGAATTCATTTAAGAAATATTCTCCACCTCTATCTGATCGTAGAACTTTAATTTTCTTTTCTAATTGATTCTCTACTTCAGTCTTATATTTCTTAAACATGGTAAATGTTTCATCCTTCGATCTCATGAGATAAACATATAAGAACCTACTGCAATCATCCACAAAGGTAATAAAATACATTTGACCTCCATGTGTTAGCATACCATTAAATTCACATATATCGCTATGAACCAAATCCAATAAATTCGAATTTCTTTTAACACTAGGAAATGGCTTCTTAGTAAGTTTTGACTTAGCACATATTTCACATTTATCAAATTCACCATTAAAATTTATCAAGTCTAATTTTTTCATATTCTTCAAATAACGAATATTTATATGTGCCAACCTACGATGCCATAAAGTTGAAGACTCGACAATATAAGCAGAAGTATAAATATTATTATTGATACTCAGTTGATACATGCCATCATTGGCATAACCCTTCCCAACAAACAGCCCATTTTTCAACAGGATAACCTTGTTGGATTCAAACAAAACCCGAAATCCCCTCTTACAAAGTAAGTCAATAGAAACTAGATTCTTCCTAATTTTGCGTATAAATAACACATTAAGAAGAGTTATCTTCTTTTTAGAAGTGAAGTCTATCTCCACCGTGCCTTTTCCAGCAACTTTTGCAAGAGCATTATTCGCCATCAGGACCTCTTGAACATTTGAGTCAACAATCTCTTCAAATTGCTTGAACATGTACTTGTCCTTGCACACATGGACTGTTGCTCCAGAATCTAACCACCAACCGGATTGGACAGTGGTAGAATTAATTTCATAAACCATAGCTATCGCATCATTGATTTCAGAAATTTCAATGTTCGAAAACATGTTTGAAATCATGGCTACATAATTTTCTTCAACATTTGCATCTGCTTTCACCATCAGAATGTTCTTGTCCTTTGAAATGTTCTTGCAGTGAATGCAATCCTTGGCGTAGTGTCCCTGTTTGCCACAAACAAAACAGCAACCCTTTTGCTTCTTTTGTGTTCTCTTGAATTTATGCCCCCCGCTTTTTATTTTGAAGTTCTAGCCGAGTTTCCGTTTTTTATCCACGGCATTCACTAATTGTACAAAACAGAATTATCACGTAAACGTGACTCTTCCTCAATGCGAAGATGTTTCTGTATTTGTTCCAAAGTAAAGTCCTCTGACTTGTGAATTAGCCTTTTTCCATAGTCTTTCCAATTTGGAGGCAATTTCGCAATAATTGCTCCAACTTGAAAAGCTTCTGAAATTTCAATCTTAAGGGCACAAATCTTATTCACAATCACTTGCAATTCATGGACTTGTTCCACCAAGGGTTTAGTATCAATAAACTTGAAATCAAAATATTTTGTAATTAGATATTTGTTGGTACCTTGCTCCTCCGCTTTGTACTTGAATTCCAGTGCATTCCAAATTTCTCTGGCCGACTTCATTTCAGTGAATAAGTCGTATAGACGATCGGAGAGTGTGTTCAGAATGTGTCATTGACAAAGTAATTCATCCTCCGCACGTTTCTTATTTTCCTTATTAACCCTCTCAATGACTTCCGCACTTGGCTGTCCTCCCTCAGCAGTAGACTTAGGATCTTCTATAGGCGCCAAGTTAGGATCCAATATGTAGGAAATCTTCAGAGCAGTGAGTAAGAATATCATCTTGTCCCTCTAGTGAGCAAAATTGTTCCCATCGAACCAGTCCAGTTTGACCATATCTTGATTCATAACTTTGATTGTCTCCGACTCCATTGTAGCAAAATAAATCATTAAAATTGTTGAAAAATATATGGCTTCGGAATGGGTTGAACAATGAAATCAAATCGAGTAAAACAACTCGGACTTTGAGGCGTGATATCACTTTATTTAAGGATTTATTTGCCCCACAACGTTGCTAATGGTCACCGGCAAAAATCCTCTAGGATATAACAAAGTCTCGGATAAAAATGCTAGATAGCAGTTCTAGTATTTCTCCAGGGTCTTTCTAGGAAAACAATCAAAAAATTAGTTTCTGTTTTTTCATAAAGAAGACTCGAAAATAACCACACTTTTTCTTTCCGGAAAATGACAAGTATATATATGAAACAATCTTGTAACTCTTCGTGAAAATTGCGAACAAACATGTCTTTAGAAAATTGTTCAGATAAACAAGTGCGACTCTTCGGAAGAAGTCGAAAACGAACAATTGCAACCTTTCGGGAAAAGTTAAAACCGAATAAGTAATTTTCAAAAGGTTGTCTTGAAAAGACACAAACAAAATTCGGAATAATTATAATTTTTTTAATAGAATTTCGAATTTTCATTTTGTATATTTTATTTCTGAAATTCTCAAAATAAAAGATACCTTATAGTCACTAATAAGTTATTTGCAGGCCATGGCTTTACACTAAAAATTGATTTTGGGATGCAAAAGGCATACTTATTTCATTTAGATTTTTTTTCTAATTATAGAAAATCTTGCCTTCTTGTTACCCAAAAAAAAAAAAAAATCTCAAATTTGGAACTTTAGGGCCACTTTACTTTTCCGGAATTTTTTTTTGGAAAAAATAAATAGGTTCAAAATAACGACACTGAATATAATTGAGTATTTCAAACTCTTTGAGTATAAAACTAACTTGACAAGTGTGACAAATCGCCTAGCTCATTTACACCTAGATAAATATTCGATACATGGTCCACACATTGGGAGGTAGATGTAAGTGACTACATAAGGATGAACCATGAAATGAGATAGATGAACACACATATCACTTAAATTATCTTTAAATAATTAACTAACTCTATTGACCGATTGATTTTTCCATTTGAAGACTTTGTGTCTAGATTTTTCCTTAGCAAGAAACGTAAATTACTCATTTCATCACTTTCAAGACATTGATTTCGTCCTCCACCTATTATAATGATCATCTAAATATATTACAAACCATTCCTTTCATCAAACAATTATTAGAAAATTCACCACATGTAATAAAATGCCAAAATAAAAGCGGTTCATTTCTCACTTTTAAGCTACAATTAGCCAGAAGAAATTGACTACCCTTTGCTATCTCCATTTCCAATTGCAAACCCGAGAGAGATGATCCTTAGCTAAGAAGCAAAAGAAGAATACCTTCCTTTTGCGTAAAGAAGAAGACTTCGAAAATGCTTTGCATTTTATTTATTTTTTTAACTCTCTTCCTTTACGTTTTCCACTAATTCAAAATGACATGAGGATTTCTATCTGAAAAAAAAAGAAAAGGAAAGGACATGAGGACTGAAGTGCGTTTGTCAGGGAAGTGAAATGATCGAGCCTTTTGATGGGGACTAACACGCACTTAGCTTGAAGTCCCTTTAAATCATTTTCCTTCTAGATTCTCCCTTTTAACATCAACTGGTCATGCTTTAAATCATGTACTTGCTCAAAATTCTTTTCCATCTGGTACATCTGTGACAAATTTATCTAAAACTATTTTTTTGACCATGAAAAACCCCAAACTGGTACATTTGTGACAAATTTACCCAAATTGACTATAAAAAACCATAAACTGGTACATTTATGACAAATTTACCCCAAACTAATTTATTCGACCACAAAAAACTCCAAACTGGTAAATTTGTGACAAATATACCATTAACTAAATTGGATTAATAGCACAAAAAAAATCACAAAAATTGTAAACTGTAACAAATGGATCATAAAATCCCAAATTGGTATACTAATTAATTGTCACGTGTCATTTAACTTAATAACTTGACAATAAAATTTAACGAAAATTAACATAGGGTAAATTTGTCACAAGTGTACCAGTTTGGGATAAATTTATCAAAAATATACCAGTTTTGGGTTTTTGGTGGTTAAAAAAATAGTTTGAGGTAAATTTGTCACAAGTGTACCAGTTTGGGGGTTTTTTAGGGTATTAGCCCTTAAATCATGTACTTGCTCAAAATTCTTTCCCTCCTTCACTCATCTGTTTAAGTACACCTCTCTAGAAGCATATCCCAATAAAATTCCTTGTGAGGGTCAAATAGTCTTTTTGTGCTGATGTTAGCAGGTTCCATAAATTTTTCTAGTTATGTTGTTAGTTTCACTAAGGCTAATTATCAAAGGGCTAGGGATTATTACCCTGTTATGTTTTAATATGAAAAAATGACATTAAAATTACTATAACTTTCATACAACAATTACTTCAATATCAAAACTTTGAGCAATTACTTAAATACCAAATCTGTTAAAAATCGACCACTTAAATACGGGGAAATTATCAAATAAGTCTTAGACTTATTACACTTATGCCAATTTAAGTCTAAACCTTAACATTTTCATATTTTGCCAATTGAGTTAATATGATCAATTTTGACTGGAAATTACTGAAATAGTCATTGGTTGTCCTACATAAAACGCAGTGGCTCTAATGTTGACATTTTTTTTGTTCTTTTTTTCTTTATGCTTTTTTTTTTAAACTAACGGGCGGCAAGGGTTGTCCAACCCTTGCGTGACACAAACAAGGGTCAAGACGCCCTTGCCAACCATGGGCGAGGGTTGTAACACTCTAACCCAATCAGGGCATCAAGACATCCCCAAGATTAGGGCCCTTGACCGAGGCCAATGAGAGCCACGATACCGTCACTTAATGCCAACTAGGGCCTGTTGGCCATTCTTGTCAGCCCTCAATCTAAAAAAGAAGAAAGAAAAAAATTATTAAAATATTATCTAGAAAATGTCCACGTTAGCACTAGTTATGTCACATAAGATCATTGCGTCTATGTCAGTGATTTTTCATTAAAATTGGTCAGATTGATTTAATTGACAAATGTGAAAAGTTTTAGAACTCAAACGATATAAGTGTAATAGATATATGACTTTTTTTTTCTTTTTTTTTTTTAATAATTGTCCCCTTGAATGCTTATTTTGACTATTCATCTTACATGACTTATTGTGGTTATTTTAATTAAAGTGGATAATCTTCTACATGGTAAAAAAAGGGCCAAAACAGCGTTGTTCATTCTTTTTGTTCCTCAAGTTGACTTGAAAATGAAATTCTAATCCCTGAGTTTGCTCTTGAAAGCCTCATTGGAGTGGAAGAAGACTAAGGTAGTGCATGGGAATATTGTTGTTCCCCCGCTCTTTTGTTCTTTGCTCCTCGGGATAAAAAAAAGAATAGAAATTTGTTTGGCAATGTCAATTAATTTTTCTATTTCTCAAAATAGAAAAATAACCGGATAATAGATTTGGAACAAAAACAACAAGTAGAAAAAAATAACTTCTTCTTCTCAAGAATAATTTGTAGAAATAAGTTTTTTTTTTTCTTTTTTTTTCTTCTTCTTGCAATCCATCTATTGGCCTGTAGCCCCTCGTCGCCGCCTCGCCAATTGCCCCCGCCGTCAATTGTTATTGCTCGCTTGCCGCTTGCCAACTGTCGCGCCAATCAGCGGCTGCGAGAGGGTGGTGGCGGCCATTGGCGATCAACAATGGGTGACAAGCAACGAAAGTCAAACGTGTTCCTATTTTTTTTATGGGTCATATCAAGCGCATTCTTATTCCTTTTCCAATTCCATGAATATAAATTTTATATAGTTACCAAACGATTTATTTTACTCAAGAATTATTTCGTGGAGTAGAAATAAAAAAGAACTATTTCTTTAAAAAAAAAATACTCTCCGGAATTGAAATGTTATCATTTGCACCCTAAGGAAGCACAGCTTAACTATCAAAGTAGAAGAAGGAGAAGGAGAAGGAGCAAGGAGAAGGAGGAGGAGGAGAGATATAGAATTGGACGAGTGACATTTGTGGAAGATCGAAATCCTGTTCTTTCCAATTCGTAGATTTTTCATATCTCCACTCATTTTTTAAAAAACTTTTTGTTCTTCTTTCTTAACTTTGCACTTTGAAGAAAAGAGGAAAGAATAAAAGAAAATTTGATTTCTTAAAAAAATCAAGCAAGCCTTCTCAAACTACAGTGACCGAAGCAAATTGGGAAGGGGCAAGAACAATCGCGCATGAGATCGAGAGGGCCTTCCTTTTAGGCGTGCCCCGAAGGCCATTTCGTCGCGCAGCTCTTGCGAGCACAGAAGCAAGCAAAGGGCTTGACGATACGCCTTGCGGAGAAGAAGAGTTCACGGCTCTTTGCTTTGGCCACAAAGAATCGGGAGAATTACCGAAAAGGTCCTAAAGTTATTCGCCCGGCTACAGGGCAAGGGTCGGGAATAGACAGTGACTTAAATAGAAAATAACGACTTTAACTGCCAAAATCAACGGAAAATCTTCACTCATTAAAATTGCAGTCACGCGACAGGCGGATCTCTTATTTCTACAGCCGGTTATTTTACTCTAACCCGGTAATTTTAACATCAGCTAGATTAAGAAGCCGACAGGAATGAATAGGAGACCGTCTAAATCCCATATCAACTCGGCGATCACCGTGCTACAAGTATTTCGTTTACTGAGAAACGGGGCTTGCCGTGGGGCTTGCCGCCGCACTGGCACAGATTGCGGGGTTCTGCTTGCCGGAGATCGTGGGCTTGACATTGGAACATACGGATGTAGCAGGACCCTCGGGACCCTGGTACGTGATATCGATGTCGCTGATCACCACCTCCGTGCACGGGATTTGGCTGCTACAAGCAAGAGTAACTGCGGCTTGTGTTGAAGAAGTTCCCTGGATTCTGCTGAAGCTGACGTTGCTTATCTTTATCTGGGACGGAGCCTGAAAAAATCGCATGGAACAATCGAAAACTGAACCTCAGGTCAAAACGCACGATCCTATGGCAAGTATCCTATGAGAATGGTTCTTTGGTTACCTTCGATGTGCACTGATTCCACGGGCAGTACTGCTGATCTATGATGACCGGGTTTCCAACATTGTCCAGTGTAATATCCTCGAAATGCATATCCGATGCGGTTCCGGCAGGAGAAGCAGGCCATGATTTGATCCTAAGGCCGTTCATCGTGCCAGTAATGGTGCAGTTCTTTACATGAATGCCGGTCACAGGCTGTTCATTTGGGTATTTTCCAAGACTCCCTACACTAATGCCATGACCAGGCCCGCAAGTTACTCCTGTGATGGTCAGTTGCTCACTGCCATCACCGATGGAAATGCAATCATCCCCGGTCTTGATGCCGGTGTCGATAATGTTGATCCCAGTCGAGCGACCAATGTGGATTCCATCCGTGTTGGGACTATCTCCGGGTGCCGTGATGGTAACATGTTGGAACGTGAGATTTTTGCAGTTCAAAACGTTCACGTGGAACTGTTTGCTGTCGAGGGAAGTTATGTCCTTGACTATGCCATTGGTGACAGCGTTGAACCGTATGTTCTATTCATTTCAAACAAGATAAATAGAATTAATGTCTCCATATAGCAAGAATTGCAGACAAAGACTTCACTGATTATTCAGCTGTGAATTTTTTTTTTTTTTTTTGGTAGAGGTAAGTATGGAGCTGTGAAAATTGATGTACTACTCTTTGAAGTTTTCAATTGAAGGCACTATAATTTTGCAGTTAACAATCTAAAATGAAGATCGAAACAAGCTTACTATAGGAAGGGTCACGCAATCCGTCTTTAGGTGGCAGTCATTCTTCGTCCACGCCGTCTTCCCTTGACCGTCAAAAGTTCCACTACCTGACAATGTGAGCAGGTCTACGCCCTGGAACACGACCCACGAATCGGTCTTCATTTGTGCAGGATCTGCAGGGGCCTTGAGTGTGCCATCGACCTGGACCTCGATCGAGCTCTTGCAAGGACCTTCTAAGACCACTTCCCGCAACACGTATGTCCCCGCCGGTACCAAGACTTTGCTGGCCTCTGTTGCCGCGCAGGCCTCTTTCCATGCGCTAACCAAAGCCTTTTTGAGCAGAAAATCAACATCAGACTAGATAATTCACACAATATCCACAGGACTGACAAGAATGATTGCCTCGGAGATATTCCGGTACCTGGGAGACATCCGCGCCACCGCCATATTTTGTGACATCACAAACTAGGGACCTAGCTGTGGAAGCAAAGAACAGAAGCGCAATTGCAGCAGGTAAAATTGATCTTTTGCCCATTTCTACCCACTGCTGTCTCCTTTCCTTGGCTTCCTCGTTATAGATCCCTCACTAAGAACAATTGAGATATTCATAACTTGCACAAATGCCCCTTTTATAATCGAGTGCGGCAGCTCGAAACAACATGAAGTTTGAACTATAATTAGCCACTCCATTGTGAAGGGTTTCATTCCTGTGGCTCGACTTGGAGATACTATTATTGGCTAGTCTATCACATTACGGATGTTGAAGATTGATTTGAACTAAATAAGGCCAAGCATAAGAATAGTTTGCAAATGGACGATAAAGAGATGTGCAAGGGCCATGAAATTCCCGTTAATAGTCCGATAAACTCTCAGGGTTGTTATCCTCCTCAGTGAATTGAGGAATGACCCGTGAAATGAACCATCCTCTTCAATTTTTCAGAAGTCTTGCCTGACTTTCAATGGCTTTACCTCTCCAGATTTCTTCTAGTTTGAATCCTTAAAGCGAACATAGTTCGAGCTTGAGCAACATCGCCTGACTTAATATCTCGTTTGCTCACCCAGATAGTACATGGTCCTATGAGGCAATTGTATTCGCCGGAGGTCTCTAAATTCGAGGTCCACGAAGAACATATTCAGGTTCAAGAAATGCAAAATAGAGCAATCCCAGTAGAAGAACCGATTAGCGACAGGATAATGGAAAAAGGAGTACTAAAAGATCTGTGCAAAATCGGCGTCGAGTTTCCTGAAACTGCAAAACCAATATCTTATCCTAAGTAGTGAACTAGTACTGGCAAATAAGGATAAACTGAGTGGTCAGACAATCAAAATGAACAATCAACGAACATTGGATTATAAAGCAGCTTCCCAACATTTTGACTTTCAGCAATATTCCTCCAATCTTGTGGAATATCAGGGTCAGAGGTTATTCCATTGGGCAGATTCGGACAGATCCGAAGGTCGGGCCTAAAGTGTTGCCCAAATTTGCCAATGTCATAATTCATATAGGCAGTTTGCAGCCGAGCCAAGACCAAAGATAGTCTTTCTCATGTAAGGCCTTGGCCGAACCCGGCTTGGGCAGGCTGCGCGGCCATGCTGGCGTCGATAGCCTCTCAAACACAAGTAGTGCCGTTCATTAGAAGCTTGGAAAGATATCGATACCGTTCTTCATAAGTGGAATATATACAGAACTCTGATGAACACATGTCCAGCAAAATTTGTTACAATAACCCGCCAGTGCTCAAATTGTTATCTATATCGCATTTTTTTGCTCCCCTTCTTTTATTTTCCTACCAGTTGTATTCGCCTTTGCAAAATAAACAGGGCCTACCGACTCCTTTTTCAGTCTCGGGAAATTCAAAACGAGGTTCTGTTTTCGCTGGCCTTTGTGATTCTGTAGATAAAGTCATCGATGGTTATACTCCCGAGTTCCCCGCCAAATCTAGACCTGACCGTCACGGTTCCAGTTTCGACTTCCTTGGGGCCCACAACTGCCATCAATGGTATCTTCTGCTTCTCGGCATTTCTGATAAGTTTTGGCAAGCGCTCGCCATGACAAACTTCAGCTCTAACCTCATTCTCTTTCAATTTTCGCCTCACCTCATTGCAGAAATTGAGCTGCATTAAACACGAGCAACTCAGTTTTAGAGGGAGACTGAACCAAAGGAAATTGACATGACAGTGTTGAATCACCCTCCAGAGGCTAGACATGCCCAACAGATCATAGCCAAGAAAGTTCTTGCTGGGTTCTCACCTGGTTGTCCGTAACTGGCAAAATTCGAGCTTGTATTGGAGAAAGCCATAATGGAAAATCTCCTGCATAGTGTTCTATAAGGACCCCAAAGAACCGCTCAAGCGATCCAAGCACTGCCCTGTGGATCATGATAGGCCGCTTCTTCTCTAAATTTGAGTCAACATAGGTAATATCAAACCGCTGGGGAAGATTAAAGTCAACCTGCAGATGATAAAATGGAGTCACCGATAAATGAAAAGCTCAAGTAAGATACTTGAGATAAAATGAATGCCTAGTCCTGATTCAACCATATGGTAACCATCATCTCTCTATTTTTAATCTTATAGTCGTCTCATTCTGGACAAAACAACCCATAAAAGCGTGCATAAGTATAAAGAGAATCATTCACTAAAACCATCCTTTCAAAGTCTAAACTCGCGTTAAAACTCAGCTTGCTTGAGTTCTGAATGCTTAGAAGTTACCTGTATGGTCGAGCACTGCCACTTCCTTCCAAGAGCATCCTCAATCTTAAGATCAATCTTTGGACCATAAAATGCACCGCCACCTTCATCAATTTGGTAGCTCCATCCTTTGTCGTCTAAAGCTTCTCTAAGAGCAGTTGTAGCCTTGTCCCATATATCATCATCCCCGACAGCTTTCTCTGGTCTGGTAGATAGATTAACCTCGTATTTGCTAAAGCCAAACTGGAGTAAAATTCTTTCTGTGAGGTCCAGAACTCCCCTGATTTCACCTCTGATTTGATCTTCTAGACAGAATATGTGGGCATCATCCTACCAAATATAAAAAGGATAGAGATAGCCTAATCAAATTCACTATTTAGGACATTCATATAAATGATGCAATTGAGGAAAAGAGATGATGCTAAAAGGACAGGACATCCTACAGTTCTCTTCATACCATACATAAATGGACATCTTATAACCAAGGGACCCAAAGTGTGGATCAACATAATTGAATACATACAGAGCACTATCATAAACAATGAAGCAATATTTCCTAATGATATAATGCAATTAAATACACCTCAAAAGTTCAATTGAAATGACAAGCTAAATACCCTGTGGGATCAGTATCACAAACCTGTGTGAAACCTCTTACACGAAATAGCCCATGTAAGCTTCCAGACAACTCATATCTGTACACTGTTCCCAACTCTGCAACCCTGATGGGAAAATCACGATAAGAGTGGAGCTTCCTTTTGTAGGCCAATATGTGATAGGGGCAATTCATAGGACGAAGCTGGTAGAGGTCATCCTCAATGTTCATCTGGTCATACATATTTTCTTTGTAAAAGTCCAAATGACCACTGGTCTTCCAAAGATGTGCCCTTGCGACGTGTGGAGTATACAAGAGATCATAACCATGTTCCATATGAATCCTTTTCCAGGAGTCCTCAATAATGTGTCGTATAATGGCACCTTTTGGATGCCAGAACACCAATCCTCCACCAGCTTCTTCCTGCAAATAATCAATTGAGAGATGCAAAAAATTTGGAAGTAAGATTTCATATTGCATAAAACTGTTGCGCCAACTTCAGATTTTTCATAAACAGTAAGATGAAATATGGTAAAGTTCATTTGTTCAAAATATGAAGTACTATAGTGTCCTGCAAAATGATTTACCTGAATGGAGAAGAGATCGAGATCTTGGCCAATGCGCCTGTGATCCCGGCGTTTTGCCTCCTCTTTAAAGTGAAGATATGCTTTCAACTGTTCCTCGTTCTCCCAGGCTGTGCCATAGATCCTCTGCAGCATTTGTCTCTTTTCATCTCCCCTCCAGTAAGCACCAGCAAGAGACTCCAGTTCGACAGCTTTCCGATTAATGTTTCCCGTAGATTCAACATGAGGACCAGCACACAGGTCCCACCATTCATTTCCTATAAAGAACACAAGAGGAACTTAAAATAATTCCTGCATTTAAATGAAGAAAAGAATATTCACCAACTCCATAGAAGGAAGCAGATTATCATGGAATAATTACGTTCCATGAATTATAACCAAAGGACATCATTAAATTGGTCGCAAAATGGAGCAGGCACTGACAAAATAACGAGGCTTACCAATATGATATATGGTAATCGGTTCTTCCTTGATACTTTCCAGTATCTCCATTTTGTAGGGTTCATTCATCGCCGTAATTCTTCTCTGAGCTTCATCTCTGGAAACTTCTTCTCTTACAAGGGGTAAATTTTTCCCAATGATACGGTCCTACAGATTATGTAAGAAGTAAATCTGTGCCCTGAAAGCATACATTAATGAATAATCTCCAAACAATTATTCAATTAGTAAAACCAATTCTTGAAAATGAACAAGGCAAAATGAAACAAACACCAGCATTGATTGAGTATCTTTTGCTCACCATTTCCTTCTTAATTCTCTTCAAATCTTTATCTGTCAATGGCTCCATATCAAAATCATAATAAAATCCATTGTCTATCCATGGCCCGATTGTCACTTTCGCATCTGGGAAGAGCTTTTGAACAGCCATGGCCATCACATGCGCGCACTGCATTCAAACGCTACTCGCAGTTGGTCATAAAAAGAATCGCGCAATCAAATCAGCTATCCACAAAATCACCAATTGATGGATGCCACAATTCATTCCGAGATTATTTTAAAATTCGAGAATCTGCCATCTCTTACGGCCAGACATCTTCAGGAAAAAGAAAAATTGCAGCTTGACTATGAACCAGATTGAAAGCATGCACCAAATGCATAATTAACTGAAGCATTTCGGATACACCACCATCCCCCAAACGCCGATTCAACGACAGTTCACTGAAAAAACCCAAACTTGATGCAAGTTTTGAAATCCCAAAGTCTAACAGTAGCTTCACAATTCACAGCGCATCACCAGTACCCGTAATTCTAGAGAGACATAACCAAGAACATCTAATCAACCGAAAGAAAAAAAGAGAAAAAAAAAGAAGAAGTTAAAAGGCATTTATGAGCTCCGATACCGTGTGGCGAATTCGCAGCAGCCTATCCGACGACTCGTTGGTGGGCAAGACGATCCTCTCCTCCTCTCCTTTCCGGGTCTCTTCCAAGCTCTCGGCTTCGCGCGTGCTCGCGGACTGAGCCGCCGACTCGGTGGCCACAGCACAGCGCACCGAAGGGGTCCCACCCCATTTCTCGCCGCGGACTCCCGAACCCCCGAGCCCGCTCGCCGCGAGCCGCCTCGGGACCGACGGAACGAGGCGTTTCGCGGCCGAGGGGGCGGGGATTCGAGGAGGGCGAGAAGAGGAGGGGCTCGAGAGGAGGACGGAAGAGGAGAGAGGATGGGACGTGGCCATCCTGTGGACAGCGAACATGGCGGCCTTCGCTGCTTCCTCAGCTAAATCCTTGACTCTTGATGATGTTGCTCTGCGAAGTCGTGTGGCGCTTTGTGTGTGGCCGAGATTGTGCGAGCGGGACGAGGTAACGTTTCGATGGTTCCATCGGAAATTCCGAACCGGGTTTGAGTTTAACCCACGAATTGGCTTTTTTTTTTTTTTTTTTTTTAATAAACGCATTGGAAATTTTGAAATTCATAGTTAAATTCTAAGACTTTCGAGAGATAAAATCGAGTCCTGAAATTTGTCATGAAATGTAATTAAACTTTAAAAATTTTAAAAAGTACAATTGAATTATAAAACATTAGCAAGCATTTGCGCTTCCACGTTGCTTCGGTGCTTCAGTTCTTCCATGGTTCCTCCTTTCTACTTATAGGGCCAAAGAGACTTCATTCTTGGGCTTTTGCTAATTGGATTTATTTGAAGAACCACTTTGACTAATTTATAATAAATTTTGAGCAACATAAATCGTTGTTGACACTTAAGTGATCGGTTTTATATTAATACAATAAGTAAGTAATTGAAAAAAAAGAATATGATACAAAAGTAAGTACTAAACGACAATTATAGATTGTGTTATTCTTATCCATACTTCCCTGCACACGTCTTTGCTTAGCATAGAGGCGGGTGAGGAGGCTTGTCTATGAGAGAGAGAGAGGGGGGGGAAGCAATGGACTAAGGATTTTCTTTTTTTTTTGAGGCCAGCGGTAGTTTGGAAATAAAATGCTAATTTGATAAATTAAACACGAGTGAGATACGCGACTCGATCCAAAAGAAAAAAGAAAAATACAGGTTTCGAAAGTCTAAGAATAGTATTCGTAATTTTCCCTTGACGCGGTGATAAATCATGGCTTCTAGAATAACTAAGATCAGACAAATCACATTAAGAAAAGTCTTCCTGGATATCTATCTTGACTAATCGGTTCATAACTTTCCAATTTCTGCCTCAGAATCCTATTCCTTCTATACTGACAATTGACAGGGCACCGTGTCGTTACCAAAACTTTTGATATCATAATTTATAGACATATCCTACTTCTCTTAGACATCATGTAACTTTTTTATTTAATTTTAATTAGCAACAAGGTGTCACCTCCTTAAAATTTAGGTTAAATTTATAAAGAGAAATTTTGATGGAACCTTTTGACACTCCTTTTCACGTGTAACTTTAACCTTAAAATATGAGTATGGAATATGTAGATCTAAGACTTCCTCGCTTTAATAGGATAATAAATTTTGGTAAAATCGCTGTTAATTATTTTAAAATTTAAAATTATTAAATAAAAGTGTGATTTTTTATAATTTAACAGACCAAACTAGTGACTTTGACTGATAAATCCAATCACATGTTGCCATCTTCGTCAGGGACGGATTTGAAACGACGATTAGGGGAGAGAGAAGAAGAGAAAACAGAAGGTTAAAGGGGAAAGAAGCACGGGACCTCCAATATATGTATAAGCCTAACAATATATGCATAAGCCTGATAAGAAAAAAATAAAATAAAAAGGCTCTATCATATGGGCCATACAAAAGACCCTCAACATGGAGCTGAACATAACCAAAAAAATAAAAATTCAAGAAAATCGAAGAAGAAATAATCGGAGTCTATGAGTGAAATCTCATACTATACTCTGCCATTGCTGTAACCATCGTCTCCATTCATGCCGTGAGAGATCTTCGGAGCTGAAGATGCCGTCTTTTTCCTCTTGATCACGATGTACCAAGTGGCGGCTTCCAAAACGGCGGCGCTGGCCCCCAAGGTGGCGACGACGGCGATGTACGCTGTCCGCCATTTCTGTTCCGGGTCCAGTATGTCCAGCCCCTTGAACACGTTGATGATGCTCAGGGTGATCACGGTGTATCCGACCGCCAGGTGATACATGTTCCAGTAGGTTCTGTACTTGTGATCCTTCTTGGGCCTCAGGAGCAGCGCGAATCCCTGCAAAAACACGACCGCGGCCGAATCGTCATACGTGAGATCATGTCGAGTTCACGTGCAAAGGCAGATGTGGATCGCGAATTCATGTGACTTGGCCACGCGCGGTGCAGCTTCTGAACGTACCTGAAGAGTTCCGAGGACAAAAAGGGCGAGGCCGATGTTGCCGTGGACCTTGTGGTCGACCGAGGATTCGCTTCCGAGCTTGAGGCCGGTGGCCCAGCCGGCGACGCCGACCGCGTAGGCCGAGGCCTGGCACGAGATGTGGAGGTAGAACCAGGCGGGGTCGGCGGATTGGAACACCTTCAGGTACCTCGCGATCAATGCTCCCATCGGCATCAGCGTCCCCCAGCTCACCGCGTTCAACACCCCATGCACCTGCAAATCCATGCGAATCTCCGTCAACGTCCACGGAAATGATTCTTGTTTTCAAACGATTTCCAACGAATAATGCTAATGACACCAAAACTAGTTTGAGATGTTAGTGGGCCACTTACGTTCCTCTTCCGCTGCCTCGAGTTTGCCGACCCGCCGCTCGCCACGGTGGTCCCAGACAGGAGGTCCAGCGTCCCCATCGACTGGACGTTGGCGCCGTTCAGTGTGTGCGATCCGGGGGATCCGCTCTGCAAGGGGCCGACCTGCCACACCTGGTTCACCGTCGTCATCCCGCTGCTCAGCTGCAGCGTCGCGAAGATGGTCATCTCGCTGCCCTCGAGCTTCGCCGAGATGTTCGACACCCCGAAGCTAAGGGTCCCCTCCGGCAGAATCGTCGACTCGCTGTCCACCGAGGAGGTGTAGGCCCTTAGAGAGCCGTTCGAGTTCTGGTAGGCAACCAGCGCCTGCGAGCCCACCATCCTGAGGCCGGAAGGGTTGATGGCCCAGGACACCCAGTTGGACTCCGTCACTCCGGCCCGGAAGGCGATTTCGGCGACGGACGAGGCCTGGTTGTAGGTCCAGTGAAGGTAGGAGTTCAGGACAGAGAGGTCGACGCAGGACGAATAGGTTCTACTGTCCGAGAAGGTGTGGCTCGAGCACGTCTGCGCTCGACACGGAGCAAGGAACAGAAACAGAGCGAGCGAAAGCAGGGCGAGGCGGGGCGAGCCGGCACGAGCTCCGTCCATGGCGGTCGAACGAGCAAGAGTTCCTCGAGGAAAAAACCACGAGGCGCCCTTGGGGTTGGTGAAATCTGTAGGGGGGAGCTGCGATTGTTGACTGGGTAACGCCGCGATTCGCAGTGAACGCATCGGGTAGGGCGCGTGTTTATATAAGGGTTGGCGCAGGTTCTCCACCGCGACGAGTACGGAAGCAAGGAAGGTGCAGAATTTTTGTCGTTTTCCATGGATCGGGAAGGTGCCGAGAAATGTCTGATCGGCGGTCGCAGAGTCAAACCATGGACGCGCGAGCGAGCGAGCGAGGGTTTGCCCGTTTCCTCTACGCGTTCCCACTTTCCAACCTGTCGAAATCCGTACGTTTCTCCACTGCATGGGCGTTCTGATTCGTGGGTTGACTTGTCTGAGAGTCGGAAGGCGGGGGATCAAAACGGCGTCGTTTTTTTTTTATTTTATTTTATTTTATTTTATTATGTGTATCATTGCTGACCTTCCCCTGACATTGGGCCGTGGTTGACCGTGCGCTTTTCTGCCTCTGCGAAATGTGAATGCGGCGTGTTCTTTCTAGGCTCGATTAATTATGGACGAGATTAATCTGAAGAATTTATGCTTCGATAATTATGATCGTGTGATTTGAATCTTCTGGTTCACACGAGAAAATTCACGCAAGAGAAAAATAAATTATCGACGAGAAGAAATTGGATATTTCTAAATGAAAAATCATTTTCTTAGGACTTTTCTTGTGGACTATACATCGACCTGGAGGTTTTTATTTTTCAAACTAAAGACGCGACCTTGCCTTGTCCACTCGGCTAACTCATCTAGAACTATTTTTTTTTTTTTCCCTCTGAAGGTGATAGAATCGTTCGGGATTTTTTGAGCATCCAGCTAGATACGGCAAGTAATATGCCGTGCAAGCCATGTAAGATTATTGCGAGGTTCGTCTACCGTGATATTTAACGTATGACAACGGAGACCTCAAGGTACCCCGTATGAGCATCCACGTGGCAAACTATTTTTAGAGGTGGGCTAGAATATCGGGATTATAATTGGGTGGATGACCTAATTTTATTTAGATTAAATATTATAAAAACCCCGAACTAGTAAAATTAATTTTTTTATCACCAAAAACCTCAAGTAATAAATTTGCCCTTAATTAGTTTTCATTAAATTTTAACATTAAATTGTTAAATTAGATTATATATGGCAATTGATAGATATACCGATTTAGGGTCTTACCCTCATTTTATAACAAATATACCGGTTTATAATTTTTCATGGAATTAATTAGTTTAATGAGAATCAACGCACATATTAATTTGTAATTTGAGATAAATTTATAATGGGCTTATTAATTTTGGATTCTTAATGATCAAAAAATTAGTTTGTCATAAATTTATTACGGATGTATCAAAAATTTTCATAATATTGATCCATTTATTTGAGATGAATAGTCTTACCAACCACAGACATTAACCTAAATGGAACCATCACAGGAGAAGAAGATTACAACGCACGGTCAACATCCTTCGAAATAAACACATTGAGAATCTAGAAAGTTATATAATAAGAGCCCGCGCTTTCTTTTTCCTTTTCTTTATCATTTTCATTAAAATTAAGTTGCTCCTCTCTCTTTCTTCTCCGCCCCACGAGAAGAGTACGCATCCGGTACGAGTATTATGGCGCGGAAGTCCAACTTAGAACCTTTGAAAAGCGAAGCTAATGAGGAAGGAAAGCGACCGTCGTGCTCGTTTGACACGCCGACGAAACGACAGAAAGTGTTGAAAAAATTGGAAAAGTATTGAGGGGGGGGATGGCGTGGAGGCGAAGGTGAGAACCCAACGCACCACCGACCCGGCCGTGGTGAGAACCCAACGCACCACCGACCCGGCCGTGGGAATGCACGGTTTTGCGTTCGGACTTTCGGATCTTCGATTGGGTCCCGCTTCGCCGTGTCGGTTCGGCAGACCTAATCCTCCGGCCGCTCCCATGGATCATTCTCAGGTGGAGAGTCTCGGCGATGGAGGAGGCGCCGGATGGGACGGGGGGAGGTGGAGCTTGAAGGTTGCCGGTGGAGAAGAGATGATCATTAGTTGGCGAGCAGTGGAGGGCGGTTGGCAGAGACGCTATGTGAGGTGGATATACGCAATTATAACTTAAATCTTTTATGTTCCTTCGCCATATAATCCAGTCACACCATCTAAAATAAATACCAATAAATTCATTTTATGAATAACGTAATCGATGACATTAATCGCAGTGAATCGTCAACGAACGTCGATTTTTCCACTGGATACATTCACAATCACGTGGGGATCGATTAGGTCCAGTTGCACTGCACCTGAACATCAGCTGGGTTGCTGACGGCTGTCCGCATTGACCACGGTTATCTACATCGGAGTCAACGCACATCCGACTTGTCGACGTCGGAGTAGGTTTGATTTTTGTCCTTCGCTACGTGGAATGAAGAGTCTCTGCGTCCGTCCGTGAAAAGCACTGCTCTGGCAAAAGTAGGAAGCCAAATTGTTTTGGAGGACTGCTAATGCATCCAAAAGACCGTATGGCAAACTCGCAATCGGTGAAAATCATGGTGAATTGATTTTCGTGACTTAGAATCAATTCTTTTTATCGTTTAAGGGTTTGCATGACAAAATTTCTAAAACAGAAATTGATTTATGGTACCATAAATTGATTTCTCAATTTATATTTTAAACCGATAAGCCTAAAAATTTTAACTTTTCATTTCTTCTTCAAATTTATTTTTGAAATAAAATCTATTTCGAAATAAAAATCAAATCGCATTACCAAAACTGGATTTTTTTCAAAATCGTTCTAATGAAAACAAAAAATAAAAATAGAAATTTTATCATGTACAGACCGATGATCTCATTCGACTCTATGGTTTGATTTTTCTTTCGATGATGGTCCCCACTTCCACCCCGACTTTAGCTCCATACAGCCCCCTCGAAAGTTAGAATGACAACAATTTCCTTTCTTTTTTTCTCTCTCTCTCTACGTCGTCCTCCATTCACAGCTGCCGGCTAGCTTACGGTCAAGAGCCAGCATCGACCTAATGAAGATCCCAACCGTCGAATCAATCACTGCGTAAACCATTAGTAGCGATCCTAGAGAAAAATGAAGTCTGGATGGAGCAAAAATCGGGAACATCCTCGACGAACGATTGAGAGGAAGACGATTTGAGAAGACGATTGCCATGGGTTTTGATCGAAGAGTCATTGGCGACTGAGTGAAATTTGTCAAATAATCAAATATAAAGGAAAAGAAAATGATATAAGTATGCGAGTACTCATTTATTCATAACCCATCATTCTTATTGTTCCAAGTTTCAAGCATTCCTACGGATGCTATAGTCTCGAGTACATAGGCAACCACATCGAAGCTACCGCCTAAATCAAGACGAGTTTAACCAGCAGCGCCGGTGACGAGGTTCAGAGTCCCCAACGACTTGAGATGATCTGAGCTCGTAGCATGTATAGCCGGTGCGCCGCCGTTCAAGGGGCCGTTTTGCCACACCTGGTTGATCGTCACCAAGTCGCCCGTCAGCTGAAGCGACGCGAATATCGTCATCTCGCCTTTCTCGAACGTCCCCGACAGCTTGGAGAAGCTGAAGCTCAATCTCCCCTCCGGCAGCGCCGTGTCATAGCCGTCAATTGGCGACGCGTAAGCGTAGAACGTTCCGTCCGGTCTTTGGTAAGCGACGAGGGCCTGAGACCCTGCCATTTTGAGTCCCAATGGGTTGATGGCCCAAGCGACCCACTCGGAAGCCGTCGCTCCCACATGCCTGAACGCCAGGTCGAGCTGGAACGACGACGCGGTGTAGTTCCAGTGGAGGAACGAGTTCAGGACCAGGAGATCAACGCATTTCCCGTAGGTGTTTTGGTTCGAGAACTTGTAGTTCTGGCAGGTCTGAGCACGAGACGAACAGCATAGAGAGATCAGATGTTGAAATAAAATAAAATCGATTATCGGACGACGATTGCTGGATGAGAAACCTACAAGTATTGAAGGAGCCATAAAAACTTTTATGGTAGGCCACATGGATTTGAAGAATGGAGGTTATTAAAGACTTATGTTACTTTATTGTGCATTTTGATTGTATTACATGTATGAGGCCGTTTTGTTTTAGTCATTAAATTTGTGGGTTGTTATGTAAACTTCAATTCCTATATAAAGGGATGAAGTCGTGAGTTCTAAATCAAGCCACAAGCCATAGTCCACAGATACAAATAAGAGAAAGCATTCTCATTACAAATTTCTCCCTAAAATTTCTAATTTTCTTATTCCAAGTTTCCAAAGTTTATTGTCATTTTTTGGTTCCAACATCAGAATGGTGGCAAAGACCACGAGCTGCAATGGCTTGTTCATGATGAATGATTATTCGAGCTGGGATCGAATTTAAGAGATTATGACCAAAGGTACTTCGATTTATACAGCTCAAAGTACCAGAAGATTAGTATGCACCAAACGAACATACATATGTAGCTAGCTAATCAATGTGAATATTATCTGAGTTAATTGGGCCACACGACTTTATGTTATTTCCATAATATGATCCACATTCCAGATTTTCTTCCTTTCTATACAGATACGTATACGTGGATATAACCTGATTTTTAGGTAAATTTCCACGAATGTATTAACAATAGACAGTGATTCCAATTTCGGTTTTCAGCCAGTTAGCTTTCCGAAAACTGCAAGATTGAACGCCCATGGAAACGATGGAGAAAACTTGGAAAGTCCACGCTCGAATGTGCAAATTAATTAAGGAAAGCCATTTAAATGAGAGTAAGATGTGAGAGATTTCATCCAATCTTGGAAAGGTTGACAATTATCTTGGCTATTTAAATTGCGATTTTGTCTATGATGTTATACCTTAAATGGAGAAAAAGAAATTTTCTCCTAAAAGATTGGCTAGTCATGAAATTTTTTTCCGGAAGTTTTAAGTTGGAAATCCTATGAAAAACTTCTCCATTGACCTGTAAATATATAATCTATCGCAAATACACAACAAACATTTTCGTCATACTATGCTTAGATATCATCCCAAGAAAAGTGCTAAAAAAAGTCATAAACCTTTTGTATTTGTGCTAATTTAGTCCTAAACTTTTTTTTTCCTATGCCGGCAAGGTGACCATCACTAGCCACAAAGGACTCACCTAGATAGGGGGAGGGCCACCTTGTCAAGGGCTATTGCGACCTTGTCGGATACAAGCGAGGGTTTTCAAGCCCTCGTAGGCTACGGGTGTGGTGGCACTCACCAAATATGGACGAGTCCTTCATGGCTAGCAAGGATCGCTAACACCAAAAAAAAAAAAAAAAAAAAAAGAAAATAATTATTATTATTCAAAAATATTAACAATTAAAAAAAATGTGAAATTTTTGTTTAAAATTGTTCATGTCATGGTCGACTGTGCGACGTAGGATAGCTAATGTCCACGTCAACAAATTCCAATCAAAATTAACCGAACGGACTCAATTAGCAAAAAGTGAAAATGTTTAGGACTTAATTAGCAAGAATGCAATGGATTTATGACTTTTTAGACAATTTTCTCCAGCAATGATAAAATGATGAGAAGAGAAGAAGAGTATATGTGTTGAAGTGAATGCAATTATTAATGGCATGAGAAATGACAAATTATTGTGATGCATACGAGTATGACATTGACACCACGTGAGGAAGACATTTGCCATGGCTGATTTCCTTGTATGAATATTTGCAAAAGACTCATGAGTTAGTCAGATGTTGTACCGTCTAGAGACGGGTCTCTACAAGGTTGAAGGGACACGAAAGTCCCATAATTTACCCACGATATGAGTTGTCTTGTGTAGCCTTAGTTGACTTGTGTAAGCATTTGTTGACCATCATCATACGATTATACAGTGACGTATTTATACTCGTTGATGTGGAGGATTATTCGAGTTTGTGTCTTCATCTGACAATCTATTCTTATAAAGGTATTATATCGCTCCTCCATCCCATCAGTTTTAAGACATTAGAACAGTATATTCAATTGAATTGAAAATGGAGCAAAAGAGTCCAAGATTGGACCTGATAATTCGCATCTCCCGTATATGATAAATAAATGGCAAAAGTCGGCATACGTGATTAGGCACTCCAAACACACAAACATGAGGTTTTCTTTCAACCTAGATGAAAAGTGAAAAAAATTTATACGACACATCCCTCCATTGGGTTAGTCCTAAGCATCAACTGGACATTAGAGCAGTGGATTTGATAAATGAGCACAAGCAAAATTTAGACATTTAAGAATGGAGCAAAAGAGTCCATTATGAGAACTGACAAGGTTTGGAGAACTGACAAGGTTTGGAGATAATTGTATTTCTCAAAATTGCACATATATTGTACCTATATTGCATGTGTTTCACGAATGTCTTTTTGATTATGCATATCCTAATTGAGGGGAAAATTACCAAAAAAAGTCCTAAACCTATTACAATTATGCCAATTCAATCCTAAACTTTTTTTTTTTGCCAATTTAGTCCTAAACCTTTTGTTTTTGTTCCAGTTCAGTCCATCTGGCCATGCATAGTCGGAAAAATCTGATGTGGCATCCTAGTCAGCGCTGGTCGGCATTGCCAACGCTGACATGGCACCGGAGAGCAAAACATCGTTGTTTTGCTTTAAAAAAAAATAAAAGCCAAAGAGAAAAGGTAGAAGAGAAAAGGGCGTGAAGAGAAAATAGCATGGGGTTGGCTGGGTTCTTTCTCAAAATCAAGCAGGAACCCTAAATTGAGAGGATCTTCCCTTGATTCATGGTGCCCAACATTGATTCTTGGTGGATGCCTCCGTTCAACATCTCTATTGAAACCCTTTGGCCTCCATTCACCCAACCCCTCTGCTCGATGCCTCCGTCTAACCACTCTAGCCAATGCTCGCCCAACACCTCTGTTCGTAGCCTCCATCCAACCCTTCTGGCCGACACTCGCCTGACGTCTCCATCCGACATGTGCGTCAACCCGATGCCTCCGTCTGACACTCGGCTCACCCAACATCTTCGTCCGACGCTCACCCGACGCCTACATTCGACGCTTGCTTAGATTCACCCGCTTGCTTGACGCTCACTGAACGCCTTCATCGTCTTCTTGAAATTGCGGTGCTTTATATTTATGTTGTCTTGATTTCACTTGAATTTTATTTTAAATTTCGTTGACATGGGTTTGTCACAGTAATGGGTTTGTGGTTGTTGAATTGGATGGCTGGGCAAATTGCTAACATGAGTTTGTGGATGGTCTCGCATAGAATGTCTCTGTCTCGCCTAGAATTTTTGGTATTGTTACTGCTTTTGGCTCATTTTGGAAGAATATATTACTTTGAGTTGCTGCTTTTGGCTCATTTGGGAAGAATATATTACTTTGAGTTGCTGCCTTTGGTTCAAATTGACAAAGTTTGCTGCTTTTGGCTCATTTGGGAAGAATATATTGCTTTGAGTTGCTGCCTTTGGTTCAAATTGACAAAGTTTGTTAGGTATATGAAGTTCCTAATATACTTCTCGTTTAGATTTTCCAAAGCTCGTCTGGATCACCTAAATCTCATTGCAATTGCAGCAATTTTGGCCTGCCTATGTTGTGGATTTTATATTATACTTGGAGGGATTTTGTATATATCATCCATGAGCACAGATGTCATATGATCTAATCATGTTTTGAATTCAATCTGCATTAGCTCCATTCAGTCCCAGATGTCATATGATCTAATCATGTTTTGAATTCCCGATACTGATGCAATCATTCTTATAAGAAGATTGAGAGCACAATTATTCTTTTATCGTTGGTATTTGACTATGCTTTTTGCTGTGCTAATCATGTCCACGCTGACTGATGTTTTCAATTGGTTGGCCGGCTCAACAACAGTGCACGGATCTAGTTTAAAACATCATTGTTTTATTGAGCAAATAAATTTTTAAGTTCAAACCCGACACCTCAATTTTTTTTTTTTTGCCCCACAACCCCTTTTGAAACAAACTTGGCTAACTGTTTTTTTTTTTCCTTTAAAGCTTTCAGAAATAAATTTGTACGTGCTCTCATACTCAAAATTATTTCATCAAATTATGAACAGATCTAGTTTAAAACCTCATTGTCTTATTGAAAAAATAAATTTTTGCGTCCAAACCCGACATCTCTTTTTCTTTTTTTTTGCCCCACAACCCCTTTTGAAATAAACTTGGCTAACTGTTTTTTTTTTTCCTTTAAAGCTTTCAGAAATAAATTCATACGTGTTCCCATACTCAAAATTATTCCATCAAACTTTGCACAAACCTAATTTAAAACATCATTGTCTTATTGAGCAAATAAATTTTTGCGTCCAAACCCGATACCTCATTTTTTTTTTTGTCTAATAACCCTTTTTGAAATAAATTTGGCCAACTTTTTTTTTTTTTAAAGCTTTCAGAAATAAATCGTATGTGCCTCTGTAATCAAAATTATTCCATCAAATTTTACACGGATCTAGTTTAAAATCTCATTATCTTATTGAGCAAATAAATTTTTAAGTCCAAATCCGACACCTCATTTTTTTCCCCCACAACCCCTTTTGAAATAAACTTGGTTAACTGTTTTCTTTTTCCTTTAAAGCTTTCAGAAATAAATTCGTACGTGCTCCCGTACTCAAAATTATTCCATCAAACTTTACACACATCTAGTTTAAAACCTCATTGTCTTATTGAGCAAATAATTTTTTGTGTCCAAACATATTTTGGACTACGTTTTAAATTTTGGCCCATTTTTGGCCCATTTTATTTCAAAAAAAGTTGTTGAGCAAGAAATAGAAAAAAAAAATGAAATGTCAGGTTTGGATGCCAAATTTTATTTGCTCAATAAAATAATAAGGTTTTAAACTAGGTGCGTGAAAAATTTGATGGAATAATTTTGAGTACGGAAACACATACGAATTTATTTCTAAAAGCTTTGAAGAAAAAAAAAAGAACAGTTGACCAAGTTTATTTTAAAAAGGGTTGTTGGGCAAGAAATAGAAAAAAAAAATGAAGTGTTGGGTTTGGATGCCAAATTTTATTTGCTCAATAAAACAATAAGGTTTTAAATTAGGTGCGTGCAAAGTTTGATAGAATAATTTTGAGTATGGGAGCACGTAGGAATTTATTTCCAAAAACTTTAAAAGAAAAAAAAGAGTTGTTGGGCAAGAAATTAAAAAAAAAAATGAGATATCGGATTTGAACGCAAACATTTATTTGCTCAATAAGATAATGAGGTTTTAAATTAGGTGTGTGCAAAGTTTGATGGAATAATTTTGAGCACGAGAATACATAAGAATTTATTTCCGAAAGCTTTAAAGCAAAAAAAAAAAAAAAAACAGTTGGCCATGTTTATTTCAAAATGAGTTGTTGGGCAAGAAATAGAGAAAAAAAAATAAGGTGTTGGGTTTGAACGCCAAATTTTATTTTCTCAATAAGACAATGATGTTTTAAACTAGATGCGTACAAAATTTGATCGATTAATTTTAAGTATGGGAGCACGTACGAATTTATTTTTGATAGAATGGAGAATTCTCTTGTTCTCTCTCGTTCATGCATAAACGCAAACTCACAAAACCCTAAAATTATCAAATTTTAATATATACTTCAATCAAACCAGACTACCATGAGTACATTCTAAATGTGGTCAGATTGCTTTATTCTCATGGAGATATAAATTCACAGGAAAAACAAGACTACAAGTGAAAAGGTGTTGAATATGCCTCTGTAAGCTCTAGTCAACAATTTATTCTGCATTCAGGTCATTTGCTACAAATACAAAGCATGAATTGCAATAAATAAACATAATAACAAATTAGGTGTGGTAGATCTAATGGCGATAGATACAACCCTAACTATACTCCAAGAGAAAACCGTAATGTATCTGTGCTTCCTCACTTGCTCAATAACTGGCTCCTTCAATGGACAGTGTTTCTCATTACAATTCCAAATCTAATTCTCCATCTAGAACTGAGTGGAAGTTCTGTCTAAGGGTAGGCAAAACTCCCAAAAAGGAGTCTGCTAAAGAATTGTCCCTTTTCATACTTGACTCGGTGATCTTACATCAACAAGGCTAAGGTAAATTAATCCACTACCAGCTGTTCTTGGTGCAGTTTGCGTCTGTACCATGCTGGGTGCAATGACGATACCCAACAGTGATGAAATTCTCGAATCTCTTTAGAACCGCTGTTACTTGCCTGCAACAACCGTTCATCCTCCTCATAAATCAAATACAGTGCCTTGCCTACCTCTCTCGACAGCAACTTCATGGCCCCCTTCAAAATATGATTCTCCCAGCCCTGAACATCTATTTAGAAGAGAATAACCGGTTCTAACTCTGGTATCACTTCATCCAGTGGGATGGACTTCACTTGAAGTTTTATTTCTTCATTGGACTTAAATGCCAACTTGGCACCAGCTGATGAGACAGCACTGTTGTCGAGCCGGCCAACCAATTGAAAACATCAGTCAGCGTGGACATGATCAGCATAGCAAAAAGCATAGTCAGATACCAATGATAAAAGAATAATTGTGCTCTCAATCTTCTTATAAGAATGATTGCATCAGTATCGGGAATTCAAAACATGATTAGATCATATGACATCTGGGACTGAAAGGAGCTAATGCAGATTGAATTCAAAACATGATTAGATCATATGACATATGTGCTCATGAATGATATATGCAAAATCCCTCCAAGTATAATATAAAATCCACAACATAGGCAGGCCAAAATTGCTGCAATTGCAATGAGATTTAGGTGATCCAGATGAGCTTTGGAAAATCTGAACGAGAAGTATATTAGGAACTCCATATACCTAACAAACTTTGTCAATCTGAACCAAAGGCAACAACTCAAAGTAATATATTCTTCCCAAATGAGCCAAAAGCAGCAACAATACCAAAAATTCTAGGCGAGACAGAGATATTCTACGCGAGACCATCCACAAACTCGTGCCAGCAATTTGCCTAGCCATCCAATTCAACAACCACAAACCCATTACTGCGACAAACCCATGTCAATGAAATTTAAAATAAAATTCAAGTGAAATTAAGACAAAATAAATATAAAGCACTGCAATTTCAAGAAGACGATGAAGGCGTTCAATGATCATCAAGCAAGCGGGCGAATCTAAGCAAGCGTCGGATGTAGGTGTCGGGCGAGCGTTGGACGAAGATGTTGGGTGAGCCGAGCGTTCAATGGAGGCATTGGGTTGATACACACGTTGGATGGAGACGTCAGGCGAGCATCGGCCATAAGGGTTGGATGGAGGCTTCGATGGAGGCTTCGAACAGAGGTGTTGGGCGAGCGTTGGCTGGAGGGGTTGGACGGAGGTGTCGAGCAGAGGCGTTGGGCGAGCGGAGGCCAAAGGGTTTCGATGGAGGTGTTGAACGGAGGCATCCACCAAGAATCAATGTTGGGCACCATGAATCAAGGGAAGATCCTCTCAATTTAGGGTTCCTGCTTGATTTTGAGAAAGAACCTAGCCAACCCCACACTCTTTTCTCTTCACGCTCTTTTCTCTTCTGCCTTTTCTCTTTGGCTTTTATTTTATTTTCTTAAAGCAAAACGACGACATTTTGCTCTCCGGTGCCATGTCAGCGTTGGCAACGCCGACCAGCTCTGACTAGGATGCCACATTAGATTTTTCCGACTATGCATGGCCGGATGGACTGAACTGGAACAAAAACAAAAGGTTTAGAACTAAATTGGCCAAATAAAAAAGTTTAGGACTGAATTGGCACAATTGCAATAGGTTTATGACTTTTTTAGTAATTTTCCCCCTAATTGAGATGTTATCTTAAAATAGTTATCTAATAAAGTCTATTAACTGGTAGATGTATTCTTCATTAATATAATATTAAAATATACATAAAATTTCATATTTTTCTCTACCGCTTTATTATTCTCAACTTTTGATTTGGTCCTTTGCTTCGTGGAATGAAATGTCCCTGCCTTTGTCCAAGAAAGCAATACTCTTGCGAAAAGAAAAAGCAACAGGCCAAATTTTTCGGAGGACTTCTAAAGCATCATAAACCATTTAGATAACTCGTGGCTTGTAAAAATGGTGGTGCATTGATTTCGTGACTCGGAATCGATTCTTTTGCCATTTGAAATAGTGTTTCCACTCGATTACATGGTTTTTTTTTTTTTCAAATATATAGATTTTAGTGAGATTTTTTTCTAAAAAGCTATTTAAGTTATTAGTACATGAATTATCATAAAATTGTCAGTAAAAGACGAAAAATAAAAGGACATTTCTTGGAATTTGTCAAATAATCAAATAAAAGGAAAAAAAAAATTCCGAGCGTTGCACGGGCATCTATGCCAGTACTCATTTATTCATAACACATTATTGTTTCAAGCATTTCTACAAATGCTAAAGATACGAGTACATAAGTAAACTACATTAAAGCCATTGCCTAAGTCCAGACGAATTTGACTAAATTGCAGCGCCGGTGACAAGGTTCAGAGTCCCAAACGACTTGAGATGATCCGCGCTCGTAGCATGAATAGCCGGTGTACCACCTTTCAAGGGGCCGTTTTGCCACACCTGGTTGATCGTCACCAAGTCGCCCGTCAGCTGAAGCGACGCGAATATCGTCATCTCGCCTTTCTCGAACGTCCCCGACAGCTTGGAGAAGCTGAAACTCAATCTCCCCTCCGGCAGCGCCGTGTCATAGCCGTCAATTGGCGACGCGTAAGTGTAGAACTTTCCGTCCGGTCTCTGGTAAGCGACGAGGGCCTGAGACCCTGCCATTTTGAGTCCCAATGGGTTGATGGCCCAAGCGACCCACTCGGAAGCCGTCGCTCCCACATGCCTGAACGCCAGGTCGAGCTGGAACGACGACGCGGTGTAGTTCCAGTGGAGGAACGAGTTCAGGACCGGGAGATCGACGCATTTCCCGTAGGTTTTTTGGTTCGAGAACTTGTAGTTCTGGCAGGTCTGGGCACGAGACGAACAGCATAGAGAGATCAGAATGGTGGCAAAGACCGCGAGCTGCAATGGCTTGTTCATGATGAATGATTATTCGAGCTGGGATCGAATTTAAGAGATTATGACCAAAGGTACTTCGATTTATACAGCTCAAAGTATAAGAAGATTAGTATGCACCGAACGAACATACATATGTAGCTAGCTAATCAATGTGAATATTATCTGATTGGGCCACACGACTTTATGTTATTTCCATAATTTGATCCACATTCCAGATTTTCTTCCTTTCTATACAGATATGTATACGTGGATATAACCTGATTTTTAGGTAAATTTCCACGAATGTATTAACAATAGACAGTGATTCCAATTTGGGTTTTCAGCCAGTTAGCTTTCCGAAAAATGCAAGATTGAACGCCCATGGAAACGATGGAGAAAACTTGGAAAGTCCACGCTTGAATGTGCAAATTAATTAAGGAAAGTCAATTAAGTGAGAGTAAGATGTGAGAGATTTCATCCAATCTTGAAAAAGGTTGACAATTATCTTGGCTATTTAAATTGCGATTATGTCTATGATGTTATACCTTAAATGGAAAAAAAAAGAAATTTTCTCCTAAAAGATGGGCAAGTCATGAAATTTTTTTGCGGAAGTTTTGAGTTGAAAATCCTATGAAAAACTTCTCCATTGACCTGTAAATATATAATCTATCGCAAATACACAACAAACATTTTCGTCATACTATGCTTAGATATCATCCTGGGAAAAGTGCTAAAAAAAGTTATAAACCTTTTGTATTTGTGCCAATTTAATCCTAAACATTTTTACGTTATGCCAATTCAGTCATTTCCGGTCAATTTGGCCGGATTTTGCTGACTGAATGCCGACCGGCTAACGTGGCCTGATTGGCTCTAATATGGATAACTTTTAATAATGTTTTAATATTTTAGAATTTTTATTTATTTTTCTTTTTTCCTTCTCCTCCTTCTTCCTCCAACCGGTCACCAAACCTCGGCGAGGTCGAGGTCGACCTTGTCAACCACCTCGCTAGTGGCCGCCCTCAAGGCCTAGGCGGCGAGGGTCGCCCTCACCTGATCTGATGAGGGTCGAACCTCACCCATGGCAAGCGAGGGCGAGCCCCGTCAGCTCGGTGCCTCGCCGGCGGCCTCAAGCTGGCCTCGCGTCAGCTGGCGGGGCTCGCCCTCACCGGCCATGGGCAAGGCTCGACCCTTGCCGAGATCCGGCGAGGGCGAGCCTCACTACCCAAGCCTCGAGGGCAGCCTCATGACCATTGGCGAGGTGGCCAGCAAGGTCGACCTTGACCTCGCCGGTTGTTGCCTCTGGCTGGTCATTAAGGTCCGACGACCAGCTAGAGGAAGAAAGAGGAGAAGTAAAAAAGAAAAAGAATAAATAAAAAAAAAAAAAAAAAAAAATTCAAAAATATTAAAAATATTATTAAAAGTTGTTAATGTTAACGTTGAATCAGGCTACGTCAGCCGACCAACGTCTAGTCAGCAAAATCCTACCAAAATTGGCTGGAAAGGATTAAACTGGCACAATGTAAAAAAATTTAGAATTTAATTGGCACCAAAAAAATGTTTAGGACTAAATTAGCATAAATGCAAAAGGTTTAGGAATTTTTAACACTTTTCCCATATCATCCCTATTATTTCGTCATGTTTCATTTTATTTGAAGTATCAAGCAATACAATATTAAGCTCGAGACACTATAAATAGTTTATTACAATGTATAATCTCTCCAGTATTCAAGATGTTACGCCAGAGACAAGATTGAGAGTTCCGACTGATTTGATGTGATCTCAACTCGCATGCATGCTCGGCCCGTTCCCTTTCCCATTCAGGGGACCTTCTTGCCATACTTGGTTGATCGTCCCCATGTCGCCGGTCAGGTGAACCGCCGCGAATATCGGCATCTCGCTCTCCTTCTCGAACGTCCCCATGTCGCTGGTCAGATGATTATGCCGGGTATACACGACTAAGCCACACAACTTCGTGTCATTTCCATAATATGATATGCATTCATGATTTTCTTCTTTTTCCCTTCCCATAAATGTGCTTGATTTGCATGCATATATCTGTATATTGATGTGTACACAACTGAGCCACACGACTGTGTAATTTCCCTAAAATGATATTTACTCCAGATTTTCTTCCTTTTTCCTTTTCATACATGTGCTCGATTTTCATGTGTTTATTTGTAAAAAGATTTACTCACTTGCCGAGTATATCAACACGTCGAGCATACTTAGTTGCCTAGAGTATATCTGCTTACCGAGTATATCCACATGTTGAGTAAATATACTTGCCGAGTATATCCACATGCCTAGTATACCCACATGCCGGCTATACCCACTTGTCAATTATGACCATTTACTATTTCTGACCCGATTCCCTAACTAAAGCCTTATGGAAGATTATCCAAAAAGTCCAATTTAGTCATAAATATATATCAAAGATGATAATGCCGGTTATACACAATTGAGCCACACGACTTCGTGTTATTTCCATAATGTGATCTACATTCAAGATTTTCTTCCTTTTCCCTTCTCATAACCGTGCTTGATTTGCATGTATATAGTTGTACACTAGTGTACACACATGCTGATACCCACTTGGCGAGTATATTCGACATGCCGAGTATAACTACATGTCAAGTATATCCACTTGCCGATTGTGAATTTTATTGTTTCTAATCTGGTCTTGAATAAAGCCTTTTATTACATCAATAATGGGAAAATTGCCAAAAAGTCCTCAACCTATTGTAGTTTTGTCAATTCAATCATATACTTTAAAATTTTGCCAAATGAGTTCTATTCCTTTTCACTTTTTGCTAATTGAATTAATTCAAACAATTTTTGCTGAAAATTGCTGATGTGGAAAGTAGTTGTGCTATGTGACATGGTCAGCCATAATATGGACAATTTTTAATATTTTTTCAATTTTTTATTTATATTTACCTTTTTTCCTATGCCGGCAAGGTGACCATCACTAGCCACAAAGGACTCACCTAGACAGGGGAGGGCCACCTCGTCGAGGGCTATTGTGACCCTGTTGGATACAAGTGAGGGTTTTTGAGCACTCATAGGCTATGGGTGTGGCGGCACTCACCAAATATGGGTGAGTCCTTCATGGCTGGCAAGGGTCGCTAACACCAAAAAAAAAAAAAAAAAAAAAATTATTATTCAAAAATATTAAAAATTCAAAAAATGTGAAAATTTTGTTTAAAATTGTTCATGTCATGGTCGACTGTGCGACGTAGGATAGCTAATGTCCACGTCAACAAATTCCAATCAAAATTAACCGAATGGACTCAATTAGCAAAAAGTGAAAATGTTTAGGACTTAATTAGTAAGAGTGCAATGGGTTTAGGACTTTTTAGACAATTTTCTCCAGCAATGATAACATGATGAGAAGAGAAGAAGAGTATATGTGTTGAAGTGAATGCAATTATTAACGGCATGAGAAATGACAAATTATTGTGATGCATATGAGTATGACATTGACACCACGTGAGGAAGACATTTCCCATGCCTGATTTCCTTGTATGAGTATTTGCAAAAGACTCATGAGTTAGTCAGATGTTGTACTGTCTAGAGACGGGTCTCTACAAGGTTGAAGGGACACGAAAGTCCCATAATTTACCCACGATATGAGTTGTCTTGTGTAGCCTTAGTTGACTTGTGTAAGCATTTGTTGACCATCATCATACGATTATACAGTGACGTATTTATACTCGTTGATGTGGAGGATTATTCGAGTTTGTGTCTTCATCTGACCATCTATTCTTATAAAGGTATTATATCGCTCCTCCATCATCATACAAGTAAAGTCAATTAATTGAAAATGGAGCAAAAGAGTCCAAGATTGGACCTGATAATTCGTATCTCCCGTATATGATAAAAAAATTGGCAAAAGTCGGCATACGTGATTAGGCACTCCAAACACACAAACATGAGGTTTTCTTTCAACCTAGATGAAAAGTGAAAAACATTTATACAACACATCCCTCCATTGGGTTAGTCCTTGAAGGTTTTATTAGCGATGGGCTTAAGGCCCGTCCGCCCAAATTGGGCCCAAAAAGCCCGGCCCACGGGAATAGGGCCCGTGGATGGAGGGACGTATAAAAGGGAGGAGAGAGAGAGAGAAGACACCGTTTTGCCAATCAATGTACGTACGTCTTCCCTTCTCCCGCGCGCTCTCTCTCTCCAAAAAAAAAAAAAAAAAGTAAGCATTTTTCTTCCCTTCAAGGCGCCATCGGATCGAACAGGGCCAGATTTTCTTCCTCTTGTCGGCGTCGGTGTCTACTCTGTGGCTAACAAGGTATGCTCGAATCCATGGTGTGCTTTAGAATCGGTGATACGTGAATTTCCCGGGCTTGTCTTCCGCATTACTTTTAGGGGTTCGATTTAATGTCGAATCCGGTTTTCGGGATCGTTATTCCCAACATTGGTATCGAGCCCTAGTTCACGTTTTCTCGACATTTTTGATGTTTTTTGATTGATTTTTCGCGAAAGTAATTCGGCCATATGGATCGGGGAGAGAAATCCCGACACTCGAGTGCTGTTTGTTCTTTTTTCTGAGTTTTCATAAGTCGAAATCAATTTCTTAAGGCACTGGGTGAAAGAGGTTATCGAGACAAGTCTGGCGACATGTCGTGCGCCGCCAGGCGACGCCGCACGCGCGGCCAGAAGGCACTGCGCGTGGGTGCGACACGCCCGGAAACGCTGGCTCACCTAGCGCATGCGGCACACACGCCGGTCGGCGAACCGGCACGCGCCGGTCAGCGAACCAACGCGTGCTGACGTCACGCCAATGGCGCGTCACCGTGACGTCACCCAACGGTTGGTAACCGCTGGGATGACGTCCCCGATGACATCATCGTCGACGACCGTTGGCCGGCCGGTGACCCGACTCGACTCGCTCAGAAGCCAGGCGCATGCCGCACACGTGCCGGTTGATGTCTGCGTGACATCAGCTCGCGCACGTGCCGGTCGGTTCGTCCGACCCGGCCTGACCGGTCCAACAACCCGGCGATCTGACCGTTGACCATTGACCAAAAAAAAAAAAAAGAAGGAAAAGAATGTGTTTCTTTTTCAATTAAGTCTATGTGGATTATATGTAATCCCTTATTTGTTCTGCATTTGATGCAGGAACAATGCCTCCCCTGAGGTTGCGCACACCTATTCGCGCAATTACCAATGAACAAAAGGAAATGCTGTCTAAGTTGATAGCTGAGCTGACTGATCATCGATTGGAGAGTGGTGACTTAATTGATCACGTCCATGAAGTCAACGGGAAAATTCAAAAGGTTATATGGAATGGTCGTCCTATATCACAGTCAGAGATTGTGCGATTTTTAATGAACACTCTTCCACCTGAATGGCAATATGTGTTGAATCGCATATGAGACGTCAACGCAGCTACTTCATATAAGAAAATTGTGATGAATTTTGTAAATGAATATTACTGGATTATTACAATGGAAAATGTCAAGAAATTGAACAAAAGAGGATCTTTTCCAGTTCGTGTGCTTGACTTGGTATTAGTTGTATTGGCTAATTTTTGTTAAGTGTGCTTTGTGGACATATTATGTAATGTTTACTACCTGATTGTTGTTAATGTAGCAACCGATGTCTTGATTGTATTAGTTGAAAGCATTATTGTTTTATTGGATATCAATTATTATTTGCTTTCTGTTATTGCTGGTTGTTGTGGGTAGTTAGCTGTGGGTAGTTATAGAAGTTTTTGTAGCTTCATAAAATTTACTTTGCATAAGACAATTATATTAATGATAATTTTAAGTTAGGATTTTTGGAGGACGATTGGAAACATAGTGACATTTTGATTCTGAAACCTTACTTGAAATTGTTCATTGATATGATGGGTCTGTGCAAAGTGGATGCATAAATGATAGGCATTAATTATTCGTGCATATATGTCTGATGTGTTCAGATTGATGGTTTCAGAAACTAATAACGTAATTGCTGATATGAACGGCAACAATTGTGAAATGTTGAATATGAAGATTCAATATGTGCTGGAAAAGCAAGAAGCACTAGAAACTCTTGACCATATTATGGAAAATCTTGAGGATGCCATATGCCACATTGAGCTAGATGAGGACCGCCTAACGGCATTTGAGCCGAAAATAGATATTTACAATGCTGGTTCTAGCTCAGAAAGGGCTTTGAGCTCTAAGCGCAAGCGTATTAATTCGTTCAAAATGTGGGAATGCAAAGGATCAAGTTCTTGTTGCAAGAAATCAAGAGTTAACCAACACAAGAGAGGAAAACGTCATCAAGTGAAGAAAATGTCTAAGGTGAGGTGTTACAATTGTGACAAGAAGGGTCACTATGCTCGCGACTGTTGTGAGCCAAAGAAGGTAAACACCCCTTGTACTTTTCAGAACTTTACTTTTGTGTCAAGTTCTGTATTCTTGACTGAGTCTAATCCTTTGTGGACTGTAGACTTAGGAGCAACAGACCATGCAGCGAAGGATAGAGGATCCTTCGTGGAATTCTAACGAGTACCAACTGGAACTAAGTGGATCTATGTGGGAAACAACTCTAGAGCCGAAGTGAAAGGAATTGGCACCTGCCAACTGAACATGCGTGGTGGACGCACTTTGTTCCTTCATGATGTATTGTATGCTCTAGAGATTCGTCGGAATTTAGTGTCTGTTTTAGTGTTGGTTAGACTAGGTTTTAATATGAACTTCTATAATAGAGGTGTGGATTTGTTTTTAGATACAAATTACTATGGTTGTAGTTATTTTCTGGATGGTTTCATTATATTAGATATTGACTATGTTAATGCAAATGTTTGTTATTCCCTTATCACATCTCCTAATACCTATGATAATGATGTGAATGTGTGGCATGCTAGACTTGGTCACATTGGCCAACAACTTATGAATAGACTAGCCAAAGAGGGCTTGTTGGGCAACATTGAAAAAGTCGATTTGTCCATATGTAAGCATTGCCTAGAAGGGAAAACGATACGGAAACCATTTGGAAAAGGTAAAAGAGCTTAATTTCCTCTGCATTTAATCTATTCTGATGTCTGTGGTCCAATGAATGTGAGAGGAAGGCATGGGACTGTTTATTTCATCACTTTTATAGATGATTATACTCGATTCGGATATATCTATTTGATTTTTCATAAATATGAAGCATTAAGTTGTTTCAAAAGGTTTATGAATTTAGTAGAAAATCAATTATACAAGAAAATAAAAGTATTGAGATCTGATTAAGGTCGATAATATTTATCTGATGAGTTCAAAAAATTATGTGGTGAAAAAGGAATAGAAAAACAGTTGTCTATTCCAAGTACTCCTCAACAAAATGATGTTGTAGAGAGAAGAAACAAAACCCTACTGAAAATGGTTAGGTCCATGATGGCGCATGCTAACTTACATATCACTTTTTGGAGTGATGCGTTGTTAACTGCTGCCTATATACTTAACCGAGTGCTTTCCAAATTAGTTAGTTCCACTCCATATGAGTTATGGACAGGTAGAAAACCGGACTTAAGTTTTCTTAAGTCATGGAGTTGTGCTGCCTATACTCATGAGTCCTCTCATAAGTTTGGGAAATTTGGTCTCAAAGGAAATATGAGTATTTTAATGAGATACTCCGAACACTCGAAAGGGTATGTGTTCATAAGTGAGCAGGAAAGTGGGAGTATACTTGAATTTGAATCACGAGATATCACATTCTTATATGATGAATTTCCTAAGAAGGGCGAAATAAGGGAAGATTATTCCCTATTTGAAACCTTGGATCAAGATAATGATATTAGTTGAGTTCGTCCAAGTGGGAGTAATATGAGAAGTGATGAATTGAATTCAACTCATTTTCAATTGCAACCACATGATGAGATGACGTCATCATTATCTAATCCAAGTGGGAGCATGATGGGGAATGATGTACAAAGTGTACAATCTCCCATACAGCGAACAAGTTGCCAAAATATTCCCCGTCAACGTTTTGACATTGAAGGGGAAACTTTTATGGTTGCTTCACAAAATGAGGATAAGCCAAGAAATATTAATGAGGCTCTGAATTGCCATAGTAAGGAAAAATGGATTCATGCAATGGAAGAGGAAATGGAGTCAATGAAATCAAACCAAGTCTGGGAACTAGTTGATCTTCCAAAAGGACGCAAAGCTATTGGGAACAAGTGGGTTCTCAAAATAAAGCGAAAGGCCGATGGCTTGATAGAAAGGCGTAAGGCTCGCCTTTTGGCGAAGGGGTATAATCAACAGGTATGAATTGATTATGAAGATACGTTTTCTCCTATAATAAGATTTACCTCGATTCGCATTATTCTAGCAATAGTAGCTAGTATGGATCTTGAGTTACATCAAATGGATGTAAAGACTGCTTTCCTCAATGGAGAATTAGATGAAGAAATATCTATGGAACAACCTGTTGGTTTCATAGTGAAAAGACCAAGAAGAAAAAGTATGTCGACTTTTGAGGTCGATATATGGCCTTAAGCAGTAATCGAGACAATGGTATATACGTTTTCATAATGCCATAATGGCATATGACTTTACAATGATAGATAAGGATCATTGTGTATATATCAAAATATCCAAGGATCAATTTGTGATCATATCATTATATGTTGATGATATACTAATTGCCGGAAGCAATATGGAGTCTATTACTACTGTCAAGAGTTGGTTGTCTTCCAACTTTGAGATGAAGGATATGGATGAGGTTGCATATATTCTTGGAATTAAGATTTCAAGAAATCGTTCGAAGAGATCATTGTCTCTTTCGCAAGAAACATATATAAATAAGTTTATTGAACGATTTCGTATGCAAGATTGTAAACCCATAGACACTCCTATTGCAAAAAGTGAAGGATTGAGCCATAGATTGTGTCCAATGACTCCACAAGAGAAGGAACAAATGAAACATGTTCCTTATGCTAGTGCTGTTGGGAGCTTGATGTACTCTATGATGTGTACAAAACCTGGCATATGTTTTGCAGTTGGAATGGTGAGTAGATACCAATCCAATCTAGGTCCAGCACAATGGAAAGCCGTTAAGAGAATACTGATGTATCAAAAGGGGACTGTTAATTATACGCTGAGTTATTAAGAAAAGGATCTGCGACTCTAAGGCTATTCTAATACTGATTGGGGAGAAGATTTAGATGAAAGAAAATCTACCTCTGGGTTTGTTTTTCTTACCGAATAATGGCACAATATGTTGGACCAGTAAGAAACAAACGTGTATAGCCTTGTCCACGATGGAAACTGAGTTCGTGGCATTATCAACAGCAGTATAAGAATGTGTTTGGCTTAAGAAATTTTTGGATCATTTAGGTGTTATTGGAAGTGCTGCAGATTCATTGTTGGTTAATTGTGATAGCCAAGCAACAAAAGCGTACACCAAAGATCCAAAATATCATGACAAGACCGAACACATAGATACCAAGTATAAATTTTGTAAAGGATATGGTTGCACGAAAAGACGTGAACTTATAGTACATACTACGCATAGAATGGTAGCAGATCCTATGACAAAGCCAATACCTAGAGATGTGTTTTGTGGTCATATGAAATATCTAGGATTGCGTAAAAACTGATGTACTGAATATTGTATTTTCCCTAAGTGTTCACATTTGATGAATTTGTGTTTTCATCATTAATGTCTATGAATCTATGTATGATCTTTATGCATCTTAATGCTTAATGCATTATTTTAAGTTGAGGAAGTATGTCGGACAGATATAAGATTAGCCCACTCACGCGGGTAATCACCTCTATTTATTGTGTGATAAATATAGATGAGACTGTTTTTAAGCTTATTATCTATGTGATAATCGAGAGCTCAAGCTTAAAATACGTATGTCGCTTTAACTGTGTTAAGATGATGACATAATATTTACCGTGTCCGAAAGTAAAATACCTCACATATTTTACTTTATCTGTCTATGATGCCGGATGTGAGTTCTAATGAATTTTGTAAATGAGTAGATACGTGAACTCAAGTTAAACATTGGGTATGTCTGAACTATCATATGTACGGTATTGAAAGGTGTAGACATACGCTCCATGGGAAATGAGTTAATACCGTAATACGTATTTCATACTACATATGCATGAGACGACCAATAAGAGTGGCAAAAAGTTTGATCTCAACTTTTATGTCGTGTAAGACTCTTGAGGACAAGAGTTCCTCAATTTTTTAACCCCCTCAGGACTCTTACTTATTCTCAAGATTTCTATTTAGTGTTTACTATCTTAGGATGTTGCCAATGGTCATGAGTTGATTCGATCTAATGGGGCATTTCTAGAAAAGCAAGCTGAACTGAAATTGAGAGTTTGAAAGAAAGAGGAAGATCGAATTTGGAGAATCACATTATAGTTTTGTATTCACTGGTCGACCAATTATGACTGTTTTTGTGATAATTATAATTGTGAATACAATATATATATATATATATATATATATATATATATATTATTGTTTAAAAGAGATCAAGAGAGATATAAATGTGATTAATCGATCTAGGGTACTGCGTACTATATCTACTCAGAGTGTGACGCCCATTATGAGCTACTATATATTCCTAACAGATGTATAGCAACGAGCTCTCAAAGTATGCTGGTCACACGGATTATTCACCGGTATGAATGTTGAAGAGAGGTAAAGAGAATACTGTTCGACCCACCATGTGCGAGTGGGAGATGAAGGTTTTATTAGCGATGGGCTTAAGGCCCGTCCGCCCAAGTTGGGCCCAAAAAGCCCGGCCCACGGGAATAGGGCCCATGGATGGAGGGACGTATAAAAGGGAGGAGAGAGAGAGAGAGAGAGAGAGAAGACACCGTTTTGCCAATCAACGTACATACATCTTCCTTTCTCCCGCGTGCTCTCTCTCTCCAACAAGAAAAGAAAAACAGTAAGCATTTTTCTTCTCTTCAAAGTGCCATCGGATCGAACAGGGCCAGATTTTCTTCCTCTTGTCGGCGTCGGTGTCTAATCTATGGCTAACAAGGTACGCTCGAATCCGTGGTGTGCTTTAGGATCGGTGATACGTGAATTTCCCGAGCTTGTCTTCGGCATTACTTTTAGGGGTTCGATTTAGTGTCGAATCCGGTTTTCGGGGATCCGTTATTCCCAACAATCCTAAGCATCAACTGGACATTAGAGCAGTGGATTCGATAAATGAGCACAAGCAAAATTTAGATATTTAAAATGGATCAAAAGAGTCCAATATGAGACCTGACAAGGTTTGGAGATAATTAGGAATTTCTCTAGAACAATTTTCTATGTTAAAGATATTTTAATATTTTTATTAATTAATTGTATTTCTCAAAATTGCACATATATTGTACATATATTGCATGTGTGTTTCACGTATATGTCTTTTTGATTATGCATATCCTAATTGAGATATTATTTTAAAATAGTTATCTAATAAAGTCTATTAATTGGTTGATGTATTCTTCATTAATATAATATTAAAATATACATAAAAATGGTAGTGCGTTGATTTCGTGACTTGGAATCGATTCTTTTACCATTTGAAATAGTGTTTCCAAAATGGTGGTGCGATTACATGTTTTTTTTTGAAATAGTGTTTCCACTCGAGTACATGGGTTTTTTTTTTCCCAAATATATAGATTTTGCTTTTATTTTAGTGAGATTATTTCTAAAAAGTTATTCAAGTTATTAATACATGACTTCTCATAAAATTGTCAATAAAAGACGAAAAATAAAAGGACATTTCTTGGAATTTGTCAAATAATCAAATAAAAGGAAAAGAAAAAAGAAAAAATTCCGTGCATTGCACGGGCATCTATGCCAGTACTCATTTATTCATAACACATCATTGTTTCAAGCATTTCTTCAAATGCTAAAGTCTCGAGTACATAATAAACTACATTAAAGCCATCGCCTAAGTCCAGACGAATTTAACTAAATTGCAGCGCCGGTGACAAGGTTCAGAGTCCCAAACGACGTGAGATGATCCGCGCTCGTAGCATGAATAGCCGGTGTACCACCTTTCAAGGGGCCATTTTGCCACACCTGGTTGATCGTCACCAAGTCGCCCGTCAGCTGAAGCGACGCGAATATCGTCATCTCGCCTTTCTCGAACATCCCCGACAGCTTGGAGAAGCTGAAGCTCAATCTCCCCTCCGGCAGCGCCGTGTCATAGCCATCAATTGGCGACGCGTAAGCGTAGAACGTTCCGTCCGGTCTTTGGTAAGCGACGAGGGCCTGAGACCCTGCCATTTTGAGTCCCAATGGGTTGATGGCCCAAGCGATCCACTCGGAAGCCGTCGCTCCCACATGCCTGAACGCCAAGTCGAGCTGGAACGAGGACGCGGTGTAGTTCCAGTGGAGGAACGAGTTCAGGACCGGGAGATCGACGCATTTCGCGTAGGTGTTTTGGTTCGAGAACTTGTAGTTCTGGCAGGTCTGAGCACGAGACGAACAGCATAGAGAGATCAGAATCGAGGCAAAGACCGCGAGCTGCAGTGGCTTGTTCATGATGAATGATATTCGAGCTGGGATCGAATTCGAGAGATTATGACCAAAGGGTACTTCGATTTATACAGCTCAAGTATCAGAAGATGCCATCACTGTCGACCGATTGTGTCATAAATAGTATGCACCGAACGTACATACATATATAGCTAGCTAATCAGCGAGAATATCATCCGAGTTAATTGGGCCACACGACTCTGTGTTATTTCCATAATATGATCCACATTCCAGATTTCCTTGCTTTCTATTCAGATACACGTACGTGGATATATCCTGACCTTTAGGTAAATTTCCGCGATTGTATTAACAATATGCAGTGATTCCAATTTGGGTTTTCAGCCAGTTAGCTTTCCGACGAAGAAAAATGCAAGATTGAACGCCCGTGGAAACGATGGAGACGATTTGGAAAGTCCACGTTTGAATGTGCAAATTAATTAAGGAAAGTCAATTAAATGAGAGTAAGATGTGAGAGGTTTCATCCAATCTTGAAAGGGTTGACAATTATCTTGGCTATTTAAATTGCGATTTTGTCTATTATGTTATACCTTATATGGAGATAACATTTTTTTTTCTAAAAGATGGGCGTGTCATGAAATTTTTCTGCAGAAGTTCTGAGTTGGAAATCCTATGAAAAACTTTCCCATTGACGTGTAAATATATAATCTATCGCAAATACACAACAAACATTTTCGCCATACTATGCTTAGATATCATCCCTGTTATTTCATCATATATTATCTTTATTTGAAGTATCAAGCAATACAATATTAAGCTCGACACACTATAAATAGTTTATTACAATGTATAATCTCTCCAATATTCAAGATGTTACGCCAGTGACAAGATTGAGAGTTCCGATTGATTTGATGTGATCTCCACTCGTTGCATGCATGCTCGGCCCGTCGCCTTTCCCATTCAGGGGACCTTCTTGCCATACTTGGTTGATCGTCCCCATATCGCTGGTCAGGTGAACCGCCGCGAATATCGTCATCTCGCTCTCCTTCTCGAACGTCGCCGACAGCCTCGAAACCCGGTACTTCAATCTCCCCTCCTGCAATGAGGTGGCGAACGAATCGACCGGCGACGTGTACACGCGCATGGAGCCGTTGTTGTTGCTCTGATAGGCGACGAGAGCCTGTGAGCCGACCATTCGCTGGCCCAAGGGGTTAATCGCCCAGGCGACCCACCTCGAGTACGTCGTGCCGACATGCCGGAACGCCATGTCGAGCACGTACGACGAGCGGTTGTAGTTCCAGTGGAGGGATGAGTTCAGGACCGGGAGGTCGACGCATCTGGCGTAAGTCCTGTTGTTGGAGAAGGTGTGGTTCTCGCAGGCGTGACTAGCGAAAGACGGAGCGATCAAGGTGATCAGGACGAACAAAGCAAAGGGCAGCACTGCCTTGTGCATGGTGAACGTGGGCAATGAAGCTCGGCTGAAACCGACGAACGATGAAAGCTACAGAAGCTTGAGATCAGTGAGGAGTTTCTCGAAAGCTACTGCTTGTTGTCGAGCTTGTATGAAGCGAAACGGAAGAGCGAATGTGCTCCTTATATACATGATGGGATGAGCCTGGAATGCGACAGCGAAACCTTGAAGAAGTCGAGGTTGAAGAGACCCGGTCGTGTTTGCGGTTCGTTTGACGAAATTACAACGCGATTTTTTTTTTTTAAAAAACAGATCGACGGGTAGAACTTTCAAGGTTCTCTGTCGAGGGGGTGAGATTATAATATCGAAAGCTGGAAGCAACTGAAAAAGTCTTCGCACTCGTTTTTGTCTAATTCAATGATGGTTTTTTTTTTTTTTATGTCATAGTTACGAGATTGATCAGTTCAGCGGGAGGAAAAAAAGAAAAACACGTCGTGGAAATCTGACGGGAGAGAAAATGATAAATAATGTGATGTTGCGAACGTAACATGGAGACGACTAATTTGGGATCTTTATAAGAAACATTGTTGGCGAAAATTAGGAAACTTTGCAGGGTGATAAGTGTAATACCATCTAATGCGTGCATTTAAATGAAATTTTCTACTATCTCGATTGCGTATATTTTGACGTAGCCTTTTCGAGTGGGGTTCTCGTAATTTTCGCATGCAGCTTCGTGATGGACACGTGTCGCCCAAGGGGGGGGCTCGATTTTTCCTTCTGCTCGACTTGATCCTTTGACCACTTCAGTCCGACCGTCCCAACTGTTTCGCAGCTGTCCAAAGAACGACGCAATTGTCGCAGAAAACGTAGAAAATCAGAACGCCCTCCCGATGTTTAGGTAGCTCGCCGACTATTAGACAAAATCGCCGACCCTGACGTGGTGATTGATCCGTTGATTATAGTAGAACCAATCTATACGTGATCGCGAGCGACCGATTCATCGCGTTGATTCTTATTCACCATTAAAAGTCCAAATAGAAGGTGAATTATAAGATCGTTAACCATTTCAATCCTTCATAGGAAGAAAAATTTCAGACGATCCTTCTTTCCACTTTGAGAGAATACGTTCTTTAAGCATTTTACATCACGCAGTACGATAGGGGTACGATTATCGATCGATTGATTTGACAGCAAATTGGTTCGAAGATTTTATCTCAATACAAAAAATAGCGAATGGTAAAATCTTTGCTTTTACTTTTTTGTATAAATCAATTAGAAAACATATTCAGCTGTTTAGTGTGGAGAATCTATTTTTACAGGAACAAATTACTTAAAAATTCGGTTCTTTAATCATTTTTATTATTCTCTTATCTTTTTTCCTTTTCTTTTTTCTTTCTCCTTCAATCGCTCCTTTGCTTCCTCGCTACCATCCTTGTGTCCTTCCTCTGGCAATTCATCCCCAGTCGCCTCGTAAGGGGCAGGCTCACCCTTGGCCGACGAGGCTCAAGTTTGCCAAATTCCAACAAGTCAAGTTGAACCAAGCCAATTGTGGGTGAAGCTCCACCTCACTAGATTTGGCAAAGTCAAGCTCACCCAAGGCCGGCCGGCATGAGTCCTTGCTAGAGGTCATGAGCTTGAGGCCTCGCAAGTCAATGATCCACTTGAGCTTGAATGAGGCACACAACAATAGAGGAAGCAAAGGGTTTTGCATGGAAGACAATAAGCTTGAATGGAGAATTAGCCTTGGGTGAGCCGACTAGCCTCGTCGAGCTCACTAGATTTCGACAAGGCTTGAGCTCACCAATCTTGGGTGAGGTCAATTTTGCCAGATCTGGTGAGGCTCAAACTCTTTTATGGTTGTCAACTTGCCAAGGAAGAAGTGAAAATAAAAAGAAAAATATATATATATAAAAAATAAAAGATTGTAATCGATTTTTCTAAAATAAAAATAATTAAAATTCAATTGTTTTAAATGTTTTTATAATAACAAACGTTTCATTAACCAAGGACCCACCCGCACATTGGGGCCTTGAGGGCCAAAGCTTGAGCCTCAGGGAACCCAAGCATCGCCTTTATGGGCCTAGGCTTGGGTGTCGGGGCTTTAGGCATTGGCACTAGTGTTTCAAGCCTGGCCTTGATGGATCTGGGCATGCGTGCCTAGAGCCGGCTGTTGGAAACCTAGTCCTAAACACCAAGATTGGGGAAACAATGTTAGGGTTTCCATGTAAGACGTTGGGGTTTCCATTCTCAAGTATAAAGTTTTAAGTTCAAACATCGATACCTAGTTATATTTTGAAAAACATTTTTCAGTTATTTTAAAGATAAAATCATTTTTCCGAATTTAAGCTTTAGTAGGAAAACAATTTCATTAATTAGGAAAATGTTTTTTGTTGAATCATTTTCCTAAACGAATCAAATGCCTAAAAATAAGAAAAATGTTACATTAAAAAATGTTTTCCATGAAACAAATAAACTCTTGGTAAAGTCCAAATAGTAGGTGAATGGTAAGAACATTAGCCACTTCAATTCTTCGTGAGGAAGAAAAATTTCTAGATGATCCTCCTTACCACTTCGAGAGAGCTTGTTCTTTTAGCATTTTACATCGTGAGGAACGACGACGATCTGTTCGTGGATTGGTTCGGAGATTTTACTTCAATACAAAAAAAGCGCCAAATCGTAAAATCTTTCCTTTTACTTTTTCGTATAAATCACATATGGCCACGGAAAACTGACCTCGCTAGCGAACGGGAAACGCCTTCTCCGTGGATCCACAAACAATGTCGATCACATCCTTCGAGTTTATCTTGGCAGCACGCGCGCGCACTCGCACATTAAAAAAAAAAGGAGCACCTAACTCTGTTCTTCTTCTCCATCTTCCTCATTTCATCTACCCACCCCATACAAGGTCTGCCACGTAGCCTTTGATTAGTCACCGTTTCTCAACACTTTGCTACCTATGCTTCCTCCGACATCCGATCCGCAAAAAGACAAGCAATCGATCGAACGCAACATATGGTAACTGCTAAATGCCGCGAAGAAGTGGAGGAAGCTCCGCACTTCTAGATGGATTTGTAGTTCATCCCGCGCAAGTTTCCTCAGTAGTTCGCTCATTTTTAGGTTAGACCAGGCCTTCCTTTCTCCTGCTGTGAAACTCTCACGTTATTAGGTCGGAACCAGAAGAAAGGCGCACTTATCTCAGAGCAGCAGCAGCAGCAGCAGCAGGGAGATCAGATTAAGGAAATAGGAAAAATCGCACAGGCACACGCACACTCGATGACGGATAGTTTTAGCACGACATTCCCGTCGCGCGATCCGCACGAAAGCTAAAATAACGTGAGCCAGCGACCAACCCTTGACTTAAAACATCGCTCTTTCTCACCACATCCGACCCTATAAAGACACCTGACCGGTCCATTTCCTGATCACACTCGCACCCTTTTGACCGTCGTTGACACTCGAGAAGTGTGAGCTCCTCTCGACTGCGAAAGCTCGAGTTTTTTACGTTGATACTTCTGAAGAGAGCGGTTTCTGGACACCCTCTGCATTGCCCGCGAGGAATCCCACTCACTCTGACCACTTCAAGAACCCCGTCGGGACAAAGCAAGACCTGGAGTTCTGACTCCACCGTTCATCGAACACCTTCCACCCAGCAAATGGCCGGCCCAGGACCCGTCCTTTTGACCCTCTGCATCGTCCTCTGTTGGCTCCGCATGGCCTCGTCCCAGGCCGGCACCTGCGCGAACCACACCTTCTCGAGCGACCGGGCCTTCGCCTCGTGCACCGACCTCCCGGTCCTCGGCGCCCACCTGCACTGGACCTACGACGCCGCCACCGCCAGCCTCCACGTGGCGTACCGGGCGGCCCAGTCGCCCTCCGGGTGGATCGCGTGGGCCATCAACCCGACGGGGACGGGCATGGCGGGGTCGCAGGCCATCGTGGCGCTGCAGAACTCGGACGGGACGATGCGGGCCTACACGACGCCGGTGGACAGCTACAGCCCGTCGATGGCGGAGAAGGAGCTGAGCTTCGGGGTGTCGAACGTGACGGCGGAGTACGAGGGCGGGGAGATGGCGATATTCGCGGTGGTGGGGCCGCTGGGGAACGGGACGGCGGGCGGGGTGAACCAGGTGTGGCAGGCGGGGGACTCGGTGGTGGGCGGGGTGCCGCAGGCGCACGCGACGTCGGGGGATAACGTGAAGTCCATGGGGACGATCGACTTCGTCTCCAAGTGAGAGGGAGGGACAGAGAGAGTATGGATGCGTTTGGGGAGGGGTAGTGAACATGGTGTCTTTTCTGGTGTTTCGTGTTGGCTCTACTGTATTGTGCTTCTACTAGTTGGTGCTTTATATATATATATATATATCTTGTGGTTTGCTCGTGCCAGGGACTTTTTTTTTTTTGTGTCTACGTGCCAGAGACATTCACGAAGGGGAAATTACTGCAAATTTAGACTCCCTTGTTTAATGTAAAATAGTATTTTCTTAAAAATAATAATTTGTTACTTGAAACAATTAACCAATAAAAATATAGGTTAACACCATGAAAATCCCAAATTAGTACATCGATTACAAATTTATCATAAATTAATTTTTTTAACTTAAAAGATCGATAATTTTACTTTCGTTAGTTTCCGTTTATTATCGCAAAATACCACAAATTGGTATATCTGTGATAAATGAAGAGTAAAACCTCAAATTGGTATGCTTATAATAAATGGAGAATGAAATCCCAAATTGATCATATAACTTAGTAATTTGATAGTAAAACCTAATAGAAAATAATTGATGATAAATTTAACCAAAAATATACCGATTTAGGGTTTTTTATGGTAAAAAAAAACCCTAAAATAAATTTATCACAAGTTACTAATTTAATTTTTTTGCCGCAAGTCTATTAATTTGAAATTTTCCATGATATTAACCTTTAAAATATTTTTATTATCAAGAAAAATTTATGTCTAAACATTCTCGTGAACGATAAATATATTTTTCTATTTTCATATTATCTTTATAAATGATGCAAGTGATTAATTTTTAGGAAATATTTTTCACATTATTTATTTTCCGCAAAACAAGTGCACTCTACTCTATCCTAATTTTCCATCTTGGATAATCCCACTAAAAATCCTATACATTTCTCTATGGGACTGATAACTCAAAAAGGAAAAAACTTGTGTAACAAATAATCCTAAATTTGTCCCGATGGCCCAAAAAATTTTTTCGTTAGACTTGTGTTCATAACAGCATCAAAAAATGTTCCAAATTGTGCAAAAAAAGAGGAAATAAGGAAAGGAAATAAAAAGGGGAATGTCAAGAATGGGATTCGAACCCATGCCCTTTCGGACCAGTACCTGAAACTGGCGCCTTAGACCAACTCGGCCATCTTGACTTCTTATGGCATTTATAGATTCATTTTCTATATTATTTTGTCAGATCTCGGCCCAAACCGCTCCCCCCGCGGCTGATAGGAAGATGAGAAATGATCAGATCTCAGCCGCCTTTCGGAGTTCCATCTCTCGCAAGAAAACATCAACATCCTGACTTTTTACCAATTTGAAATTTTGTAGTGGCGGTCACGGAAACCATCAAATCCTCAGGCCTTCGCCTTCCTCGCCCGAGCACGCAAAAGGGGCGAAAAAGCCAACGCCGGTCTTCTCCCGCCGTTCCCTCCATCGCTTCGTTTAAACTATTCGCGTTCCAAATCCAAAAAATTCAACCTTTCCTCCCTCCCTCTCTCTTCCTCTCTATTTAACGTCCCCGCAAACTTGGACCCCCGCCATGGCATGCTCGCCTCCCCCTGCTGGCCCCACCCGCTTTCCTCTTCCCTGCTTTCGCGGGTCAAAGTCGCGATCTTTCGCGCTCCCCACATGGCCTCCGTCCGCCCCACGACCCCTCCCCCCTCCGCCGCCGTTCCTGGGCCCGCTCCCAGCCGCGCCGACGGCGAGATCCACGTCATCGTGGGGCCCATGTTCGCCGGCAAGACCACCGCCCTCCTCCGCCGCGTCAAGTCCGAGCTCACCGGCGGCAGGTACTCCCCGATTCGTCGGCCTGGGCGTCGCGCGGCCGAGCTGGAGCTCGAGCTAGGCTCGCGCCGTCCTGATCTGGTGGTCTTGGTCATCTTTGTCGGTCTATCTTATGTGCCCGTGAGCATCGTTCGACTGAATTTTATGCCGTCGCGTGTAGGAATGTGGCTATAATAAAGTCGAGCAAGGACACGAGATATGCGACCGATTCGGTGGTGACCCATGATGGAATGAAGTTCCCCTGCTGGGTTTTGTCGGATCTGTCGTCGTTCAGACGGGAATTCGGAGAGGATGCCTATGACAAGGTGAGTCGGAAGACGTTGCGAATTGTCTTTTAGCTGAAAAATCCAATATCTTCATATAAAGACAGAAGTGGTACGTCATCTCTGTGTACTTAGTAAAGCATAACTTAAGTCAAACGGCCGTTGCTTTTGGTGTTTGCCAGTGGGCGACGAACGGTTGAAGACAGTTAAACCAATCTCATTCATGTTTAACCTCTTGACGAACAAACGTAGAGTATGTTTCTGATTAGTTTTTCGGAGCTTGTTGGTCATTTCCTAGGTATTTACAGTAACAAGGGATTGGGGGACATCAATGCTTACTATTGATTTGCTATTGCTCATAGTAACATTGATGTCCTGCAACCCACCATATTGACTTATGATGAGAGCGTTGTGGCACGCAAATGGGTACTAGAGAGGTAATAGCCTGGTGTTTTAGGAGTTGTTAGCATTCGCCTTTTTACCGGTAAGCAATCTATGCGGAGAAGATATGTATATATAAAGGGTTTACGTTCTTGGCAGTCAGTGTAGTGCTTGCGCTAGAGTTGCATTTAAGCTAGCCAGCATTTACATGTGACTAATGAGGTGAAGCTTGGCAAATGACTTTATCTACAAGAGATGCGTAACGTAATTTTGTGAACTGGAGATGCCGCTATATTAATATTTAAGCAGTGCAGTAATGTTCCAAGTTCATTGTTTTCTGCTCCATGCTGGCAGCTTGATGTGATTGCCATTGATGAAGCTCAGTTCTTCGAAGACCTTTATGATTTCTGCAGCACAATTGCTGATCGGGACAGGAAAATTGTCATCGTTGCAGGCCTCGATGGTGATTACTTGAGGTGCTTCTCAATCATAAGCAAATCATCTCTGTGCTTTTGGATCTTGCAAAATTTCTCCATCATGTTGCTTTCAATTCCTTTTCTTGCTAATCAACCATGTACTAACGTGGAGTGAAATGCAAATTCTTAATTGCAGAAGGAGCTTTGGTTCTGTTCTTGATGTAATACCGCTTGCTGATACTGTGACCAAGTTGACAGCTCGATGTGAACTTTGTGGTGGGAAGGCCTTCTTTACATTGAGGAAGACACAGGAGACACGGACTGAACTGATTGGCGGGGCAGACATCTACATGCCAGTTTGCCGTCAGCACTATGTCGATGGACAAACTGATGCAGAAGCTGCAGGAATCTTAATGAAGTCTAGAATTAGGACTGATTTCTTTCTTGAGGCAGCTTCAGAGGTTTAGTCACATGTAAATTGCTAACGTGTAAATCATCAATGGGGATTATTACCTATAAAATCCCATGTTGTGAGCTCTAAGAAACACATAGTCCAGGTCCTTTCTGTTTCTTTCCTTACTTTCCAATGTAATAATCATACTTTCAGTGTATTTGTAATTAATCATAGTATGCAATCATGTGCCTTTTGGCATGAACATTTAATTTGATATAGTTGGAGCAACTACATTTTGCCTGGCTACACGGATGAACATTGGTTTGGAAGGATATGGCCAATCGTTGTCATTAATGGCTTACTGTGGACAAAATGGTCTGAGTAACACTGTTATCATAGGAGAAGACTGATGAAACCTCAACCGTGGTATATTGTTTAAACGACACAGCAATTCAGATACATATAAAAAGAAAAGAAAAGGGGAAGCTAATACATTTAAAAAAAGAAAAAAACTACAGAAGCATGTATTGAGCATTTTTACATAGTTCATAACCTTTGTCTTATTTCACCAGTATTGCTCGAGAGTCTTTGCTAGAATGACATAGTACGTGGACCTGTTGCACCTGACTTTTTCCTCGTTTTCCTACTTCCGAACAATGTTATCCGCCGGAATATTTTCATTAGTCTGCTGGCGTACTTCCTCTGGGTTGCAAAAGTGACAGAGCCAATGCAACCCGTCTTTTGTCCGAGAGGGTTCTTTCTCCTGCTCATTGATCTATTCTCCAGTCCAAATGGTTTGACATTCTGTACTTTGTTTGAAGTAAGCTCTGTTCTCTTTGAAATGTTTTGCCATTGCAGGCTTCTCTTTAAAGTCATGAGCTCTTGTTCGAGGGTCTGAATCCTGAAGCTGGTGGATTCATATTCCTTTTCTGCCATATCTGATCCTTGAATCGTGTGATCCTTCTGGAGTAGAGTGCTCAAGGGCCTTCTTCCTGGCTCTGCTTCATCTACACAGGGGCTCTCCCCTAGATTCTGACTCTTGGAGTATAGACACCTAGAGCTCGAGAGGCTTCCGGAGAACTCCCCACAATGTGCATACCTGAACGAATCGGAGCATTCTTTAAAAGCTTGATGCGTGTTCAGTTGTTGAATGAAAAGTGCCTGGACAATTAAACGGAGAGGCATCAAGTCGTTCTGAACAGCCTCGATGCACACCTCTTGCGATAGCTTTTGGCAGCTAAGGTACTTGCAGACTGTGTTTTTTTCTTCTTGGGATGCATCTGGGTGTGCCTGAACAAGAGAAATGCTTTTCTTCATTACTTTGTCGGTTAAAAGTTTAGTCATCCAGATAAAAGAAGTCAATCCTACTACTAATTTCATATGGGTTTCTGCCAGGCTACAAGCTAGAACTTTTGGCCAAAGAATTCACAAGAATTGAGGAATCACCAGTGCTTCACCAGAATTCAAGCTGATGTTTTTCCATTTTCTTATGTGTTTAATTTTAATTATATTGACCGTAAATAAGATTAGAATATCTGTGATTTTACCTGGAGGAAAGTGTTCAATGCTCTGTACAAGTTGTCGTGGCTCTGCCTGTATGAAATTGGTACTGCTTCAATCAGTTCCATGAACCTTTTCGATCCCAGTTTCGGGTCAAGTGCTATGTTAGCAAGATACGCATCCCATAGCTCAGCAACAACTGAGTTACTCATAGAAGGAGTATGATTCATATCCAAATCAAATGATACGTATGTCGAAATGATGCTCTCCATCGTAGCCAACTCTATGCTGAAACAGACAGATTCAGCCCTACTTTTTGGTAGGAGAAAATCGTCCACATGGGCAAGTGGCAACAGTGATGCGATCTGATCCTGCAACTTTGATTTGATTTCGCTCCTCATATCGAGCTCTAGAGTCTTGGATAGCATAGCAAAGTAGAAACCAACGGGGATGATTCTGCTAGACTTCTCCCTCATGGGAAGTAAATCAAGAATGCCATGTAAGATAGTCGAGACTTTATCCTCAACATTTGTTAAACGGTCTATTTCACCTGAGTTCTGACGAAATTGACGCGTCTTCGCTGAGATTACCCATTTATTTGCATAGAACACTATCATTGGGCTAACGTATTTTTCTTTCATTCCTTGCCTCCTCAGAGATCCTATAATCCTTTTGAAGAACCCAAATGGCAGAGCAATCAGGTCCTTGACCCAGAGATCTTGGCTCACGAATTCCTTCACGCTTTCGCAGTTCCAAGCAGAGCTAGCTAATGCCTCTAATGTCAACACTGGTCGGTCACGTCTCCTCTCCGGATCAAGAATCTCCATGCAAGCCATGAAAGCAAGAGATTCGATGCAGCGGCTCACAATTAAGAGGTCTTCAGTCCACGGAAGCAAAGTTTGGCACTTCTGGAGTACAATTAAAGTGTCGTTCCAATTTTGCAGAACCACTTGGTTCAGATACAAATCGAACCTCTCACACAGATTGCCAGAGCAGTACTCTTCTGTCATCTCAAGAAACTCAGCGGCACATCGCAGGGCTGCTACATTAAAAGGGTCGACCAAAGTGGAAGAACCATAGACGAACAGGGTGATCTTCTCAAAAGTCTCCAGCCCTCCTGGAAAATCTTGCGGTAGCTCAACCTCAGTTGAATCATTCAACTTTTTGTTGAAATATCCGCTCTTGGAAGACAAAGGGAACTGCGAGTACAAAAAAGGGGTGAAAAACCAAGAATCAATTAAGTGATGACTCCAACTGAGAAAATTCTCGATCTTACTTAATTTTTCTGCTTATAATAAGTTCATGAAACACTCAAATAGGAAATATTCATCCGTTTCTGCAAATTGAAGTACTGTATTCCAAGCCAGGACCGGATAGCTATTCAGGAGAAGCTAGTTTGATACAAGTCCAATCTTTCAAGTCACCAAAACAACCATTTTAGTGCACACAAGTGGATGATAACAGATTTCATCTTACCTTGTGCAGGCAGAGGATCCTATCACCGAGCCGAACACGAACGGAAGCAGGCAATCCGGTTTCTTGGCTCCTAAAACATGAGTAAGCAGGTACAATTATCAGGTTTCCGAAGATCCTGTTCTTCAGTTACAACGCATATTATGCAAATTATGAGACCCGTGAAACAAAACAAACCAGCTAACCATGAAAGAATCTTGATCTTGAGGAGGGCGCTGATGTTCGGTGAAGAGAACGGACTTGACGCCACTGAATTGTCTTTTGGACTTGCAGCTTCCATCTCGCATAACTTATGAGAGCTCTTCCAGAGCAACAATACAGTATGTTTTCGCTTCAAGAACTCCAAGGTTGGTTGTTAGTGAACATCACTTCCTCTTACCAACGTCAATAAATGCTTGAAAATGAACAAAGCCCATCTCAGGAATCGAAGTGTAGTACCATCTGACCTTCTAGAATTCAGAAAACCGGGGGGGAGGAATGGAATAGAATTAGAATAGAAGAGAGAGAGAGAGAGAGAGATGGTTTTCTTTCTTTAGTTTAAAAAGATCAGCCCGTTTCACACACTCGTGCAGCGCTAGAAACTGTTTTTCTCGTTCGAGTCAAAAGTCAAATGAAGATGCACACGAGCCAACTCCAAAATCCAAGTTTTAAGGCTTCAAAGTCGTTCTTGAATCCAGAGAAGTTGAAGTATTTGGGGGTCATTCCTCCGCTCGAACTCGGATTTTCATGAACCAACCCACGTGCGTAAGTGTACCAAAGTCCCAATTCCTAATAAGAAATCTTGATATCTGCGAACGAAGCCTCGAGCTATATGAACCAACGCAAACCCAGCTACTTTTTTTCTACTTGCTTTGTAGAGAGATTAACTTTTAGCCTAGATCTACTTGTTTACTCAAGGACTCCCTCATTTCATGTCTCAACTAAGGTTTTTTCAATTGGTATTCCGCTCGTGTGCATCCTAAAGTCTCTAGATTGACCCGACTGGCCCTGACGGTGCCAATTTTACCCAATCCACGATACTTAGCAATTAATCACTACCCTAGCTCATACTTATTAAACTTGACGCCGATCTTGATGGATATGTTACAGGCCTATTTCTCTGGTAGAAGACAAGAGAAGATTGTCGTTCCAGAATCAAAGGCATTGGTATTTGGAGAGAGGGAAAAGTGGGGAATTAGGTAATTACGGAGGGTAAATAAATTAGTACAAAGTACGAGGGAGGCGCAGAAGGAGAAGTAAGGGCGAAGGTTTCCAAAGCGAAGGCGAGGAGGAAACCGGGCGCACCCAAGACGGCACGGCTGCTGAAAATAAGGGAGCTTTGGAATTGGAGGCAGTGGCCTTTGCTTGCTTCTTGCCCAACATATCTCAATCCCAATAATTTCTTTCTTCTTTTTCCTTAAAATCTTTTTTTCTAAACAAGTTGGAAATTAATAATTCGAACACAAGCAAAGCAAGCAATCTGGGTACTTGTACTTTGAGAGAGACCGCAAATCGGTTCCAAAAACTCAAACTTTATTAAGACGTACAAGAGAATTCGAATTGGCGATTGCGATTGCGATTGGGATTGCGATTGCGATTGCTCTTTGTGGTTTTAATTTTCTTCCGTTCACATAACATTTTCGCCAAGCTTTTGCTTTCTTGCAAGGCTCAACTCGCATTAGTTTTTATAAACTATTGAAGTTTTACCTGGCCAATATAGCGATTTCATAATGGCACAGTTCGGTCTAAAGCGACATATGGGAATTGTTGAAAGTCATTGTTAACCAATTTTCCATGCCGTGTTCAAAGCAGCAATGCTCGGATAGACATTGATAGTGCAAGGTTGTCTTTATAAAAACATGGAATACATTGTCTTGACTTGCAAAAAGAAAACACCCCTTCGAAGTCTCAGCCCAGACAAAAAGGAAGAGAAGGAAGAAAATAAAAAGAAGGAAAGTCTTCATCCGGACAAACCAACTACCTTCAAAGCTTGAATCTCGCCTTGATGCATCCAATGGGGGATTGGCTGGTGATGCATCTAGGGTTTATAAAAAAAAAAGAGGGGCATTCAAAAGCGTGAGAGGAAGGACAAGGAGGTTTCTTTATTTGCATTTTGTTATTGCAGGCTGCTGAGGTGGAGTGGGGCCAAGAAGATTTTCGGGTATGAAGAAGTCCAGCTTTACATGCTTAGAGCTCAAGCAACACATTCCTCTAAAGCTGCAGAGGAATTCTGTGCATTATTATAATTGAAGGGAGGGGGATTAAGGCTTCAATCTCTATAAGAGAAATAGAAGGACCTCGGACTCTGCGATGCTTTAATCTCAACATACTCTGGCGAGATTTCGGAGAAAAGAAAACCAGAGAAATGCTATGTCGATATGTCGAAGACCGATAGGAACGAATGACCCGGGAGCTGACAAAGCCGGTTCCGCAAAGGAAGCCTCTTGAGGAATTTGGCACGGGCAGGTGAGGCTGCTTTGGGACCGAACCAGGTTCATTTAGTTAAGAATAATAACATGGAAAACAAGAATTGGGGAATTTTCTGAATATTTCTAATTAGGAAAATGTTCTAAATATCTTTGGAAGATATTAAAGTATCTCCAATATCGTCCCCCAAACTCACGATAATTAATTTAGCTTAAGTTTGAAATCAAGTCAAATAAAGTCTTGTGGCTTAGATGCTTTTCGTGGCAAAACTTCCAAATCTAATTGATATGAAGGTGACGAGTTTGATGGTAGTGTTGACTTTTCCAAATGGCGTGTGAAAGGTCGAGAATCGGAGGGGAAACAGCACGCGATTAGCTTGCAAGACAACAATCGAGTGATGCAACTTATATGGCTAGCGTCATAGCACCAAGCGGCCTATACAGCTAGCTTTGGAAAATTGTTATGGAGTGACACAACCTCTGACGGCTGGCAAGAAAGGAGGCTCTGATATAAGTCAAGAATAATAATGTGAAAGACAAAAATTTTAAAAAATTTCGTATAATTCAATATATAGAAGATAGTACATTGAGAGCCTATTTAGAGGCTTTACTAGTGACTATCTAAGGAAATCGAAATAGATATAAAACTTCGAATGAAATATTGTAAAACATCTCTAGAAGATATCTTAATATCTCTAACACATCCATCGATTGCCTCTGATGACCAGACCAGTACGGAACAAATTAGATAGATCACGGGAGACCCGTAAAGAGTCGCCACTAGGCATGCTCAATTGGCGAGCATGGACAGGCTCGAATCGAGCCCGTGGATGCAATGAGTCTTTATCTAAAACTCGTGCATGATGCTAAGCATGACAGATTGACACCGTTGGGTAGGCCCGACACAAAGGATCCACTGGCCCGAGCCCGCCAACTCGAAAAGAAAAGAGAATGTGCATTCGCTCGAATGTCGGCTTGGCTTTTCCACTTTTGATTTTAGCCATTCCTTTTCGCCGTCTGTAAAAATAATCTTTTGATACCGAGTAGCAAATTTTAATTGCAGGTTACAGAGTCTCATTTCTTGGATTCCAAGCAGCGAGCTGAACACCACAGGATTCATGTCCCCAGGTTGATCGACAGCAGAAGTCCCTGCTTAGTGACTTCCACGGATGAGCAGAAGTGAGGAACTTTTGTCAATTGGATGCCAGAAAAGAAAAGTAGACAGCAGTGCTTCAAAAAATTTCATGCGTCTGCCATAATTCTGAAAAGAGACGCTCGTGTTTTCGCTTTCCAAATGCATAAATGTCATGCGAGCACCGTCTGATACGTGCCAGAAACCGCAGATTCGAAGGAAGAGCTCCTCCAATCTGATGGTCACGTCTCCTAGGCCTTCTTCCATACGACGTGCTTCTTTTAATTCCCTTGGAATAAACCGTTAAATTGTGGTTTATGTTCTTCTAAATCCACACGGCATAGCAGCACCATATCAGTGCACCGTACTAATTGTAACTAAGTAGGCATAATGAATCAGCTAGAAGGGGTAACAAGATAGAATGCACTAGTAAATCTAGAAGAATACAAGGATAGACAGATCTGCAAATCTTTCCCCTTTCTTCCTTTTTATTCCTTACAACTCTGCTTCTTCTTCTATCCACTACTTATGTACTTGATGAGCATGACTGAGAAAAAATTCACGAGGTATAGAGAGGGATTGACAATAGTCAATGACGGGATATTTAGGCTGGTGGAATTAGTTAATAACTCCGCCAAATAATTCGCTTGTGAAGCAATCAACCAGTTGGGTCAGTTTCATCACCCGAGACCTCAGAAAAGAAGGGGTCCTTGAGAAGATCGGAGGCCGATGGTCGCGCCCTTGGCTGAGCTATGCACTTCTCAATAAAAGCCTTCACTTCTGGATTTGTCACTCTGGTCATAGCTCGAGGCCATATGCCACCCGTCACCTTCTTGTATATTTTGGCAATACTGTCACATTCACTGTAGGGTATCTCCATGGTCACCATCTCCAGCAAACACATTCCAAAAGAGTAAATATCCACCGTCTCTGTGTAGTCCTCCTCATACAGCTCGGGTGCCATATACTCTGGAGTCCCAATCAATGAATGCGCTATATGGCTCTTACCCACAACAGCTGCCAACCCCAGATCACCAATTTTTACCTGTTCATACAGAATGTTTGAGTTTACAGAGTTGTGGAAAGCCCAATATACAAGAGTAAACTGACTAGAATCATATGAACTTTCACATTTTGCCAGACATTAGTTCTAATATTCTCAGATTTCATGTGGTTAATCCAGAATTAATTGCAGTAGGCAACAGAATAGTTTGACATTAACACAGAGGAAAGAGCCAATAAAAGCCAAAAAAGGGATAAAAAGAAACAGAGATACAATCAGTACTAGGAACCATGCCTCCTCTTGCATCATAGATACTAATTAGTAATAGATACATTCATAAAATCCCAGTCCAGAACAATGTAGGATAGGTTTTGCTTTATTATTATTATCATAATTATTATTGGCTAGGCGATAGGTTTATGTTCTGCAGCTGCACTTAGAGGCTAAAGAAAAACCAGCAAGGATAATCAGACCCTATCCTTTAATTGCTCTTAATAACACAATTATTTAGACCAAATGGCAACAGAAAGTTTCAGGGAATAAACATAGGAAATGGGGGTGAAATCTAAAATAGACACATAATAAGCACATTTTAACTTTTGACAAGAAATATAGATAAAATGGTAATCAAACATCAAAAGTCACTAAAGTCAACATGATGCAAATGATAAGCATGGACTTAACTGCATCAATTCAAATTAACTTTTAAGCCCACCGATGAGCATGGACTTGGCAAATTCACAGCATCAAATTCCAAAGTCTCTGGATGAAATGACATTTCTTTTGGAGAGTAGGATGGTGTATAAAGAAATATAGATACCAACAGAGGGCAATTGCCATACCTGGCCAATGTTCCCATTCATAAAGATATTGCTGCAATTCAAATCTCTGTGAATGATGCAGGGGTCATGCGTATGGAGATAATCCAGTCCCTCCAGTATTTGCTTCGACCATTTTTTCAGTGCCTTGATAGACACCTGACGATGTTTCCTCCTGTAATTCCTCAAGTTCCCTGAATTGCATACTTCCGTAATGAAGTTCAGAGTATGGTTTTCATCGTTCCTCCACACACTGTGGCAGACGATAATGTATTTGTTCTTCAATGTGCTCAGCAACTGAACCTCTGAGTAAAGACGATTGATGAACACCGGATCGTCACTGAAATTAGCCAAACGAACCTGATTCCAAGCCACCTCTACTCCTTCTTCCTGATCAAATGCTCTGTAGACCTTTTTCACTGCACCATGTCCAAGGAGATCGCCATACCTCCCAAATCGCCCTGTCGGATCAAGCTCCAGGAAAGGTTCCACATCTCGATCGGACGTGTCAGCAGTTGCTGCCGGCATATTATTCAATGATCATACAAACCTCAAATGGCCTGACAACATTAGAAAGCATAGTTAGCCACGCAAGGAAAAGTTTCTCCAGAGCTATATTATCTACGATTTAATCGTGGCAATCTCCGTATGCTTACAATAAGGCAAAACAGACAAAGGATGATGGTCGATAAAACTGGATTTCCACTGAAATGTATTCAACGAATGCAATCTGAACACGGAATTTCCGCTATAGATTATGTCTAATATACTAGCTAGAGCCAATCCTTGCAGAATTTCCATAGAACTGACCACTCCAACAACTCACGAGAATCCGACAGTAGCCGCTATCTACTTTAATCATTTAATCATAATGTATTTTCAGAACCAACCCAAAAAAAAACAGATGAAAATCGAACAAACCAGTAAAAAAGCGCAAAATTAAGTGGCTGCATACAACGATGAACTAAATTCAAGATGCCCAAACACCATATATCACCAAAACAAAAGAAGACTAAAATCATTTCTTCATCAGAAACGTCGGAGCTGGCGAGGACGACCTCGCCGCAATCAGCCAGAAGCAAGCACGACCAATCCCTCCCTGCGCTCTGAGCACCCACTCGACACGAATTCGAACCCGACGCGCGAGCCCGCCGAACGAGTGGCGCAGAAGCAATTCGCCGACGCGCGGCGAAAGAGACGCCTTAAAAAAAAAAAAAAAAAACGCGTGACGCACACCGGCGATCACTCTCGAGCCAAAAGGGATGAATCCAAGAGCGACCCGGGACAGCTCACGTCAACCACGCCACTGCGCTGCGGCGAACGAGCTGAACTGAAAGAAGCGCACACGCTCGAGCGAGCGGATCGCTGCGGAAGGCGATTCGGACAGGCACGAAGAGAGCAGCGCGAGCGTACAACGTAAGACGCGGAGGGAGCGAATCCGGCGTACCTTCGAAATGCAAGATTCCAGAGAAAGAGAGAGAGAGAGGTCGGTTTGGGCAGAACGAGAGAGGGAGGAGGGAGCTCACGGACTTGCCATGGAGAGACGAGGACGGGGGACGGGGGACTGCGCGGGTATTTATAGGTGCGTTTTGGGGGAGAGCTCGTTCGGCACGTCGGCACGACGCGGCGTCGTTTTCCGCAGCGCCTTTCTCCGTCTTTCTGGGGGAAGTTCCGTTTTGTTGACTTTTCGGGCAGAAAGATGGAAAATTGATGAGCACGCCGTCGGTCGAAGGAGGGGGACGTTAGGTTAGGGGTTGAGAAGGGTCTTCTGGGCATGTGATTTTGCTTGAGGAAAAGGGTAATTTGATTTTTAGCAATTGTATATGTATATATGTTTATGTAATAGGATAATCTGATTAAACAAACTATTTTCTAGAAGCAATTATTGCTTATCGAAAATGAAAAAACCCATATTGAAAGGTTGTTAATATTGGAGCAGATATAGATTAGTAATAACTTCATTTGCGAGTAGAACAGCTAAGGGGTGCCCAAATCAAAGGGTGAGAGGAATCCGATGGAGACATTAAAAGCCAGATTTGCATAGCACTGATCATTATGACACGTCTAAAAAAAAGGGGGAGAGGAATCTGATCAAGACATTAAAAGCCTCCTCTGACCTACGTACATGTCTCTCAAAAACTAAAAGGCTATACTGAGAAAAGTTTCATTATTGATGCCAAAGGTGTAATCACCCATAAGTTTAAATTTATGGGTTGTACATTCTAAAATATAATATCAGAGTCGATGTTATCTTTTTCATGTATGTCCGTCTATCCGAATCAATTAAATTTCACGTGCTGCTCCTATTTTCACTGTCACTTGACAACAGGTCTTGGTTCAGCTTGGGTTTTTCAACATTTCAAAAGCAAATTAATCACTTGTATCCTAAGTTTGACCCTAATTTTGCCCCCAAGGTCGGTTTCCTTTGCCTAGGCTGACCAGAAGCTGGCTTTTGAAGGAGCAGCCAGCAAAGCAAGCAAGCACCACCCAACCCAAGACCATGTGAAGCTCGTGAGGACATTAAATCTCTTGCTTTCTCCATCGCCAAAGGAGAGGAGATCGAGGACTCCAGGAGATGCAGATCATCTGCCCATCATCTGCAGAATCTCATGCAGGGTCGAGAAAAAAGTGTTCATCAATCGGTGAGACTCCCGTGTCGTTCTAGACAACATTGAATTTTAACTGTACTTGTCCTTCCCCGTTTGCAGGCGGTTCCATATTTGAGCCGCCCACTCGTGCTTTGGCTCGCATTTAACTTGATCCACGAGGTCAGAAAAGTAGTTCATAGATCCGAGTTTATGACCGAAAAAAGAGAGAGAAGAAACAGAAGACCCCTTGTGCATTGTAAAGAAATTACTTTCTGGGTGCGGAACGATAGGATTACGCTATACCAGCCGACCATTTTGGCATTAAGTAACCTTTTGGCTCGGCGATAACCACAGGCCCGGCGCAACTGAATTTGTTCTTCGCCGTTTGGGCTGAGATGGGGATGCATGCATGGAGTACGCTAGCAATCTTTAGAGTACGAAAAGGAGGTCGTAAGGTGTAAGAGCTGGGCAACCATTTAATTGTTTCAACCGAAAGTCACACAACATCGAGAGAGCCAGTGCAGCACCGCACAGGCCCCTCCTTTATTGCAGAAACAGCAAGGATTCTTACGGGCTATCTGAGCTGGAGTTGGAGTGTCCTTGTCGACGCGAAAGCGAGCAGAGGCGGATCGAGCCTGTCGTCGGGCGAATGAGCGGGATCGAGATCATGAAATGCACGGGAAGCAGGTTGGATCGTAGAAGCGCTGGGCACACATGAAGGCAAGTGTGTGGGCGCACGTGAAGGAGTGATGGCCAAGTGGAGAAGATGAAGCTCTGGTGATGGAGGAAAAAAGCTGAGAGAGGACATGTTTGTGCATGTGAGTTGACCAGGCCATATGGTTGAGTGACACATAAAAAAAAGTGAGATAATAATACAAATGATCCCTCAACTTTAATCTAATGCGTAATGTGGTCTTTGAATTTTTTTATTTGTTTAATATAGTCCTTGAATTTTAATTTTTTTAATGTAGATCTTGAATGTTTGATAAATGTTCGAATTAATTCATGTACTATATAAAAATGTTAGATGTGTCCATGAATTTAAGTTAATAGAATAAAACATTGAATATTTATATATAGCGCAGGAACTAGTTTGCATGTATCAAAATTTCAAGAACTGTATTAAACAAATTAAAAGTTTAGGAATAATATTGTATATTAAACTAAAGTTCAGAAATGACATTGAAAAAATTAAAAGTTTATTGAGCATATTATACATTAAGTCAAAGTTCAATAACCATTTGTGTCATTTTCCTATAAGACTTATATAGCAAAGTTGTTTTTTATTGAGTGAGAAGTAAGTTTCTGGGCAACTTATCATTGGGTCTCCATGATTATGAATGATAACTTGATTTGGCACCTCATCCTAACAAAGGGAAAAGAATACCAAAACAGTTATAAATTTATTATATTTGTACAAATTCAGCCATAAACATTTTAATTGGATCAATATAATCCTGAATTTTTTTGCATTAGTATAAATTTAGTCTATCCAGCCAATTTAGGCTGGAAATTGTTGACTTAGACGTTAGCAATCTCATGTGGTATGATCGACGTTGATATAGACAAATTTTATTTTTTACAAATTTTTTATTTTTCTCTTTTATTTTCTTTCTTTTTTAATTTTTCTATACACTGTTGGTCCCACAAATGAGAAATTGCTAACTTGGATGTTGGCAATCCTACATGGTATAACCGGCATTGATATAGACAAATTTTTAAAAAAATTTAAATACTTTTTAAGAATTATTTTGTTATTTTTTTGTCTTTTATTTTCCTTTTTAAAAAATTTTAGTGCAATATTGGTTGGTGAGATCGCCAGCCAAAGACAAGGGCATTAGGCTCTTGCCCAGATTCTTGTGCCAAATTGTGGTGATGCAACGCCTTTTCCTAGTCTAGGTGAGGCTTCGTGGCCCTTGCCGGCCATGAGTGAGGGCCTTCGTGCCTTTGTTTTAGGCCGACAAGGGTGTGGAGGCCCTCACCTGTAGCCAACGAGGCTTTTAATGCCCTTACTTGGTCTGGGCAAGGGTGTCATGGTCCTCATCGGCCAACAGGCGAGGGTTTTAGCCTTCGCTTGGATCTAGGCAAGGGCTCCCTAACTAGCCTGTGGCTCCAACAACCTCATCAACCAAGAGGGTAAAGAAAAAGAGAAAAATACTAAAAATTACAAAAAAAAATATTTTAAAATTTTGAAAAACGACCATATCACGTAAGACCGTCGGTATTTACAATAGCAATTTCCGGCCTATATTGGTCAAATATATTGAATTGATACAAATGCAAAAAAAAAAAAAGTTTAGGACTAAATTGGTTCAATTAAAATATTTAAGATTGAATCGATATCAATGCAATAAATTTAGGATTCTTTTTCTTTTTTTTCTTTTTTACTTTTCCGCTAGCAAAAAGTTAGAGGATAAGAATGCAATATTTCAAGTCTCGTTTAGAGCCAAAGACAGCTTGGCTGCGTTTGGTAACGTTTACGTTCTTTTTTTTGTTCCGGGAACGAAACAAAAAAAAAGTGTTTACATTCCTAACACTTTTTGAACAAAAATATGTGTTTGGTAAATTTGTTCCGGAATAAAAAATAAACAAAAACACGTTTGGTAAATTTTTGTTCTTTTTTTGTTTCTTTTAATTTTTTTATATTTTTATTTTCATTTTCATTTTTCATTTTTTCCTTTATTTTTTACTTTTTTTCTTTCGGCCGGTCGCCGGCCTCCGGACCGGCCGACCGGCCGACGGGGCGAGGCTCGCCGTCGTTGGGCGAGGCTCGGCCTCGCCTTGGCTCGGGCGAACTCGGGCTCGCCCAGATCCGGCGAGGCCGAGTGTCGCCGACCCCCGGCGAGGCTCGGCCTCGCCGGATCCGGGCGAGCTCGAGCTCGCCCGGCCATGGCGAGGCGCGGCCTCGCCAAATCTGGGCGAGCCCGAGCTCGCCCGGCCAAGGCGAGGCTCGGCCTCACCGCGCCGGCGACGCCGAGCCTTGCCTTGGCCGGGCGAGCTCGGCTCGCCCGGATCCGGCGACGCTCGGCCTCGCCGGCGGGGGTGAGCTCGAGCCTCGCCGGATCTGGGCGAGCCGAGCTCGCCCGGCCAAGGCGAGGCTCGAGCTCGACCGCGCCGGGCGACGCCTCGCCTCACCGGGGCCGGCGACGCTCCGGCGAGGTCGCCGACCTCGACGGCGTCGCCGGCCCTCGGCCCATGGCCATGGCCGAGGCCGGCGATCGGCCAAAGAGAAAGAAGAAGAAAAGAGGAAGAGAAGAGGAGAGAGAGAAGAAGAAACAAAAACAAAAAAATTGTTTCTTGAAAATTGTTTCTGGAGAAACAATTTTTTGTTGTTTCTCGTTTATGTTCTTTTTTGTTTCGAACAAAAAAAAAAAAAAGAACAAACGCAACCAAACGCGTTTTTTTTTTTTGTTCCCCTAACAAAAAAAAACAGAAAAAGTGTTTATAAACACTTTTCAGAAACAAAAACATGCAGGGCCCTTGTGAATTAATGCCAAAGCAAGATCCACATTAAAGTTACTCATCAAAAGCAAGACCCGATATAATCGATTGTTACAATGGTGAGCACTTTGAATTCATCCATATAAGGTGTATTTGAAGTGTGCTTGGTAACCATTTTGCTCTTAAGAATAATTTCATTCAGAAATTATTCTTTTTTATTTATTTTGTTCCCGAAAATAATTTCTAAGCATTTGAAGGCGTTTGGGAACTGTTTAAAATTTTTATTCTCAGAATAGAAATATATTTCATAGGACTCTTAAATTTTTTTTTATTTTGGTTTTTAATACTCTTATTATATTTTTCTTTCTTTTTTCTTTTTTCCTTTAGTCTTCTTCTTCCTCCTTCTTTGTGGCTAGTTGTCGGCAACAGCGGTGGCTGGCAACTGGCTGTGTGAGGTCTAGTGAGCTCATTCGAGGCTTGCTTCGCCACCCACAAGTCTCAGCCTCACAAATCTGGGTGAGGCCAACCTCACGCCGATTAGATGGGGTCAAGTCTTGCCCAAATCTGCGAGGCTGAAGTCGCCAAGCGAGCCTCCGGCAAACTCGTTGGACATTGCCTAGCTGGTCGTCGACACCACTGCTGTCGCCACTGCTGATGGCCAGCAGTGGCTAATGACCAATTAGAGGGAAGAAGAAAAGAGAAGAAGAGAAAAGTAGAAAAGAAGAAAAAGAAAAAAAAAAAAGGTTTGGGTTTGATTATGGAATTATTATGGGGAACAAAAAGATAATTTTTTTTTACTTCTTGATTTTGTTCCAAATCTATTCTCGGAAATTAAAAAAAAAAGATTTTTGTTTTTGGGAACAAAAACTTTACTAAATGAATTTTCGTCCCAAATATATTCTCGGGTGCATTTAGCAACCAGCCAAATAGTAACCGATTCTATTTTTTTTTATTCCCATTAATAGATTTCGAACAGAAATCCGTTTTAATTTTTTTTTCGAGAACAAAAATCCATATTTTTGTTCCCAAAAATGAATTTGGAATACAATAAAAAAGTAGAAAAAAATTACTTATTTATTCTCGAGAACAATTCTAAAATTAAATTCAAACCTTTTTTTTTTCTCCTTCTCTCTTCTTTTTCTTCTAATCGGTCACCGGTAGGGGTGTGCATGGTCTAGGTGGCATGGTCTAGGTGGGCAGTTTCTGACCTAGAACCAAGAATTGTCCACTAAAGACCGGTTCCAAAAAATTGGAACCAAAAACCATCCGTTAATTATATGGATCCACCTGAGAACTAGACCACCAGTCCAGTCCAGTTCCCGAGTGGATCCATGGAACTAGTCTCACCAATAATAATATCGTTTTCCAAATCCTGCTGTGAGTACTCTTCATATCGATTAATATTTTTCTTTAAATCGAATCGGCTTAATTAATGATGCCATTTTTCTTTATTTTATTGGAAAACAATACCAAAGAAGAGAAATGGGTTTTTTTTTTTTCTTGTTTTGAATCATTTCAGTTGAAATTTAAAATATCCTTTAAGTTCAAGGTTTTGGATGATTGTCATATGTAGATTATCTTTTTCTTTATCCCTTAACAATGCTCAATCTCTTGCAACATTTGCTTTACTAAATTCTTCTTGTAAAAACAATTCCATCGATACTCCACATATTCTTGAACACAATGTCCTATATGGGTCCTGAAAGTATCATTTGAATGAGCCATTTGTTGAGTTGCTGAAAGGCAACTTACACTTTACTAAATTCTTATAAAAACATGGAAACCACGAGAGGAGATGGAGCCTTAAAATTTATGTTTGCTAATTAGTAATTCCGAAATTTATTTTAATATTAACAATTAATATATTATCATAATATAATTTGTCCAGTCCAGGTGGGCAGATCCGCCCATGGAACCGGAAATCGGATTGGTACTCACCGTTTCCCATAAATTAGAACTGGGAACCAGACTGGTTCCCTCAAGAACCACCGGTTCTAAGCAGTTCCGATCCAACTCTAGGCGGTCCGAACAGGTCCCAATTCTTTTACACACCCCTAGTCACCAGCCATTCGGCTGCCACCAGCAGTGACTGGCAAACAATTAGGTGAGGTCCAGCGAGCTCGCCGAAGGTCACCTAGCCACCATGAGCCTCAACCTTGCATATCTAGGTGAAGTCGAGCCTCGATAGTAGCTAGGCAAACCTCACTGGGCCACCAATGGGGCTCAACCTCGCCAAGGCGTGGCGAGGTTAGCCTCGCTTTGGCCTAGTGAGGCCCAAGGCGAGGCCAACCTCACTAGTGGCTGGGTGAGGATTGCCTTACCAAATCTACCGAGGAGAGCCAGGCGAGCCTAACCTTACGCCACTCAAGCAAAGTCGAGCCTCATCCAGATCTACGAGACTAAGGCTCGAGGTGGCCAATAAGCCTCTAACGAGCTCATCAGACCTCGCCCAGCTAGTCGCCGACCACAAAGAAGGAGAAAGAAGAAAAGAAAAAAGGAAAAAGAAAAAAGAGAAAATATATATAATAAAAGTATTAAAAAAATTAAAATTAACAGAAAAAATTAACGGCCTTACTAAACACATTTCTAATTCAAGAATAAAATTTTTGGGTAATAATCATATACCTTTAAATGCTCGGAAATTGTTCATGGAAATAGAATAAAAAAGAATAATTTTTTAGTGGAAGTTATTATCATGAATAAAATGGTTATCAAACGCACCTTTAATAAACATTATGTTTTTAAGAATAATTTTTACTCAGAAATAGTTTTTTCAAATTTTATTCCACCTGAGAGTTTCTAAGTATTTGAACGCATTTGATAACTACACAAATTTTCCATTCTTGAAACAAAAAAGAATAGAAAGAATGGAAATGCATTTACTACAACCCTCAATTTTTTTTTTTTACATAGAATTTTTAAATTTTTAAAATAATTTTCTAAGATTTTTCTTTTCGTCTCTTCTTCTTCCTTCTTTAGTCGGTCGTGGGCTGGGCCTTGGCCATGGCCAACAACCAAGCAAAGATAAGGGTCAGTAGCCTCGCTAGCCTCAAGAGAGACTCCTGACCTCTGGCTAGGTCGCCAAACCTCATCTCTAGCCAGTTATCGACTATCGCCAAGCCTAATGACCACTAGAGAAGGAAGATGAAGAAAAAAAAATGACTTATTTTTAAAATTGTTTTTAAGAATAAAGAAATAGTTTTTTTTTTACTTTTTGTTTCTGTTCCGAATCTACTTGTTGACCCTAATCTATTCTCAAGATAGAAAAAATAGCTGATGTTGCCAAACGAATTTTTGTGCTTTTTTTGTTATGGAAAATAGAAATAATGAGGATTTAACCGATTAGGATCATAATGTCTTTTTGGGGAGCAAAGGAAACGCATCTCAAGCCATAGGCACAAGAGGATTAATGTCACTTCTTCAAGGCTAGATGATTGATCTTCCCATCCAAAGCAATTTACTCTTTCCATCTAGCACTTACCCAATTTGTGGATATTCGTTCCATACGATTACTTATGTGATATGATTACTGCTCCAATTGAATAAAGAAACCAACACCCATATTGGACAAAATGCTAAATCATGAGAAACATCGTCGATACGATGCCAAGAGACTCCTTCCAAAGTGTCGACTTTCTCCTCCTTCGATACATGCTTCGCCGTTTGAGGAGCAATGATTGAGTAATAATTCGCCATCTTTTCTTCTTTCTTCCTTTTTCCTTGGAAATTTTGACGCGGCGAATATGTATATATGCCCGAACTTACGTAGGCCAGAGTTGAAAGGGCAAAAAAAAAAAAAAGTAAAGAGTTGAAAATGGAGCTAAAGGGCAGCATCGGATCAAGTGTCGAATAACAATCGAGAGATGGAAGGAAATATTCTCAAGACTATATTATATTTTTCCGTGGAACATATGCCCTTTTCCTTTTCATAGTGCCGAATGACTATTTTATATATATTGCGTGGGGCCCAAAATGCGCGCACCGAGAGCCGGCGCACGAGCCCCGCGAGGGGCAAAATCGTCAAACCAGGGTCCCGCCCCAGAGGGCTGCGAAGTCAAACGGCACGCGGGGGGGGGGGGGGCTCCGAAATCCCCAAAACGGGTCTCCGACAGGGTCCGACGGTCCGGTCCCCCAGACCGTGGGCCCCGCACGTGTGTTTGGGGGGGCAGCATCCAATGAGAGCGCTCCGTCGAGGGTGGGGAGCAAAGATGCTCCGATGCGCCCGACCGCACCCTGTCCCGCCTCCCATCCTCCTCGTCCTCCTCCTCGTCCTCGTCCTCCTTCGCTTTCTTCTCCCCGGAGTTGGACTGGGCTTTCGAAATCTCAGAGCTTTCTCCGAACTCTCTCCCCCTCTTTCTCTCTCTCTCTCCCCTGCGAATTGAGCCGCGCCGCCGCCCGGCCGTTTCGTCATCATCGTCGTCGGAATCGACGGCTGCGGCTCGGGGGTGGTTGGGTGGGTTGGTGGGGTCGGGACTTGAATTGGGTTCTGATCGAGCTGGGAAATTGAAGGTGAAGTTGATTCCTTTTTCTTGGGTTCCCCCCCTTTTTGGATTTTCTTGATCATGTTCAGCTGAAGCTTGCTTCTTGATTGTGCTCCGGAGCCGTGTAATTTTAGCTGTCCGGGCCTCGATGGGTTGGAATTTTCGATTTTTCAGTGTTTAGCTGAACACCCAAGCGTTAATTTTGGTTGGTGCTTGCCATTTCTTTCCCCTGGTTTTTGGAATGAACGGAATTGGTCCCGGGTCTTGCGGTTTCTTGTGATTTTGAGCCGGTTTTCCATCAATTTGTTGAGTTCCCTCGAGTTTGATGAGAAGTTAGGACCCTATTTCATGTTGAGCTGAAAAGAAGGCTAAAGATAAGAAGAGAATTGAATAAAAGGAAGAGGAAATCCTAGTAATAAGTTCAACTGAATCGATTTCTGCTTCTTGCCTGCAAGAATTGGCGAGATAGTTTCGTTAGGCTCTAGTTTCTATTATTGTCTTTCTCTATCTACTCTCCCAAGTAGACTTTTGGGGAAAATTCTGGTTCTTGGATGATTATGGAAATAAGTAAAAGAGGCAATTTTGGGTTGACTGTGACTCTAAGGGCGAAGATTGTGCTGTTTTGTCATCAAGTTTTTGGGCTCTCTTTTGGGTATTGGATTTTTCGTTGAAGACGGTCAATTTTCTTTTTATAAGTTAGCAACATGCTTGTTGGGTGTGATAGTTGTGGACTTTGTAGATTCATTGTAGCTGCGTTATGATGTGCAGTGGAGCTTTGCTTGGAAATACATGTTTTGAAGGTGTAGCACCTTCGAGCCGCACCTGAATTTGGGTAGAGAGCAGCGATGCTGCAGCCATTTTAATGTTTGGTTGGGTACCTCAAAAGAGCTAAAACAGGCCTTTGAAAAGCTGTAACTCTAGTCAGGGAAGCTGAGCCAAGCATCCTGTTTAGAGCTGTAATACCTTGAAGTTGGATGGAATAGCTTCCTATAAGCTCCTTAGATTCTTAGGCAGCACATCTTGTAAGTAGTCATACATTCTGAAAGATGAAAATCAATAAGTTGATACTCCTGGTTGCTCTAGGGCCAATGGGGAACGAAAGGGACTGGGAAGCTTTAGTTGGAGTTGAATGTTCTTGTTGTAGTTACCTTAACTATTGGTTTTATGACTTTTAGTTTTTGGTGTCGTGGAAGATTATGTTTGCATGTTTTCTAGACATGCTAGAAACAATTCTCTGCCCCTGTTAATCTTTCTGTGCATGAGTTCATTTTGCTTGGACTTGTTGTGAACTATTTAAAGAATGTAATACTTTCGGAGTTGTTCTAGAGCTAGCTTCATGAAGTTATCTGCTTTTTTCTATTTTATTTTTTTTAATTGATATTGGATCTCTTTTATCACACTCTCCTCAACCTTTTTATGCCAAAAGTCCAAGCAAGACATTGTTTTATGCAAAGTGTCTACAAATCTTTATCATACTGAGTTGTGCATTCTATGCTCAGATGGTAGTGTGCCTTTTGACCAAGTGAAGTCTTTAACAATCCTAATCTAAAGCGATCATATGGCTATTGAAGAAAGTGCACCAAATGAAACTGGTCCTGAAGGGGTGAAGCCTGAAAACAGCCCTCAAAATGGAGGTGATACACCTCAGCCTGATCAAAAATCAAATTCAAAAGAATCCCCTGGATGTGGCATGGAGCTTCAAGGGGTACAGTCAAAGGAACCTTTAGCATCAGAGCTGACCCCTGAAAGTGTTAAGCATGGGTCACAATCTGGTCAAGAAGGCAGCACTCCCTCTATCAGTTATGAAAAGAGTTCAGAGGATGGATATAATTGGCGAAAATATGGCCAGAAAAATGTTAAAGGAAATGAATTTGTGCGTAGCTATTATAGATGTACGCATCCATACTGCCCTGTGAAGAAACAAGTGGAGCGCTCGCGTAGTGGCCGGATTACCGATAACATCTACTTAGGCGAGCATAGTCATGCTAGCCCACAGAAGCACCTACCAGTGGCTGTCAGCTTTGCCGTGTCTATAGTTGAGGAGAAACCAGAGAAGCCTTCCCCAATAAGCACGCAAGGTATGGGGAGTATCAATTTGCTTTGTCTTTTCCCTTTAAAAAATGTGGTGAAATCAATTGGCTCTTAATTTTGTAGACAAATCATCAGAAGTGAAGAGGGAAGCATCCCATCAGGTCGATGACAAAAAACCTCTTCAGCTTTCAGTTCCCACTCCTGCTGATGTGAAACCTGTGGTACCAGCAATAGTCAAGGTACAGGATGAAATAGCTACTGATGAGGATTCTCCTGGTTCAAAAAGAAGGTAGGCAGTTTCTTGCTAGTATTGGTTGAGCGGAAAATTTTAGGTTTTTCTTATTTTTTTCCTTTTAACTTTGGTATTGGAAGTTTTTCTTAAATATTTTTCCTTGATATTCCACAACAACGCCCCCCGGGGTGGGCCATTCTTTCCCCCCCAAATTAAAAGGAAAAAAAAAAAAAAAAGAACTCAAGTTTTGCCACTGCTTGCTAGGACGTGTAAGTTGCCTTTTCTTTAACTATCAGAACAATTGAACAGGAAAAAGGACAGTTGCAACACAGATATCCCTTCAGGGGATAAGCCTACCACTGAAGCACGCATCATTGTTCACACTGAGAGTGAGGTTGATATTGTCAATGATGGGTACCGTTGGCGCAAATATGGCCAGAAAATGGTGAAAGGCAACCCTAATCCAAGGTAGGCACTGTTAGTGCTTTGTAATTGTACTGGACTTCCGTTTGATTAATCTTCAACTTTGTGGCATGCATAACAGTTCTTTCAATTTATGGAGTAAGAAATTACTTAAGCAAGGTAGGCTGGCATCACAGTCTGTGGCATTGAGTTTGCCTCAGTAGCCTATGTAGATTAGCATCTCATTTTCCTACTTGTGGCAATAAGGGCAACTCTCTGTCAACTTTTCCACCATCACCCCCACAAAAAACCAAACTTTGCCTTTGATGTAATGCAAGGTGCTTACGAGGATGAGGCAAGATACTAGAAATCTGTTGATGTACTTAAAATAATGGGGCTAGCTTCATAGTTGCATTTTAAGGCCTTGAATTGCTACTGGCATTTCATCCTCTTCCACTGAGATTTTCATCTTAGTTATTAACGGAATGTCCCCTCAGTATTGATTTTCCCTTTTACCCATTGTTCTCTTATCTGACGATGAGATGTGTATATTAGCAGAAAACTCTCTTAAACGTGAAAAGAAACGGAACTCTCTGTCTTATCTGGCAATAACCTTGGTGTGGACTGACCCCTGCTTGTGCATGCAGGAGTTACTACAGATGTTCAAGCCCTGGATGTCCAGCTAAAAAGCATGTGGAGAGGGCGTCTCATGATGCAAAGTTGGTCATGACCACTTATGAGGGTCAGCATGACCATTCTCTCCCTCCTTCAAGGACAATCATGCCTAATCCTGGGGGATTCAATGGTCATGCAACCACCCAAAGTGGAGATGTGAACATCAAATCTCCGGATGGCGAGACCGTGTCTCACAGTGTTGGGGAGAATGCTAGTTCAGCTTCTGGGAGTAAGTCAACCGACCAATCCAATGGCAAGGCTGAAGAAACATCGGGAACTGGTGATGAAGTTGGGGATAGAACGGTATTAAATAATGATTTGGGTCCTGAGGATCGAATTAGTGAGCAAAAAGAAGACCTGTCGAGTACTAAATCAGGGGACCGTGATCCTGTTCATCTCGACTCTGTCGTGAATGTGATGGGGGAGAATTCACACCCACAGCAACAGCCATCTAATGCAGCAGCTGTTCAAAGCTAAACCAGTGTCCCAATCTGTAATGTTCAACCCGCGCACAAAACGTTCGCCGAGGCTGTACTATTTTTCTTATGTTAATGTATGAGTGATCAGGTGTGGCATAGGTCATTGGAAGTTGCCTAAATTTGGTAACAGATGTTTAGATTTAACTCTGCACTGATGATTACATATTAGTCAATATATTATCAGTTGATAACAGATCCAAGGAGAATCAAATGTGAGAGCAATCTATTTATTCTTAGAAGCTCCCTGGCACTTGCAAAGAAATCATTTCTCCTTCATGCCAAATCATTTGTATAATTAAAGCCACGTGGGGAAAATTGAGCAAACATGCTCTTTAACCTATGTAACAATGGCAAACTTGTTTTCTTTGAGTGATTGAACAGTTCGATGAGTATGCTACTGGCTCGCATGGCATCTTATCTTTAGTGTGAAAGGGGGCAAACGGAATGAAATGATCTCACAAACTTTTAAGACTTCATCTCTGTAAGAAAGTATTATCTCCTCGACTATTCAAGCAAATTGATATAACAGTAAGGGAGAGAGGCTGCCAAAATCCTCTCTTTTTAGCAGAAACAAGGTCCAGCTCTTTTTACTAGTATCCAGTCATACCCTGTAATTCAAGCAAAAACTTAAACGGTAGGAATTCTTATAATGTTCGATGCCTTCCCAACATGATTACATGACAAACTCATAAAATCCGTGGCCGCATTCAATATAAAGTAGTTGGAGGGGGGCAGCAGTGAACTTTTAAAAGCATTCCCTCTTTAAAAAAAAATTGCACCTGAGTTTCAGTATAGAAGTCACCAAAAAAAAGTTCCAACCCAGTGCAAATGAGTTTGTCCTATCTTTGTCAGTGAAAGAGTAAAGCATGAAATCTGCAGACTATACAATGTGAACAGCTTCAAACACCTCATCAAAGGTAGCGAGCTAAATGATTACAAAGGAACGAAACATGAAAAGAAGAGGAACAATTCCAGCTGCTCCATCATGCCGTCTTATCCTTTCTCAGATTATTTCACTTCCATGCACAGGACGCTACCAAGTCCCGGTTCATCCATCCCAAATAAAGAGCTCCATCTCTCTCCTCAAGCCTATATCTGTAAGAGTAATTCTCCAACAGCGTCTTGATGGTGCTGTTCACTAGAGAACTCAAAGGGAATGGTGTAAATCCTGCCATGGCAAAACGCAACCTCCACTTCCCCAGAAGCTCGTGCCTTTCGACTCTCTCAGCCCCCTCGCACGCGATTATATTGACAACATCTCTTGCCAGGCAGTGCTGCTCTACATTAATCCTCTCCTTGTGCTCTCTGTGAAGAGTCACATCGATCGACTCAAACATGGCTGCATAATAGTCCATCGCCTCAATGAACCGTGGCAAAAAGGCAGCAGTATTCGTGTTAGATTCTTGCTCCACTAGGGTCACCACCTTCGGTGACAGGCTCTTGACCAGCCTCAGGAGCCGGTCCCGATGGTTCTGAATGCTCACACTCTCATCAGGCATGTGGTGAAGCATAAACGCGAAATTTACGGCCAAAGCCTCCTCGGGCCTAACATCAAGATGGTGAAGCAGTAAATCCGAACCTGGTATCGATGCAGCATGGAACTCGAATGGGACTTTGTACAACTGAGCAAGCTTAGTAAGCCTCTTCCCCACAATTTCCAATCCTCCTCCACGGGCATAAGCTGACGTGGAATCATCAAAACCAGTTATTCTTATGTGGGGTGGCCCGCCAGGCCTTGCTGCAAATGCCTGGATTAAAGTGATCCACTGGCTGCCCTGACCAATTTGGAAGTCAACGATGTGGACTCTATTCTCATTCTTCATTGCGTCGGCTATTGCCCCATTTGCTGACATGTATCCAAATTTGAAGTATGGACAGACCTCATATAAAATGTGCATGTAGGAGAGGAGCTCTGAGCTTGCAGGTTCTTTGCATCGCAGGGCTTTATAGATGGAGCTTCCTGAGGAGGTCAAACGTGCAACGAGACCTTCCAACATATACGCTCCCAGCCGCTGGATCGGTTCCCCAGAAACTGAGACCATTTCACGCAACTGATCCATCAACCAGTTTGCTGTCCATAGATCATTTTCTGAAACTGCCTTCGCAGAGGCAATGAGGACTCGTTTCAAATCCTTCTGTTCTATTGCATCTTTTAGTTTGCTCCCTGGTGAAGCTACATCGATCCCCTTCTGGAAACTCCTGTCATAGTTAATGGAAATATCCGAATCAGGTCCAAGCATTACGTTCTCCAATTCTCTCAGCTTGTGCAAAAAATCATTTGCATCGTCAGTGACACAAGATCCACTTATGGAGGAGGCGTAGGTATTATCTGGGGAGTGTAGCGCATCAGGTGGATAAGACACAGAATCTTGCAAGGATACGGGACTCCCAACGGATGAGAAGCTGATGGTTGATGGTGGGTTGTATATAGCATAACCTCCACTAGCGGAGGATGACTCAAGGGTGCAGTAGGAAGGGTAACAATCTAATGTATGAAACTGAGGAAAGCAATAGGTGCCGATCTCAAGAGCAGACTGATAACAAATTTGGTTCGACATGCTTAAATGACTCTTCTTCTGTGATGTTTGCATCTCACCAATGATTCACTTTGGAGGACCACCTGATCACTATATGGCAGGGTAAAACTATCGAGTTCGGTTCTCAGTTTGCCAGTTAACTTGCATATTGATGAGCTCAAAACTCAATGGTAGTGAGATCTTATCCAACCAAGCGGCCAAACCCTGCACACCACAAGTTGAATATATTAGTGACTTTTTCCCACCCCACAAAGAGGATGTAATGCACTAATGCGAAACATCTCCAAGTAAAGACACATCAGCATGAACGATGATGCCGAAAAAGTACACAGATTAAAGGTAGTTTAGAAATATTAGAGGCGGGGAAGGTCATAAAGATGCAAATATCCTCCCGCTGATGGAAGAGATACAGCATGCTCATTCAGGCAATGAACTCTTCTACAGTAGAGGTCGGTGGAATGTGGCTATGCACAGAAGCCCTAGAATTACAGGTATAGTAAAGTGAAGGAGAAACCATGATCAAGAGAGGTAGTAATACTAGCGTAATAAAGAGAGGAAAGAGAGAGAAGACGAGGGAGGATCATCGAATTATGACAGGCTTCAGGAAGGACAAGAACCATAAAACAAGTTTGACAATCATAAGTAAAGTCATGCCAAGCCTTGAAATAGGCAAATAGCAAACTGCATTCTTCTGCATCTCAATCATGAATTTGAACCACAATCGAACAAGGTTTAAGAAATGATATTTTATTCTTCTAAAGCACACCGGGCAACCTTGGTGTCTTGCTTGTAGAACACGTGAATTCTTCCTTTTTCTTCAACGAGAGAGAAGGCAATGGCTTTATGTTTTGCAGAATGAGGACCTGGCTATAGAATAGTCCGGTAAAACCTGATAGACACTTAGAAATTCAGTGACTTAAAATGCAAGCACAGAATGTCTTACTCGCTGAGCATCTCACAGCAGAAAGGGTATACAGGATTACTAAGGAGGATATATTCTCCTGTCTATTATTCTTTACTTTGTCCATCTCGCTTTACTATCTGAAGCATTTTCCGCATCTTAAGATCCAACCTAAGAAAGTAAGTCTACTCAGCAAAGGCTGACAAACCAAAGCCAGACAAGAACAAGCAAAAGTTCTCGCACAAAAAATCATGATATTGCATGTCACAAGCCATTTAGCATTGCAAGCAAACAAAACATAAATCAGATTAAGCTGATTACTCATCCTAGAACCCCAGGTCTGAATGTCTATCGTGTCGAGATAGCTGCTTTCTATATGCAGATTATAATCTTTCCGTTCAGGTATTTGAGAGTGATCTCTAGGCCAAAAAAGAAATCACTCCGGTTAATACCTAGTGGAACAAATAACTCATCTGAGTTTTGGCACATTGTTTGCTCTAAGATTTGAACAGAACTTTGCTTGAATTATTTCCTCTCCACATTATATGAAGGATAATCTCATGAAATTAACGCCACACCTTGCGGGAGGTGTCCAGAGAGGGCTCCAACCCGTGTGAAAGTACAGATGGAGCTCTTGATGTGATTGATTCAGCTGAAAAACATGCTTGAAATAAGCGATTCTATGTTTATTTTATATGAGGAAGGGAAGGATGGATGGACCACATTTGACCTGAAGTGATCGACAATCACATACTGGAAAAAACAGAGCACTTCGCTTTCAGCTCCACGTCAAAACGAAGTGACTAATTCCTACTTCACTAGAAACCCAATTGCCTATATCTATCACCACGATAAATTAGGTAAGCCAATTCCCAAAGGAGATTAGCAATGCAATCAGCAAGGAGAAGACGAACATTCGAGGATGCTCCATTTCCTAGAGAGACAGGTTTCCTCAACAACAACAACAACAACCAAAAAAAAAAATACCAAACTAACAAAATGCAATTTCAAAATTCAGAGGAGACACTTTCCATTCCTCTGCCAAAGCCAAAGGCTTCCACCTTCAGAGTCATCAAGAACACACGAATCCCAAGAACAGAGCAGAGAACATGTCAGTGTCACTCACCCAAACCAGGGAAGACACCAAAACAGCCCACGACCCATCAACCCTTCACGAAATCTAAATTGAGAAGCAAAGATTTCAAGTCATGACTGACCATCCATCACCCAAAACTTCGTCCAACAATTCACTCAGCTCCAATGAACAGAGAACAAGAAAACAGAGCACAAGAAAGGGAGGAGAATTGGGATATGAACAGTTCTGAAAACGAGAATGGGGCGGTCCCAAACTCCAACATGCTGTTGAAAAAACCGACCTTGAGCGAGGAAATTAATGTTCTCAGTGAGCTCCCGGCGGAACTGGTTCCATGGGCCTTTCTTCTTTCTTAGGGAAAGGAGAGAGAGCCAGGCTCCCCCCGCTGCAGAGGAACCAGATTCTATTTATAAAATAATGAATCCCCTGTATTGCCCCGAAATTTCAACGAATCTACGCGACTGCCACCGGTAGCCGGGGTGCCGGAAATGACAAGTTGGCCCTCCGGGTGACCCGAGAAAGGCTCCCCATGTCAGTCAAATTGAGTTGGAATTTCGTATTTAGAACGGGTCGTCTAAACTTTTGAATTCGGCTTTCTCAACAAGTGATCGGTCTCAATTTGGTTTGGTTCCACTTAAAAATAAGAATCGAATCGAAAGGACTAGTTCCCATTTTTTGAGACCAAAGACCAAACTGGATGGTTCTAAAATCGGGAACCGTACCAAACTAACCAATTCAGTCTAATCCAATCGAACCAACCATTTAACAAAAAAATAAAAATTATTAAAATTATTACAATCTAAGATTTATTATTATTTTTAAGAAATTGTAAAAAAAAAAAATTAAAAAAGTGTCAACGGGATTCTCCTTCGAAACTAGGAACCAAATTGAATATAAAACCGGGAATTGGACCGACGCTCTTGGAAATTGGACCAAACCAATCGGCTCAATTCGGCCTAAGCGATTCCTGTTCGAGGTGGTCTGATATGCTTACCCCTAAAGACAGCGTACAATGCCACCTTAAGATTGCTCAGGGCTAAAGACATGATTCCATAATTAACGAATGACCAACCAATCGATGAACGGAACACACGGACGCACGTTGCCCTAGAGGCAGCCTCGAGAACTTAGGAACGTGAATTTGGACTTAAAACGGTTTTTCAAACAAGATTACAGGGTAATGTGCTAAGTTCATGTATCGATCATTCTGATTTACCCTTCCGCAAAAGTCGGCGCGCATTATTTTATGAATTGGGTACCGAGTTCCATCTTTCGTTGCAAGAGGACAAGGTAGAACGGCGGATGAATTTGGACGGTAAGGAGAAAGAACCTTCCTCTTTGCTTCCTTGCATTTGCCACCAAAATCGTTTCCCTCGCATCACTTGATGTTGATGGCCAGCCATGCCAAATGATTCGGATTCGGATCACATGCAGAGTCGAGTACTGAGCATGGGTCCACGGGGAAAATTGCCTAATCGGTCCTTTAAATGTCAATTCAGCTCCATAATGTGTAATTCCGCCAATCAAGTCATAAACCTTCGCACGAAACTTCAATATGATCCTCCAGATTAATTTTCGCTAGAAGTATTATATTGAAATTTTACATGAAAGTTTAGAATTAAATTGAAAATTTTGAAAAATTAAATGACTAAATTAATGTATGTACAATAAAATTTAAAACTAATTGAGATATTTTCCTGTATTGTAATTTGCTTCTTTTTCTTTTGTCAAACGTGTATTTATTATATTATTTATTAGTGACAAAAGGTGCTTATCTCTACCACCCATGGTGGCGTGGTAGAAAGGGTATCCACGAAGTGGTTGGGCAAGGATGGTGGTTCCTCTCATTTGCCGAAAAGGTCCAGTGTTCTCTTTTCTACATCTTCTTTATTCTTTAGGCCCCAAGCACCTCTTCCAGTTCCATCATGAATTTGTACGAACCATTCACCAGGCCCGAAAGAAGCGTGAACCTGTTTGCCATCCAAACAAATGGGACTTTCTTTCGTCGACCGCCGAGCAAAGATGGTGGTAATCAAGAATCAAAAATAGTTGATTCTTGTTCCGAATCAATTTGAGAATCAAAATTTTCTTCTTCCTTCGGCCATCTCACGACCACCGCCTATCGCCGCCCGCCACCGCCCGCCATCCGCCACCGGTTTCTTCTCGCCACAGGCGATTCCGGCGCTTAAGCCCTGTACGGAGTTCCTTGGGTCTCCAACAAAAAAAAAAAAAAAAAACGGGCGAGGTGCTTATCTCTTTTCTACATCTTCTTTATTCTTTTGGCCCCAAGCACCTCTTCCAGGTTCCATCATGAATTTGTAAAGAAAAAAAGGAAAAAAAAAGAAAAAGAAAAGAAAAAATGAAAAAATGAAAAGAAAAAAAGGAAAATGAAAAGAAAAAAAAATTAAAAATTAAAAAAATGAAAAGAAAACAAAGGAAAAAAAGTAAAAAAATTTATTTAAAAATTAAAAGAAATTGATTTGGAAATGTATTCACCAGGCCCGAGCGGTCAAGAAGCGTGACTTAGTCCTTCTTGTCCTTTTCCCTTTCTTTTTCATTCTAGAAAAAAAAAATCAAATCATCAACTTAGCAATAGTGACAACAATTAGGAGATTCAAATGAATTTGGCCCGACACATAGGATTGCAGAAGCCCTGATCACGTGAAAAGAAGAATGAAATCTGGGATTGACAAATCCGCTGTTGAAAATGCGATCCTGCTTCCTCACTTACATACCAAGTTGCCGGCAATGTCGAACACGACATGCTTCCTAATCATATTGACTTGTCGCTGTAAAATTGTCAATCATTTATTGATCCATCACTAATTTTTCAATGACAATTCGTGCACGTAATTACATTCATGCTGAGCCAATTGAGTCCTCCCGAGAAGTTGTTTGGAAGCTAGGAGCGCTGGTGCAATAATCGACGGCGGAGAGGAAGCCACCGGGGCTCTACGGCTGGCGTTTCACGAGCACCGCGCGAATGGGCATTGTGGTAATTTTGAGACAAGATGGAAGGGCATAATCGAGAAAACATAGCGGGACATAAAATAAAGCTCTTCTTAGCCTTTTGGCCCCTACGCGGCCAAAGTGGGGACAGCCAAGAGCCTTAAGTGAAAAGTGACCGTACAATTAAATTAAAGAAGCACAATATTAAGAATAATTCTAATATTATTAATGCTTAAAATTAACATATTAAGTAACAAGACAATTTCTAATAAAGCATACTAGTTTGTGACTTTACACTTTGTTTTTTTCATCCACTAATAATCCAATTTAATAGAAATTAATGGAAGTGACTTTGTTACAAATGTAAATTTGGAATTTTTGATAGTAAAAAAATTAGATTAAAGTGAATTTATCACAATTATACTAATTTATAATTTTTGTGATAAAAAATAATTTTTAAAATTTAATTAACCACGAAGAACCTAAAATTGATACACTCGAGATAAATTTACTCTCTATTAAAAAACTTTATTTAAATTTTACCCAAACTAATTTATTTTTAAAAAACCTAAAACTTTGTATGGCTTTTCATGATAATAATCCAAAATTTAATAGAAATTAATGGAGAGTGACTATAACAAACGGAAAGATAAAATCCCAAATTGATATATCAGTCAACTGTTACATGTTATTTAACTTAATAATTTGACAATAAAATTTAATGAAAACTAATATATGGTAAATTTGTCACAAGTGTATCAATTTGGAAGTAAATTTATCAAATGTATATTAGTTTAGAGTTAATAGTTTAGAGTAAATTTATACTCAATTTTGGTTTTTCAGATATTAACTCCTCAAATTTATCACATAAGTGCTAGCTTTTATAATTTTTCATGGCGATAACCTTCAAATGAATGCACGAAGTCATGACATCTGGCAGCAAGGAACCGGGAAAGTGCCCGTGCACGACGACGCCTCGTGCTTCCATCTAATAATCATGGAATGCGCCACCTTTCGGGCCCTGTGACGACGACGGCGATGACGATGACAGGGAGCTCCACCATCTCCCTTTTGGCAAAAACATTTGCGAGCCTCTCTCATTATGTCCAGGAGCATGATTCCTTCCGTGTTGCCCCTCCCCCCACCCACTCGGACCAGGACCAGGACGAGGATGATGTAAAACCACCTCCGCGATTTCATCCTTTTTACATCGTTTCAAGACCGTTCCAGTCACATCGGTGAAAGAGTGGGGGATCTCGTTTTCAGATATGTACAAATGGTCGGTCGCTTTCTTAGTTCTTAGTTCAATGTATCGCGGCACTATGTAGTTAGCATAATGGATCGATGCATTTGATTAGCAGACTAATCTTGGATTAATGTTTTTTTTTTTGTGGAATGTCGGGCTGGAGAATATTAATTGGATTAAGATTAGCGCGTGCACGGTCAATAGGTGCTTTTGCAAGCGAGGTCCAGTGATTCTAAGTTAACTCAATTGGAATTTACCATTTTATAGATTAAATATTCAATCGAGACGCGTTGTTTCTCTGGCTTCTTCCGGTATAAATAGAATGTAATCTGTGAGATAACGACATCATAAATACAGCATTTTACGCGGTATACAACATAATCAAAGTGCTTCCCAGTTATCCTCGGAGTATAAATATCGGTTCGACACGTTTTGGTTCGAAGCTTATTTGTTTGTAACTTGAGATCTTTGGAGAAATTACCCAATTGGTCCTAAACATATTGTATAGATGACGATTCAATCTTAAACTTTTCAATTTTGACAATTTAATCCTAAATTTTTTGTGCAAAAAATTTAGTGTAGTCATTCTGTATGGTTTTCGTCAAGAATCGCTAACGTGGCAATCTAGTCATCATCCATCATTTATGCGGCACACTGTCATGTCAATTGTTTAGAACGAAAATTGGCTGGAAGAAACACATTGGAATTTCGTAAAAAAATTTAGAACTAGATCGACGACATTAAAAAGCTTAGGCTTAAATTGGCATCTGTATAATATTTTTAGGACTGACTAGATAACTTTTCATGAGTCGAGACAGATAGATTGCAAGACATATTCGAATTTGGGTGAAGTAATGAGAAGTAAGCCCCAGGTTACCTGTAAATTACTGGACTAGTAGGGCGTATTCTCTTTATGGAAGAGAAATGCATATTGAAGGGAATGAGATGATGCCCCCCTCCAGAAGGTGACCAGCTCTTTCCTTCTTTCTTTTCTTCTTCAATAAATGGCGATTAAAGTAATGGAGGTGTTCGACCAAAAAAAGAAAAAGTAATGGGGTTGATGTAATCCCGCAATCGATAGTGCTTAAACATAGGATTTGGCCAAAAAAGTGAAAAAGAGTTGGGGGTGGGGGTGGGGGAGAGGAAAGAGGGAATCATGTTCTCCACTTTGTTTCCTGTTCAAGGATCAGTGAACCTAAAAAGCCTGTGGCCCGCGGTTTCTCCCTTCGCATTCAAATCGTCCCTTTTCTAAGTTCTGGTTCTCCAGAATTGGAACCTTGTGTCCGTCTGTCTACCAAAGATCTTCGACCGGGACTCGATCGGAGCGGCGTGGCTTGGCTCCAACTTCGATACGACCCGGAGCTTCTTCTTTTTTTAGTATATCATACACGACCGAAGGAAAAAATCGCAACTTGAGTGCGTCATTTGGGGGGGGAAGTTTCATCTCATTTGCCGAGTAATGCGACTTATCATCCTCATAAAAAATTGGGTACCATGTGGGCTAATATCATCCCCATCGTCACCTCCGCCCCATATCAGTGAATTTTTTAAGGATTTTTAAGTCATCGGCGAAACGGGTTCCTGCTTATCATTGGCTAACATGGTCTTTGCTAGGACAATTAACTAGACCGTCCTGCTTTTCCATTTTTTTTTATTCTTTTGGTTTATCTTTGTCCTTTTACTTTTTATCTAGAGCCTCATCTTTGCCCTTCCAGTGTCATGGAAAGAGATCCCAAAGATCCCATTCCCACAATTCTAAGACAAAGTTATAATGGGTTCTCTGTCAGCATCTTGGGAAGTTCCTACTCGACAAGCTACATGTCCACTTTCAAGTACAAGAAACTCCCGTTTTTTTCTTTTTTACTTTTTGTGACCGCAAAGGATGTCACTCATGTTGGCAATTTGCTTCGAATAGATTAAGAATTCGACATTAAAGAAATGCAACGAGTTGCGCGAAAGGGCGTTGGTACTAGCAACTTGGCTGCATCCCTTGATTGTCATGGGCACTTGAGACAGTGCAATCTTGGCAGATGAAACCCTAAATTTAATATTGTGGCACTGTTCAAGATGACCTTCTTGGGGATTGATCCCCCAAAAAAAAAAAAAAAGATAAAAAGATGACCTTCTTGCGGGGGGATTTAAAGCCTGCAAAAAGAGACAGCACCAGCTTCTCCATTGACAAAAAGACCACCAGGTGGTCTTTTTTCCACTGAGCGTGAGAATTCGAGGACTTCAACTTCTTGAATATAGTGCCTCCAGAGTCCAGATCTAGATCGCGTAGCATCTTTTTTATGAATTTTATCCAGAAATTCTCAAGCGAACTCCGCGTGTCATGCTTCCGGTGGTCTAGGTCAGGACATGCTCCATAATCATTATATTTCTCTATTTTTATATATTTTTTTCATTTTCGAGAATACTATTGAAATAAAAATCCGTTTTTGATAACGTAAATAAATTTTTACTTCAAAACCAAGGATTTTTTTTTTTTGAGTAAAGAGGAGAGATAAAAATTTTCTCATTATACCATTACTTACGGTGGCTTAACTGGATAAGAGCCCCATGAAATTTATCCAAAGGGGTTTAAATCCCGTAGAACGCACGGATCTTAAGCGCGACGTCGAGGTGGTAGGTCCTCTGTTAGTGTCGCCACAGGATTTACTCACCGACTGCCGACTGTAAGGGGTTTTTTGGACATAAAAAAAAATTCTCATTATTCACTTTCGCTACTAACCATCACCATCTACTACTATTTGGGAGGTAGAAATTTTGTGTCATTATAAACGAATTCTTATTCTGAGAACATAAATTTTATATCGTTATTAAATGTGTATTTTTTTTTCTCATCAATTCACCTGGGGAATAGAAATTGATTATTGTTTGCGCCTTAAAAGTCTTTAGACACTCTGGGTGATGTTGAAATTTATGGGACACTTGTCATGTCTAAACAGTGATGAACCGCGAACCGTTTTGTTTTTTCCTCCTCTGGGGTTCCATGTTGATGTCGGGCGTGGTACCGGAGACATTGACAAAATGGGGGTTGGTTCTGTAGTTTTGAATACGAGTTCTTGCCTCCATTTTTTGATCTATTTTAATGATTCGTGCAGGAAGAAATTCGAGGAAGAGCCGTGCCGAAGTTCGAGGAAAGGATGGAGACAAAAGCGAGAAAGGGAGAGGGGGTCGATGATGAGGCTTGACTTTTGCATGCCAAATTTTTTTCCATCTCGTCCCCATCGTCACGCCGACCATGTTCGGGGCTTTTGCCAGATTGATTGATGACCTCCCCACTTCGTGTTCTCAGTTCAGGCTTTTTAAAGCCCTCTCTCTCTCTCTCTCTCTCTATTCATCTGCATGGTTTTGTCCTCGTCTTTTCCAAAACCTGGGTCCAACTATGTCTTCGCATCTTTGCTGTCGTGCGGTCCCTCATGTCTAGTCCGACTACGTGGCCCTCTTTGAAACGCGCACGATCAATCTGCATGCATCCGGTCCATGCGAGTCGATCACGTGTAATTATAACATCCGATCGTTCCGACCACAGATCCCCCACCCCTTCCTGACAGTCCCACGTTCGGAAAGGAGAGAACTTGCGTTGTGATTTGATTTGAAACTCGGTCTCAAACGATCGCCGTCCTGGAGTATTGTTGGCTCGTGCGATATCGCCGGTCAATGTGGATGGCATTGAAACAAGACCCGTTTCTAGCATACGTGCGATTCCGATACAAGAGACCGGGGAACAGGCCGGAATTGTAACACCCCCACGGTCTCGTGACGTGATAGACCGATCGCCTCGGGTATCTTCTGCATTTGAATTTCGAGAAAAGAGACGGACTCAAAAATCAAAAAAGCGGGATAATGTGTCTCCTTGTCTCGCGGGGCAACGTGCATCCCTCCGCTGCCTTCGTTTTCCGCGAGTCGTCACGTCCCCTTTCGCATTAGGCCCCCCTGGCGCCCCTTGGAAAAAGCCGAAATGAAGAAAGGCATCATCAGGAATCGGAATTTGAAACCGTCAAGTTTGCCCTAGAACAAGATTCGATTTCCGTAGCTCGATCGTGCTAGAAGGAGTTTGACCCGGGGGGAGAGCTGCTATGACCCCGAATTAGAGAAGTCTCAGATCTGAAAATTGCAGCCAAATATTCCAAGTCGGTATATTTTGTTCTGTTGGGGACATGCTCCGCCTTTTCTAACCTTGCAATTCGATCCTACTTTCCGTCTTCTCCTCTGCCTTAAGGAGATTGTAGACTTGACCTCCGTTTAATTGTCAACCAAAATGAATACCAAACTTTGCACCCTAATAAGAAACCATCCTTCTCTCTCTCTCTCTCTCTAATTTTGTTTCAAACATTATATTGTTGACGTTCATGCCTTCTTGAAGTCAAATTAATGGAAAGGCTTCAAAGAATTCGATGTCGTCGAAGTAAGGTTGTTGTAGCCCTTTTTAGCAGTTTCTCATCTTGAAAGGCGCCGTGCTATATGGTTATAATTAAGCGCGTCGATTATCGAGAATGTTACGTTTGCCTTACTCTAGAGCTTGTCCAACTCTCTTTTTCAAATAAGACGGCATCTTCATCCATGGCTCAAAGGCCAAGTTGAGTGCATTAACCATTGAGAATCATGCCTTTCGACATTGTCGAAGTAAGGTTGTCATAGTTCTTGTTAGTAGTTTCTCATCTTGAAAGGTGCCGTGTTATATGGTTACAGTTAAGCACGTCGATTATTGAGAACGTTACGTTTGCCTTGATTCTAGAGCTTGTCCGACTCTCTTTTTCAAATAAACAGCATCTTCATCCATGGCTCGAAAGCCGAGTTGAGTGCATTAAATATTGAGAATCATGCCCTTTCGAATTTCAATCACAATCAAATTGATTTTCGATGTAATTCTCAATATTGTCCTTGTCACATAAGAGGTTTGGATAATGTTTATCCCCTGTTGCACTAAATAGTAACTTTGTGTGAGTAAGACTCTCCAACTCTTCTTTTCAAATAAGACGGCTTTTTCATCCATGGATCAAAGGGCAAGTTCAATGCACTAACTATTGAGAATCACGCTCTTTCGAATTTCAATCACAATTAAATCGATTTTCAATATAATATTCAATGCCATCCATATCACATAAGAAGGTTGGATAATGTTCGTCCCCCCCGCACTAAATAATAACTTTATGTGAGTAGTCTCCCCAACTCTTCTTTTTAAATAAGACAACCTTTTCATTCATGGCTCGAAGGCCAGGTTGAGTGCACTAACTATTGAGAATCACACCATTTCAAATTTCGTTCATAATCAAATCGATTTTCAATGTGATTTTCCATGCTGTCCAACTCACATAAAGAGGTTTGGATAATGTTCATCTCCAGCTGCACTGAATAACAACTTTCTGTGAGTAGCCTCTCTGACTCTCTTTTTTCCAAATGAAATGGCATTTTCATCCATGGCTTGAAGGCCGAGTTACGTGCATCAACTATTGATAATTATGCTATCCCGGTCGCACAAGAGGTTTGCATAATGTTCATATCCGTGACTAGCCTTTCCAACTCTCTTTTTCAAATGAGATAGCCTTTTCATCAACGGTTCCAAGGCTGGGTTAAGTGCACCAATTATTGAGAATCACGCCCTTCGAATTCCGATCTCATCCGAATCGATGATGATTCTCCGTGTCGTCAAAGTCGCACGAGAGGTTGAATGACGTTCGTTCCCCGCTGCACCAGTGGCAACCTACTTGTTGAGCAAGTTGGGGTGGCCAATCTCCGAATTCTCGACCAAGAGGAAGACTCCCTTTCGAGTCAAGCAACGGTGGACGTCCCGTGACGGGCGTCGACCCGCTGACTAGACCAATTTCGACTTCACTTACACGGCGTGCGGCCTTGATCATTGGGTATCTTCCCAAGCGCATCCAAGTTTTCCATTATCTTTCCGTGATCGTTTCCTCATATAATTGACTGTAAAATCACCAATGATTGAGATGCCCCTCCTATTTCCTTGACCTTCTCGAGGGGAAGGGACCGATGTGATTGGAGAGAGGCGGATTCGTCCGTTTTAACGTGAATCCTGAGCTAGTACCAAGACTTCCAGGCACGATCCGGATAGCTTGACTTAGCGGTTGAAGAACCGAATGTTGGGTGGTGAACGACTTTTTTTTTTTTTTGGGGGTCATCCATCTGAGTTTTGACTCATTTTTCTTTTACCTGGTCCGTACGCAATAATTCCTAGAGCCTGCAGTTGTTTTTTTAAGATGGAAATACTAGAACCGTCAAAATGGGTTATATACTCATTTCTTCCATCTATAATCGATAGGGACAGATTATTGTATGATTAGTTATATTCAATAAATGGATTTAAAATGGTAAATCCAAAATATTAACAGTACTAAATGGATTCGCAACTTATTTCAACCCGACCCACCTTTATGACTCTTCCTTCACTCTTTTTCGCCCTCACTCAACTTCACACTTGATCACTCTTTATTCTTACCTTAGTTTGAGATTGAGTTTTTCTAAATTAAATAAAATATGAAAATATTTTAGCAATATGAGTCAATTCGGATATATATTGGATATGAATTGGGTCGAATAGGGGTGACTAAATAGTATCACATAGAAAATGAGACAAAACATATTAAACAAATCAATTTGGATTAGACCAGTTTTCGACCCGACCCGCCCGCCCATTTGATGGGTTTAGGGAATACTGAGGCAATCAACAACTAAGAACAAGCTCGTTCATTTTGATGTCTAAGAACGAGTGAAATGGACCAAAGACCAAATTGAAATGCTTAGACAAACCATTCGAACCGTCGTATCGCTCTTCGAATGGGATTTATGGCTTAATGGGCTCAGGTAATCGCGCGAGCCCATGAGTTCCGGCTCTCAGAGCCCAAGGCCCATTCGGCCAGAACGCGGAACGACAGGTCGTTCTCCGTTCAGGGCGGTCCCGCTCGGGAGCCCCTGAAACGACGCGTCGGAGAGCGCTCCAGAATCCCACCGAGGGAGAACAGAATCGCCCAGAATTTCATCTTGCTCGCGAGCTGGCTCAATCCCTTCGCGACGGGGCCATCGATCTTCTCGAGAAAACTCTCGCGCGCTAGCACGGCGGAGGGAGGGCCGCCGCCGCCGTCTCCAATGCGGAGATCTTCGTGCGCTGGATCGTGAGCTCGCGTAGGTTTTGAATTCGATTGGTTTTGGTTTTTTTTTCGGGGGCGCGAGATTGGGAGGGAGCGGCGATGTACCAGTGGAGGAAGTTCGAGTTCTTCGAGGAGAAGCTGGGAGGGAAATGCGCGATCCCGGAGGAGGTGGAAGGCGAGATCACGTGCAGCTCCAGCGGCCGCGGGAAGCTCGTGATCGGCTGCGACGACGGCGGGGTGAGCTTGCTCGATCGCGGCCTCAAGTTCAATTACGGCTTCCGGGCTCACTCCTCCTCCGTTCTCTTCCTACAGCAGCTCAAGGTTCGGCCGCCTCTCCCCCTCGCCTTAGCGATCGACTTCGTTAGCGAAGAGCGTATTGCGCGTTGAGTTATTTGAGGGATGAGCTTAATTCGTGTCTCCTCTGGAGTTGTGGCCGGTAATTCAGATGATTCGTTTGCCTGCATCGATGTGGCGCACTGGTTATACATTTTTTTTTTCTTCCTAAAATTATATCTTGGCGGTGCTTTTATCTGAGTTCTTCGATTAAATTCTCCTTATGCGCGTGGATATGCTTTGTAAGGATGGCTTCGATTGCTTTCATCCTAAGTTGTCCGCTTAGTAAAGCGCATTTACTTTTTAGACAAACTTTTCTGGTATTCATGCCTATAATGTTTGTACCAGAGCTCTAAATTTCATTTCTGGTCCTAGAAATTACATGTAGACATGAGGATATGAGCATGTGCAGATTGGTTTTTATTTTCTTGTCTCCTAGAAATTACATTAGCTTCGCGACGGCAGAGATTGTAGAAAACAGGGGTTTGTAAGAGAGAATGCGGATTTGCTGTAAAATTTTAACTTCAGGGAGAAGTGATGTGTATATATTTTGTATGTTTATCCACAGCAACGCAATTTTCTGGTGACTGTCGGTGAAGACGAGCAATTATCTCCGCAGCAATCAGCTCTGTGCCTCAAGGTATTTGACCTTGATAGGAGGCAGGAAGAGGGCTCCAGTACGGCCAGTCCTGATTGTATTGGAATTCTTCGAATATTTACAAACCACTTTCCTGAGGCGAAGGTAATATATTTTATTTCTTATCTCCGCAGTCAACACCTAATTGGAGATAAGTTTCATGGTATTGAGAAGCTTTGGACGTGATGCAGATTACATCATTTTTGGTCTTTGAGGAAGCTCCTCCAATACTGCTCATAGCCATTGGCTTGGATAACGGTTGCATATACTGCATTAAAGGGGATATCGCGAGAGAACGGATCACACGTTTCAAACTTCAGGTGGACAATGCTTTGGATAGAAGCCAGTCTTCTATAACTGGTCTGGAGTTCAGAGTTGATGGTCCAGTCCTTCAACTATTCGCAGTGACTCCGGCATCAGTGAGCTTGTTCAACTTGCACAGTCAGCCTCCAGCCAGGCAAACACTGGATCACATTGGCTGTAATGTCAACAGCATTACAATGAGTGATCGTTTGGTATATCTTCTTTGTGCTTTATGCTCTTTTCAATAGTTTTGCAGTAATTTCTTTGCCATGTGCTGAGTGTTTCACTTTTCAGGAGCTGATAATTGGTCGACCTGAGGCTGTTTACTTTTACGAAATTGATGGACGTGGCCCTTGTTGGGCTTTCGAAGGAGAGAAGAAGTTCCTAGGCTGGTTTCGTGGCTATCTTTTGTGTGTTATAGCTGATCAAAGGAGTGGCAGAAATACTTTCAACATTTATGACCTCAAGAATCGTTTGATAGCCCACAGCCTAGTGCTTAAAGAGGTCTCTCAGATGCTTTGTGAATGGGGTAATATAGTTCTCATACTAAATGATAAATCTGCACTTTGTATTGGAGAGAAGGATATGGAAAGCAAATTAGATATGCTTTTCAAGAAAAACCTATATACTGTAGCCATTAACCTTGTGCAGAGTCAACAAGCTGATGCTGCTGCAACTGCAGAAGTTTTAAGGAAATATGGGGATCATCTATATTCTAAGCAGGATTATGATGAGGCTATGGCACAGTATATTAACACAATTGGTCACCTTGAACCTTCATATGTGATACAGAAGTTTCTAGATGCTCAAAGAATCTACAACCTAACAAATTACTTGGAAAAGTTGCATGAGAAGGGGCTTGCATCTAAAGATCACACAACGCTTCTGTTGAACTGTTACACCAAATTAAAAGATGTTGAAAAGTTGAATGTGTTCATTAAAAGTGAAGATGGTGTTGGGGAGCACAAATTTGATGTGGAAACTGCTATAAGGGTCTGTCGAGCTGCCAATTACCATGAGCATGCCATGTATGTTGCTAAGAAGGCAGGGAGGCATGAATGGTATCTAAAGATTTTGCTTGAAGACCTCGGGAGGTATGATGAGGCATTGCAATACATCTCAAGTCTTGAGCCCAGTCAAGCTGGTGTAACGGTCAAAGAATATGGTAAAATTCTCATAGAGCACAAACCAGTGGAAACCATAGAGATACTCATGAGGCTTTGCACGGAAGATGGAGAATCTACGAGAAGAGGAGCCTCTAATGGTGTATATCTACCTATGCTACCTTCTCCTGTAGATTTTCTCAACATATTTATCCACCATCCCCAGGCCCTCATGGAATTCCTTGAGAAGTACACAGACAAGGTTAAAGATTCGCCTGCACAAGTAGAAATACACAATACCCTTCTAGAGTTATACCTGTCCAATGACATGAATTTCCCATCAATATCACAAGCTAACAAGGATGGGGAGTTTGATACTAGAGCAAGACCAGCAGCAGCTGGAATTTCAAAAGTCGTGACTAATGGGAAACTGGTGTCAAATGACAAAGATATTAACAAGGAATGTTTAGAAAGACGTGAAAAGGGGCTTCGCTTGCTTAAGGTTGCATGGCCAGTTGACATGGAACATCCACTTTATGATGTTGACCTTGCCATAATTCTATGTGAAATGAATGGATTCACACAAGGGCTTCTCTACATCTATGAGAAGATGAAACTTTACAAGGAGGTAATTGCTTGCTATATGCAGGCCCATGACCATGAGGGTTTGATAGCATGCTGTAAAAGGCTAGGGGATTCGGGTAGGGGAGGGGATCCAACTCTTTGGGCAGACCTCCTGAAATATTTTGGTGAGCTTGGTGAAGATTGCTCCAAAGAAGTAAAGGAAGTCCTGACTTACATAGAGAGGGATGACATATTACCTCCTATAATTGTTCTTCAGATGCTTTCTAAAAATCCTTGCCTCACTCTCTCCGTTATCAAGGACTATATTGCAAGAAAGCTTGAGCAGGAATCTAAACTCATTGAAGAAGATCGACGAGCTGTTGAGAAATATCAGGTTATGTCCCTTTTTGCTTATCCCCTTTTACGTGCTTAATATTTTTGTATCTTGACTAATATTTGCTCGATCATTTTAACAAGTGAAATTTTGATTTATCTCTGTCCCCTCCTCCAGTTAGGTTATTATGTAGTTCCTTGACATATTATTGCTAAAGAGGGATTGATGTACTTATTTTACTTTAACATGTGAACTGATGGCTGCCAGTACATGATTTTCCATAGATGTTAACAAAATTGACATAATATCACACCACATCTTAATTTGGATATATTGAAAAGGAAGCATTATTGGTGTTTTAAGACGTGGAGATTTTGCAGTTATAGTTTTTTCTTGACTAATATTTGGAAAATTGAAACTTGTCGAAATGCTTTCCAAAGACAAAACATGAGTTTGCTCATTCTTGGCCTAATTACTGAAATGGAAGTTTGATGTGAGTTAATAGTGGGTCTTATTGACCGTCTAAGATGAACTGTTGATTAGAGGGAATGGCAAGATATAAGGACTGGTGGCTATAAAGCTGGAGAAAATTTGAGATTATCAAACTTCAGAATTTCTAATTAATTAATGATAGAAGCGTGAAGCAGCTAGCAGTGGCAACCGTGATGTCCTCTGTAACTGTGCATCTTTGACAAATTTATAGTACATTCGATCGTGCAGTTGATAATCATCTCTTTCATCGCAATTGATGGAGATCTTAATGAATGGGTTGGTATATGGGCAACATTTACGTGGAAACACATTGGATTAGAATCCTTGGCCTTCTTATTCATTTTTTATGGGTGACGTCGATATTATTTCCTGAAATATAATTAAATAATTCCTCCCCCGCGAAAGAGAAAAAAAAAAAACTACACAAGTGGACTTGGCAACTCTTTCAATTTGTGTCACATACACATTTTGCACTTTTGAGGCTTGATAGATTTGGTGAAGTTTTAAATCAAAATATGCTAGAACCATCTGGACTGACATTCTTTTTTTTTTTTTTTGGGGTAAATGCCTCTGCAGGAAGATACACAGACTATGAGAAAAGAAATTGAGGATCTTAGAACAAATGCTAGAATTTTTCAGCTTAGCAAGTGCACAGCATGCACATTTACGCTGGATCTCCCCGCTGTCCACTTTATGTGTATGCATTCATTCCATCAGCGTTGTCTTGGTGATAATGAAAAGGAATGCCCCGAGTGTGCACCGGAGTACCGGTCTGTACTGGAAATGAAGAGAAGTTTGGAGCAAAATGCCAAGGACCAAGATCGATTTTTCCAGCAGGTGAAGACATCAAAGGATGGGTTTTCCGTGATTGCCGAATACTTTGGAAAGGGGATAGTGAGCAAAACGAGCAACAAACAGACAGGTGCTCTTAGGTAGAGCAACACCTTCTACAGCAGTGGGCTGATGATTGACTTGTTGGGCCTTCATATTTTGCTCAATGCAATGCTACTCAAAGAATCTGATATCTGTTCAGAAAGGTGTTCATATGTGTCAAGTTGAGGGTGGGATAGTTCCCCATTTGTCTTTGATTTGCGAGTGCTGACCTTTCTGATTGAGTCGCTCCAGCCGTAAGTTGATGGGAAGTTCATGTTGCCCTAGCTGTGCATAAAGGAGGAGAATGGCAGTGCTACAGTCTCTGGGTTCATTGCCAATTTCATCGAGATTTGCTGGAGCTGGGGACATTTGGTTTTTAGTTACACATCTCAGTTTTGCAGATTCAATGTTTCCTGCATTTTCCGTCTCATTTGAGCCTTGTGATTGTGAGTTGTGATCTATCTGCCCTAGCCTGCAAAAGGGGATATTGCATCACCTTTGTTAAGTTTTTATTTTTGTTTACTTTTCTTGTAAGGTTTTATATGAATAATACAATGTGGCAGTTACCTACTAATGCTAATGCGATTCCGAGTGACGGATGCTGCTCGAATCACCCTTCTTCTATTCTTTCCTGTACACCTGCATGAATTACGCAAGTCACCTCTAACTTGAAATTAGCAGCATCTTGGGGAGAGAGTTTCGATGTTGGTTGTGCTTTCTTCTTGTCGTATTCGAAGCTGAACGATTAAGGCAGATAGACTTTGATGGACCTATGCACCACCATTTCCTAGGGAAGGGAGGTCTCTGGTCCCATGAATGAAGGGCGATCCAGAGACCTGCTAAAGATGGGGGGCAAAATAATTTCATATGGTCCATCACGTGATTTATTGCCCTAATCATCTAGTCAGTTTTGTAGTTTGAGTCAGAGCTTAATTTCTATGTCATACCTAACATCTTGGATGGGAGCTCTGCTAAGATGGATGGAATTTGCCTCTTCATCAGCTGGTTGTGGTTGTTTCTTTCTTGTTGGGTGTTGTTATCTTGGAGAATGCTGTCATGGGGCCCTAAATTATCACCTCAGAAAGCATCGATGCACAGTAATCACATACCTGTCTTATTCCATTGCTTCTATTGGAGAACAGGGAAGCTGTAGGAAAGGGCTAGTTGTCTCTGGTCAGTTTGGCATGGAATCAACAATTGAGGAGGGGGAATGTATCAGTGGTGGACGATACAGTATAAAGGCCAAATGCATAAATCGTATGTGCAGAAAAGGTGGAAGTGGTTCTGCAAGAGGACCACACGGTGTCTCCATTGTTCTCGAGTGGTATTTATGTTATTTCCCATTCTTTCTGGATACAGAGACCCACGTGTTCTTAAAAAGATAGGAATAAGGACATGGTATTGGTGTCTGCTTGGTCCTTGTCAAGAAAATCTCGAACTGAGTTGCTCTCCTCGTCCTCCTCCTCCTTCAACCTTAAAGAAAAGATTCTAGGATAAGGTGGGGCTTGTACCGTGTAACCATTTGTCCATGTCTACGTGCGGTGGTGGTGGTGGTGGTGGTGGTGGTGGTCCCAGCAGCCGAGGAAAGGAAGGAAACAAAACGCTGCACAGGTTCGCAAACATAAAAATTGCAATCAAGTTCGATTCGTTAACTCCATCCAGTTACAATAAAAAGAGAGGTGCTCGCGGCCATGAGTCGTGACTGAAAGGAAAACCAAAAGGAGGTGCGCGTGGAATGGGCCCTTGAGCTTGACGTTTGTACTGGTATCTGACTATTGAAACGAATAACCGATCGGAATACTAATGTGCAAAAAACTATCCACATGTGCTGGTCCCCCTGTCAACACTGTTCTCTCTCTTGGTCTTTGACGGTTTTCTTGCCTGGCCGTTCTCTGCTCCCTCTCTTTAAGGTTTGGTCGAATAGTTTGTAAGCCTTTTCTTGTCCATCGGCTGTGCCTTCATTTCCTTGAATGAATCGCTTGCAGCTTTGTTGAAGCTGTTCCTCGGTTATTATTTTAGTTTCTATTCCCAGGTTTCTAAAGCTCCTTTACGAACTTCATTTGGAAAATAATAGAAAGACAAAAGGAACAATAATCGCATTGATTGACAATCAGCAACTTTGCATTTCAGAATGCAATCATCTCGGTCCAGAGGAAGCCGATATGTCGTGATTGGGTCTTTCAGCTCAAAAGATAACGAGATAAGAGCGTAACGATCGCTTGAGTAGCCACGGTGGCGTAGTTTGAAGTTCCTGAAAATGGCTTCATCTTCTTCGCTGCAGATTCGGTGCGAAGGCTTCTCAACTCTAGAGATTTCGAGGGAGTTGTGGTAGATGAAGGGTTTGTAAAAATGCTTCTGTAGACTATACATTTGTTTAGAGGACCCTAATCGGGAAATCATCGTGGGACCTTCTTATGTCTTCTATTTAAGACTTCGTTTGTTTCACACAAAATAATTTCTAAAAATATTTTCCGTATTTTCCTAGTGTTTGTTTCATAAAAATGAAACCCTTGGAGAAAATATTTTTCATAAAAGGAAAAAAAAGTCTTTTAAATTAAGGGAAAATATTTTCCACTTTTGAAAAGTGGAAAATATTTTGTTCACTTGATCTCTCTTATCTTACACCTTTACAAATTCTCACTTCCTCTTCCCCTTACTTTTTCTTCTTTTCTTTTTTTGTTTGAATTATTTTTAATTTCCTTTTTTTTTGCTTTTTCTTTTTTTTGTTTCCTATCTTTTTCTTTCTTGGCTAGTCGTCAACCATTGCCAAGCGAACCTCAAGCTCGTCGATCTCAAGCTTGCAAATGCACTCTTGCTTATCATTTTCTTTATTTATTTTACCTTACAGTTGTACATTACTTAAGCAAAGAGCTCTACATGTTTTGCTTCTTTTTTCTTTCGCTTATTAGAACAAAAAAGACGCCGTTGGCTTTTGTGTCTCCACTACGGTGGTGTCGTTGGCTTGAGCTTTGTGCCTCCCATGAAAGGTGCTAAGTTCGAATCCCAGCGACGTTACTTGGTGACTTAACCGCTGGTTTGAGTGTGATGGCCAGCTTGCGTCAGCCCTAAGTTCTTCCCGCTAGCTGTCGGCTTTCTGGGTATCCTGGATCATAAAATAAAAAAATAAAAAGACGCAGAGGGAACCACCCACCTGGGTGGGGTTGCTAGCGGCGAGCTTCTCCCCCTAACACAAGGGGAGGAGTTCGATTCCCGGGCATCGCAAGGGCGACTTACCCGAGGCACGAGGGGTGATGGTGACTCACGTGCCTCCCCAGGGTTTACTCCGCCACGCTGTTGGCGTATGGGCTTCCCTAACAGGCCACTCAACTAGAAGATTCTTATAAGAGTTGTACATGCTTTGCTTCTTTTCTCTTGTGTTTTTTTTTAAAATCCATACAAATATTTAATAGGTCGATAAGTGATGTATGCTTAAGTGGTGAAATCTTAGAAAATATTTTCCTTACCGAACACCGGAAAATATTTTCCGAAACATCTTCAAGTTTTAGTCGAACATCAAAAAATATTGTTATTTTCCTGGAAAATGACTTATGAGAAAATATTTTCCGGAAATTACCCATTTTCCATGAAACGAACGGACTCTAAGTACTGAATAATAGTCATCGATGATGCAAAGTCATTTTGTCAACGAGCCCAAGGAGATGAACAATAAAAATCCCTTTGATTTAATTGGACTAATTGTCTTTTTCTTCTTCTTTTGACGCAACGGTTAGTGCAAGCTACATCAGTGTTATTTGTATTAAAAATTATAAAGAAAAATCATGTCTAATTGAATGGAGTTGATGGGGGTATTAATTGACGTAGAAAGTTAGTGAGAATAAACTTACCTCGAAGGGACGGAGGTGCTGATATATATAAAGTCTAGCATGTTGGTTCCAAAAGATTACACAGATATTAAGGGCGCGTTTGATAACGATTCTGTTTCCGAGAGTAAATTCTATCAGAAATGATTTTTTTTTTTTTTTTGTTCTCGAGAACTGATTCTAAGCCGTTTGGTAACTGTCCAAAATTTCTGATTTTGAAATAGAATTGCGTTTGGTACCGTGCTCATTGATTATGTTTCAAATTATTTTCTTTTAATTTTAAAATAATTTTTATAATTTTTTTTTCTTTTTTTTTTTTTTCTTTTTTCTTCTATTCTTCTTCTTCTTCTTCTTCTTCTTCTTCTTCTTATTCAGGCTGGTCGTCGGTCCGGCGAGCTCACCAGAGTGTCGCCAGCCCTCGGCGAGGCCGGCCCTCGTCGGCCGAGCCTCGCCGGGGCTAGGCGAGGCCCATTTGGCCACTGGTGGGGCTGCGCATCAAGAGGCAAGCCCAACCCCGGCGAGGCCCGCTTAGCCACTAGTAAGGCCCGCTTGGCCACTGGTGAGGTTTGCCTCTGGCAAGCTCACTGGACCTTGCCCTGGCTTGGTGAGCCTTCGATGAGCTCGTCGAACCAATTGCCGGCGAACCGGCGACCGTTGACACCCGAAATTTTTATCGACATTTTAATCATCAATTTTGCAAAAATACAAAAAATAAAGAGCCAAAAAGAAAAAGAAAACAAAAAGAAAACAAAAAAAAAACAAAAAAAAAAAAGAAAACAAAAAGGAAACAAAAAGAAAAAGGAGAGAAAAAGAAAAAAACATAGAAAAAGAGAAAAAAATAATAGAAAAGGGTGCTGGGCGAACGGTTTGGGGGGGGCATTTTTCCGGATCTTTTTTCGCTCACGATCTCTCTCTGAAATTCTCTCTGGACATCTCTCTCTCCCACCGACTTTCCCTTCTCGTCTTCACGCGCTCTTTTCCTTTGGCCGCACCACCCCTCGTCGGCGTTCAGCTTCTCGCCGGCGAGCTTTCCGGCGTTGTCAACCGTCCTCAACGCTCTTCTGCCCTTCCTCAAGTCCCAGGCGGCTGTGATTAACCGGAAAAGTCACCGGTGATCTTTTTGTACCCAATCTGGTGGCTGTTATGTCCAGTAGCAAACCGGAGCAAATCCGGTGTCATCTTCAGCATCTCCAGCAATCTCAGTCCCTCTTGGACAGTCCTTAACGTTCCTAAGGGTTGTGGTGGCTCGGTGATAGTTCATGGGAGTTCGTTTCACGCGAAAACATTAAGAGCTCTCAAGAATTTCGACCTCTTCCTCGGCATTTCTTCGAGCCCTAAAAGACGGGGCAACGACCGATGGAGAAGCTCGAATCGCGAAGTTCAGCCTCAAAGATAGAAATCCGAAGCTCGATTGACGGCGGTGACGACAACGACGCTTAACCGATCTTCTCTTTGGATCGGGCTCACCGGATCTATGAGCTTTCTTTCTATCCCTCTTGATCTGTTAGGGTTTGGATTTCTGTTCTCTCTCTCAATCCGTTCGGGTCTTGGATTCTGACCTTCCCCTCTCTCGTTCGTTTTCTCTGGTAATCGCTCTCGGTTGGATCTAACGCCCTCGTTGCGAATCGCGCCCTTTCGGAGCTCGAGATACGGTGGTTCGGGTTCACGCCGAGTTGGAAGCCTCGGCTCACTCTCTCGTCTCGCTCGATCGCATTCGTATCACCGATAAACCAGGTAAACTCATTCCCCTCTCTCCCGCTCCGTTGCAAAAAGATTTGTAGAAGAATCACGTTCACGTAGTTCGGTGTGATTCACTTAAGATCCGAGCTGTAACTAGATGACTTGTGATGGCTTTGTGATTTTAATATTGATTTCAGAATGTTAGATGAGAACATAGCTTCAGTCCCATTCCATAGCTTGAGTTAATCGTTTTGTTGTATGAAGTGTTTGACGAAATACCTCAAAAGCATGAGCGAGAAATAGATCATGATAATGTCAGATCTGAAAACGTGTTGATATGAAACATTTCTTAGAAGTTGATTTACCGAGTATATAGATCTGATACCACTCATTGTGCCATTGTTACCGAACCTGTGTTGTTTATTGTGTTACGTGTTCGATCCGACCTTCTCGCTTGTTATGTGCAAAATGACGTGAGATGAGCGGGTTGCTGTGGTTGTCTGTGTTCGAAGTCTTCATATAGGTTGAAGATGGTTCGATTATCTTTCCAATGAGCTATAGAATGCCCTCATGTTAAATGGTTTTGCAGGTAGGAGTCATAAGGGGAGGCGTGCTTGTAAACCCTTTGTTTTGCAGGTGGTGTGAGGTTGTATGAATGTATGTGGGTTTATATTGAAGTGCTGGATGTTTTAATTTAAATGCATGTTTACCAGCTTTAGCACGACACCGCACACACAACCGCGGTCTAAAACCCGATCGCCCAATTTAGGACCTAGGAGGGTTTATGGGTGGAATCTGCGAGTGGATGCTCGTGGTAATCCATTACTTACATAAACCCGCTCATCCCAACCGATAAAAATAGCACTGACCGACGATAGTAGCGGTGGGTAAACTATTTTTATCCTTTGGGATGAGGACCTTGAGCCTTTAGCACCCTTACCTTAGGCGTCAAAACCTCACAGTTTCATGCGACATGTGACTTGTGTTTGCCATGTGTTTTGTGGGTACGTGATCGTTCCTTTTTTATCATCCTTATCTTTTTACTTTCCATATTCCAATTATGCGTTTTATATTCCAACGACGATATGTTTAATCATGAGTGCCCTTTAGGTTTAGGTTTAGATGGGTAAACCTGAAGTGGATGTGATCCCATGCTTGGGAATCTCAAGACTGTTGGTGAATCTCGACCCAAGACATCAAGACTGTGGAAAAATTCCCGAGCCTCAGGGATTTCAGGGAGCTCATATTATCAAACAAGAAGACGATGCTTTGATCGATGAGGAACGCTTGGCCCATGATAACAAGCGTCTCCACACGATCCCACCTAGTTCTTAGGTTTCGAATTCATATTTCTTTTCTTGTAAAGGGAATTCTTTTGTGTTTCCCTCATTTCTATCGAGATTTACTTGTATTCATCTTCTTATCACATGTAAAATCACATGTAAAATCGAACCACTTTGTAAGCTTAAAGAAAGCAAGGTTCTGTTTCCCTTGTAATTGTTCGATTGGAATGAATGAAATTCATGAACATTTTCATGTAATTTTTAGAAAAGGGGCATTCTGATTAAATATTTGTCGTCGTTCCTTTTCAATTGTATAATTTCTTTTGAAGAAATTTTGATAAGAGGATGTTATATGATACTGGGATCATATACACTTCTTATCATTATTTCATCTCAAGAAAATATAGAATTGACTAGGATTTGTACTTTAATGATCTCTTTTAACTTGTACTAATTCGAGTCATTTTCTTTCACAGGAGGTTTTGAAAAACGGCTGAAAAAAGATTTGTTATACAAACTCGCCGCCAAACAAAGATGGAAAACGAAGATACCCGAGCTCGTGTCATTAATATGGAGAATCAAATGACACAGCTAGTGACGTTATTGGCTGATCTCTCTAGCCAAGTCAAAAACTTGACATCTGCTTCTTCTAACATGAATATTCCTACCGCACCCCCTAAGGTACCGGTAGTAGAGCCCGTGGCAAAAGGGCCTATGGAAGAGATTCTCACTGCAATCCCGATAGTTATCGGCCCAGAGCCTCCATCTAAAGAGGTTCCGACTTCACACTTCGATGAGGAGAATTCAAGGCGCCTAGCAAAGATCGAAGAGCGCCTTTGCATGCTGCAAGGCTATCAGTTGCAGGGGCTTGATAAACTGTCACCCTTCGCCAAAGTTACAGTCCTTGAATTCTATAAGGAGCCGGAGTTCACAAGAAAATACGACGGCATCGGATGTCCGAAGACTCATTTGAAATACTATCTGGGCAAGATGGCCCGTCATTCAGATAATCCCCCGCTCTTGATCAATTCATTTCAGGACAGCCTGGTTGGTCCTGCGTTAACCTGGTTCATAGAGTTGGACATGGAGAAAATCCGTACTTGGGAAGATCTCGTTGATGAATTCCTTCAGCAATACAAATTCAATACTGAAATTGCTCCGACTCGAGAAGAATTGGTTCGGGTCGAGAAAAGAAGAACTGAATCATTTAGGGCCTACGCTCAAAGATGGAGGGTCACTGTGTTTCAAGTAAAACCGCCATTATCTGAGAAAGAGACCATGAAGTTGCTGCTTCAAGCTATGCCCCGTGATTTTTTCGAAAAGATGTACAACCATACTTGTATGAATTTTGCTACATTTGTAGAGTTGGGAGAACGTATTGAGGGGATCATGCGGGAAGGAAGGTTGTTCGAGAACACAAATCGTCGATATAACCCGAAGAGGGATAAAGAATCGACTGTGGAGATCGCCTATGTACAAAATTTCTCTTCTCAGAAGCCGTATAATCCTCAAATTCATAAACCCTCCATGAAGGTAGAGGGTTCTTCCAGGAAATTTGAGCATAAAGGAAAGGCCCCTCAAAGGCAATTTACTCCATTGCCTAGACCCATGTCACAACTACTTCCAATGCTGATCGAAAATCATCTTGTGGCGAAAGAGATCCCAAGGGATAATCCACCAAAGTTTGTCGGATTCGACCTTCATAAGACATGTGAGTATCATATGGGTGAAAAAGGTCATCATGTAGACAACTGTCTGATGCTCCGTTATAAGATCCAGGATTTGCTGGATAAGAAGCTGCTCACCTTTAAAGACTCAGCACCAAATGTCCAACAAAACCCCCTTCCAAAGCATTCTGAAGATGTCAACATGGTTGGCACTATCGATATAGATGAAGATCCTACAGTTCCCACTGTGTAAAGGGGATGTTTCTAGTTCTTGCATTTAATTTTTAGCTGTATTCGATTCATTTCTCCCCTGCGAGGGAATTCTATTCATTTCTCCCCTACGAGGGAATTTCATTCATTTCTCCCCTGCGAGGGAATTCCGTCATTTTATTCGTTTGCGCTTGTAATAATCTGGATCATAAACTTTCTAGATCCAAGATGATATACGTTGTAATGCAATTTTCGCATATCAATAAAATTCATGTTTTGTTAATAGATGTGTGAGGCCCAAATCAGTCCTATGATGATGCTTTGAGGCCTGAGCCTCCACACAATCTATAGTTTCAAAATTTTTTAGTGGAACGAAGACGTCCAATGACATGAGGATTAGTTCCCAATAAGTTTTTCCAAAACAACTTGAATTTGAAAAGAAGTTTTTCATGACATTTATATACATTGCATTCATTCATATGTATATATACTAACCATTTTTCGATTACATCTCAGGCATGACATTTCACATCATGATAGTCATTTGCATGGCTCAGATTCGCATTCGAGAGACTTTGACGAACCCGATTATTCTGACTCAGAGGATGAAGATAATCTTCAAGGTATTAAAAAAAAGAATGACTCAGACATGAAGAGTCCAAACCTCCTACCACCGAACCACCGGTCACTGTAAATTTGGGAGATTCAAACAACCCTAAAGAAACCAAGATTGGGGCAGGTCTCTCTCAAGCGGATGCCAATGGATTAATTGGGCTCTTGAAAGAAATATACGAAGGAGAGTGTGGCACTCATATGAGCGGTCATCTCTTGGCTAGAAAAATCATGAGGCTCGGTTACTATTGTTTGACCATAGAAGCCGATTGTATTCAGCATGTGAGGTGCTGTCATCAATGCCAAGTCTATAGAGACAAAATCAATGCTCCTCCTAATGAGCTACATCAAATGTCCAAGTCTTGGCCTTTTTCAATGTGGGGCATCGACATCATCTGACCGATTAATCCTAAAGCATCGAATGGACATCGTTTTATCTTAGTAGCAATTGATTACTTCACCAAATGGATTGAAGCCAATTCTTATGCCCATGTTACTGTAAAGAGTGTGGCAAAATTCATCCGTTGTGATATCATCGCCCGATATGGAGTTTTTGAAGCGATCATCACAGATAATGGATCAAACTTGAACAATAAAGTGGTGGATGATTTACTTGGAGAATTCCACATTCGCCATTTGAATTCTTCTCCTTACCGCCCACAAATGAATGGAGCTGTGGAAGCGGCAAATAAGAACATCAAGAAGATTTTGGCCAAAACGGCGGAAAATTATCGTGATTAGCATGATCGATTACCATATGCTTTTTTTGCTTATCGAACTTCAATTCGTACTTCGACTGAGGCAACACCATTTTCATTGGTTTATGGGATGAAAGCTATATTACCCATAGAAGTGGAAATTTCTTCACTGAGGGTACTTTCTCAAATCAAACTCTCTGAAGCTGAATGGGTTCAGCAAAGATTTGAACAACTTAATATGATTGATGAAAAGAGGGTAAAAGCCTTATGCCATGGACAAAGCTATCAGAAGAGGGTAGCTAAATCATTCAACCGCAAGGTTAGACCAAGACATTTTGAGATTAACGATCTTATCTTGAGGAAGGTTTTACCTATCATTTCAGATCCTCGTGGGAAGTTTACTCCAAACTATGAAGGCCCATATATTGTAAAGAAAGTGCTACCTAGTGGGGCACTAATCCTTGTAGAAATGGATGGTCATGAATTGCCAAGACCTGTAAATGCTGATGCTATCAAGAAGTATTATCCATGAACAAAGTGAAAGGCCTTTGAGCCATTTTTGGATTGAATCTAAGCCCTTTTAGGATGTTTGCATCATGCATTTTCATGCATACATATTGCATCTACATGTTTGTTCATTTTGCAGGATCTCTGATGAAGATTCTACCTATCCTCAAGAGGTTCCTCTCAAGAGTGCAAAACTTTCAAAAGTGTCAATTCTTCTTTAGAACTTAGAAGTGACCATGTTCCTTAGAATGCCAAAAAAAGTCATTTTAAACTTTAGAGTCGGTTAGAGCTCTAGAAATATAGTTAAAACTCTAAAAATGAACCCATGTGCTAAGCAAAGCCTGTTCTGTCTACAAATTTTGTCCAATCTTATTCTAAAAAATCTCCCTAGTAAGGTCAAAGAAATATGTCCTTTCAGACAAAATTTCATTATATTTTCATTTCCCCAAGGAGCTGAATTTAACTAAAGTGGGTTTTGAAAAACCTGAAAAAAAAATTGTTAAATATGCCAAGTGGTAGTGCTTAAAATGATGAGAGGCAGCCCTTTTACCAAACACGTCCTCATACACTATGAGAGAATTGAGTGGAAAGAACCATGTCTTAGGGCATAGGATTCATTCATGGTGAATACATGATTTGAAATGATAAAGGCACTTTATTTCTTAATCCCAAACACTATTGATATCCCTTGCAAGCCACTTCGAGCCAAATAGGGAGCATTTCAAAATAACCCTGTCAAGAACAACCCCACATTGGGGCAAAATAGGAGGTCTTGGTTGAAAATCATGGAGCAAAATATTAAGAAAGATTTTATTGTTTCACTTGCATCAATCTTCTTGTGCTAGCTTCAGGTGATTTCTTATCGAAACTCGAAGCACCCCAAAGTGACGAAGAGCATTCCGTTCACTACCACAAACACAATTATCCTTTGCTTAGCCAATTTGAGCCTTATGCAATTCTTTCACAACCCCAAGTGATGATTATCTTCCTACACTGGGGCAAGGCACATGATTTACCAACAAAATTGAGAATATTGGCAATGTTTATAAATGCCACTTGAGAGTCCTAAATACTCAAAAGAGAATGAAAACTAGGGGGCATGAAAAAGCAGTGCGCCTAGTAAAAGCAAGGCCAATGCCCATGAAAAAAAAAGAAAAAAAAAAGAAGAAGAGCGAAATCCATGATCATGCAAAAGATCATTCATTGAAAAACCAAAAGAAATGTCTTGCAAGAGAAAACATGTATTGCAAGCAATGTTATTAGAACAAAGAGCGAAGCTCTCATGTCTCAAGACAAATTACCAAAAGGACTCTCGAGATAAGTTAAATTTCAAGAGTCGAATTTTTGAGAAGTCGTGTGATGGTAATGATGCCAAGATAATCACTCGCTTTTTAACCCTTTAATATCTGAAAGTTTTTCAAGCCTTTCTAAACCTCACCCGAACCAACACTACAACCCTTATCCGAAGTCTCTTCCGATTGGGATGATTCGAGTTGAAATGAGAATATCACATAGGAGCTACCGCTAGAAGGAGTGGAAACAATCCTATCTTATCTTATCTTCAAGGTTCTTGACTTGTAAGCCTGACGAAGATATTGATTGAATATTCATTTCTTAGCCTCAAAGTGCATACCCTTTGTGTAAGCCCATGACCAAGCCATCATTACGGTCCCTTTAAAAGACCTTTTGATCAATGGATTGTATTCATTGTGAACGTTTCCGAAAACCTTAGACATAGGTTGAGTGAGACTTCTTCAGTGAGGATTAAACAGTTTTCCCATATCAATGGTTGGGAACAAAAGCCCTTTTTGAGAGTCAGTGTGAAAGACCTTTTTTGATTAGGATATATTCACTTGGCATATTTTGACTTAACCCTTAGATGGTTAATCAAATCTCATTTTGTTAAAATCCTCTCTAAAAGATTTGACAATTGGCATTATTTTGCAAGATTGGTTCTCAAGTAATCTTGAAACTCTTTTTCAAAATATTTGTTCCTTAGTGAACCGGTTTTGGTCATCCTAAACCATATCATTGTCTCTTGAGTTCTAGGTCAACTTAAAACCTTGTCCCCAAGTTCTAGGTCAACTTAAAACCTTGTCTCCAAGTTCTAGGTCAACTTAAAACCTTGTCTCCAAGTTCTAGGTCATCTTAAAACCTTGTCTCCAAGTTCTAAGTCATCTTAAAACCTTGTCCCCAAGTTCTAAGTCATCTTAAAACCTTGTCCCCGAGTTCTAGGTCAACTTAAAACCTTGTATCCAAATTCTAGGTCATCTTAAAACCTTGTTCCCAAGTTCTAGGTCATCCTAAAACCTTGTCCCCAAGTTCTAGGTTCTCTTAAAACATTGTCTCTTAAGTTCTAGGTTATCTTAAAACCTTGTCTTTTAGGTTCGTGGGTCCATCCTTAAACCACACAGTGAGACTTTTCTTCCAGTCAAAACCCGTTTTTACACGGTGAGACTTTTCTCCTAGTCGAAACCCATTTTTACACGGTGAGACTTTTCACCCAGTCGAAACCCGTTTTTACACGGTGAGACTTTTCTTCCAGTCGAAACCCGTTTTTACACGGTGAGACCTTACATCCAGTCGAAACCCATTTTTACACGGTGAGACATCACATCCAGTCAACATATGTTTTTATACAGTGAGACATCACATCCAGTCAATATCCGTTTTTACACGGTGAGACATCACACCCAATCGAAACCTGTTTTTACACAGTGAGACCTTTCTCCCAGTCTAAACCATACGGTTCGTAGGTTGTCCTTAAACCATTCCTTTTCCATTTAGTGATTTCATTGTCTTCATTCCATTGCACGAGAAAGAGAAGCAGAAATAGAGCGAATAAACCCAAATAAGAGTTCAGATACCCTGATGAGCAAAGGTAAGTATCAGGTACGTCCTTAACCAACCGTCATTACTTTTGTCGTTGTTTTTTTTTCAAAGCTAGGTTGACTAAAAATTTCAGGTATCAATTTTGTCTTTGAGTGGAACCTCTTCGAACTCCCACTCAAAGAGGGGCAAATGACACCCGAAATTTTTATCGACATTTTAATCATCAATTTTGCAAAAATACAAAAAATAAAGAGCCAAAAAGAAAAAGAAAACAAAACAAAACAAGAAAACAAAAAGGAAACAAAAAGAAAAAGGAGAGAAAAAGAAAAAAACATAGAAAAAGAGAAAAATAATAGAAAAGGGTCTTTGGGCGAACGGTTTTGAAAGGGGGGGCCATTTTTCCAGATCGACTTTGGCTCACGATCTCTCTCGGAAATTCTCTCTGGACGTCTCTCTCTCCCACCGACTTTCCCTTCTCATCTTCGCGCGCTCTTTTCCTTTGGCCGCACCACCCCTCGTCGGCGTTCAGCTTCTCGCCGGCGAGCTTTCCGGCGTTGTCAACCGTCCTCAACGCTCTTCTACCCTTCCTCAAGTCCCAAGCGGCTGTGATTAACCGGAAAAGTCGCCGGTGATCTTTTTGTACCCAATCTGGTGGTTGTTCTGTCCAGTAGCAAACCGGAGCAAATCCGGTGTCATCTTCAGCATCTCTAGCAATCTCAGTCCCTCTTGGACAGTCCTTGACATTCCTAAGGGTTGTGGTGGCTCACTGATAGTTCATGGGAGTTCGTTTCATGCGAAAACATTAAGAGCTCTCAGGAATTTCGACCTCTTCCTCGGCATTTCTTCGAGCCCTAAAAGACGGGGCAGCGACCGGTGGAGAAGCTCGAATCGCGAAGTTCAGCCTCAAAGATAGAAATCCGAAGCTCGATTGACGGCGGTGACGACAACGACGCTTAACCGATCTTCTCTTTGGATCGGGCTCACCGGATCGGTGAGCTCTCTTTCTATCCTTCTTGATCTGTTAGGGTTTGGATTTCTGTTCTCTCTCTCAATCCGTTCGGGTCTTGGATTCTGACCTTCCCCTCTCTCGTTCGTTTTCTATGGTAATCGCTCTCTCGGTTGGATCTAACGCCCTCGTTGCGAATCGCGCCCTTTCGGAGCTCGAGATACAGTGGTTCGGGTTCACGCCGAGTTGGAAGCCTCGGCTCAGCTCTCTGTCTCTGGCTCGATCAGTATTCGTATCACTGATAAACCAGGTAAACTCATTCCCCTCTCTCCCCGCTTTCGTTGCAAAAAGATTTGTAGAAGAATCACGTTCACGTGGTTCAGGTGTGATTCACTTAAGATCTGAGCTGTAACTAGATGACTTGTGATGGCTTTGTGATTTTAATATTGATTTCAGAATGTTAGATGAGAACATAGCTTCAATCCCATTCCATAGCTTGAGTTAATCGTTTTGTTGTATGAAGTGTTTGACGAAATACCTCAAAAGCATGAGCGAGAAATAGATCATGATAATGTCAGATCTGAAAACGTGTTGATATGAAACATTTCTTAGAAGTTGATTTACCGAGTATATAGATCTGATACCACTCATTGTGCCATTGTTACTGAACCTGTGTTGTTTATTGTGTTATGTGTTCTGATTTGACCTTCTGTGCAAAATGACGTGAGATGAGCGGGTTGCTGTGGTTGTCTGTGTTCAAAGTCTTCATATAGGTTGAAGATGGTTCGATTATCTTTCCAATGAGCTATAAAATGCCCTAATCGGACTTCATTTAATATGGGTTTTGCCTGTCCAAAGTTAGGTCCAGAATCGGCCAAATATTTGTTTTTCTGTTTCAGATGACCTTCTGTATAAACCGCTTGATATGAACTGGTAGATGATGTTATTAGGGTTTAATGTCTTCTAGAGATTTGTAATAGACTTTTCAAGTGTTCCATAGACATATAATACGTGCGATTTAGCCACCATTTGTCTTGCCTGATGCTTCTTGCAAAGAGCACTAATCTGCTGATGTGTTCTGCTTGTTATGATCTGATCTGACCACTTATACAAATGACTTTGCTTGAGCTAGGAAAAGACCTAAATTGCAATTGTCACCTAATAGGAATTCGTAAAGGACACCTTGAGCTTTCTAACGATGCCTTGTTTGTCCAATTTGCCCATCATTTGCCCTATTTTTTTTCTTTTCTTTAGATCAAGTTTTGAAGTCTGAATTTGTCTTGACCTGCAGTGCTGTCTTGTCTCTATGAATCTGACTGTCTACCAATTTTGTATGATCTTATACATAATGATCTTGAGGATAAATTCTCAATGAAAGCTGTCCATAATATCCATGTCCATCCCATGCTAAAATTTGAGAATTTTTAAGGTCAAGTAACCTTAGAATTCAAGTTGACATGTAGCAATTTAAATTGTTATGCATTTTGCTCCTAATGACAAGTCACATATCAATGTTAATGGATTTGTGTGACCTTTTTGCACATGGATTTAGGGTTAAATGTCTAAATCAAACTTTTTCTTCACATTTAACCCTACATCATGTTCAAATTTCATGATTTTCATGCATTGATTAGGTGGCTTAACAAATCAGTTATCATGCATCATTCTCTGATTTGCTTATAATTGATTTACATGCTTTAGTAATTGTTGCTTTTCGGTCATGAATTTGACTTTACTTGAACTTGATATGCCTCAAGAAATTCCATTCATGAAAGTTGCTCTTTATAAAGTGCTTGATTTATGTGCCTTTTTCTTAGAGCAAATCATACATGGGTTCTACCCCAATTGCTTTGATCTTAGTTGTGATTGTTTCTTTTATTTGTATGCACCTAGTCATAAATTTCTTAGATTAGGTTTAGCTTAGGACCTTGAAGATGGTGGAGGTCGATGTCCATTCCGACTGTTACTCTGTAATATTCGTTTTTCTCCCGACATATGTCTCGGGTTCCTTGTGTTGTATAAAACCCGACGAGTTGCGGGTTTTCCCTTTTCCTTTTTTTTTTTTTTTAATTGTGTTTTCTCTTTTATATTTTTAGAATTGCATGATTAGGTTTATTGCTTTCTCTTGATTGTTTACTTCATGTCTTGCACTTTCAATTTCATTGATTGTTTTCTTTTTTTTTTAGAAATAGAATAGCATGAAAATGATCAACCACGCATGATCACTTAAGCCTAGGAATTGATGATCCCGAAAATGTAAAAAGAAACGCATGGACATGTTAGGAAAAACACAAACATACTGTTTAGGTACCGAAAGGGCGCTAATAGCAATATTAACGTAACCCAAGTCCCCGAACCTAGATATCTGGTTGCGTAGGAATCGAGGAACACTCCCGACTCTCGATTGGGTTTCTAGCCGACCCCCAAAGTTAAGGCTAGTGGCGACTCCCGTCTATTTTTAGGTTGTCATAAATAAGTAGATCGTATAAATAAATCCGTCGTCACACGGGGTATGAGTTTCGATGAAACTCACTATGGTTTAGCATACTTGATGTGGGAATAACCCAAAGAATGAAGTGATGCCATTCTAATGGGTGAAGCGTACTATCAAGAGGGCTACCATGGTAAAAGTACCCTTAAATTCGATATCCACATTCGACTCCTTTTTTTTTAGGTGTATCGCTTATGTGGGTATGGATCGTGACATTCCGCTGTCACGTGGGGTACGAGCTTGGGAGAGCTCGCGATCTCGTGAAGGAAACTCATGAGAGGCTTGATCCAAAAGGCGAGATGATGACGTCTTTTGGAATGCAAGCCGTGAGGGAACTTTCGTGATCAAGTACCCCTAAATCCGACATTTCCCCCTTTTCTCTCCTCACGATAATGAGGGATACGAGGGCGGCGAGATCGGGTCGCGACAACGACAACAGCAAACGGTGGTGGATGTGGGCAGATGGTGGTGCACGCTTGAAGAAGAAGAAGCAAAGAGAAGAATAGTTAAATTTGATTCTTTTTTCTGATTCTGGAACAATAATCATATATATACATTTTATTCTTGATTCTACTCCCAATTTGTTCCCGCAAACAAAAATTTTACCAAACACGATTTTGTTCCCAAATTGATTCCGGAAACAAAGAATCAGAATTTGACCACATTTGGATGGTTACCAAATAGGGCCTAAAACTCATTTGTTCCGCGAAAAATACATATTTTGAAAAAATATAAAAATGATTGGTTATATTATTTGAAAATAATTAACTAATAAATAATTTATACCTAAATATTTTTGTAGACAATAAATATTTTTTATTTATTCATTTTTGTAGACAGAATAAGTGATCATTTTTATAAAATGATTTCAAAATTGTTCATTTTCTATAAAACAAAAAAAAAAATCCTAAATCTTTTGTAGTAAGGTTAGTACAATCTCAAACCTTTCAAGTGTGACAATTTAATTTTAAACCTTTTAATGAATTGTTAATTTAGTCTATTCAATTAATATTGGGTGAATATCGCTGATATGGCGGTTCAATCAATATCAACCGTCTTATATAGCACGATCAGTGATGAGGTGGATAACCTTTTAATTATTTTTAGAACTTTTATTGAGTTTATTTCTTTTTCTTTTTCCTCTTTTTACAAAGGTTGGTGAGTTAAGGTTTGATGACCCTCACTACCCCTAAGCAAGGGCTGTGAGGCCCTTGCCAACGATGGACGAGTCTCATAGCCCTCAACAACCACAATAAGGGTTGTGATGTCTTTGTTGTCGCCCGCAATGGCCTAGGCAAGGGTGTCATGACCCTTGCTAGATCTAGGGAGGGTTGTGACCCTTGCCCAAGGGCCAATGGTAATCGCCAAGCCTTGCCCAGTGGCTGGTGGACGTTGTTGGCCTTGTATAAAAAGAGGAAAATGGAAAGAAAATAAATTATGAAAAAATTGTCCACTAAAGTGATATTTAAACAAAATTAGTCGGAATAACTAAATTGACAATTTGTCAATAATTTTTGGACTAAATTGGTATAATTGAGAATTGAATTGGTAGCGATACAATTAATTTATAACCTTTTAGATCATTTCTCCTATTTAGAACGGTGAACCAAGTTACATAAAGAGTAGTATTTGAGTTTAGACAGGCATGGGATAAGTCTAGTTAGCAAAGGTGCCTTCCTCTAAGAATGACTCTTCTCAATCCCATTCGAGTGTCATTCGGTTTGGCTAGGTTAGTGAAACAGCACCAAAATGAAAGTGTTAAAAAAGGCCTTCTATTATTGATTTGCAAATGTACATTCAAATGGATGGAAAGTGCTGATGGTACAAAAAGAATGTCGATGTTTCAGCAAAATATCAAGAAGGTATTGACCCAAGGGAGACCATGGCCCCCCATCAGATCACTTTAGTTGGTACAGGATCCTTTTTCCGTGCAAGGAGATTCCTTTTCGACTTACAAAATGACTAAAACGAAGGAGCGCATAAGCTTCAGGCGTGCTAAGGGTGCATTTTATAACTTTGTCGAAAATAAGTATTTCTTTTGTTTTATTTTTCAGAATAAAAATTCAACAGAAATATTTTTAATAGCTCTTTCGTTCTTGAGAACAAACATATTTTGAATGGAAACAAAAAACAACAGGAAAAGTTTTTATTTTTTTTTGGTGATCCAATGAACCCCGCACGGCCGGCAGCTGGAGGTAAACTACTAGGAGCGACACGTGCTAGTCACCACACACATGCCACCGGATAAGTCGCCAAAAGTCTCAAGCTAGCCTTCTTGCAACTTGCATTGCAGGAGCTTTGAACACTATACCTCCTTGATGGAAGTCTAGCGCCTACCTAGCTGAGCCACCGTAGAGGGTGGTAAAAAACAACAGGAAAAGTTACTTCTTACTTCCATAAACAATTCAAGAAACAACCATTTTCTCTTCTTCTTTTTTTTTCTTCCTTTTTTTTCCTTCTTTTTTTTTTTAATTCCTTTTCTTTTCCTCTCTTTTTGCCTTTAGTCAGCCGTTGACCTTGGCAATGGCTAGTAATCAGCTAGATGAGGCCCCACAACCTTGTCGAAACCTTATTGGCCCCTAACAAGGTCGTCTTGAGCTCGTCAATCACTAATGAGGTTGATCTCGCCAAGCCACCATGAGGTCGGCATCGCCCAACCAAGCAAGGCCGACCTTGCGATGACTGGGCAAGACTTGGCCTCGCCCAATCCGGGCAGGTCAAGCCTTGCCCAAGGTGATGCCAAGCCTTGCCAAGGCTCCCCCGAGGTCGGTGACCGGCTAGAGAAAAGAAAAGAAAAAAAGTTATAAAATTTATTAATAAATTAAAAGAAATTTTAAATCACAAAAATATCTAGGGTCATACTAAACACATTTTTGTTCAAGGAATAAAAATTTTGTATAGTTACTAAACGCTTTGAAATACTCAATAACTATTCTCGAGAATAGAAACAAAAAAAAATTGAACAAAAATTGTTCTCAGAACCGGAAAGATTACCATACACACCCTAAGTGATTTAAGTAAAATCATAATTAACATTTTCGAAATGCATGATATAAATGATTCTTGAATTTTGGCCTAATATACAATAATGTCCTTGTACTTTTGATTTGCCTAGTGTGGTTTTTGAATTTTAGCTCAATATGTAACGTTGTCTTTGAACTTTTAATATATTCAATGTAATTCTAAATATTTACATTTTCAATTCAATCCTTAAACTATATGAAAATATTTAATAGGAATTAAATTAAATATGCACAAAAAAATTTTAAGGACCACATTTAATAAACTAAAAGTCAAGGATGATATCCCATATTAGAACAAAGCTAAAAAATTATAGGAACGAGATTTCACATCCATATTAATGTTTAGAGATCGATTTTGTCCATTTCACATTATTGAAAATTTGAAAGTAGTTTGACCGGAGGAAAGCAGCTTTTATCCCCCGAAAAAAAGAAAAGAGAAGCGAAAGAAAAACGGGTAACCCGAATTTGTATGGCTCAGATTGAGCGGGCGCTAAAAAAAAAAACAAGCGGGAGTGGGACCCATTCGCTCCATCAAAAGAGTCAAAGGTAAGCCAAGCCAAGCCAAGCCAAGCCAGGCCAAGCCGTGGCATGGTACTTCACAGACTCCAACTCGCTCTTCTGCAACTTTTTTCTTGGTTTTTCACTTCGTTCTTCGTTCACATCCCAACCCCTCTCTCTCTCTCTCTCTCTCTCTCATGATCAGTTTCCCATCTCAGATGTAGAAAAATACCAGGTCAGCACGTTTTTCGCGGTAAAATGCCATAGCCCTTTTCTCTTTTCCACATGCTGGGGTCGTTAGGCAGTCAATTGCGAGGAAATTGAAAAATCTGGATTGATTCGGGGATGGCGAGAAAAGGGTCGTTTCCTGATTACGCGTTTAGCTTAGAATCCTCTTAAAGCTCTGATTTTTTATCGTTCTCGGGTTTGCTTGTTTGACTCTGAAGCCGTGCTGATTTCAAGACCGGTCCTTTCTGGGGTAATTGGCGTCGTTGAATTTCTTGCGGGTTTTCGTTTGGATGGAATTTTGATCTCGCTTTGCTCTGATTGTTGATTGGAAAGGGCGGCCCCTTTTTTTCTGGAGAAGCGAATTGAGATATGACCAAAGAAGTGACACCGGAGCCTCTCGATTTCTTCATTTGGACTGTTGAGGTATTCCAATTTCTTCCAGCTTGGATTGAGATTTTTCGGTCTGATTCTTCGTTTTTGTGTGATCCTGGGGGGAGGGTTTGAGTGATTCTTCGGTGGGCTGTCGAGTAGATTACTCAGAAATGAGATATTTATTGCAAATATTGCATGTGAACTCTTCAGACAATTCATTAACTTGAAGGGAGACATTAAGTTGTCAAAGATGTTCAGCCGATCACAATGCAATCATGCGAGTGCACATGTATTTTAGTTGCCTTGGTCAGAAGGTAATGACAGAATGCGTGAAGAGTCTTGGAGGAGCTGTAATTGCAACCTTTTAATGACCTATGAGTCAGATAATCTTTGAATACTACTCTTCTAACCCTTCTGGTCACTTGTCATTTCCTTTTTGTGGCGAAAAGGTTATCGACCCGGAAGTTGAGTGATATACTAGTTCTTCTGCGATAAGAGTAAAGCCAAACTGTTCCTCTGCATATATGATAGACTTTTGGTCATTTGTCAATTCTTTGTGCATATCTCATACTCAGTGATTGTTACACAATTGATTGTTTGCTTCAGTCAAAGCTCCTTTCTTAAGGATCTTCAATCAGAAATATAATGTTTAACTTGCTCTCCCCAGATATGATTATGTAATAGTTGGACACTGCCAACTTCAACTTACATGAAGTGGTAAAGAATGGGCAAGTGCTTTAACTAAAATTTTGCTCTACCATTTGGTTTTCCTAGATAGTTTCATTTTTCGTCAAATTCTTAGATCTCTTGCAAGAGCCTTAGGGGTCATTATGGAGTAGCATATTGGTCGCTCGAAATTCATTAGCCACGCGTGTTCAACAGAATATCTTTAGACCAGCCATGTAGTTCATTGAAGTGGTGGAGTTTGGAAAACATTCGAAGGAAACACGAGGGCTCGTGTCATTTAGATACAGATGGAGTATCTGTGATTTTATTGGTGATAGTCCCATAACACTAGTCATTGGAGAGAGATCAATGGTGGGTTTTTTAAAATGAGGTGGCATATATATGAAGTGTTTATGTCAAGAATATGTAGTCATAGCTGCAATATGCTTGACCACATAAACTGGTGCATTTATGTGAGCATGTATGCATATGATGTTTAGCATCTCCGTATGTGAAACTTAATGAAGCTAAGTAGTGGGCTCTCTTCAGCCATGCTGTATGAATGCACAGACAATATATGGAAGGAACTGGAAGCATATTTTCTTGTTCTAATGGGGTGTTATGGACAATTATATGAAGCAAAACTTGTACTGCTTTTAGAAGTTGATTGGGCAGTTAAATGAGTGGTTTCGTTTAGGGAAATTGAAACACCAATCTTATATAAGCTTTCCCCTGCATCCTCAGTGAAGTCATTACTAATCGTAAGCCATTCTAATTGTTTTGCCAGGATGTTGGTTTGTGGTTGGAAGAGATAAATTTGGGTGGCTACCGCCAAGCTTTCAAGGAAAATGCTGTCAACGGAGAATATCTTGAGAGCATGTCTATGTTCACGACTGAACAGATCCTCCGGTTTATTAGGCGGTGCCACATGAAGTGGGGCGACTTCATCACATTATGTAAAGAGCTTCGTCGGATTAAGGGTCTCTCTCTCTCTCTCTCTCTCATGAACTCATGCACACTTGCACACACAGTCCACAGACATGACTCTGACACAATTGTTTTTGCTGGGAAAGGTTAACTATGGTGAATTAGGAACAAGTTGCTGGCAATCTGCTTAGGAGATGATACTTCTATAGTTTTTCTCTGCTAACTAACTATATCGTGTTTATAATTTCATTGTCAGTGCTCTCACAATGGCATTCTTTGGCGTGTACATGTTTTTGAGATGCACTTTAGTTAATCTGTGCAGAAGATGATATTTTCTTGTTGTATAGCACTTAATAATTGTTAAATATTGGATGCTGCCTCATTTTGCAACAATTTCTGTCACTTGTGCCTTGATCTTTCTGCTTATGGTCAAGGCATACTACATGACGATCTCGTTGCTCCATTGAAGATTTGCATGTTTAATATTTTCACTTCTTCTCTAAATCTATTTTTAAACTTGAGTTGGTGGTGCTGACTGCTGACAATTGAAACCATTTTCCAGTGGCGTGTCTAAAAGGGGAGCAGAAGGTGCGCCGGCCATGGTGGGCTCCTTCTTGCCTTTCAGTTTTCTTTGTCAGGGTGGCGAAACGGAACAGGCAGTCTCGGGTTGTTTCACTCAAGCTGGAACCGTGATGCAAGATCATCTAACTACTAAATACGTACCTTTTTTCCTTTTCCCTTTTCCCTTTTCCAGATAAAGATCAAACAAGTAGGGATTGAGTATTTTCTTTCTTAAGGTTGTATGTATCATATCAAGGTGTTAAGTTTTTTGCCTTCAGTTCTTCCTCCAAGAACTGTCCCCTAGGTAGAACCTGTTCTATCCGTTTTCTTGCTGTCGTACCTGTAATTGTATCGCTCTAGTTTGTGATAAGAAAGGATATAATGTCACATAAACATACAGCCTTGCTGTTGAGTGAGTTGTGGATAAATTTTCCCTTAGAATGGCGCTCCACTTGTGCTGGTAGGGCTTCTTGTCTTTTTTTATGTTTGATGATGCTTTTCGTGGTGATGATTCGACTGTGTCTTTACAAGGAAAGAGTCGGACTCATTTTTAATTCTTGAAGATGGTGGCAGCAAAGGCGTGCATTGGGTCGATGCCAATCTTTAAAATTGGCTATGGAGACATTATCTAATGATAAACTTAACCATTCTTACTGGGCAATTTAGCGATTGAAGGGTTTAGTAGAGGCTGCATTGTTTGTCACAGCTGAACTTGTGATGTACTGACTATGCTAACAATGGTACTGGTTTAGTTTGGATCTCCTTTTGAACTTGAATATCACTCTTGAGAAAACTAAATGATGATGAGTGCTGAATCTCGGGCGCCCTATGATGGATTTCTTAGCTGACAAGGTTGTTTGTTTTCTTGCGCTCGCTGCGCCGGACAAGTCTTTTCGTCCTGCAGGCGGACGTGCTCATTATGCATGAGAAGGGAGGGGAAAAATGCAATGAACCTGGATATAGATGGATCTAAGGTAATCCCACTGGTACTGCTAATACCATTGCTATATCACTAATGCAGTCTATTTGGGCCATGGGTGATAGAGCTACACTTCACATGCACTTGAAATTTCCCGAGTTCCCTTCTCGGCCTTTCATCTTGCTCGACCGAACAAAACTTGGTTCGGAGCCGTCCATGCTGCGCCAGTCATCATTGTGCTCGGTGCAAGGTCTTCAGATGAGGAGGATTCTCGTTGCGGTTTATGTTACATCGATTGTAAAATAGGAAGTAGTCAGTTTATAAGTTTATAAGTGTGTGTAAGGGAAAGTCTTACATCTTGAATTAGCTTTTGAGGTAAGAGAAGCTCAAAACCAACTAACGCTCTTATCAGAATCCAACATGATGTATGAGGGCGAGATTGTTGGGGTTTTTCCACCTTAATTGTGGAAGGGGCAAATGGTCACTTTTAAATGTGTCAGAAATGGGACAGCTTAGATGCTTGCTCAATTTTGTTGTCTTTTCACTATTTTTCCATTTGATGGCTTGATAAATATATCTCACAATAGCACTCAAATAATCTAGTCTCTTAAATTATGAATTTTTCTCTTCTAATGTATCCGTGGCATGCTAATTAGAGTTTAATTTAATTATTGTTTATTGAGTTACACGAGAAAAAGTTAATTTTAAAATAAAAATCACATATATAGTCCCTAAACTTTGGCTTAATGTATAACGTGGTCCATAAATTTTATCTCGATGTATAATGTTGTCCTCAAACTTTGAATATGTTCAAAGTAGTCTCTAGACTATTGATACATGTTCATTTAAATACATGATACATTTAAACATTTTTAGAGTTGTCCTTGATTTTGAATTAAGGAAAAGACAATATTGGACATTTTAATATAATTTTAAGGATTACATTGAACATATATAAAAATTTTAAATATTATATCGGACAAATTAAAAGTGCAAGCAACACATTGAAAACAATTAAAAATTCATATCATATAACTTTTTGGGTCAAAACTTGGGTCGTTTATATCATTATCTATTTTTTCGACCAAAAAAAATCTCTTTCTCTTTTTGAAACTCGGATCTAATGGACTCTCTGACGTAAGGCCTGCAATCTGGGCCGCGTAAAAAGCCCAGTATACTTCGTCTCGGTATCTTCCTTCTCCCTCCGACGAAAACCTTTTTAAACCCTAAACCATTTCCCTCTCTTCCCTCCTCCTCTCTCTCTCTCTCTCTCTCTACGTGCAACGAGATGTTCTCGCCGGGGACGAAGAGGCTGAGCTCGAGCTCGCGCGTCCGCGTCCAGAACGCCCCCGATTCGCCGCTGACTCCGGTCTCCGAGAACCAAGTCCCTCACCGGCCGGCCACCGGCACCCCGGCGCCGTGGGCTCCCCGCCTGTCCGTCCTCGCCAGGTGCGCTTCCCCCTCCCCCTCTTCGCGCCCGTTCTCGCCCTCTCTCCTCCTCTCTTTTCGAGCGCGCGTTTCGTGCTTAAAATCGCTGCGCCGGAGTGGGAATTCCGCGGTCATTTCCTCTCGTTTGCTTCAATTGACGAGGCTGGATGAAAATGGCCGGCGTGGAATTTCATTTGCTGGAGTTGATCTGGAGTTGAAGTAGACCGGTTGCCCTAGTGTGCTGTCGAATGATCTCTCCGTGAAGAAGTTCTGTTGCTCCCGGTGCATTTCCTTTTGTGGTTGCCTTTCGTGTTTAGGGTATAGGTAGGAGCTAGGGATATCAGTGAATGGTTCGTACTTCTAAAGCTGTCGACTTGGAAGCTTCTGGAAGACAGGCTAGAAGCTAGATGCAAACTGTCAGTTGCTCTGGTCCCTCCTTTGAGTGTGGAATGTAGTCGGAGATGTTAGCGGATGGGATTGTTGAGCTGTCTCAGTATCGCTTGGCCTACTGAGGCATCTGCTTAGCGAACTGTATTTCACTTAGAGTGACATTTCTTGGGTTTGAGTTCTGTACGCGTGTTTGGCCTGGCGCTCATCTGCATGCATTGGAATTTATGATTGTTTCTATTAAGATATATGAATGTATTTATATTTTGTTTTCCCGTCTTGCTTTTGGCGAAGTCGGGACGGGTGATGGAATTTTAATGGTGAAGGCCTGAAGGCGCATTTCTGCCTTGAGATAATGGGCTTATGACATTTATGTTCTGATGGTTGTAGTTTGCTCAAAGAATACAAACTAACCAATGAATGAGCTGTCAAATTTTAAGTACCTTATTTCATGCATAAAAGTTTGCTTGTTTGAGAGTGACTCAGGTTCTTTTTTTGATAGGCGGGAGCTACTCATGTTCTTGTTTCTCATTCCTCATATTTCTTTTGATATCATCCTTGACACACAGTGGCCTTGACACACAGTGAACTTACCTTAAAACGAAAGATATCCACATATTGGAGGGCTAAGAATAGAGGACATAGAGACTCGAAAATGAAAAATTTCGTGTTAGCTTCAATGGAGACTCAGGCTATGACATTTATGGCTCTGAAAAACAAATTTTCTTGTCCAATTATATAAGTTGTCTCTCATTATTTCGTTGACTAATGCAGTAGCATATTGTGGTAGATTAACATTTGGTTATTTGAACCCAGAATTCCAGCAGGGAACAAAGTCAACAAAAATGCTGAGGTTGATCCGACGAAACCTGTATTTGCTGGTGACTTCCCCCCAGCAGTGCGAGATGAACAAGCAAGTTTTTTGCAGAGTCGTCTTCCTGGTTTGTAAATGCCCTGATATGGAACATTCACCATGTAAATATTCATCAAATATGGTGGCAATAATTTTAATTTATTTCCTTAGCAGGTTATGTGCGAACATCTGGTGGGATAGACCGTGCAACTTCCCTTACTTGGATTATCTGTCAAAATAAGATTTTCATCTGGAATTACTCATCTCCTGCAACTGTTAAAAAGTGCATTGCTCTTAATATTCCTACTGTCATATCTGAAGTCGGAGATAAGAACAGAAAATTATATGATAGAACTGATTGGTTAGTCTGTGTTGTTAACTGGGATGGCACACATCACCAAAACAACAATGTCACACAACATTGCAACTCAGCTGGTATTGTCATGTGTAGCAAAAGAAGTCGAGCAGTTGTGTACTGGCCTGAGATCTTCTCTGACTCTGAAACTGATCCAATTATCAGTTTTGCTTCCTCTGATGAGCTGGATGTTTCTCCTGTTGATGACAAGGCCAGTCCAGATAGCCTGCAACAACATGGTAGGCTTGGAAATATTTCGGCTGGATATGGCATTTTCAACTCTTTAATCGCTACTTCTATTCCTGACAGCAAAAAAGAGTGTGTTGCCCTTGCATGTAGTTCCAGTGGTGAGCTTTGGCAGTTTCATTGTGGTCCATCTGTAATAAACCGGAAATTGATGTATAAGGAAATGGGCAGTTCTTTCTCGCAAGGCAGTGATATTGGCCATAGCACAAGCAGGAAGGTTGCTTTGAGGTCACTCAGTTGGCGTTCTCCTTCTGTTTCTTTGAAAAGATCTTCTCAACAATTCTTCCTGCTGACAGATCATGAAATACATTGCTTCAACCTTGGACTTGATTTGGAAGTCTCAAATCTCTGGTCTCAGGAAATTGTGGGAAATGATGGTGATGTGGGTATTAAGAAGGATTTGGCTGGTCAAAAGAGAATATGGCCTCTGGATTTGCAGGTAGATGATGGTGGAAAAGTGATCACTATACTTGTTGCAATTTTCTGTAAGGACAGGGTTAGTGGGTCAAGCTACACGCAGTATTCACTACTGACCATGCAATACAAGTCTGGGATAGATGTACCTTCTGGAGCTGTGGAGCCATTGCAGGAACGGGTTTTGGAGAAGAAGGCTCCTCTTCAAGTGATAATCCCAAAAGCAAGAGTTGAAGATGATGACTTCTTATTTTCCATGAGGCTGCGGGTAGGGGGCAGGCCCTCAGGATCTGCAGTTATACTTTCTGGTGATGGAACAGCAACTGTCTCCCATTATTACAGGAACTCCACCCGGCTGTATCAATTTGACCTGCCTCATGATGCTGGAAAAGTATTGGATGCTTCAGTTCTTCCATCTACAGATGATTGTGAAGAAGGTGCATGGATTGTTTTAACTGAAAAGGCGGGAATGTGGGCAATACCTGAAAAGGCTGTTGTACTTGGTGGAGTAGAACCACCGGAGCGAAGTCTGTCACAGAAAGGGAGCTCAAATGAAGGATCTACAGAAGAAGAGAGAAGAAATCTTATCTTTGCTGGCAATGTTGCTCCCAGAAGAGCTAGTTCTGAGGCTTGGAATGCTGGGGATCGACAAAGAGCGGTTATGACCGGCATAGCACGTCGAACGGCTCAGGATGAAGAAGCAGAAGCCTTGCTTGGTCATCTTTTTAATGACTTCCTGATGTCTGGGAATGTTGATGGCTCACTGGAGAAACTCCAAAAGGCCGGGGCATTTGAAAGGGAGGGAGAGATGAATGTTTTTGTAAGAGCTAGCAAATGCATTGTTGATACCTTAGCCAAACACTGGACAACAACCAGAGGTGCTGAGATAGTGGCCATGGCAGTTGTCTCTACTCAACTTATGGATAAGCAGCAAAAGCATCTGAAGTTTCTCCAGTTTCTTGCTTTGTCCAAAAGCCATGACGAACTGTGTGCCAGACAGAGTATGTACATTTTTATCCTGTCATTGCTGGGATACATGCTTAGGATTGATTTTCTTCTTTGTTTCTTTCTTCTATTTTACTAACAGACAAAATGCTTTTGCTGAAGTATTCCTGTTGCGCCATGTCCTTTCTAGGATTCTTTAGCATTCGTGTCAGTTTTTGGGTTGTTGTAATAATATTTTGAGCTTTTTGGAGCTCACTAAATCGATGTTGCATTTTTACCCTTTTCTGGCCTAGATGATAAGAATATATATATTATTGGTTTTTGTTTTGGCATATCTTTTTTCTGTAGTATTTTATTGAACTGCAGGTATTAATCTTTTGTGCTTTAATGAATATCATCTTGAATCTGGATCACTATCATAAGATAGTATTGCAACCCATTCCTTTTAGACATGAATTGATTTTGATGTTATTGGTGGAGAGAATCGCCATGATGTATTTGTGTTTTTGCAGGAAATTCACTCCAGATTATTTTGGAACATGGCGAAAAGCTGGCTGGGATAATTCAACTGAGGGAACTGCAGAACAGGATTGGCCAGAACCGTTCTAGTGGAGTTGGCTCACCTTTTCCTGGATCAGAGAGTGATGCTTCAGGTGCTCTTTGGGATCTGATTCAATTGGTTGGGGACAGAGCCCGTAGAAATACTGTTCTTCTGATGGACAGAGACAATGCAGAAGTATTCTACAGTAGGGTTTCTGATCTTCAAGAAGTTTTTTATTGCTTGGAGAAACAACTAGACTTTTTGGTCAATGTAGACGTGCCACTTGAGATTCAGATCCGAAGAGCTTCTGAACTCTCAAATGCTTGTGTCACCATAGTTCGAACTGCCATACAATTCAGAAGTGAGTATCACTTGTGGTATCCACCACCAGAGGGCTTAACACCTTGGTATTGTGAGCCTGTGGTTCGTAATGGGTTGTGGGGCATTGCCTCGTGCGTGCTTCATCTGTTGAATGAAGCAACAAGAGTGGAATCCTCTGTAAAATCCGAAATCTTCACTCACCTACAGGTGATGACCGAAGTTCTACTTGAGGCTTATGCTGGGGCTATCACCGCAAAAGTTGAGCGTGGAGAAGAACAGAGAGGACTGTTACAGGAGTATTGGAGCAGGAGGGATACCCTTCTTGATTCTCTTTACGAACAAATGAAAAACTTAGCAGCAGTAAGGCACAAGGTTCAATCCTTACAGCCCCACTATTTCATTCAATCATTTGATTATTCACATTATGCTCACTTTTGCAGGACCTTAATAAGGGAAATGGACAGGAGAATGAGGAGAACTTTCAAAATCTCTCAGCGCAATTGCTGGGTGTAGCAAAAAGGCATGAAGGTTATAGGACTCTGTGGAGCATATGTCATGACCTCAATGACTTTGGCCTACTTAAAAATCTCATGGTAGGAAGTTATTATGTTGACTCAGCTTGATCTTAGCTCCAACTCAAGACATGAATATGCAGTCCACTTTTGGGTTTTGAGTCATTAATTTGAGATGCTTTTGCGTGCTTGTAATATTTAAATCCAGTTTTTCATAATAAGACATGAATTTTGCTCATTGCCGTAGTTTGAAGTTCTTTAACAAAGATCTCCTGTTTTAAGTCTCCCAGTTTGTTCTGTGAGCTTCACCAGTCCTTGCTTGTCTTTTAAGCAACTAGCATTTTCAGTCCGCATTCCCTTACCCAGCTAATTTTTCTGCTGGTTTCTTAATGATGTGCAATGCAGCGCGACAGCATGGGACCAAAAGGAGGGTTTAGTTATTTTGTCTTCGAACAACTATACGAGAAAAAGGAATTTGCAAAGCTTTTAAGACTTGGGGAAGAGTTTCCGGAAGAGTTGTCGATTTTTCTCCAGCAATATCGTGATCTCTGCTGGCTACATGAAGTGTTTCTTCATCGGTTTTCATCAGCTTCAGATACGCTTCACGCATTAGGTCTTTCTCAAGATGAGGGTAATATTTCAGTAGTGGAAGATGGGGTTGAACCAAGGGATTTGAATCTGACACTGTCCGATAGAAAACGTTTTCTGAATCTCTCAAAGATAGCTGCTTTAGCAGGTATTTTTTTCCTTTTTTTACTCATTTACATTCAGGATAAATACTGTCCTATAATCTTCTTAAATCCTCAGAAGCTGCCTATCTCGTTCTCCATGTTTTATTTTATTGCTTCATTCCTTGTGTTTTACTTCCCTTATGCTGTAGTCCTTCGAAGTTTTTCTTTGATGTCGATTTTGTCGACAGTTATAACTTGCTTGACTGAAACAATTAAGAAAATAGGTGCACTTTGCCTGATTCTGTGGATTTTACGTTCTTAGATGACTTCATCAATTGGCTTTGAGTGCCATGATTGGATGCCAAAATATGATATTTCTTACCTGTATGTCTGCCTTTCAAGTGTAGATTCTTAATGGATATTAGTGATTAATAAGTTAAAAGTTCGATGGCATATATAGCTTCTATTTCTATTAATGTCCAATATTGTTTGCATATTGCTGGTTTTTTATGTCTAATCCAATGAGAGGTCTTTGACTTTGTTTCTGAGATCTGGTTTAAGCATAGTCAAACTTTAGATCATATCTGGTCACTGCAGTTCATTTAATCTTTCTTCATCAGCATGACAGTAATATTGCGGAACTGCTCACTAGATTGGTGTCCTTGTCGTCTTTATTATTGCAAACCACAGGTGGTAATGATTCTGATGCTGAGATAAAGATAAAACGCATGGAGGCTGATTTGAGAATTCTGAAGTTGCAGGTTTGCATTACTCCTATTTGTAGTAAAAAAAGAAAAGTTGGTCATTATGCTTTCTTTAAAAACTTATCTGCATAGGTCAATTCTGGGCAATTTCGAATGTATGTAGTCTGCGCAATTCTTTTCACTAGGCAACTTAATTGCAACTACAATTCCATGCTGAGAATGCCTGTTGAGTTTATAATGTGGCAGCAGATGCTGCAAACCCTAAATAGTGCAGTCTATAATCCAATGTTCGTTTTGCATTTGGGTTTTACAAACTTGGCCAGTATTATCACTGTAAATTTATGTATAGAGGGACAGCAATGAGGATCTTTCCATTGCATTTATTGAAACCATTTGGCTTCCATTTAGTGGTCTAAGCTGGAGTTAGACAATTGTATAGATAGCTCAGAGGATGCATTACCATTTTTTTTGGGGGGGCATCGTTCACCTAGTTCTGACAGCTGGCAGATTTGCAAAATAAATCTGGTCTTATATTAGCCCATAATTCACTTATTGGTCCGTTCACTTCACTGTAAGGAGTGATCTGCTCCTGAATTGGGTAGAAAGTTGTGCTTAGGTTATCCAACATGATCATTTGGCAGATCATTTCCACAGCTCTTTATTATTGAGCCGTGGGGAAATCTATCCATGTATGAATTATTCATATTTACCTTTGGTGATATGAGATGTAATGCTTGTGCATGTGTCTGCAAGTTCTTCTAATCACTAGAACTTGCAGGAAGAGATAATGGACCTCAATATTGAAGCGAAGCAAAACATAGGGCAGCAGCTTCTCCCCCCTGATGATCTGATCAAGTGGTGCCTTAAAAGTGGTAGCCCGGAGCTCATCCTGCGTGCTTTTGATATATTTGCATGGACCAGCTCCTCTTTTCGTAGGTTTCACAAAAGCCTTTTGGAAGAGTGCTGGAAAAGTGCGGCCGATCGGGACGACTGGGGGAAACTTCATCAAGCATCGACCATCGAAGGCTGGAGCGATGAAGAGACATTGCGGGTCCTTAGAGATACCATGCTTTTCCAGGCTTCGAGCCGCTGTTACGGGCCCGAAGCAGAAACTTTTGAAGAAGGGTTTGAGGAAGTGCTGCCATTGAGGCAAGAAGATATGGAGCCATCCGTTCTAAAGGAGTCGGGGTCTTCTGTGGAAGCAATATTGATGCAGCACAAGTACTTTCCAGATGCAGGAAAACTTATGCTGATGGCAATTGAGTTGGGCAGTGTTCGGAGCCGTACCAACTGTCAAGAGGGTCCTTTGCCCATGGAATGATAACTCTGAGACAATGATATAATTTGTCCTGCTTATATCCTTGTACATGGCATGAGTCGTGTTCTCATGGCATGATCATCTAGGCATCCGTCTTTGTTTTTCGTGGGGGGGTGTTGAAGCAGATGTGGGGTGACTTAACCTCTAATGATCACAGGCGAGAATTTTCTCGAAAGCCAACGGATAGTCCGAGAAGAGTGCTTGGAAGAAGAGACGTTGAGCTTAGCAGATGCATCGTGTGATTATAGCAGACTGCAGTGGAATGAAAAATCTGCACCGCGATCTTGTACAAACAAGGAGAAAAGAATGTGAATTCTACCTATGCCACTTCCATGTTTACCCATCTTTTCACCTCTTTCCGTTTTGTTTTTTTGTTTTTTCAATTTTAAAGTATGGCATGCTGCATGATCTCTTAGAAAGTTTCCGTCTAGTTCATTCGGTTTGCAGTCTCATCTCAGGTTCTTGGGCAATCGGCTAGGCATTTGCCCCATACAAAACAGAGTTTCATTTCCTAGATTTGGTCAGTGTGATTTGCAATTACAAGCATGAAATTAAATAAGATAAGCTTAAAGCATGTAATATTTTGGTGAAAACTGGTCGCATGGTTGTGTTACTTTTATGAGTTACTTTACAGTACATCCAAAAAAGAAATTAACATAGAGAGATTAATAATGTCGTTGTGAGTTTTGAAAAAGCTCGAGCTTATTAGTAAAAGAAACCCGAATCAATGAAGCAAAACGTACTTCTGTACAAGATAAGCCGACATCCATTGATGAGAAAAGTCAATTGTGGATAAAGTTTTAATCTCCAGGGTCCTCCCTGCCGGCCCTGAATCTGACTAGGATTTTTAACTCCACGGTCATGGTCATCCCCCCCACTGAAGACGTTACGGTACGTCCACAGGATCATCCACAGTCCACGTGGCGGAAGGCCATCGGCTCTGTCCTCGGGAAAAATCAGGAGGAGAAATCCGAATCCGACCTCAGGACCAATGGGACGACGCTGACGTGTACATATCCTGATCCAGGAAATCTTCTCCTTCCCAATATAACCCTTTGTGCTCTCCTCCTACCATCAGCACCAATTGCTCTCCTCTTGCCATTCGTTCTGAGCCCAAGTCACGATCTCCCAGTGAAGAGAAATGGCGACCACCGTGATCCAACAGTCCGCATTCGCCGGCCAGACTGCCTTGAAACAGTCTAGCGAGCTTGTCCGCAAGGTCGGCAACTTCGCCGGCGGCCGTGCCACCATGCGCCGCACTGTCAAGAGTGCTCCTCAGAGCATTTGGTAAACGTCTAGCGCTCTTGTTTGTTTTCGGTGCTTAGTAGCTTAGCTCACTCGATGTTTTATTTTTATCTCGTGGCCTCGAGCTTATAGCCTACTCGATTGCACCATCTCAGAAAAGTGAACAAGCAAAGGACTGAGAGCTACATCAACATTTAGTGAATCAAATTCTGTGTTATATTTAAAGTTATTCTAAGATGGAGCATCATGAATGGAAAAAATGAACTGTTTATGTTCATTTACGGACAAGCATGAACCGGGAATCTTCCATGCTTGGGCTTGCTCTCTCAGGCTCTCCTCCTGTTGCTTTACAGACTCTTAAAAATGATCATTCCTTCCAGGACAGTGACGTCACTTTCATTTAGGAATAGTCAGCAATGAATTCTTACCCAAGTGAACTCGCAATTTTATCGACAGGTACGGACCGGACCGCCCGAAATACTTGGGCCCTTTCTCGGAGCAGACCCCGTCCTACTTGACTGGTGAATTCCCCGGTGACTATGGCTGGGACACCGCTGGTTTGTCTGCAGACCCTGAGACGTTTGCCAAGAACCGTGAGCTTGAAGTCATCCACTGCAGGTGGGCCATGCTCGGTGCCCTCGGGTGTGTCTTCCCTGAGATCCTCCAGAAGAATGGTGTCAAGTTCGGCGAGGCCGTCTGGTTCAAGGCTGGAGCGCAGATCTTCTCTGAAGGCGGTCTTGACTACTTGGGCAACCCCAACCTCATCCATGCACAGAGCATCCTTGCCATCTGGGCCTGCCAGGTATGATTAACTGTGTTATGCTTAAGTAAAATTATTTTCACAGGATAATTAAATCTAGTCTTCAACGACCGCATCCTATATTTTGTCGGTTAAATGGCATATGTAATTTGAAAATGGCATGACAATTCCTTGGAGTTTATTCAGAAGAAACAATCCTTTCTCATGTTCAATGAGATTCATTCCAACAAATATTAGGGATAACAGCTAACAAGGTCTGTTTAAATGAATTCAGTCTCTTAGATTTAGTACAACATTCTAGCATATTGCTTCTATATAAGTCAGAATATACATATGTATGTATGTATGTATGTATGTATGTATGTATGTATACTGCTTCACTATTTACTCGCCCCAGAAGTGAAACTTGGTTATTGTTCAACCTAAGTTGCTTCTTCCGCTGTTAGGTTGTGCTCATGGGATTAATTGAAGGATACCGGGTTGGAGGAGGACCTCTTGGCGAAGGCCTTGACCCACTTTACCCTGGTGGAGCATTCGACCCTCTAGGATTGGCAGATGATCCTGATGCATTCGCTGAGTTGAAGGTGAAGGAAATCAAGAATGGAAGGCTTGCAATGTTCTCGATGTTTGGATTCTTTGTTCAGGCCATTGTAACAGGAAAGGGCCCAATTGAGAACCTCTTCGACCACCTTGCCGATCCCGCAGCCAACAATGCTTGGGCTTATGCCACTAACTTTGTCCCTGGAAAATGAATTTGAGTTGAGGGCTTGCTGAAGTGTAAACCATGTTGGTTTCCTGGAACTTGTTGTGTTTGGGCCTCGTTAGAACTGATGTAACTTTACTGGCCGGAAGATGCTTGAGACAATGTATTAGCAGACTTTCAGCTCTACTGTGCTTCAAGAAAAATATAATTTGGACTGATTGCCTTGTTTAATTTGGTATGTGACGGCTCTATCTCTGAGGAACTGCAGTCTGATTATTGAGAAGCTGGTGCAGACCTTATCTGTGAGTTATTATGGTATCGAGTTGCTTCTTTCTGAAAATACCAGAGAAGCTACCCAAGTGATCAATAACACAGAAATGGCTTAATCACCAGAAATCATTGCAAGAACATGATCCACTTTTGAAATGATGGAAACGGCTATTATCTCTCACAATGATTTCTCGATCATAGATACGGGAAAGTAGCTTAGTTATAGAATGACAATCGTTACAAACACGAAGGTTCTTCATGATGCGAATTGGACTTCCGGGGTATACGTTTATGAGACCAAAAGCAATGGCCAGTCTTTCACTATGGTTCTCCAATTCAGTTTCCCTCTCTTCCTCCTCTTCAATGCAGAGAAGAACTTGGGAAGTATCAGGCACATGCCCTGCCAATTTTAATTTCTCTCTCATTTCGGTCAACTTAGAGTAAATTTGTTCCATCTGTGGATGTGACTTATCACCCACAAGAAACTCATGAAGCATTCCTTCATGCTCAATCGAACTACAACCTGGCTCTTTCCTAATTCCTTTCTTCTTCATCATTTCTCTAACTTGTGAAACTTTCTCCCACTTACCTGCAGCAGCATACATATTTGAAAGAACAACATAACATCCTATAGTCTCAGGAGCCAATTCAATCAAATGTTGTGCCGCATATTCACCAACTTTTTGGTTTCCTTGGATTCGGGAACCGCTAAGTAAGCTCATCCACATTACTTTGTTGGGTTTCATGGGCATGGTGTTGATCACATACTTTGCCTCTTTCACACGCCCAGCTCGGCATAATAGATCCACCAAGCAACCATAGTGTTCCATTGTTGGTTCAATCCCGTATTCTTTCTGCATCATTTCGAAATAATGGCGTCCATGATCAACCAAACCTGCATGATTACAAGCATTTATTACTCCAACAAAGGTTATGGCATTGGGCTTAATTCCAGCTTTGCGCATTTCAGCAAATAGTTGAAGAGCAGGACTAGCCATGCCGTACATTCCCAGTCCTACAATGATGGCAGTCCAATGGCCCAACTTCTTCTTTGATATGGAGTGAAAAATAGCCAGTGCACTCTCAATGCTCCCACATTTGGAATACATTTCTATGAGAGAAGTACCAAGAACACCATCCAATGGATGTTCATTCTTTACCATGTAAGAGTGAATGCAGCTCCCCGTACTAAGAGTTGCCAATCCGGAAACTGAAGAAAGAGCACAAACTAAAGTAGCATGATTAGGTACGAAACCTTCTTTTAGCAGGGAGTTAAACATGTCTAGAGCTTCCTTAAACCGCCCATTCAAGTCATATCCTGCAATCATTGAATTCCACGTAATTAAATCTCTCGCGGGCATGTCCTTGAACAACTTACAAGCCGAATTGAAATCGCCCGATCTCATGTACCCATTGACCATCGCATTCCAAGATACCAAACTCCTGCTTGGCATTTTCTCGAATATTTCTCTAGCAGCCTCAATCTTCCCACTTTTCGAAAGGCCATCGACCAGAACCGTCCACGAGAAAGCATCCCGCTCCGGCATTTCATTAAACACCTCCAACGCCAGCTCAATCTCCCCACACCTCGCATACCCATCAATCAAGGCATTCCAACAGACCAAATCCTTATCATCCATGCCATCAAAAACCTTCCTCGCAGAAGCAATGCAACCGCACTTGGAGTACATGCTAACCAAGCTGCTCTCCACGAACTTATCCGAACCCAACCCAATTTTCAGAGCCAGCCCATGAACCTGCTTCCCCTCCTCGACGGCGCTCAACCGAGCACAGCCCTTAATCACGCACGGCAGCGTGAAACCGTCAGGCGTGCATTCCCCAACCAGCTCGCGGAACAGACACAGCGCGTCGTGGGAATGCCGGTTCTCGACGCAGCACTTGATGATGACGTTCCAGGAGGGCAATGGCGGGTGGGGAATTCGGTCGAACACGGAGCGCGCGTGGCGGAGGTCGTTGATCTCCGGGGCGGCATAGCGGGCGAGAAGCTTGGCAGCCGTCGGCGGGTGATCGAAAGCCCCGGTCTTGAGGAACAAAGCGTGGACTTGCCTCGTTTCTCGGGCGTTCCGGCAGCTCAGGAGGAGAGAGAAGTCGAAGTTCCGGGGAAGGTCGCGGCGGAGAGGCGGCGGAGGAGAAGGCGGAGGAGGAGGAAGCGCGGTTCGCATCGTCTCCGAACTGAAGGACGAGGAAAACGATGCGGACTGCGTTTCTTATCTGAATCCAACGGCCCTGACGGGCCCGACTCCTGGGCTGACAAATCGGGCCGGGTCGGTCTGACCCAGAATTTCGGGCCTGACAACAGTTGTCCAGGCCCGCTCACGGCACAAAGACCCTCGCAGTCCGAACCCGATTTGGTCCGAAGGGAATGATAAATTGGATAACGACATAAATGGTCCATTAACTTTAACTTGATTTACAATGTGATCCATGAACTTTACGATAATGACATAAAAACTCATTGATTTAGCATTTCAAATGGGTTTCGAGTCTCTAAAACACCTTGGATAAATGCAATCAGCATTTGATTCCTTGTTTGCTCAATGTTTGGGGAAATGTAATTACATTCCAAAGGCCTCCAAGTGTCTTTAACCCAAGGCAGATCAAAAGGTCCTTTGAGAAGTGGCATTCTTGAAATGCAAGTTTTGGCCTTGTTCATTGCCATGTTCATTGTTCATCTTCTTCACATTTTGCACAAAGGAGTTGAACAAAGGCCGACGACCACTGCCCAAGGGATTGCGTGACCTTGACAACCATTATTTGGGTCGTAGGAACCCAAACAATGCCACCTGAGGTTGAGCGATCTCAAGCGAGGTTGTTCAACGGCCAACTCTAGTTGTCAAAGTTTGTTTTGGCTTGCCAATGGCTGAGCTCTATGGGAAGCAGTTTGAAACTTTTTAAAATAAAAAATAATAATAAAATAGCAAATATCCTTTAATAAAATGTCATTTTTACCCAATGGCACAGCATTTAACTAAAGGTTGCTTTCAATGTACTTTAAAATTTACCAATCACTATTTACATTTTGGAAAACCCCTTTAACCCAAGTAATTGTATTTTTCCAAAGACATTTCCTAAAGCCAAATCAAATGGGCCAATGTAGGCCTTGAATTTTACCTCAATATGAAAATATGGTCTATGAACTTTTAATTTGTCCAATATGATTTCTAAACTTTTCATATATGTTCAATTTAGTCCTTGAACTATATGAAAATATTCAATAACATTTTTCTAATAATTTAAGTTCAGGAACAATAATATATAGTTCAAAGACTAAACTAAACATGCAGTAAAAATCCATAAAATCATGTTAAATAATTTAAAAGTTTAGGATTGACTTTACATATTGGAGTAAAGTTCAAAAATCATATAAAACCAAATTAAAAGTTCAAGGATCACAATATATATCGGGCCAAAGTTTACATAACATTTATGTCATTTTTTTTAATGTAAATTCATGTATCGATCCATGTGAAATTCAAACAAAGATCAATTTTTTTCTTGATTTAAGATTAATTGTATATGATTAATAAGACAAGGAGAAGAGTGGTGTCACCTCATCTGGCCTTGAATCTTTCTGGTCAGCAACCATGCAAAGCTCCGAAAGCAAACGTTCGTCCTCCGCAACTGCATCCACGACGTGTGTGTATATATATATATATATATATATATATATATATATTTTTTTTTTATATCTATATATATATTTTTTTTTTTTTTATTTTAACACGTGGATCTCATTAATGTTGTTCCTAGTAATTGCAATTGTGTACAAAACATGGCCAACTTTGTTTCAAGCGCTAAAGTCAACTTTACATTAAAAAAACATTTAGACACTTCTCAATATTCGGGAGAATTCTTGTTAATGAATTTGTGGCAATTGGTTGAATTCAAATCTCACTGGTAAAGGGCGATCAAATTTTCATCATGATTGGAGTATAATTTTTGGAGTAAATGCATGGATTTTTTGACAATGGACAAACAAGTCACTTTTTAAAGATAACTTGAGATTAGGTTGGGATAAAAATCTCCTCAAAACGGGAGAGAGAAACTTCTAAATCTAGATTGGATCGAAAGAGAAAAAACTCTTCAAAACAGGAGACAGCAAGAAAAAGACAATAGAAAACCGGATCAGCCAAAAAAGAAAGGAAAAAGGGAGGAAAGGGAGAGATGTAGTTCGAGCCCTCCCCTTCATAAAGGTTGAAGAAGAAAGTAGCCTGAAGATGAAAGATAAATGAGCGAACCCTAAGGAGGAGAGTTCCTTTTCTAAAGAATAATTTACAAATTTTCTTTGCCTAAGTAAATCTCCTATCAATCTATGCTTATCTCACTCTCGTAACTTCTGAATGTACATTATTTACACTCCCATTTATTAATTCCCCCTTTTCATGTCCGTCCTAAAGTATCAACTACATCTCTATCCTCGCCATATTCCTTGATAATTAGTCGGGGGGTGTATATAGAAAAAGGTATTCACATACGAAATGCAATCCTACATTGAACTTTTGGCTTTCACCTTATTTATGTGAAATTAGAGATATGATTACGAAAGATGTTTTTCTAAACACTTAGCCTACTAACAAATACCGGATTCAAAACACGGCCGCATTAGGCAATCGAAATCTGTAACTTTGTACACAAACGGTCGAGAGAGACGATCCGTGCTCGCTAAACTGCCATGGCCGAGTGCTCCACCCCCAAAAACTGCGGTCGCCATCAGCCGAAAGAGGCCAGGGCAGCAAGCTTCGCGTCGTCTTCCATGGCATGATGATGGTCCACAAGCCGCTAGCTACAAAACACGACGGGTCGGAACAAATTCCTTCTGCTCCTTGTCCCGTTCTGCATGCCCTTTGTCTGCGTTCCAAACGAATAAAATCGAACCGAGTTGAAAAACCGCAACGACGACGACGACGACGACGAGGAGGCGATCATACGTCCTTCGCCGAAGCCTTCAGGTACAAGACGACAAGCCGACGCAGTGCATCGTCACCTAATCGTTTATTCCCACCTCCGCATCCGTCCAAACGCTACCACGAGATCCCCGGTTTGGACTTGCTCCCTCGCCTTCTTCCTCTCCTGGAAAAGTCTCCCTGTCCTGTTAAACCCACCAACTCAACCCTTCTCTCTCTCTCTCTCTCTTTCTGCTGTGAACTCAGGCTTTTGGAGGTTTGTTCTTGGAGGTTGGCTGCACAGCAGCCCGATTCTTCACCCTAATGACATCACCCCGGATCGAGAAGATGGCCTACCTGGAAAGCAACCCCTCTTTCCCTTTCTTTCTGAACTGATGAAGCGAATTATGTTGACGCCTCTGGATTCATGGTGAAAGCACATGGACAGACACTCGGGTAATTTTCAAGAAAATCCATGAACAAACTGAGGTGGTCGGTTGAACAGCCTCTCGCTGATGTCATGTGCATTAGCATGGAACGAATCATTTTATTTTTATAGAGACGTGCTCATCAGAAGGTCAAAGGTTTAACAGTTCATTTGGAGAAAAAAAAAAATGAACAATGGGGGAAGTTTGACACGGGGACATCCCCTCCTGGACACCTCTCTCATTCCTCCCCTTTTCTTCTCTTTTATATATAGAGAGATCCGAGACTTTTTCCGAGCCAGGTTTGAGCTTCTTTCGGAGACCAGCATCATCGCCTACCTTCCGACCCTCTCTTCTTCGTCATCGTCCCTCGGAAGCTCTCGTTCCATGGGCAGGCAAGGCGCCGATCCTAGCCCCACGGTCGTGAGCTCTTCCATCGCCCTGCTGCAAGAGAGGTTCAGGGAGCTGCAGCGAGTGAAGCAGAGAAGGGAAGAGAGAGAGCTGATGAGACTGTCGCTCGAGCCAGACCTGGCGGCGGCTCCCGCCAGGAACCCGGATCGTCAGGCCAAGTTTGGCCTCCAGCCCGGCATGAGTTCAAGTTCTTCTTCCGCTCAGGATTATTGCTCTCTCTCGCTCGGCCTCGGGGCTCATGCCAATGGCGACATAGCCGGTTCGGAAGTAGTGAAGACCGACCCTAGGTTGGGCTTATGGCCTGGCAACGATAGACCGGCAATTTCAGGAACATCGAAAGGTTTCGAGAGCCCTGATGTGGACACATCCCTCCATCTGTAGAACGCCTTTTTCTTTTTCCGGAAGTCCTAGATACATGTATGTAAGTACTGGATGTATGCTCTCTTTTTCCTTCTTTTGAACGAGGATCTTGGGTTGGATCGGATGCAACGTCGCGGCCCCATGTGACAGATCCTTTGATTCATACAAATTTTGCTTCTCTTTTTCTGATGGTTTCGGAGGCGGGCGTTCTTACGGTGATCACCTCTCTTCTTAGCCAAATTCTTTATATCTCTATAGATGTTCTTTCAAAAGGCTAGATCGTCTCAGAATGGACTGATCGCTCTTTCGCCTTCTGTGCTTGGTTTATGGTGCACATGAGATGCAAAGAGCAGACGCAGACTGAATTTTTCGCTCCAACGAGAACTTTTTACCCCAAGTTTGCGAAAATTCAAGGCTCGCTAAAGCGAGGATTTGTTACTGTCAATTCTGAAATTTCACGCTGCTCTTACTTTGACATAAGTTCTGGCTAAGTAAACAGACTGCTGAATTTGGTCGACTGAAGATTAGCCTCTCTCGTGTGTTCACGGTTCACCGAGGCATGCTTGAAGAAAACAGCGAAGAAGAGGAGGTAATTTTGCCCATCGCTTTCGCCTTGCTATGTTACGCGGTTGGTCCAATTTTCATTTTATATCTTACACCTTTCATCTAAATGTGGGAAGAGGGAATAATTCCATTTTCTGACACCTGATGTTTTTCATAAGGATTTTATTAACGAGTGTCTCCAGAGCACTTGTTAAGCATGACATAAAAGTGATAATTAACTTTAAAAATAAGTGATTATACATAACACTATAAGGTCAGTACATTGAAAGGCTGGAAAGTCTTCCTTTTAATCAGTAGCTTAACGGGTATGCTGTGGAACCCTCTCCAACAAAATCCATTCATGCGATTCTTCATACTTAATTTGCTTTGGAGTCCTGATTCCTGCCATGGCGGCTTGAGGGAAGTGGACGAGTCTCGGCAAATTTTTTGGGTGGATGGGCCTGGAAAATGGCTGCTCATCAGTCGGGCTGGGATCTAGCTCGGGGGCCCGTCTGTGTTTCACGGGCCACTTTCTAAGCCCATTCAAAGCCCAAAATTTGATCATTTGCTTCTTCTGGACATGGACAAGGTGAAAGGAAAATGGTTGGGCAGATGGTAGAGTTTGCCCGACTCTCCTTACCCCGGAGAATCTTCCTTTTAATTACTAAAAAGTAGACACGTTGAGTGGGTGGATCGAAGTCGGGTTGACAATGGCCAAATCCAAATTGATTATTTAACTTATTTTGACCTATTTTCATTCATTACAAATTTGATGACCTACATGCGATCAAACTCCTATCCAATCCAACTCATTTCATTGAAAACACTTTTATATATGATCCAATTATGAGAAAACTTATATCAAATTTAAGGTAGAAGCACAAAGTGAGCGAGTGCAAAATTGAGAGAGTCGTAGAGGTGCGTTAGATATAAATAAGTTATGAAACCATTTAATATCCATATTATTATTATTTTAGGCCTCATTATTTTAAACACATTTATGATTTATTTATTGAATATAACTTATCCATATGACAATCCAACTAATCAAATATGGGTTAAGAAATGGATTTATGGACCATTTTGACGTGTCTACCAAAAATAAAAGGATTTAGTTAATTAAATCAAGAAACTTTATCAAGCAATCGATTAAGAGTGGGTTTTTATGAGGCTGCATGTTTTTATTCCTCAATTCTGTTCAAGAATAGAAATTTTTGTTTTTTTCCTAGGGAAAAAAAAAAACGCGTTTGTTTGCGTTTTTGTTCAAAATCGATTTTTTGTTAGAATACAAAAAGAACAGAAATGAGAAATTAAAAAATATATATTTCTTGCTCCAGAAACACTTTCTTCTTCTTCTTTTCTTCTCTCTCCTCTTTTCTTCTTTTTTTCTTCTTTGGCCGGTCGCCGGCCTCGGCCATGGTTGGCGACCGGCCGTCGAGGGCCGGCAATGCCGTCGAGGGTCGGTGACCTCGCCGGAGCGTCGCCGGCCCCCAGCGAGCCCGAGCTCGTCTAGCCAAGGCGAGGCCGAGCCTCGCCCAACCACGGTGAGCCTCATCGCGGTTGAGCGAGGCTACCGTAGAAAGAAGAAAAAATAAAAAATAAAGGAAAAATGAAAAATAAAATAAAATTTTAAATTTTTAAATAAACAAAAAATGAATATAAATTCACTAAACGTGTTTTTATTCATTTTTTATTCCCTAACAAATTTTAAACGCATCTTTCTACGGTAAAAAATTGTTTTCCAAAAGCAAACACTTTTTTCTATTTCTGTTCCCTGGAATAATTTTTAAACAGAAACTTTACCAAATACGCCTTATGCGTCAATTTTCTTAGTGCCATGCATAATTAACGAGCTAGACTATAAATGATCTCAAATCACATACCATACAAAGGTCTCACGTGCTGCATAGCACTATTATGTGATCGATCGATCGAGTTGTTACCGCCAAAGCAGTGTAGCCGAACAAATTAAGAGTTCCCGAACTCGACCAGCGATTGTGAATAGAGAATCCCATACCGGTGAAGGATAAGCCTAGAGTCATACAAAGGTGAGGATATTAACCTTAACGGCGTCGATTTGCGCTGAAACGCTGTCTTCCACGTGTCGAGAGATGATTCGCTAATTAGCCGGGGCAATTGGGAAAAATTTTGAGGCGATCACACGCCACAAGGAGAGTGCACGGACTGGCCACGCTGGGCCTCTGGTTCGCCACCATCTCCAGAACCTTCTTCTTCTTCTTTGCCCTCCCTCCCTCCCTAAAACCCTACTAAAACCCCCGCCCCCTCGCCGCTCCTGGAGCTCGCCGTCGTCTTCCCTTCCCTCGTCTCGATTACGATCCCCTGCCACCATGCACAGGCTCTCCTCGAGGCGCTCCGTCTCGGCCCTCCTCCGCCTCCGCGGCCCCGCCGCCGGCGGCCGCCCCTCCGCCGCCGCCTCCGCCAATACGGTACGATCGCCCCGAACTCGAAGCTATATCCGTTCAATCGAGATGGAAATGTTAAACCTTTCGCTGCGAATGCGCTTCGCGTGGAGTGCTGCGCTCGGCCGTTTCGCTTTTTTTTTTTTTTCCGGTTCGCGTTATCCGAATCGTTGATCGTCCGTTCCTCGCGCGCGTGATTTTTGGAAATATGGGATGTATTTCTCATCCGGCGATGTGAATTGACTTCTATTTCTTCTTGTTTCTGGCATGGACTCTGCGCAGGCGACGGAGAATGATGTCAGAGGTGGTCCGTATCCTGCGGTGTCCAGGGGGTGGTGCAACATTGCCGGGCCTTCGCACTCGTTGAACTTGAAAAGCTCTTTGCTTTCTGGCAGGAGGTATGAATCGACCGCGGCCGCGAACGATGCGTCTCCTCCGCCATCGGCCGAGAAATACGAGTATCAAGCAGAGGTATGCGGCTTGGAGGGACCCATTGATTACTTCTCTCGTTGGTTGGGGTTGTCTGTTGTTCAGTTGTCTGTTTTGCTTTTTTGATGGCAGGTTAGTCGTCTTATGGACCTCATTGTGAACAGCTTATACAGCAACAAGGAGGTGTTTCTTCGGGAGCTCATTAGGTATCTTTTGGGTTTCGACCTATTCATCTTGCGGATGCTGTCTTCTCATGGTGGTCTAAGCACAATTTCGAACTAAAACCGTGATTTGAAAACGATATGATAAATGATACTAGTGTGGGCCTATGGCATTGAGCTACACTTTCTGTGGCTTAGGGTTCTATTTATGACTATATAAAAAAAAAAAGTTCTGAATTTAAAAGTTAATGCCTTACAAAAGGCCTTGAATGTTTAGAAGACCAAATTCAGTCAATATTCGGAATTACTAGTAACATTTGATGTGGTCGACACTGTCTTTATTTTATCTGAATGGATGTTGAAGATGAGGAAATGGTGTCTTTCACATTGAAGGGCGAGTTACTTTCTCTTTGCCTACCGATATTGACTTTGAGGCCCGATATAATTGGATTCTCCTTTATATATGGATCAATGGACATACAGGTACACAAATTAGCTGCAGAGTTAAGAGTTCTGCACCATTTAATAGACTAGCGCAACTGAAATTGTCATTCTACTTTATGAGTGCTGTCATTTTGTGGAGGTTTAAGTCAGTTTATTATCGTCATTATCTCTTTGATTTCTAATTGCTGTCTAGGCAGCCTAATAAGAAAAGTAATCAATTTCTTCCTAATTTATTGAGTTTGCATTGTCCTCATTTGATGGTGCTCATGTATGTGTTCCCAGCAATGCAAGTGATGCCTTGGACAAGTTGAGATTCCTTAGTGTTACTGAGCCACAACTTTTGAAAGATGCGGCAGCGGATCTTGATATCCGTATTCAGACTGATAAAGATAATGGAATCATATCAATCACGTAAGTCAATGAGCTGCTGGCTTTGACTGATGATTTTACATTGTATAAGTTGTTTAAAGCCCCGGATGTTGTGTGTGCAGTGATACAGGTATCGGGATGACTAGACAAGAGCTGGTTGACTGTCTTGGAACAATTGCTCAAAGTGGAACAGCAAAATTCTTGAAGGCAGTAAAGGTCCTGCATTGTTGGCTCTGATGGTGGTATTGTTTTTGTCCATGCTAATTATTGAGATTAACGGTATTTGCTTATGGATGTTTTTGGTGCAGGAGAGTAAAGAATCTGGTTCTGACAGCAATTTAATTGGTCAATTTGGTGTGGGATTTTATTCCGCCTTTCTGGTTGCCGAAAGGGTATGTTGTCCAATTTGTATAACCTCTTTGTATGTACAGTAAGTTTTTTTTGTGCTCACTGTGATAGTGTCAATCATTGAGACGGTTGTTTTTCTTCCCCATTTTGAAGGTGGTCGTCTCAACAAAGAGTCCAAAATCCGATAAGCAATATGTGTGGGAAGGAGAGGCTAACTCCAGTTCCTATTCCATTCGGGAGGAAACTGATCCAGACAAACTTATTCCACGGGGAACTCGTCTGACCTTGTATCTCAAGGTAAGCTAAACGCAGCTTATCTTTATGTTTCAACTTGTATCAGTGTCTGTCTGTTATATGGTATGTGGGCTTTTATTTGCTCTCTTATTGGGCTCACACGAGTCTTTATTGGTCTATGTTACTGTAGAATGATGATAAAGGTTTTGCACATCCAGAGCGGATACAGAAGTTAGTGACAAACTACTCGCAGTTCGTTTCTTTCCCGATTTATACTTGGCAGGAAAAGGGATATACTAAAGAGGTTTGACAGATCCATGGATTTTTCCTTTTTCATTCACTTCATTCCATTGGAGAGCTGCACTAGTGACATGCCACTTCTGTGACCCATTTCTTCTTCTTTTATCTAATGTCGGCATGCTATTCTCATGCAGGTGGAGGTTGATGACGATCCTGCTGAAGCCAAGCAGGAGGGCGAAGATGACAAAGCTGAGGTAATCTCTTTCAGATCATGCTCTAAAATCTGGTCTGTCTCTGAAGGACACAGTTCTTTTATTATGCACAGTAGAAAGGTTGTGTATCTGCTTATCTGCTACTGATATGTGATGATGGTGCAGAGGAAGAAGAAAACAAAGAAAGTTATTGAAAAATACTGGGACTGGGAGCTGACCAATGAGACACAACCTATATGGGTGAGCTAGATGCATAAGCCTTTGCTCTGTTTGGATTGAAGTTTCCTCATTCAGGGGAGAGTTTAATACTTGTTTTTCTTTTATTGTAGCTTCGGAACCCCAGAGAAGTTTCCACTGAGGAGTACAATGAGTTCTACAGGAAAACATTTAATGAGTACTTGGATCCATTAGCATCATCACATTTTACAACTGAGGTGATGCTCATTAATTTGCTTGCATGTTATGTTTACTGTTTATAGTGAGCTCAAGTCATAGAGAGATAGTTGGGATGAAAATAACCTATTAGTACTATGATTTGCTTGCACTACCTATTGCTGCTCTCAGTATTTGAGTTTTTAAGGTAGGTCAGGGTTCTTACTTCAGTTGATGACATGCTGTCTTTACGAATTCTGCAGGGAGAAGTTGAGTTTAGGTCTATCCTTTATGTGCCAGCTGCCTCATCTATGGGAAAGGATGACATAGCAAATCCAAAGACCAAAAATATAAGGCTCTATGTTAAAAGAGTCTTCATATCAGATGACTTCGATGGGGAACTGGTATGCAGAATGTCAATAGTTACTCAGTGATATAAAGGAAGGTCTTGGTTGAATGTAAGCTTATTAATGCTTCTTCATGTTGTTGTTTGCCTGCTTTGCTGGTCTTGGAATAGTTTCCTCGTTATCTAAGCTTTGTCAAAGGTGTTGTGGATTCCAATGATCTTCCTCTCAATGTCTCAAGGGAGATTCTTCAAGAAAGTCGCATTGTAAGTGCAATTAGTATCATTATTTCTGTGGAACCAGTGGTCTTCATAATATTTTCCCATCTAATCTTTGCTATGGTAACTGCTATTTTTTGAAGGTCCGAATAATGAGGAAGCGTTTGGTGAGGAAGGCCTTTGACATGATTCTGGGCATATCACTGAGTGAAAACCGAGAGGTTTGTCTTGCCTTTTCTCTTTGAGATTTCCATTCTTCTTTTAGTTTCATGGTGAAGATTTCTGACCAGCATGGGGTTTCCTTTAAATTATATTTCATATACGCCTCTTTACTTGTCTCTCCCTTCAGGATTATGAGAAGTTTTGGGACAACTATGGTAAATACCTGAAACTTGGATGCATTGAAGATCGTGAAAACCACAAAAGGATTGGACCATTGCTAAGGTTTTTCTCCTCGCAAAGTGAGCATGACATGATCAGCTTGGATGAGTACATGGAGAACATGAAACCTGAGCAGAAGGATATCTATTATGTCGCATCGGACAGTGTGACTAGTGCTAAGAATGCACCTTTCCTGGAGAAACTTCTTGAGAAGGATCTTGAAGTATGTAATTTTTGCTCTTCACCTTGTAATAATCATCATTTTCCTTTTTTTCTTTGTTCAATGATGGAATGTTGGGGTGCTCCTTTATAGGTTTTGCTCCTGGTTGATCCCATCGACGAAGTTGCTATTCAGAATTTGAAATCCTACAAGGAGAAGAATTTTGTTGATATCAGCAAGGAGGACTTGGATATAGGTTGGTTAAGCTTCTTACTTGAATTATGTTATTGTTTGTACCAGTAGAACTCTTTATGACTGAGAAGTACTATTTGGCAGAAATTTTGAGTTGTATTAATCGGGCTTTAGGTGTCCAGCCCTTATGTGGAAATGTAGTGAATCTCTCTGTAGAGCTGTAGCATGATGATTGTTGTTTGGTCTCAACAGGTGACAAAGACGAGGAAAAGGAGAAGGTGACGAAGCAGGAGTTTGGGCAAACCTGTGATTGGATGAAAAAGCGACTGGGTGACAAGGTGGCTAGTGTTCAAATCTCAAACCGACTCAGCTCATCACCTTGTGTTCTTGTATCTGGAAAGTTTGGCTGGTCTGCTAATATGGAGAGGTAACTTGATATTTGTTTCTGAGAGGCGATTTTGTATTTCACCCTTTCTGGAAGGCTCAATTCTCTTCTTATTTTGTTTTTCTGTTAAGTTCTTGATCGTGAATGTGGTACTTCTGGTATAGGTTAATGAAGGCGCAGACTGTTGGCGATGCCTCCAGCCTGGAGTTCATGAGAAGCAGAAGAGTGTTTGAGATCAATCCAGATCACCCAATTATTAAGAACCTAAATGTATGGGTCTGGTTGTCTGTGTTTTTTGATCTTTTGCACCATTCAGTTAAAAATGGTGTCCAATGCATCTTCACCCTCATAATGCTTCCTTTGCAGGCTGCCTACAGGAATAGCCCTGATGATGAAGAAGCATTGAGGGCAATTGATCTTTTGTATGATGCAGCATTAGTCTCCAGTGGTTTTACTGTGAGTACCCATGGACTTCCTATCTCGAATATTCAGTCATTCCTGTAAACGTATATTCTAATGAAAGCTCATTGAGCATTAGATAGAGGGACACAATGTACTGCTTTCTTTGAGGGCGGTTCCTCAAACAACAGCCAGTATAAGCAGCTTGATGCAAACTAGCCTCTCATGATTTTGCTTGATTCGCTGATATGTTGATATATTTATGTGTATGATCATGTCGTGACTCTATTGTACTTCTTGCAGCCTGACAATCCGGCGCAACTCGGGGGTAAGATATATGAGATGATGGGCATGGCTCTTTCTGGCAAGTGGTTATCTGTGCCGGAGGTTCAGTCCGCACCAGGTGGATCTCAAACTCCAGGGACATTAGAGGCCGAGATAGTTGAACCGGTGGAAGCAGCAGACAGTCAGAAATGAGAATAGATTTCTTCTTTTATTTGCCGAAACGGGCTCTTTACTAGTGAGGATGATGAGTGGGTGTCAGTTTCATGCGTCGGTATTTTAATTGATGGAAAAGGACGAAGAGCTGTTCTCTTGTGTAGTTATTGAAGATTTGTTAGGGCTCTGAATTCTCCAAACAACACCCCCCCCCCCTTTCTCCCTCTTCTTCTCCCTCCTTGCTGCTCCTCTCGTCTCTATGCACTTTCTGCATTATGCCATCGGATTTCGGAGGTTAGTTCTTGGTTTTAGGATCATTTTAAAATGAAGCTTCAGTATTTAGTACCCAATAAGTTAACTAACCCACTCCCTTCTGTTCTTAGAGTTTAAATGTCCTTCAAATGGCCCATCCACTCCGAAATACCTAATTAAATTTAATTTTAATGAATAATCGGAGTCGAGTCTCCTTGAGTGAAATGGGCGTTGCGATTGAAATGGGCATTTTTAGACTGTTTAGGTTATGCAGGGCTATATGAAAATTTACTGACGATGACAGATGTTTGGATTCGATCCAAATGGTTCTATAAAATTATGCTTCGCATCTTAATTATTCTCAATAAGGAAGATGATTCTAAAGAATTTTTTTTTATTTGTCTTATTCTAAATTTAGCAATTGAATTTCATATTTGAAATTAAACGTCTCCATTTTCATTATATTTTTTTTATCACTTGGGCTGCATGTCCAATAAGTGATTTTAAAGATCGTTGGGATATGCAAAAGATGTTGAGTTGAGTTAAAGGGCGACTGATATTTATTTTTGTTGGTTGACGTAAGACGATGATTATTATAGAAATGGATTGATAATTGTAAAGACGTCCGTAATGATTGTCAGTTTGAAAAACGATTAAAGGCAGATGTCGTCCTTCTTTTCTTCTTTTTCTTCAGTAAAAAGGAACGACGGGATAAATCTCACAATCGTAGGTCGGGACGGTTTGGACTCCGACAGTGCATCTCATCCGTCGCGTTTACGGGTCAGAGAAAAAGCAAAAGGAGCACAAACGTCGTACGAAAAGACAACGTACGTCGAAAGACACAATGGGGGAACAAAATGTGCCCGACCGGTCAACTCGTTCGACTGACCGGTTGAGCCGGTCGTCTACCCTCGTTGAAGGTCCAAAACGCGTGCGCCCCCAGTCGCGTCTTCGGTGCATCGAGGGTTTTCGCCGGTAATCTCTCTCTCTCTCTCTCTCTTTGTGGCTTCAGATTTGCAGAAATGATCAGAGTATCGTCTCGAAAATTTCTGCTTGAACATCTGCTTTAGCTTTGCTTGTTCTGGTTTGCCGTTTAAATTTTCGAACTTGGGCAGTTGTTCTTTCTGCTTCAAATTTTCAGCTCACTTTTCTTGGGTCTTTTCGCCATCTGGGTAAGCGATTCCTAGTACTTCGGTCTCCGATCTCTTGATTTCTTCGCGGTTTTTCGGTTCCATTGCTGGAAAAACGAGACCTTTCTAGTCAACTGAGCTACAGGATGGTGTTTTGAATAGCTTCGATGGGGTTCGGTTCGGCAGGTTAATCGGGGTTTAGTTTTCAGTTGGAGATCTCTCTCTCTTCGTTTCGTTTCGAGTTTTCGGGAGGAAAATTTTTCAATTCGATCGATTCCGGGTTCGTGATCTGGGTTATGGTGTCCATGGTCAGTGGTGGAAACGCGCTGTCGGTGGGCTAAGCTTCGTTATGGAGTTTCACCTGTGCTGGTTCCAGTCGTGATGGCTGGCTTTTCTGGGTTTGGCATCATTGGACCTGGGAATTTGATATTTCTGAGCGAAGAAAATAACTTGTATGTGAATCGATTCGAGAAACCTGCTTGGAGTTATTACTGGATTTCTTTTTTCCCCTCTTTTTCACAACAAAGCTCAGTATAAGCTCCGATTGTTTAACAGGATATGAATGATTTGGAAATATTTCCCTGAAAAGATACCTTATACTGTTTAAAATAATTAGTCGATGGATAATGTTTTCATTATCGAAAACAATTTATGTCTTAAAACATTTTCGTTTCTGTAAGTGATATAAATGATTTTTAGGAAAGTGTTTTACGAATCATTCGTTTGCTGGGAAACAAATGGGACCTAATTAGATGAACTCCATGAAATGACCCACCAAGATCGACCTAGTAAGACCCAAGCAAAAGCCCTGGTGCCTGGCACAAACTTATTTTCGCTTGGTGGTGTGGATGCTATGCATCTCATCCGAGTACATATATCCATTCCCTAACCAAGAAGCCCATATCATGTGGTTCTGATTGGAAATTTTTAATCGAGGCCATTATGAATCTTGGTCTTGAAAGAGTTCGTTGTTTGCAAAAGCTATTTTTAAACTTGTCATGCAATTATTTTGTTTCTTTCTCATAGGATAAAACAGCATAATAGGTGCTCTGTCAGATGCATATCTTTTGTGCCTTTCTGTTCTTACTTTTTTCTGGAATTCTTTTCAGATATATGTAGCACAATAGATGGGAAGTTAATAAACTTTTTCTTCTTTCACAGTGACACGATCAGGAAGATCAAAATCAACTGATGGGAACATCATCTGGTTCTAACATTCACCACCAACCTTCTTCGCAAATGCTGCCTCCTCGTCAACAAGCTCGGGGTGGAGGTTTGCAAACATCCCTTTCCCTTGTGTCATCAGATGCCCACTTGTCTCCTGATGTGCAGGACCCTCGACCTAACTCTGATCAAATTCACGAGTCGCCTACTGAAAGTGCTAGTTCTAGGGAAACATGGCCTACTAGCGATGCTATTTTGGGAAAGAAGTTGGAGAATGGGAAATCTGACAATGATGCCTTTGAACAGTCAGTTGTACGCCGTCTGTCCAGTGCAGATAAGGTACACCTTCGGGACATTGCGAAAGAACGAGTGGATGTGATTGCTGAGAGAATGCAGCGTTTGCCAGACGATTATCTTGATGACTTGAAGAATAGGCTTCGGGCTATCCTTGAAGGGAACGGAGGCTCACAGCAGAGAGAGGAATTTTTGATTTTGCAAAAGCTTGTTCAGAGTAGATCTGATTTAACTGCCAAGACATTGATCAGAGCAAATCGAGTACAGCTCGAGATCCTGGTTTCTATAAATACTGGAATTCAGGCATTTTTACATCCTAATATCAGTCTCTCCCAGACTTCTCTTATTGAAGTGTTTGTGTATAAGAGATGCCGAAATATTGCTTGCCAAAACCAGCTTCCTGCTGAGGATTGCACCTGTGAGATATGCACGGGCAGAAATGGTTTCTGCAACCTCTGCATGTGTGTCATATGCAACAAGTTCGATTTTGAGGTGAATACCTGTCGGTGGATCGGCTGCGACTTGTGTTCTCACTGGACTCATACTGATTGTGCCATTCGTGATGGACAAATTTGTATGGGGCCCTCTGTTAAGATTGGAGCAGGCTTGAGTGAAATGCTTTTCCGGTGTCGAGCATGCAATCGGACATCCGAACTGTTAGGTTGGGTGAAAGACGTGTTCCAGCACTGTGCCCCAGCCTGGGACCGCGATGCTCTTATCAGGGAACTTGATTTTGTCAGTCGAATTTTCAGTGGAAGTGAGGATCAACGAGGTAGAAGTCTCTTCTGGAAGTGTGGGGAATTAATTCAAAAAATGAAGGATGGCGTAGCGGAGTCAACAGCATGCAGGTTAATACTGATGTTTTTCCAAGGTATATTATATGCAGCTGTTCTGGTAGAATAACAAGTAACTTTTTAATCACATTAACATTTACTCTGCAATTATAATGTGGAGTAATTACTACACTAAGCTTACTTCTCAACTTACTCTGGTTGCACAACATCACATGTACACTATACATTGGATGCCTCCCATCCTTGACTGTTGCTTAGTTGGATATCGATATTGTTTTGCATTACAAGTACTACTAACTGCAAAAGTGAAATGATTTCATCTTGCAAGTTTTAGGAAACAAGACCTGTCTATAATATAGGAGAACTCTCCTTATTTCTTTTTGGGCTATTGCTCTGGGTAGTAGCTTAGTAGGTACTATTACTTCTTTGTTTGCAAAGCAATGAAAACTCATCTGAGAACTTATTGCATGGATTCACACCTTGACGCAACCTGTAAAATGGAACGTTTGACGCTTTCTACTGATCTTGTCTGCCTTCTTATGGTGTAGACACTTAGAAAACTGCCTAAACCTGAACTCTCTTTAGAATTAAGCTGTGTATTTCTCTCTAGTAATGATGATATTGATTGTATGACATCTTAATGAAGACCTTGAGGGTGAGTCTCCAAAGAACCTGGAAAATGGGGAAGGTGGACGATTGATAGCTCCACATGAGGCATGTGGCCGTATTGCTGAGGTGGTGCAGGAAGCCATAAGAAAGATGGAAATGGTTGCTGATGAGAAGATGAGGATGTTTAAGAAAGCTCGCATAGCTCTTGACACTTGCGACCGGGAGCTTGAGGACAAGGCCAGAGAAGCGACAGAACTGAAGATGGAGCGGCAAAAGAAGAAACTCCAGATTGAGGAGCTGGAAAAGATTGTTAGACTGAAACAGGCAGAGGCGGAGATGTTCCAGCGTAAGGCTGATGAAGCAAAACGGGAGGCGGATAGGATGCAGAGAATTGCTCTTGCAAAGTCCGAGAAGTCCGAGGAAGAGTATGCTAGTCGATATCTCAAGCTTCGTCTCAGTGAGGCCGAGGCTGAGAGGCAATATCTGTTGGAGAAGATTCAGCTTCAGGATAGCTCACGACCATCGCAAAGCAGTGGCGGGGGCGACTCGTCGCAGATGATGTATTCCAAAATCAAGGACCTTCTGCAGATGTACAATTCTTCTGCAAAGACAGAGAACCAGTCCAATGGGCACAATCCTTTCAGATCAAGTTCATGAGAGGTGGTTGTGAAGTGCTTGTGTTGTAGTATGTCGCGAACTGGCTCCTCATATGATAGTCGGACCCATATTTTGTATTGTAGAGCAGATTTGAATGCTACCTTGTTCCATGTGATTGTGTTAACTAAGCCGAGATAGGTAAGAGCAGTTGTACGTGCTCTGCTCGATCCAGTTATTGCTCGGTGGGGGCACATGGCCTGTATATTCATGACCTTGCGAGGCTCTATTTGAACTAATAGACAATGATCACTTTCTTTAGCTCAAGCCATCACTATTTGCAACTTTATCCCGTTTTGATGGATGCTTATGTCGTTGGATTTGAGATCATGACTTCGGTAAATGCTAGTTGTCGTGCCATGTTTCATGAATTTCCCTGGTGCCAGTTTTGGAATTGGCTGAAACTGGAAGGATTAGCGCGGTAAATAATGTTTTGATTTTGGGACTTGGACATTGCAAATATCGTGCCCCAGTCAATGAACTCTGCTGCGGACGGCCTGTAGCGAGAACACCAAATGTGCGACGACCCATAATCTGGCATCCGATAGGAAACATATAAGGGGGTATCTGCATTGGTTAGGACTTTAACCGGTTATCATCATCTTCTGGACCCAGTTCAGGTTCTTGAAAATATGTCCTCCTCCGTCCTCCAAGCATGAATAGAAGAACCGTCTGCATCATTCAACGCACGGTAAGCAATGCTGTGAAAAGGACCATTTTGATGGCAGAGTACTGTAGAATGTTAATACCGGTTCTGCGTAATTAAAAGGAAGAGGTGTACCTATATCTTCCTGATGATATTGGCCCCATTTGACAGTGGACCTATCAAACTCATACCTAAATTGCAGCCCTATAAATGGGCCCCAGAGAGAGAGAGAGAGAGAGAGTTGGAATCACTTCAAACCACAGCAATTATGAGCCGTTTGATAGTCTGACATGCGCCGAACTCCCTCATTGATCCTTCAACTAAGCAGCGTGAAACGTAGGTAGAGAAATATTTGTGGGAAACTGCAAACGTTTTTCGCTTGTGAAACTGCCGGGCTAAAGCTCGTTTCTGTCCATGAAAGGAAGACGACAATGATTAAACAGGAGAAATTGGAATGAGTCCAAGAGCCAAGATGTGGGAAATCATAAAAAAGAACACGGTGGAAGATAGTGTGATCCGGGTCTATAATAGCATTGTCGGAGTAGCTGTCGAGAAGCGAGCCATGTCGATGTCACCAAGGAAAAAACCAGCTGAACCAAGAAATGGGTCTCGAGTGAAAAAGAAAATAAACGACACGTTTGGTGAACAGCTAAGCTCTAATGATCTCTCACCCCTTTGTTTTTGTTGTGTTCCGGATCGTGTCTTGTCTCTACATGTTCACCGGGTTGTCTCCTTCTGCTTGGTGCGATATTCCTCTTGATTTCCGCTCGATTTCCTTCCGGTAAAGCCTAGCCAAGGATTTTTTTTTTTTTAAGAATGTATCTTCGTTTGTTAAGATTATATGCAACAGGTCCGTGGATCTGCAAGTACCTGCGTGAATAATTGGATTTGTTTGTAAGGATTGTACATTCTCAATATGGACCGTCCAAAATCGATTCCAATTCTTGATAGGCATATGTTGTGTTTTGTTGCTCTTCGTGGCGAAACCTGGTCCATGAAGACAGATGAATCCGTGTGCTGTCTCATTACATGTTTTAATCGTGACGATGAGTATTTTCATGATGGTTGCGGGCTCCTTAACTTTATTAAATGTATGTCAAGCTAACTTTTTTTATTCAACATGTGGTAGTTACACAGATCAACTAAGCAAACATATAGCTGATGACATATGAAACCCTCGCCATTCTTTCTTCTCTTTCTTCTACAGTAGTTTCGAGTTCGAAATTGCTGGTGAAAGTAAAATTTCATAAATCACAATACTTCTGATGGGTGTCTCGTTCAGCTAGGATATTGGTGATGCTATAGTAAATCGGCTCGCTTGTCCCGGCAGCCTAGTCCTTGCGAATGGTCATTATGACTCAATCTGATTGTTTTAGAACAAGCATGAAATCCACACAAAAAATTCCGAAGATTTATTTAATCATTTTCACCTTCTCACCTTGCAAAAAAACAGAAATAAAAGTAGATGGTAGTTGAAGGTTTGAAGCGAGTCGAGGACCAAGCGAAGTGAATTTAGTGGAAGGATCTATCCTTGGACAACGTGGGATCGAATTTGTAGGCGTTTGGTTGGATTTGGTGGATATTTGTCAAATCTCACATTCTTAATCAGATTAGTAGGGTGAGTGGACAGGATTAGCATCATAAGTTGGATAAGGACAGCTTGGTCTTGCATGTGTCTGGTGCCCCTTGGCTGAGCCACCATCTTCATCATTCCTAAGTCAGACCAAGTTGGAGGAAAGCCATGACAAGAGGCAAAGAGCACGGTCCAAGAACCTAGGTGATGCAAATTACAAGGATTCAATACCTAAATTTACAATTAGAAAGTTGAAAAAACGAAATCATAAAGTTAACATGGATAATTGATGGCATCAAGTATCCATGACCACTTCCCATCTTTATTAAGTACAAAGATTTAAATGAAACAGACATGGGTTCTCCCCCCTTTGGGAGATTAAACAAATGAAGCAAGAAATGAAAAAGAAAAAAGAAAAAAAGAAAAAGACATTCAAAATGCATGAAAAAAATCATGCATTATTATTGTCCGTAGCAAGCAATGCCAGTCATCCAATGGAATCATTTTCCTACTCAGGGCCCCACGATGCGATAAATTCATGATGGTCCTATCAATCAGGTTTGAATTCCACAAGATCAGCACCTTCTTTGACTTTTCCTACTATTTAATCGTACATAACACGATAAATAACATTATAAAACGTAAAAAAAACCATTTGAACAGGGGAACAAAATCCTTGAATGTCCCTCTGCCTGGCACCACCCCAAAAAGAAGAATCCCCAACCCCCCTCCAACACTAAACTCTGGAGAAGAGACACAGGCAAAAGCAAAGCTGATCTGATATGGTCTAGATACAATAAAATAAAATAAAATAAAATAAAAACTATATAAAAAAGAATCCTTATTCTATTTATCCAAAAGAAAAAGCAATGGCTGCAAGTTTTCTACTGTCTGTAGTGCTTCCATGACACGTTCCTGGAGTTAAATGGGCGTTGAAGGCTCAAGTACTTTGTCCTGATATCATTGTTAATCCGAAGAGATTAGGCAGAATCTCTTTCCTTTCCCCTCCCTTCAAACCCCACCAACGCAAACCATCATCACATGCCACACATTATCTTAAAGCGCCCTCCTTTTTCGCGCCGGTTCGAAAACATTCTCTCCCCTCCCGGTAAAAGCACGATCAGAAATCGTTTGCTGAGTTCACCCGCCCGCTGCCAGAATCCAGTTCCACTGGATCTTCGCGCCTCGCGGGACAGAAAAAGACGAGGTGGGGTTCGTCCCCCTGTCAACTCGGCCGCAGCTCCTGTAGTTTGAAAAGGAGAGATGCGCACTACCCAGCAAAGTGCGAGTCCGGTTTTCAGGAACAGCACGTTTCTTCGCAGCAAGCAAGTCAACAGGTCCACCAAAGAGAGGGCCTTTTGGTCGTGCCCGTTCGCCATTAAAGCGTGGAAAAGAGCAGCAGCACTACTGTCCTTTCGCCCGGTTTTAATCGACACCCCAAAAAGACGAGAACAAAAGATGGGTCGATGATGATAAAAAGTGGGACTTCTCGTATTCTCTTCTTTCCGATCCATGCACATGGGGTGACCAATGACCATTGCTTGTACCGTGCGTTTGGCTTGGCCCGGTGCATTATTATCATTTTTTTTTTTTTTTGGGTAAAGTCCGGTGCATTATTATCATTGATATGTATGCATGCTTTTCCGTGCAGTGGTTCGTCCTGCCACTGTTTAGAGTTTAGAGTCGATAGAGACTTGTATGGACCTATGAAATTGATCAATTGGCTCTGTCGGTCACGTAAGTCACGAGTCAAAACCTAAGTGAGTCGTCTCGTGTGGGAATCGTGTGCACTTATCACGTGGAATTGAATGTGTTTTCTGAACCGATTCTGCGTGGGCATGTCATTTCTTAATTGCTAATTTGACCTCATGACATTTGATAGCTGAAGTGAGAATAAAGGACTATGGGTTTGGATACCAAGTTAGAAATATAAAGACCAAAAAGAATAATTCAGCCGTTTGGTTCCACTATTATAAACCCTACAACTTATTTCTGCTGAGATCATTCACATTATAATGCATGAAAATAAAAGAAAAAAACAAAATATCAACCAACAAGGCAATCAATCACTTCATTTGATTGAATTTCATTTCACCTAAACTCTTTGGCTCGGCCATTTCTCGTGTACAAAATGCAAAATCATCCGATTTGTGTCGATCGGGCCTCCCCTATTCGCCGGACACCAGGCACGGCTCCGGATTGATTAAGCTCAACAACATGCTAACACCTCATGGTGATTGATTTCTCAACTTCGCCTCAAGATAAATCTCATCCTCCAATCGTCCGGATCATCTCGGGCGAAGCGTGGCGTCTTATGGAGCACCACGAACGCAAACGACGAGGAGGTCCGACGAGTCGTTCCGGCTTCTCGTGTCCGCTTCGCTCAATTAATGTTATAATAATCAGAATGTCTAAAACGACGCCAGTCGAAAGCAACTGGGGGGACCCCATCGAGATCCTTTCTTTCGTCTGCTTCAAGTTCTTTTGTTTTCTTCTTCTTCGTCTTTATTTTTTTAAAGCCGTGGCCGCTTGCGCCAACGCACGTGAATTGGACAGCTCCGGTTGGGACGTCGCCCTCTCCAAATGGTAGTGCATCGTGGATCATATCCCCCAATCCTCCATCCCAAATGTTAAAGTGGCTCCAAAAGTACAACTTGCACGTCGCTTTTCCCATGTTGCTGCCACTTCAAGTGAGTTAGAGATGATTGGTTTGTATTATTAGAACTTATAAAAAGATCCAAATGAGAACTTATAAAAAAGATCGATTTAGAGAAAATTTCCCCATTTTCCTTTCCTATGTTTTATGTTAGGAAGGGTCTAAAATTCAACTTTCGTTCGGTGTTAAAAGAGTTGAAACTCGAAACATGCGGAATCTTTCGCGATCTTTTCTAAAGAAGAGGAGAAAAAAAATATTCAAAGAAAGTTATCAATATGATAGAAAGGATAAAAGCATGTGAGATTTCCATGAGTGGGAATCTTCTATATATTTCAATCATATCACATCGGTATCTTGCGTAAATAATTTATTGTCTATTAAAGTCCATCATAAGGATAATATGATTAGTGACTATTACCTAACTTGGTTAATAGCATTTTAGAATTACATGGGTGGAGAGTGGAGACTTTACAACGAAGGAGCATCTCTAAAAACAAGAAACAACACAAATTTCATAGAAAAATTAGTACGAGAGTCGCCGGTCAGCGAGAGCAGTCTATGACATAAAACATATCTGAATCATTCAATGGGAAGGAGATCGTACATAATACTAAATTCACCCAAAAATACTTGAAAACTTAGAGGTAGAAAAGCGAAAACGAATCAAGAAGAAACGACGTAGGTGGGAAAAAGAGGTAAAAAGCGAAAAAGAAAAAGAAAAACGGGGCGGGCCGCAAACCGGGCCGGGCTCCGGCCGTCGCGTCCACCGCCGTCGCGCCGCGACGTGTCGCCCGCCCCCCGTGTGGGGACCCGGGGGGGGGGGGCCGCGGCGCGGTCCGTAACCGAATCCGGGGAGGTGGGGACCCGTCGGGACGCGTCTGACGTGTCAGGCCCCTGGCGCGTCCCCTTCTGCTGCAGTACACACGTACGCCGTTGCTTTGGAATTTCTCACCTTTTCCTTTATAATAATAATAATTTTTTTTTTTTTTAAGAAAAGGGAAAATTGAGGAGGAGGGAGAGGGAGAGGGGAGAGAGGGAGGTAACGTGATGTGTCAGATGGTGCAAGCTGTCATGGGCCCCACCCCCACCCCCGTATTCGCTCGCGCCCCACGATGCCCTCTGCCCTCTGCCCTCTGCCCTCCCTGCCGCGCTCTTCCCCACACTCGCCGGTAACTCGGGTCGGAATCGGCGATCCGGGGCCTCGGTGTCGTCCGGTCGGGTCGGGTCGGTTCGGGTCCCACGTCCGTTTTCTTTTTCTTTTTTCCTTCTAGCGGGGCCCTGGAATCCACATCACCGCGACATCTCCCCATCGTCCCTCGTGGCTTGATGTGACGCGTTTTCCGAGCGGTTGAACGTTATTTGGAAATATCGACTTACACTTCTATTTACATGGTTTTTCTTTTTAGATTTCCTTACTATATGTATGGATATCTCTGTTCGAAATTTCCTTTTTTTTTTTAGAATGATTTATATTTTCTTCAAAGCATCTTTTCCCTCGTTTTGACGAGAGAGAAAAAGGCTTCCGATAGTTTTAGAAAAATAAGACATGAATTCTTCTCTTTGCTCGAAAAACAGTTGCACTAAAGTCTAGTTGTTCCATCTTATTTTATTGAGACAATAGAGAATATTTGATATTGAGTTATGATTACTTGGAGGAATAAATCTTTCATTGGAATCGAGAATTTATACCATCTCGTGCATATATCTATTGATCCATATAATTAAGTTTACATGACATAATTGACCCATTGGAACTTGGGAAAGATAAAATGAATATCTAATATTGTAGAATAATGCATATATCCATTAATCAATATAATGAGCAACCTTCCATATTATCATCGTGAAGTCGTATCATTTTTGGGGATTTATTCGAATCCAAAGTACTTGGAAACTTTCTATATTCACTCCCACTCCAATTTATGTAAGTAATAACACGTCGACAATTTCAACAAGAATTGTGATGGTGAGACTAACTTCTCATACTCAATCTAAAACATCTTTAAGTATACAACAATCATTCGTGTATGGTACTTGCAAATGATTTGAAATGCCTAGGAGTCGATGAAAAGAAAGAGAAATCTATGCGAATGGTTTAATTAACTTGATTATTCTCAAAACAGAATTAATGGAACTCGGCTTCGAGAGAGAATCGACTCTTTTTCTTCTTCTTTTTACTTATATTTTTTGTGGAATTTTCGAGCGATGACTCGAACCCGGAAGGTGAGGTGAATGTCCAAGTACAAACACACACATGTGCACGAACAGACCAGCACATGATTCCAAACGTTGGAATTTCGCCGAGAGCGGAGGAGGAGATCTGTCGTTCCATTTCCATCCGAGGATTGCACTCGATCCATCTTTTGACGAGCGAGAGGGAAACATCGAAAAAGAAGTCATGTGCGCGCACCCGCAGAAAAAGTTCGATTTGACCTTGCGCCAATAATTTAATCCATGGAGCCACCACGATTCCACGGTTCCGTCTGCACGGCGGGAGCTTGACAAAAGGTCAGGTAAGGCGCATTTGTCTCTCTACCCATTTTTATACTTTTCTCGTTTTCCCATAATTTTATTCGTAGTCTCCTTTAATGTTATTATTATTATTATTATTATTATTATTATTATTATGGTAAGCCAGGTGAAGACACTAGATACCAATCATGACGCGCAATTATAAAAAAATAAAGTCAATTTTCCATTTGAATGCGTGGATGATAAAAGTGTATGCTTTCTTAAATGATCGATTTCACATCACGACCTTCAAATCCCTATTGCTTTGAAGTAACTAAGTGACAATCTTTGTTTCTTCTTCTTCTTCTAAAATGCTTAATTCTTACTAGAGAATATTGTCGCTAATTGGAGAATTAATATATGTGATGCTTAGTTAAATTTGGGTGCTGCATAACAGAGGCCATGGCCTCCAGTCGGCTTCGTTATTGTTTGATGAGCAACTTCATTTCTATGAAGTAATTAACACTCCAATAGATATGTTTAGTTATTATGGATAGGCTTTATATTTTATTCTCTCTATCCTTTTTTTTTTTCTTTATTATATTTTAATTCTTGGCATGTTTTAAGTATGGAGCTTTCGATGTTGCGTGTGCCCTGTTGCTTTGCTTCATTGATCATCTCCGAGCAAAATCTCTATGATGTCATTATATAAAACACATCTCTCTTGTTAGTTTTGAGGAGATATAAAGATCGATTCACAAAATGATACATGCAACTTTCATCTATCAAATTGAGAAAAATCACCATCACATTACATCGCTTATGGATCAACTCCGGAAATTAGTCACTGCGCCCGTGATATAACTCAAGAACGGCGTTCAATTGAGGACCGAACAATTTCTTGCTACATTTACGGAAGCTCCTCCTTACCCGAAAAAACGATGCCAACAGAGGCGATGGGCCATATGTGTCGGGTGCTTGTTAAATCACCAGATGATTTTGTGGCAATAATCGATTGGGAGGCTGGAGAAGCAACGAAGTGACGTGGTGAATAAAGAAAACGATGCGATGGTGGTGGTCAAAACTAATCATGGGCAAAGGCTAAACCTCAATCGTGCGTTTGATATTTAATCTCATAGCTTAGGCCCCAAAATCAAACCTAATCTCTCTTTATGGTGATATTTAACTCGTGGTGGGTATGGTATATAGCCGACATATACTTTCATTGATTTGGCCCCTTCTTCACGATCTCTACCGCCAATCGCATTTGCGTAAGTAGGACCCCAAAACCCAAATTTTTTTTTTTTTTTTTTAAAGAGAAAGGAAAAGAAGACTCAGATAATCTGATGCGAAAGCCAAATTTTTAAAAAAAAAGTAAGGAGGACGCCAAAATCCAATCCTCCCGAGGAATTGCCGATCCTTTTCCGCAGCGCCTTCGCATCATGGCGTTCTTCCCATTATTGGTCTCTCTCTCGTACTAATTTCGTCCAATTTCATAATTACGCTCTATTTATTTCATGAAAGATGTTTAATTAAAAAATATATTTTTAAAAATTTTAAAATTTTGGTAACATATAAATTTCGAACAGATAAGTTAACTTACTGGTTCAACTTGCTATAGTACTTTGGGTCAAATTTTTTGTTTCCTTCACGTGGTTCCTTTACTACAATCCTGTATGGTAAAATTCCTAACTGCAATCGACCGCACAGTAATTTAGGGCGAATCGCAATGAAATAAAAAAAAGTTATGGCTAAAGAAATGCATTTTTTCCTTTTTTCTTTTTATGTTTCTTTTACAGCGTTCCCGTTGATCTTAAGGAGATGAAAAACGAGCCGACATCATTGCCATTCTCGCCTTCAATAATTCGCCGTTAGCCGTCGTCGTTCGTCTTCGAATATGCTTTTGGACAGGAATAATGAACAAATCCCACCTCCCCCAACATGTTTTTCGAGTTTTCAACAGTTCCCCCACATGGACATGCAACAGGCGACGACGACCCGGACCCCCTCTTCTCTGACCTTCTCTCTCTCTCTCTCTCTTTCTCTCTCTCTAGGAAGTCCGTATGTCTGCTGCGCTGCAGGGAGAGGACAAATGCCTCCCCTTTGAAAATGCCGAACGGGGGGAGTGGGGGCAGTAGTCCCTTTCCACCTACACAAACCAAAAGCAAGCGAGACCCAAGAAAAACAAAAGAGAAGCTATATGTCACTACGTATATATTTATAAATAATACGAGCTGAGAGAGCGGCAAAGATGGTGCAGTAAATGTAAAGTTCTCTCCTTTGGCATAATTCTCGATATTTTTTGTGTGTGCATAATTTGTTTGCCTTTTGCCTTAACCCTTCGTTGCCCACTTGATGATGAGGCAATGATATGGTGCGCCCAGCTTCAGCATCCATGCTAGAGTCCACTACAGAGAGAGAGAGAGAGAGAGAGCTTTAGCCGGTTCTGATCATTGAGCCCAATTGGACATTCTGCGATTCAAGTGTGGGTTCAAGGATTTTGAGTTACCTTTGGGGGAAAAAAAGAAAGTTGCGAGCTTGATGCTTCTTTTGGCGATACAGGGGCCATGAGAGGAGGAAAGGGCACATACACAGAGAAAAGGTCCAAAGTTTTTCTTACCTCATTAATGATTCTCTCACAGGTTTGCTAGCCACAGCAACAGCTGGTTCCTTTGGGTACAGCTAAGTTGTTTTGGAATGATTATCTCCAACTTTATCTTCTTCAAAAGGGGTGTGCTCTCGATGGCCTTTCGGGCTTCTGAGGACGTGGTCTCAGAAATTTAAAACAGAACAAGAAATTACACACCGGAAGGAGATCAAGAAAAGGCAAGGACCTGCTGCTTCGTTTGCTGGTATAGCATATTAGCTAGAGCATGGGGCTCGTCTGATCGCTTCTCAAGAATCACAGAGCATTGAAATTTTTGTCCGGGTCGCGCTGAGGCGGTTGAGCTCAAGCTATTGATGAGTTTGTCACCTCTAGTTGGAGTTCTTCTTAGGCTATCGACTCTCTTTGTTGAGTGGCCTATGGGAAAGATGCATCCTAATGGCAAGCTTGCCGGATCTAATGGCAAATTGCAAGCGAGCTTCAAGTTGGATAAAGGGAACGAGCCCATCAAAGCTCACAATTGTATGGAAAGATGGAGGAGAAAGCTCATATTCTTTTGTCTTCTGCTTATGGTGGTCTCTGGGTTTGTTTGGTTTTTCTCGGGTTTCAGTGAGAGTTCTTTGGTGGGGAAGGCGAAAGACCCGGAACTGTGGGAGGAAAAAGCTCGAATCTTTATACGGCATTTCAATGTCAGCAAGAACCAACTCCATGCTTTAGTTTCTCTGCTCGATGACTCCAAACAGGTGATGTTTTGCTCTGTCCTCTTCCTTACGATTTTCAGTATCCCTGCTTGCTCTGCATCTCAGTATAGTGGCCATTGTTGCAATCGTTGCTGAAATCTCTTCTCGTTTATGTGGAAGAAAGGTTGAATATTACGAAGGACATAGTTATTGGACTCCCTTTTTTGTTGAAATGTTCGTTCATCCAGCACGTACGTTTCAAACTTGATTGATGCGGAGACGATGTGAAATAGTGAAAGTAGTAAGATGAAAATCTCGTCTCTTCTCCTTCTTTTTTGACAGCCTTAATAAGCATAAACAATTATTTTGAACTTTGTAACTTTGTTGAGTCGAACCTGGTTTGCCCCGGCTATCTTCTAATAATCTGCACCTTGACTCAGCTGGAATTTTCATAGAACATCCTTCTTTTATTACTTTGTTGGAAGGAAATTCGTCGGATGTTTGGAAAGAATTCTGAGCAAGGGCATGAGAGGAACCAACCGTTTAGCTTAACTGTGGTGTTCACGGTGCCACTGGAAATGCTACTACCTTCAAAAGCCTGTATTTTTCTGGAGATTTTGTTTTGAATGTTCATGTTCTTTATGTAGTGTCTGAGGGATAGAAAGTCCTGGGATTTGGCTGAGAAATGCTAGCTCTCTGTTGTGTCAGCGTATTTTTGCCTCTGTTCACCTCCTATGATAATGGACTGTGTTCTGGTTGCTGTGGGCCTTTTGCATCATTTTTTTTGCGTTCGTCCCATTTCACCAAGTGCATCATGTCTCTTGGCACACTCTCAATTTGTTTCTTTTAACATTAGTTTGAAGAACTATAGGGAACATGCTCTTGGTTTGTTTAACACGGAAATTTTAAGAGAAAACGGTGAAAATTGGATTTGTCATCTTTGGGATGGCTTTGACTGAACTACTGTATTCGGTTCATCTATTTCAGGTAGCATCCATCCAATGTTCCAAATTACTCAAAGAAATGGGAAAGGAAATGACATTTATAAATGGTTGTGCCTGCTCTCTAAAAGTCGATTGCTCAGAACATCTGGATCTTCTGAAACAGCAAGTATTGAATGGGGAAGATGCTGAATTTGAGGACCAGTGCCCGGTTCAACCTGAGAATCTCTCCTGGGAGGATTGCCTGTCAATGCTACAGGAAAAATCAATTGCAACTGCTTCGCTATCTGAAATTTCATTCCAATCAGTCAATAATCCAAACTTTCTGGAGGTATGCTTGCTGCAAATAGCGACCAACTATGTGTAGAAGTGACTAGATATGTAGACAGAGTTGTGTACATATTCTTCTCTTCTGTTGTTTCTGTCATATTGTTCTTCGATGTAATGCTTATATCTTTGATATTGTTGTCATTTTTCATAGCTAGGAGTTCCACCCGAGATAGCATCCGTCTGTAGAAGCTATAAGGATATATGATGAATAGATTAGGTATTTGGAAAGAAACAGTAACCCCACAGAAGCATCCCCTTCTATTTGCTTGCTGTGTTGTCATTTCCTTTGTTGAATATTAGCATTTCCGTAGAGATCAGCCGTGTATTGACATTTCATTCTCTTCATATTTCTGCATCACTCTCATTCCTTTACTTGATATTGCATATCAGACATTGCATATCAGTTGAAATACATTGCTCATTGAGGCATGTCTTCTAATGTAAAAGTTGTTAAAAACTAACCTCTTGTTTTCCCGAGTTTCCAAGTAACTGAAAGACAATATCACTTTTACAGTTAAAAGGGTTCTTTCCTTTGTTCATGACCAGGACATGTCACAAGCAAGGGGGAAGGGAAATCATGCAGGAGATAGCTGCGGGACTAGGTCCTTTGGTTTAGTAAAAGGATGCTGGTGGGTTATTTTTGTGATGATAGTGATCTGCAAGGTGTGTGGTTTTTATATGAGAGTTCAGAGGGACCAAACACAAAAAACAGTTAAGCCAAAGCCAGTGAGTCAGCAGCGGGAGCTGCTGCTTCAGCAGAGGCAGCAACAGCAAGACCATAGTTCCTCCAAAAGTGCTGGGAGGTGGCGGAAAAAACTTTTAATTGTATTTGTTGTAGCTGGAGTAATGACGTCCATTTGGTTGTTTTGGCATTTAAATGCTAAAAACGTTCTGAGGAGAAAAGAGACCCTGGCCAACATGTGTGATGAGCGAGCCAGGATGCTGCAAGATCAGTTTAATGTCAGCATGAACCATGTTCATGCCTTGGCTATTCTCGTTTCCACCTTTCACCATGGAAAACAACCGTCAGCTATAGATCAGGTGACATTTCTCCCGACCCCTTCTTAATTGATACCCGTGCTAGTGATAGTTGTATGTGAGTGCATATTTGGTGGTCTCTAGTGAGTAATAAATTGGAATTAAATATGAGAACAATAATGGGGTGTTGAGATGTACTGGTTGCTGATATTGAGATTCTTGCCCCTTCATATATGCTAGCATTGGATAGGCCAAAAGCTGTAGTCAATGGGAGTTTGTCATCAGCAGCCTTAATCATGTTAACATGCATGAGGTTGACATTTAGAATAAGTGATTCGATAAATTTTTTTCTTTTCAAACAATTGTCTTTCTGTTGAGTAGAAAAACATGTTTTCATCCTTCGGGAGAGTAAGGGGAGCTTTCACACTGTTAATTTCTACAATATATATTGTAAAGAAAATTGTGCTAAAAAGTGGTTGTTGAGCTCTACTAGGGAGAGAGTGATACCTGGATGTTTGAACCTTAGAAATTGCTTAAATTCCACGAGGACTCTGCAGTGCCAAAGTTCAAAAAGTGATTCCTCGATGTGTTTATGCCTTATTTCCCCAATCATGCATACGCTTCCTTTGAGCTGATACCTTCTACCCATGCTTGTGGTTGCCATGACCATCCAAATTGAATCGGATAGGCCAGGTAATTGGCTGATATCGTGGAATCTTACTTATCTCGCAAAGATATTGTGGGAACTAATATTAACTTTTTGAGTTTAGTTGCTGTGTCGCATGCATGGCCTTCAGGAGCACCTACTTGGAGTAGTAGTGACATTCATCATGCAACAAAATTCTCCTTGGTCCTTTGAAAATTTGATGGAGAAAACTCTTGAGATTGATATTTTTTCCATCTCTATCTTGCAGAAAACTTTTGGAGAATACACAGAAAGAACAGCTTTTGAGAGACCACTTACTAGTGGTGTTGCGTATGCTTTAAAAGTACCTCACTCAGAGAGGGAGCAATTTGAGAAGCGACATGACTGGACAATAAAGAAAATGGAAACTGCTGATCAGACACTTGTGCCGGACTATATGCTAGATAGGTTGGACCCTGCACCTATTCAAGATGAGTATGCACCTGTCGTATTTTCTCAAGAAACTGTCTCTCACATAGTCTCCATTGACATGATGTCCGGAAAGGTGGGTTAAGTAAGGCTAATGCATTTTATCGCTATCCTCATCTTTTTGTTCTTTAATGTGCAACTTGTTCTAACCTTTGATGTTGTATGTCATTGTCTTTGTCTACTGATGATGTCCTGAATAGTATATTCACTCATCAGAAGTAATTGAAACCTGATGAATCTATTCACTCAGCAGGAGGAATTGAAACATTAAATTGTATTGTACTTAGTAGGAAAGTTAATAATACACAGAAGTTACAATAACTTTTTCTTGTAACTTCGGGGGAATCCCATCAAGATCGGTAACTTCTTAGACTATGCTCATATAACACGTTACTTTTGCTACAAGTATAGGAAGATCGGGAGAATATACTGCGGGCTAGGGCATCTGGGAAAGGAGTACTGACTTCTCCCTTCAAGCTTCTGAAGTCAAATCACCTTGGTGTTGTACTAACTTTTGCTGTATATGATAGAGAACTGCCTGCTGATGCTACAGCTGAGCAACGTATTGAAGCAACAGTGGGGTAGGTGTTACTTGATGGTTTGGTAAATTTCTTCTTTAGATGTAGGTGAATGCATTAAGTATATGTTTTCCATCTTTTAGGTATTTGGGTGCATCTTATGATGTCCCTTCCCTAGTTGAGAAGCTTCTGCATCAGTTGGCCAGCAAGCAGACAATTGTCGTAAATGTCTATGACACAACCAATGGATCTGCACCAATCAATATGTATGGTGATGACGTTATTGACACTGGGCTGGTTCACGTTAGTAATGTTGATTTTGGGGATCCACTTAGGAGGCATGAGATGCACTGCAGGTACATCTCTTTATAAATAAGTGTTCTTATCACCACATACTTGGGGCATGTCATGATTACCTGGGCTGTTGTGTGTAGGTTCAAGCAGAGACCTCCTTTGCCGTGGACTGCACTAAATTCATCATTAGGACTGCTGGTCATCACGTTGCTTGTCGGCCATATCTTTCATGCAGCTATAAATCGAATTGCTAAGGTGGAGGAGGACTATCGACAGATGATGGAGCTGAAAAGTCGTGCTGAGGCTGCAGATGTGGCAAAATCTCAGGTGCACTTTTTTTATGTTTCACTAAATTGACGGCTATTTCAAAATTCTTCTCGTTTGTCGTCAACACATGAATCTATTTACTCATAGAAATCTACTTTCTCACCAACTATATCTGCGGCATCTTTGAGTGATTTCTCTTGACATGGATACTATTATAAGCAATCTGAATTGAATTTACCCTTTTATGTTTTTCTTGTAGTTTCTTGCGACTGTTTCCCACGAGATTAGAACTCCTATGAATGGTGTTTTAGGTAAGTAAAAGTTCTTTGGAAATACAATCCAATTGCCAGTCTTGACTGAAACATTGACAATGGATTAAAATGATGTTTCAGGCATGCTGCAAATGCTTATGGATACAAATCTCAATGCAAATCAACTGGATTATGCCCAAACTGCTCATGCATGTGGAAAAGATTTGATATCACTGATCAACGAGGTTCTTGATCAGGCCAAGATTGAATCCGGACGTCTCGAGCTAGAAAAAGTGCCTTTTGATCTTCGTTTGGCTCTGGATAATGTGCTATCACTTTTTTCGGGCAGATCTAATGAAAAAGGAATTGAGGTATGTACCCAGTCATTGTCCTTTTCCAATGAATCATCTGTAGCTGTTTCATGCAAAATCTTACAGGAGCTTGGTTTGTCTCTTGTGGTGTTTCTGTTGGGTGAGGGAAGTTGGCTGTCTATGTCTCTGATCGGGTACCGGAAGCTGTTATTGGTGATCCTGGTCGATTCCGGCAGATAATTACAAATCTTGTTGGGAACTCAATCAAGGTCTTTGTTACTTCACTTTCTTTCTATTTTCTCTCATGCAGTCTTTTTCACAAATAATTTTTTTGGTATTCAGAAAGCTAGTCATTGGCTTGTCTATCTGTAAAGAGGACCTTATGTCTAAGCATTAAAAAGTAGCATTGGGTCTTGGAACTATTTCAAAAATGCGTTTCTTGTGCTTATGTTTCTCTTTCATCCTTTGGTTTCCAAATTTCTTGGAGAAAAGGTCATGTGGATGATGGATACTTTACCAGTGAAAAATAGACCTTGCTGTTGCTGCACATGTTTGGACAGTCAATCTGCTCCTCATCAGATCATCTTTTTCTTCTTCGATGGCCTTTCAAACTTTTTTATATGAAGAAAAGTGCAATTTAATCGATCTGTGTAATTGTTTGCCATGTTATCTGTGATCTTTGGTAACATTACAAGACAATTCCACTTTTTTGATGTCTTCATGTTTACTGCAGTTTACACATGAAGGGCATATATTTGTCTCAGTCCATCTGCTAGAAGAAGGATGCAGTCAGCATGATTTTAAAGATGTGGAGAAGAGACTAAGTTCAAACTTAGTTGAAGATACATCGGACAAAACTTTTAATACATTGAGTGGGTTTCGAGTGGTTGACAGAAGGAAAAGCTGGGAGCGCTTTAAGAAGTTAAATCGGTCCGATCAAATTGATGTGAATGAATCAGTTGAAGTACTTGTTACTGTTGAGGATACAGGTGTTGGAATTGCCAGAGAGGCACAAAGCCGCATATTCACACCTTTTGTGCAGGCTGATAGCTCCACATCACGTACATATGGTGGCACTGGAATTGGCTTGAGTATAAGCAAATGTCTAGTGGATCTTATGCACGGGGAGATCGGGTTTGTAAGTGAACCGGGCACTGGAAGTACATTTTCCTTTACTGTACCCTTTGCAAAATGTGAAATGAACTGTCTTGAAATGAAGGGGAAAAATTACAATTCAATCATATCAGAGTTCAGAGGATTGAGAGCCTTGGTGATAGATAAAAGACGCATCCGAGCTGAGGTCGCAAGATATCATCTCGAGAGACTAAGAATATCAGTGGATGTCGCTTGCAGTTTGATGTCAGCCTGTACTTACCTTTCCAACTCTTCTAGCCCAAGGTAGACCCACTTGCCACCATAGTGACAAAATTAAAGCTAGTCTATTCTCTTGACACTAAATATGTACAGAGCCAAAAAGGTTCATACTGAATGGTTATCTATGATCAGACCTTAGTACTTTGCTCTTGAAATAATCTTACCATAGGTTGTAAATAGATGTCTCATATGTATTTTGGTGGTTCCATAGTTGTATAATGTAGCATCTATATAATCTAAATGTTGCCTGAGACTTATGAAGCTGTTTTGAATCTCAACAAATGAGTGTCACCTGCAAAAATTGACGGATGCTCGGTTGATTGTTGAGTGATTAGCCAGATCTTTTATCAGCCCAGTATTTAGTTATTCTCTCTCTCTCTCTCTCTCTCATTGCTCCATATGTGTCGTTGATCTGCATATCTTTTCATCTATGAGGAAAAGATTGGACCACAATCATTATACTCTGCCGTGGCTGAAAGGAAAATTCATATTTTGAGTTATGTTACTTCGAACAATTGACAGCCCCTTTGCCTAACAATTTCTTGATTATTTTTCCCGCAGGGAACTATCGGATTTTGACATGGTTCTCATCGACAAAGATGTTTGGGACAAGCAAACAGGTTTAGAACTCAATATTTCACTTTGGAAACACAGGCAAAATGGCAGCAATGGAGTGTCAATACGTCCCAAGATTTTTCTTCTGGCTACATCCATTAGTCCAATTGAGCACAGCGAGCTCAAATTAGCCAACCTGGTAGATAATGTGCTGGCAAAGCCTCTCAGATTGAGTGTCTTGATATCCTTTTTCCAGGAAGCCCTCGGTAATGGTAAGAAGAGGCTATCTGATAGGAGAAAAGTATCAACTCTTGGCAGTTTGCTGAAAGGAAGAAGAATCTTGGTTGTGGATGACAACTTGGTAAACAGAAGAGTAGCAGAGGGTGCTTTAAAGAAATATGGTGCCATTGTTACTTGTGTTGGGAGTGGTAAGGATGCTGTGGCCAAGCTTCGGCCACCCCATGACTTCGCTGCTTGCTTCATGGATTTGCAAATGCCAGAGATGGACGGGTAATGGATATACTCTTCTATTATTTTATAATGAACAATGTTTTGCAATTTAATTATTTCTTTGTTTGTTTATTTTGTATTTGCTGAGCATTTGGTAGTTTCTTCTAATATTGTAGGTTTGAGGCAACACGACAAATTCGTCACCTCGAGAGTGAGGTTAATAGTAAGATTGCATCTGGGGAAGCATCTTCCGATGCATTTCATAATGTGGTACGTTGGCATGCTCCTATCTTAGCCATGACAGCTGACGTAATTCAGGCTACAAATGAAGAATGCCTCAAATGTGGAATGGATGATTATGTCTCAAAGCCTTTTGAAGAAGAGCAGCTTTATTCAGCGGTGGCACGGTTCTTTGAGTCTGGCTGAGAGATAACGATATGATGGCAGCACATCTACTGTCAAAAGCTCCATGCCACTGGCTGATCACTTTTCACAACTTCGCCGGGGCTTGCCCTTTTGGGGCGGGGGACATCAAATGGTTGTCATGACGTGCCTTGTGCATTGTACAGCTATGGTCTTTCCTGGTGGCATTCTTGGAGTTCCAGGTATGGAAAACTTCAGCTTACTCTAATATGTCTAGATGAAAGATGGCAGCTCTTTATATATAACAAGAACTTTTTAAACCTAACATAATCTTGTTTCTGCAGCATACGAAGCATTGCTTGCAGTCTTGACTTATTGTATTTGACTTTGTGTCAGGTTATTAGATAATCTACGTACTTCAAACAATGTGTCCAGAATTGTCCAAATTCAGAACTTTTGGTTGGACTCATCCGATTAACATATGTTCCTTTTATATCTACCACAGGAGCTTTGAGTTTGCTGCCTTAACTGATGGACTCAAATATTTGATTCTGGGCAGCAGTATACTGGCGTCATGGCGCATCCTGATCTGTCAGCATTGATATAGGATTTGTTCTTTTCTCAGAATAGATTCAACGAAAGGGCGTGGCTTGGGGATTGTTCAGAGTCCCAGCTAGCCTGGTTGCAGAGTGGAACTCAGCTCTGCAGATCCTACTACCGTGCTGCAGCTAAAAGTGAGGTAATTGCCTAACGGTAGGGAGCATTTGTATTAAAAACTAGATAGCGGTTGATCAATCAATTGGTTTGGTAGTTTTTAGTTCCTACCGAATTTCCTCTCTTTACTGCAGCTTCGAGGAAGATGAATGACCATTATTTTTTACCCTTGGAGGTGCCTCTCTGAGATGCATCGTGGACCCCCAAGTTATTGAGATTGATTTCTCGGGCATGTCAGCCCTTCTGTCAGATGTAGAAGGGAGTTGAGTTCCTCATTCTTTTCCCCTCGCCGGTGGACGTTTCTCCGATGCTTAATAAAGGATTGTATTCTTTTGGACACTGAAGAAGCAGGCTCGAAATGAAAATAAAATTGTCAAGCGTAATTTCTACCGCGGTGGAAGAATATAGTTAGTTTTTGTTTCCTATTATAGTGTTGGTCCCTGTTCCAGCAAAAAATGACCCAGCTGAAAGGGTCTAATCTTTATTAACATTATCACAAACGCATTCTCAATCTCGTGTGGATATCATAATGCGGAGATTACTGTGGTTCTATTATCCCCACAGGGAATGATATGTGACTTTGATAAAAATGGACATCCCAAAACAGTTCTTTTCCCCGTTCTTTACCATGTTCGAATCAATCCATATTCAAAGCATAAGACCTTCAGAAAAGAATAAAAGTCCTTATTTTATCAGGTTGGCGAAATAAATGAGAAGGCAATATCTTCTCCAGGAGACTGCCAAAACAGCCTTGGTGAAAACTTCATCAACACTGCATTTGTCACGGGAACTAGAGAATCCTTCACTGTGTAATACATCCTGTTAAACCATGGTTATTGCATTACAACATTTGAATTGCATCGGACGGCTTATCAAGGAGGATGGTATTTTATTGGTTTTCTTAAAACAACAGACATGAAACACCGTCTCGGCTTTAGACATGACAACAGAGAAACCAGACGAAATTTCAGCAGCAGAATGAACGCAGATTTCCAATTAAATTTGTAGAAATTGATATAGAATAAAAGAGGAGAGCATATAAAACAAAAGAGGAGAGTGTACAAAACTGACTAGGATTTGCCAATTCTCACTTTTATTATTAATTAAATAACATCTAGTGACCATAATAACCCTCTCGCACTTTTAAACCCCTTAAGTTGGAGTATAGATATCAAGCATGCCCAACCTGTTACAAATATGCTCAATCCTACTACTCCCTAAAGACTTAGTGAAAATATCAGTTAACTGTTCACTGGTCCTAACATGACTAGTAGAAATAACTCAAGGACGAAGCTTGTCATGGACAAAGAGACAATGAACTTCAACACGCTTGGTATGCTCATGGAATAGTGGATTTGAAGCAATATGGATAGCCACCCGATTATCACACCATAACTCCATTGGCGCAAGATTTGTGAATTCAAGCTCAACTAGTCCAGATAAATTCACAAATAGCTCGAGCCATAGCTTTGTATTATGATTTTGTACTGAATCTAACCACAGTACTTTACTTCTTACTCTTCCAAAATACTAGGTTTCTTCCCACAAAGGTCAAGTAACTTAAGTAGTATTGATTTCTACCCAAAAAAACAAAAATAAAAAAAACTTAGTATTGACATCAACACGTAACATGCAACACGATAAGACATGACACAACGCGGCACGCCAACATGTCATTTTTAAAGTATTAAAGAATTCTAACACGTTGAAACACATTATATAATAATATATGTATCCTTATATATACATGATAAATTATCATTATGAAGATTATTGCAATCAAATTAATTTGATTCAAATTCACAAATAAATGAATAAAAAAAGAGAGCTTAGAATGGGTTTACACTAAAAATCATAAGTCACGAGGAGTGAGAGTCTTGAGAAGATTAGGTTTTTCTTCTTTCCCCATTTTATTATTATTATTATTATTATTACATATTTAAATTTTGATCCCTTATTTATTATTATTTTTTTAAATTGGCTCAATGCATGTCAGAATTTTGGATTTGCATATCGGAGTGTGTGGGGAGCGTTGATCATGTGTTGAATTTTCCAACAATTGTTGACCGCGTGTCGGGTATAACATGAAAATTGCCGAAGAGTGTCAATACTTCTTAGGCAATAATCCGATGTAGGCCTCCTATCTGTAGAAGACCCGACCCAATTAGCATCCTAAAATTCTTCCATCCTTTTGTGACCGTGATCACAATAGAAGAGATCATGACCTAGACCTTTCTTCAAGTGTCTTAAAATTCTGACTACAACATCCCAATGATAGTTTAGGGGGAAAGACATAAATTGACTTACAATACTCACAAAAAAGAAATGTCGAGTCGAGTGACAATCAAATAATTTAATTTTCTCACAAGTCTTCGATACCTTTCCATAATAGTTCACTGTTTTCTGCCATCAATTTCAAGCCAACTTTTGTTGGTGTATTTAGTGGTTTTGCTCCAGCATACTTGTCTTTGTAAGAAAATCCAAAACAAACTGTGTTGTGAGAGATGAGTGCCTTTCTTTGCCCGTGCCACTTCGATACCCAAATGAATATTTAAGTTGTCTTAAATCCTTTATTTGAAACAGCTATTGCAAATACAATTTCAACTCATTAAACCTAGTAGAATCATCTCTAGTTATGAAAATATCATCTACATAAACTACAAGAAATATCTGACTAGCTCCAATAGCATGGTAAAATATAGAATGATCTCCACTATATCTAAATAGTCCAAATCGGAGCACTACCTCAGTAAACCTCCCAAACTAGGCTCTAGGAGACCACTTCAAACCATATAAAGATCTCTTCAAACAACAAACATGACCAGACTTCCCCTGATTAACAAACCTGAGTGGTTGCTCCATATATATCTCTTCATGTAAATCACCATGAAGAAAGACATTTTTAATATTAAGCTGAAAAAGAGGTCAATGGGTATAAGTAGCCAAAGAAAGCAAAATGTGAATATAGTCATCTTAGCCATTGGAGAGAAGGTATCACTATAATCGACCTTACAAACTTGTGTATAACCTTCAGATGCCAATTTGGCCCTGAGGTGAGCAAGAGAACCATCAAGATTAACCTTGATAGTAAACGCCAATTTACATCTAATAGCAGTTTTCCCCTACAAGTAGAGGTGCAAGATCCCAAGTTTGGTTTTGGTCTAGTGCTAATATTCTTCATCCATAGCTATCCTCCATCTAGATAATGCTTTAACGACAATTTTAGGAATAGGATGCATATCAATAGTGACCAAACTACCCTAAAAAGAGGTAGGCAGAGCAAAATAGGAGACAAACCATGTAATAGGGTGCTGGGTACAACTACGAATTCCTTTGTAATGTGCAATAGGGATATCAAGGTCAATATGTGATAGGCTTACTTTAGACATAGAGGACGAAGAAGATGAAATAGGTGAAGGTACATTTGCAAGGGGCTCCACATGCTGATGATGTCTACTATATACATGCGAATGATCATCCATTATATAGGCTCCACTGGTTCATCATAATAAATAGTAGATTCAAAGAAGGAAACATCTATAGTGGTAAAATACTTATGCAAAGAAGAACAATAACAGCAGTAACCCTTATACGCATGAGAATACCCCACAAAAATGCATTTAAGAGAGTGAGGGTCTACTTTGGAAAGCCCTGAACGATGATCGCAAATATAACAGACACAACCAAATATATGAGGTGGTAAATGAAAGAAGGATTCGAAAGGAAAAAGAAGAGAGCATGGCCTTGCACCTTTAAGAATAGAGGACGGTATGCGGTTGATAAAATAACATGTAGTCATAATAGTGTCAGCCCAAAAGGATTTGTCTATTATGTTAATATTAATTACTACTGTTGGAATTTTGGTTTGTCGTGGTGCATCCAAATAGGAACATTGATGAATAGGAAAAGGATTAGAAAAATATTCTTTGGCATTATCACTTCGAAGAATACGAATAGGAATTGAAAATTAAGTATGTACTTTAATAACAAATGCACCAAACACAAAAAATAACTCAAAATGACTTTTAATTAGATATAGTCAAGTGACTCTTGAATAGTCATCTACAAAAGTAACGAAATACTTGAAATTTAACTTAGAAATAGTAGACATAGACCCCATATATATATTTTGGTGACCCAGGGAACTTTCTACGCCACTTCGTGGTGGAGTAAACCCTGGAGAGAGTAGAGTCACCACCACCCTTGCTTCCCGGGAAAGTCGTGGGTTCTTTTCCAACAAGGCAGACTACGTAGGGATTCGAACACTGGACCTCTCGTGAAAGGAATTAGCGCCCAACCACTACGCCGCCACCATGGGTGGTCATAGACCCCATATATTTGAATGAACTAACACAAACGAGTGGGAAACCTATTTATTGACTCTTGGATGGTAACTAATACGGTGCAATTTCCCAAATTGACATGACTCACACTCAAGATTAGATAAAAAAAAAAAATGAAAGTGGGGATCTAACTTTTTAAAACTTTCCAAGGTGGGGGGCCCAAAAAACAATGGATATGATGTAGGGAAGCTGTAGAACAAGTAACACTAGTAGTATCATCAAACAAGTACAACCCCCAACAAATTTCCTTCACCAATCGTCTTCCTCGTCTTCAAATCCTTAAAAAACACAAGAATCAAGATAGAAAATTAGAACAACTATATGCTTTGGTAAGATGACAAATAGACAAAAGGTTGAATGGAAAACTTGGGAGATACATGATTGAAGATAAAAATATGGAGGATGTTAGATGAACTGTGCCTATCCCTTGTACCATGGATGGAGAACCATCACTAATGTAACATTGGACATAGATTTATGAAAATCAGAAAAAGATACTTGAAACTTCAGTCATATGATTGATAGCACCTGAATCAATGACCCAGAGGCAAGAGGCAGAAGAAAGACACAGTGCTGCATTAACTATCTAGATAAAAGAGCTTTGGAGGAGCACTGTGAAACTGTTTGGAAAGTCTGGAATTGATTATACTTTTTTTTTTTTTGGTTGGTTGGAATTGATTATACTTAGCAAATTTCTTTTTAGTCATTTTGATCACTTTTCCTCCTTTAGAGGACCATGAAGTGGTTCAAACTCTATTGCATTGGCTACATTAGCTGCAACTTGTTGAAGGGTTCCATGAAGCTTCTAATAGAATCTTTGAATGTGTCCTCATAAACCATAGTAATGACAAGTCTCAACAAATCCGATATTACCACCTTGTCACTATAAGTGTTATTAGATGAGGGTGGTTGACGTCTATCAAAACCACAACCGCCACCACTATTTCGGCCATCACTACGACCTCAACCACTACTATGATTTCCTTAGGCTAACAAGGCTGAGCTATCACTTATAGAGAATGCATCCTTAGGTGGTTCATGTGAGACCTTTTTAGACACAAGCAAACGTGTACGTGAGTGAAGTCATCTTGTCTCCTTTTGAGTATTTGGGAATGGACTGCATCATATCTTGGTCCTAGTTCTTCCAAAAAACCCACAATAACCAATTGCTCTCGTTACTTCTACATTTCCTTAACATTAGAGGTAATGGGTAGCAGAGAATTAAGCTCCTCATAAATTTGTTTAAAATTAGCAAAATACTTGATAAATGGCTAACCCTTTCTATTAGTTGCATAAAATTCTTGAAATACTTCATAAATCCTTAAAAGATTATTTTCTCTAGAATAAATGACATTCAAGTAGTCCCACAACTCCTTCGCTGTATCAATATATGTAACCAAATTTGCAACTTGGGATTCCATGGAGTTCAACATTTGGCCAAGAATTCATGCATCCACAATATCCCAATTTGTATAGGAGGTAGATTTGTTACCTCTTAGATGATTTTGTTACTTTTTCCTAGTCAATACTAGCAACACAATTTTTATTTATTGCTGGAAATTAGGGTTACCTTTTAACTTCTTCTCTATCAAACGACCATAAATGTAGACACAATCTCAAACACTATACCTTTATTCTTCACCATAACCTGATGTGTATCAATATAACACAAGAATTTTCAGCACATTAATCAAAGGGAAAATTGTCAAAAAAGTCAATACTCTTATTGTACGCCAATGATGTCCTAAACATTTTAATTTTGCCAATTTAATCCTAAATTTTTTCACTTCTTGTTAATTGAGTCCATCTGGTCAATTATGACCGAAAAATGCTGATGAGGACATCAGCGGTGCCACATAAGACCATTGGTATCGACGTAAATAATTTTTAATAATATTTTAATATATTTTTTTATTATCTTTTCAATTTTTTTTCTTTTCTTTTTGGCTTTCTTCTTTTTCTTTTTTGGTGGAAGGCCAATAGCCATGGCCAACCAACTAGTCTCACTTGCCATAGGTGATGCTTGACCAAGCGAGGGCTTCGCTTGCCAAATCTAACAAGGCTGGCCCTCACCCAATGTTGCCGTCGCTTGGCCCTTGCCCAAGCTAGGGCGGCTTGGCCTGAACAAGGGTCGACCTCCCCTTTAATCGATGGCCGGCCGTCGCCTATGATTGGCCACCAGAAAATGATAAAAAGAAAGCCAAAAAGAAAAGAAAGAAAAAAAAAAAAAAAAAAAAAAATAAAAAATAAAAGATAATAAAAATTCAAAAAAATAAAAATATTATTAAGAATTGTCCACGTCAACGCCGATGGTCTTACGGGGCATTGCCTGTGTCTACATTAGAATTTTCCAGTTAAAATTGGCTGGATGAACTTAATTGGTAAGAAGTGAAAAATGTTTAGTACTGAATTGACAAAATTAAAAAGTTTAGGACTAAATTGACAAAAATGCAATAAGTTTAGGACTCTTTAGACAATTTTCTTAATAATCAAATTCCAATAAAACCAACTAGAATTCAATTCAACAAACTACCATGATTTGTTTCAAACAATCAAAATCTCCACCACACTTTAATCAAATTCACCTATTTCATCATAATACACTAAAATCGTAGATTACACCCAACCATAAACCACCTCATCCAACATCAATTTTGAGGTGAATAGGGTCAGCACTCCCATAAGGTTTTTTTTTTTTTTTTTTTTTTTTTTAAATTTCCTTTCAAAACATAGAGCACAACAAACACACGAACGAACCTTAAAGAACCACAAAGCTTAGATCAGTTCGCACAAAGGGATGTGAGCTTGACAAGTGCTAGATCTTGGCTGGATGAATGAGACCAGCAATGCCAGATGATGCCCGATCTCAGCCAATGACACTCGCTGGTGTTTGATCTAGACTCAGTAGGACTAGGTGACACTAGATTGGGTTGGATGACGCTCACTGATGTCGAATCAAAACTTGCTAGGGGTGATCAGGTTAAGGGTGGGTAGGGTTTAGACTTGGACCCTCTACCCGACCCTATTATAACCGGTTCTCCATTTTTGGATCATGTACCCGACCTTATACTCGACCCACCCTGTTTTTTCGATCCGGTTCCAGGGTCAACCTTGTTTCCACTAGAATCTGTTTTGCAATTACCTGATATTCTATATGGTTTCGAATTTTACATTAATATGCGAGAAAATAATGTAATCTTCATAATTTGCATTGAAACATTAAACACTTGTAATAAATAAGTACATGAACTTTTTGATTAAATGAAAAATTAATGATCCACAAGATTAATTATCATAAATAAAATCATAAGGCAAAGCAAAAATCATAACATTGCATAAACATTAGCAACAAGCATGGATTTACTATTAGTTTCATTTCTACAATTACTACATGAAGCTGTTCATTTATCTAAAACAGTTAACAAATCTTTGTTGCAAGCATAACTCCTTCAAAAGAGAAATTAGGCGAGCAACTCCACATGGTACATGGGAATTTGGCGGCGACGGACGTTGTCTGTCTATTGGACGGTGTGAGAGAGGGAGCCAGTGAGGGAGGGAAGCGAGTGAGGAAGAGGAATGATGAAGGAAGTGTGTCGTGCATGTCTAAGAGAGCCAGAGGAAAAATGCCATGCAATTGTGGGAATAAGAATAGAAATCAGGAGAAAAAAATAATATTTTAGACATCTACTTACAAAACCGGTTCCAAAACCGGTCCGGGTGGGTAATAACTCGGACTCGATTCTCGAACCAGTTCAAATCGGTTCCAAATTTTGGGAACCAGTTCTCGAACCGATTTTAACAATAACTGGTTCTCGACCCTAGTTTCTAGGTGGGCTGGTCCGATTTCTGGGTATAGCCGATCTAGTTGCACACCCTAAAAACTAGCAATGACTAGATTTCTTTTTCTTATATTCCAGCTTTGATATCATATAGAAATTGATATAGAACAAAAGTGGAGAGAATATAGCACAAAAGAGGAGAGTATAGAACAAAAGAGGAGGACGTACAAAACTTATTAGGGTTTGCCTCTCTTTACACTTTTATTATTAGTTAAATAACATTTAATGACCATAATAACCCTCCATGTTAATGACCATAATAACCCTCCCACACTATAGCAATATTAAGCCTGAAACAGGGCACATCCGACTTTTTGAGATCTCGATCACAGTACATAGTTTTTATGGATCTTGAGCTCATGTTTCCTTCAGATCCTTAAAAAAGCAAGCTCGCCCAAGCAGCAATGAACGCGAAACCTCCAACTGGTGCCAACATGGAGTATTTTCTGTCCTCATACAGTGCAGCTGTGTAGCACCTAAAATATTTTGCAGTTAGTAAGGAAGTATAGATGATATCCAGATTCCAGAAATCGAGCAAATAGGATTGTTACTGACCATCAAAACAAAAAATTGGGGCATCTAGCAGCAAATGCAGGATTGTATAGTATGAGACAATAGCAATTTATACCAACTAGGGAAGGCAAGATCGGATGTATCTATCTCCTACAATGCCAAAAGCTAAAAGATCTAATTCAATACACCATTGCCATTTTCTGTGAAACTTCATTTTCACAAAGAATCTAGGTCATTATATCGAGTTAATTGCCAAAAAAACCCAAGTTGTTACTGTATTCAATTCACTGCCTGCGAACTGTACATACTCACAGGCACAACACAATCATCAATAGTCCCACACCATGATAGAAGGAGCTCATGGTGTGAGATATTAGAGGAAAATCACCCCATTCCCCCAAGGATCATTACAAGAGTGGAACCTCAAAGGGGAAGCTTTTGATGCTTGCTAACAGAGAGGAAAAAGAAATACACAAACAGGAAAAGCTCTGAAAACCCTGATGCTTTGCTGAGGCTTTTTTCACAAAGTTGCAAAGATGGTTGACGCCCACAAGTAGGTCTTTAAGTTTACACCGACAGCAGTGGTGAAGCAGCAAGAAAAAAGACCAAAAAATCCATTCAGTGGCAATGGAATCACCTAAAACAACTTCAGCAGTTTTTTGCGGAAACAAAATGGTGCTTGTCAGGTTTTCGCTGAAGATTATTTTAGAAAACACCCACCATGTCACTATTGTATTGTACTGAGAAGGTAGTGGAACTTCAAGAAAAATTCATCACAATTGTTGATGTCGATGAAATTAGAAGGAAATATGAAGCCGAGGAGCATAGGAAATCTTCCAATCCAATTTGCGGATTTGGAAATTATGAATAGGTGATGGAGTTGACTCAAATAAAGTTGGCAGGCAGAGGAATTCTCTAAGAACCACTGGTAGATTTTACATGGTCGTTGCTTTTAAACTAAACCCCCACAAGGGGCAAACACCTTATGCTAGCACACAAAGCAAGGGAATAAGTATGTCTCACAAAATCCTCATCACGACATCAACCATGCTAGAGAAAAATTAAAATGTCTTTTTCTGTTCCTCCAAACATCAAGGCACTAACTTTCACTATGCAGGTACTTGCCTCTCTGGCTCTAAGCCCTTAGAATTTAGAGGCTCAGTGCCGTGAACAGAGGATACAAATCTCCATGATGTCCTAACTATTAAAAATGCAATCCTACTGCGACCATCCTACAGTGAACAATCTCCAATCACAAATTATAAGGTTTACATGCACAAAAGAATTGATTGTATAAATACAGCATATGAGTAAAATAACATAAAGAGGCCAAGACTTACGACCCGGAGAACAAAAGAATTCCAGAAGTCAAGAGCCCTCCGAACTGAAACAGGAAACGAGGTGAACCCACTTATTAGAACCGCACAATCACTTCCACAAAAGAACAGCCAACTATACTGAACCGCCTTTGATTAACATTTCATCACATTTCTTCCAAGATCACCAATGAAAAATCCCAATTGCAAGAACAATCAGTGTTGGAGGAGAAGAGGTACTCACGAGATGGGGATTTTTGGTGAAAGGGGCAGTGACAAGTGCAGCTGTGTGAACCAGATGGTACAAAGAAGCGGTCTGCCATACCTTCACATAATTTTTTAAATAGAAAAAAAAAAAATACACCAAAGAAAGAAGAAACCCATGTCAGTCCTAAACAAAATCAGACCCTTAAACGAAAGAACTGAAAGCAAGGACGCGCGGCTATGGAAATACACCTCCTTGTAAGAGGGATTCTGGGGTCTGAAGCCATGGGCACCATATGTTCCCAATGCAAGAGCTGCCACTCCTGCACAATTCAACCAAAGATATGATTTTTCTCCAACAATAGGATGATAAAATTCACAGAGAGAGAGAGAGAGAGAGAGAGAGAGAGAGAGAGAGAGGACCAGAGACGGCAGCGACTTTGTGCCAGGTGAGAGCGTTCATGTCTCTCGACAGTCTTCGCGTCTACTGAGCCCCTTCGACTACCCGCAAGACTTCTGCAGATGATATTGATGATGAAGCTTCGCTTGCTCCTTACAACGTAAGGAAGGGATCGGAGCGATTTATTACTCCCCTCTCTTCACTCCATCCGTTCGCCAACTGTTCGTTAAAATGCCCGCGTCTGTCACCACAGCAATAAAGCTAGCGTCTTGTCCCTTGTCGTGGGGCCCTGTGACGAGTTAATATTCCCCTTAACCTTTCTCACCGAGGGCCAATCACGACCCAGTTTCTTCGGCCCAAAGATGGAGAATACCGATCCAATGGGTCTTTGCGCGAAAGGCAGCCACCACTTGCGCCACGAACGTCCGTCACCCGGCCTGATCAAAGACTCGAGATAGTTTTAATCCCGGGCCTATGCGTAGGCTTTGCCATCGACTGTATAAAGGTCAGCTGATTGTTTGCAGAAGAAGACAAAAGTCATCTAGCATATGGACCTCTCTGGGGCTGATCAGGATTGGACAGGCATGATGAAAGTTTGAGGTGGTCCCCGTCGAAGTTTACATGTCCCATGTTACATGATAGTACCCGAACTCTTGCACCTTGGGTTGCTAATCCACTGAAGTTCTCACTACAAAATTGTATACCCAATAGCAAATTTTTGATGTTTGAAGGGGAAAATGTGCACATTTCTTAATTGATGTATGAGTGATTTACACGGCTTTTTAGATTTTTTCACTAAAATTAAGACGATCCATATTGAATGTGATAGAAGCGATGTAAGTAAAACTAAATTCACTTTATTTAAGTGCACAATGTCGAAAAAATAATTTCCTCAAACTCGTACAGTTTTTTCATTCAAAGGGTTATTTCGAATTATTTTGTTTTATCAATCTCAATAAAACAACAGGACATCGTTGTTCAATTGGAAGGTTAGATTAGTAATAGACAAAGAAGACCAGGTAATACACTGCCATGAGTTGCGTCTCTTTTTCAGTACAAATGCTTCTGTTGCTATCTCTTGAAAAATCATTTTCTAAATATTGTAACTCGCTGTAATAATACACATTTCTTTTCTTGATCTAATATAGATTTTCCTAGTTTACTTTAGTTGAAAAATTGTTTTGCTGGCTTGATTAAATTTCACTATTTAGTGACCAAATGAACTTAATTTATCATGAAATCACCATTATATAGTATTTACATGTTAGGATATGCAACCATGCATCATTTTTTTTTTTTTGGATCATAATCATGCATCGTTGAAAGTTGGTACTTAGGCAAAGACGTCTGGGAAAATTATCAAAAAAGTCATAAACTTATTATACATTTATCAATTTACTCATAAATATTTTATTGTGCTATTTGAGTTTTCAACATTTTCATGTTTTAGCAATTGAGTTAATTCGGCTAATTTGGCTGAAAATCATTGATTTAATGTCGATTGTTCTATGCGATATAACCGGAATTATTTTTTTCTAATTTTTAATATTTTTTTGAAATTTTTATATTTGCTGTTTCTTTTTCCATATCAACATTTTTTTTTCTATTTTTATTATTGTTAAGGGTTGATTGGGGGTTGTCGGCATCTATGTAGCACGGACACGCGACACGCGACACGTGACACGACACGACACGACACGCGACACGACACGCGACACGTCATTTCTTAAAAAGTACGAGAATTCCGACACGTTCCGACACGTTATATATTAAATAAATATTTTAATTTTTAATTAATTTGATTCAAGTTCACAAATAAATAAATAAATAAATAAAAACTTATAATAAATTTACACTAATAATATTAATAAATCTATTCATAAAAAAATTTAAAAATATATTCATAATTAAAACGTGTGCATACTTAAAAATATATTTTTATTCTAACAAAAATTATTTCTCTCAAATCCTCTCTCCCCTCTCCCCCTCTCTTTTCCCAGGCCACCACCCCAAAAGCCTCCCCCTCGATTTCTACAGATCTACCCCACTCTCTCTCTCCCCCTGCCCTTCCCCCTACGCCCACTTGCTCCCTGCACCCCCATCAATCGCTCCCTGCCCCTTCGATCTCTTCCCCTTTTCTCTCTCTCTCTCTCTCCCCCCTTCCCCCTACGCCACCACCTGCTCTCTGCGCCCCCATCAATCGCCCCCATCCCCTCGGTTTCTTCCCCTTCTCTCCTCTCTCCCCCCTCCCCTGCGAGAGGCTGCGCTCCCCATCAATCCTCCTCCATCCCCGTTCTTCCCATGCTTTCTCTCCCCCTCCCCTCCCTCCCCTCCCCCACGCCACCACCTTCTCCCCGCCCCCTCAGTTTCTCACGATCTTCTCAACTCTTTCGGTCGCCTCATCGCCGTCGCCTCCGGCCTTCCTCCTTCGCAGCAGCTGCAGCCTCGCCCCCGGCCCTCCATCGCAGCATCGCTTCAGTTTATGCTCTTCCTCTCACCGTCGCGGCCTCACCTCCGCTTCCTCGGCCTCTTACTCGACCTCATATCTCTACCCACCATCGTCTTCTTCAACAATCTCTCTTGGACACGCGTGTCGAGAAAAGTTGACCGCGTGTCGGATTTCTCGACACGCGTTGACCGCGTGTCCGAACGTGTCCGAGCGTGTCCGAGCGTGTCGGACACGTCGACACGTGTCGGACACGACTCGGAAGGCTCGGCAACGTGTCCGTGCTTCATAGGTCGGCATTGGATGAGGAGGGCCCGCGAATCCTCGCGGGTGGCCCCCTAATGGCCCTTAACAATTAAAAAAAAAGTAAAGAAGAAAAAGAAAAAAAAAAAAAAGAAAAAAAAAAGAAATATAAATATAAAAAATTCAAAAATATTAAAATATTATTAAAATTATTTACGTTAGCGTCGGTTGTATCACGTATGATGATTAGTGTCTATATTAGCTATTTTTAGGTCAAAATTAAATGAAGGAATTCAATTGGTAAAAAGTAAAAATGTTTGTCTCAATTGGTATCATAAAAAAAGTTTATGATTGAGTTGATAAAAGTAAAATAGATTTATGATTTTTTTGAACAATTTTTTTAATTGTCCTGCTCCCTCCTATTCAAATCCAAGAAAAAGAGAAGATTCACCAACAAAATAGTACAAATCGCTCCCTTGAACAATCACTGTCAAGCCCAGCTTGGTGGCCAGTGGTCACCTAAGCAGCTGAGCTTCAAATTTAGCTATATTACAAGAGTAACGAATGAATCCTTCCGTCATAAGCTTTATATAGTATAAATTAAATAATTTCCCCCTTCGTTTATCTCAGACTGTTAGAGCTACCCATAATTTGAAGAGCGTTATTCAAGAATATCTGCCACTAGAGTTAAAAATGTAAATCCATCTACATTTGCATAGTAAGTAAATTTCTTTATATTAATCAAATTCAACACATGAAAATAATGTTTCCCGTTAGTAAATTCGGCTAATGCATTATATATTTAAGTCAAAACCACCATTTATTACTATACATAAATTAATCAGTCGCTTTCTATCCATATAAAGCTATCGTTTCCGTTTATTTTGCATAAATGTCTCAGGCCCGATGATTCTCACCTTATTGATGTCACTAAATTGATTTAGCAAATAAAATTTACACTATCATCCCAATGATAACTTGCATTAGTATAGTATAAAACAAACAACGCAATAATGCTCGGACAAATTAATCATCATATAAAAAGAGGATATAGCATTTATTTCTAATATTCTAAACAAAAGAATTTGTAATGGACATAGGCTGGCGGGTCACTTCACTAGTTTTTCCTCCTCCTCTTCTACGCTCGAGCTTCAAATTTTTTTCCCTAAGAAAAATGGAAAGACGATCTACTGTTTCTCTCTTTCGTCAGACGTTCACGGGCTTGCAGAGGAACATCAGCGAGGAGGAGGCGCTTGCGGACCCGTCGCCGAACCTGCTACCGCCGCCGCCGCTCCCGTTCCCGAGCCTCTCGTAATAATCCACGCAAAACAACGAGAGCGACAGCTGCAGCTCCTCCCGGGACCGGACCCGCCACGGGAGCTCGGCGCGGCGGGACCGCCCGAGGCGGCTGAGGACCGGGCGGATGCAGACCATGTAGAGGCGGCGGTAGCCGCCGAGGGCGGAGACGACGGGGCGGACGGAGGAGGGAGGGGGAGGGGAGAGGTGGCGGAAGCAGAGGTGCTCCCAGACGGAGTCGTTGCGGGCGAGGGCGGACCAGAGGCGGCAGACGCAGGCGGCGACGCAGAGGGAGCGGCCGTCGAGGCGCTTCAGGATCTCGGCGAGGACGTCGACGTGGTCGTTGATGCAGAACTTGGGTCTCTTCTCCTTGCAATGGTGGTGGTGGTGCACCATTTTTCAGCTCAGCTGCAAGAGAGAGAGAGAGAGAGAGTAGTAGTAGTAGTAAGGGAGAGAGAGAGAAGAGGGTCGAGGGGGTTTATATAAAGCGGGGGTTTGTCAAAAGGACGTTGATCGCCTTTGAGGGAAAAGAATAGCGTGGAGTTTAAGGGATTTGACTTCACGCGAGAGAGAGAGAGAAAGAGAGAGAGAGAGAGAGAATCGAGGTGAACAAGAGAAGAGGCCAAGAGGAAAAGTTACAAGATGAAGAACTGGAATCAATGCAGCAAGTTACATTTTCCTCTTCTTTCCTTGTGCGTTTGCAACGCAGAGAGAGAGAGAGAGAGAGAGAGCGATGAATATAAATTGTCTGAGAGTTTTTGTTGGGTAATGGTTTCGCGAACTTCGAGAATTGGGGGCCGTTGCGAAATCACTGACTTTCGAGACCATCATCAGTAGTCTCCCTCTCTCCTTTTTCACTTCGATGTAGGGTTTTGTCTGCAACTGCAGCTCCATTTCTCGCTTCTCTCTTATGCCTTTGTTGTGCATGGAAGGGTAGCAGTAGTAGTAGCGGTAGTAGCGGTGGACCTTTCATGGGGGCGAACAAATTATTGCCAAGCTCGAACCCAAATTCAGAAGTTGTCGAAGCGTTTGTAAAAAGTTATTAAGGCAGTTCTGCATAAAAGGCAATTTCCCATGTGTCCGTAACAAGGACGCTAACACTCGAGGGGGGAGCAGTAAGTGGTCCGGGCGGGACCCTAGGATTGGCCTAAACTATTATTCAAGTTAACCCACCAATAAAAATTACATATAGAAGGGGCTATGTATGCCTTGCTCGCAACAGAATAAGTTTGGTTGTCCTAGTCTCGAAGTTATAAACACTTCATTAGACTCATTAAAAGTGTCTTCCAACATTAATTGTAATGGACCCCTGATCACCAAACCCATGATCATATCTAATTAGAACAAAAACTAGTTCTCTCTCTGTCTTCTACATGCCTATGCTCAGTGATCTCATCGTCTTTGACGATAACTATTCTAACACATCACTGTCAAGATCTAGAAGAAAAGAGCAGCTGAGATCAATTGAGCCCAACGTCTAGAGGAGCGGGCAAAGTTTGTTGCACCAACGTTGCTTGATCTTGAGATGCTCTAGTCACTCATTGACGGTGACACGATCACGAGAGATGGGGATTTGTTTGAGAAAGAGAGAGAGAGGACGAGGAGGAGGATTGAACTATGACGTGATGGTGGATTGATTGCTTAGTGACAGCTATGACATTGTCATGATGGCTAGTCACATGGGAAGGAAGGGAAATAAGAGGATTGAGTTAGGGTTTTGAAAGTGTACATGTAACTTTCTTGTGTGGAAAATACTAGGCATATTTTTATATGTGCTGATTGCTTAACGATAGAATTACCTAAAATTGGAGAGGCCTAGCTTATCCCACCTCTTGTCTTGAGCATGACTATTCACATCCTCTTTTTACTTGTTTGTGAGATCTCCTAAATTCTTTACATGCACAAAAATTTAAAAGGGAAAATGACATAGATAATTTTTTAATTTTGATTTGATATGTAACGTAATTTATAATTTTTTAATTTGTTTGATGTGAGCCCTAAACTTGAGCTCAGTGTGTAATGTTGTTTATGAATTTTTAAGTTACTTAATATAATTTGTGAAATATTGATACATGTTTAATTTAGTTTTTGGACTATATGCTCAATGTAGTCCTTTCATTAATTCAAGTTAATATAATTTGTTGATGTAGCTTTCAATTTAGTACGTTTGAAAAGTGGACAAAAACAACTTTACACGTTGATTATCCACATAAGATATAAATCTCAATGCGAAGTTTGACATGTTTGCAAATCGAGATTAATTTAGCTTATGGTATTTTTTTTTCCAGAATATTTCTAAATTAAAGAATAACGTTTTATTTCAGAAAGATGAAGGAGTTTTGGATGGACTTTACTTTAACACCCCAACCAAAGACCCTTTAATTCTATTATTTTGATTTTGATTTTGTCGTAAATATTTATATGATTCTATATTGAAGTAAGAAAAGTACTTTGCATGTGCATTTCAGACATTTTATGTCATACTAGGATTAAGTTCTGTTATTTTGATTTTTATTTTGTCGTAAATATTTATATGATTCTAAACTCAGAAGTCATGTTGTTTATCAAATTTTGCAAGAACCTCCACATTTATGTCATACTAGGATTAAGTTCCACTTATTAGCTCAATATTCCAAGCTATCCAAACAATCGTTTCTTTTTACATAGGATCTTGATTGAGAGAATAAGTTACGATTGTCTTTTTCTTGAATAATGCTGGAGATATAAATAATGAAACAGAAAGTCGATTAAATAATGTGATGTAACGGAATAGACATCCAAACAAATTCATCTAAACTTAAGTTTCCTAATAACATGTTATGTTGTTTTACAGATCGACTTGAAAGCTACTAGTCATATATCGTTATATTTTCGTTTTGTTTTGTATCTTATATATTTTGCAAAGTTAAGCCTATTTTATGTGCGTAATTTTGGTTATCCAACATCATTTCCCATATATTCTTTTCATTGATTTGCTGCCACTGCCAAACTCTTAGAAGTTAATGCTGTAGCCTCAACGACATTTTACTCGTATGACTTATTTTTTGGGGGGTTTAGCTGTTAGTTAGTGTTTAGATCGGCTCTTGTGCACTTCAACCGATCCATTTCACCAAGTGATTTTAAGGGCACATTGATTGGTTTGATGCTTTTGGGATTTTACTTCTGAAGTGCTCCCAAATGTTGTATCATCAACTTGATATCAGAATATGTATAATTAATTGAATATTGCTTTAAAAATTTAACTTGTTACGAAACCAAGTAAATAAACAACGACGAAATCTAGAAAATTATTAAGCTGAAATACGAAAAACGAAATGTCGCAATCAGATCTTTCAACGAGAAGTCCCCCTCGGATTCATGGTCAGGCTAGCAGCTACTCGGTTGTCTTATGGACTTTGTCTCGATAGAGTTGGCATTTGGCCCGGCAAAGGAAAAAACCAAGTCCTGCGAGACACAAAGCATGAAAATTTTCACAAAAATATCACCAACAAGGTCTGTCTAGAATCAACCTAAGACGTACATAGGCTTCTTCTATAATGGAAAATAAAAATAAAATAAAAATAATTGGACCCACCTATATCTATATATATATTTGAATGGATGATAGAAGCTGAGAGGGAGTGTCATTGGGAGTTGTTCTCTTTCGTGTTTGGACTTGTTTGTTGGACACATTTGAGGAGCACTTTTCCCTATTCTTGCTTGGAGGAATTTGATAATTGCTAAATTACAAAAGCATACCCGTATGGTGCTAAAAAAAGAAGACAGAACATTTTTTTTTCCCCACATATTTTCACTCACTGCCCCAACAACTATCATTTGCACTTGAGTTGCTTGTAAAGTATGTGTCAACACGCATATAAGTGTTTTCACCATGTCCACTTGGCATATGCCCTTATTCATGGGTAAAAATTCCATCACTTATCTATTATTTTCGCACTGGAAAAAAATAAAATCGTATAGCCACAAATCATTGAAGTTAAAAATTGAGTAGTGGCAGAGTGAACCTCTGATTTTATTAATGGATTATATGTGATGTAAGACTTTGAAGATCTTTTTCAGTTAAAATAAATGTCTGGTCCAAGGCAAGAAGGCATTTGGAGTTCCTATTGCACATATGACGTGGAAAAACACGTTAATAACAATTGCTCCCTAAATTAGGAAGTCACATTTAGCATTTTTAACTTAGGAAATGAAAATATTTTATGAATTGATTATTTATACTGCGCGTTAATGCCGAGCAATTTAAGATAGTGAACTTCACGAATATTTGATACACATAGTTTTGAAAGACCTTCGAGTTTCTGACATTTCTGAAAAGAATTTTCAGTGAGGCAAATGTGTCTTATATACTATATAATATACACTAAGGGTCAATGCCATTCCATTTTTCCATAATTTAATGACAAAAAGTGAATCCAATGATACGATCACATCAGAAAAGTTTATGTGTTGACATGTGTAGCGAACTCTCTCTCTCTCTCTCTCTCTCTCTCCAGCTAATCTCCATGATCAGTAGCATCCAAAGAGCTACTTAAAACGCCATTTTCGTTGGCTTCTCCACTGACACGAGCTCATTATTTAAATGATTTGTATAGCCCCTGGTCAATGTCGGGGACATACACATGAATTTAGTTTTTAAAGAGGGTTTTGTTTTGTTTGTTTGATCGAAATGCTGGGTTTGCATTGAAAATCTTTTCGGAGACTTCCTGCAGGTGATGATAAAAACTCGACAACAACGTGAAAAGGACCAACACGTGAGAACAAAACACGAAGTAACAAGCACAACCCTAGAAGGGGTTTCATTTCAAGAATTTGTTGCTGTGTTTGGGTATAGACTGACCCTTCTTGCCCTAACTGCTCCTTTAGCCACGAGCGAGCGATGAAGGAATCTGTGAATATTTCTTGGCCTTATACTTGATATATAGAGCTTGTTTTCGTTAGAAGTTTCTGATGGAGCTTGTATAGGTGTAATGGGATAACCATTTTGTGTTAAAATTTTATGCTTCTTGTCGAGAAATTGACGTGTATGCAAATGGATATGTATAAGTTGGGCCTTACATGTAAATAGAAAGGATGTCAGGTGTAATCACGTCATAATGGAAAGGCGTGAATAAGATAATCCGAAAACAAAACAAACCAATACAAATAATGAGTATCTTATATTTAAATTTGTAACTTTTATTCTCATATCACTATCTACACAATCATTCAATTAGAAACTTTAGGGTTTTTCAAGAATAATTGTGTCTATTAGTGTATGTCGAACGTCTTCGACATACTTGTTAGACGGAAATTATCCTTGATGTGCACAATAATCGTGCTAAAATGTGAACCATATCAATTGCTATTCAATTCGCTTTCCCGTTCCCTTTATTCACACAAGCAGACACAATAAAAGAAGTCCTATGATCAATGCGATTGGGTTTGATAAGATTTAAGTGCTTCCATGTGATAGTCTTTTCATTGATATTCTATCTTTCCTTGAGATTGAACAAAATTTATGACCATTGGATATGTATGTAATAAAAAAGGACATCTATAGATTTAAATCGTCCAAGAAGTCGCGTTTGTATCCATTACAATACCTTGTCTTGTTGAATTTGATTGCTTAGTGATTGACATAGAACTAGAAAACAAGTTTTTCTATTTTTACTTTTTCCAAATTTCCAGTTTGTCAAATTAGCCTAGTGTTTTCAGATCCTACTAATATGAAACATCCAATCAAAATTAGGAAAATAAATCAGAAAATTGCCTCTAATCCAGGAAGGGATGTTTACAGGCAAAACAGAGATGGAATCGTACATTTCTTATTCATTAAATTCATATGTTCTAGCAATTGTGAAACAACTGGAACTCAACAGAAGACTATTTCAACCTGAAAAGACCACCAGAGAAGATTGTTCCCAAATGAAGAGCAAGGCAAATTTGTTCTTGTGCCCGTCTTTCCTAGTTTCCGTGCCCTTGTTTCTTCTTCAAGTGAAAATTGGGAAAATTACCAAAAAATTCATGAACCTATTGCAATTGTACCAATTTAGTCTTAAACTTATTTTTTTGACCAATTGAGTCCTAAACCTTTTATAATTATTTCCAATCAGTCCATTCGGCCAAAATTGACCAGCCGACGTTGATGTGATAGTCGGTCGGTGCCGACGAGCTTTTTTAATAATATTTTATTTTATTTTTTTATTTTTTCCTTTTTCCTTTTTTTTCCCTCCTCCCTCCTCCTTCCTTTGGCCCCACGCGGCGCCGCCGGATCTAGCAAGGAGGCCTTGCCATATGCAACGGTGAGCCCCCTTGCCGATCCGGCGAGGCGATTTGGCGGGCGAGCCCCGTCAAATTTGGTGAGGGCTCGCCTCGCGCTTTGGGGAGGCGAGCCCTCGCCGATCTGGCCAAGGGGGCTCACCGTCATGTCGTCTGCAAGGCCTCCTTGCTGGATCTAGCTAGGGCTCACCTCACCCGATGATTGCGAGGCGAGCTTGCCGGATCGCCTTAGTTTGGCACGAGCCGCCCGGCCGGTCACCGGAGCCAAAGGAAGGAGGAGGGAGGAGGGAGGAAGAGGGATGAAGAAAAAAAAAAGAGGAAAAAGGAAAAAAAAAAAAAATTTTAAAAATAAAATATTTTAAAAAGCTCGTCGATAAAATATTATTAAAATTGAAATAATTGTAAAAGGTTTAGAACTCAATTGGTTAAAAAAATAAGTTTAGAATTGGCCACATCTGGCTGTTTAATTTTTTGGTAATTTTCCTAGCGAAAATTATTCACAATCTGCTCTAGCCCTTTTTCCCATGATCCACTTGTGCCTGATCACTACTCCAATCACTAGTCTGGCAAACCCCATCGAGACAATCTTTCAATCTATTTCGTCTGGACTCCTTGACTTTTGATCTCTTCTTCTGATGTTGAAGATGGCGGCGGCAATGCATTGAGCTCTCCGCATTTCCTAGAGAGAAAAAATATCACACAACCCCGTGTTCGCTACGTATGAGTTGTTTACAAATGTATTGGAACTGTTGTGACCGTGGTATGGGCCCAGTTAAATGGTTTTAAGGCAACTTGAAGAATGCAAGCGATGTGAGTCGGGTCAACTCGTGGGATCTCTCCTGGACGATGGGATGGGCTGCCCAGAATGTTATTCGAAAGGTTGAGCAACTGAAGCTGCTTTAGGCTTCCAAGAGACTTGGATATCTCTCCCCTAAAACTGTTGCTTGAAAGATGGATCAATGAGACAAAGTTGTAGATCCTTGAATACTTTAGTTGCATAAGCCTTTGTTGGTCATAATCATAGAGCAGTCGAAGGGCGTGTGCTGTGGGCAGAACCCGTGACAGAGGTTCTTAAAGGGATTTATGATTCACAGATCTGTGTAGCCCAAATTGTCCGCTTAATCTACTGCTGCAACTTTCATGGTAGTCTGACGACCAGAGTACTTAGATGGCAAGCTACCGGCAATTCTGCTGGGACAGGCCGATAATCTGAACCCTTGGAAAACGGTGGTTACTTCCAAGCTGCAAGATCGGCACGATGACAAGTGAGCCCAACCAGGACGGAAAAGTATCATTGATTTGGTTATTTAGGAACTCCTACTCTTCACAGCCTGCGAGTGCCCAGGTAATGGCCTTTGGAATTGAATATAACTGAAATCAATCATCATCAATTTGCACACTCGTTTTCTTGACTTGAGGAATTCTCCCTTGGAAGTTGTTGCTTGATAGGCTAATCACTTCCAGAGCGTCACTCAGATTGCTCAAACATTGGTGGAAGTACACCGATCAAAGCGTGCTTTTCATATTTCAAGCAACGTGACTTTGTTTGATAATTGCTTTCTGAAATGGATTGAAAATGTGAAATGCTTCACGAAAGTGATAAGTGATTTGGTTTGTGAATTCTGATTATACAGTGAGTTATGATGGTCCATATAGTTATTTGAAAGTGGCATTGTTGGACTTTGCGCCATTGTATATTTATGCCGCAAACTCTTTAAACAATACATATAAGAAACAGGAATGTATGTTTCTCTATTTTGTATTTTAAAATATTTCTTTGTACTTTTATACGCCAATATATGAGATTAAATAATTGCTTGTTACTCCCCATTTATAATTAATAAGCAATGACCCCTTTATGAAACTGAATATTTTTTTAGTGATATCAATATTAGATGATCATAAAGATTGATTGTATTCTATATGATTGGAGAAAAATATAATGGTTTCTAAGTAATTAATGCAAAAGGAAGTGGAAGTGAATAGAGCTACTCGAGCAAAGTTTCATTTTACTTATTTTTCTTAATATTTATATATTTTTCTGATAGATGTCTCACACATGTATGATTGCAGAATGCTTTACTAAAATGCATATGGAATACTTAATAACTAAAGCAGGAAAACCTAGAAAAATTATAGGTACTCAAACACAGAAGACGAAGATTTCGGTCAGAGTATTCCTTGGTTTCGGACAATCTCTTCCACCTTTTTCGTCTTTGTTTTGTTCTGCCGGAGTTCTTCACAAGGCTCTTAGCCATTCTTCCTGTGATCAAAGTGTTCCGAGGACCACTCCAATCACTAAACCACTTACATACCCCATGCACACGATCTTCCAGTCTAATTCCATTGCACTTCCCAAATCTCAATCTTCTTCTGATGTTGGAGATAATGGTGGTGACGCTTTGAGATCTGCGCATTTTCTAGAAAGAGGATTGCCACATAGCCCTGAGTTTCCCTTGTAAGAGTTGTTTTCAAATGTAGCAAACTGCCTTAATTGCGGTATCGCCCGGTCAAATGGTTATAAGATAGATTGAAGATTGCAAGTGAAGTGAGTTGAGTCAACTCCAAGGGGATCTCTCCTGAGAGCTGGTTTTGAGAAAGGTCCAGTTGTTCCAAGTTCGTTAGGTTTGCCAAGAATGGAGACAGAGGACTAGAGAGCATGTTGTTGGAAAGGTTGAGCAATTCTAGTTGCTTTAGGTTTTCGATGGACTTAGGATCACTCCACTGAAGTTGTTGCTCAAGAGATCAATCAATGTGAGATACTCTTGGATCTTTGAGCAATTCATTTGGATTCCTTTGGCAATTAAACTCATAGAGTAGTCAAAAGTTGCACTTGGATAGAATTGCCATTGCGCGATGGCATCCCCAATGTAGCTCGATGGATTTGTCTTAGAAACTTTCATGGCAATCCAACGCTTGAAGTATCTGGATGGCAAGCTACCAGAAAGAATATTTTGGGAGAGGTCGACAATTTGCACCATAGGAAACTCAATCCCGTTAGCTTGCTTGTTCCTCGATAAGTCCATGAAATCCATTGTATTGCAATATAAGTACCTTCAAGCTTAGTAGTGAGCCCAACCATGATAAGAAAATATCCGTAATCTGATTGTTTCCAAATTCAGGAATTCCAAATTGTTACAGTTGTGGAGTGATCTTGGCAATGGCCCTTGCAATTTATTGTAAATCAGATCAATCAGACTAAGCACATAGAAGTTCACATTCAAATTAGAAATTTTCCCGATAAAGTTGTTACTATGTAAACTCATTACTTCCAAAGTACCGCTCAGATTACTCAAACATTGTGGAATAAACCCAGTCAGATTATTATCAGACAAATCAATCATCTAATAGAACTTAGATTGCATATGAGTGGCGATATTCCTCCGGAGAGTTTGTTGTTTGAGATGAAGTAGTGCTCAATTACAAGGGGGGGGGATCGGAACTTATCCTTGCAACTTGTTGAATTCGCAAGTTTTTTCCACTTGAAAATAACGGGATCTAGAGCAAAACTTGTTAGGAAGTTGCCAAAAAAGTTCAAAATAGTTTAGTTTTTCTGTGCTCACATTCACAAACCATTCAGGAACTTGACCATAAATGTTATTGTAGGATAGATCCAGCTCTCGCAAGTTGTCTTGATCTTGTAGAAACTCGGGAAACTATTTAAGTTGCATGAACCTAGACCCAAAGAAATGTATTGGCGAGTTATGTTGGTTTCGATGATCAACAACAATTTGTTGAAGGATAACACAAGGGATCAAGATTTTTAGCCTCTGAAAATGCATCTAACTTCACCATGCCACTTAAATTATTTGAATTCAATTGAAGATATCTGAGATCTTGTAATTGGAAAATCATGCTTGGAATTTCACCATGGAATTGGTTAGAATTAAGATAAAGATTTCACCACTCAATTGATTTGAGTCAAGTGCTAAGAACTTGAGGAGGTCTTTAAAAGAAAGTGGAATCTCACTCACTCATTGATTGTATGAAAGATCTAAACGAGTAAGTTGGATGAGGTTCTTGAGAGAGGATGGAATACACCCGATTAACATATTCTCCTCCAAAGCTAACTCCTCAAGCTGGACCAAATTTATTTTGCCCGTTAAAGAATTAGAGATTAATAATAAAAACTTCAGGTGGCTAAGACGTCCGCAAGAAGATGGGATTTCACCTCCAAATTGGTTGTCGAATAGACTCAAATACTCCAGTTTTAACATATTGCCAAAAGAAGATGGAATCGTACCTTTTAATGAATTACCAGTTAAGTCTACATCAGTAAGTAGGGTCAGGTTTTCGAGGGGCCGGATTGTACCTATCAGCCTATTTTCTGAGAGTTCTAGATTGACAAGTTGGGTCAAGTTACCGAAGGAATATGAGATGTGGCCCATGAAGTTGGAGCTAGAGAAGTTCAAGTCACTTAAGGAACCAAGATTTCCAATTGCCGGAGGAATCTGACAATGGAAGTCGTTGAAGGCAAGGTTAAGGCTTCTTAAGCGAAGAAGACGGAGAAGACTGACCTGCTTTTTGCTCAGGACCTCGAGGTCCACCAATTTTCTGAGCTGTCTCCAGTATTCACCGTATGGATGGTAAACAAGACCAACCCTCCGTAATGGATAGCCAGAGAAGCTACATTACAAGGCCACTGTGCAAAATCCATTTCCTGGACCTTCAACACCTCTTTGCCATGCTCTGCCGATCAGAAAACCAGGGCTGAAACTTTGCCCACCTAAAAGGCTCGTGATCGGCCCGGGAGGCTTGCCATGTCTCTAAGCAAATGATGCGGTTAGGAAGAGAGCATTTGATGCAAATTCCCCATGAGAGGCAACGTCTCAGGCCCCGATGCCGAATTTGCCGTCAGCTGAAGCAACATCGAGATTTGAAAAACCATATCAAACGTGAGTTCGCTGAACTGGCATCACAATTCTAGTCCGAAGAATTAAATTTTTAGTTTCTAGAGGAATATCAAGGCAAAATCTTCATGTCATATGAATTACCAAATTTTTTTCACCTGGCAGTCCTTGTCTATAGACTTAAAGCAATACACTTTAATGAACATTGACATAAGATGGGCCAATGAACCTTCGGAAACATATTCATAAAATGGTCCTTCTACAGACCACGGGGCCTAAGGGAATTCATAGTTTATGTGTTTATTTACGGGCCTAGTTGACCATGCGATGCATGAACAGATTTTTTCTTTTCAAAGAAATACAGGTTATTCTGTTTTACTACGTTAATTATCTCGAGCTTAATTACAACGAAGGATCGCTATTGTTGACCTCGAAGTATGATTAATCACGTAGTAATCACGTAGTTCTGAGCTACCATGATGGCAACTTCAACAAAGTCTCAGTCCGTTTCTTAGCTAACGTGCTTCTCTTATCCATACCAATCTTGGCAAATTATATCTAAAACTCTCCGTTTTTCATGGCATTTTCTCTTGTAATTCTTGGTAAGTTAATGTGCTACGTAGTGTTCTTAGTCAAAGCGGTTTGTCTTTACCCGGTGTACAAGTCAAGCGGATCGTGGAGAGATTAACGTATGAAGATCGATGAATTCGATTTGAAGCATACCTAATCGTGCGCTTTCCGGCCTGCCTAGTCCTGAAGCACAAGTTGGGCGGGCCTAGGCATGTAATTTCTCTTGGGCCCGACGCATCCACGTAGGCCGACCAAGCCCATGAAGGCCCAATCTCTCTTTAGAAATGTCAATAGTTTTAAAATCACGGGCAAGGTTTTAAATCCAATTCTGGCTCGCCATTGTTCAACTCTAGTTCAAAAAAAAAAAAATCTCAGTTCGGGCAGGTTCGAATTTTTTTCCAGATCCGTTTACATCACCAAGCCCAAAAAAAGGCCCAAAACCCGTGTGTGAATGAGTAGGAGAGCGGAAAAATAAAACCCCGGCAAAGGGCGGATACTCCAGCATTGCCTTCAGCTGTGGACTCTCTCCGCAATTGAGGAGCACGACGACAGTGATCTCCCTCAACAGTAGCACACGCAATGGTGCAAATGCTTCCACGGCGAGTTCAGTCGATTCATATATAGAAGGATTAGGAACTGGAGAACCACAAATAGCAGCTTCTATTCAATTAAATCCTCTGATCTAGCAACAAGGCTGTCAAAATAGGTCATAAATCCATCTATTGACCCAAATTTAATTTTTCTTTTAAGTCGAAAACCTTTATTCGGTTGTAATATGGGTTAGTAAAATTTGAAAAAGGCTTGATATGGGTCTATAAATAGCAAAACCCATCCCACATAAATGTGGGTGTAAATGGGTTTAGGCTCTATCAAGGTCCGATCCAACGGCAAGGCCTTAACACGCCAAGGCCGTTGTGGCTGGTAGGAGATTGGGAACGGTCCGGCGTATGCCGTTCATACGTGACCAAACAGATCCTCCCGATGGCTGCCAGATCACGGCGGTGGTAGTTCAGCTATAAGTTCTACCCAAAGAGCTCCAAAGCTCCGAACGTCTATAGCTTGCCCTTTCTGGTCAGATAAATGACCGTGGCATTGAGAATAATCTCAACCTGGTTCGTGTTAGGATTCTAGTTGTCGTTTGAGATTGCTCTGGTTTTCGCTGTTTCGGAGGTATTGAGAGTGAAATTCTTTGTAATTCTTCAGTTTGTTCACGAGTTGTTTGAAGAAATGCCATTTAGGATTTTTCATGGACACGGTGGATAGATGGTTTGAGGGGTGAGAGTTGAGGTCGCGAATTATGTTTATGATATTTTGCTTCATGAAATTATAGCTATATCCATTGGTGAGAGTGCCACTGTGTATGTAATGACCATAATGGGGGTAGTCAGGAAACTTACATTTTGGAAAATGATCATAATGATTGGGTACAATTGTAATTATATTTATTCGGCTCTGTAAGCTTTATTTTTATCTTTATTTTTAATTTCAAGAAGAAAAATATCAAATGAATAGAAAATAAAAAAAAAGCAAATTAGGGAGAAAAAAAAAGTATTCGAGCATGTATATGGGTTGTAAATATGAGTTTTAATGGCTTTAATCAGGCGGTTCCTCGGTTAACAAAAAAAAAAAAGAGTGAGTACGGAATTTCAAGTAGGTTGTGAAAATAATTTTAGATAAGCAATAAAAAATTAAGTTTTTTTTATTAGATTGATGTAAATTGGTTTTTCAGTAATTAGTGTGAAATAAGGCTCAATCACAAAGTTCCATTCTATTCAACTTTCTTATTTTTTGATGTATGTCTCATGCATGTATGATTACAGAATACTTTATTCAAAATGCATATGGACTAGTTCATATCTAAAGCAGAAAAACTTAAGAGAAAGTTACAAGTACTCAAAAATAGAAGATGAGAGATTTCGTTAGAGTATTCCTTGGTTTCGGACCACTTCTTCTACCTTCTTTGCCTTTGCTTTCTTCTGCCAAAGTTCTTCACAAGTCTCTTGTGCCCTTCTTCTTGTGATCAAGTAGTTCCCTAGGGCCACTCCAATCACTAGCCCACTTGCATACCCCATGCACACAATCTTCCAGTCTAATTCCACTGCACTTTCTGAATCATGATCTTCTTCTGATGTTGGAGATGATGGTGGTGACGCTTTGAGATCTCCGCATTTTCTAGACAGAGGATTGCCACATAGCCCCGAGTTTCCCTTGTAGGAGTTGTTTTCGAATGTAGCAAACTGCCATGAATGTGGTATCGGCCCGGTTAGACGGTTATAAGAGACGTTGAAGACCTCAAGCGAGGTGAGTTGAGTCAACTCCGAGGGATCTCTCCTGAGAGCTGGTTTTGAGAAAGGTCTAGTTCTTCCAAATTCGTTAGGTTTGCCAAGAATGGAGGCAAAGGACCGGAGAGCATGTTGCTGGAAAGGTTGAGCAATTCTAGTTGCTTTAGGCTTCCAATGGACTCGGGGATCGCTCCGTTGAAGATGTTGCTCGAGAGATCAATAAATGTGAGGTACCCTTGGATCTTTGAGTAATTCATTTGGATACCTTTGGCAATTACCCTCATAGAGTAGTCAAAAAATGCACTCGGATAGAAATCCCATTTCTGCGATAGCATCCCCAATGTAGCTTGATGGATTTGTCTCGAAACTTTCATGGCAGTCCAATGATTGAAGTATCCGGATGGCAAACTACCACAAAAATTATTTTGGGAGAGAATAAAGATTTGCAACATAGGAAACACAATCCTATCAGCCCGTTCCTCAATAAGTCCACAAAATCGATTATACCGCAATATAAGTACCTTCAAGCTTAGTAGTGAGCCCAACCATGATGGGAAAACATCTGTAATTTGATTGTTTCCGAAATTTAGGAATTCCAAATTGTTACAGTTGCGGAGTGATCTTGGTAATGGCCCTTGCAATTTATTGTAACTCAGATCAATGTGAACAAGCGCGTAGAAGTTTGCATTCAAGTCACGAATTTTCCGTATAAAGTTGTTACTGTGTAAACTCATTACTTCCAAAGTACCACTCAAATTACTCAAACATTGTGGAATAATCCCGGTCAGATTATTATCGGACAAATCAATCATCTGAATAGAGCTTAGATTGCATATGTGTGACGATATTCCTCCGGAGAGTCTATTATTTGAGATGAAGTAGTGCTCAATTATAGGGGGGGAATCGGAACTGATCCTTGCAACTTGTTGAACCCGAGATCTACTGCAACAAGTTTTTTCTAGGGATATAGAGCAAAACTTGTCAGGAAGTTGCTAGAAAGGTTCAAATAGTTTAGTTTTTCTGTGCTCACATTTAAAACCATTTAGGAACTTGCTCATAAATGTTATTGTAGGATAGATCCAGCTCTCGCAAGTTGTTTTGATATTGTAGAAACTTAGGAAAACTATTTAAGTTGCATGAACCTAGACCTAGAGAAATGTACCGGCGAGTTATGTTGGTTTCGACGATCAACGACAATTTGTTGAAGGATAACACAAGGGATTGAAGGTTTTCAGCCTTTGAAAACGTATCTAACTTCACTGTGCCACTTAAATTATTTGAATTCAAATAGAGACCGTTGAGATCTTGTAATTGGAAAATCGTGCTTGGAATTTCACCATGGAATTGGTTAGAAGAAAGACAAATATACTCCAACTGGGTGAGTCTCCCCAACGAAGATGGGATTTCACCACTTAATTGATTTGAGTCAAGTACTAAGAACTTGAGCTCAAGGAGGTCTTTAAAAGAAAGTGGAATTTCGCCCACTAATTGATTGTATGCAAGATCTAATATAGTAAGTAGGACGAGGTTCCCGAGAGAGGATGGAATACGACCGATTAACTTATTGCTCTCCAATCTTAAATCCTCAAGCTGGACCAAATTTCCCAAGGAAGATGGAATTTCACCTGTTAAACAATTAGAGTAATGATAAAAACTTCAGGTGACCAAGACTTCCAAAAGATGGAATTTCACCTCCAAATTGGTTGAAGTCTAGATTCAAATGCTCCAGTTTCAACATGTTGCCAAAAGAAAATGGAATCGTACCATTTAATGAATTAGCATATAAATCTACATAAGTAAGAAGGGTAAGGTTTTCGAGGGGCCGAATTGTGCCTGTCAGCCCATTTATTGAGAGGTCTAGATTGACAAGTCGGGTCAAGTTACCGAGGGAATACGGGATGTGGCCCGTGAAGTTGGACCAAGAGAAGTTCAAGTGACTTAAGGAACCAAGATTTCCAATTGCCAGAGGAATCTGACAATTGAATTCGTTGTAGGCAAGGTTAAGGCTTCTCAAGTGAAGAAGACGGAAAATACTGGTGTTGGAGTTGACTTTACCGGAGAGACAACTGCAATTGAGGTCGAGGCTGATCATGTGACCGCTTACCTTATCACACTCAACGCCAGCCCAAGAACAGCAGTTGCTTTGAGTTTTCCCTACTGATGCGTTCCAGGATTCGATTTGTGCTTGCTCAATTGGAGCGCCACTGAAGGTATTGTAACAACACGGACGCTTTCTGGTGAAGAAGGTTGTCTTGAACTCCAACAACGCGGACCTCTCGTCTTCATGGCAACGTGGTTGGGTTGAAGCAAGAGAGTGTGAAGCAACAATAGTAAGCAAGAGTATCATGTAGCTGAAGTGAAGTGACTCTTTTTCCATGTTTACCTAAACAAATCTAGTGGTACTCTCAAACCCTCTCTGTCGACTCAGGAACATGAGGCCTGATGATGGAGATATTATATAGCCAAGTTCTTATCGGATGTCATTTTCATGCTTTAATGTAATGTAGTGAGTTGACTATAGTCAATGGATCCTGTTAACGCGTTAATTTTAGTAGTCATGGACAGGGATATCTCTTGCTTTGGAATATTTGTACCCCGGAGAGCATGCTAGCTTCCAAATTGCAAGATACATAATTTCATTGTTTAGGCACTTTAAAAATACACACCTGACACTGTTTCTTCCCCAAACAACAGCTGAAACTTAACTATATAATACTTGATTTTGACTGGTTAATTTAAAATTTTGTGAGACCCCTATAACTGTTTTTGAAAGGAGTTCCAAAATATTTGAAATCAAAGCTTTCTAATTTGATACCACATAAAATTTTGTGAGACCTCTTTGAACGATTTTATAGACTAAACTGTTAGACCAAAATATAGTTTTAATAATTTAATATGATCTGCAGGTAGAAATAGAAATATAGGATCATAGTAGGTGTTTATATTGGTCATATCATATTATGTAATCTTGGATTTCCTATCTCGTAACACTTAAAAGTATAGTGTAAATAGGAAATGGCTAGCATAACTGTCTTTGCAAAGTGATGGTCTCACGGTCAAAGGGAGGCCATAAACATTTTTCCGAGGAAATCAGGAGACTTCCTCAACCGGTTCCAATTTTTGACCATATGTGTCCCATTTTTCTTTTCTCTTTTTACTTTTAAGTTTTCCTTTTACAAGCTCAATTGAGAGACAAAAATACAAGAGGACCACGGAATCAATTTTTTTAACTATGAAGAAATAAAAAATAACATAACTATCGCAACAGATTGTCAAATGTGTGGCTGAGGTATGGTCGTTCCTATTCAAAACTAACGGAACGGTTATCTCAGCATTTTCCCCGTTTTCATTATATAGAAATACATTTTCCAAAGCAGGTCAGCGGTCAATCTGTTGGGAAATATTCAAACAAGGTTCCGATTGTCTAGAATAATTAAAGAAACAAATCAAAGTAATAATATTTAAACAATAAAAAATATACGAAGATCTCAAATGCAACTTTTAAAAGAGTGGATATTATTCTCTGACTAAAGAATAAGATTATAGTTCCCAAATAAAATATAATAAAATAATAAAAAATAGGAATGTGATTATCTTGTACAATTTGAACTCTCGATTATTGTATGATTTTATAAACTAATAAGTCATAACTATGGATAAAGGTTCGTTAATTCTGCTTCTTGATTGTAAGAAAGCGAGAGTTATTTGTTGTCGTCGAATCTTAGTTTCTATCTATATAATTTAGACATAAAATGCTTAAGTTTTGGATGGAATTCGTGTTTAAAGCAACTTCACTAATGAAAATAATGGTAGTGATAAAGACGAGATGAATAATGCAAACAAAGATGATAGTGACGAAAGTGTCACAACACCATGGAACATGGAGTTTTTTTTTGTTTGTTCATCTTTTAAATTAAATAGATGCATATAACATTGAAAATTTATATTGAATAAGTGATAATAATAAGCTATTTGTAATTATTGATATTGCGGTAGCTATTTTATTTTTTATTTCTTCATATTTTTCAAAAAATTGATCCCGTGGACTCTCTTGTAATTTTGTTTCTCAATTGCTCTTGTAAAAGGAAACTTAAAAGTAGAAATAGAAAAGAAAAATAAGAAACACCTGGTAAAAAAATGCAAGTACGCAGTCCCCATGACAGGCGGGGTTTCTCTCGCCAGTCACACGCCTGATCAACCAAAGACCAAATGACAAAACCCATTCAATCGGAAACCATGCAGCAGAAAGAGAGCTTCAGAGTTCAGACCGTGAAGCTGACTCGCAGGTCGGTAATGATGACCGGGATGCAGAGGTGAGGACTGATTAGGCCAAACATCAGGTCATCTCTTTCGGCGAAAGTGAGATGTTGCCCTTTTCACATCTCTTTCTTTATCTAATATTCTTAAATGCGTTTTATAAGTGTTCTATTTTCAAAAATAATTTCTAGTTAAAAATAATTCTTTCTTTTTCTATTTTCAAGAATAATTTCTAAGTATTTTATTACTTTATTTCTTTTTTCTTTTTCACTTCCTTTTCAACCTTTGGCTAGTTGCTAGTCATGAGATAACAGGCAATCGGCAAATGATGGCTGGTGAGGCCGTGCCTTATTAATCGAGCCTCGGTGGTAGTTAGTTGAGGCTCAACCAAGCCTTGCTTAGGCAAGGAGTCTCACCCAAATTTGGAGAGGCCAAGTTTGCCTAATTGCCAATGGGGCTCAATCTCGCTAAAATTGTGAGGTTGAGGCTCACCGCTCACCGATGGCTGGATGAGCCTTGCCCAACCAGGCGAGGCTTGATAGTGGATGGGCAAGCCTCTAGCAGCTTGCCAACCCAACCGGCCACCAATGATTGGTGGCGGTGGATGATGGTGGTGGGGCGGCAACTAACGGTAGTAGCAATGGAAAAGAAGAGAAGGAAAAAGAACAACAAGAAAAGAAAAAAATGATTTTGGGATGGCTTGATTCTGAAATTGTTCCCGAGAATAAAGAGTAAGCTTTTTTTTACTCCTCGATCTTGTTCCAAGTCTATTCTTGGGAACAAATTTATTTTCGGAAACAAAAAATTTACAAAATGGATTTTTGTTCAAAATATATTTATGGGAACAAAAGAACATCATCAAATACTATTTGGCAAGTTGCCAAACGCACCCTTATCAAACTACAAATACAAAATGGGACCAATCTCACAACATGAATTGTCGACTATCATGGTTTCTCATAACTCCGTTCCTACATTTCTTAGCATGGGCCGTTGGGCATGCAAATTGGCAGTGATGTTGATCACTAACTTGCCCGAGAAACGGATTACACTACTTCTCTCTTTCGGATGGAGCGTAAAGAGTAGAATTCAATGACTTTTCATTTGTTGGAATGAAATTCGTCCTTGCTATGTCTAGTGAACAAACATGCTATGCATGTGAGGAACAACGAAACGATGACAATGAAAGAGACCAGTTTTTGTACTTCTTTTGCACAAAAAATGGTGCATGATCTATTGGTTAGTTCCTGAATCATGACGGGCGACAACGGAAAAGCATTTTAAAGAGAGATGAGACTCTGAGATCGAGAAAAGCAGCCCATTATAATTGAGCTCGAGATAACTAATGAAGATAGGGCAGTACATGAGCCTTATTTTTTTCTCTTTTGGGGTTAAAAATACACAAGCCTAATTAACCATCCAATGCATGAGTTGATTTCTGTTCAAAAAAGGCCACCCTTTCTTACTACATTAATTATCTCGAACTTAATCATGACAAAGGACTGCTTTTCTTGATCTCGGATTCTGATTAATCACGTTGTTCAAAGTCAGCCATAACGGCAACCTCGACAAAGTCTCTTCCCTTTTACCAAAAGATTTGCTTCTTTGCTTTGAACTGATCTTGCTTTGACCAATCGTATCTTCAACTCCCCTGTTTTCATTGCGCGTTCTCTCATAGTTCTTGGTAAGTTATTGTACTATAAAGCATACTTAGTCGAAGCGGTTTATGATTACTTACAAATTAAGCATGAACATGACAAAGATGCAAAAATTGAACCCAATCTAGACCTTTTGCCTCCTCAGTCCAATCCTCCACTTCTTTCCTCCTCTCCATCATGTGTAATTCCGTAAACCAGTTTTAAAGTACCCGACTATTGGAACCAAAAAATAATGGAAACTTTGGAAATTTGGATTGAAAACACAAATACAAATGGAGCTAGAACTTCCCCTTTCTTTTTTTTGGGCCAAACTCTTCCCTCTCTCTTACCGTGCGACTGTGTGCGTATGTGTTTCACGGGCTCCTTTCCCGCTCCCGTCCCCACCCCCATCCCTTTTACCAGGGGATCGCGTGTCCAGTGGGCAAAATAATAGAAATGCTTTTATCTCTAGCTGCGTGCAACACATGATTTTCTCCCGTACGAAAATGTCGACAAAAGCAGCTCTTGGAGTCGAGAAACGACAATCCACCTAAAAGTCTTCAGCAACTTTTATTGAAAAAAATGCGCAGCCTTCTTTGAAGAACAAAACCAACCCACCTAGAAACCAGCGGCCAACGTATTCAAAGCTTCAATATGAGTGTTTGAAGATCAGTGGATTTGAAACAGGATCTGATCACGGTTGCGGCCTGCCCAGGCCTGAAGTGCAAATTGGGCGGGTCTATGCATTGTATTTTCTCTTGGGACCTGGCCGATCCACCTAGACCGAAAAGCCCATGCAGGCCCGATCATCTTGTGAAAATGTTAATATTTTTTAAATCACAGGCAGGGTTTTAGATCCAATACCAGTTGGCCCATTTTTCAAGCCTAGTTCAAAACCAAAAATCTCAACCGATTCGGGTTTTCTTCATACCTGTTTACCTCACCTAGCCCAAATGCTTGCCATCAGCTGGGGACTCTCTCCGCGCCTCAGTGGCGCGACAGGGATCTCCATCAACGAAAGCACATGCAACTATGCAAACGCCTTTAGAGCGAGCTCAATCGATTCATATCGTATTGGTGGACAAGGATTGACGATGTTCTTCCAATGGCTTAGCGACCTCGATTTGGAATCAGGTGATGAATTTGGCTCCGATGGGATGTTCTCGTGTCGCTTCTCAACCTGCCGAGGGAGATTCGAATCAAAGATTAGTTCGGTTTGCTCCTAGTCCTAAACGCTTTTATTTCTTTTTTTTTTTTGCGTGTGATCGTGAATTTCCAAGTTTTGGTTGTAATTATGAGATGAGGAATGAGGCGTTTGGATTTTGTTTTCTAGAGTACGAAGTCGTCTTTGTGGGAGGTAAGGGTGAATATTGGTCCAGGGTTGACCTTGGCCTAGCCTAACCCTACTAGTTTGGTCCAATTTTCAAGGGAATTGGGTCGGTCATTAGTCCTAAGATCTTTGGACCAGTATTGTGCAGATTGATTCTCGATCTTGAGAATTTAGGATTGATTTAAACTGGAATAACTCTGACTATATATGTTATACCTAATATATATTTAGATATATTATATGTTATATATAGTATTCTTATATTTATTCTAAAGAGCAAACTCTCACTTAAGCCTCAAGTGGTGTTCTCCTCTTCAAGTACTCTTGTTCTCCTTTCTTTCTTATCCTCTTCTTTCTTCTTTATCCTCTTCAATTTTTATTGGAAAGAAATAATTTTTTGCTCGTGAGCAACCTCGACCTTCTCACCGCGCGATGATTGCCTTGCTCGGCACTTGCCTCTCATCGCTTGTGCCACTCGTCGCTTGATGCTCACCTCGATGCTCACCGGGCTTGTCGTTTGACTTTCTTCGTTGACCTTGCTTGTTGCCAAGTAGATCGAAAGGAAACAAGCCCTACTTAGAAACCATCTTTGCTCGTGAGCAATGCTCATTGTTCACCACTTGCCTTGTGGCTTGCCCTTGTCTCATGACTCACCCTTATTGATAGATATATAATTTGAAATAATAAGTTTGTCTTTTTAGGGAATACAAAAAATGAAAACAAAAAAATCATTGGTTGGTCTCAATCAACCGGATTGAACCCATAGGGTCGATCCAATCCTTGGTTTTAGGCTTAACTGTGCCAGTCCTTGATCCCAAAAATTGAGTACCAATACTATGAGGACTGGTTACTAAGTTAGGTGCTGGATTGGTCCAATTCGAATGATGATTACCTTAGTGGGAGGTGTGGTGGAGTTTTAAAATGGCCGACGGTAAGTACAATCTGCTTTGCAAAGGTGTTTGAGTTTGGGGATGTGGCCGACATCAACATGTGGTGAAATGCTACAAGTGTCTCCGCAAATAGGGTCAAATGCTTTTGGAAAAGCATTTTATCAAGGATTAATACTCTGAAAAATCCCAAACTGGTACACATGTGACAAATTTACCCAAAACTAATTTTTTGACCACCAAAAATCTTAAATTGGTATACCTTTGACAAATTTACCCCAAATTGATATACTTGTGACAAATTTACCCTCTGTTAGTTTTTGTTAAATTTTATTTTCAAATTATTAAGTTAAATGACACGTGACAGTTAACTGGTATACTAATTTGGGATTTTACGCTTCGTTTGTCACAGTTTACAATTTTTGTGATTTTTTTTTGTGGTATTAATCTAATTTAGCAGATGGTATATTTGTCACAAATTTACTAGTTTGGGGTTTTTTGCGGTCGAATAAATTAGTTTGAGATAAGTTTGTCATAAACGTACAAGTTTGGTTTTTTTATAGTCAGTTAGGATAAATTTGTCACAGGTGTACCGGTTTGAGATTTTTCATAGTCAAAAAAATAGTTTAGGTAAATTTGTCACAAATGTACCGGTTTGGGGTTTTTTTTTAAGGGTATTAACCATTTTATCAAAATCTTTGCATTTAGTTTAGGGTAAAGAGTTTTCACGAAATGCATAAAGGACTTCAATTTTAAAAAAAGAAGAAGGAAAGAGTTTAAAATTGCAAGGGCGACCCTCCTCAACAACTCAAGCGAAGCCGGCAAATTCTTTCTTCTCTTTGTGACCAACCAGCAATGACACCGTCGAGAATCTTGTCCATTTTCCAGCGTATTCTTTTAGTGCCCTTCTCATCCTAGTGAAGACCTCGGCAGCTCTAGAGAGGGGAATTAATCGATTAGGTCAAAGCTGAGATAGCTAGTATAAGCACTTAGATGGGGGTGAATAGGTGCACAATCAATTTATCGAAATACAGAAGCAATTCTTGGCAAACGATAGAAATGTAGTTCACTATTGATTGACAAAATGAAATACGATCAAAGTAAAGAAGGTAAGGGAGAGAAAATTGAACAAATGGTTTATAGTGGTTCGGCTTAATCCAAGCCTACGTCAACTCTTCCGCACTGATAACCCACCGGTTGGATTTCACTATGAACAAAAGAGAAGTTACAGCACTGCTTTTCCTTGATTCCACAATGTAGATGTTCTATCACACCTCCTCAAGGTTTCTCACAAATAGACTCTCTTTTGTATACAAGTATTCGCTCAAAGGAATTGTCTAAACAAAAAGGAGCTTCAGACTTTGGAATTCTTCTATCGCGCACACCTTAACAACTTAGAACGTCTTCCTTATATACTCCTTTATGTCATCATACCCGTTGGCACTTACCAAAGGAATTCCTCCAATCTACCCGTTGGACGGAATCAATTAGGAAGATCATTCTGTCTATTAAAGGAACGTGTCGATAGCCCATCAATCCTGTTCGCCCATACAATCAGGATCTCGGTTTCCATAAGTAGAATCTTCCAAGAATATTTAGGCAATCATCGATTCCTTAATCTTCGAGTTAATCTCGATCAATCAAAGAATTCCGTTATGTCTTTTCCAGCCACGAGATCTTCTCTAGTTGATAAGGTCAAGCCCTTAACGAAATATCCAGTTTTGGATAACCTTTCTTCAACGGATTAGAGACTGTTAATGAGGATAGACTTTGAGTCTTGAGTCTGGCTGTTCGGAGGTCTTTAGACTTTAAATAGCAGAGTCTGCAAACCTTCAGACTAGACTGATGGAAACGTTTTGTCAGCTTCAAAACACTTCAAGAAGATTTCTCCAACAATCTCCCCCTTTTTAATGGTGACAAAACTTTTCTGCAGATTTGGACAACTTGACCTGCAAAACATTTCTCAAACACATATGCATATCTTATAGAGATAAATGGCTAAATGAATAATAGGTTAGTCTAATAAGTGATAAAGTCATCCATAAGATACCAATGATAGTTAATAAAAGCAGTCAAGTCCAAGTCTAATTCAGTTCTCATCCAGACACAAAAACAAAATCAAACAAACAGAGTTCAAACATCAAAACAATCCACAAAATCCAACAAACAGTCCAACAAACCACATGATTAAAAATCAAGTTGTTCAAATCTTGCATCTCTCCCCATTTTTGTTAGCATTTAAAAAGGTTGAGATGAAAATGGAATGAAGTCAAGATTGCTTGGGAACGCGGACAAATTGGAAGTCTCCCATAAACTGAACGATGCCTTCCAGCCTTTTCAAGTCTTCCTTCAATTGTACAATCTCCTCACCCTTGGCATTGGCCTGAATCTAAACAGAGAGGGCTTGGATTTGATCATTCAATGAACATGAAGAAACTTGACCCGCAGTTTGCAAGTTTTGAACCTTGCATCCCAAGGCATAAATTTGACCTCGCATTTCCATTAGAATATCCATGATTCTGTGAAAATCGGCTAGGTTGTTGGTCTGCGTACTAGCTTCAGCACGTTCTGCAGATGATGGCATATCAGAATACTTTCGCAGGTTTGGCGATGAAACTTCATGACCTTCTTCTGAAAATTGAGAGGCATAAACATCCTCTGGGTCTATAGGTGAGCGACTGACTCCTTCACTTGCATCAGGATATGAGGACTTCCCTCCTTTCTCTTGATCTCCCCCTGTTACCATGCCTACAGGTGGAGAGGAGTGTTCCTCAGGTTCTCATTCTTCTTGTCTTTCTTCCTCAGGTTTTTCCTCCTCTGCTTCTTTTTCACCAACTGCTCTTTCTTCTTCTTTCTCTTCTTCTTCTCGACCTTCTCTTTCCTCTTGGCCTTCTTTCTCACGTTGTTCCATTGACTCTGGAACAGTGCGACTTAGCTTCTTCAAAGCTATGGCCGAAATGGTAAGATCATCATCTTCTTCATCTTCCACAATAAGAGCTCTCCTTTTTGGTTTTGAAGCAACCAAGGGCTCCTTTCCTTTCCGTTTTGAAGAAGAGATTTGATGAGCTTTGACTGGAGTCTTCTCCTTGAATTTCTCCAACTCCTTGTTCAGTTCCTTCAGACGCATTTTGGTCACCATCTTCAGTCCTACCACCATATGATCGCACGATCGAACACAAAATATTTGCGGAGGCTGAATATTCAGATGTCTGAATAACTTCATCACAAGGCTTGGGTAAGGAAGTTGACCTCTGTCCTTCATCATCACTCTATACATGTGAAACATGATAGAGTGGGAGAGAAAACCTTTTCCCAGTGAGGATGGCATACATTAGCTTTGCTTCTGAGCTTGAAACATCAGTCTTGGAGGTTGATTTCGGTCGAAGGCAATTGATCACAATCTTGTGAAGCAAGATGTTGAATGCACTCATCCTCAAGTAGGTGATCTTCTCCTCTGTTCTCCTGTCCTTCACCAGTTCTAGTGTGACACGAGCAATGGAAGCTTTGATCGGTTGATATCTTCCTCTTTCAACTCCTAAAACATTTTCCAGCATCTCCATATCCACAACATAGTCTTGATCTTTAACACTGAAAGAAAATCTATTCGCATCCAAAAAGCTAAGATTTGAATAGAAATAAGCAGTTAATTCGGCATAGGCCTCTGTAGTGTCGGAGCAGAACCTTTCAAGTTGAAGATAATTGAACTTTTCCCTCAAGTTCATATTCACAACATCCAGAAAGTCAAAATCCACACTTGTAGGGTTTATTACCCCACGCTTCAGCAATTTCGAGTACAAATCCTTTTATTCCTTCGATCTGAACAAATCTCCCATTTTTCCTTGACTTTCAACCGCAACACCTATTCTCGATTGAAATTGACTGTACAATTTGTCATCATCATTCCCATCTATAGGATTCGGTCCCCAATCACGAGGATCACTTAGAATATTCGCAAGAGTTTCTTCAGCCAACCCTTTACGAGCAATTCCCAAACTTTCCATTTTTCCCAGAAAGATATATTCGTTCCTATATCCTTTGTCTTTAAGAAAATCATCGACATATTTCAAGGGAATACGAGTTGCTTTTAAGGCACGATACAACTTATAAATAAGAGCGGGCTTTTGAACTCTTACTGGATTTGCATCCTCAATGATTTGTTCCTCTTGTTGATGATCAACGCCTTGAGGACTAGATGGAGGAGAATGACGCTGCTGAGAATGTTGTGGGCTCGGTTGCTGTTTTGGAGACACTTCTTCTTCGGTGAGATTGAAGTGCGTAGGCCTCTCACTCATTCGCCGTGGTCCCCCTGCTTGCGATTCTCGAAGACTTTCTTGAAGATGACATCTTTCTCAGTTTTGGAAGATTCATTGCTTGACTTTTCCAAGAAAGATGACAACTTTTTGAAGATTAAACAAGGGAAGAAAACGGGAATGGAGGATCGATGCTTTCTAGGGTTTCTGAGAGTAAAGTGAAGAGGAATTGACAGTGCACGATTGATTAAAAAGAGAGATAAACGAACCGTCGACTGAATTTTCTATTTCTAGATGAAAATCCATACGAAATCTTCATGTAATATGAATCTCCAAGTTGTTGTCAGGTCTCCCAGAAGTCCTAGCACTATTTCATGAACAATTGGATAAGCTGGGCCAGTGAACCTTTGCAATCATGTTATGTACATGGTCATCCTAATGGCCACGAAGCCTTAGATATCCATAGTCTCTGTTGTTTTACAAGCCTAGTTGACCATTCGATGCATAAACAGATTTAAAAAAAAAAAGATACAGACTACCCCATTTTACTGCATCAATTATCTCGAGCTTAATCATAAGGAAGGGACCGCTTTTCTTGACCTCAGAGTATGATTAATCACAATGTTTTGGGCCAGATATGAAGGTAATTTTAACAAAGACTCAACCCTTTTTTCCAAGCCAATATGCTCGGACTAATATTAACAAGTCACATCCAAAAATCTCCCCTTTTTAATTGCATATTCTCTTATAATTTTTGGTAATTTAAACCTACTTAGTCTAAGTGGTTTATGATAACCTGGTGTACAACTACAAATTGAGCATGAACATGATAAAATTAATTACACCCGATCTAAACCTTCGCCTAGTTCAAAACCTAAATCTCAATTCGGTTCGGATTTTTACCTGGCCCGTTTACATCACAGGCCCAAATAGGCCCAAGCCCGCGTGCGAATAAATTAAAAGAGCGATAAAAGTAAAAAGCCCCGGCAAAAGACGAGAATTGCGACATTGCCATCGGCTGGGGGAGTCTCTCTTTCTCTCCCGCCTATATATATGTATATATGAATGGATGATAGAGGCTGAGAGGGAGTGTCATTGGGAGTTGTTCTCTTTCGTCTTTAGACTTGTTTGTTGGACACATTTGAGGAGCACTTTTCCCTATTCTTGCTTGGAGGAATTTGATAATTGCTATATTACAAAAGCATACCCGTAAAGTGCGCAAAAAAGAAGAAGAAAAAACATATTTTTTTTCTACATATTTTCACTCACTCTCCCAACAACTATCATTTGTACTAAGTTGCTTGTAAAGTATGTGCCTCCCACAAACAAGTCAACACGCATATAAATGTTTTCACCACGTCCCCTTGCCATATGCCCTTATTCATGGGTAAAAATTCCATCACTTATCTATATGTATTGGTATGGATATTTTCGCACTGAAAAAAAAAAAAACAAAATTATATAGCCACAAATCATTTAAGTTAAAAATTGAGTAGTGCCAGAGTGAACCTCTGAACATATGAATGGATTATATGTGATGTACGACTTTGAAGATCTTTTTTAGTTAAAATAAATGTCTGGTCCAAGGCAAGAAGGCATTTGGAGCTCCTATTGCACAGATGACGTGGACAAACACATTAATTAACAATTGCTCCCTAAATTAGGAAGTCACATTTAGCATTTTTAACTTAGGAAATGAAAATATTGTATGAATTGATTAGTTATATCGCGCTTTAATGCTGAGCAATTTAAGATAGTGAACTTTACGAATATTTAATGCACAGTTTTGAAAGACCTTCGAGTTTATGACATTTCTGAAAAGAATTTTCAGAGAGGCAAATGTGACTTATATACTATATAATACACACTAAGGGTCAATGTCATTCCATTTTTCCATAATTTAATGACAAAAAGTGAATCCAATGATACGATCACATCAGAAAAGTTTATGTGTTGACATGTGTAACTCTCTCTCTCTCTCTCTCTCTCCAGCTAATCTCCATGATCAGTAGCATCCAAAAAGCTACTTAAAACGCCATTTTTGTTGGCTTCTCCACTGACACGAGCTCATTATTTAAATGATTTGTAGCCCCTGGTCAATGTCGGGGACATACACATGAATGTAGTTTTTAAAGAGGGTTTTGTTTTGTTGTTTGATCGAAGTGCTGGGTTTGCATTGAAAATCTTTTCGGAGACTTCCTGCAGGTGATGATAAAAACTCGACAACAACGTGAAAAGGACCAACGCGTGAGAACAAAACACGAAGTAACAAGCACAACCCTAGAAGGGGTTTCATTTCAAGAATTTGTTGCTGTGTTTGGGTATAGACTGACCCTTCTTGCCCTAACTGCTCCTTTAGCCACAAACAAGCGATAAGGAATCTGTGAATATTTCTTGGATTTGTATTTGATATATAGAGCTTGTTTTCGTTAGACGTTTCTGATGGGGCTTTTATAGGTGTAATGGGATAACCATTTCTTGTTAAAATTTTATGCTTCTTGTCGAGAAATTGACGTGGATGCAAATGGATATGTATGAGTTGGGCCTTACATGCAAATAGAAAGGATGTTGGGTGTAATCACGTCATAATAGAAAGGTGTGAATAAGATAATCCGAAAACAAAACAAACCAATACAAATAATGATTATCTTACATTTAAATTTGTAACTTTTATTCTGATATCACCATATAGGAACTTTAAGGTTTTTCAAGAATAATTGTTGTCTACTAGTGTATGTCGAACATCTTGTTAGGAGGAAATTATCCTTCATGTGCACAATAATCATGCTAAAATGTGAAGCGTATCAGTTGATATTCAATTCCCAGTCCCGTTCCCTTTGTTCACACAAGTAGACAAAATAAATTAAGTCCTATGATTAATGCGATTGAGTTTCATAAGATTTAAGTGCTTCCATGTAATAGTCTATTCATCGATATTCTTTCCATGAGATTGAATGAAATTTATGACCATGGGATATGTATGTAACAAAAAAAGATATCTATAGATTGAAATCTTCCAAGAAGTAGTGTTTGTATCCATTATAATATATTGTTTTGTGGGAATTTGATCACTTTGTGATTGAGCTAGAATTAGAAAACAAGTTTTTCTATTTTTATTTTTCCCAAATCGCCATTTTGTCAAATTAGCTTAGTGTTTTGAGATCCTACTAATATGAAACATCCAACCAAAATTAGGAAATAAATCAGAAAATTGCCTCTAATCCAGAAAGAGATGTCTACAGGCAAAACAGAGATGGAATCGTACATTTCTCATTCGTTACGTTCACACTATGTTCTAGCAATTGTGAAACAACTGGAACTTCACAGAAGACTAATTCAACCTGAAAAGACCACCAGAGAAGGTTGTTGCCCAATGAAGAGCAAGGCAAGTTTGTTCTTGTGCCCGTCTTTTCTAGTTTCTGTGCCTTTGTTTCTTCTTCAATTATTCACAATCCGCTCGAGCCCTTTTTCCCATGATCCATTTGTGCCCGATCACCACTCCAATCACTCGTCCACTGGCATACTCCATCGAGACAATCTTCCAGTCTATTTCGTCTGGACTCCTTGACTATTGATCTCTTCTTCTGATGTTGACGATGGTGGCAGCAATGCATTGAGCTCTCCGCATTTCCTAGACAAAAAAATATTGCACAACCCCGTATTCGCTACATATGAGTTGTTTATAAATGTATTGGAACTGTTGTGACTGTGGTATAGGCCCAGTTAAATGGTTTTAAGGCACATCGAAGAATGCAAGCGATGTGAGTCGAGTCAACTCTTGTGGGATCTCTCCTGGGTGATGGGATGGGCTGCCCAGAATGTCATTCGAAAGGTTGAGCAACTGAAGCTGCTTTAGGCTTCCAAGACACTCGGATATCTCTCCCCTAAAACTGTTGCTTGAAAGATGGATCAATGTGTCAGTTGTAGATCCTTGAATACTTTAGTTGCGTAGGCCTTTGTTGGTCACTATCGCAGAGCAGTCGAAGGGCGTGTACTGTGGGCAGAACCTGTGACAGAGGCTCTTCATGGGATTTACGATTCACAAATCTGTGGAGCCCAAATTGTCCGCTTGATCTACTGCTGCAACTTTCACGGCAGTCCCATGATCAAAGTACTTAGATGGCAAGCTACCGGCAATTTTTCTGGGATAGGTCGATGATCTGAAGCCTTGGAAAACTATGGTTACTTCGAAGTTGCAAGATCAGCGTGATGACAAGTGAGCCCAACCAGGATGGAAAAGTATCATTGATGTGGTCATTTAGGAACTCCTACTCATCACGGCCTACGAGCGCCTAGGTAATGGCCTTTGGAATTGAATATAACTGAAATCAATCATCATCAATTTGCACACTCGTTTTCTTGACTTGAGGGATTCTCCCTTGAAAGTTATTTCTTGTCACTCAGATTGCTCAGACATTGGTGGAAGTACACCGGTCAAGGCGTGCTTTTCATATTTCAAGCAACGTGAACTTAGTTTGATAATTACTTTCGGAAATGGATTGAAAATGTGACATGCGCCACGAAAGTGATAAGTGATTTGATTTGTGAATTCTGATTATACAGTGAGTTGTGATTGTCAGTGTAGTTGTCGCAACCCAACCCCTCGGGATATGGAAAAAGATTGGGTTTAGGGGTATTTGACTATGAGAGTTCCTTTACAGTTTGTATTCTAAAAGATGTCATTACCTTACATTGTGGGACAAACCATTGTGAGTTTCCTCATACACGATTGCAAGCTCTCCTAAGCTTGTACCTCGCGTGACAATGGAAGGTGTTGTGATCCGTACTTACATAGGCGACACACCTCAAAGGAGGAGGTCGAGTGTAGATATCAGATTTTGAGGTACCATTACCATGGTAGCCCTCCTATTAGTACTCGCTCCCCATGGATGGCATTACTTCATTCATTATGAACTTTCTACAGCCGGTATGCTAGACCATGGTGAACCTTGTCAAGGCCCATACCCCTCGCAACAAGTTCATTTATTAACTAGTTGTTTAGAAAATCTAAAAAAAAAAAAAGGATGGGAGTCGCCACTAGCCTCGTTTTTGGGGGTTGGCTAGAAAATCCAATCGAGGGTCGGGAGTTGTCCCTCAATTTCTACGCAACTAAATATCTAAGTTCAAGAACTTGGGTTATGCTAATATTTCTATTAGCGTCTTTTCAATACTTAATGATTTGTCGTGTTACCTAAGGCATCCATACATTTCTTTTTACCTTTTCAAGATCAATGAATCTAAACTAAGTGATCACGCGTAGATGATTGTTTTCATGCGATTCTATTTCTAAGGAAGAAAAAAGAAAACATACAATTGAATTTAAAGACAATGCAATAATTAAACAACCAAGTAAGTATTAAAAAAAGCAGTAAATCTAACATGCAATCCTAAACAACAACAAAAATAAAGTAAAAGCAATAAAACCCGCACCTTGTTGGAGGTTTATACAAATGAAGAAACCCGAAACATATATTGGAGAAAATGGATACAATAATATGGTTGGAATGGACACCAACCTTTTACCATCTTCATGTCTTGATGAGCTCCATCTCTAAAGGTCCTAATCTAATTCTAGTCTAAAAACTAGGACTAGGTACATACAACAAAAAGAAACAATCATTCACGACAAAATAGTCAAAAGCACAAGGAACAATTAAGGACAGTCAAACAATTGAAGGAAAGTCCAAAATTGACCAAGTTTGTGCTTTGGGGTTGGCCTTTGCAATTCATGTATCAATCCCTCTAGACGCCTACCCCAATCCATTTTTTTTTTATGACTTATAGCCATTAGTGACCATTTATTTTCTCAGATAGCCACTAACGCTTACAAGTCCCTAGGACACGTTCTAGGTGAATCCTAAGATTGTCCCACGAAATCATGCATCATGCTTAAACATACATCTAACATCCACATGCATCAACAAGAATTAAACATACATATTGGCTCTTGAACCTTATTTCTCAAACAACCAATCAATTTTAGTGAGCTACGGCGAATAACTTATTCACTTAATGGGCGCCAGTCACAATCATAGGCATTTCTTATAAATGGAATGGTCTCATGCATGTGTGGTTCATGTGATGTTTCAAAAGATTTGAAACTACTGGAAACATCGAGAAAAGAAAGCAAAACATTTAGACAAAGGAACATCTTGGCTATGGAATGCATTTAGCTACTAAGGCTAGTCTGGGGCTCGCATATCATGCACTCACAAACATTGCAGCTAGTTTAAATATGATCTAAACTTTGACAATCTCGATGTCAAAATAAGCATTTGAAAGATTTTAAAATATTCGGACAAATGAACATCTTAGTTTTGGAACATATTTAATTGCTAAGACTGGTTTGGCATTCACATATCATGCACTTACAAACGTCAAAGATATTTTAAATACGGTCCAAAACTTGACCATTCCAATGTAAAATCAAACATTTGAAAGATTATAAATCATTTAATGTCGGAAGCATCACATGTATCAAAGCCATTTTGATATGCAAGATCAACATTTCAAATCAATTTTAGAGCAAATTTTTTATCTATTGAAATTTTTTTACTATGAAGATCAAGGAGTTTGGAATAGATTTCATGCAGATGATGAATTCTATTTCCACATGTAAGTCATCCTAAAAAATCCTAATAGAAAATCACAGCAAGGATTTACAAAAAAATATTACAGACAGGACAAATAGAATCAACAAAATTGAAAAGGACCCATTAATGATTTGTCTTTAAGAAAATTACACAATGTGCACAACATTATAAGGAACAAACTATGTTAAGAAAGTTTTCTGAGAAAAGGTGCGCATGAGTTTACAAAAATTCAATAATGTGTATCATTGTATCAGTAAATTGACAAAACAACATGACATCATGATATTTCAAATGAGATTTGTCATGTCGAGGTCAAATTGAGGGTCAAAAATTGATGTTCATAAAAGTGCGCATGTCAGCCACTAACAAGATAGAACACGGTTTATGTTTAGAAGTTCAAAAAATCACTTAAACCATGCATGAATGGCATGAAATTTGCATACAACGAAGAATTAAATGCAACAATGATTTGGGTAAAACGTCTAACCCCAGGTTGAGATGTGAAATAATCATACAAGTCATTGACATCACAAAATGACTTAGAACTAAAATGGTGTGCTTGGCGATTTTCAATTGCAACTAGCCTAATTAATGCATGACGTTCACATATCAAATGATGTTCAATTACGACATACCATATAGGAACTTGAAGCTTGTAATGCACTTCAAATGTCGAGAAGGCATCAATGCAAGATTTGGTCTTTAAGAGATCCAAATTCAGATATCATAGAACATGCTTGATTTTCATTATCTAATCACATTCGAAAAATCCAATGAAAAATTCTATATGTAGAATGCCAAATGGCGAATGTTTTTTGTTAAGACATCGAGACTTGATTGAGATTACACAAATCTAAGTAAAAATAGCAAAACAGATGCATGTTATGAATTGTCTAATTGCAGCAGATCCTACACAGATTCAAGCATGCAATTGACATACCAAACGATGATCAAATCATACAACTCATACCACTATGGAACAATTACATCATTTATTTCAAGTTTCGTGAAGATCATGAAGTCTAATGGACTCATCTACAAGCTCAATTTCATACAAATGCAGCTCGGATGAAGTGCGGGGCTGAAAGTATATGTTTGATTTTAAATGATTTTGCCTAATCAATACGTCTCCGAAAAATCTAGAAAAAATGAACGATATACTCAGGGAAATTTTGAGTAATTCTCATGAAGAAAAATTTTCCCGATTCAGATCATAAAAATCGATATGAAAATAGCAAAGATCGAAAATCGGAATAAGTATAGAACCACAAATCAACCTAAAACTACCGCAGAATCAACCGATTTTCAAGGTGTTTTTTGAAGACCAAATGATCTCTGTTCAGGACATGCGATCTATCAAATCGAAGGTCTTGAAGTCTATTTTCTAAATCTAGAAGGACTCGAGATCAGAAAAGCTCATCTAGAATCTCATTCAAACCAAAACATTAAGCTACTCACCTAAACACGAAAATTGCATATTAACATAAATCACACCTAATAAAACTCAAGTTCATCTTTAATAGATATCAAACCTCAAGAAATCATTAAACAACATCATTAACATCAGATCTAAGCATATTATGGATCTAGTCTTGAATCCTAGCCCTGATCGGATACGCCAGTTTTGTCTCATCGGATTCAAGTTCAAGAGGTTTACCTTTTTGCTTTTTTCTTCAAAACTAAACACAATCAAACGAAATAGCCTTCACCGGAACTGATCAGAACTCCAAGGGATAGATCGAATCTCCAAGGAATCGGAATGGGACTAGTTAGAAAATCGATTCGGCGTTTGGATAGAACTGGTGAAAAAACTAGACCGGACTTCAAGCGCCAATGAAAGGAGAAGTTGCTGGAGATGCTCCGACAACCCATCCTCCAAACCCCCACCACGATTATGCTGGGGATGGACCTAGGGACAGATTGGGGAACGTTGGCTCCTCACTAGATCAGCGTCGGCCATCGATTAAGGGAGAAAAAGGAGCTAATCTACTCACTGGCATAGGTGCCAATGCTTGAAGCCGCAGAAATGGATCGCTAGACACGAGGATTCGGTGATCGCCGAGATTGAGGGAAGCTGTGATCAACTTCAGGAGAGAGAGAGAGAGAGAGAGAGAGAGAGAGAGAGAGAGAGAAGAAGGGAGGGAGGGAGGGAGGAAAGTCGGAGGTGGGGGAGTGGCGTAACAAGCCACTGTAAGGGCGGTGCCGGCAGCAATGACCGTGTGCGCGAGGAGGAGAGACCGAGGGAGGTTTTTTTTTTTTTTTTGGTTAGAAACAACTATATATTAAGTTCTCAGCATAGAATTACATTCAGTTCAGAAAACACATTATCTTGCAAAAAGGGGGTAGTTGAGAAACCCAATTCGGTGGGAGTAAAGAGGCCCGATGGGCCTTCGCAATTCGGTCCGCAAGAGCATTGGCTTCTCTATGACAGTGTAGAAGTCGAAGATTAGGGCACCGAATCAGCAAACGTTGGGTTTCATCGAGAACATATCTGATTTCCCACGGGCGTCTTCCAGGATCACAAACAGCTTCCACCATGATCAAGCAGTCCAATTCCACAACAAGCTGATCCATCTCGCGTCCTCTCTAAAGTAGAAACTGCAGAGTGAGATTCAAAGTGATCGCCTCAGCTTGTAGGGTCGAGGAGGCGCGAATAGAAGAAGCAAAGCCATTGATCAAGTGGCCAGATGAGTCCTTGCACACCCCAGCCACCGAGGCCGTGATGCACGATGAGTGGTAAGCTGCATCAATGTTAATTTTTATGACTCCGTGGTCTGGTGGATGCCATCTGTGATTCAAACTACGCTATTTTGGAACAGGCCGCATCATTGGGGAAGCAAAAATACGCCTGGATTGGGCCTCTACAATCGCCAATTGCACAACTCGCTCAGCATTCGGCTATTTTTGACAAAAGAGGAAATCGTTCCGGGCTTTCCAGATGTGCCAGAGGACAGTCCTAATCATTTCAAGATCCGGTAAGTCAACCTTGCTGCCAATAAACTGTAGTAACTAGTTTTCGATTTGATGTACATCAATTGTAGAACTTTTGATAGCTAGATCTGGATGCATCCAAACATCATAAGTCCATGGACATAACAAAAAAAGATGTTATGGGGTCTCGGGTACCTGATTATCACACATACAGCAAGTTGGGTCTGCCAAGATGTGTCGCTTATATAAATTCTCTCTAGTCGCTAGTGCGTTATTGCAAAGAGACCAGAGAAATGACCTTAGTTTAGGCATAGTATGTATTTTTTAGAGTGCATTCCATAATTTGCGGGGTGGCTGAAAAGATGAGGAGGTTTGATTAGTAATATTGCTATTTTGTTGAGCTCTGAGCTGATTGTAGCAATTCTTCATTGTAAAAATGCCATTCTGCGTTCCTCTCCATATAAGTTTATCTTGAGAACGGTGAGATCAAATAGGAATTGATAAGATCTCATCAATTATTTGGCTATCAAAATGCTGATTTAAAAGTGAAGTATCCCATGAGTTTGAAGCAGATAATATAAAACCTGCAACCAAGATTGGTTCATCCCTAGGAGCAGGACCTCCAATAACACCACTAGGTAACCAGTGATCCTCACGAACTTTAATTTGAGTGCCATTTCCAACAGACCATAAAACTTTATCTACGATAGATTCCTGACCTAATAAAATGCTCTGCCAACCCAAGAGGGTCTAGCACCTTTAGTAGCATGTCAAAAATCTTGAGATGGAAAATATAAACCTTTTAGTAGCCTACTGTACAAAGAATTAGGATGTTGGGCTAGGCGCCAAGCTTGTTTACCCAGTATAGCTCTATTAAAAACCATAAGGTCGCGAAATCCTAAACCCCCTTCATCTTTCCTACTCTTAATGCAATCCCAGTTCTTCCAATGTATGCCTTTCTTGCTGTAATCTGACTGCCACCAGAATTTAGCTAGTTTTTGTTCTATGGCTTTACAAATAGCAGCAGGGATTTTGAAAATCGACATGGCGTAATGGGGTATAGCTTGCACAACATATTTAATAAGGACCTCCTTGCCTCCTTTTGAAATGAGTTTTTCTTTCCAACCTTTGAGTTTTGAATGCACTCGACCCATAAGCCAAGAAAACATTTCCCGTTTAGATTTGCCCCAATTTGGAGGTATGCCTAGATATATGCCTTGTTTGGTGTAATATAGGAACTCTAAGTGCTCCGGCTAGATTTTCCTTCAAGCCAATAGGACAGTCTGTGCTGCAAAATAACACCGATTTGTTTCGATTAATTGCTTGTCCTGTAGCTAGGCAGTATTCATTAAGGACAACGGCTAAGTTCTGACATTCCATAAGTTTCACATCAAGGAAAAAAAATGGCATCATCAGCGAAAAATAAGTGAGAGAGAGTGGGACACCATCGATTAAGTTTAATACCTTTAAGATTACCATTGTCCACTGCATTATTGATAAGAGTAGTTAAAGCATTAGCCATCAGGATGAACATGTATGGTGATAAAGGGTCGCCTTGTCTAAGACCTCTAGTAGGATGGAAGAACGGTAGAAATTCTCCATTGAATTTGACACTATAAAACACCGTAGAAACACATTGGAATATTCAGTGGACCCTTTTGGTATGAAAACCAAGCTTTATGAGATAATCTCGGAGAAAATCACATTCAACCCGGTCATAAGCCTTCTGCATGTCTAGTTTCAGCACTGCATGGAAGTTTTTTTTTTTTCGTTTTCTGATTTTGATATGATGTAATACTTCGTGAACCACAATTATATTATCCTGGATTTGTCGACCTCCAAAAAAAGCATTTTGTTTTGGTGCTATCAATTGTGGCAGCCAGGGTTTAAGACGGTTTGCAAGAATCTTGGAAATGATCTTATAAATAAAATTGCAGAGGCTAATAGGATGGAATTGGTCCAATCTTTCTAGATGAGGAATCTTAGGAATTAGGGAAATAGTAGTGTGGTTATACTCCGGTAATAAGATCCCTGTATGAAATAATTGTTGCGTAGCTAATGTTATGTCATCTTGCAGGATATCCCAATGGGCGCGATAAAACTGACCATTCAAGCCATCTAGACCGGGAGCTTTTGTTTCTCCTAATTGGAATACTATAGTTTGGACCTCCTCGCAGGTAACTGTAGCTGTTAGATGTTCATTGATCTCCTCTGTCACGATCTGATTACAAAGATTTAATGTTGGGCCATAGTCTCTATACCTTGTAGAAGAATATAACCGCTGAAAATAATTAAAAGTCATCTCTTTAAGAGCATAAGGGTCTCAAATCTAGTTTTGCTGATCATCTTGAAGCATTCTTATCCTGTTTTGTTGTTGTCTTTGAACCGTAGTGGCATGAAAGAATTTGGTGTTCCTGTCCCCCCATTTAAGCCAATTAACCCGGGATTGCATTACCCAAAATTTTTCCTCCTGCTGCCATAAGTTATGTATATTTTCTTTCAGGTCCGATATCACATCAATATTTGAGTGAAGATGTGTTTGATTGGTGAGAGACTGAAGCTGATTCTTGAGATGATAAAGCTGAGTTTGTGCATTCCTAAATTTAGAATGACTCCATTTGGATAATGCAATAGAAACATATAGTAGTTTTTGAGGAAGTGTCACCTCTCCAAGCAGGAAGCAATAATAATTGAACGGCACTCAATATCCTAGAGCCAAAAAGCTTCAAAATAGAAAGATTTCCGCCTCTTACAGCTAGGAAGTGCTTCAGTAGACAAGAGAAGGGGGCTATGATTAGATTCGAGGGCTAGAAGGGCGAGTACTTCGGCAAGAGGGTAAGCCAATCTCCAATCCTTTGTGCAAAGCATTCTATCTAATCTTTCCTTTACCATATCATCACCCTATCTATTATTAGTCCATGTAAAGGCACATCCTTTGCTGCCAAGGTCCATTAGATAACAGTCATTAATTAGATCACGAAAAGAAATCATTCTGTGAGACTCGGTAGGACACTTCCCTACTTTCTCCCATGGATATAACACTTCATTATAATCCCCTGTGCATAGCCAAGGAAGGGAGTTAAAGGTATTGATTCGTCTTAAAATTGTCCACAGGTGTTGTCGGAGAGGATAACGAGCAGGAGCATGTAAACAGGTAAGACGCATGGTGATGCCAGAGTCCAAGTCAGTACATATGGAGTCTAGCATATTTGAAGATTGATAAGTGACATTCAAAGAAACTTTGTCAGTCCAAAAAAGGGCTAAACCTCCTGCTAATCCTATTGGATCTTGTATATAACCTGCTGAGAAATTGAGTTTTCGTTGGATAGACAAAAGCTACTGAGTCTGATTTTTTGTTTCCATAAAAAATATGATATCGGGCTTCTCCTGGGTCACTAAGACCCTAAGCGCTTGAACTGTCAGAGGATTGCCCAACCCTTGACAGTTCCAACTTATAAGTCTCATTGTTCACCTAGTGGCTTTTTAGGGCCAGCCACCAGGGCCCAACGTGCAGAAGTGTCTGCCTTAGTAATAGGAGTGTCTTGTAAAGCCGATTCATCAAACTGCTCCTGTAGGTGTTGTTGAACTTCATGATGAAGAACTCGTTTTGCCTTCTTAAGAGGTCCGGATCTTGCAGTGAGACATGAGTGTTTAATCTTCTTTTTCAACTGAGAAGAACTAGTGACAGGGGGGTTTGCCAATATGAGTTGCTGGTCAAGGGTATGAAGATCCTGAGTGGCTTGGTTTGTTGTTGTGTTAATAGGATCACTAATTGAGGTTTCCATAGTGTGTTTACCCTTATTTTTTGTGCTGAAGTGTCAGGTACAACATGAATAGAGTCCGGAACAGGAATAATTGCTGAAGAAGTTTGAGGGGTCTCAGGGATAATCTCTTCATCATAAAAGGTACGCTAGAAAGGGCTATATTCCCATGCCTCTACTTTTAACCAAGATCCATATAAAAAACTGATTTCATCTAATTTATTCTCATCACAGGGAAAAGTTTTATAGGCCGTGGCATAGTGACCTAGTATGCCACAGGAATAACAGTAGTGAGATAAACGTTCATATCGAAAGTCCAACCAGAAATTCTTGCCTTCAACCTTTAGGAGAAGCCCTGTTTTCAGCGGTCAATTAAGGTCCAATTCCACCTGTGCCCTCATCGCTCGAAGCGGTAATCCATCTTTACTTGTTATGTTTACTTCAATGACCTTTCCAATATGACCTGCAGCCCGACGAATTATATTCTCTGTGCAGCGCTCCAAAGGCAAGCCAACTATGTGGACCCAGAACGCACAAGTACTAAAGTCATAGCAAGACAGCGGCGTGTTAGCTATCCAAGATTTCAAGATAAGAAGATGATTGCCAAACAACCAAGGTCCATTTTCTAGAACTCTCTGTTTGACGTCATAAGATTTAAACTCGATGATGAACAGACCAGAGTTGCCTTGTGAGAATTCCACTAACTCGGTGTGCCAAGCCTTTTTCATAGTAGTTTGAAAAGCCTGAAAATTAACTGAGGGGTTATTGAGAAGCTTACCCACCAGAGTTAACTGACATTCCTTAATTTTGTCGCTAGGCACCTCCTCGTCCCATATCTCAATTTGCTGTTCGGACCATAATTGACCCATGCGATTGCATAAAGCTGCCAGACGAGCATCATCTACGGCAGTGAGGTGGTCCATTTCAAAGAAACGAAGACTAACAATGAGATGAAATCTCAGCAGAAGACCCAGCAATAGCAGATGAAGAAAACCCGAACCAAGTAGAAGTTATCGACCAGAGAAAGCGACACAAGTGAAATCGAGGGAAATTCAGCAAAGTTGAGAGGCCGATGGTGACATGCAAAAGGAAGAGGATGTAGGTAGAGGCCGATGGAGTAGAGAGTGAAAGGATGGAGTGGGTAAGAAGGAATTGGGAAAGTTACAGCTGGAATTATCAACTCCGCAACTCGCAGTAAAGAAAACCAAGTAGAAGATACTGAAGAAGAAGAAAACTACCATTACGGTAAAGATGCTCTACATAGCGTAGAGAGAGAGAGCTACCATTGTGGTAGAGGAGAAACTCGACCGAGGGAGGTTGGTGGGAAAAGAGGGATGGAAGAGAGAGAAATTGAGAGAATTCTGTTTTTAGAGAGAGAATTAAGTTTGCAAATGAGCCCCCATTGAAATTTGGAGGGAAAATCCCTTTTATTTTGGGTCCTAATCGGCCAATCTTGACTGTCGGTTTAATTAAACAGTCAAAAACTTGATTTAATGGTCAAATTAAATCTTTTAAAGGCTAATTACCCTTAAGATGTGTTCTATGACCAATCAAATGGATCCGATTCGTGAAAATTGGGATTTAAAATGTGAATTGCATTAATAGCCTAATTAGGGGGGGCTAAATTGCAAATTCTCAAAATTCAGGGGTTAATTTCCAAAATTTGGGAAATGTAAGGACATAGGAGTAAAATATGCATGGCGAGAGTCCCGGAACCAATCGGTGGAGGTCTAGAACCGACCAGCAAGAGGCTGAATCAGCCTGCCTTGCCAACGACGTCAAGCCAATTCACACCGATTCAACTGGTTCCAGACTTATTCTTGACTAGTTCCAATCGGTTCTTGGCTGGCCAATCTCTGTGGGTCTAGAATCTATGTAATTTGGTCCCTCGAAGATCAAATTAAAAAGAAAATTTGTCCGATTTGAGGAGAAATTGTTCAATTTTGACCTGATTAAGCTAATTAAACCCCACAAATGCAATCTATGGACTTTTTATTGACTTAATTAAATGATTATTGGGAAAAAAATGGACCTAAATCATGGATACACATAATTGAACATTATAGGATAAATTGAGCAATTTTTTTTTAACTATTTACCAAAAATTGCAAATTAATTGAAATTGAATTCAATTAATATCGCAATAGACCTATTTGACTAATTATCCATCCTTAAAATAGACTATTGCATTTAAATTGACTTTAAATTGAAGTGATGAGACTTAGGTAAAAAATGAATCGAAGTATAATATGAAAATTGGACCTTGATTCATGAAATTAAACCATAGTCTTGAATGTGTCAATCTAAGTTTATTCAATTAAAGCTCATCGGCTCGATTTTCTTGGTTTAAGAGAGTAAAATTCCTCCAATTGGGAAGTTCTCAAGATGAACCCTAGATTTGGACTTACTTTAAGAAAACAAGTGGAAAACAATTGTTTGTTTGCAACTCATGAAGAATTGATTTTGACCCCCTAATTAGGGCTTGAAATAGCGATTTTCTCTTTGGCATGACAATTGCCAAAATGAAATGAACGAGTGGATTCTAAATAATTTCTCAACCAAATGTCATAAAAGGAACTACACCTAATTATGATTAAAACAAATTAAATTTTATTTTTGGTCAATTTAGAACATAAAATTGAAAATTTTGGAAAACAAGATTCCTAATCAAATTTTGTAAAATTTTCGACATAAAAGTCAAATTGATATTAAAAGAAAGTATTTTAAAGATTTTTTATTTTTTCAATTTTTTTGATAAAAAATTTGAAATTTTTAAAAATTACCTTGGCTAAAGTGAAATTAAAGACATTTGAAATCTTTTTGAGCGAAAAGCCAATTTTTGACTTGGAGTCGACTTTTTGGTTAATGGGTTGACTTTTGGTCAAATTATTAACCAAAAAAAAAGTCAACCATTTGACTTTTCGGGTTTTTTTGGTTAGAAATGATAGGAAATTACTTAAAAATACAATGCAAAAGAAAGAAATGAAAAATGATATTTTTTTTTTGGCTCAAAAAAGGGGCTTTGTTGCAATTAGAAAGTTAAATTTCGATTTTTTTACTCTTTTGATACGTCGACTAAAAATCAGGTGTTAACAATAGTTATTTAAAAGTGGCATCGTTGGACTTTTTGCCATTGTATAGTTATGTTGCAAAATCTTTAATTAATACGTATAAGAAACGGGAATGTACGTTTCTTTATGAAACTGATTTTTTTTAGTGATATCAATGTTAGATGATCAGAAAGATTAAGTGTTTCTATATGACTGGAGAAAAATATAATGGTTTCTAAGTAATTAATGCGAAAGGAAGTGGAAGTGAATAGAGCTTCCCGAGCAAAGTTTTTCATTTTACTTAACTTTCTTAATATTTGTAGATTTTTCTGATATATGTCTCACACATGTATGATTGCAAAATGCTTTGTTTAAAATGCATACGAACTACATAATAATTAAAGCAGAAAAACTTAGAAAAAGTTACAGGTACTCAAACACAGCAGACGAAAGATTTCGGTCGAGTGTTCCTTGCTTTCAGACCATCTCTTCTACCTTCTTCGCTTTTGCTTTCTTCTGCCAAAGTTCTTCACCAAACTTTGAGCCCTTCTTTTCGTGATCAAGCTGTTTCCGAGGACCACTCCAATCACTAACCCACTTGCATACCCCATGCACACGATCTTCCAGTCCAATTCAAATGCACTTCCCAAATCTTGATCTTCTTCGGACGTCGAAGGTGACGGCGGAGACGCTTTGGGATCTTTGCATTTTCTAGACAGAGGAGTGCCACAAAGCTCTGAGTTGCCCTTGTAGGAATTGTTTTCAAATGTAGCAAACTGCCATGACTGCGGTATCGGCCCGCTTAGATGGTTATAAGATACATTGAAAACTGCAAGCGAAGTGAGTTGCATCAATTCCTGAGGGATCTCTCCTGAGAGTTGATTTTGAGAAAGGTCCAATGCTTCCAAATTTGTTAGGTTTGCCAAGGATGGAGGCAGAGGATTGGAGAGAATATTGTTAGAAAGGTTGAGCAAAATCAGTTGCTTTAGTCTTCCTATGGTCTCAGGGATTGCTCCACTGAAGTTGTTGCTTGAGAGATCAATCAATGCGAGGTACCCTTGGATCTTTGAGTAATTCATTTGGATGCCTTTGGCAACTACTCTCATAGAGTAGTGAAAGGTTGCGTCTGAAGAGAAAATCCAGGCCCACTTAATAGCATTCCCAATGTAGCTCGACGAATTTGTCTTAGAAACTTTCATGGCAGTCCAATTCTTGAAGTATCCCGATGGCAGGCTACCAGAAAAAATATTTTGGGATAGGTCGATGATTTGCAGTGTAGGGAACTCAATCCCATTAGAGGGTTCCCCAATAAGTCCGTGAAATCTATTATACCGCAATATAAGTACCTTCAACCTGAGAAGTGAGCTCAACCATGACGGGAAAACATCCCTAATCTGATTGTTTCCGAAATTCAGGAATTCCAACTTGTCACAGTTGCGGAGCGATCTTGGCAATGGCCCAAGCAATTTATTCCAACTCAGATCAATCATAATAAGTGCACAGAAATTCCCATTCAAAGGAGGAATTTTCCCAATAAAGTTGTTGCTTTGTAAACTCATTACTTCCAAAGTACCACTCAAATTACTTAAACATTGTGGAAGAAACCCAGTCAAATTATTATAAGACAAATCGATCATCTGGATAGAGTTTAGATTGCATATAAGTGGTGATATTTCTCCTGAGAGCCTATTATTTGAGATGAAGTAGTACCACATATTCTCAGGAGCGGGAATAGGAACTGATCCTTGCAACTTGTTAAAACGGAGATCTATTACAACGAGTCGTTCCCATTTGAAAATAACAGGGTCTTGAGCAAAACTTGTTAGAAAGTTGCTAGAAAGGTTCAAATGACGTAGGTTTTGTGGGCTCACATTCAAAAACCATTCAGGAACTTGACCAGAAATGCTATTGTAGGATAGATCTAAGAAAAACAAGTCATCTTGATCTTGCAGAAACTCCGGGAAACCATTCAAGTTGCATGATCCTAAACCTAGAGCAAAGTACTTGTGAGTTATGTTGGTTTTGACAATCAACGACAGTTTGTTAGAGGATAACCCAAGTACTTGAAGGTTTTCGGCCTTTGAAAACCTATCTAACTTTATAGTGCCACTCAAGTTATTTGAATTCAAATTAAGAGTGTGGAGACCCTGTAATTGGAAAATTGTGCTTGGAATTGCACCATGGAATTGGTTGAATGAAAGATCAACGTCAGTCAACTGAGTGAGTCTCCCCAACAAAGATGGGATTTTGCCACTCAGTTGATTCGACCGAAGTGTTAAGAACCTAAGGTCCATGAGGTTTTGGAAAGAAAGTGGAATCTCACCCACTAATTGATTGTATCCAAGATCTAAATGAGTAAGCCGAACTAGGTTTCCAAAGGAAAATGGAATTTCGCTCGTTAACTTATTTAAGCTTAAATCTAGACTGGTAAGTTGGACAAGATTTCCGAGAGAGGATGGAATTTGCCCAATTAACATATTACCTGCTAGACTTAAACTCTTAAGCTGGGTCAAATTTCCCAAGAAAGATGGAACTTCACCCGTGATAAAATTGAAGCGTCGATCTAAATGCCTGGGGTGATTAAGACGTCCAGAAGATGGGATTTCACCTCTATATGGGCCGACATGCGCAGTATCATATAGGTGACATGGATCCTTCCTTGGATAAAAAGTAGTTCCTGGCTTTGGACGTCCACAAGTAATGTCCTTAGGAAAAAAAGGGGCGTAAATGGAAGTTAATAAGGTCAGGTCTTTGAGTGTTGTGCCTATGGACCTATTATTTGAGAGGTCTAGATGGACAAGTCGGGTCAAGTTACCGAGCGAATATGGGATGTGGCCCATGAAGTTGGAGCCAGAGAAGTTCAAGTTCGTCAAGGAACCAAGATTTCCAATTGCCGGAGGAATCTCACAATTGAAGTCATTCAAGGCAAGGTTAAGGCTTCTTAAGTGAAGAAGACGGAAAATACTAGTGTTGGAGTATATTTCACCCGAGAGACAACTGCAACTGAGGTTGAGGCCGATTACGTGACTGCTTACCTCATCACATTCAACACCAGTCCAAGAACAGCAGTCACTTTGAGTTTCCCTTGTTGATGCGTTCCAGGATTCGATCTTTGGTTGCACATCTGAAGTGGCGCTGGAACAGCAAGGAGGCTCTATGGTGAAGAAGGTTGCCTTGAACTCCAACAACGCAGATCTTTCGTCTTCATGGCAATGTGGTTGGGTTGAAACGAGGGAGTGTGAAGCAACACAAGTAAGCAAGAGTATCCAAAACTTGAAATGAAATGACCCTTTTTCCATGGTTGGCTTAGCAAATCCAGTGGTACTCTCACACTCACTCTGCCGACTCAGGTGTACATAAGGCCTGATGATGGAGATGTTATATAGGCGAGTTCTTCTCCGATGTCATTTTCATGCTTTAATCTAATACAGTGAGTAGACTATGATAAATAGATCATGTTACTGTGTGAATGTTATAATGGGTTGGTTGACCAGATAGCCTTCTAAAACAGTCCGTAACGTCCTTCACAAGGCCTTCTAGAGATCATGACCTATTTCTGTGACCGACTGCGGAACTCAATTCCTCCAAATTATATATCACCTCAGGACATGGACTGCTTTACTTTGGAAGGCATGAACAGAAATGTCTCTTGACTTAGAATTCTTCCACCCCAAAGAGCACGCCAACTTATAAAATGCAAGATACGGAATGTCATTGTTTAGGCGCTTTATTAATATACGCTTGACACCGTTTCTTCCCCAAATATAAACTGAAATAGAAGTATATAATACTAGATTTCACCTACTCAGTTTAGAATTTTGTAAGACTGCTACAATCGTTCTAGAAAAGGATTTTAAAAGAGTTGAATTTAGGAATTTCTGCTTTGATACCATGTAAAGATTTGTGAGATTACTCTTAAATGTTCTAAAAAATTAAGCTGTTCACTGAACATTGTTTTAATAATTTAATATTCTTACGGTAAAAATTAGGAATATCCGATCATAGTAGATGTTTATGCTGGTTATGTAATATCATGTAATCTTGGATTTTCTATCTCATAACACTTGAATATAGTGTAACTACATGTGCGCGGTCTCCATATCAGGCGGTGTTTTCCTCTACAATCACACACCTGATCAGCCAGAGACCAGATCGCAAAATCCTCTCAAGTGGAAACCATGCAACATAAAGAGCTTGAGACTCTTTGTGGAGCTGACTTGCAGGTCGGCAATGACGAAGGGGATGCAGAGTGAGGATTGATTAGGCCAAACATCTAGTCATCTCTTTCGGACAAATGAGATTGTTCCCATTTCACATCTCTTTCTTTGATGAAGATGTTCTTACATCACGAGTTTCGTTGAATTGTTCACTAATAAGATGATCTGATTACAACTTTTTATCAAACTGCAAATACAGAATGGGACACCAGTCCAAATGCATGAATCGTCAAATGTCGTGTCTGAACTGTACATATAATTTCGTTCCTATATCTCTCAGCAATGGCAGTTCGTGTGCAAATGGGCAGTGATTGTGATAGTGGCGTTGACTGAGTCAATTGGGCAGGAAAGAAAAAAGTTGACTTGTCAACAAAACGCAAGCATAAAGTGGACGCTATAAAGGGGAAGTTAGGGGGCACAAAGAAGAAAAGAGAAAAGGGGAAAAAGAAAGAGAGGGAAAGAAGAAGAAAGGAAAAAGAGAGGCAAGTGTTATATCACGACATATCACAGGCAAGTCTTATATCACGGCATATTACTTGAGGTGTTCTTGGAATATTGGTACGTAATCACAGGTTGAGTTGTTACCGAAGGACAGTATATGTGTACTATTGACTTGCCACAGTAATTAGTAGGGCTACCTTATCATACTTCATTGATGTATATGGAACATCGATGTAGAATTTATTAACTTGTCACAAAAAAAAAAAAAAATGGAATTGTCACTTGCCAAGAAATCTGGTTTTGGTGTTTTGAAAAGGATGAGCAAGGTTGATTTTCTTGCTTATTTCCCAAAATATCAGGGGTGAGTTTTGGTATGGTTAATTTAAGATGAATTTCAAAATGTCGTGTTAAGCACTTCTAGATTTTCAATTCGTTTTAACAATTTGTCCATCAAAGGACCATTCGTCCTTTAAAACTCTAAAAGAAACTCGTGGCTACTGGGTAGGTCCTCTCCTTTTGATCTTTTCTGTCTTTTTTCTTCATGTTCCCACGGCAGTTTCCTTGGAAAATACAGAAGTCTTCATCTTCGTGCCAGCCAAAGTAATCAACACGATTTTTTTGTATCCGTAAACTAGGGAGAAGTACACTATCAGTGCCATAAATTGTGTATGGAGCTCACTTTGGTGCCAAAAGTTTCCGTCGGATCACTTAAGTGCCAAATTGGAGGAAAAACGATCACTTTGTTACCAACGGCAAAAGATTCAGGCCAAAATGATTACGTGGCTTTTTTTTAAAAAGAAAAAAAAATTGACAAGGCCTTAAACGACGTCGTTTTTGGTCCTCCTTAAGAAAATGATGTCGTTTAGCCGTCCTACATGGATGGCCTCACAAAAACAATGCCGTTTTCTTAAGAAGGACCAAAAACGATGTCATTTTGGGGATTGAAATTAGGGTTTCGTCGCTCGGCCTCTGCTGTCGCTGGGCACCGCAGCTCCGACCCCGACCTCGACCCTGACCGCGACGATGGCCACTTGGCGGTCACGGCTCCGACCCCGACCTCGACCCCGACGATGGCCACTCAGCAGCTGCAGCTCCGACCCGACCCCGACCCCGACCCCGACCTCAACCCCAACGATGGCCACTCGGCAGCCACGACTCCGACCTCAACCCCGACCCCAACCCTGACGACGGCCACTCGGCGGCCAAGTCGAAGGCCGTGATCTACTCGTTGCTCGGGGAGGCCGCCGACGAGTCTGTGACATCCAAAATTTTGGGTTTTAATTTCTACTGGATAAATAGGGCCATTTTCGTTCAATTGAAGCCATGGATTGTGAAATGGGGATGCAAGTGGGCTACATTGGTAAGGGAAAAATACCAATTGGAATGATGAGGTGTTGGATAAATTAATGGGGGCCAATTTGATTTAATTCATGAGGAATTAAGGCTTAATTGGAAAGAAAACCTAGCAAAATTCGTATGCCACCTCTACCCCCACATTTTGGCCTATCTAAAGCTTCTAGAAGGGGCATCTTTGGCAAGGAAAATGAAGTGGAAGACAGCTGGTGGCTGACATAAGAGAGAGAGAGAGAGAGAGAGAGAAAAGAAAGAGAAATTGGTTTTCTCTTCTTCTTCTTCTTCTTCTCTCCTCCTCCGTCGACGAACCCCCCTTTCTTCCTCTTCTCTTCGGTTGCTCGGCACCATGGAAGCCGAAGAAGCCGAAGAAGCTCCGCCCGTCGCCGCTTCTCGCCGCCGTCGTTGCCCACCGAAGCCGGAGCTACCGCCGCTGCTCCACGGTCGTCCGCACATCTCCGCCCTCTCTCCTTCCTCTGGTTCGAGTAGAACCGAACCAGGAGCAAAAGAAGAAACCGCGCAAGAGCAGCTCGCCGCACGCCGCCGGGTCGTCGTCCGCGCCGCCGTGCGCCGCTCGCTCCGCCGCCTCGCCGCTACTCCGTGCGTCACCATCTCTCCCTCGCTCAGCTCTGTTTCAGCGAAGTTTCAGATCTGGTGGAGCTTCGCCGGAGCCGTCCACCTCTCCTCCGGCCACCGTGAAGCCTCGCCTTGGTTCGGTTCGGCCCCTCCGTCCATTTCCGACCCAACCCAGCTCCGGATCCGCCCTCATTCGCCCTTAACCAGCCGCGCACAGAGAGTGCAGGAAATGGGTTTCCAGCACTGTTCAAGGCCGTTTTGGGCCGTTTCCTGGCCCCGGATCCGCGAGTCGCTTTGGGAACAATCGTTCCTCGCGCCGCCGCCGTCGGATTGATCCGATTTGCGCGCGATTTGGTGAGTAATCTCACTAATTCCGGATTAGTTGGCTAATTATGCTTTAGGTTGGTTTAGTTTTAATTAATTATGTTTAGGTTGTTAAATTAGAAGTAATTAGCAATTATTAGTCAATTGTGATGCGATTTAGATAAATTGATTGTGCAATTAACAAGTAGACGTGGTCTACTATTTATTGGGAGTGTCTCGAGAATTTTCGGACCCCTAATTGGGCTTCAATTTGGCGATTCGGGCCTAAGGGAGAATTTTTTTTGGCATTTAAATATTAATTTTCGGAATTAAATTAAATAATTATTTATTTTCCGAAAATTCAAGGGAGATGGTCTGGAACCGGAATATTATGCTGATGATCGTGGTGAAGTCCATTTATTTAATCGGACTTTATTTTAAGCTAAATTGAATTTTTAATATTAATTAATTTTCGAAATTAATTAAATAATTATTTATTTCCTGAAAATTTAATTGGGATGGCCCGTGACCGGAAAATTATGCTAATGACCGTGGTGAAGTCCGTTTATTTAATTGGACCCTATTTTGAGCTAAACAGAATTTTTAATATTAAATAATTAATTTTCGAAATTAATTAAATAATTATTTATTTTTCGGAAATTAAGTTTGAGATGGTCGATGACTGGAATTTCATGCTGATTGTCATGGTGGGGTTCGTTTATTTATTCGAGGCTTAATTTGTGAGAAATTGATTTATTAGTGATTTTGGGATTTATTCCTAAATTGAATAATCTTTGGTTATTACTTGAAGAATAACCGGATATCGGTTGATATTGCCAATATATTGAAAAAGTTGCCGAGTGTGGCCGTGATGCCACTACATGCCGAGTGGGGCCGTGATACCACTACATATAGCATTGCCGAGTGGGGCCGTGATGCCACTACATGCCGAGTGGGGCCGTGATACCACTACATATAGCATTGCCGAGTGGGGCCGTGATGCCACTACATGCCGAGTGGGGCCGTGATACCACTACATATAGCATTGCCGAGTGGGGCCGTGATGCCACTACATGCCGAGTGGGGCCGTGATGCCACTACATGCCGAGTGGGGCCATGATGCCACTACATATAGCATTGCCGAGTGGGGCCGTGATGCCACTACATATAACATTGCCGAGTGGGGCCGTGATTACCACTTATAATTATGTTGTGTCCTAAGGACAATGATTCATAATTGGGAATTAAATTGGAATAGTTGAAATGACCGGAAGTGGTCATGTTGACATGTAATCGACTAGGTCGATTGATCGTTGCTTTGATTTGACGTCGTGAATTGATTGATGATTGGGAATGACCATGAGATGGTTCGATTGACTTGTAATCGACTAGGTCGATTGATCGATGATTCGATCTGAGTGTGACTTGATGTGATTCATTGCCTTGGTTGGATGTTGTGAATTGAATGATTGAATGGAGATGATCATGAATGGTCTTCCTGGCATATAATCGACTAGGTCGATTTGATCGATGCTTCGATAAGTGATGTGATTGCTTGGATGTCTATTATGAATTGTACTGACTTGCAGGTGGGATATGAGGCTAAGGTACGTCTTCTGCCCTATGCGTGTATAGGCAGCCTATAGTATAATAGTTTACTAATTGGGCTTAGTGGGGTAGAACTCGCTGAGACGTAGTCTCATCCCGGTTTGGGGAAAAACATTTCAGGACCTCGTTGAGGAGTTGAGGAGGAATGCTTGAAGGAGAACTCGGAGGTGAAACCTGAGTAGAAGGACTTTTGGAAGAAGAAGACAATCCTGATAGAGGCCTTGAGTACGGCCTAGTTCATCTAAGTTTCTGTCTTCTTTTGAGATCTCCGTTTTGATATTAATAGTTATGAAGTGATTTGTGGTTTGTATAAAAGTTTGGTTATAAATTTCAATATGAAAAATATGGCCCTGCTTTTCTATCCCATCGTTTTATTGTCTGGGGATTTTAACTGCTTCCGCATGTGCTTAAAAATGAAAGGGTCGGCGATACATTGTCCTAGGATATCGCATTATAAAATCGACCAAGTGAGGACAAGTGCGTCGCCATTGATGTCTCCCTCTCCATCTCCAATCTCCTCAACAAGTGCCTGGCCTGTGTATTCCAATACCTAGGCTCCGGCGACAGAGTGGCCATCGTTGGGGTCGGGGTCAGAGCCGCGGCCACCGAGTGGCCATCGTCGAGGTCAGGGTTGGGGTCAGAGCCGCAGTCGCCGAGTGGTCATCGTCACGGTCGGGGTCGAGGTCAGAGCTGTGGCCGTTGAGTGGCCATCGTCGGGGTTGGCATCGGAGTCGCGGCCACCGAGTGCAAGGGCCGTCGAGGACAACGAACATCGTCGTTTTGGTGTTAAGGTTTTGAATTGGGGGAGACACCAAACGGCGTCATTTTGGTGTTAGGATGCTAACTATACTCTCTGGCGAGCCACATTCGCTTCAAAAATTAATAAAAAAGTGTCACGTCGGATTTCCGGTCAACCGGATCGGAGTTGGCACCAAAGTGAGCGTTTTTCAAACTTTTTGGCACTTAAGTGATCCAACAAAAAATTTTGGCACCAAAGTGAGCACCGTACACAACTTATGGCATTGATAATGTACTTATCCCGTGATTAGCTCTTGGCAAGGGCCGTGAAAGGTGCAGGGCCGGACTTGAATTGACGTTCTTGACACTATGCAAAGTCTTCAATGACCTTGACTTAAAACATAAGTGCCTTTTTTTTTTCCAGTTATCCCAGAAAAAAATCACAATGTAATACCCATTTATCAACCAAAAAATAGACACTAGGTAACTTTATTGCATTGGAAAAAAATGCAGTGGATCTCCCCTTTTCGGGGGATTATCTCGGAGAAAGGATACTGATATTTTCTGTAACGTTGAGGATAGATGGAGTGGACTCTGCGTTGAACTAGATTGGTCTCACAGATGGACTCACCTGATATTTTTGCAGAATTCACTTGATATAAGGATTAATGCGCATTGATTCACATTCATTCAATGTATCCAAGAATGGCTTCAGTACATTGGTATCATGCTCCTGCAATTTGCAAGGAAGAAAGGATGGCCCTATTAGCAGTAAGTGTCTTATTATGTCAGTAATGCCTCAATGGCAAAATCTTCTTTCACGAGGACATGGAGTGCGTAATGGTCATTGATACTGCTCTCAGCTTTGAGATGAAACGTTATAGGTTGGCAATTAAGTTCAACTCTCTTTTTCCGAGCGGTAGCTCCATATACCTTGGTCTTGTCAAGCTCCTCTGGCTTCTAATCAAAGTGTAGAGCAATTGAGCAAGTGGAAGATCAATATTGGCAAGACAAATAATATGCTAGGATACATCCTTCAGTCTGCTCCATATGGAATGTATCCAAAGTTAGTCATGTAATAATGCCTTTTTCACCAGGCTTGGTCAAAAGTAGTGGGCAGCGAATAAATAAATAAAAAATTAAATAGAAAAAGAAGACGATCGGGAGATAAAAGGAAAGAAAGAGGAAAGGGCAACTTTGTCCAGTGAACAGAGAAAAGAGGAAAAAACAAGAAGAGGGAAAGAAGAATAAGAGGAAAATAAAAGAGAAAGTGGCACACGTTATAGGGATCTTGCCAAGCCATTAACTTCATTTCGCAGCTCTGGTAAGAATTTAAGCCACTTATTCATCTAATCAGAATAATTTTCTAAGTTAGGACACATATTCGAAATTATGTGAAATTTAAACTCTGGTCTGATTTGGGAGTTGTTAAGTTGTGGAACATTATGGAAATCATAGATTAGAGCGATATGGGGCTGTAGGATTTGATGAAAATAAATTTGAAAAATAATAATTTAGTTGGAGCGAAATTTTGACATTTGTGAATAGTTTTGAACATCTACTTTGAGCAAGCGATTTGTTGAAATGTGAGAGTCATGTTGTTAGCAATTAACTTAGTTTAGTCAATTCATAGTTGAGATTGCGTTTTACTTGATTTTGACGTTGTTTCTTCCTTATTTGATAGGATTGCGAGTTCAATGATTGGAGTAGATGAATAGTATTATCCCTTCCATGAATTTATACATACATACTTGAAAGTGATAGAATTTATATATATATTATGAATACAAATGGTATGACACGACATGATATTTATAAAAAAGGTATAAGTGACATTTAAAGCATTATTGTGGCAATAAATCTGGATAGGGTATTTACTACCTTTTGATTATTTGAAATAACATAACACAACATTTTTTTTTTTAGAAATGGCTTATGAGTTGATTATTGTGAAATGATTTATGAAAATAATTGATTTGTCAAAGATTATATGTTTTGGTTTGTAAAACAGATTTGTGATATGGATTCTGGATTTGGTTTATGGATAAATGGAGGTTGATGTTAGTATATTATGCTCATGTCATTACAATTAAAACCTAGTGAGTATGCAAACTATTGTCAGGATGTTCTTCTAGGCTGAGCTACCAATTGATAATAGACGAAACCTTGCCAAGGGGAATTTCGATCACCTTGTCACATGGCATTATGTTGTGACTCGGTTAGATAATGAGCATGAGCTTGATGGACTATTGATGTGAAATATGAGATTGATAAATGAAAGGGAACATTAGCATGTGATTTGATAGAGATTGATCTATATTAATGTGTGATTTGTGATTGTGGATTATTGAGTACTTATTATTTGCATATAACTTTGTTGAAACAATTTATATTTGATACATATTTTATATCTTCGATTTGGATTATGAATTTCTAGTATTGCTTTATATATGCATAGTAGGTGCACAATCTGCTTAGAAGAAATGTACTATCTACTGAGTTATAATTGCTCATACCATCTCTCTTTAATGTTTTTTCAAGCTTCTCGGTTAATAGAATGAGAGAGACGAGAGAGTGTTCACGTTATCGTCATGGTATTTTGATAGATGGATCCATGGGTATGAGCTTAGTTATATATTTCTGAATTGTATAAGAATGAGATGAGCTTGTTGGATTTAGTTATTAGTTAGAAATTTATATATTCTGATATTGTAACTAATCAATTGCTTTATTAGTTATATGTACAAATGGAGATGTATATTTGATAACACATTGAGTGTGTTTAAAACTGCTTCCTTCAGATAGAAGGGGCCGTGTCAACTCCCATTCTTGATGAATTCTAAGTGTGACAAGTCCCTTTATAGGTAACTGAAGTTTTCGAATCTTTCCGATAAGTATTTAGTATCAATCCATTGACCAGGACCTCTTTTGAGTGCCCACGCATTAATGATGAATATAGATTTTGGGCACATCTCATATACGGAGACTACACAACTGTCCCTTAACTCTCGTGATAAAGGGAACATGAGGATGCAAGCGTAGAGTTTCTTTAATGAATAATCTCAAGTAGCATAGTTGTTGGATGTCTTGTGCGTCGATCCTCTCTTTTCCTTAGAGATCTTGCTAAATTTCAGATTGAACTCTCTCCACAGCTCTCGGGTTCTTCACCATTTTGGTCATCGTCCATTCAAGGGTCATGGTTGATGTAATATGAGGGCTTTGACTCGGTCAAAAAGTGTTGGGAAAAAAGAAGAAGAAATAACAAGAGAGATAAAACAAAGAAAGCATAAAGTGCGGCTTGGTCCAGGAAAACATAGAAAAGAAAGAAAGGAGAAAAAGAGGAAATGAAAGGTTTCTTGCGAGATTGGCGAGAGATAAAAGGAAAGAAAGATAGAGGAAAGTGTGGCTTGGTGCAGGTGAACAGAGAAAAGAAAGAAAGAAAGGAAAGTGTAGCGTGATGTAGGGAACGGATAAAAGAAAGAAAGAAAGAAAGGAGAATGTCAGAAACCGAAGGAAAGCAAGGAACGGACGAGGAAAGGAAGAGGAAGACGAATTTTGGGGAGAAGACTTTTTCTGTGCATTTCTGACTTGTAATCAATGTACAGGACTTTAGCAGTTATATTACAAGATGTACATATAGAAAATGCAACGTAATATTTTACAAATCAATCTAATATTTAGATTCATTTTCTATAATAAAAAACGGATCAATTAATTTCTCAGTATATTTCCAGGATCTTTTGCATATCTTCCAACAGAGAAAAAGGAAGAAATGAAAGGTTTCTTGCGAGACCCGCAAGAGATAAAAGAAAGAAATAAATAGAAAAGCGTGGCTTGGTGAAGTGAGGTGAACAAAGAAAAGAAAGAAAGAAAAGAAAGAAAGAAAGAAAAAAGAAGAAAGGAAAGGTTTCTTGCGAGACCCGTGAGTAAAAAAAGAAAGAAAGAAATAGGAAAGTGCGGCATGGTGTAGTGAACAGAAAAAAGAAAGAAATAAAGGAGAGAAAAAAGAAAAATAAAAGTTTCTTTTATACACGCTATGGATTCAAGCCTTTTTGTCTATCTATTATCAGAGTTATGTAAAAAATTAGAAGTAATGTGATATTTGAACTGCAAAATCTGATTTAAGAGTTGTTAAAATATGAAATTACATGGAAAAGATAGATTAAGACGCTATAAAGCTGTGGGGTTTGACGGAAATCTCTTTTAGTCTTGGAATGTAATGGATGATTCGATCATTTAGAGCAAACGGTTTAGCTAGAGTGAAATTTTAAAGATTTGTGCTGCATTATGGGCAGCTTTGAATATTTGCTTTGAGTGATTGTTTTGTCGGCATATAAGAGTCGTTTTGTCAACGATTAATGTGACATTTGGAAAATTCCTATCTTCTTAATATGTAGGAATTTGGTTGCAGATCGATCTTACGCATTACGAATTTTATGTGATCGATTAATAGGACTGCTATGTTTGAACAATGGGTTAATAATTTACAAAGTCAATTATTAGCTTATGTTTGAAAAGTTTTGTCAAATGTTTTGACCGATTCAAAAGTTAATTATTAACTTATGTTCATCAAGTTTTGCTAAACGTTTTGATAAGTTCAAAATATTTTTGGATTTATCAATATTTAGAACAGACGCTACTTTTCATTTTTACGAATTGAGTTCCTTGATTCTATGATGTTTCAACCGAAAAAAAGGCTGTTTTGGAAAGTTATTCTTTTGGCTTCCTCTTTCATCGGTAGGAAAGACTTTGAACTTTATATTTCTAGCTTCCTTCCATCAGCAAGTTAAGACTTTGAACTTAGCCTTGTTGATGTCATCCCTATTATATTAACCTCAAGTTCGTTAATACAAGGGATGACTCATTCATTTAGTAGGCCAAGAGGGCTTAACTCTCATCCATTCATTTTGCTTGGGCAAAAAGGCTTATTCTTATCCATTCATTATGCTCGGCCCTAGTTCATTAATGCTTGATTATAGCTCATACTTAGCCTAATGAAATGAAGCCATCTTTCCTTCTCATAAATATCTCCTTCTTTGGCTTATGACAACCAGCCACATGTGCCCTCTCTATGATTATAAGGGCCACATGAAACAATTCATTGGAACAATTACCCCTTCATTTATTAAGGCGATTAATGCCCCAATTATGATTAAATACATCTCATCCTTTCCTTCCTTACCTTGATTGATGGAGGGATTTTAAAAGGAACACAAGACCCAACTTCATTACTTCACCAATTACTCCTTTCCTTTCAACTTTCGCTTTCAATTTCAAGAGTGAAAGCAAGTGATTTCCACTTGCAGTTTTATTAAAAGTCTTGAGTTTATTTCCAGGTTTGAACAAGGTAAATTCATTAATTTTCTCTACTCTTTATAAATGGGTTTGTTTTTTTCAAGAAAAAATCATTAATTTAGGTTTTGTCTTACTTTGGAGGAAAATTAAAGCTTTGATTTTACGCAAACCACTTTCAAGGTAAGTGAAAACTCTAGGTGCTAAGTTAAGTTGTTCTAATAAATACTTGGCTTTGTTGCTTGATGGGTGCTTATTTTAAGGGAGTTTTATGAACATATGTGAGAAAATTGATGGTAGCATGTTTGATTCTTCGCTTGTGTGAATTTGATGATGATATGTTTAGTTTTGCTTTGATGATTTCATTGTTTTAATAAGAAGCATGAGTTACTCCCTTGGTGATTAGTGATGTTTTGGTGAAGAGAGCGTTTTAAAGGAAAAAAAAAACAATTTCTTTTATTTCTCATACTTTCTATTTTATGGATATCTTAGTCCTTTATGTTTTTAGCATCATTAATTAATAAATACATATCCGTTATATTTGAGGAAAGTATGCATACATGTTGAATATATTCTTTGATGATGATTATATGAAATGATGCTATACAGAAATGTTGATATGAGTCGGGCGACGGTGCGTGTTTGGCTCCGATGGGACGTTCTCGCGCGGCGTCTCGCCCGGCCGATGAAGATCCGAATCAAAGGTTCATTGCGTTTGCGACTAATCCTGCGGTGTGCGAGTTTTTGGTTGCAATCGTGAGACGAGGACTGATGTATTTGGATTGTCGTGGAAAATTTCTAAAGGACGAAGTTGTCTCCGCGGGATTGGAGCCCTGCGATTAGGGGGATCGTGCTGGTCTGTGATTGTAATTGGTTTCGTTCATTTACAGTCTAGCGATGCTTCGCACGCGATATCGATTAGCTCGAGAGCTGAGGCTTGAAGGATTGCGTGAGCCATTCCCTGCTTTGAATGCCTAGGACCTGTGGGATCTTTGTTCTCTAAAGCTTCTGGAATGGATTCGCTTCCATTCTGGTTTTTCTTCTTTGAAGAGTTTGGAGAGATGGTCATAATTCTTAGCATTATAAGGTAGAATCGAGTCTGAGGCCGGGGTCATTTGGGCGGATGCCTCGATCATGTAGTTGTGTTCGTTCATTGGGTATCCTTTATCTACCGACTTCGACTAGTCCTGTGCCTTTCGGTATATTTGGGAATTCATTCGAGTGCGATTCCGTGGGACCTTAATTCAGCGAAGTTTACATTTTATCTTGCTTTGCATTGCTGGTGAAGCTCACCTTAACTTTGTCTTTCTGGTAGATCCAAGAGGAAAAAGATTGCCTCTGGTCCAGAAAATGTAGACTCTGCATCTGCAGCTACTTCTCAGCAACTTTTTAGCTCTTTTTTGGGGATGTGAGTTCTCTCTTTATTCTTCAGGCTTCTATTCACATGTTTGAGTCGGTTGTGCCCAAATTTTCTTATGGGACTTAGGAATTCTCTTTTGATTGTTAAGCATGGGTTGTTCATAGATTATTCTTAAATTTATTCTTAAAGGCTATAAAAGTACCAAAATTTTACGGTCCTACAATATGACGAGCTAGATAGGGGTTAACCTATTAGTGGCGGATTGAATGATTTGTATCTCTATCATGCTTAAAGGGTTAAATCTTGTTAATCATACTTCTTCTTAGGCAGGGCAAGACAGATTTCCTGTCTCTAATTTTGCTGAAAACTTGGCTGTGCAAGGTAGCTATTGGTCAGGGAAATGAAGAGAAAGGGGCTTCCTACCACTGCAACTACTGCAACAAGGATATATCAGGAAAAAATCGTATTAAGTGTGTGACTTGTCCAGATTTTGACCTTTGCTTATAATGTTTTTCTGTTGGAGCTGAAATTACCCCCAAAACTGGTCAGAATGACTGTATAGGCAAATTATCAAAAGACTTAGATTAAGCTGGCTAAATGAAAGATTTAAAACTGAATTTGTCTCTGTATAATAGGTTTAGTATTTTTTTTTGGTAATTATCCCTCATTAATTATCTCGAGCTTAATCATAGTGAAGTATTGCTTTTCTTGATCTTGAGTCTGATTAATTGCGTTCTTTTGGACCAACTACAATGGCAACTCCAACAAAGTTTTAGACTCTTTTTTTCTCCAGAGGATGTGCTTCTTTGCTTTGAACTAAGCGTAACGAGTCATATCGGAAACTCTCCCATTTTCATTGCGTATTCTCTTGTAATACTAGGCAAGATATTGGACGACCGAGTGTACTTTGTCAAACTGACTAATGATTACATAATGTACAAATTAAGCGTGAAGATGATAGTGACTCAACACTTAAATTTCAATCTAAACCATTGCCTCTGCTGTACCTTCATGCATCCTTTTATATAAATAATATATAGTAGTTTTCGAATCACAGGTAGGCTTTTAGGTTCAATGCCAGCCAGCCCATTATTTAAGTCTACTTCAAAACTAAAATCTCAATTCCAACCCATTCGGATTTTTGACATTTTCTCGACCTGTTTACATAACCAAAACTAGAAGACGAAAATTTCGAATTGTCATTAGATGAGGGATTCTCACCATGATTGAGCAGTGCAACAGAGATCTCTCTCAACAAAACCATGTACAATGATACATTCGCTTCTAGAGCGAGCTTAGTTGATTCATATATAGAAGGATTAGGAACTATGGAACTGCAAATAGCAGCCTTGATTCAAGTAAATCCTCATCTGCAGCTACTGGCCAATGCCAACTATGACCAGAATACTATCTGCAAGCTTCAATTGGGAAGACAAAGCAAAATCATAAACCACCCTAATTGTACATCTTCTTTGCAGAGGTCCTGTGACATGCTAATGATCTGCAACTATAGATGGATTATGAATGTGTATATGCACAATACATATAATAAATATGAATATGTTTATTTATCTTCTGTATTAAATAAATAATTGCTTATTATTAAACTTATGTGATACTTAGAGATGGCCTATATGTGTGTGTATATATAAATAAATAATTGCTTCAACAGCTCATGATTTGGACTGCTCGACTCTTTTATTCTAGATAGCGCCTCCGACGGTGGACTATAAAAGGAAAAAATCAAAGTCTATAACGTCGAACTTCTCCTAATTTCCAAGACATTCTTTATATTTCTTTTTAACGATCGCCCTGGGGTGCTTGAGGTGCTATCTGCGGGTTACAGGTCTCCTCAAATATTCCAAAAAAGGAGCTTCCCGACTGCAAATGGGTTAGTAAATAAGGACGTTATTTTAGAAGGCATGGACAGAAATGTCTTATCGACTTTCGAATTTCTTGCACTCCAAAGAACACGCTGACTTGAAAATTTGAAAAAGAACAAGCAAGATACGGAAGGTCACTGTCGGGACGCTTTAAAGATATACGCCCGACCCAGTATCTTCCACAAATGAAAGCTGAAATAGAAATATATAATACTAGAATTGGCCTGGTTGTTGTAAAATTCAATGGTGAAATCCTACCCTATTTCTCTCCAACTCGAGGTCTACGACAAGGTGATCCCATTTCCCCTTATCTATTTATCCTTGTAGCGGACTGTTTATCACTGTTAATTACTCAAGCTATCAGTTTTGGGCACCTTAAAGGCTTGCGGTTGAATCGATGGTGTCCTACATTATCGCACTTATTTTTTGCTGACGACACCATATTCTTTTTAGCTGGTACTACTTCAGAATGCCAGAATTTAGCAAACATTTTAAACCTTTATTGTGTGGCTACTGGTCAGTTAATTAATCGTAACAAGTCTGGCCTTATCTTTTCCAAGAACTGCCCTATTACTTTATAGCAAAATACGGCTGAAGAGCTTCGGGTTCCTATTCTACAAAGGACTGGAAAGTATCTAGGCCTACCGTCAGATTGGGGTAGGTCAAGGAAAGAAATGTTCTCCTGGATTATTGCCCGAGTTAATGCTAAGCTTGAGGGATGGAAGGAGAAGTTCATTTCTAAGGAGGGGAAGGAAATCCTAATCAAATCTGTTATTCAGGCTATTCCTCAGTATGCGATGATGATTTTTCAGTTGCCTATTTCTATTTGTTCATCTATTGAGAAGTGCATCGCGAGATTCTGGTGGCGTACTAATCAGCAGAAGGGAGAGGTATATTGGAAGTGGTGGGAAGTTTTAAAAACTCAGAAACTTCAAGGGGGGATGGGATTCCGTGATCTACTCTCTCTGAACAAGGCACTTTTGGGAAAACAGGCCTGGCAAATGTTAACTGCTCTTGATTCACTATGGGGATCTTTATTTAAAGCTTTGTATTTTCGATCTACTGATTTTTTGTCGACTGTCCGAGGAAATAGGCCGTCCTGGGGGTGGCAGAGCATCTTACACGGAAGGGATTCTATTCTACCTAATCTACGCTGGTTTGTTGGGAATGGGGCTTCTATTTGTATTCGGGGAGATCGCTGGTTACCTATGGGCCCTATCTACGGACCTATAGCTCAATCAGAACTAGTTAGAGTGGCAGATATCATAGATCAGGATACCCAATCCTGGAAGATACCACTAATTCGGGAATTTTTTGATGCACAAGTGGTTCAAGAAATACTATTAGTACCTATCAGACCACTATTTTCTGAAAATAAACTTATCTGGTTAGCTACAACTACTGGTACATACTCGGTTAAAAGCAACTATTATGCAATGGTAAAATCAGACAGCCAATTACAAGCATCACAGGGTTCAACTTCTTACCAGAATAATCAGACTCTCTGGTGGAAAATATGGTCGATGAAGACTCTTCCAAAGATCCGAAGCTTCCTCTCGGTCCGTACGCGAATGCCCTTGCAACCCGAGCTAATCTTTTCAACCGTCGGATTGTTCAGGACCCCTTCTGTCCAATTTGCTGCACCTCTATTCCTGAAACAATCGAACATTTGCTTCTTCAGTGTTCATGGACGAATTCTATTTGGTCCCACTCACAGCTAGCTTTATCCTACTCTACAGCGTCCGTTCCCAATGTGTTTCAGTGGCTAATTAACAATGTACCGTTACCTGATTCCTCTCCTGACCTTGCGGTAGTTGCCACCATCTTTTGGCAGATTTGGAAGAAAAGGAACCATTTTATTTTTCGGAATCAACGTCCGAATCCCTCCCTGGTAGTGGTATCGGCTCTGGCTCAACTCTCAGCATATCAGTCTTCCGTTGCAGGTACCCATCGATCGAGCATCAGATCTGGCCTTGACTCTGTTCCACCCGATCAGCTTTGGCGACCTCTATCAAAGGGCGTCCTCAGATGTAATATCAACGGGAGTTATCAACAAAACAAGTTAGAAGGATCTATGGCCAGTATTTGTCGTGATGATAAGGGAAAACTTACTGATATTTACTCAAGATGTTTTCCAGCGACTTCACCCTTTGAATCGGACTGTTAACCTATTCTAATATAATGCAAAATTTTGTAAAATTACTATCGACAATTTTAAAGTTTAAGTCATTAGTCGAATGCACGGTTTCAATACTTTAATTTTCTAATAATTAAGAACGGGATATAGTATCATAGTAGATGTGTATCTTGATTGTGTAATATTCTATAATGTTAAATTTCCTATCTCGTAACACTTGAATATAGTGTAAATACCTGTGTGCGGTCTCGATGATGCGTGGTTTTCTTCTCCAATCACACATCTGATCAGCTAGAGACGAGATGACAAAACCCATTCAATCGGAATCATTCAGTAAGAGGAGCTTCGGACTTTCTGTTAAGCTAACTTGCAGTCAGTCAATGATGAAAGGGATGCCGAGTGAGGACTAATTGGGCCAAAACATCAAATCACCTATTTGGACGAAAATGAGAAAGTTCACATTTCACATCTCTTCCTTCGTTGTTCTTACGTCACGATGGTCATTGAATTGTTCCCTAAGATGGTCTGAATACAACTTCTTATCAAACTTCAAAAAAAAAAAAAAAAAAAAAAGGGAGACAATTCCGACCGCATGAATTGTCAACTACCGAGGTTGAATTGTTCTTGAAACTACGTTCTTATGTCTCTCAGCTATGGCAGTTCGCATGCAAATTAGCATCGATGAAGAAAAATTTGATCCCCAACTTGCATGAGCAGATTTCTTTTCAAATATAGGCTGCCTAGTTTTACTACATTAATTTTTCAAAGCTAATCATAACGAAGGACTGCTTTTATCAATCTTGAAGTATGATCCATTGAGTCATTTCAGGCCAACTTAGCTATAATAGCAACTTCGACAAAGACTCGACCCTATTTTCAGCCGATGTGCTTCTTTGGTTCGAGCTAATCCTAATGAATCATATCCAAAACTTTCCACTTTTAAAGAGGAGAGAATATGCAATAAGCATAGTCATACAAATTAAGCATGAACGTGAAGAAGACGCAAGAATTAAACCCCAATCCAAACCTTTACCTCCTCTTTCTCTTGTTCCATTTCTTTCACCCTCTTCTGTTACGTTTCTAATGTGCCAGTTTCGTAAATCAGTTTTCAAGTACTCGAACCGTTCGATATTAAAATTTATAGGTTAATGGATTCGATCTAAAACAGATCTAATAACGGGTTTTGAGGCCTGCCCAGGCCCGAAACACAAATTGGGCGGGTCTAACCATGTAATTTCTCTTGGGCCCTGGTGCATCCACCTAGGCCCTCAAAGCCCCTGCAAGCCCGATTATTTTATGAAGAAGTTAATAGTTTTATATTACTAGCAGGATTTTAAGGTCCAATACTGGTCCGCCCATGATTCAAGTATAGTTCAAAACCAAAGTCTCAATTCGGACCGGTTCGGATTTTTTCCCAATGCCCCCCCGTTTACATCACCATGCCCAAAAGTGCCAAAGTCGTGTATGAACGAAAATGAATAAAAGAGTGAATAAAGTAAAAGCCCGAACTATTTCCATCTTAGTTTTGGCTTTGACACTCCCAAAAACAGTATTCTTGCCATTTTGCCCCTTTGTCTTGCATGTTTCGGTCAAATTTTCCTCCATTTTTTGTTTATTTATTCCTTTTCTTTTCTTACGGGTCCCACATTCCTCCTTTGTTCTTTTCTTTTCTCTAGGATCTTGGACAAGGAAACTCTGACTCCCACTCGCATTCACATTCATTTTCTTCTTCTCCTCTTCGTATATAGGATCATCTCTCGGCAACTCAAACTCTTTGAATAATACATATAAGAAATAGGAATATATGTTTCTTTATCTTCTATTAAATAATTTAATATTTTGTATTCATTTTATGAGCCAATATATATAATTAAATGATGGAATAAGTGTATTGGAAGTTCAAATATTTGTTACGAAAGTGCAATTGAGTTTTAAAATTTTCAAAAAATGCAATTAAGTCCTACAACTTGTCAGGGAAAAGTACAATCAAGTTATAAAACTTTCAAAAAGTACAATTAAATCCTAAAATTTGATTAGGAGTGCATAATAGCCCTTGATACTACTCTCAATGCTTTGGGATGGAATGCTATAGGATGGCAATTAAGTTCAATTCATTCTTTTTCTGAGTTGTAGCTCCAAAGACCATGGTCACATCAAACTCTTCTGGCTTCCAATCAAAGTGGTAGAGCAATCAAGCAAGTGAAAATTCGATATTGGCAAGACCAATAATATGCTGGGACAAATCCTTCCACTTGCTCCATATGGAATGTATTTGAAGTTAGTCCCTTTGTAGGTAACTGAAGATGTTTCGAATCTCTCTAAAATAAAGCATTTGGCATCATTCCATTGATCAAGATCTCTTCTTAATGCCCACGCATTGATGATGACTATAGTTTTTGGCCGTATCTCTTATATGGAGACTGCACATCTATCCCTTAACTCTCTTGTGATGAAGGAAATAGGAGGATGCAAGCGTAGAGTTTCTTTAATGACTGGTCTCAAGTAGTGTAGTTGCTAGATGTCTCGCTGATTGATCATCTCTTTTCCTTAAAGAACTTGCCGAATTTCAGATTGAACTCTTCTCCATTACTTTGGGGTTCTTCACCATTTTGGCCATCGTCGATTCAAGGGCCATGGCTGATGTAATGTGAGGACTTTAGACTAAGAGTAAGTTTACTGAGAGTCTAAAATTTGTCATAAAATGCAATTGTGTCATAAAATTTTAAAAAATGTAAGCAAGTCCTAGAACTTGTCACAGAAGTAGAATTTAGTTCTAAAACTTTTCAAAAGTACAATCAAGTCATAAAACTTTATTAGTATTTTTCATTTGTCAAGTTGGATGGACTTACACATTAATAAATAAAAAATTGAATGCAGTTAATAGAATGACTCGATTGCACTAATTTAATAAGTTATAGAACTTAATTACACTTTTTAAAGTTGTAGGACTCCATCATACTTAGGAGTTGATTGCACTTTTTGAAAGTTTTAGGAATCAATTGCACTTTTAAATAAGTTGTATGACTTATAGCATACTTATCCCTAAAAATTTCACTTTTTTTTTTTTATGAGCCAATATATATAATTAAACGATTGCTTATTATTCAACACATACAATCAATTAGTATTGACCTTTTTATATATATATTACATGAATCACTTTCAAGAATTTATTTTAGGGATGGTTTAAAAGTTTCATTCTAACCAATTTTATTATTATTATTAATGTCCCACGCATATATAATTACAAAATGCTCTATATATTCCACCGCCAAGATGGATTAAACTGAATACAAATGGAGCATTTAAAGGTAATTCTAGATTTGTAGGAGCCAAAGGATTATTCTGAAATGAAGGGATTGATTGAATTGGCAGATTTACCTCATTTCTTGGAATATGTTTGTCTTCACAAGCACAACCATGGGGTGTTTTGATTGGGACTTACCATCACAAAACAACATGGTATCCTTAAACTCAAGATGCTTATGGACTAGTTAATATCTATAGCAGAAAAACTTAGAGAAAGTTACAAGTACTAAATAACAGAAGACGAAGGATTTCGATTGAGCATTCCTTGGTGCGGACCATCTCTTCTACCTTCTTCGCCTTTGTTTTCTTCTGCCAAAGTTCTTCGCAAGACGCTGAACCCTTCTTCTTGTGATCAAGCTGTTCCCGAGGACAACTCCAATCACTAACCCACTTGCATACCCCATGCACACGATCTTCCAGTCTAATTCCGTTGCACTCCCCGAAACTTGATCTTCTTTGGATGTAGGAGATGATGACGGCGTTTTGGTATTTCCACATTTTCTAGACAAAGGAGTGCCACATAGCCCCAAATTTCCCTTGTAGGAATTGTTTTCGAATGTAGCAAACTGTTGTGACTGCGGTATCGGCCCAGTTAGACGGTTATAAGATATGTTGAAGACCGAAAGTGAAGTGAGTTGCGTCAACTCCTGAGGGATCTCTCCTGAGAGCTGGTTTTGAGAAAGGTCCAATGCTTCCAAATTTGTTAGCTTTGCCATGAATGGAGGCAGAGGACCCGAGAGAATGTTGTTGGAAATGTTGAGCAATACTATCTGCTTTAGGCTTCCGATGGCCTCGGGGATTGCTCCACTGAAGTTGTTGCTCGAGAGATCAATCAATGTGAGGTACCCTTGGATCTTTGAGTAATTCATTTGGATGCCTTTGGCAACTACTCTCATAGAATAATGAAAGGTTGCGTCTGAAGAGAAAATCCAGGCCCACTTAATAGCATCCCCAATGTAGCTTGACAAATTTGTCTCAAAAGCTTTCATGGCAGTCCAATGCTTGAAGTATCCGGATGGCAAGCTACCGGAAAAATTATTTTGGGATAGGTCGATGATTTGCAGTGCAGGGAACTCAACTCTCTCAGTAGGTTCCTCAATAAGTCCATGAAATCTATTATACCGCAGTATAAGTACCTTCAAGTTGAGAAGTGAGCTCAACCATGACGGGAAAACATCCCTAATCTGATTGTTTCCAAAATTCAGGAATTCCAAATTGTCACAGTTGCGGAGCGATCTTGGCAATGGCCCATGCAATTTATTCCAACTCAGATCAATCATAATAAGCGCACAGAAATTCCCATTCAAATGAGGAATTTTCCCAATAAAGTTGTTGCTCTGTAAACTCATTACTTCCAAAGTACCACTCAAATTACTTAAACATTGTGGAAGAAACCCAATCAAATTATTATAAGACAAATCGATCATCTGGATAGAGCTTAGATTGCATATGAGTGGCGATATTTCTCCTGAGAGCTTGTTATTTGAGATGAAGTAGTACCACATTTCTCAGGAAAGGGAATAGGAACTGATCCTTGCAATTCATTAAAACGGAGATCTATTACAACGAGTTGTATCCATTTGAGAATAACGGGGTCTTGAGCAAAACTTGTTAGAAAGTTGCCAGAAAGGTTCAAATGACGTAGGTTAGATGTGCTCACATGCAAAAACCATTCAGGAACTTGACCAGAAATGTTATTGTAGGATAGATCTAAGAAAAACAAGTCATCTTGATCTTGCAAAAACTCCGGGAAACCATTCAAGTTGCATGATCCTAAACCAAGAGCATAGTACTTGTGAGTAATGTTGGTTTCGACAATCAATGACAGTTTGTTAGAGGACAACCCAAGTACTTGAAGGTTTTTGGCCTCTGAAAACCTATCTAACTTTTCAATGCCACTCAAGTTATTTGAATTCAAATTAAGAGTGTGGAGACCTTGTAATTGGAAAATTGTGCTTGGAATTCCACCATGAAATTGGTTGAATGAAAGATCAAAGTGAATCAACTGGATGAGTCTTCCCAACGAGGATGGGATTTTGCCACTCAATTGATTCGATCGAAGTGTTAAGAACCCAAGTTCTAGGAGGTTTTGGAAAGAAAGTGGAATCTCACCCATTAATTGATTGTATCCAAGATCTAAATGAGTAAGTCGAACTAGGTTTCCAATGGAAAATGGAATTTCACCCGTTAACTTATTTAAGCTTAAATCTAGACTGGTAAGTTGGACGAGATTTCCGAGAGAGGATGGAATTTGCCCAATTAACATATTGCCTGCTAGACTTAAACTCTTAAGCTGGGTCAAATTTCCCAAGAAAGATGGAACTTCACCCGTGAAAAAATTGAAGCGTCGATCTAAATGCTTGGGGTGATTAAGACGTCCAGAAGATGGGATTTCACCTCTATATGGGTCGACAAGCGCAGCATTCAGACGTCCATGCGTGAGACAAACCCTACTTCCATAATCATAAGTTTCTTGATCAATGGGTCTACAAAAACCGACCGAATCAAAATCACGGGCCGGAGCGTAAGTAGATATGGTCAGGTCTTTGAGTGTTGTGCCTATGGACCTATTATTTGAGAGGTCTAGATGGACAAGTTGGGTCAAGTTACCGAGCAAATGTGGGATGTGGCCCATGAAGTTGGAGCCGGAGAAGTTCAAGTTCGTCAAGGAACTAAGATTTCCAATTGCCGGAGGAATCTCACAATTGAAGTCATTCAAGGCAAGGTCAAGGCTTCTTAGGTGAAGAAGACGGAAAATACTGGTGTTGGAGTATATTTTACCCGAGAGACAACTACAACCAGGTTGAGGCCGATTACGTGACCGCTTACCTCATCACATTCAACACCAGCCCAAGAACAGCAGTCGCTTTGAGTTTCCCCTGTTGATGCGTTCCAGGATTCGATCTCTGGTTGCACATCTGAAGTGGCGCTGGAACAGCAAGGAGGCTTTATGGTGAAGAAGGTTGCCTTGAACTCCAACAACGCAGATCTTTCGTCTTCATGGCAATGTGGTTGGGTTGAAACAAGAGAGTGTGAAGCAACACAAGTAAGCAAGAGTATCAAAAACTTGAAATGAAATGACCCATTTTCCATGGTTGGCTTAGCAAATCTAGTGGTACTCTCAAACTCACTCTGCCGACTCGGGTGTGCATAAGGCCTGATGATGGAGATGTTATATAGGCGAGTTCTTCTCCGATGTCATTTTCGTGCTTTAATCTACTACAGTGAGTAGACTATGATAAATAGATCATGTTACCGTGTAAATGTTAGAATGGGTTGGTTGACCAGATAGCCTTCTAAAACAGTCCGTAACGTCCTTCACAAGGCCTTCTAGAGATCATGACCTAGTTCTGTGACCGACTGCGGAACTCAATTCCTCCATTATAGATGACAGCTCAAGATATGGACCACTTACTTTGGAAATGTCTCTTGACTAAGAATTCTTGCACCCCAAAGAGCACGCCAGCTTAGAAAATGCAAGATACGGAATGTCATTGTTTAGGCGCTTTGTTAATATATGCTTGACACCGTTTCTTCCCCAAATATAAACTAAAATAGAAGTATATAATATTGTATTTCACCTGGTCAGTTTAGAATTTTGTGAGACCACTACAATTGTTCTAGAAAAGGGTCCTAAAAGATTTGAATTCAGGATTTTCTACTTTCATACCACATAAAGTTTTGTGAGATCACTCTCAACTGTTTTAAAAAATTAAGCTCTTATATGAACATTGTTCTAATAATTTAATGTCCTTACAATAAAAATTAGGAATTGATGCCGGGGCATTTGGAGACCATATCGGTTCTATAAAAGCATTACTGATCGCATAGTTATCAATATACTGATACTTCAATAGCCGTGTGTTTTGAAGGGTGTCCACATTCAATGGATCAAGCAAGTCTTGGATACCTACCCCCAATAATATTTATTTCTTATATTTTCAAGGTTTAGTAAATATCATTTACAATTTCTAGAGTCCTTATTTATGAGTCCTTTGTCTTCCCAAAGAGTCTAAGTAATTACTCATACCCGGAGGGTTGTTCCAAGTTCGTCTATATGAACATGCTACGATGAATAAGAATGCAGACTTGTTTTGAGTGATAATTCATTTAGCCTTTAGCTTGAAGACAAGAAGGATTTTTTGTTATGCTCTTATCTCTTAGGTGGATTCTTACGAGTGGCGAGCGACCTATCCAATTTAGTTCTCACTTGTTGTTACCTCCCATCTCTCTACACTTTCTCCGGCATCAGGAATATACAATCATAGTAGATTGTTATGTTGGTTAAGTAATATCATGTAATCTTTCGTAACACTTGAATATAACGTAAAATACATGTGTGCGGTCTCCATATCAGGCGGTGTTTTTCTTTACAATCACACACCTGATCAGCCACAGACCAGATCACAAAATCCTTTCAATTGGAACCCACGCAATAGAAAGAGCTTCAGACTTTTTGTGGAGGAGACTTGCAGGTCGGCAATGATGAAAGGGAGGCAGAGTGAGGATTGATTAGGCCAAACATCTAGTCATCTCTTTCGGACAAATGAGATTGTTTCCATTTCACATCTCTTTCTTTGAAAAAGATGTTCTTACATCGCGAGTTTCATTGAATTGTTCACTAAGATGGTCTGATTACAACTTTTTATCGAACTGCAAATACAAAATGGGACACCAGTCCGAATGCACGAATCATCAACTGTCGTGTCTGAATTGTACATATAATTTCATTCCTACATCCCTCAGCAATGCCAGTTCGTGTGCAAATGGGCAGCGATTGTGATAGTGGCGTTGACTGAGTCAATTGGGCAGGAAAAAAAGTGTTGACTCGTCAACAAAAAGCAAGCACGCTATAAAGGGGAAGTTAGGGGCCACAAAGAAGAAAAGAGAAAAGGAGAAAAAGAAAGAAAGAAAAAGAAGAATAAAGGAAAAAGAAAGGCGAGTGTTCTATCACGGCATATTGCAGGCAATTCTTATATCACGGCATATCACTTGAGGTGTTCTTGGAATATTGGTGCTTAATCACAGGTTGAGTTATTACCGAAGGACGGTGTATGTGTACTATTGACTTTCCATAGTAATTACTAGGGCTACCTGATCATACTTCATTCTTGATGTAGATGGAGCATCGTTGCAGAATTAATTAACTTGTCATATAAAAATGAAATTGTCACTTGCCAAGAAATCTGATTTTGGAAAGGATGAACAAGGTTGATTTTCTAACTTATTTCCTCAAATATCTAGGGTGAGCTTTGGTATGGTTAATTGAAGGTGAATTTGAAAATGTCGTATTAAGCACTTCTTCATTTTCAATTTGTTTTAACAATTTGTCCATCAAAGGACATTCCACCCTTAAAACTCTAAAAGAAACTTTTTCCGTAGATTATTGGAGGTTGATGTTAGTAGATTATGCTCATGTCATTACAATTAAAACCCAGTGAGTATGCAAATTGTGGACAACATGTCCTTCTAGGCCAAGCTACCAATTGATAATAGACAAAAACCTCACCGAGTTGAAAGTGGGCGCTATAAAGGGGAAGTTAGGGGGCACAAAGAAGAAAAGAGAAAAGGAGAAAAAGAAAGAAAGGAAAAAGAAAGGCGAATGATATATCACGGCATATTGCAGGCAAGTGTTATACCACGGCATCACTTATTGGATATTTCGATAATATTTTGAAATATTTACAATAATAGCTTCGATACAAATTATGACCGCATTGAAAACCATTATTATTTTTAACGGTCACATAATAGTTTCTTAACGGTCATATAATGGCTTTTTAATCGTTTTGTAACTTTTAATGTATTTCTCAAATAAATCCTTCATTATTTTACAACGACTCTTTTAACGAATTTATTTTTTCTGAATATAAAATCTTATAAGACAATCTTAAAAATCTCATGAAACAGAGAATATTATTTCTTTTTGAAATCTTTCATTTCCTTTTCTTTGCTGGGTTATACACAATATTATTTATGTTCCTTCGAATATTCAGTACGGAATATAGAAGAATGTCTATTGTATCTTGGGAGGATAGCCGTCGGAAATCTATCGCACTGAGTTTCGCACTCCAAGGGGCGGAATTATCTTTAAGGATAGTGCTTACGCTTGCACGCCTTAGATAAATTTATTTTTTCTCATTAGCTTTTTTTTCCTACATCACTTGAGGTGTTCTTGGAATATTGGTACTTTAATCACAAGTTGAGTTATTACCGAAGGACGGTGTATGTGTACTATTGACTTTCCATAGTAATTACTAGGGCTACCTGATCATACTTCATTGTTGATGTAGATGGAGCATCGTTGCATAATTAATTAACTTGTCATGTGAAAATGAAATTGTCACTTGCCAAGAAATATGATTGTGGAAAGGATGAACAAGGTTGATTTTCTAACTTATTTCCTCAAATATCTAGGGTGAACTTTGGTATGGTTAATTGAAGGTGAATTTGAAAATGTCGTATGAAGCACTTCTTCATTTTCAATTTGTTTTAACAATTTGTTCATCAAAGGACATTCCTCCCTTAAAACTCTGAAAGAAACTTGTGGCTATTGGGTACGTCCTCTACTTTTGATCTTTTCTGTCCTTTTTCCTTATGTTCCCACGGCAGTTTTCCGGAAAATACGGAAGTCTTTCTCTTCGCAAAGTAACCAACACGATTTTTCCGTATCCGTAAACCAGCTCTTGGTGGGGACCGAGAAAAGTGCAGGGCCAGACTTGAATTGACTTGAATTGACGTTCTTGACACGGTGCTGAGTCTTCAATGACCTTGACTTAAAGCATAATTGATTTTTTCCCTATCGTTCCAGAAAAAGGTCACAACGTAAATTCCTCTTTATCATCGGAAAATGGACACCGATACAACTTTATTGCATTGCAAAAATATATGCTATGGACCTTCCTTTTCAGGGGAATATCTCGGAGAAATGATATTGATATTTTTTTCATAAGGATGAGGATGGAAGGAGTGGACTCCGTGTTGAATTAGATTAGTCTCACGGATAGACTCAAGTAAGATTTGCCTGATCTAAGGACCGAGGTGCATTAATTCACATTCATTCAATGTATCCAAGTATGGCTTCAGTACATTATTATCATGCTCCTACAATTTGTAGATTTGCGGGAAGAAAGGATGGTACTATTAATAGTAAGAGTGTCTTATTATATCAGTAATACCTCAATAGCAAAATCGGACATGAATATAAATGGCATGGCACATCATAATATATATAAAAATGAAGAAGTGATATTTAAAGCATTATTGTGGCGATAAATCCGGATAAGGTATTTACTGTCTTTTGATTATTTAAAATAACATAAGATATCATTTTTTTAGAAATGGCTTATGAGTTGATTGTTGTGCAATGATTTATGAAAAGAATTGAATTGTCAAAGATTATATGTTTTGGTTTGTAAAACAGATCTGTGATATGGATTCCTGATTTGGTTTTTAGATTATTGGAGGTTGATGTTAGTAGATTATGCTCATGTCATTACAATTAAAACCCAGTGAGTATTTAAATAGTTGTCAAGATGTCCTTCTAGGCCAAGCTACCAATTGATAATAGACAAAAACCTTGCCAAGGGGAAGTTCGGTCATCTTATCACATGTTGTTATGTTATGACCATAGTTGGATATTGAGCATGAGATCGATGGACTATTGATGTGAAACAAAAGAATGATAAATGAAAGGGACCATTAACCTGTGATTTGATAGAGATTGATCTATATTGATGTGTGATTTGTGATTGTGGATTATAGAGTACTTAAATTTGTTGAGATAAAACAATTTATATTTGATACGTATTTTATATCTTTGATTTGGATTATGAATTTATAGTATTGCTTTATATATGTGTAGTAGATGCTCAATCTACTTAAAATAAATGTACCATCCACTAAGTTGTGGTTGGTCATACCATCCGTCTTTAATGTTTTTCAAGCTCCTCGGTCAATAGAGCGAGGGAGCGTTCACGTTTTTGCCACGGTATTTTGATAGATGGATCCATGGGTATGAGCTTAGTTAGTTATATATTTCTGAATTGTATAACATTGAGATGGCTTACACGTTCAAAAGGGTTATCGACATAGGGCCAGACCTAAAAAAGTAGTTGATGGATGGGGACCAAAAGCTGGTGAGGCTCCCCAAAAGCTTATGGTTAAGCTTCCAATCGGAGGTGCAATATTCTAAAGCCTTGTCGATTCGAGCTTTACACCAGGCCTCATGTTTAACAGTCTTCTATCTGAAGTACCAATCAAAGAGAGCACGGTCAAAAGGGTAGAAAGCCCTAAGCTTTTGAGAAGAAAGATTCAAGACATACTCCAAAAGGTGGTCCATTTGAAATGGGAGAGGTTCTTCTACATGCTGAGGAAAGCATTCAAAAAGGAAAGAAGGAGGAACCGGTGTTCGTAGGCATTGGCCAAGGACTATATCATCAACTACCTCTTCTGTAGAGCTTTGAGGCGATAGGAAGATGTTGCTTGCATGCTCCAACGACCTGATTTGCTCAAGATGGGCGAGGAAAGTGTCGAGATCGTATGATCGTGTGACGTCCCAGGCCGTCACTCTAGACCATCAATTATAATCTTTAATTTCTATTATGCAAGCGGAAGGGTATATACTTTTCATATAAAGAAATTTCACTTAAGAACAAATTTCATAATAACATGTTTCCATTTCATTCATCATAAGCAAGGAGTACAAGAGGAAAACGACATCTTGGCAATTACAACATGAAAAAATACTCATTAAAATGACCCGAACAAAATACTTGGGAGAGGCCAAAAAGTTGCTTAACTCCTCTACCCGGTAGTTTTCTTTATCCACTACATCCATCCATACCACACGCACCTCTTACTCCATGCCCAAAACATCACCAACGGATGGAGCCAAACAACGTCCCCTTCATGTGGAGATACACGGACACAAATCACATAGGGAAAGGATTATGGTGTCCATCATTTATCAAGACAGTACAAATATAATGAGTCAAAACAAGACTAGAATCTCGATCCTTAAAGTTCCTATACACGCCATGTACCCACACAGGCGTGCCATAAGTCGCCAAAGGTGTCACATCCATAGCTAATGATCTAATAGGAAAAAATAAGAGGTGAGCAACAATGCCTAGTAAAGGATAAAGCATGGCATTAAACGACGAGATCCTAACTTCACTCATTAGTGAACATAGCACAAACATAGTGAATCATCATAAGTGTGGACTACATCAAATAGGGCAGCATATGGTTCCAATGATATCATGTAAACTAAACAAGTTGAAGTGAGTAAAATGCATGAAGACTACACTAGAATGAGCATACGAACTCCGTTCATGCATCTACAGCACACACAATTTCATTCATGCATCTCATGACACATGGCTACACCATCACATGTACTCACACGCCTTGTTAATTAATTTCAATATGTGAACATTTCACATCCACCCTCTAAATGGATTGACCTTGGGACGCTGGCCGGATTCGTTGGAGTCACTTCTGGGTTGTTGGTTGAACTTCTCGGAGACGTTGGCCCTGAGCATCTTCCCCCATCACATCTTGGTGTCCAAGGGTCGCTGGCCTTGTGAATTAAAACGAGGCATCCCAGACCACATAGCTTGGGGCATCCTCACTCACCGAGGGCATCATCAGGACACTGGCTAATGGAATATCTCTTAATTTGATTCATTCACACATTTCACCACATCACAATCTTCCATTAGGGCACACTTTTAACACCACCAATACACACATGTATCACCACATAGCATGATCAATGTCCCAAGATCGCAATGCAACAGCATGCATTAAACATAATTGCTATTCACACCACCTTCGAGCCTATTCCACTTCATTTCGCACACCCGATGAGCACCACTCATGCACAGCCATCAAGCGTAGGTTCTCAACATGCCAAAATAATCCAAAATCACAAAATATGCATTTTCCAGCAAGCAAGACATCAAGAATAGCAACAAGACCACAAGTGGCCCTCACCGGCAGAAATCGAGTCCACACATGCAGCTCTAGGATTAAATCCAGAAACATAACCAAACGAGTTTAGAAAATTCTCAAATTTAAATATGTTGTATAAAACAATTTTGTTTTTTTTTAATAAATTTTAACCTAGTTCTTCCTAGAGTAGGAGCAATAAATCGTTCAAATAGTCGCCAAAACTATTCTTGTGTCCAAAAATCACGTTTTCAAAGCTAGCTTGGTTCGGAATCCAAAATTCAGCCCTTTGCTCTGAAAATTGATTATGTTAAACTTCAAGATGTGCTGAACAACTTTTGTGGAGAAACCCTTTTGAAAATTGAACCTCAAGAGATTATAAAAATTTGTTGAACATCAAAAGCTCATGGATTCTAGCATAAAACAAGATATTGACTTGCATGCAACGAAGCTAGAAACTCGTCCCTTCAAAACTAGAAAATCTTAAGTAAAATATATGTTATAAATGAAGATGTTTAAAACATTTTTCAAGAAGAAAGTAACCTTAAATTCGTAGCACATTTCGACCCACGAAAATAGCAAACACAGGGGGTCTGGTAAAATAGATCTTGAGGAGAATCCAACCTCAGCTCCTATGAACACATCTCATGAAAGCTTAGCAACCAAAACCTTTGAGAAACTTACATGCAAGACTTTCCACACATCACAACATACACAGAAGCTAAAGTCATCCAAGGATCTAGCTCCTATAACCCAAAATCTACTAGATCGAACTAATCTACCCTCAAGCGTTGAAAGGATGTCGAAGTTTAATACCTAGCTTATTCCCTTACCTAGTTTAGGACTCAAAAATTGCTTTCTCGAGCTCTCTTGAAGGCTGGCTGCTTCTCTGGTCGCTGGTCCTTCAAAGAACTGCAAGGAAATAAGAAGAAAATGGAAGAGAGGCGTCGGGCGAGTGAGGGGAAGAAGGAAGAAGAACAAAAGAGAAGGGAAAATAAAGGAAGAAGTTGGGGGAAAAATGATGGCTTTCTTGGGAATTTTTCCCTTGCTATAGCCATACAAAGGAGGAGATTGGTTGGGGGATTAAGGGCCATCATGAGGGCTAATTTTTTGCTGGTGGGAAGGGGGAGAACCGAAACTTGCATGGGAAACCAAAACCTATTGTAAGAAATCCCTAGACTTTGTCCTTTTCTCCTTGGCTTACATGCCTTAAACAAAACTTAATCTAAACAAAACAAAATTAATCCTTCTCCTAGCCCAAAGAATTCGGCCACCTCAAATACTAGGCACCAATCAAGCAACTTTATTCCAAGATCCTCCACTAATAACATGACCAAAAACTTAGTGGAATTGCACACATCTTCGAGTCACAATTTCTAATATCCAAGGATCTTACGTACACCATTAATTCCATACATCACAACATCACCAATTAAACCACAAGGAATTACCATCGAACATTCGAAATCATCTGGTTTGGTACAAGACACTTGTTGATAAAAAATTTCGGCAAATTTTTTCCACCTCAACTGGGCATTCCACCCTCGTCCAGCCCCTTGGGCCTTATTCATGGTCCACCATCCTCTCTCTAGTCCACGCTCAGCCCAAAATTAGGCCCACTAGGCCTTCACAAACCTAGCCCACGCACAAAGCCCATCAGACAATCTACCTTTCTCGATTCCTTTTCTATCGAAAAGCACTAGCTTAAATGGAATTCTAAGATCGAAATTTCAAGATGTCACGGATCGAGAATGGTAGGACCAGAGGGGGATCAAGAAAGGTTGAAGACAACAAAGAAAAATGATAAAAATTGGATCTTGCAAGTGAGCTTCAATGGTGTCGAGAGAGACAAGACTTAAAGTTAGAAGCTGCTCGTCTATAGATGAAGAATAGTAATGAGTGATTCAAAAAAGATGTGGGTTCGGAACCCTAAAAGGCACCGATCTACATATGGAGGATTAGAAGTCGAAGCGACATTACACGAGAATCAAGGTGATAAAGCCAGCTAGTACAATCATTAAAATGGTTAAAAGAATTTCGATATATTTTAATTATTTTAAAGGAGGCATTTGTTGGCACCCAAAATTGGCCTATTAGACTTTGGAAGGAGACGAGCAAAGTAAGCCCAACGCGTGAGAACCCATGAACAATGGGCCAAAAAGCCAATAGTCAGCAGCAAAGATGTCGAAAGAACGACATTAGAACCTGTCGAGATGAGTGAGGTAAGAGCGGAAACAGTTATTAGAATTGGCACTAGCGAGAATATCGGAAAGATAGAGTAGTTATTGATAGGGAGCCGGAGCTTCCGAAAGATTTTAAAGGTTGAAATAGTAATCACCAAAGAGCAATTACTCATAGACTATCACTATAAATAGCCAAGGAGGCATTAGTGTAAAAGGGCCTTTTGCCAAACGATAATCGAACACCTATTTCATTTGCTATCTTTTCCTTTATCGCACTTTTTCCATTCAATCGCACCTTATTTTTCTCCTATTTTCCTACATTTTCATTTGCCTATAGTTTAGACAAGTCGCTTCCATTCTAGACCGACACAAAACCCATTTCAAATAATAAAGCCGAAGCTTTGTCCCTTCGTTGAAAAGTATTTGTTGAGAGAATTCTTCCCCGAGGGACACGCACCATTTAGATAATTCCCACTCAAGTCTAAGTGAGTAAGTAGGGTCAGGTTTTTGAGGGGCAGTGTTGAGCCGATTAGCATATTTGTTGAGAGGTCTAGATGGACGAGTATGGTCAAGTTACCGGGTGAACATGGGACGTGACCCATGAAGTTGGAGCCGAAGAAGTCCAAGTGACTCAAGGAACCAAGATTTCCAATTGCTGGAGGAATCTAACAATTGAAGTCATTCAGGGCAAGGTTAAGGCTTTTTAGCCGAAGAAGACGGAAAATACTGGTGCTGGAGTTGATTTTGCCGGAGAGACAACTACAACGACATAAGAGCAGTAACAATGCCAAAAATTTTGCATGGCACTTATTTGAGTGCTTAAAACTTTTTTTTGCTTGTTCGAATGTCATAGTGGAGAAAAATTGATAAGTTAAATGTCAATTCCGACTAAATGTTCTACATGATTTTTTTTTTTGAATTTTTATTTGTATTTTGCTTCTTCGTTTTTTTCCTTTAGGGCTGGTCACGGCCTCACCCAGGGCCGTCGCGGCCAAATCTGAGCAAGTGCTGCCTCACCCTCGCTGCGAAGGTCCTGGGTGAGGCTGATGGGGCCTCACCGACTGCTGGTGAGGCCATGACGGCTCTCGCCCGCTTTGGGCGGCATCTAGCTCTGAGCGGCAAGGGCGACTATGATCTAATGCAGTGAGTCAATTGTGATCAACAGATTTACCGCGTTAATATTGGAATGAGTTGACCAGATAGTCTGATAAAACAGTCCATATCGTCCTTCACAAGGCGTTCTAGAGACCATGACCTAGTCCTGAGACCGACCGCGAAACTCGATTCCTCCGTTATTGATAAGCCTCAAGATACGGACTGCTTGACTCTTCCAAGGGTGGACTACAGAAGAATGAATCGAAGCCTTACGTGTCGCAGTTGTCCTCCTAATTTCCAAGTCATTCTTTAAATTTCTTTTCAACTCTGTTTGGCCGTATCTTCGGGGGACGTTACTCTTGAAGGCATGGACAGAGATGTCTCTTAGAATTCTTGTACCCAGAGAGCACGCTAGCTTAGAAAATGCAAGACACGGAATGTGATTGTTCAGAAGCTTTAAAAATATACACCTGACACCATTTCTTCTCCAAATGAAAGCGGCAAAAGTCCAGCAAGTCCATAAACTTGGCACGCCGGGACACTTAAGTGCTATAACTTCAAAACGATACACTTAAGTGTCACTTTTTTTTTTCGAGTGGGACACTTAAGTGCCACCTCCGGCGACCCTTGCCGGAAATCCTACGTGGCAATATTTTATTATTATTTTTTACCTACGTGGCTCGCCGGAACTCCAAATCAGCATAAAAATTAATTTAAAAAAAAAGAAAATTTTAAAAAAGAGAAAATTTTAAAAATTTTAATTTTAAAAATTAAAAAAACTTTCAAGAAATAAGAAAATTTTAAAAATTTTAATTTTAAACAATTTAAAAAATAAGTAAATTTTATATTATTATTTTTTTTAAAAGGGGGAGGTCGAACGGGCGGCCGAGGGCCGAGCCCTTGCCGCCGCCGCCTCCCGCCGTCACCGGAAGGGCCGGCGACGGAGGGGGAGGGTCGGCCGGGGTCACCGGCCCCGGCCGACCAACGGCGAGGGCTGCGAGCCCTCGCCGGATCGTTGCGAGCCCTCGTCGGATCGCGGCGAGGGCCGCGACCCTCACCCCAAATCTGGGCGAGGCTCGCGGGCCCTCGCCCTCGCCCAGATTCGGCGAGGGCTCGCGGGCCCTCGCCGCCTCCCCGCCGCCGCCGGAAGGGCCGGCGACGGAGTGGGGAGGGTCGGCCGGGTCGCCGGGCCACGGCCGGGGGCGGCAAGGGCCGGCGAGCCCTCGCCCGATCTGGGGCGAGGGTCGCAGCCCTCGCTGTGATCCAGCGAGGGCTCGCAGCCCTCACCGTCGGTCGGCCGAGGGCCGGCGACCCCGGCTGACCCTCCCCCTCCGTTGCCGGCCCTTCGCGGCGACGGCGGGAGGCGGCGGCGGCGAGGGCTCGGCCCTCGGCCGCCCGTTCGACCTCTCCCCTCCCCCTTTTTTTTTTTTTTTAATTTTAAAAAATTAAAAAATTAAAATTTTCTTATTTTCTTATTTTAATTATTTTAAATTTTTAAAAATTAAAAATTTTAATTTTTTAAAAATTTTCTTAATTTTTAAAACTTTTAAATTTTTCTTAATTTTTAAAATTTTTTAAAATTTTTTAATTTTTTGAATACTTTATAATTTAATTAATTTTATATTATTATTTACACGTAGACACGAAACGGCGTCGTTTTTGCGTTTTCTCCGCCACGTCAGCGTGCAAAATGATGCCGTTTTGGACTAAACTCGCCGGAAAATTGCCACATCAGCCATTTGGCCGGATTTTCGCCGGAGTGGACTTAAGTGTCCCATTTTACTCCGATGATGGCACTTAAGTGTACCATTTTAAAATTATGGCACTTAAGTGTCCTGGCGTGCCAAGTTATGGCACTCCAGGTGTCCTCACCTCAATGAAAGCTGAAACAGAAGTATATAATACTAGATTTCACCCTTCTAGTTTAGAATTTTGTGAGATTGCTACAACTGAACTAGAAAAGGGTCCTCAAAGGATTTAAATTTGGAACTTTGTGCTTTGATATAATGTAACATTTTGTGAGACAACTCTCAACGGTTTTAAAAAATCAAGCCACTAGAAGAAGATGTGATTTTAGTAATTAGATATTCTAATGGTTATAAAATAGGAAGGAGGATCATATTAGATGTGTATATTGATTGTGTAATATTTTGCAATATTGGATTTCCTATCATGTAACACTTAGTGTAAATATGTGTGTATGGTTTTCATGTCATGTGGTGTTTTTCTCTCCAATCACACACCTGATTAGCTAGACAATAGATCACAAAGCACATTCAGGATATGTTTGATTCAACTTTTTTAAGGGGCTTTCAGTATCCAAAACCCCTTAGAAAAATGTTAGATTGTTTGGCAACCATTTTGAATAAGCTTTCAGCTAGACATTGACCTTGGGAAAGCTAAAAGCCCAATGTAGAAACTAATTTTTTCATTCCAAAACTATCCTCACAAATTTTTCAAATTTCTGATTTTGTCCCTAGTTAAAAAAAAATTATTAAAAGAAGGAGACAACTCTTCGCTGGACTAGCGAAGGGCTATAGCTGTTGACAAACCAAATTTGGCACCAACGGACGTTGGTTGAGGTCGCCCAAGGACGGTCAACCCTTGGTGGGACCCACTTGACCTAGGCAGCTCGCGGCCTAGGTGTGAGACCCAGTCGAGGGTTGCCTGAGGCTGTGAGACCCAAGTGGCGGTCACCTGGGTCGCATGCCGCTTGGGTCAAGTGGGTCTCGCTGAGGGTCGCATGACCTCGAGCGTTGTGTGACCTCAATCGATGTCCGCCGGCACCATATCTAGCTCGCCGATGGTTGTAGCCCTTCATTGGTCCAATGAAGAGTTTAGTTCATTTTTCAAAAATAAAATAAAATATATATAACTATATATACACACCAAAATCCATTCCAAATTTTTTTCTGCCAAACACATGTTCAATTCAAAATCTATTTGTAAAATTATTTTACCAAATATAATTTGTATTTCCCTAAATAGTTTTGACTTTTTACATTTGCTTTGCACCCAAAACTTATTTACAAAGTTGGAAACCATGCAATAGAAAGAGCTTCCAACTTTCTAGGGACCTAACTTGCAGGTCAGCAATGATGAAAGGGATGCAGAGTGAGGACTAATTGGGCCAAATCTCAAGTCATCTCTTTCAAAGAAATGAGATCGTTCCCATGTCACTTCTCTTTCTTCGTATGAAGATGTTCTTACATCGCGAGTTCCATTGAATTGTTCGCTGAGATGGTCTGATTACAACTTCCCACCAAATGACAAATACAAAATGGGACCCAGTTCGACAGCATGAATTGTTAACTGTTGTGGCTGAATAATAGTGGCGTTGACTGAGTCATTTGGGCAGCCACAGTAGAAAGTTGGCTAGTTGACAACAGGCAAGAAAAAGTGGACGCTTTTCTAGTTAGGGCGCAAAGAGAAGAAACGAGAAAAGACAAAAGGAGAAAAAAGAAAGAAAGGGGGGAAAAGGGGAAAGAAAGGCTAGTCCTGTATCATGGCCTATCGCCTGAGGCGTTCTTGGAATATTGGTAGAAAATCACTGCTTGTGCTGTTACCGAAGGACAGTGTATTACTAACAAGCCATAGTAATTGCTGGGGCTATCTGATCATGCCTCTTTCTTGTTGCATATGGAACATCCATGCAGAATTTTCTAACTTGTCGTAGAATAAAAGAGAACGTCGCTTGCCAAGAGATTAATGGAAAATATTAATTTGTTGGGTCTTTCGGAAAGGATGAACAAGGTTGGCTTTCTAAGTTATTTCCATAAACATCTGGGGTGAGTTCTGGCATGGTTAATTTAAGGTTAAGTTCTAAAGGATGTGCTTTGCACTTCTGGATTTTCAATTTGATCTAACAATTTGTCCATCCAACATATTCTGTGGCATCCTAGAATTTCTTGTCAATCCTTAGAGATGCTCTAATTCATGTTCTTGCATTGAGATTTTGGCCAAGCTTTTGATGGGTAATTATTTAATAAGTAAAATTCTATTTTTCGCCATGTGAATTATGGATTGGAATTTATTAAATTAGGTCACAAAGTTTTGTGAATTATAAATTTCAATTAGGTGTTTATATAATTAAGGATTAGGTGGATTATTAGGATGATGATGGGCTAGACATTTAAAGGCCCAAACCAGCCCATAGCCTCACCCCATTCTCGGCCGGCCCACGAAGCCCAAGGAGGAGAGCTGTCGTCGGCCAAGCTGGCCCAAGCCCAGCCGAATTTGGATGCTCATCTTGCATGGAAAAGGGCCATGTATTTCCTCCTAGCTGCCAAGTGTTCTCCATGCAAATGCTAATGATGGCTAATGATGGAGGGGAAGAAAATTAGGGGAAGATGATGTCGGTTTAAATGAGAGAGAGGGAGAGAGAGAGGGAATTCGTCCAAGAAAGAGAGAGAGGAGAGAAAGAGAAGGAAGAAAGGAAGAAAGGGAGAAAGGAAGGGAGGAAGGAGGAGGGCCGTTCGTCGACCGTCTGCCGTGCGTCCATCGTCCGTCACCGTGTCCCGTCACCGTTGTGCTCGCTACTTGCTCAGTTTAGAGGCAAGTGGCATCCTTGATCTACTCTTGCATGTTGTGCCTAGTGTGTGTGATTGAATGGTGATAAATTTCGGATGTCTAGGATGTGAAAAACTGAAGTTTTAAGAGTGGTGTTCTAGGTTAGTAAACTGTTCTTGAGAAAACAGCTCGACCTTGGATGTTCTAGTGGCTTGCATGTGATGTTTGAGTTGGATTTTGGCTTTGACTTCTAAATGAAAGTTGTTAAGGACTTCTTGGAGTATAACATACTCAAATTTGAGATTAAAAAAACAAGCATAAGTAGGTGAAATCTTCATTCTTTGGAAAGACTGGGTCTGGAGATTTCGGTAACTACCTTTGATGAATGCATGGACTGTAAGGCAATCTTTTGTTTGAAATTTCACTTCGACTTCTTAACAAAAAATTTAAAGGTCATCCTGAGGTTTAACATATAAAAAATTTAGAGAAAACCAATAAGAATAGATAGGTGAAATCGTGGTTTTTCGGAGGTAGTTAGATCTGGAAATTTCGGTACTAGGAACAGAATTTTTAACCGCTTATATTTAATTACCTAGGACGAATCAGAATTTTATGCCTGCATGAAATATCTACCTTAGGGTCTTGACTATCACATAGTCAAATTTCATAATTTTTGGAGGTCGATTGGGCATTTAATCGGAAATGTTTCTAAAACCGTACAATCGGACATGTTCGGACTTGGTAAGTTGTAATGCGTGGACTATATCGTTTTGTATGAGGTTCTTTTGGAAATGTGTTCTGCATGAAATATATCTCCTCATGCCTTCCCTACAAAATATTCAAATTTCGCAATTTTTGAAGTTCATCTGCCTATTTAACCAAAAATGTTTCAAAAACTGTGCAAGTTGGATTGTTAGAATAGTAGTGCTGTGATGCATGGTCTATATCGTTTTGTATGAGGGTCTTTTGGTGTAGTGTTCTTCATGGAACATCCGTCCTTATGTATTGACTATCACATGTTCAAATTTCATAATTTGTTAAGGTCATTTGGGTATTTAATTAAAATGTTTTCAAAAACTATGCAAGCTGGATTGTGCGAATTTTAAAAGCTGTAATGCATGGACTATTCTGTTTTGTATGAGCCCCATGAATTATATTGTTTAAGTGATTGAATCTTGCTGCACATGTGATGATATTTGGCATTACATATAAGATCAAAAGCTGAATTGACTTTGTTGTCATCACATCATGTGCCATGTTGATATTGAGACACAATTGTGAATATGAATTATGATAAATGAGGATATCATCGGAGGTGTGAGCCGACAATGCCTTGGGAGTGTCAGGATGCCCATAATGTGGGGGTGCCAGATGTCCTCGGGAGTTTCGAGATACCTGGGATGTGGAGGTGCCGAAGGCCTCGGAGGTGTGTGCCGAGGGGATACCTCGTGATGCTAGTTGGGATACGAGATGCCCGGAATGTGGGGATGCTAGATGCCCGGTGGTGTGTGCCGGAGGTTCCTCGCAATGCCAGGTTGGGTGCGAGCAATAAAATGTGGGATGCAATTATTGATCCCGGGAAAGAAAAACGTGGTGACTCAATTGAAAGATAAAAATTTGAAATTGAATCATGCATGGTATGGTGACATGTATGCATGGCTGTATGATATGATATGTATGAGTGCATGGTGGTATGTGCACATAAGGCATGGATATGCATGAATGCTTGATGATGAGTGCATGATGGTGTATGCACATATGGTATGATGACATATGCATGGCTACAAGGTAAGTTATGATTAGATGCATGAATGATACGTGCTTGTTTATGATGTCTTGGTTGTTCTGTTTGATGCATTGAGTAGTTTAATGGATTTTTACCTGCTGAGTGGTTGTACTCACCCCTTTGGGGACCAATATTTCAGAGTAGAAAGATGCCTCTCCCTCCGGTCACAGGGGGTACCTTTTACGGCCTTCCATCTGACGTGGAGGTCGAGTGTACGGAGCTTGATTGTGTCACCATCCCTGGTCTGACGTTCATACGGGTGTGGGTGCTGGTGATGTACAATGTGGGCCTGGCTGGGGGCCCAGTCATCCAGGAGTTCTTACCGGTCCACGTCTGCCGTGACGGAGTGATACGGGGGATGTTGCTACCGCCATCGCCCGATGCACCAGGATGGTGTGATGGCCCGCGTGAGGAGTGGGAGCTGACTGTTTTTGGGATAGCCACCACTTGTAGATGGAGGATGACACGTGATCAATATAGGGGGTTGAGATCTCTCTTTTTGAGCTGTGACCAAGTTTAGCTAAAAGTCTTGGCTTTTCTTTTTGGTTGTACCGACCCAAGATGTCCATCTTAGAAAATATAAATAAAAGTGGCTCGGCTTTATGTTTTCTTTTGATGTGTAGTTGGTGTGCAATTGTCCCATCATTAAGAGAGTAGAGGGATGGTGAGATTCGTCTTTAACTTCGCTATGAGCTGTGCCAATCTCTTTTAAAATATATATATATATATATATATATATATATATATATATATATATATACATATATATGCCTTTGTACTACAGTGCTTCCGCATAAGAGATGTAATTGGTATTCATTAGGATGAGCGATAGGTACCTATGGCAACCTTAGGTGTTTAGGGGTGCCACATATTCGCCCTTTAAAAGAAATTTGTGACTACTAGGTAGGTTCTCTCCTTTGATCTTTTCTACCTATTTTCTTCTCTATGGGCCCACGGCAGCTTCCCGTTGTTGGAGAAATATTCCTAGAGTATTTTGAAGCTAACAAAACGTTTCCATCAGTCTAGTCTAAAGATTTGCAGACTCTACTATTTAAAGTCTGAAGACCTCCGGACTGCTAGACTCAAGACTCAAAGTCTATTCTCATTGACAGTTTCTAATCCGTCGAAGAAGGGCTATCCAGAACTGGGTGTTTCATTAAGGATTTGACCTTATCAACTGGAGAAGATTTCTTGGCTGGATATGACTTAACAGAATCCTTTATTCAAATCAAGATTGATTAAGGATCTGATGATTGGCGAAATATACTTTGAAGGTTCTACTTATGGAAACCGAGATCCTGATTGTATGGGCAAACATGATTGATGGGCTATCGACATGTTCCTTACATAGCTCGAATGATCTTTCTAATTGATTCTGTCCAACGAGAAGGTTGGAAGAATTCATTTGGTAAGTGCCAACGGGTATGATGGCATAAAGGAGTATATAAGGAAGACGTTCCAGTTGTTCGAGTGTGTGCGCGATAGAAGAATTCCAAAGTCTGAAACTCTTTGTTCTTTGTCAAATTCATTTGTTGAGCGAACTTGCTCTCATGATAAGAAGATTCAGAAAGCTAAACAGAAAAGGAAGAAGATTCAATCTAAAGAAATAGAGTTTTCAAAAGCAACAGACTAAGTCTGTTGAGGATGATGAATCAAACAAAGATGTAGTCTACTTTGAATGTAAGAAAAATGGACACATCAGACCTAACTGTTCTCTTTTGAGGAAGAAGAAATGAAAAGTTGAAAAGTATCAAAAGGCTCTTAAAGCAGAAACCTGGAGTGATACAGAGTGTGAAAAAAGTGATGATGATTATGCCAATATATGTCTGATGGCACAATCGGATTCAGATTCAAACTCTGAGACAGACTCAGATTCAGATAATGAATTTGAGGTGAGTAACTTCAAAATCCCTATTAAAGTTTCTAAATACATTGATGAGTTGTGTTTTAGTCTTAAGACTTTTCTTAAAAGGATTTCCAAACTTAAAAAGGAAAACTCTGCACTGAAACAACAGGAAAATGTTTTGAAAGAAAAGGTGAAATGTTTAGACATGAATGTTTATACTCTTAAAGAAAGTGAAGACAATCTTTTGAAAGAAAATGTATTTTTAAAAATGACATATCAAATATTTCCAAAAGATTTTCAATAGGATCTGAGAAACTTGAGAAAATTCTTTTAGCTCAAAGACCTTATTTTAATAAATTTGGTTTGTGAATGACTGTGGAAACCATTCCTTTAATTGATTTTCCTAAAGTAAAGGAAAGAATTAAGCAAAGACCCACAAGAGATGCTTACAAAAATCATTTTAAAAAGATCTTTGTAAAACCAGTAGGTCGCAATGCTCTCAGATGTTCAAAGTGCAATAGTGCAGATCGTTTTGAAAAAGAATGTTCTATGGTTTGGAAACTCGTTAAGAAAGTATGGGCAAAAGCTGCATATCATACTAACATCAATGGACCCAAGAAAATATGGGTACCAAAGAAAGCTTGAGTCTTTTTTTTTAAATGCAGGTCACTATCAAGAAAAAGGTTAAATGGTATCTAGATAGTGGATGCTCAAGACATATGACAGGAGATTCAAGTTGTTTCATAAAACTCATACAAGTAAATGGTGGAAAAGTCTCATTTGGAGGAAACAACAAATGAAGAATTATGGGATTTGGAACTGTAAAGATTGGAAACCTCACAATAAGCAATGTTTCCTTAGTGGAAGGACTCAACTACAATCTGCTCGATCGATCGCCTGTGTGATACCGGTTTCAAAATCAACTTTCAAGAAGGAATATGTTCATGAACCAGTAAAGATTCTACTCAGTCATTCATAGGTCGAAGACATGGAAATATCTATATCTTGGATGTGAAAATAGATGAATCGCAATGTCTAATCTCAATTCAAGACGAAGCGAACTTATGGCACAGAAAGCTTGGGCATATAAATATGAAGCAGATAGTCAAAATTTCAGCAAAGAAGCTTGTTCGTGGTTTACCCAATCTATCATACCAAAAGTCTGATCTATGTACACCATGCATATTGGGAAAGCAGGTAAGAAATTCCTTTAAACCAATAAATCAAGTTTCCACTAATCGTGTACTGCAGCTTCTACATATGGATCTCTTTGGACCAACAAGAACTCAGAGCATTGGAGGTAAGAAATATTGCCTAGTAATTGTGGATGACTACTTACGATTTACTTGGGTATATTTCCTATATAGTAAGTTTAAAACCTTATCTTATTTTGAAAAATTTGCTAAAAAGACTCAAAACGAAAAATGGTATGTTATTTCAAGTATAAGAACAGACCATTGAGGCGAATTTGAAAATCAAGATTTTACAAAATTTTGTGATGAATCTGGTTTTCAGCATTTGTTCTCCTCTCCATATACTCTAGAACAAAACGGAGTTATGGAAAGAAAGAATAGGTCACTTCAAGAAATGGCTAGAACTCTTTTAATAGAAAGTAACATCTCTTCACGTTTTTGGGCTAAAGCAGTTTCTACAGCATGTTATATTATTAATAGAGTTTTTCTAAGGTCTATTCTAGAAAAAAACCCCCTATGAGTTATTCAAAGAAAAGAAGCCTATAGTTTCATATTTTCATGTGTTTGGATGTAAATGTTTTATATTGAAAAATGCAAATGATCGAGTTGGCAAGTTTGAAGAAAAATCAGACGAAGGCATCTTCCTTGGATATTCAACCACAAGCAAATCATACAGAGTCTACAACAAGAAAACTCAATCTGTGGAGGAATCAATAAATGTCAAATTCCAATATTCTATGCAAAATGAATCTATTCATACTCATCTTGAAGAATCTGAACCTGATCCAGTCTCTACAAAGTTTAAATCTAAAAAAACAGAGGAGAGAGAAGCTGAAGAAAGAGATGCAGAGGAGGAAAGAGGAAATCAAGAGTAAGGAGAGCATGAGGAACTCTCTTCTCCATCTGGAGGCATGGAAACAGGGGGAGACCATGAGAAAAAAGGAATGTCCTCATATCCTGCTACCAATGAAGGAGTCAGTCGCTATCTAGTAGATCCAGAGGACATCTATGCCTCTCAATTTCCTAAGGAGGGACATGATGTTTTATCGCCCAATCTGCATGACTATGCTGATTTGCCATCGTCTGCCTTTACTCCATCTGATCGTGCAGAAGCTAGTACGTAGACTGATAATTCAGCAGATTTTCGCAGAATTCTTGATGTTCTCTTGAAAATGCGGGGTCAGATTTATGCTCTGGGATGTGAAGTTCAGAATTTGCAGAATGTAGGTCAAGTTTCTTCAGTTTCTTTGAATGATTAGATCCAAGCCTTTTCTCTTCAGATTCAGGCAAATGCTAAGGGTGAAGATGTGGCACAATTGAAGGAGGACTTGAAAAAGCTGGAAGGCATTCTCCGACCAATGGGAGATTTCCAGCTTGTTCGTGTTCCCAAGCATTCTTAAATCCATCCTCTTCCCATCTAAACCTCTTTTATGATGACAAAAAAATGGGAGAGATGCGATATTTGAAAACTTTGAACCTTAAACTTTTTGAACTTTTGGTTTGTTTTGATGTTTGACTTGACTTTTGTGTCTGGTTGTGGACTGAATTTGGATTTGGATTTAACTGCTTATATTAAGTACTTTTGATATCTTATGAATGGCTTTACTCGCATGAAAAACTAACCTATTTTCTGTGGTTGCAGATTCTAGTGTTATCATTAAGCCATTTATCTTTATGAGATATCCATTTTTGCTTGAGTAACGTTTTGCAGGTTAAAGTTATCCAAATCTGTAGGAAAGTTTTGTCACCATCAAAAAGGGGGAGATTGTTGGAGAAATCTTCCTGGAGTATTTTGAAGCGACAAAACGTTTCCATCGGTCTAGTCCAAGATTTGCAAACTCTACTATTTAAAGTCCGAAGACCTCCGGACTGCGCACTCAAGACTCAAAGTCTATTCTCATTGACGTTTTTAATCCGTCGAAGAAGGGCTATCCAAACTAGGTGTTTCATTAAGGATTTGACCCTATCAACTGGAGAAGATCTTTTGGCTGGATATGACATAATGGAATCCTTTATTTGATCATGATTGATTCGGAGGTTAAGGATCCGATGATTGGTGAGGTATACTTGGAAGGTTCTACTTATGGAAACCGAGATCCTGATTGTATGGGCAAGTAGGATTGATGAGCTATCGATATGTTCCTTTAATAGCTCGAATGATCTTCCTAATTGATTCTGTCTGACAGGTAGATTGGAGGAATTCCTTTAGTAAGTGCCAACGGGTATGATGGCATAAAGGAGTATATAAGGAAGACGTTCCAGTTGTTCGAGTGTGTGCGCGATAGAAGAATTCCAAAGTTTGAAGCTCTTTGTTCTTTGTCAATTCATTTGTTGAGTGAAATCTTGTACGCAAAAGAGAGTCTATATTTTTTAGAAACCTTGAGGAAGTGTGGTAGAGTATCTACACTGTGGAATCAAGGGAGAGCTTTGCTGTAACAACTTTTTTGTTCATAGTGAAATCCAGCCAGTGGGCTGTCAGTGCGGAAGAATGGACGTAGGCTTGGAATAAGCCGAACCACTATAATCTCTATGTTCATTTTCTCTTCCGTACTCTTTTTACTTTGATCATAATTTGTTTTTGCTAACAAAAAGGCGAACTTACTTTCTATTGTCTGTTTCGTATTGCTCACTTATCACGAGAAATTATTATACACCTATTCACCCCCCTCTAGGTGCTTATACTAGCTATCTCACCTGTGAAATACAAAAGTATTCATCTTCATGCCGGCCAAAGTAATCAGCAAGGATTTTTCATTTCCTGAAACAACTCCAAGTGTGGATAAGAAAAGTAGTAGGTTAGACTTGAATAGATGTTCTTGATGCACTGAAAAGTCCTCGGTGACCGTGACTTAAACATCTGCACGTTTTTCTTTTCATTGAACCCAGAAAGAAGGCACGACATCCATATTTTTGTAAGGATAAGGATTAAGGGAGTGGACGTTGTGTTGAGTTAAATTGGTCTCATAAATGGACTCTAATGGAATCCACCAGAACTAAGGACTGAGGTGCATTGATTCATATTTACTCAGTGCATCCAAGCATGGCTTCAGTAAGTCGGTATCATGCTCTTGCACTTTGCAAACTTGCAGGAAAGAAATGATATCCCTATTCGTAGTAGGAATGTCTTATTGTGATAATGCATCAATGGTTAAATCTTCTCTCACAAGGACATAAAGTGCATGATTGTTCTTGGTACTACTCTCAATGCTTTGGGATGAAATGTTATCAGATGGCAATTAAGTTCAATTCATTCTTTTTCCGAGCTGCAGCTCCAAATATCAAGGTCATGTCAAACTCTCTTGACTTCCTATCAAAGTGGTAAAGCAATTGAGTAAGTGGAAGTTCAATATTGGCAAGTCCAAATAACATGCTAGGATACATCCTTCGACCAACTCCATGTGGCATGTATCCGAAGTTAGTCCCTTTATAGATGACTGAAGAGTTTTCAAATCTCTTTGATATAAAGCCTTCAGCATCATTCCCTTGATTAGAGTCTCTTTCAAGTACCCCCGCATTGATGATGACTATAGTTTATGGCTGTATCTAATATACAAAGACTGCACATATGTCCCTTAACTCTCCCATGATGAGGGAAGTAGGACGATGTAAGCATGGAGTTTCTTTAATGACTAGTCTCAAATAGTGTAGTTGCCGGATGTCTTGCTCGTGGATCCTCTCTTTTCCTGAAAGAACTTGCCGAATTTCATATTCAATTCTCTCAATTATTCTCAAGTTCTTCACCATTTTGGCCATCACCTATTCAAGAGTCATGGCTGATGTAATATGAGGACTTTGACTCGATCTAAAAGTGTTAGAAAAAATAAAGAGAAGAAGATGTTAATAGATAAAAGAAAGAAAGAGGAAAGTGCAGCTTCGTCCAGTGAATAGAGAAAAGAAACAAAGGAAAGGGAGAAAGAAGAAAAGAAAGGTTTTTTGCGTACCCTCTGTTGGAGAAAACTCTTATCAGATTTTGAAGCTGACAAAATTTTTCATTATGAGGAATACGATACTTTTGTGAAATTCTTTCAAAGTGAAGAATGAAGACATAATCAAACTCAAGATTATTTTTCTTCAAGGTTTCAATACAAGATATATCTGGCTTTCTGGTTGGAAATCTCACTTACCTTTTTGGATATCACTATTGAAATCAATCACGGAACGGAAAAATCATTTTTGGATGGCAAATTTATTTGGAAAGAATCTACTTATGGAAACCAAGATCCTGATTATATGGGCAACTAGGATCATCAGACTTTCATCTCAATCTTCAAACAGCTCAAGATCTCCTTAATTAATTTTGTCCAATTGAGTGATTGGAAGAATTCCTCTAGAAAGTGCCAACGGTCATAAAGGCATAGAAGAGTATTTAAGGAGATTTTTCGAGTCATGCGATAGAGAGCGTGAAAACTAGAATTCTAAAGTCCGAAGCTTCCCAAATCACTTATTCTTCCTCATATTGTGCTCAAACTTGTATTCGAAAGAGAGAGAAACACTAAAGAGTGACTTAGTGAGAGTAGTAGAGACTCTTCACTAAGAAGTCACTGTTATAAGGCTGTAACACTCTTTTTCGATTCATAGTGAAAACCAGCTAGAAGGCTATCAGCGTGGGAAAGTGGACGTAGGCTTAATCTAAGCTGAACTACTATAAATCTTGTGTTCATTTTCTCTTCCCTGAACTCATTTACTTTATTTATTATGATACCTTTCTGTGTTTCGAAATATTTGTTAAAGTCTGAATTCTTCTCCAAAGTGTTGTTCATCAGACTCAGTTTAAAAGTAAAGTATTTTTTATTGCATTTCGCAAAATTTGTTTTGACACATATTCATCCCCCCTTTAGGTGTTTATACAAGTGCTTTCAATTGGTATCAGAGCCTTGTGTGCTTATTTTGTTGAAGCGTTTTTACTTCTAAGCTAAAGATCTTCCATGGCAAGTATTTTGGCTTCAGGATTGGTTGAAGAACAGAGTAACACCATACCTCCTTATTTCAATGGAAAGGAGTATAATGTGTGGAAGAACAAAATGAAGTCATTTTTCATATCCAAAGATCCTCTGGAGTGGGATGTTGTTGAAAAGGGAATCAATCCAAAGGCAACAACAACTTCAGACAAAGGGAAAGAAGTGATTGAGAAAGATGTTGATGAATCAACACGAGCTGAAATTATCAAGAGACAGACTCTTGATGCAAAAACAATTTATTATTTATATTGTGCCTTGTCTCCCACTAAATATAACCAAATTTCTTCTTGTGAAACCGAAAAAGAAGTTTGTGACAGACTACATGTTACTTATGAGGGGACTAATCGTGTGAAGGAAACAAAAATAAACATTCTGCTTGGACAATATGAATCCTTCATAATGAAGCTTGGAGAATCTATTTGTGATATGTTCAGTCATTTTACAGAAATTGTAAATAGTCTGGCTTATCAAGGTCAAACAATTTCTGGACCAACAAAAGTCAACAAACTACTGTATGGATTTTCAAAGGACTGGAATCATGTGAAGACTTCAATAAGAGAAACTCAGAAGATTATGCATTTATCAGTTGATGAACTGATAGGCACACTTCAATTATATGAAGTGGAGTAGATCAATAATGAAGAAGATCCTAAATGTAAGAAATCAATTGCATTAAAGTCTAACATTGATTCTAATGATACATATTCGGATGATGATATGGACAAAGAGGAGTTGGCCCTTATGATAAAGAAATTCAGAAAATTGAATAGAAAGGGAAGAAGATTGAATTGGAAGAAGCAAAGCACACAGAATTCCCAGAAGAGACCAACGGAAGACATTGAAACTAACAAGGATGTTATGTGCTTCGAGTGTAAGAAAAAAAGGGCATATCGAGACCAAACTGTCATTTGTTAAAAAAAAAAAGAAAGGAAAATCTTAGAAGTACAAAAAAGCTCTTTAAGTAGAAATGGAGTGACACCGAATATGAAGAAAGCGAAGAAGAATTTGTGAACATATGTCTGATGGCTCATTCGAGTCGACTCAAAATTAGAAGCGACATTGATTCATAGTCACTCAGAAATTCCTATTAAAGTTTCTATGTATATAGATGAACTTTGCCTCAATCTTAAATCCTATCTTAAAAGTATTTCCAAACTAAAAAAGAAATTTTTAAGCTCGGGCAATAGGAAGTTTCTTGGAAGGAAAAGTTTGAAAGTTTGAAAATAAGCTTCAACGATTTGAAAGAAAATTATGATTCTCTTTCAAAAGAAAATGTTATTTTAAAAAAGGAGATTTCAGATATTTCGAAAAGGTTTTCCAAGGGATTAGAAAAATTAGAGAAAATTCTTACAACTCAAATACCCTATTTTAACAAATCCTATTTCGGTATGAATAATGAGACTATTCATTTAATTGATTTTCCTTAAGTAAAAGAGAGGCTTAGACAAAAACCTACAAAGACATTTTACAAAAATCATTTTCAAAAAGTATTTGTAAAACCCGTTGGCTGAAGTGCTCTTAGATGCTCTAAGTGTAACAGCTTTGAACATTTTGAGAATGAATGTCCCAAAGTTTGGAGACCAGTTAAGAAAGATTGGGCAAAAAATGTTTTTAACACTAACACCCCTAAACCCAAGAAAATCTGGGTATCAAAGAAAGTTTGAGTTTTTCTTTTGATTGCAAGTCACTATTAAAAGAAAAATCAAATGGTACTTGGATAGTGGTTGTTCTAGGCATATGACAGGAGACTCTAGTTGCTTTGAGAAGCTTGAAAGACTAAAAGGAGTAAATGTTTCATTTGGAGGAAATAACAAAGGGAAGTTTATAGGATATGGAACTGTGAAGATTGGAAGTCTGACTATCAACAATGTTTCCCTGGTGAAAGGTTTAAATTACAATCTTCTGAGTATAAGTCAGCTTTGTGATACAGGTTTCAAAATAAACTTTTAAGAAGGCATTTGTTCTAGAATAAGTCAATATTTCTCTCAATCCTTTACTAGACGAAGGCATGGCTATTGGAGAAAACTTTATTATTTATTTTGAAGTTGACAAAACATTTCCATCAGTCTAGTCTGAAGACTTGCATACTCTATCGTCAAAGTCTGAAGATCTCTAGACTCAAGATTTAAAGTCTGCTCTCACTGATAGTTTCCAGATCAACGAAAAAAAGATTTATCCGATGAAGAAGACTTATCCAAATGCGAGTATATCTTCAAGGATTTGGTTCGTATGATTGAAGAAGATCTCACGACTGGAGATAGCATCTCGTGATTAGTTATTCTTATTAAAATCAATTCAAATAATTAGATTTGTTGATTGGCGAAGTATACTTGGAAGGTTCTACTTATGGAAACCTAGATCTTGATTGTATGGGCGAGCAGAATTGGTGGGCTATCATCACATTCCTTAAATAACTCAAGATCTTCCTAATTGATTATGTCCAACGGGTATATTAAAAGAACTCCTTTGAAAAGTGCCAACGGTTATAAAGGCATGGAGGAGTATATAAGGAAGACGCTTAAGTTATTCGAGTGTGTACGTGAAAGAAAAATTCCAAAGTCTGAAACTCCTAGTTCTTTGCTATTTCAATTGTTGAACTTATATTGTATTCAAAAGAGAGATTAAATACTCGTGAGACATTGAGGAAGTGTAGTAGAGTTTCTACATTGTGGAATCAAGGACATGAGACTGTAAAATCTCTTTTGGTTCTTAATGAAATCCAACCAGTGGGCTGTCAGTGTGGGAGAGTGGACGTAGGCTTGGTCTAAGCCGAACCACTATAAATTTTATGTTTTAATTCTCTTTCCTTAAACTCTTTACTTTAATTCATACCATTATATAACCGTTTATAGTCTTTTACATCTTCAGTCTATTATTCTCAAAAGACGAATTAATTTGTTACGTCTTGCAAAACCTTTTTAACACCTATTCACCTCATCTAGGTGTTCTTACTAGCCCTATTAATTGATATAAGAGCCTGTGTACTCATTTAATTGAAGTGTTTTTACTTATGAGTTAAAGATCTATGGCTAGTATGTTGGCTCCAAGTTTGATTGAAGGCCAGAGCAACACCAGACCTCCTTATTTTGATGGAAAGAAATACATCATATAGAAAAACAAGATGAATGCATTCCTAAGATCAAAAGATCCCTTGGAATGGGATGTGGTAGAAAAACAAGTTATTTCTAAAGCTGCATCAGTTTCAGAAAGAAGAAAAGAAGTTGTAGACGCTACCGAGATGACTCAAAAAGAAATATCCAAGAGACAAGCTCTTGATGCTAAAGCCATTTACTATTTATATTGTGCTTTATCCCTTACTAAGTATAACATAATTTCTTCTTGTGAAACAGCCAAAGAAGTCTAGGATAGACTGCACATCATCTATGAAGGAACTGATCGAGTGAAAGAAACTAGGATTAATATTCTACTTGGACAGTATAAAGCCTTCAAGATGAAACTAGGAGAATTTATGACTGACATGTTTAGTCATTTTACAGATATTTTAAATGGTCTAGAATATCAGGGACAACCAATCTCAGGACTAATGAAAGTTAACAAATTGCTGCGTGGACTCTCTAAAGATTGGAATCACGTAAAGACTTCAATAAGGGAAACTCAAAGGATCATGCTGCTTTATGTAGACGAATCGGTTGGCATACTTCAATCTTATGAAGTGGAGCAAATCAACGAGGAAGAAGATCCTAAAGGTAAGAAGTCAATTGCTTTAAAATCTAACGATGATTCTGATGTTACAAACTCTGAAGATAATATGGACGATGAAAAGCTAGCACTTATGATAAGAATGTTCAGGAAACTAAACAAAAAGGGAAAAAGATTCAATTGGAAGAAACAAAGCACTCAAAAGTTTCAAAACAAATCAACTGAGGATGATGAAGGTAACAAAGATGTGGTCAGTTTCGAATGCAAGAAAAATGGACACATCAGACCCAACTGTTCTCTGTTGAAGAAAAAGAAGGGAAAAGCTAAGAAATACATGAAGGTTCTCAAAGTAGAGACATGGAGTAATACTGAATGCGAAGAAAGTGATGAAGATTATGTCAATATATGTCTAATGGAAAAATCAGAATCAAGCTCAGACTCTAAGATAGATACAAACTCAGACTCAGACAACGAAATCGATGTAAGCAATTTAAAAATTCCTACTAAAGTCTTGAAATACATTGATGAACTTTGTCTTTGTCTCAAAACCTCTCTTAAAAGGATTTCTGAGTTAAAAATGAAGAATTCTATACTTAAGCAATAGGAAAATTCTTGGAAAGAAAAGTTTGAAAATTTAGACAAAAGTTTTGTTATTTTAAAAGAAAATGCAGACTTTCTCTCAAAAGAAAATACATTTTTGAAAAGGGACATTTCAAATATCACAAAAAGATTTTCAATAGAATCTGAGAAGTTGGAAAAGATTCTTTCAGTCCTTATTTTAACAAATCAGGCTTGGGAATGACTTCTGAAACTATTCCTCTAATTGATTTTCCAAAAGTAAAGAAAAGAATCAAACAAAGACCTACAAAAACTTTCTACATAAATCATTTTCAAATTTATTTTGTAAAACCTGTTAGGCGAAGTGCTCTCAAATGTTCAAAGTGCAACAAGTACATAACACTTTGAGAAAGAATGTCCTATGGTTTGGAGACATATTAATAAGAAATGTGCAAAGATTGTATATTTCATTAACACTCCTGTACCCAAGAAAATGTGGGTACGAAAGAAAACTTGAGTTTCTTTTTTAATTACAGGTCATTATCAAGAAAAAGGTTAAATGGTATTTGGATAGTGGCTGTTCAAGACATATGACTGGAGATTTAAGTTGTTTTATAAAACTTGTTCAAACAAATGGTGGAAAAGTCTTTTTTGGTGGAAATAGCAAATGAAGAATTGTTGGGTGTGGAACTGTAAAGATTGGAAGTCTCACAATCAACAATGTCTCCTTGGTGGAAGGACTAAATTACAATCTACTCAGCATTAGCCAACTGTGCGACACTGGATTCAAAATCAATTTCCAAGAAGGAATATGTTCGGGAACTAGTAAAGATCTTTCTCAATCTTTTATTGGACGAAGACATGGGAACATTTATCTTCTGGATATAAAACCAGAAAGGTTTCAATGTCTTATATCAATTCAAGATGAAGTGAACCTTTGGCATCAAAAGCTTGGCCATGTCAACATGAAGCAAATTGCCAAGATCTCTTCCAAGAAACTTGTTCGTGAACTGCCAAATTTGAAGTATAAAAAATCTGACTTATGCACACCATATATGTTGGGAAAACAGATTATAAGTTATTTTAAACCAATAAGTCAAGTTTCTATTAATTGTGTTTTGCAGCTTTTGCATATGGATCTCTTTAGTCCAACCAAAACTCAAACATTGGTGGAAAGAGATATTACCTAATAATTATGGATGATTATTCTCGATTTACTTGGGTTTACTTTCTGGCGAGTAAGTCAGAAACCTTTTCTCACTTTTCAAATTTTGCCAAGAAAGTTTAGAATGAAAAAGGATATGTTATTTCAAGCATACGGACAAACCATGGAGGTGAGTTTGAAAATCAAGACTTTGCCAATTTCTGTGATGAATTTGGTTTTCAGCATGTTTTCTTCTCTCCATACACTCTAGAGCATAATGGAGTTGTGGAAAGAAATAATAAATCTTTGCAAGAAATGACAATAACTCTTTTAATAGAAAGTAATTTTTCTTCTCGTTTTTGGGCTGAAGCAATTTCTATAGCTTGCTATATTATTAACATAATATTTTTAAGGCATATTATGGAGAAAATTCCCTATGAGTTATTCAAAGAAAAGAAGCCAATTGTTTCTTATTTTCATGTGTTTGGTTGCAAATGTTTTGTTTTGAAAAATGCAAATGATCGAACTGGTAAGTTTGAAGAGAAATTAGAAGAAGGAATTTTCCTTGGCTACTCAACTTCAAGCAAAGCTTACAAAGTATTCAACAAGAAGACTTAGTCTATGGAAGAATCTATGAATTTCAAATTTTAAGACTTTTTGCAAAATCAACAGATTTAGACTCAACTTGAAAAATCTGAACCAGCTCCAGACCTTACAAAGTCTACCTCCCCTGAAGTGGCTTAGACTTCTGAAGATCATCAATGAACGGAAATTGAAGAATCAACTGAAGTAGAAAATCAACAAACTGTCAGACTAACCAGCAACTGGAAACACAAGTCTAGTCATTCCAAAGAACTCATCATTGGTGATATTGATGAAGGGATTCGCACTAGATCCAAAAAGCAAGAAGAGTCTAGCGTTATGACACTTATTTCTGAAATAGAACCCAAAAGCATAGAAGAAGCTTTAACTGACGAAAGCTAGATTGAAGCTATGCAAGAAGAGCTCAGACAGTTCAATATTAATGATGTTTGAGAATTAACTCCTAAACAAAAGGTAAATCCATTATTGGAGCTAAATGGGTTTTCAGGAATAAGATGGACAAAAAAGGAAAAGTGGTTAGGAACAAAGCAAGATTCGTGGCCAAAGGATATATACAAGAAGAAGGGATAGACTATGATGAGACCTATGCACTAGTAGCAAGGTTAGAAGTAATTAGGTTATTACTTGCTTTTGCTTGTTATAAAAATTTCAAATTATTCCAAATGGACGTCAAAAGTGCATTCTTAAATGGATTTATTAAAAAAGAAGTCTATGTGGAATAACCTCCTAGATTTGAAGATCCAAAGAAACCAGACTCAGATTCAGACTGAAAAAGGCTCTATTGGATTAAAGCAAGCACCTCGAGCATGTTTTCTAAGTCTATGCAGGATGAATTTGAGATGAGCATGATGGGTGAACTATCATTCTTTCTCGGATTACAAGTGAAACAATTGAAGGAAAGAATTTTCATTCACCAAGAAAAATATGCAAAAGAACTCGTTAAAAAGTTCGGATTGAGAATTACAAAAAGACTGAGATACCAATGTCAAGTTCTTCGAAGCTAGACAAAGATGAAGGGGGAAAGAAAGTTGACCAAAAGCTCTACATGAGTATTATTGGTTCATTTCTTTATCTTACTGCTTCTAGACTTGACATTTTGTTTAGTGTTTGCATTTGTGCTAGATTTCAATCTCATCCCAAAGAATCCCATCCAAGTGCTGCAAAACGCATCATCAAATATGTTGCAACTACCTCAAAGTTAGGTCTGTGGTATCCTAAAGAAGGAGACTTCACTCTCCTTGGATATTCAGATGCAGATCTAGCAGGTTGCAAAGTTGATAAAAAGAGCACCTCCAGTACGTGTCAATTGCTGGGAAACAGGACAGTATCATGGTTCTTTAGGAAGCAAAGTACTGTAGCTCTTTCAATAGCAGAAGCAGAGTATGTGACCCTTGGAAGTTGCTGTTCTCAAATCATATGGATAAAACAACTGAGGGACTTTGGAATCAAAGACTCATGCATCGAAAAAAAATGTGACAACACCAACACAATCAACCTCACAAAGAATCCAATTCTTCATTCTAAAGCAAAGGACATAAAGATTCGACATCACTTTATTAGAGATCATGTTCAAAATGAAGAAGTAATGATTCAATTCATTGATTCAAAGAATCAACTGTGGACATATTTACAAAGCCACTAGAGAAAAGCCTATTTGAGTCTATTCGCACCAGACTGAACATCACATCTCTTATCCAATAAAGTCTGAAGGTGCTTAAACTCAGAGGTAAAGTCTAAAGATGTTCAGATTCATAAGACCAAAAGTTACGACTGAAAGTTATTTCGGTACTAGCAATTCAATTTTTTGTTAAAGACTTGAAAATGTACGATTACTTTTTAATTGCTAATTGATTGAAATTATCTTTCTAAGTTCTTTTTAATTTATAGCATTTACTCTTTTTCAAAAAGTTATTTATTCATTTTCAAAAAGGCAATTTTATTTTTTCATTTATGTCGATTCGTTTACCTCACTTTACTTGCTTTATATACTATTGAAATCCGTCTTCTTCGTTTTCACTCTCAAACCCTAAAATATCAATCTCCCACTTGCCCTCACTTTCACTGTTGTTTAATAAAAAAGTTTTCACCTTTTCGAGCAAGTCTGTGAATTTCTCCCTTGAAGCGACAATGTCTTCAAGAAAATCTTCTAGAATCGCAAGCAGGGGACCACGACACATGTCTGAGGGTCCTATACGTTTCGATTTGACTGAGGAAGAAGATTCTTCTCCACCACAGCAACCAAGTCAGCAACAACCTTCTTAGCAACGTCAATCTCTTCCATTGACTCAACCAGAAGAAGAAATTTTGGAAGAAGTTGAACCTGTAAGAACGCTAACTCCTAAGGTTGCTTTCAAGCTCTATTCTAGTTTGGAAAGACGAGGAACTGCTATGTCGTTGATCGATGAATATCTGAGAGAGAGAGGTTATAAAAATGAAACTCTATTTTTGCGCGAGACGGAGAAGATGGGTATTGTAGAAAAAAGATCGGCTGAAAAAGTTTTTGCTAACTTTCCTAGTGACCCACGTTATGGCATGTTTAATTAGCCACAAGGACAAGACGACAACGATCGTATCTTTGCCCATTTTCAGCCTAGAACAAGAGTGGCTGCAAATGTTGTTGGAGATGGATCAAGTTTATTCAGATCAAAGAATCACAAGAGGGTTTATTTGAATCTAATGAATAGAGGGGTTATGAACTTTAGGAGTGTTGACTTTGATTTTCTTGATTTGATGAAAGTAAAGATGCGAGAGAAGTTTGCTCTTATGCAATTGGAGCGCTTTCGTTTAGAATCTACTACTGCTTATTCAGAACTCACAACTTACTTCTACTCGAACTTATCTTTCTTGAATGCGAATAGTTTCTCTTTCACAGTGAGAGATAAGGAGTTTTTGGTGGATATAGACACTTTGGCTAACCTAATTGGGATGGAAAGAGCGTGTTTCCAACCAATTAGTGTATCTATTGCTCACGCTACTCTGTCATTGGTGAAAGACAGGGATGTTGAAGGCAAGATCTCTTACTCTAGGATAAATGCCTCCAACATCTTACTACATAAAATCGTGATCAACTACATTCGTCCAAAATCAACATCCAAGACTAATGTGTTTGGTTTGAAGTGAAATTGATGTATGGCATCAATATTTGCTACAAATTCTCTCTGCCTCACACCATAATGTTTCACATGTACAGGACAGTGGTGAAAAATAAGAGACAACTCCCTTATTCTGCTCTTATCACGCGCCTTTTTAGACATTTTAAAATTCACATCCTTGCACCATTATGTTTGACAAACATTTCTCAAATGGTGATTGGTTTTTTACAAAAATGCGTTTCAAAGAGCTTAACAAGGTGTTTGAGCACATGAAGGAGAAGTCTCCCGTTAAAGCAAAACAAGACTTTGCTGCAGCCAAAAGGAAAGGCAAGGAACCCATGGATGCTTCAGCAAAGAAGAAGAGGACTCTCATCTTGCAGGATGAAGAGGATGATGATGAAATGACTCTTTTAGCCTTAAGAAACTTGAAGAGTTTTGTCAGCTTTCAAGAGACGAGAGTAGAGCCAGAAGAAGGAGAAAAAGAGAGAGAAAAGATAGAGAAGGAAGATGAAGAGACAAAGAAGGACGATGAAGAACAGAGGAGGACATAGGAAGAAAGAAGAGAAGAGGAAGAAGAAGAAAGAAGAAAGAAGAAAAGAAAGAGGACAAGAAAGAGAAGAAGAGAGAGACCAGGGTCAAGAAGACTCTTTTGAGCCAACTTTAGCTGTCTTATTGTCTAGTGACTCTGAGATGGTAGGAACTGGAACTGCTAACTCGCATCACTCTAAAGCTGAAGTTAAACAAAAAGAAATCTTCCTTACTCCACCTGAAGGTAACCAAACAGGGGGAGCTGTTGGACATCAAGGTATTTCTTCACCTATCTTTACTAGTGATGTGAGTCGTTCTACAGCAAATCCAGAGGATATGTATGCCTCTCATTATCCAAAAGCATCCACTCATAGTCATGATGGACAATCTGTTGAAATTCCATCCATTCTCAAAACTTCGGGAATTGACTCAGCTGGACCTAGTGTTGCAACAGAACAACCAGCAGACTTTTCGAGACTGCTAGAGATTCTATTGGATGTAAAGAAACAGCAATATGCTATGGGATATGAGATGCAGGATCTCAAGAACACTTTCATGGCCACTTTAGTTTCCTTACAAGATCAGTTACTTATGCTAAAGACTCAAGTGCAAGATCATGTGAAGGTTAAAGATTTCCAGCAATTGAGGGAGACCATTAGGAAGCTTGAGAAGACAATGAATTCCATGGGAGAATTCCAGCTTGTTCACCTACCCAAACAGCTTTGATTCTTTCTATTTTCAAACAACTCTTTTTTTTTTTTATTTATTCTCCACTTTTTGCTGTTGACAAAAGGGGGAGAAATTTGATGCAGATTTGACTTTGGTTTGGATTTCTGAATTTTGGACTTATCTTTTGTTTGGTTGTGGTTTGGACTATTTGATTTGATCTTTTAATGCTTGCAGTAACTTAGGCCATGATAATGATTATGGAAAGTATAGTTGTTTTGCAAGACTTACATGTTTTCTGTGGTTACAGGAATCGTTGCTATCCACATCATAATCTACTTATATTTTATGAGATATCGTGTTTTGCTTAAGTGTTGTTTTGCAGGACAAAAGTGTTCAAATCTGCGGGAAAGTTTTATCACCATAAAAAATTGGGAGATTGTTGGAGAAAACTTCCTTATTTGTTTTGAAGTTGACAAAACATTTCCATCAGTCTAGTCTAAAGACTTGCAGACTCTATTGTCAAAGTCTGAAGAACTTCAAACTTAAGATTTAAAGTCTGCCATCACTGATAGTTTCCAGACCGATGAAGAAAAGATTTATCCAATGAAGAAGACTTATCCATATGCGAGTATATCTTCAAGGATTTGGTTCGTACGGTTGAAGAAGATCTCACGACTAGAGATAGCATCTCGTGATCAGTTATTCTTATTGAAATCAATTCGAATAATTAGATCTGTTGATTGGTGAAGTATACTTGGAAGGTTCTACTTATGGAAACCTAGATCATGATTATATGGGCGAGCAAGATTGGTGGGCTATCATCACATTCCTTAAATAACTCGAGATCTCCCTAATTGATTCTGTTCAACGGATAGATTGGAAGAACTCCTTTGGAAAGTGCCAACGGTTATAAAGGCATGGAAAAGTATATAAGGAAGACGCTCAAGTTATCCGAATGTGTGCGTGAAAGAAAAATTCTAAAGTCTGAAGCTCCTAGTTCTTTGCTATTTCAATTGTTAAGCTTATATTGTACTCAAAAGAGAGATTAAATACTTGTGAGACCTTGAGAAAGTGTGGTAGAGTTTCTACACTGTGGAATCAAGGACGTGAGATTGTAAAATCTCTTTTGGTTCTTCTTGAAATCCAGCCAGTGAGCTGTTAGTGCGGGAGAGTGGACGTAGGCTTGGTCTAAGCCAAACCACTATAAACTTTGTATTTTAATTCTTTTTCCCTAAACTCTTTACTTTAATTCATACCCTTATATAACTGTTTATAGTCTTTTACATCTTCAGTCTATTATTCTCAAAAGATGAATTAATTTGTTACGTCTTGCAAAACCTTTTTAACACATATTCAGCCCTCTCTAGGTGTTCTTAGTAGCTCTATCAATGGCAACATATACCTTTTGGACGTAAATCCTGAAAATTCACAATGCCTTATTTCTATTCAATATGAAGCAAGTCTCTAGCATCGAAAGCTTGGTTATGTAAACATGAAGCAGATTGCCAAAATTTCTTCCAAGAAGCTGATTCGATAGCTTCCTAATTTGGCTTATCGGAAGTCTGAGTTATGCACTCCCTGTGTCTTAGGAAAACAGGTCAGAAGTTCTTTTAAACCAGTAAATCAGGTTTCTACTAGTCACGTTTTGTAGCTTCTCCCTATGGATCTTTTTGGGCTAACAAGAACTTAGAGTCTTGGCGGAAAGAAATATTGTCTAGTAATCGTGGATGATTATTCACGTTTCGCTTGAGTATTCTTTTTGGCAAACAAGTCTAAAACATTTTTATATTTTTCAAAGTTTGCCAAGAAAATTCAGAATGAGAAATGTTATGCTATTTCAAGCATAAGAACATATCATGGAGGTGATTTTGAATATTAGGATTTTGCAAACTTCTATGATGAATCTGATTTTTAACATGTTTTCTCTTCTCCATACACTCTAGAATAAAATGGGGTTGTGGAAAGGAAAAACAGATCTTTACGGAAGATAGCTAGAACTTTACTGATAGAAAGCAAAATTTGGTCTCGTTTTTGGGCAAAAGCAGTTTCTACTGCTTGTTATATAATCAACAGGGTATTTTTAAGACTTATTCTATATAAAAAAAAAAAACTCCCTATGAAGTATATAAAGGGAAGAAGTCAAATGTTTCCTACTTTCATGTCTTTAGTTGTAAGTGCTTTATTTTGAAGAATGCAAATGATCGATTTGGAAAGTTCGAGGAAAAATCAGATGAATGTTTTTTTCTTGGCTATTCAATGTCAAGAAAAGCTTATTGGGTCTTTAACAAGAAGACTCAATTTGTAGAAGAAACTATGAACATCGGGTTTCAAGATTATATGCAGAATCAACCAGATCAAATTCAACTTAAAGAGTCTGAACCGATTTCGGACTTAATAAAGTCTGTTTCCCCCAAAGAGGTTCAGTCTTCTAGAGTTTAGAAACAAGCAAAACAAGAAGATTCAAAATGAACAGAGGATCAACATATTGTCAAATCATATAGCAACTGGAAGCACAAATTAAGTCATCCCAAAGAACTCATCATTAACAAAATTGATGAAGGAATCCGCACCAGATCTAAAGGAAAAGAAGAATCCAGTGCATTATCACTTGTTTCTAAAATAGAACCAGAAGGAGTAGAAGAAACTTTGTTTAATGAAAGCTGGATAGAAGCTATGCAGGAAGAACTCAAACAATTTAGCATCAATGATGTATGGGAACTTATTCCAAAACCCACAGGCAAATCTATGATTGGAACAAAATGGGTATTTAGAAATAAGATGGATGAAAAATGTAAAGTAATCAAAAACAAAGCAAGACTTGTGGCAAAATAATACTCACAAGAAGAAGGGATAGACTACGATGAGACCTATGCACCAGTAGCAAGGTTAAAAGCGATTAGATTATTGCTTACTTTTGCTTGTTATCAAAATTTCAGGTTATTCTAGATGGATGTCAAAAATGCTTTCTTTACTGGATTCATTCAAGAAGAAGTCTATGTGGAAAAACCACTAGGATTTGAAGATCCAAGAAAACCAAACTCTGTCTATAGACTAAAAAAGGCATTGTTTGGTCTGAAGCAGGCACCACGAGCTTGGTATGAAAGGTTGAGTGAGTTTTAAATAGAAATTAGTTTTGAGAAAGGAAAAGTTGATACTACTCTATTTATAAAAGAGAAGGAAAAGATTTTCTATTTGTACAAATTTATGTAAATAATATAATTTTTGGTTTTCCTAACAAAAATCTTTGCAAGAAATTTTCAAGACTTATGCAAGAAGAACTTGAAATGCTGGGTGAATTTATATTCTTTTTGGGATTGCAAGTCAGACTATCAAGAAATGAATATTTATTAACCAAGAGAAATATGCCAAAGATATTATCAAGAAGTTTAGAATGGAAAATTGCAAAAGAACAGAAAATCCTATGTCAAGCTCATCAAAACTCGACAATGATGAAGGAGGAAATAAAATAGATCAAAAGCTATATAGAAGCATGATTGGTTCTCTTCTTTATCTCACCACCTCTAGACCTGACATTTTGTTCAGTGTGTGTATATGTGCTAGATTTCAATACGAAAAGAATCTCATCTAAGTGCTGTTAAACGCATCATCAAATTTATTGTGACTTTTCCAAAGCTGTGTCTATGGTATCCAAAATAAGGAAACTTTACTCTACTTGGTTATTCTGACGCTGATTTAGCCGGTTGTAAAGTCGATAGAAAGAGCACATCTGGCACATGTCAACTATTGGGGAAAATGTTGGTATCATGGTTCTCAAGAAAACAAAGTATGGTGGCTTTATCAACAGTAGAAGCTGAATATGTTGCTCTGGGAGTTGATGTTCTCAAATTCTGTGGATTAGACAACAACTAAGAGACTGTGGAATAGAAGAATCATACACAAAGATCAAATGCCACAACACAAGTTCTATCAACCTTACCATAAACCTAATTCTTCACTCAAGAACAAAGCACATTGAGATTCGTCATCATTTTATAAGAGGTCATGTCCATAATGGCGAGATTATGGTTCAATTTATTGATTCAAAGAATCAACTGGCAGATATCTTCACAAAACCTTTGGAGAAGAGCTTATTTGAGTTAATTCGCAGCAAGCTAAATATCATCTCTTCTCTCGATTAAAGTCTGAAGTTGATCAAACTTAGGACTTCAACTTGAGAAAGCTACTCCAGTATGAAAATTTTTCCAATCTAGGTATTTTATTTTTAGTATGTAAAATCTGAACAGGTATGATTATATTTGAATCATTGCTTGCCTATTTTATTTTTCGAAATTATTATTTTATTGCTAAAATTTGAATTTCAAATTTTTAGCAGTTACCTTTTTAAAATTGTTCTAAAAAGACATTTTTTTTTCTTTGTGGCAATTCATTTACCTCTTTCAATTTCTTTAAATACTTCAGAGTATTTCATTCATAGCACTTTCAAACCCTAATACCAAATCTCTCTCTCTTGATTTTTACTCTCAAAATCACTCTGCAAGTTTCTTTCACTCTTCCATTCGAACATGTCGTCGAAGTCCTCCAAGTCTGCATCAATGTTGTACCAGAGAAAATACTCTCGCAACACAAGTCGAGGTCCTCGGAACATGCTTGAAGGACCAACTCACTTTGATCTTACTGAAGAAGATTCTTCGCGGAATTCTCCTCATCACTCTACAGATGAGGAAGTTACACAAGAAGCAATTCCTATCAGCGTAATGAGGCCAAAGGTACTCTTCAAGCATTACACATTTTTGAAACAGGGTGAAAGTCCAATGACCTTTATCACTGACTTTTTGAAAGATAATGGGTATGGAAATGAAACCTTGTTTTTGAGAACAATGGAAAGACTAGGAATAATGCCAAAAGGAACGGCTGAAAAGGAATTTGTGAACTTTCCTTTTGATCCTTGTTTTGGGTCAGAAAGTTAGCCTAACAACAAAGATGATGATGAGGGAATTTTTACAAATTTCCAACCCCGAATGGGTGTGGCTACTGAGATTCCTGGAGAAAGAACGGAACTTTTTCACTCAAAAGAGCATAAAAAGGTTTATGCTCAAATGCTTAACAAATGAGTGATAAATCCACGCACAATGGACTTTGACTTTCTAGACTCTATAAAGGTTAACTTGAGGGAAATGTTAGCCAATCTTCAACTTAAAAAATTTTGTGCTGAGACAGGAAAAGCATATCCTGAGTTAACGGCGTATTTCTACTCAACTCTATCATTTCTGGATAAAACTCACATTCAGTTTACTGTTTGTGATAAAGTGTTTGTTGTGGATGTGGATATTCTAGGTGATATTTTGGGTGTAGAACGTAGTGGCTTTCTACCCATAAATGTTTCCATCAGTCAAACTACTCGATTTCTGGTGAAGGATAGATTGTTGAGTAGGAGTATCAATTACTCTCATATGCCAGTTTCAAACATTCTGCTGCACAAGATTGTTATCAATTGCATCAGACCCAAGGTTGCCTCCAAGACTGATGTCTCGAGATTTGAGGCAAAGATAATGTGGGCAATTTGCAATGGAATTCATTTTTCTCTACCACACACTATCTTTTTGCATATGTACAGAATTGTGACCAAAGAAAAAGGACAACTGCCCCACTTTGCCTTGATAAGAAGATTGTTTAGACACTTTCAGATCCAGTTGTCCTCTCAACTTTGATCAAGAACTCTCACTCCTATGGAGATAGGAATGAAGATGATTTCAAAAATGAGGCTGAAAGATCTGTCTAAGGTCCTGGATCTTTTGAAGAAAGAATCATCTAGTAGAATCAAGGAATGATTTATTGCTGCAAGGAAGCGAAAAGGAAAAGATGTTGTTCAAAAGACTTCAAAGAAAAAGAAGTCTATCCTTCTGCAGGACGAAAAGGAGGAAGATGAAGATCTGACAATTTTTCCCTTACTTTGCGCAATCTTCAAGGTTTTGTTGATTTTGAAGAGATGGAAGAAGAAAAAAGTGAACAAGAAGAATAAGAAGAAGAAGAAGAAGAAGAAGAAGAAGAAGAAGAAGAGAGTGATGTTGAAAGATCAGTAGATAAGGAGAATGAAGATGAAGATTCTGAAGGAGACACTGGTGCAACACCATTATCGGATGACACTGAAGAAAACAAGGAAAATACTGCATTTGAATCAGAGGACATTGAATAAGAAAAGAGATCTAGTGCTGGCAAGGAAAAGGTATAAGAAGGTGAAGTCTCATCTTAACCTGAAGGCACCAAAATAGGGGGAGACCATGAGAAAACTCCTTTAATTGCACCTACTACTAGTGATGGCATTAGTCGATCTCCTGCAGATGCTGAAGATGTCTTTGCATCTCATTTCCCTGAAGTTGATGTTGAAGAGGAAACTTTGAGTCAGGACAAGCAACAATCTGCACGCATTCAAGTTGATGTTCCTTCACTTTTAGATACTCCACAGATTCACTTTGCTGAAGCTAGTGCCCAAATTGACCCTAATGCAAACTATCCAAGGATATCCTTTTGGAGATAAAGGCACAGAAATATGACATAGAGGTTGAGATTTAAAAGCTACATACTGCTTTAAGGTCTTCCTCAGATTTTCTAACTGGCAAGGTACAATCTCTTGATACTCAGGTTCAGACTTTGAATCAACAGGCTTCGTAGACTGTAGCCAAAATGGAAAAATGTCTTTCAACAGTTTTTAGAGGAGACTATGCAGTCGCTAGAGGATTTTCAACTTGTTCGCGTTCTAAGACAGCCCTGAATGACTCCATCTTTTTATATCATTTTTTTAACACTTTTCATTCCTGATTATCTCTTTCTTTTTGTTGTTGACAAAAAGGGGGAGAATGAGAGTAGATTTAATGTTTGTTTGAACTTGGTTGTGTTTACTTATGATCTGCTGTTAACTTTTGTGGTTGTGGATTGAACTTTTGTAGTTCTTGAACTTTTGAACTCTAAATTATCATGTTATTACAAAACTTTTAAGACTAATGTGTTTTTTTTTTTTTTTTTTTGTGGATGTAGAATCAATGTCATTCGGTTCTATAATAACCTGTTCTTATTATAATCTGCATGAAAGTTTTGTCACTATAAAAAATGGGGAGATTGTTGGAGAAAACTCCTATCATATTTTGAAGTTGACAAAACTTTTCATTATGAAGAATACGAGACTTATGTGAAATTCGGGATAAGTACACTATCAATGCCAAAACTTGTGTACGTCGCTCACTTTGGTGACAAAAGTTTCTGTCGAATCACTTAAGTGCCAAATCGGAGGAAAAACGATTATTTTGGTGCCACCGGCGAAAGATTCCGGCCAAAATGATTACGTGTTTTAAAAAAAAAAAAACAATTGACAAGGCCTTTAAACGATGTCGTTTTCGATCCTCCTTAAGAAAACAACGTCGTTTTGCCATCCTACATGGATGGCCTCAAGGAAACGATGCCGTTTAGCTCACATGGGGATTGAAATTAGGGTTTCCGTTGCTTGGCCACCGTCGTTCGCTTGTCGTTGCTCGACTAGCATCGCTCGGCCATCGTCGCTCGACCACCATTGTAGTTGCTCGACCAGGTGAGCGAGAAGAGACTGAGATTGTTGCTCAAGCAATAAGTGGCAAGAAAAATCAGAGGCGAGGGCGGAGGAGGAGGAAGAAGATGGGTCGAAGGTGCCGTTGGTGCGCTACTGCTGCTGGTGTGTTGCAGGTGTCGTTGCTGGTGCGTTGCCGGTGCTGCTACTGGTGCCATGCTAGCGCCGTTGCTAGCGTGGGTCTTCGAGGAAGAAGAAGACAAAGACGAGCCTTCCCTCTCTCAATTTGGGGATTAGGATTTCTAAGTTAGGGGAAAGATGCCAAACGGCGTCGTTTTGATGTTTGAATGCTGACTCAACTCTCCGACGAGCCACGTCAGCTTCAAAAATTAATAAAAAAAGGCCACGTCGGATTTCCAGTCAATTTCATCGGCGTTGGCACTTAAGTGATTCGATAGAAACTTTTGGCATCAAAGTGAGCGCCGTACACAACTTTTGGCACTGATAGTGTACTTATCCCAAATTATTTCAAAGTCTATCTTTTATCAGAAGTCTGCCCCAGTCTGACAAAGACTCTGATTGAACTCAAGTGAAGAACAAAGACATAATCAGACTCGGGATTATTTTTCTTCAAGGTTTCTGTACAAGATATATCTGGCTTTCTGGTTGAAAATCTCGCTTACCTTTTTGGATATCATTGTTGAAATCAATCACAGAATGAAAAAAAAAAATCATTTTTGGAAGGTAAATTTATTTGGAAAGAATCTACTTATGAAAATCAAGATTCTGATTGTATGTGCGACCAGGATCATCTGATTTTCATCTCAATCTTCAAACGTCTCAAGATATCCTTGATTGATCTGTCCAATGAGTTGATTGTAAGAATTCCTCTAGAAAGTATCAATGGTTATAAAGGCATAGAATTCCAAAGTCTAAAGCTTCCCAAATCACTTATTCTTCCTATTATGCTCAAACTTGTATTCGAAAGAGAGAAAAACACTAAAGAGTGACTTAGTGAGAGCAATAGAGACTCTTCACCGAGAAGTCAATGTCATAAGGCTATAACACTCTTTTTCGATTCATAGTGAAAACTAGCCAGAAGGCTGTCAGCGTGAAAGAGTAAATGTAAGCTTAATCTAAGCCGAACCACTATAAATCTTGTGTTCATTTTCTCTTCCATGAACTCCTTTACTTTATTTGTTGTGATACCTTTTTGTGTTTCAAAATAATTGTTAAAGTCTGAATTCTTCTCCAAAGTCTGTTGTTCATCAGACTCGGTTTAAAAGTAACGTATTTTTATTGCATTTCGCAAAATCTATTTTCACACCTATTCACTCCCTCTCTAGGTGTTTATACTAGCACTTTCACCCTCCATGAAGACCCCATCAAATCAAATCAACTTTGTTTTGTAACACCACAAGATTTATGTCATAAATTCATAGTCATGGTGATTTTTGAATCGAGGGATTCGATTTAGAAGTTGAAAAAGCTATGGAATTACATGGAAATTATAGATTATGGATTTGATGGAAATCTCTTTCGATCTTGGAATGTAATGAAGGCTCTTATCGTTTGGAGTAACCGTTTAGTTGGAGAGAAAATATCAATCGGGTTTTCAAAAAGGATTAACAAGGTTGGTTTTCTAAGTTATTTCCAAAAACATCTGGTGTGAGTTTTGACATGGTCTATTTAAGGTAATGCTTAATATATCGTGTTTAGCACTACTTGATTTTCAATTTGTTTTAACAATTTGTCCATCCAACGTATTCATCCTCTAAAAGAGACTTTTTGCTATTGAGTAGGTTCTCTCCTTTGATCTTTTCTGTCTTTTTTCTTCTCCATGGTCCCACAGCAATTTCCTTGGAAATACAGAAGTCTTCGTCCTCATGCCAGCCAAAGTCATGAGCACGATTTTCTTGTATCTGGAAACCAACTCTTAGTGGGGACCGAGAAATGTGCTAGGCCAAACTAGAATTGACGTTCTTGACACTGCAAAGTTTTCAATGACTTTGACTTAAACCACAAGAAAATTGTTCAAATCTTTTTTAATTTATTATATTTTTACCAATTCAATCATGAACCTTTTAATTTTACCAATTGAGTTATAAATTTTTTCACGTTTTACCAATTGAATCCATCCAGTCAATTTTGACCAGCGTTCTAAGTGGCATGGCCAATGCTTATGTATAACTTTTTAATAATATCTCTTTCTCTTCTTTTTCTTTCTTTTTCTCCATTTTTCTTCCTCCAATTAGTCGTTGGCTTGGGCGATGGCTGGTGACCGGCCAAAGGAAACAACAGGTGAGGGTTGTGATGCCTAGTGAGGGTCCCATTGCTAAATCTCCCCGGGGGGGGGGAGGCCCCACGCCATCGCCAGTGGCCGGTGCTTCTTCTCGCTCTCCATTTTCAAACTTCTTTGTTGCGATTCTCCAATGGCGTAGGGGAAAAAAAAGGTAGAATGGAATTGGTAAAAAAAAATCAAACTCCAATTGGAACTAAATGGCAACACAAAAAGTACCAACACAATGACGATGAAGAGGAGGAGAAAAAGAGGAAGCCGAAGACAGAGACAAAATTGGTAACGCCTTCAAACTTGGATAGGCCCTTGTGAGAACCTTAAGTGCATCTACAAATTTCAAGATCATGAAGAACATAGGGGGATGGGAGCGACATTGCTTACTGGCCCTTGCTGGCCATTTGTGAGGTCACCCCTCTCCAAATCCAGGTGAGGATGACCCTCGTTAGTGGTTGCCTTTGGTCGGTTATTGGCCATCACGTAGGCTTAGCAATCGGCTAGAGGAAGAAGAATGGAGGAAAAAGAAAAGAAAAGAAAATTATTGAAAAATATAAAAATTGATCCACATCAGCGCCAATCGCGCCGTGTAAGACTACCAATGCTAACTAGATTATTATATTAATGATTTCTAACTAAAATCGGCCGAATGAACTCAACTGGTAAAATATAATAAGGTTTATGATTCAATTATCAAAATTAGAAGGTTTAGGAATAAATTAGCAAAAGTGCAATATGTTTAGAACTTTTTGACAATTTTCCCCTAAAACGACTATCTTTTGTAAGGATGATTATCGAGGTAGAGTACTCTACGTTGAGTTAGATTGGTCTCTCAAATGGACTCGTGGGATCTATCTTATCTATGGTTGAGGTGCATTAATTCACATTCATTTAGCACATCCAACTATGGCTTCAGTATGTTGATACCATGCTCTTGCACTTTGAAAACTTGCATGGAAAAAAAGAATTGCCCTACTAGTAGTAAGAGTATCTTATTATATTAGTCATGCCTCAATGGCTAAACCTTCTTTCACAAGAACATGGAGTGCTTATTAGTCTTTGATACCACTCCCACAGCTTTGGGATGAAACGTTTTAGGATGGCAATTAAGTTCAATTCGTACTTTTTTTTATGAGTTATAGCTCCAAATGCCACGGTCATGTCAAACTCTTCCGGCTTCCAATCAAAATGGTAGAGCAATTGAGCAACTGAAAGTTCAATATTAGTAATACCAAATGATATGTTGGGACACATCCTTTGACCCATACCAGAATTCTAAATAGGATAGGACTGAATAAGATATAATATAAAATTCATGAATTTTGCCGTCATGCCCTGAACCCTGGGTACGCACACATCCCTCGGCGGTCGATTAAAAATGTGACGTCCCATGACGTGTCATCGACTCATTCTTTTTATCTTTCGATTAAACGCATGCGGAAGCAAATTAAACATGTCATGCCCCAAACCTCAAGCACGAGAACATCCCTCGGCAGTTGACTGAAATTGCGACGTCCCAGAACGCGTCACCGACCCATTCATTTTATGCACATGCAAAAGAAAAATTTAACATATACTCTGACAACCAAAAAACACCGGGATAGTAGAAAGACATGCAACCATTTTTCACAAACCATACTTTATATACAAACCAGGTCAACCTTGCAAGTTATATATAAAGCTCTGTCTCCAAAAAGAAACTACCAAACAACCTACAATCCGGACCCTTTCATCTCGGGCTCTGGATTCTCCATCTTAGGGACCTGAAAATTTTAAACCACGACGGGGTGAAATGAAAATCTCAACGAGTCAACACCTTAAACCCCAATTAGGACGAGAATTTACTCAAAGGCAGCCTAAACAGGCGTCACACGCAAACTTACCTCGTCTCTGCACCTTCCACACTTTAGCTCATCACATATATCATTTGCATACAGCAAACGCATTTCATAACTGGAACACATCAATTCATCTTTCAATAAATTACAGAGGTCCCGATTATAAGGCCAAACCGTTATGACACGTCACATTCCGTGCCACACAATTTTGTCCCATAATTAGGCGCAACTATCTCGATCACTCAAGCGTGTCTCAGTTATTTACGACCCAATGGCCACGGCCAACTCAACAATTGGTGGTCATCCGGCATAACCGAGCGTCGTCCCACTCCGTCGGGCACGGCAACGTCTACATCTAGACGACATTCCATAAAAGAGTATCGGCCCAGTCTCCACTATGACCGGCATCCATTGACTTAGGGTATCCAAACTTAATCAGGCATCGTCCCACATGAACACATCAAGACATGTTTCGATAGTGACCACATGCACATTCATACTTGGCTAAGAACATTGTACTTTGCACTCAAATACTTCCATTTCAAATAATGGACGTGGCCAATTTTCTTCGTATTAAAAATTCCTAATAAAATAATTGTACGTGGTCACACATTCAAATTGAATCATAAAACGTGATACTCTCTCATTTCAAAATCCCACGATTTTATATCGTACATAAAATATTTTTGGCGTGAAAAACCGACACCCGGTATTTTTCTAATTAAATACCATAAAATCCAATTTTTGCAATAATAGTCCATAATAACGACCAAGCACTCAATTGTACAATTAAGCAATCAATTTCACATATACATACAACCATGACGATCAGCGTAAAATTCTACTAAATAGCTATCTCGTCACAATTTACTCTAATTAAAATTAAATAAATAAATTGTAATTAATTAAATAAATTGTAAATTATTTAAACTAAATCACTTAATTAATTTAAATAAGCTAACTGAACTAACCTAATTGAATTAATTAAACTAATATAACTAGGCTAACTACATTAATCTAATTAAGCTAACTAACCAACCCAACTAACCACCTAACTAACTAGTTACACTAACCAAACTAATCTAACTAGGCTAGTTCATCTAACTAAGACGAACTAATCCTTAATTAACACTAATCCACCTACTAAGTGCAATTAACATTCTAATTTGTGATTAGGCAGTTAACTCATCGTATTAGGGCGGTAACGGGTTCATGGTGACGGCGGTGTGAAGGCGGCCAAGACTTGAGCCTACGGCGTCTCCAACGAAGGACTAACTAGGGTTGAAAAAGGGCAAGGAGGCTCACGGCTGAAGGGGGAGTTGGGTTCTAGTTGTTGGATCGCAAGGCTAAAGCGATGCGGTTGAACCGGTGAGCTGGACGGACCTGAGCTGGACACGGGCAATTGGTCGAGCAAGGCTGGTTGCTAGCTGTGGCTATTGGTTAGGATGGACTAGCTGGATGGGCGGCAAAAAAGTCGAGACAGTGGCTGAGGGCAAGCTAAAGGTGGTTGAGCGGGCGGCAGGATTGGCGGTTGTGGAGCAGTGGCGGTGCTAGCAGCCAAGCAGGGGTTGGCGGTGTAGTGGTCGCTGGATTGGACAACGCGGGGCTGACTAGCTTTGAGTTAGTGGCTAGTGGTTTCGAGGGAATGAAAATGAAGAAGAATTGAGGAAGAAGAAGAAGGCAAAAGCAGGAGGGGTTCTCGGCCAGGAGGGATGCGCATAAAGAAGGGGAACAAAGGGGAAAGAAAGTCCACCAAGCAGCCAATTAGAAACCATGGAAAATATCAAGCACTTGAATGTTCTTGCCCCTAAAGTTTTCAGCCACAATGTCAAAGGACCCTCCAATGGCTAATTTTCCCCTCAAATCTCCACAAACAAAACAATTTTGGTGGCCAAAAATGCCTCCCAAGCTTCCCAAGCTGCCCATACGAATTTCTTCTCAATTTCCAATTTGTTGAAATTGATTTTTCTGCAAAATTCCTGGCTCGATGGAATTTCTTCAAAAGATGAAAAATGTCCCAAAAATAAATTGTGACACACTTAAACGTTCGATTCCTAAAATCGAGTTCAAGTTTGTGGTTAAAATCGACCAAACGCGATTTTAGTACAACCTAACCTACCGGATAGCTTTTAGGGATTTTAATGCGTTTGACCCGTGATCGATAATTTTCGATCCACATTTGTGCATCTCGGACTTGTAGATGACTCTTGGTTGTCGTAAAATTCGCAAGATTTCAATTACAGACACCGAGTATAAAATTGATAGAAAATCGGGTTAGTGCCATTCGACGCTAATTTTGTAATCATGCAAAATCACTTGCAATTCAATTACATGATTTTATCGAATCGACCAATATCCGATCAAAAATCAATTATAACGGTATTGTATTGACTCTTGCTGATTATCACGGTTGGGTAGTCAATTTCCAATCAAATTCTTGAGTCTGCTGTGTTTATATCTCTTAACGGCTTCACCTAATAGATTTGTTAACTCATGAGTGGCCAATTCAGAGAAAAAGGACCATAGGCGCTTGACGAAATGCCCATTTCATATTATTGAGACAAGGTTGAAATTCAAGATGTCACAACTCTTCCCCTCTTATAAAAATTTCGCCCTCAAAATTTAAACCATTACAATTATTCTTCAAAAAGGTAGGGGTATTGACGTCTCATCGATTCTTCGCTTTCCCAAGTCGCTCTTTTTGTTTCATGGTGTTGCTAGACCACTTTGACCAAAGAGATCGTCTTGGTGCGCATCACTTACTCATTCTTATCCACTATTTGAACTGGTTTCTCCACATACGACACTCTGTCGTCCACCTGTAATTCTTTAAAATTTAGCATAAGGGTCAGGTCAAGTTCATACTTCCTCAACATTGACATGTGGAAGACATCATGCACTTGTGCAAGTCTCGACAACAACGCAAGACGATACGCCAAAGTCCTAATTCTTTCCAAAATCTCAAAGGGATCAACGTACCTCGGACTTAACTTTCCTTTTCTTGCCAAAGTGCAAAGTACCCCTTATCGATGACACTTTTATGACGACTTTGAGCGGTCTTAAGTCTTTCTCAAATAACTTTGACGGCGTCGACTGACTATTGGACTAACTCAGGGCCCATAATCTTATGCTCTCCAACTTCATCCTAACAGACTGGAGTTTTGCAGGCTCTGTCATACAACACTTCAAAAGGTGCCATCTAGATGCTCTGCTGATAACTGTTGTTGTAGACGAACTCAACTAGATGAAGTTGTTCCTCCCAGCTTCCTTTAAAGTCTAACACACAAGCTTGCAGCATGTCCTCGAGGGTTTGAATCGTCCTCTCAAACTAGCTATCCGTCTGCGGATGATAGGCCGTACTGTACTGCAGCTTCGTTCCTAATGCAGTCTGTAAACTTTTCCAAAAAGCAGCTGTAAACTTCGAGTCTCAATCAGATGTAATTGTCACTAGCACTCCATGCAGACGAACTATCTGTTGCGTGTACAACTCAACATATCTGTCCAATGCAAAGTCCTTTCATACAGCGATCAAGTGAGCAGACTTCATCAATCTGTCAACTACAGCCCATATAGAATCATTACCTCGCTAACTCCTTGGTAACCACATCACAAAGTCCATTGTGATATGTTCCCATTTCCACTTGGGAATCTCGAGAGGTTACAAAAGTCCTCCAAACTTGCGATGTTGCGCTTTCACTTGCTGGCATGTCAGACTCTTGGCGACATGTTTGGTGATATCCGCCTTCATACCGGTTCACCAATAGTGTTGACGCAGATTTTGATACATCTTTATACTGCTTAGATAAATGTTGTAGCTGCTATAATGAGCTTCTGACAAGATCTCCTCCTTAAGCTCTACATCGTTAGGTACACACAATCGCCCACGAAACTTTAGTATCCCGTCTTCAGAAACTTGAAAATTAGCCTTTCTCTTTTCTGCGTCATCTTGCAAAATTTTCTAGATCTCAGGATCTATCAACTGCAATGTCTTGATTCTAATCTGCACTTCCGGTTCAATTCTAAAGGTGGCCATAAGACTTGAAATGTAGCCTACCTCAAATTTGAAAATCGAATCTTGAGCTCCTTCGACTAAGATCCACTCCTGAATCACCATCTGTGCAATCAATGACTTTCGACTCAACGCGTCTGCAACTTTGTTAGCTTTTCTAGGATGATACAGGATGTCACAGTCATAATCCTTGAAAAGTTCCATCCAACAACACTGTCTCATATTCAACTCTTTCTGAGAGAATAAGTATTTTAGACTCTTTCTCCGCATAAGTAGTGTCTCCAAATCTTCAGAGTGAAGATAATCACTGCAAGTTCTAAGTCATGTGTGAGGTAGTTCAACTCAGAGTCCTCAGCTGACGAGACGCGTATGCAACCACTCTTCCATGTTGCATTAAAACACAACCTGGTCCTTTAAACGACGCATCACTAAAGATCTCATACCCTCCAAGACCAGACGGAATCGTCAACACGGGTGCGGTAGTCAACTTTTTCTTAAACTCTTGGAAACTACGCTTACACTTATCCGTCCACACAAACTTCTCTTCCTTCTTCAACAATTGAGTCAGAGGCATGGCTATTGTAGAAAATCTTTCCACAAACCGTTTGTAATAGCCTACCAATCTCAAGAAACTTCTAATCTCTATCATTGTCGTCGGTTTTAGCCAATTGATCACTGCTTCAATTTTAGTCGAGTCCACAGAAATCTTCACCAGAAATCACATGACCTAAAAAAGCCACACAAGTTAACCAAAACTCGCACTTATGGAATTTAGCGTACAGTTCGTGTTTTTGCAAAGTTTGAAGAACTGTCCTTAAATGCCTTTTGTGCTCCTCTGGACTTCTCGAGTACACTAGAATGTCATTGATAAACACGGTCACGAACTGATCCGGATACTCCTTGAATACACGATTCATCAGGTCCATGAAAGCAGCTAGGCGTTGGTCAATTCAAACGGCATTACGATAAATTCATAATAGTCGTAACGCGTATGAAAAGATGTCTTCGGTATATCCTCCTTCTTGATCTTTAGCTAATGGTAACATGTCCTCAGGTCGATCTTGGAAAATATCGATGCTCATTGTAGCTAGTCAAACAAGTCATCAATCCTTGGCAATGAATACTTATTCTTGATCTCACTTGGTTGAGTTGCCAATAGTTGATGCAAAGACGCAACAAACCATCTTTCTTCCTTACAAACAGAACTGGTGCTCCCTAAGGTGATGCACTTAGACGTATAAATCATTCGTTTAACAACTCTTGCATCTACACTTCAGTTCCTTCAACTCTGATAGCGATATTCGGTAAAGAGCCTTAGAGATTGGCTCCGTCCCTAGGGCCAACTCAATCACAAACTTGATCTCCCTTTTTGGGGGCAAACTAGGTAATTCTTCAAGAAACACATCAGAAAACTCTTGTACCACGGCGATATCATCTATCTTCGGCTCCTTAATTATCGTATCCACCACAGTTGCCAAATAACCTTGGCAACTCACATCTAGCAAACGGGTTGCCTCAAACAACGAGATTAAGGTAATTGAGGGTCCTCCTCGACTCACAATGAACTCAAAACTTTCACCCGCTAACAAGTTAAACTGAATCGATTTACGATAACAGTTTATAATAGGTCATTGCTTAGTGAGCCAATCCATACCAATGATCACCCCAAAGTCAAACATGGCCAGGACAATCAAATCTATCATTTCCTTTCGCTCACCAATTACTAACTTGCAACCAGAACAACCTACTGCAGATAACACCTTATCTTTTAACGGGGTGGATATGCTAATGACTGTCCCCAACGATTCTAGACTCAATCCTACCAACTTAACATACTGATAAGCAATAAATGAATGCATAGCTCCAGGGTCAAATAAAGCATAAGCAGCATCGTCATTCAGCGAGATCGTACCTGTGACCACGTCTGGTGAGTCTTTTGCCTCCCATTAGGTGACAACATACACCCTGCCTTATGCCGAAGGCCTGTTCATCATCCCCTATTGTGTGTTCTGTGATGCACTCCTTTGGTTCCGATCGGCGATGGTGACAATTCTGATCCCATAGGCTTACGCGGACAGTCTCTAATCCGGTGGCCATGTTGGCCACATCCAAAGCAAGCTCCTGTCCTTGTAAAGCACGGAGTTGATCCATGTCGTATCCCACAGAAATGACACACGCCATTCTAGTTAGGTGCTGACTTTCTAATCCCACCCTTTCGGTTAGGCGGAACAGGATACCTTCCTCTTGACATTGGCTTCTTCCCGAACCGATTACCATCTCTGTTGGACCTGAACCGTGATCCAGATGCGGCGGGTCGTTCGTTCAAGTTTCTCAATCAACTATGCCCTTTCATATAAATCATTGCAATCCTTCAAATTAAATGGCACCAGTGGATCCTTTATCTTCGGTCGTAGTCCATCTCGGAATCTCCTTACTCTGTCTACTGGATCCTTAATCAGTTTGGGGGCGTATTGGGACAATTCGGCGAACTTTGCCTCGTACTGATCTATCGACATCAGACCTTGACGAAGACACTGAAATTCTGCCATCTTATGTTCTTTGGCTCAGTCAGAAAAATACTTTCCATTAAAGACTTCCATGAAGGCATTCCATATTGGAACCGTGCTTTTGGGAAACACTCTTCCTCTAGTGGCCCTCCACCAGGTGCTTGCATTTCCCTACAACTAGTTAACCGCCAGGACTACCTTGTCTTCCTCAGAGCACCTCAGCAGTGCGAAGACTTTTTCTAACTCGTAGATCCAGAGGGTTACAACTTCAGGATCACCTACTCCTGAGAACCTCGGCAGGTTCAGCTTTAGAAATTGCTCCACTAATTTGTGCATCGGTCGCTCCTCGATTACATTCCCAGGCAGGACTTCAACAAGTGCAATTGCAGCAGCGGCAACAACATTGGCAGTGGCAGTGGCAGCGGCAATGGCGACAGCTTGATTTTGAACTTGCTGTCCCATCATGTTCCCCAACGTCTAAAGCGTCTACCGATCTCATCTATTCTAGGATTGTTGGGTGCTGCTACACCAATACTAGCCTGTGGCGGTACTTTTTCTCTCTCATTGGCCTGAGCCGGCACTCTACCTCGAGTACCGACCCTAGTCGGCGTCCTACCCCTAGTGACAAACGCGACAATCCTCTTCCGAGGAGTCTTTTGCTCCATATCACTTATAATACAAATTCTTTATAGAACTTGCTTCCCAATTCCACACAAAATTAGAAGTCTGAGCGACCCACACAAATAGTCAATCAATCAATTACAAGTGTCAGCATAAGGAAAAAGTCTTTTTTACTAACTATCCCAAAACCCATCACACATTATCACTCCATACACTAACCAGCTCTGATACCACTTCGGGCAAGGATGTCACACCCCGAACCTCGAGCGCGCGAACATTCCTTGGCGGTGCTAACCCATTCATTTTATGCACATGCGGAAGAAAAATTTAACATATACCTTGACAACCAACAAACACCAGGATAGTAGAAAGACATGCAACCATTTTTCACAAACCATACTTTATATACAAACCAGGTCAACATTGCAAGTTATATACAAAGGTCTATCTCCAAAAAGAAACTACCAGACAACCTACACTTCTGACCCTTTCACCTTGGGCTCTAGATTCTCCATCCCGGGGACCTAAAAATTTTAAATCACGATGGGGTGAGATAAAAATCTCAGTAAGTCAAAACCCTAAACCCTGATTAGGACGAGAATTCATTCAAAGGCAGCCTAAATAGCCGCCACACACAAAATTATCTCATCTCTGCACCTTCCTACACATTAGCTCATCACATATATCATATGCATACAGCAAATGCATTTCATAATTGGAACAAATCAATTCATATTTTAAACAATTACAGGGGTCTCAATTATAAGGCCAAACCGTTATGACACGTCACATTCTGTGCCACACAATTTTGTAACATCATCAAATGCGTCTATCTCAATCACTCAAGCGTGTCCCAGTTATTTATGACCCAACAGCCACGGCCAACTCAATAATTGACGGTCATCTGGCATAACCGGGCGTCGTCCTACTCTGTCGGGCACAACAACATCTACATCTGGACAGCATTCCAAAAAAGAGCATTGACCCAGCCTCCACTACGACTGGCATCCATTGACTTGGGGCATCCGAACTTAATCAGGCATCAAGACAGGTTCCGATAGTGACCACACGCACATCCATACTCGGCCAAGAACATCGTATTTTGCACTCAAATACTTCCATTTCAAATAATAGACTTGGCCAATTTTCTTCGTACTAAAAATTTTGGTAAAATAGTTGTGCATGGTCACACATTTAAATTGAATCATAAAATGTGATACTCTCATTTCAAAATCTCATGATTTTATATAGTACATAAAATATTTTTAGCGTCAAAAATCGACACCCGGTATTTTTCTAATTAAATATCATAAAATCCATTTTTTGCAATAATAGTCCAAAACAACAACCAAGCACCCAATTGCACAATTAAGCAATCAATTTCACATATAAATACAACCATGACGATTGGTGTAAAATTCTAATAAACATCTATCTTCACATAATTTACTCTAATTATAATTAAATAAATAAATTGTAAATTATTTAAACTAAATCACTTAATTAATTTAAATAAGCTAAACGAACTAACCTAATTGAATTAGCTAAACTAATCTAATTAGGCTAGCTACATTAATCTAGTTAAGCTAACTAACCAACCTAACCAACCACCTGACTAACTAGTTACACTAACCAAACTAATCTAAGTAGGCTAGTTCATCTAACTAAGACTAACTAATCATTAATTAACACTAATCCACCTACTAAGTGCAATTAGCACCATAATCTAAGATTATGGCGTTAACTCACCAAATTAGGGTAGGGCGGGTTCACGACGGTGGCGGCGCAAAGGCGGCCAAGACCCGAGCCTAAGGCGTCTCCAACGGAGGAGCAACCACGTCTGAAAAAGGGCAAGGAGGCTCACGGCTGAAGGGGGTTCGAATCTGGTTGTTGGACCGCTAGGTTGAAGCGACGCGGCTAAACCAGCGAGCTGGACGAACCTGAGCTAGACACGGGCAGCTAGTTGAGCAGGGCTGGTTGCTAGCCACGGCTGTTGGTTGGGACGAACCAGCTAGACAGGCGGCAAGGAAGTCGGGACAATGTTTAAAGGCAAGCTGAAGGTGGTCAAGCGGGGAACACTCAAATGTAGGATTGTGGCTAAAGACTTTATGGGCAAGAACACTCAAGTGCCATGCAAAATATCAAGCACTTGAGTGTTCTTGCCTGTAAAGTCTTTAGCCACAATGTCAAAGGACTCTCAAATGGCTAATTTCCCCTAAAATCTCCACAAACAAAGCAATTTTAGTGGCCAAAAATGCCTCCCAAGCTGCCCACACGAATTTCTTCTCAATTTCCAATTTGCCGAAATTGATTTTTTCTTAAAATTCCTGGCTCGACAAATTTCTTCAAAAGATGAGATGATATCCTAAAAATAAATCGTAACACGCTCGAACGTTCGATTCCCGAAATCGAGTTCAATTTCGTGGTTAAAATCGACCGAATGCGATTTTAGTACAACATAACCTACTTGGTAGCTTTTAGGGATTTTAATGCGTTTGACCATGGTCGATAATTTTTTATCCGCGTTTGTGCATCTTTGACTCGTAGGTGCCTGTCGTAAAAATCGGAAGATTTCAATTATGGACACCGAGTATAAAATCAATAAAAAGCCGGGTTAGTGCCGTTCGATGCTAATTTCGTAATCGTGCGAAATCACCCGCAATTTAATTGCATGATCTTGTCGAATCGATATATATCCGATCAAAAATCAATTATAACGGTGTCGTAATGACCCTTGCCAATTATCATGGTTGAGTAGTCGATTTCCGATTGAATTCTCGAGTTTGCCGTGTTTATATTCCTTAATGGCTTTACCTAATAGGTTAGTTAACTCATGAGTGGTCAACTCCGAGAAAAATACCATAGGCGCGTCAACAAAATGCCCATTTCATATTATCGAGACATAATCGAAATTTAGAATGTTGCAAAACAAACACCTAGCCAATAAACAAGCATAGGGATAGTAAAACACGGCAAACATTGCCGAAAACAACATATTCATTTTTCAACTGTTAACCCTAGAAAGTTTAGTACTTACAAGCCTTTCCATGGCCATTTCCTATCAACCCTCTCAAAAACCTCAGGGATTAGGGTCAACCTACTTCACTAATGGCAGGGCCAGCCATAAGGTGTCACATCTCGCACCCACCGCATCCATACTCAGCAGATCTCCATGCTATAGCCCTAAAAAATGTTAACCACGACGGGGTGAGATAAAATCTCAGCGAGTCAAAACCCTAAACCCCAATTAGGACACAAATTTGCCTTGAAGGCAGTCCTAAACACGCACCATACAAAACTCACATCGCCTCGGCGCATCCCTACATATTAGTGCATCACATATGCATTTATAGATATCACAAGCACAATTAATAACCGGAACACATCATTTTCATATCTCAAACAATCATATGGGTCCCGATTATAAAGTAAAATCGTTATGACACATTCCATACCGTGCCACATAATTTTGCCCCATAATCAAGCGTAACTATCACAATCACTCAGGCGTGTTCCAATTATTATGACCCATTGGTCACGGTCAACTCAACAGTCGGCAATCATCTGGCATAAACAAGCATCGTCTCACTCCGTCAAGCATGGCAACGTCTAGAACCCCTGCCTAGATGGCGTTTCACACAGGAGCTTCGTTTCAAAATCCTTCCGCAAACGGCAACATCTAGCATCCTCCGCCTAGACGACATTCCACACAGGAGCATCGTCCCGTGTAATCATACGCATCAGGACGGGTTCACTTAATGACCACACAAGCACATACTTGGCCAAGAACACCATGCTTTGCGTTCAAATATCTCATTTTCATATAATGAACTTGGCAACTTTTCTTCGTATTAGAAATCTCGATAAAAATAATCGTGCATGGTCACGTAATTAAAAGCGAACCGTCAAATCTGGTACGCTCCTATTTTGAAATTCTATAGTTTTATATAGTACACAAGAATTGGTGTCCAAAAACCGACACCTGGCATTTTTTCCATTTAAAAGGCCATAAAAGCAAGTTTTCTACGAAAAATCAATAACTACCATCAAACAATCAATCGCATGTCATATTACATAGAAACCATCAAAATCACGCATAATGTCATCATATAGCCAAGAACACAAAAATCCCTTTTCAAAAATCAACTTGGCAACTCTTTTCTTTTCTTTAAAGCTTTCGAAAATAAATTCGTATGGGGTCATGTATTTGAAATCAACCCATCAAACTTTGCACGCATCTAATTTCAAACCTCCCGGTTTTATTGAGAACATAAAATTTGGTGTCCAAACCCGACACCATATTTCTTTTCTAATTCTTTGTCCAACCACCCTTTTTTAGAACAATCTTTAGTAACCTCCTTTTTTTTTTTGTCCAAAACTTTTAGAAATAAATTCGTAGGTGCTCACATACTCAAAATTAATCTGTCAAACTTCACACACACCTAGTTTAAAATCTCATTGTTTTATTGAGCAAATAAGATTTGGTGTCCAAACCCGACACCTCATTGTTTTTCAATTTAAAAGCCTATAAGGCCATTTTTTGCAATAATAATAGACAACCGACATAAAGCAATCAATCTCATCATGTCACGCATAAGTTGTTAGCATGCCAAAATCACTCAAATCACAAACATATGTTTTCCAGCAGGCGAGACACCAAGAACAACCACAAGACTACAATCAGCCCTAATCGACAGAGACCGGGTCCACTCACGCGTCTCCAAGATAAATTCCAGAAACATAATCAAACGAGTTTAGAAAATTCTCAAATTTGAATATGTTACAAAGGACACTTAAAAAAACACTTTTTATGCAGACACCTTGACCCAAATCTTTCTGGAATGAGAGTAGTAAATCACTCAAATCGTTACCAAAACTGTGTTTGTGTCCAAAAATTATGTTTTCCAAAACTAGCTTAGTTCGAGATCTAAAACCTGTTTGTTTGATCTTAAATGTGAATATGTTAAACTAAAAATGTGATGAAAAACTTTTGTGCATAAACTCTTTCAAAAATTGAACCCACAGTTGATAAAAATCCTTTCAATACCAAAATGTCACTGGTTTCGGTGCAAATCGAGATTTTGTTTTGCATGAAATGAAGTTGAAATCTTGTTCTTTTCAATTCATAAAATCTTAAGTAAAATATATGTTATAAATGAAGATGTTTAGAATATTTTTCAAGAATGAAGTAACCTCAAGATCGTAGCACATTTTGACCCACGAAAATGGCAAACGGCGAATGTCTAGTAATCAACTCTGCAGAGAAATCCACTCGATTGAGCTAAACCAACTTAATTAACACTAATCCTTCTTAGCACTAATCTAACTATGATTAGCATTAATCTAAATAAGCTAATTAACACTAATCTAACCAAGCTAATTAACACTAATCTGACCCCCTAAGCGCAATTAACAACCTAATCAAGGATTAGGGAGTTAACTCACCAGTTTAGGACGACGGCAGGCTCACGGCGACGGCAACGCGACGACGGTGAGAACCCGAGACAACCGTGTCTCCAACGAAGCTCAACCGGTAAAGGAAACAACCTAACAAGCTCTCGGCTTTAAGGGTGGTTCGGTTTTGAAGCTGTTAGTTGGGGCTACAGCTTGCGGTGGTTGTGGAATGCTGGGTGGTGTTCCAGCTGACGTTGGTGGAGGTGGGCTGGAAGCATGACGCTGTTGGTGGCATTGTGACAGTAGAAAAATGGAATGAAATGGAGCAAGGGGGTTGGCGTTGTGGTGGCTGTGAGGTTGGACTTTGGTGAGGGCATGATGGTGGGTGAGTGATGTGGCGGTGGTGTTGTGGCGGTGGTGTTGTGGTGGCAGCAAGAAGATGAAGGAGCTGCTGGCGTGGGATGGCAACAACAAATGGAAGAGAACAAAACTAGGTCAAGAGGGAGAGATGATATAGCTAGTACGAGTACCTAGAGGGGGGTGAATAGGTATATAAAAGATTTTTCTTGATGATTGCACAATACTTAGACAGTTGAAGGATTTGCAACAAATAATAATCAACGTAAGACTCGAGTAAAGGAAAGAGAGAATTGAACACGCGGTTTATAGTGGTTCGGCTTGATTCAAGCCTACGTCCACTCTTCTGCACTGGCAGCCAATTGGCTGGATTCCACTATGAACAAAGAGATGTTACAGCATTGATCTTCCTTGATTTCTAGGTGTAAATGATCTACCACACTTGCTTAAGGTATCACCAAGTATAGACACTCTCTGTGTATACAATTTCGCTCAGAATGAATCGACTAATAATCAAGGTGCTTCAGACTCTGGAATTTCTCTATCGATCACCTTACTAACACAACTAGAATGTCTTCCTTTTTATACTCCTTTATGCCATCATACCATTGGCACTTACAAAAGGAATTCCTTTAATCTACCCGTTGGACGGAATCAATCAAGAAGATCATTCGAGCTATAAAAGGAACCTGACGATAACCCATCAATCCTGTTCGCCCATATAATCAGAATCTTGGTTTCCAAGAATAGAACATTCCAAGAATATTTCGTTGACCACCGGATCTTCAATTGATCTAGATACAAACAAAAGAATCCGATATTTTTATCCAACCAAGAGATATTCTCCAAAGGATAGGATTGAATCCTCAACCATATACTTCGGCTCTGGATTTCCTTCGTCACTGGATCAAAAAGACTATCAATGAGAATAGTTTTGAGTCTTAAGTCTTGAGTCTTGAGTGTTGAGTCTCGGTGATTAGAAAGTCTTCGACTTTAAATGACATACCTGCAAATATCCAGACTAGACTGATAGAAACGATTTGTCAGCTTCAAAATATTCTAGAAAGATTTCTCCAACAATCTCCCCCTTTTTGATGGTGACAAAACTTTCATGTAGATTTGAACAACTTTGACTTGCAAGAACATTTCACAAGCAATATGGCTATCTCATAAAGATTAATAAAACAACCAGACTCTGCATCCACAGAAAATTGGTTAGTCTTTCATGAGTAATACCATATAACAACACTTGATATAAATGCAAATAATCAAGCATCAAAATCCACAGCCAATTCAGTCAAATTCAAGTTCACTCAAGTCAAGTCATACTAAAAACAAACATAACCACAAAAACAAATTTAAAGTCAAAGTTTAAAGTTGGTTGGTTCTCCCCTTTTTGTTATCATTTAAAAAAGGTGAGAAATGAGTCAGGTTTGCTTGGGAATGCGCACAATATAGAAGTCTCCCATCGACTGGACTATGCCTTCTAGCCTCTTCAAGTCTTCCCTTAGATGAGCTACCTCCTCTCCTTTTGGCATTGGCTTGAAGTTGTAGAGCTAGGTCTTTCATTTTGTCCTCCAGGGTAACTGAAGATGCTTGTCCAACATTCTTCATGGCTTGAATTTCACAGTCTAGAGCATATATTTGGCCGTCTGTGTACTTGCATTTGCTTTCTCGGATGGAGTGAATGCAGACGATGGCGCTTCTGTATAATCTTGCAGATTTGGTGTTGACGTATCGTGTCCTTCTTCAGGCAATTGAGAAGCCTGAAACTCTTCTGGATCTGCTGGAGATTGTCTTAGACCTTCACTATTGGTAGCATGAGGTGTGGACCTTTCTTGCTCGCCAACTCCCCCTGTCTCTAGGACATCAAAAGGGGAAGAGTGATGATCATGTTCTTCTGTATCTTGATTCCCCTTCTCTCTAGATTCAGCTGCAGACTTTTCTTTCTCTTCTTCTCCTTCTTCTTCAGCTTCTTTCTCCTTCTCTCTTTGCTCTTCTTCTTCTCTGTTCTTGGCTTGCTCCTTTTCTTCTCTCTGTTTCTTCGAACTTCTGTCGATTGAGGTACAGAACATCTAGTCCTTATCAAGGCAGTGATTGTGAGATCTTCCTCCTCATCTTCATCCTCTAAGATGAGAGTTTTCTTCTTTTTGGATGAGGCACCAATGGCCTCCTTCCCTTTTCTCTTTGAAGCGAGCATGCTGGAGTCTTCACTCTGAATTTCTCCATTGCCTTGGAAAGTTCTTTCAGATGCATCTTCGTCAACATCTTCAAACCTACCACCATCTTATCGCACAGTCGAACACAAAGTGTATGTGGCGGTTCAATATTCATGTGTCTGAAGATCTTGGTCACCAGACCTGGATAAGGCAATTGACCCTTGTCCTTCGACATTGCTCTGTACATGTGAAAGAGAATGATGTGAGGAAGAGAGAACTTCATCCCTGAGTTAATCGCATACATCAATTTTGCCTCGGAATTGGACACATCAGTCTTTGATGTAGACTTGGGCCTGATGCAATTTATCATAATTTTGTGCAGCATGATATTGATTGCATGCATCCTTGAATAGATGATTCTTCCCTCTAAATCTCTCTTTTTGACAAGTTCCAATGAGGCACGAGCAACTGAGACTTTGATTGGTTGATAGCGTCCTCGTTCAACTCCAATTATGTCCGCTAACATGTCCACGTCTACCACATGGTCTTGGTCTCTAACACTGAATGATAAGATTCGAATAGAAGTATGCTGTTAATTGCGCATATCCATCTGTGGTATCTGTGCAAAAATGTTCCAGTTGAAGCAGATTGAACTTCTCCCTTAAATTCACATTAACGGCATCCAAGAAATCAAAATCAACACTCCTAGGGTTTATCACCCCTCGTTTCAGCAGTCTGAAGAACAAATTCTCTTGTTCCTTCGATTTAAACAACTCCATCATTTTTCCCTTCACCCTTGCAGCAACACCCATTCTAGGTTGAAAATCATTGAACATTTTATCATCATCATTCCCATCAGTCGGATTTGGTCCCGACATACGAGGGTCACTTGGAATGTTCGCAAGTGCTTCCTCAGCCTTTCCCTTGGGAGCAATTCCCAAATCTTCCATTTTTTTTTTTCAGAAAGATATACTTATTCCCATAATTCTTATCTTTAAGAAAATCATCCATGTAGTTCAATGGAGTCCCAGTACTTTTCAACGCACGGTAGAGTTTGTAAATATAAGAGGGTTTTTGGACTCTTACAGGTTCTGCGTCCTCAATTATCTCTTCCTCCGGTTGTTGACCCGCACCTTGTGGGGTAGATGGCGTTGAGTGACGTGGTGGAGAGTGAATCGGGCTCTATTGCTGACTTGATAATTCTTCCTCTTCAATGAGATCGAAATGGGTAGGTCCCTCATTCATTCTCTGTGATCCCCTGTTCGCGATTCTTGAAGACTTTCTTGAAGAAGACATCATTCATTGTCGCTGAAAGATTCCTTTACTTGCTTTCCCAAGAAAAGATGACAACTTTCTCGAAGATGAACACGAAGTAGAAACCAGATTGGGAGGAGAATGCCTTTTAGGGTTTTGAAGATTGGGTGAAAAAGAAAACTGTGTATATAACTCAGTTTTGAAGAGGGAAGTTCAATCGGCACAAGGAAAGTGTACGAACACTTCTTTTTGAAATCATTAACTGCCAAAATTAATCCTTTTGAAAAGACAAGATTTCATTTTTCACGGAGACTATAAAATAACTGAATGAGAGATCGTATGTGGCATCCCGGAAATTCAAAGCCAAGCCTTAAGGTGTGTTAAATGTCTTTAATTAGGTGATAGAATTTTATGGCTTATGCTTTAGCCAATTTGTCTTTTATATTGATGAATTTTGCTTGTGTTGTGGAAATTTCAATTTAAATGCTTGGCCATATGATTTAAATTTCAATAATTAAAAATATCCCAAGACTTTGGCCAAGATGAAATTTGAGTTTAGAAATATTTATAAAAAGGAATTCAAAAAAAAGGGGGGAAAATAGGGTTATTTTCGAAATGGGCCTTGGACCCATTAGCCTAAAGCTTGGTGGGCCAAGCTAGTCGGCCCATTAGGGCCCAAGAAGGATTTCGACCAGCCCAAGGGGGAATGGCCGGTTGGGCCTAAGCCCAAGCCCATTTAAATTCAAAAATAGAAATTACAAGTGGCCAAAGGGAGAGCATGCATTGGTTGGACATGAGGTGAGTTAATCATTGCTAATCATGGGCTTTAGGGGATATAAAAGGGGTTAGGAGAGAGAAAGGGACGGTTGCTTGCTTCATTTCCGTCCAAAGAGAGAGGTGTGCGAGAGAGAGAGCTTGAGCGGAAGACAGGAACCGAGAGAGAGGAGGTGGAGCCGAGAGTTGCCGCCGCCCGTCCGCCGTACGTCCGCCTAGTCCGACCTCCGTACGCCGCCATTCATCGCTGTTTGTTCATCTTGGAGGCAAGTGGGGTCCTTAACTTCTCTTGCATGTCTGTTTTGTTGGTTGCATGTTCGGTTTTAGGTGTGATTTGGGCGAAAAACCGAGGTAAGGGTTGGATGTGTTCAAGCTATGTGACTGTTTTCGTTCGGTTTGTGGTAGTCAGTATCTTAGTCGAGCTTGCATGTGTATTTGGAGTGCGATTTTGGCTTCTGTGTCTTCATGAACGTTGAAGCTAACATCTTGTAGTATGACATACTCGAATTTAATGGAAAACGATGGTGATATGTGGGGTCAAAAGCTCTGTTATACGGAGACCTCAGATCTGCGAAATCTTCACTGACCTTTTGTTGATTTCTTGTTTTCATGTTGATTTCTGTTGGAGATCTCACTTTGTTGTCTTCTTGAAAGTTGTAGGAAACACCTTAAGCTACAACATACTCAAATTTGAAGCAAAAGTAACAAGTATAACTTGGTGAATCGGTTAGATCTTGGAGATGGTTGATTCTGGTGAGGTGTACCGAGACACCCGAGACTTCATGGGTTAAAAGGGTGACCATAATCTGGGTATTTGACCTAGATCCCTTCATGAAACTTGTAAAGGACATATTGTTACATAACATACTTAAATTTCAGAAGGAACGAAAGAGATTTGATGGGTGAAATCTAAGAAATACGGAGAAGTGTGTTCTGGACGAAACGGTAGTGATTCCAGAAACTTCGTAGGGCTATGGAAATTAATCTAAAAAGAATTCGGCTTAAAGTTCTTAATGAAAAAGGTACGAAAATGTGTTGGCTATCACCCTGTAAAGTTTAGTAATTTTTGAAGGCCATATGAGTATTTTAATTAAATTTATTCGGAAACTGTGCAAGTCTGGCCATTATCCGAATATAAGGTGCTATTATGTAAAAATTATGAAATTATAAGAAATTCAATTTGGCCATGAATTTTATATGAAATTGTGATCCTATTAGTGATTGTTGAATATTATGATTTTGGGAAAATCATAAATATTAAATATTTATTTATGAAAATAAATAAATATAATAAAATAATAATAAAATAAAATAGATTTTTATTTGGCCATGGATTCAATTCCATTTGTGTGGCACTTGTGTGATGAGGTCTTTGTATATGCATTAAGTTGAAATACTTATGTGATTAAGCTATGACATGTGCATGACATGTGAATTGAAATACTTATGTGATTAAGCTATGACATGTGCATGACATGTGAATTGAGATGCAAGTGTGATATGTTTGATGCCATGCCAAACTGCCATGTTAAATTGAGATAAAAGATAAATGTGGATGAGAATGAGGTTGTGGTGGAGGATGTTGTCTAGTGGCCTGGTGGCGTAATTCCAGAGATTCCCGGGAGTTTCGGGATGCTCGGAATGTGGGGGCCGAAAGCCCATCGGAGGTTTCTCGCCCGAAGGGAGTGACTCGCGATGCCGGGATTGGGGTGCGAGATCCCCGGCTAGAAGGGTAAAGGCCGGAAGCCCTGTCGGAGGTTTTTGCCCGAAGGGAATGCCTCGTGATGCTAGTTGAGATGCGAGATGCCCGGAATGTGGGGGCCGGAAGCCCAAAGGCCATGAGATGGCTGGAATCTTTGGGATCCCCGTCGGAGGTTTCTGCCCGAAGGGATGATGATGATGATGATGATGGTGAATTTGATGATTTGAGAAAAGATAATGTGGGGATCAATTGATAAGTAAAAGTGGAAATTGATCTATGATGTGATATGCATGGTGATGCATGGCTAATGATGATGTGATATGCATGGTGATGCATGGTTAATGATGATAGGATGTGATGTGCATGGTGATGCATGGTTAATGATGATATGATGTGATATGCATGGTGATGCATGGCTAATGATGATGTGATATGCATGGTGATGCATGGCTAATGATGATATGATGTGATGTGCATGGTGATGTATGGTTAATGATGATATGATGTGATATGCACGGGGATGCATGGCTAATGATGATGTGATATGCATGGTGATGCATGGCTAATGATGATATGATGTGATGATAATGATATATGAGATGCCATGATGATGATATATATGCTATGATGATGCATGAATATGCTTGACATCAAAAAGGTAAGCAATGCCTGCATTGTATGATGGTATGCATGGTGCACTTGAGTTGTTATTGGATTTCCCTATCTGCTGAGTGGTTGTACTCACCCCTTTTGGGGATAACATTTCAGATTAGCACTATGCCGCTACCTCGCTGTTTCGCATGGGGTATTTTACGGTCTACCGTCGATGTTGAGGTGGAGTGTACGGAGATAGATTGTCCCTCTGTGCCCGGATTGACGTTTATCCGAGTGCGATGCTTAGTTATGTATGATATCGGCCTGGCTGGGGGCCCTGTCATACAAGAGTTCCTGTCTATGCACGTTCGACGGGATGGAGCGATGCGAGGGATGCTGCCGCCGCCACCACCTGACACACCGGGTTGGGTGTGAGACCTGCACGCGAGGAGTAGGAGCTAGATCACTTTTGATGTAGATAGTTGATGCTAGTGATGGGAGGGTTTTGTGTTCATGTGATGTTAGGGGTCGGAGTTCCTTTTTGAGATTTTAGGTGGGACATGGCGAGTCTTAACCTTTCTGGTTTTTGTACCGACCCGAAGGAAACCCCATCTCGCTATATGTATGTATGTATGTAAGCAAAGCGTCAACGTTATTTATAAAATCGTGCTGTTAGTTGGTGTGTATTTGTATCATGGGTTATAAGGGAGATAGATGACGATGTGAATTTTGCTTCCGCTATGAGTCGCACATGGGACCGCTTTTTAAAAAAAAAAAATGCCTGTAATCTGGCAAGGCTTAATTTAATCAAGAGATAGAGATGGTAAAAGATGTAACACCGGCGCTGGTGACGACCTGCGAAGGGTTCGGGGTGTCACATCGTACCTTTTCGAATAATACGTTTAGTTAATATAGCAACTTACAGTTTATAGCCATAAATGTATGAGTCTGAGGATTTAGAGTCTGAGAGATTAGAGTCTGAGGGTTAGAGAGTCTCTAGACTTTAACTTCTTCGAGCTTCAAAATGTTGAGTCTGGAACGGATAAAATCGAACTGATTTTTCTCCAAAGGCTTTGTGAATATATCCGTTAGTTAACTTTTTGAATCAACAAATTTAATTGAGATTTCTCCATTTTGAATATGATCTCTAATGAAGTGATGTCGAATCTCTATATGTTTTGCTCTTGAATGAAGGATTGGATTTTTGGTGAGATTGATTGCGCTGGTGTTGTCACATTTGATTTCTGTGCATGAGTCTTTAATCCCAAAGTCTTGTAGCTGTTGTTTTATCCATAGAATTTGCGAACAACAGCTTCCAAGAGCTACATACTTTGCTTCTGTTGTTGAGAGAGCCACAATGCTTTGTTTCCTTGAAAACCAATACACTGTTCTGCTTCCAAGCAATTGGCAAGTTCCTGAAGTACTCTTTCTATCGACTCTGCAGCCGGCCAGATCTGCGTCTGAATATCCCAGAAGATTAAAGTCTCCCTTCTTAGGATACCAAAGACCGATGCTTGAAGATGAAGCAACGTATTTAATGATACGTTTTGCAACACTGAGATGGGATTATCTAGGATTTGATTGAAACCTAGCACATATGCAAACACTTAACAAAATGTCAAGTCTAGAAGCAGTTAGATAAAGAAGTGAACCAATGATGCTCCTGTACAGCTTTTGATCAACTTTCTTCCCTTCTTCATCTTTGTCTATCTTCAAAGAACTTGACATTGGTATATCAGTCTTCTTGCAATTTTCCAATCCAAACCTTTTGACAAGATCATTAGCATATTTTTCTTGGTAAATGAAAGTTCCTTTCTTTAATTGATTTACTTGAAGACCAAGAAAGAATGTTAATTCTCCCATCATACTCATTTCAAACTCATCCTGCATAGACTTAGAAAATTTCTTGCATAGACTTTCATTAGAGGATCCAAAAATAATATCATCCACATATATTTAAACAAGTAAAAAGCTTTTGTTTTCCTTTTTGATAAATAAAGTAGTATCTACTTTACCTTTGACAAAACCATTCTGTAATAAGAACTTACTTAGTCCGTCGTACCAAGCTCGAGGTGCTTACTTTAGACCATACAAAGCCTTTTCAGTCCCGAAGACGAGTCCCGGCTTCTTTGGGTCTTCAAACCCAGGTGGTTGTTCCACATATACTTCTTCTTGGATAAATCCATTTAGAAAAGCACTTTTGACGTCCATTTGGAATAACCTGAAATTTTTATAACAAGCAAACGCAAGTAATAGTCGAATAGCTTCTAACCTTGCTACAGGAGTGTAAGTCTCATCATAGTCTATTCCTTCTTCTTGCGTGTATTCTTTGGCCACGAGTCTTGCTTTATTTCGTACGACTTTTCCTTTTTCATTCATCTTATTTCTGAACACCCATTTGGCTCCAATAACAGTTTTACCTTTCGGTTTAGATGTCAATTCCCAGACATCATTAATGTGGAACTGTTTGAGCTCTTCTTGCATATCTTCGATCCAGCTTTCATCAGATAAAGCTTCTTTTATGCTTTTTGGTTCAATTTCAGAAATGAGAGCTACAGCACTAAACTCTTCATGCCTTTTGGATCTGGTGCGAATTCCTTCATTAATTTCGCCGATAATGAGATCTTTGGGATGACTGGACTTATGCTTCAAGTTCTTGGTTGATTTGTCTGGATGATGATCTCTTTCTTTATTTGAATCTTCATGAACATCTTGATGCTGGTCTTCCGTAGTCGAGATACTTCTTGAGTTGTAAGCTTTGGAAGGTGCGGAGCAGTTCGGACTCTTCATACCGAGTCGACTAGATTCATCTTGGGTAGAGTCTTGAAATTTGACATTCATTAACTCCTCCACAGACTGGCTCTTCTTGTTATAGACTATGTAGGCTTTGCTTGATGTAGAATATCCAAGGAAGATGCCTTCATCTGATCTTTCTTCAAACTTACCAACTCGATCTTTTGCATTTTTCAATATAAAGCATTTGCAACCAAACACATGAAAGTATGAAACAATGGGCTTCTTACCTTGGAATAATTCATAAGGGGTTTTCTCTAGAATAGGTCTTAGGAAGACTCTATTGATGATATAGCATGCTGTTGAAACAGCTTCAGCCCAAAATCGTGAAGAAATTTTACTTTCAATTAAAAGAGTTCTAGCCATTTCTTCAAGAGATCTATTCTTTCTTTCCACAACTCCATTTTGCTGAGGAGTGTATGGAGAGGAGAACACATGCTTAAATTCAGATTAATCACACAATTTTGTAAAATCTTGATTTTCAAATTCACCCCCATGATCTGTTCTTATACTTGAGATAACACATCATTTTTTCATTTTGAACATTTTTAGCAAATTTTTCAAACTACGAAAAGGTTTTTGACTTACTTGCAAGGAAATATACCCAAGTAAAACGGGAGTAATCGTCCACAATTACTAGGCAATATTTCTTACCTCCAATACTCTGGGTTCTGGTTGGTCCGAAGAGATCCATATGCAGCAACTGTAGTACATGGTTAGTAGAGACATGATTTATTGGCTTAAATGAATTTCTTACCTACTTTCCCATAATACATGGTGTGCATGGATCGGACTTTTGGTATGGTAATTTGGGTAGACCTCGAACAAGCTGCTTTGATGAGATTTTGGCTAATTGCTTCATGTTGACATGACCAAGCTTTCTGTGCCATAAGCTTGCTTCATCTTGAATTGAGATTAGACATTGTGATTCATTTAGTTTCATGTCTAAGAGGTAGATATTTCTATGTCTTCGACCCATGAAAGACGAGTAGAGTCTTTGCGATTCCAGAGCATATTCCTTCTTGAAAGGAGATCTTGAAACCAATATCACACAATTGGCTAATGCTGAGAATGTTATAGTTGAGTCCTTCTACTAGAGAAACATTACTTATTGTGAGATTTCTAATTTTCACAGTTCCAAATCCCACAATGTTTCCTTTGCCGTTTCCTCCAAATGAAACATTTCCACCATTTACTTGAACAAGCTTTATGAAGCAATTTGAGTCTCTTGTCATGTGTCTTGAACATCCGCTGTCAAGATACCACTTTACCTTTTTCTTGACGGAGACCTGCATTTAAAAGAGAGTCTCAAGCTTTCTTTGGTACCCAAATTTTCTTGGGTCCTTTGGTGTTAGTAGGATAAACATTATTAGGCCATACTTTCTAACAGGCTTCCAAACCATAGGACACTCTTTTTCAAAGTGATCCAGACTGTTACACTTTGAACACCTGAGAGCATTTCGACCTACAGACTTTACAAAAACATTCTTGAAATGATTTTTGTAAGCCTCTCTCGACGGTCTTTTCTTAACTCTTTCTTTTACTTTAGGAAAATCAATCAAGGGAATTGTTTCTGCTATCATACCTAGACCAGACTTATTGAAGTAAGGTCTTTGAATTGAAAGAACTTTTTCAAGTTTTTCGGATCCTATCGAAAATTTCTTTGAAAGATTTGATAAGTCAGTTTTTAAAAAAGCATTTTCTTTCAAAAGATTATCTTTTTTCTCTTTAAGAGCAGAAACATTCAAGTCTAAACTTTTAACTCTTTCTTCTAAAATGTTTTCCTTTTGTTTTAGAGCTGAGTTTTCCTTTTTAAGTTCGGAAATTCTTTTGAGAGAAGTCTTAAGACTAAAACACAGTTCATCAATGTATTTAGAGACCTTGACAGGAATTTTAAAGTCATTTACCTCAAATTCACTGTCTAAGTCTGATCCAGAATCTGAGTCTGAGTCTGAATGTGCCATCAAACATATGTTGGCATATTCATTATCACTTTCTTCACACTCTGTATCACTCCAGGTTTCGGCTTTGAGAGCTTTTCGAAACTTTTCAGCTTTTCCTCTTTTCTTCTTCAGAAGAGGACAATTAGGTCTGATGTGTCCCTTTTTCTTACATTCGAAGCAAACTACATCTTTGTTTGGTTCCTCATCATCAACAGACTTAGTCTGCTATCTTTGGAAACTTTGTTTCTTTGAGTTGAACCTTCTACCTTTTCTATTCAATTTTATGAATCTTCTTATCATGAGAGCAAGCTCCTCATCATCCAGATCATCTCTTGAATCTGTATCATCAGAATCATTATTTGATTTTAATGCAATGGATTTCTTACCTCTTGGATCTTTGTCTTCATTAATTTGTTCCACTTCATAAGACTGAAGAGTTCCAATCGGCTCGTCGACAGATAGTGGCATAATTCTTTGCGTCTCTCTTATTGAAGTCTTTATATGATTCCAATCCTTGGAGAGTCCACACAGTAGCTTGTTCACCTTCATGGGATCAGAAATTTTTTGTCCTTGATTCTCAAGACCGTTGACAATATCTGTAAAACGACTAAACATGTCAGTTATAGATTCTTCTGGTTTCATTTTGAAGGCTTCATATTGACCGATGAGAATGTTAATTCTGGTCTCCTTCACTCGATCTGTTCCTTCATAGGTAATATGTAATCTGTCCCATACTTCTTTTGCTATAACACAAGAAGATATTCTGTTATATTCAGTTGGTGACAAAGCATAATATAAAGAGTAAATTGCTTTTGCATTGAGTGCTTGTCTCTTGTTTATCTCTTCCAGAGTCATTTCACTGGTTTCAACAATTTCTTTCCCTCTTTCATAGACTGATGCAGCAGTAGGAGTGATTCCTCTTTCCACAACGTCCCATTCCAGAGGATCCTTTGATCGTAGGAAAGCTTTCATCTTGTTCTTCCAGATGTTGTAATCCTTTCCATCAAAGTAGGGTGGTCTGGTATTGCTTTGCCCTTCCACCAGCCCTGGTGCTAGCATACTAGCCATGGATCTTTTACTCTGAAGTAAAACACTTCAAATAAAGTAAGAACACGGGCTCTGATACCAATTGATATAGCTAGTACGAGTACCTAGAGGGGGTGAATAGGTATATAAAAGATTTTTCTTGATGATTGCACAATACTTAGATAGTTGAAGAATTTGCGACAAATAATAATCAATGTAAGACTGAGTAAAGGAAAGAGAGAATTGAACACGCGGTTTATAGTGGTTCGGCTTGATTCAAGCCTACGTCCACTCTTCTGCATTGACAGCCAATTGGCTGGATTCCACTATGACAAAGAGATGTTACAGCGTTGATCTTCCTTGATTTCTAGGTGTAGATGATCTACCACACTTGCTCAAGGTATCACCAAGTATAGACACTCTCTGTGTATACAATTTCTCTCAGAATGAATCGACTAATAATCAAGGTGTTTCAGACTCTGGAATTTCTCTATCGATCACCTTACTAACACAACTAGAATGTCTTCCTTTTTATACTCCTTTATGCCATTATACCGTTGGCACTTACCAAAGGAATTCCTTTAATCTACCCGTTGTACAGAATCAATCAAGAAGATCATTCGAGCTATAAATGGAACCTGACGATAGCCCATCAATCATGTTCACCCATACAATCAAAATCTTGGTTTCCAAGAATAGAACATTCCAAGAATATTTCGTCGACCACCGGATCTTCAATTGATCTAGATACAAACAAAAGAATCCGATATTTTTATCCAACCAAGAGATCTTCTCCAGAGGATAGGATTGAATCCTCAACCATATACTTCGGCTCTGGATTTCCTTCGTCACTGGATCAAAAAGACTATCAATGAGAATAGTTTTGAGTCTTAAGTCTTGAGTCTTGAGTGCTGAGTTTGGTGATTAGAAAGTCTTCAGACTTTAAATAGACGGTCTGCAAATATCCAGACTAGACTGATAGAAACGATTTGTCAGCTTCAAAATATTCTTGAAAGATTTCTCCAACAAAAGATACGTGAGGAACAAAAAGAAATGAAGGAAGAAGAAGAAGCAAGGGAGTTTAGCTTAAGAAAAATGAGAAGGAAGACTCACACATGAGGGGAGGGAGAAAATAGAGAGAGAAGAAGAAAGCCAAGAAGTCAAGAGGAGGACCAATGGGGAGCCTTGGCAAAATATCAACCGCTCAAGTGATATGCCTCAAAAGTCTTCAGCCCTTAATGTCAAGAGGCCGCCCAATGAGAATTTAGTTCCAAAATCCTCCAATTAAACCATCTTGGAGGTAGAAACGAACCCTTCTTCAGCCATCCGAATTTCCTTTATTTTCTTTTTGCCGAAATTGATTTTTCCGCAAAATTCTGGACTCAACGAAATTTCTCCGAAAGATGAGACAACATCCTAAAAATAAATCCTAACACGTTCAAATGTCCGATTCCCAAAACCGAATTCAATTTCGTGATTAAAATCGATCAAACGCGATTTTAGTACAACCTAACCTATCGGGTGGCTTTTAGAGATTTTAGCGTGTTTGACCCATGGTCGATAATTCTCGATCCACGTTTGTGCATCTCTGACTCGTAAACGACTCTCGGCTGTCACATAATCACAAGATTTCAATTACGTATCCTGAGTATAATATTGTCGCGACCTAACTTTTTCGGGTTCACCACTTAAAACTAGGTTAATGGACTACTAAGCTTTTAAACTTAGCTCAGGCTCTCCCAAGCCCATACCAATTCGCGACTTAAGATTCAAACATTTAACATGCAAGATGTTGTTAATTAGGAGTCGCCACTAATCGGTTTATGGTAGGTCGAGTAGACACCTAAGTAAAATAAATGGAGATTTATTTTACTCCTACGAACCAGAGACTAAGGGTACGGGGACTTGGTTACACTATAATTTTCTAATGTCCTTTCGGTACCATTTCCTCTTAATTTTTCAAAATGTTTTTGCAAGCAGCTGATTTATTTTAACCTAAGTTACTATCATGCAAATGTGGTGACCACACGGGTGCTCATCCATTATTTAAAATATTCAAGTAAATAAATTGCATCACATAAAGCAAGCATTCATTTTTTTGGATTTTCTTAAAAATTAGAATTCTTTTATAAAATGCATTTTAACACTAAATGACTTAATCTTATTAATGTGGAAATTCTAATTAAATGGGTCTATTATGCGAACTAGTTATTATGCACCTTATGACCTAACTTTACTAAAAATTCTAATTAAATGATCATATTATGCAACTAATTAACATGCACCTAGATTTTTGTATTTTTTGTATTTTTTTTTATTGAAATTCAAAACTAATAAAAACCCTAATCGAGCTATCTAAAGTAATTTTCTAATCCATTTTTGGGATTAATTTGACTTAAACCCTATTCTGTCTTAGAAAACTATTTTTTTATTTTAAAAAAATGAGAATATGAAAATGTGCCAATTATATCTAAGACTCTAAAAAGGCTATTTAAGTCTAATCCTAACTTATTTCTTTTAAAATATCTAAAAATGCAGTCCTAAAAATATTATCTAAAAATGCAATCCTAGAAATATAATCCTAAAAATTTGATTAATTAAACTACGTGTCTATTATATTAAACCCTAATGTCCTATATGCTTATGCAATTTTTGAATATTTTGATTTTTCTTTTGATTTTTTAGTTTCTTTTTAGTTTTTTTGGTTGAATAATTATTAAATTATGGTTAAATCTAAACAATTAATATAGCCACTAAATAAAGGATCAAAATAATTGAAAAAATAACCTGTCGTCTCACAGGTTAAATTAACAATTATTTTAACCTAATCATCACAACAACTCAAAATAATTAAATAATCTAGTCCGAAGTCTTACGGACCAAATTAAACAATTATTATGATTTAACAATTAAAATTCCACCAAGAAGCCCAAAATTAATGTAATAAAAAAAATGATCCGATGTCTCTCGGATCAAACTAATTATTACAAAAATCTTGGATAAAGCCTTAAGGATAATGTCTAAACAATACAAATAATTAACATTAATATACCATGATCTAACTTAAATAATAATAACAAGACTTAAAATATAAACAAATAAATAAATAAATAATAAATAAACCACCTAAGGCTCAAGAGAGGACAAGTGGCGTCGGAGGCGGTGTGGTGGCGCGGCGGCCGGGTCGGCGAGCGGAGTGGCAATGAGCGTGAGCGTTGGTGGCTGTGCTGCTGCGCGTCAATGGCAAGTCCGGCGAAGCAACGGTGGCGGAGCGTGATGGTGCTCGGAGTAGTGTCGCGAGGAGCGGGCTGCTGCGATGGAGGTCCGCCGGTGTTAAGTGATCTTTGGAGCAACGGCGGAGGCGGGGGTCTGTTCGGAATTGGCTAGGCCGCGGGTTGCAAGGGCTCGGTCGTCGGGCGTCGAGCACCGGGTGGTCACGGACGGAACAGGAGCGGCGGTGCTGCTGGTGCTCGGACGGAGAGAGACGCGGCGACGGGCGGTGCGAGAGATGGTGGCGCGGTGAGGCTTGCGGGTGCTGGTGCGCGGAGGCGCGCGATGGCCGGCTGAATCGCGAACCGGCGGGTTGCGAGCAAAGCGGAGGGAGCTGCTGCAGGCGTCGGTGGTGTGGGTGCGGCGTCGGAACAGACGCATCGCGGGTGGAGGCACTGCAGGGGAGACGGCGAGGGCGAACGGCGGGGGTCGTCGGGGCTCATGCGGAGGAAGATCCGGGCGTCGGAGGGGAGGGCTTTGAGCTCCGGGCGACGTCGGCGTGCGCGGTGAGGCGGTTCGTCGGGAGCGGAGTAGGGGCAAGGCTCGGCACGGCACGGCACGGTGGCGAAAGCCTCGCGGATGGAAGTTGCAAAGGGGCAGCTATTTGGGGAAGATGATGAATAGTAGGGGTCAAATCACCCCTTTACTTTTCTCCTCTCTCTCTCTCACGTCACTCTCCCTCTTCCTTCACTTTTCTGCATAAGGTTTTTGCTTTTTTCTTTTTCTCTTCTTTCCTTTCAACCTCCACGGATGGCTTCTCTCCCCTTTCACTTTTTCTGAATTTTTTAAAAAGAAGCTTCCCCCCTCTTTCAAGCCTTCGTACTCTTTATTTATAGAAAATGACTTGAGTTTGTTTTTTTGCGGATGAAGATTTTCCGATATATTTGCACATCCTCACTCAACTTCTCAACAACAAAGTGGCTCCAAAGCATTTGGCTGTTGAATTTTTGAATTCAATTTTTCAATTTTTTTTTAAAATTTCCCTCTAATCAAAGATTATTTTCTATTTCTATTTTAATTAGGTGTCAACAGCTGCCCCTCTTTGAAGGGAAGCTCGTAGAGGTTTCCTTCAAAGATAAATGACATCTAAATTTAGACCATGAAAAATGAATGCAAAATGAATATGAAATGCATATGCAAATGTTAATTGTAATGACTCTCTTATTTTTTATTTTTTTAAGTAATGGATTCAAATAAATGCAATGTCATGCAATAAAGAATGCCATGTAAATGCAATGATTTGGTCAAGAACATATGTTTTAATGTGTCTATGCTCAATGAAATGCAAATGCAAAATGAATGCAAAATGAATATGGAATGTATATGCAAATGTTAATGACCTCTTTTTCAAATAAATTTAATTCTTTTGAAATGCAAGGTCATGCAATAATGCAATGTAAATGCAATGATTTTATTGAGAGCATATATTTCTATGTCTCCATGCTTAATGAAATGCAAAATGCAAAGAAGAACATGTACCTGTCATACTTATCTGGAGATTCAGAAAAGTATGATTAGGTGTGAAATGATTTCTATGAGACCTGACAAACATATGGAAATCTCTTCAGATAATTGAAAGGCTCAAGGTCTTCAGGGATCTGGAACTCTCATCAAATCCCAAGCACCTTGTCGCGACCTCCCCGAAGTGGGTTTTGACCACCTAAGGGTTTGGCTAATGGATTGCTAAGCCTAGACTTAGCTCGGGCTCTCCCAAGCCCATACCAATTCGCGACTTAGGGTTTAAGTTCTTAACACGCAATTGATTTTCAATTAGAAGTCGCCACTAATCTGTTTTTGGTGGGTCGATTAGAAACCCAAGTAAAGTAATGGGAGAATTACTTCACTCCTACGAACCAGAGATTAAATGAGTTCGGGGACTTGGTTACACTAGACTTGTCTAATGCCCTTTCGGTACCTTTTCTTTTTTTAAAAAATGTTTTGCAGGCAGCTTGAATTGATTTTAATTTACCTCCCTAACATGTGAAGTGATCATGCGAATGCACAAACCACCAATTTAACACCCGATAAATCAGTGAATAAATGACAGGATTACCTCATAGCAACGAAAGCATCTGCAATGTTAGATCGAATTCATATCAACAACCCTAGATATGATTTCTAATTAACACGCAATTTCTTTATTTTGTTTTCACTTTTTCAATGCGAACCATGCAGTGCATCTAATCTAACATGAAATGGCATGACAATGCGTTCTAAACTACATGACATGAGTAAAAAAAAATTTTTGTTTTCTTAATGAACATGCAATAATCAAATATGCAAATCAAAATGACCTAATTATAATGACGTGCAATTTTTAATGAAACTAATTCTACATGACGTACATTTTATGAACATAATCAAATATGTACATTTTAGATTGACAAGTGCAATTCTAAAAACTAATATCCTAAATGCATTTTTTTGGATTTTTTTATTAAAAAAACGATATTAACTTAAACGGCACGACAGCAAATCAGAGCAAGATTGACATCAAAATTGACAAACCATATCTCGTGCATGAGATCGGGTTGGCCAATTTTAAATAAATCACAAATCGAATCTCGGGCGGGAGATTGGATTAGCGATTTTTAAGTGATTTCGAGTCGGATTTTCGGGCGCGAAAATCGGACTATCAATCCCAAATTTATTAGGCTATTTCATGTCAAACATCTCATCCTTACACTAAGGAATAACTATGCTAAAGAGAACAAATAAAGTAAAAGAAGATAAATAAATAAAAGAAAAGACTACCTAAATCGATTTTTCCTTTTTGTTTTTCTTTTCTTGCTTTCTTCACCCACGGCTGGGCAGCTTCTGTGGATCACCAGGGAGACTTAGCTCACGGCTGGGATGGCTGCTGCTGTTGCGACGGGCGACCGTGGGCGGTGGACACGGTCGTCGGAGGAACTCCGGCAAAGGGGCAGCGAACACGCGGCGAGGGAGGAGCCGGAGTCGCGTGCGGTTGGAGCGGGCAGCGAGCTGCTGGTTTTGCGAAGGATTGAGCGGCGGTGGAGAGCAGTGACGGGCTCGAGCGGTTGCTGCCACAACGAGCAACGGAACGCGGTGGGGTCGGCTTGGGGGTGCTGCTGCGTCAACAGGAGATGTAGGCGCTGGCTGCGGGTGCGGCGTCAACGGGCGGGAAGAGGAACAGCGGCGGTTGGTTGCGAGAGACGGGCGGAGATGCACTGCGACCGACGGGCGAAGGTGGTGCGGGTTCTTTGGCGTCGGGCGCGGGTTGCTGCGGCGGTGCGGCCCGACGGGTGGAGATGGTGCAGCGGATAGGTGTCGCGAGGGGGTTGCAGGCGTCCGGGATGGTGTGTCGGCACGAGTTGCAGGCGGGGGGCAGAAGCGGTGAAGAGCGAGCAGGGGTGATGAGCGGCGACGGCAGGGACGGTGGCGCGGCGTCGGAGGCTAGGCGCGGAAGTGCGGCTGGAGCGGTGGTCTGGCAGAGGGTGCTGCACGTCGCGGACGGAACCGAATTGGCGGAGCAGTGGTGGGTAGATCTCGGCCTCTGGACAGGGTACTCGCGGGTTGCTGGTGTCGCGAGTCTGGGGAAACGACGGTGGTCCTGTAGCGCGAGGAGGCGGCGCGGGCACGGACGCGGGCAGCCGGCGAGGCTGGGGCGCTGCAGTGGTCGGCGGCTCCGCAGCTTCTTCTTTTTTAGACGGGGCAGAGGCTGGTGGAGGCACGAGCTTGCGGGCGATGGAGGTGCGGCGCCGAAGCTCGGGCAGCGGGGGCCGATCGCGAAGAAGAACTTGCAAGGAAGAAGATGATGAACAAGTGCTTGTTCTTTTCCTTTTGGTTCCGCCGCACTTCCCCCCCCCTTTTTCGACTTTACTTTTCTTTTGCTGTTTTTCTCTCGACGTACTCTCTCTCTCTCTTCTTTTGAACGAAGGAGAAGCTCCCCTCCCCATGTAACTTTTTATTTTCTTCTTTCTCTCTTACGAGAGTCTCTCCTTTTTTTAATCCCCTTTCTTCTCTCCACCCCTCTATCTCTCTATGGGTTCTCTCTTTTTTAATAGCTCTCACAAACCACTCCCGTCAATTTTTTTTCCTCCCCTTTGCGTGGCCTCTCCCCTTGCGTATTTATAGGGTTCTTGGAGTCCAACCAACTTTAGTGTGAATAGGAGGCGGCCGTCCTTTTTTTCTGCTGTTCACGTCCGGATTTTTTTTAATAAGGAGGCCACCGTCTGTCACTCATTAAATTAGCCACAAGTACTGACTTTTCTTTGCTTGTTACTTGCTTCTTTCTTGATTTGCTCTTCAGGAAGGAGAGAATTCTCACAATAAAATATTATAAAATGGTGAGCCCATGCTCTTGCAGACTTTCTCCAGGATTCTCGCGTGCGCAGTGGATTTTTCTTTGCTTTCTTCACGCATGCGGCTAGAATTTTTTTTTTTACGTCCGCCGAATTTTGTCCACGCATGGTGCATGCATTAATGAGGAAGAGACAATGGACGTGGAGAACTCTTCTTTCTTCTTCTTTTTTTTTTCATTGGGTACTTTCAAATCAGCAAGAGAGAGACCACCTTTTGTGCACGTAATTGACCGCGAGCTGCTGTGTTTGGTTGCGTTTTGGTACCGATGCAAATGCGACTACATGAGATATAATTTTAATATTTTTTCTTAGGGGTTAAAGATTAATCCCTAAATTTTTATGCAATTAATTACTAAATGATTGGTCAAAATTTAGGTGTCAACAGCTGCCCCTCTTTGAAGGTGAGCTCGCAGAGGTTGCATTCAAAGACAATATGATACCTAAATTTTGACCATGCACATGCAATGAATGATATTTTGGCTTTTTTTTTTTTTTTTTGAAATGCAATTTATATGATGCATGGAAATGCTAATGCCAGTGATAAAAGGAACGTACCTGGAATAACTTACCTTCGAGGAGGGTAGAGTAACTCGAGATAGTTGGTGTTACATGTCCGGGACCCGTACCATTCTACGGTCGCCCAGTATGGCATTGCTTGGTTGTGTCTAGGACCCGTACCATTCTACGGTCGCCTAAACGGGAAAAATTTTGAGACATCCAGATCCAGCCTGAGATGTCAAGAATTTGGGAACTTAACCAATAGACACTCAATGTTAGGTGAGGTGAATATTGGATTAAGAGGGTTCGAAATACCTAGATCCAGACTAAGGTATAACGAGAAAGATTGAAAAACATTCACATCCAAAGTGAAATGTTTAACGAAGAGTTTTGAGACATCCAGATCCAGACTGAGATGTCAAGAATTTTGGGAACTTAACCAATAGACACTCAATGTTAGGTGAGATGAATATTGGATTAAGAAGATTCGAAATACCTAGATCCAGACTAAGGTATAACGAAAAAGATCGAAAAACATTCACATCCAAAGTGAAATGTTTAACGAAGAGTTTTGAGACATCCAGATCCAGACTGAGATGTCAAGAATTTTGGGAACTTAACCAATAGACACTCAATGTTAGGTGAGATGAATATTGGATTAAGATGATTCAAGTACCTAGATCCGGACTAAGGTATAACGAAAAGATCGAAAAACATTCACATCCAGTGAAATGTTTAACGAAGAGTTTTGAGACATCCAGATCCAGACTGAGATGTCAAGAATTTTGGGGCTTAACCAATAAACACTCAATGTTAGGTGAGATGAATATTGGATTAAGAGGGTTCGAAATACCTAGATCCAGACTAAGGTATAACGAAAAAGATCGAAAAACATTCACATCCAGAGTGAGATGCTTAACGAAGAGTTTTGAGACATCCAGATCCAGACTGAGATGTCAAGAAATTTGGGACTTAACCAATAAACACTCAATGTTAGGTGAGATGAATATTGGATTAAGAAGATTCGAAATACCTAGATCCGACTAAGGTATAACGAAAAGATCGAAAAACATTCACATCCAGAGTGAAATGTTTAACGAAGAGTTTTGAGACATCCAGATTCAGACTGAGATGTCACAAATTTTGGGACTTAACCAATAGACACTCAATGTTAGGTGAGATGAATATTGGATTAAGATGATTCGAAATACCTAGATCCAGACTAAGGTATAACGAAAAGATCGAAAACCTTCACGTCCGAGTGAAATGTTTAACGAAGAGTTTTGAGACATCCGAGATCCAGACGAGATGTCAAGAAATTTGGGACTTAACCAATAAACACTCAATGTTAGGTGAGATGAATATTGGATTAAGAAGATTCGAAATACCTAGATCCAGACTAAGGTATAACGAAAAAGATATCAAGAATTTGGGAATACCTAGGACAAACCTGGGATATTCGTGAGGGTCACTTACCTCTTGGTAAACAAAAATTTTGGAACATCAAGGAGGTACTTCAAATATTCATGGAGGTTTCTCACCTCGAGGCTTCTGAAAGGCAACATAAATGTCAGGAGCTCTTGGGTCTTCAAGGAAACATTACCTGTCAGACATGATTAGAGCAAAAATACATGCATTCGCCAAGGAAGTAAGCAATTCAACACACTCGAAAGTCCACTGAAGTTTTTATCCATTCAATCAAGATTTATGCATGATGGTTTTACCAAATTTGCACCACCGAACTTCCACTGGGGAGAATCATCATTTATGACAATGACATGGATTTTCAAGAATACCAAATGAGAGACTTTCAGTTAGAAATGACTCTCACTCACTCTCATTAAGAAGGTTATTTTGTCCCAACCATTAATGTGAGATCACAAGAATCACTCCATCTTACTATCATTATGTCAACAAGGGTTTGAGTATCCTCACAAGTGGTACAACCTTGTCAATTTGAGAGGTCTTTATTAGGACTGTAATGTAAGCTTGGTTAATAGCTCAACAAAGAGGGACTCTTCGAGTCAAGGCTAATGAAAGAACAATACTTCACAATCATCTTTGGGTTTACAAGTCAAGGAACCTGCGAAATGAGATAGAAATGGTCTTGCTCGCACTTCTTTGAGTGATGCTTTTAAGCATATGAATTCCTACGTTAATTTCGGTGCCCTAATCTGAAGAGACTTTGTAAGGGACGTAGCGTAGGTTAAGTTCATAGATTGGGAAGTGAACGGATCATTAGGCTCAAAATGTGTATAGGGGGATGAGAATTGGTGATCATCTTGGCATTGTCACTGGTCTTCTTCTTCATCATTGGGATTTTCCTCATAGGTACTATAAAAACTTGGCATTTGAGTTCTTTGAGTACCACTCCAATGGGAATACACCCTTTTACAATTGATAGTCATTTATCTTGACTCTTTCTTTCATTTCCCATGGGCCTTGGCCTTGCTTTTACCAGGCATACTGCTTTTTCATGCCCCCTTTGTTTTTTTTTTTTCTTTTTTTTTTTTTGAATAACCCCATAATGCTTTAACATTTGGGTTCTCGAGGAGTTTTCATTTTTTGTCAGCACTCAGGATTTTGCTGCTTGAATATTTGCCTTTTGCCTTGCCCCGGTGTGGGGGATGATCACCAATTGGGTTTAAATGAAATGAATTTACAGGCTCAAGGGGTTGCGCAATGGATAAAGTGTGTAGGATAGAGAAAGAACCGCTCTTCATCATCCTAAGGCACTTGAATTATCGTATGAATTCAATGTAATAGCAATACCCGAAGATTGATGCAAGTGAGAGCAAGAATATTCCTATCAAATTCCTCACCTCATGATGTCGTCTTACCTCCAGCTTGCCCTAATGTGGGGTGGTTCTTGACAGGGGTAATTTAAAAATTATTCACATGTGTGGGCTCAAAAGGGTTTAAACAATGGATGATCACATAGTGTTTGGGATAGAGAATGAACCGCCTCTCATCATTTCGATCATCGTATCTTTCGCGAGAAAACTCTTTACCTTAGAAACATGGAATTTCCTACACTCATCTTACCAGTATATGAGCAAGGGACTGTGTATAGGATAGGGCTTGCCTTTCATCATCCTGACATGTCTCATTTAGCATGTTCAATTCATTCCACATCATTCATTAACTTGATCGATGGCAACGATCCTCGGTGAAATTGGTAATTAAACAGGTAAAACTATCATGCAAAATTCTCCTTTGAAAGGTCACAAGTACTTCATGAACTCATCAGCTTTGAACACAAAGAGTTTGTAGCTCAAAAAGAAAGAAAAGGATTGGTGAAAAAAATATTTTTTTTTTGTTTTTTTTTTTTTTTTTTTGCAAACTTGTTGCCGCTTCCAGGGATCGAACCCTGGTCGCTCTCGGACCTTTTCATTCCCCGTGCCACCAGGCCAAGGCGCTGGTGGTGTCCTCAGGGCGTTTCCTTTTTTATTTAATTGAACTGACACTGGGTCAACACGTCCGACATACCAAATCAAATGAATTCGATATGTGTATGGAACAGGGCCTACTTCTCATCTCATTCAATCCATTCCCACACAATTCAACGAAGAAATGAGTACCTTCAACAAATTCTTTCAAGGGTAATACTTCTTCACATCGAGTTAACGGGTTTAGAAAACTCACGACCATCCATTTCGTAAGGATTAAGGCACCTCCGGGAGTACCCTCTTCACCATATATGGGCCGCTATAATTTGGAGCAAATTTGCCTCCAGGATCTGGAAAAATCGGCAACACCTTTCTTAGAACTAGATCATTCACTTCAAAGTGTCTCGGCCATACCTTCCGATTAAAAGACCTGGCTACTCTTTGTTGATACGTCTGACCATGGCAAAGAGCTTTTAATCTTTTCTCATCAATCGGTTCAACTGCTCGAACCTTTGTTGTGTCCATTCTGCGCTCGGACAGCCCACTTGGGATAAGACTCTCAAAGAGGGGATTTCTACTTCCACGAGCAAGACTGCCTCCATGCCATAAACTAAGGAGAAAGGGGTTGCCCCGGTAGATGTTCGGATCGATGTCCGATACGCCATTAGAGCAAAGGGTAACCTGTCATGCCAATCTCGATAATTCTCGGCTGTCTTAGCCAGGATCTTTTGATGTTCTTATTAGCTGCCTCAACAGCTCCATTCATTTGCGGGCGGTAAGGTGATGAATTCAAATGCTTGATTTTGAACTCATTGAACAACTCATCCACGAACTTGTTATTCAGATTTGTCCCATTGTCAGTGACAATTGCTCGAGCGATTATGTCACGCCTAATAAATTTCACCACGTTTCGAGCTGTGACATTAACATATGATGCGGCTTCAATCCACTTTGAAAAATAATCTATTGCCACCAATATGAATCGGTGCCCATTCGAAGCTTTGGGATTTATTGGGCCAATCACATCGATTCCCCACATTGAGAAAGGCCATGGCTCGATAACGGTGCAACTCGTTGGAGGAACATTTATTTTATCTCCATGAATTTGGCAACGATGGCAACTTCTAACATGTTGTATGCAGTCACTTTCCAGCGCAAGCCAATAGTAACCCAGTCTCATAATTTTTTTTGCCAACATGTGCCCATTCATGTGTGGGCCACAAACTCCTTCATGTACTTCATGCATGATTTGGGTAGCTTCTGCTTCATCTACACATCTCAATAAAACCGAATCATAAGATCTCTTGTATAAATTCTTACCACTGATGAAGAACTTTGAGGCCATCTTCATTATGTATTTTCTGTCGGCTGGAGTGCTCCCTTCTGGAAATTTCTGCTTTTGAATATAGTTCATAATGTCATAATACCATGGCTTCTCATCAAGCTCTTCATTCACGGCCATGCAATAAGAAGGTTTGGCTAGAACCTCAATTTTCAAAGGCTCAATTTCTAAACCATCAGTAACTTGCAACATAGATGACAACGTCGCCAGGGCATCGGCAAACTGATTATGAGATCTAGCCAAATAGTCAAACGAGATTTCGTCAAACTCCTTCACCAACTCTTCGAGGTACTTATGATATGGCAGTAATTTGGCATCCCTGGTCTTCCATTCACCTACGGTTTGGAGTATGATCGGTCAGGAATCTCCATATACTTTCAATTTGGCCACTCCCATTTCAATTGCAGCTTGAAGTCCGAGAATACAAGCTTCGTATTCAGCTATATTGTTAGTGCATGGAAATATTAATTTCGCGGCTCCTGGGTGGTGTTGTCCGTCTGGGGATATCGCACGCCCCGACCAGGCCCGGACAAGTTCACAGCCCCATCGAAGAACATGGACCATGCATCTTCATTTATGGCCAAAATACGATCATCCGGAGGACAATCATCATCATTGAAGGTTCTAGGATTCTCAGCCAATAAATCAGCAATTACTCGGCCTTTAACTGATTTTTGTGGCATGAACTGCACGTCGAATTCAGAAATCAAGACCTGCCATTTGGCTAGCTTACCCACCAAAGCTGGTTGATTAAATAAATACTTGATGGGATCGTTCTCAGTCACGAGAAACGTCTGGTAATGCAAGGTGTACTGTCGCAGTCTATGCAATACCCATACTAACGCAGCACAAGTTTTTTCAGCATCGAATACTTTAGCTCGAGACAGTGAACTTTTTGCGAGGTAATAAATGGCTCGTTCCTTCGATCCACGGGACTTTTCGAGCCAACATCGCACCAAGTGACTCACTATGGATTGTGAGGTACAAAATCAAAGGATGCCCCGATATTGGTGGGACAAGAACCGGTGGATTCATCAAATATTGCTTCAGCTTATCAAACGCCTCTCGACATTCATCATTCCACTCAATTCGTACATTTTTCCTCAAGAGTTTGAAGAATGGCTTAGCGGTCTCCGAGAGTTGGGAAATGAATCGTGCAATGTAATTCAGTCTCCCTAGGAGACTCCGGACCTCCTTCACTGTCGACGGAGGTTGCAACTCGCATATTGCCTTGGCTTTAGATGGGTCAATTTCGATCCCTTTACTACTCACCATAAACCCAAGTAATTTTCCTGATGCTGCCCCGAACACGCACTTGTCAGGGTTTAAACGAAGTTTGAATTCACGGAGCCGATCAAATAACTTCTTGAGGGTTTCAACATGACTTTTCCCAGGCCGGGTTTTTGCAATCATATCATCAACATAGACCTCGATTTCTTCATGCATCATGTCATGGAACAACGTAACCATGGCTCGTTGGTAAGTTGCCCCTGCATTTTTGAGTCCGAAGGGCATGACCTTATAATGAAAGGTTCCCCACGGGGTGATAAATGCCGTCTTCTCTTTGTCTTCATCCTTCATTCTTATCTGGTTATAACCAGAAAAACCATCCATGAAAGAGAATAATTCAAATCCGGCAGTACTATCCACGAGAACATCGATATGTGGCAATGGGAAGTCATCCTTTGGGCTGGCCTTGTTCAAATCCCGGTAATCAACACACACCCGGACTCGACCGTCTTTCTTCATGACTGGTACTATGTTGGCCACCCATTCAGGGTATTGCGAGACTTCGATGAACCCCACTTTGAGAAGTTTCATTACTTCCTCTTCTATCTTCTTCGAGAGCTCGGTTTAGTCCTCCGAAGTTTCGCTTCTGGGATGCACGTCTGGATTAGTGGGCGGACAATGTTCCACAATTGATGGATCTAAACCTGGCATATCGGCGTATGTCCAAGCAAAGATATCTTGATATTCTTTTAGCAATTGAGTCAGGTGCTCGGCCTCATCTTTGGGAAGATTTGCCCCAATCTTTATCTCTTTGGGCTCCTCGGCATCACTCGGATTGATAGTGATGGTTTGCTCGAGGTGAGAACTTTTGGTTTTTCATGCTGCTCCCAACTTTGTTGTACTCCAATGGAGTCACCATTTGGATCATCAGGGTCATCGCCGTCATCGCTTATGCCATCGGATTGGATCGTTTTCTCCTCTTTGCCTATCATAAGGCTGCTCCTGAAACATAAAATGGATAGTTCAAAAAGACAAACAGGGCTAAAAGGCATGAATTTCTTTTCTATTTTTTTCGAATTTTCATTCCTTTTGAATTTTTTGATTGATTTTTTTTTTTGAATTTTTATTTTATTTAAAGAATTTTGGCAAAATATTTTGGAAAAACTTTTTGACACGAGGAAGCATGATGAAGCCCAGCCTCGAGAATTCTCCTTGGATTTTTCTTTTCTTTCATCGGTTGGATATCATCAACGGGCTGGTTTGGTATACCCCATCATGCCCTCAAAATAAAACTTGTAATCATAATTGATATTCATCAACCAAATTACATTTATTGGATTGAAAAGTACGACAATCAAAGTGAAACGACACCCTAACAATCAAACCCTAGCAAACATCAACTTCTGACAAACGACATGCAGAATACGATAAGCAAACCCTAGAAAACATCAAATCCTAAAAGAGATAGGATTCCCACGCAGGGGAGTGCAGAAAAGTAAACTTGTTACTCTTGTGGGCTAGCACCCGTTTCCTCCGATGGTTCTTCATCAATGGCACCTATGAGGAGATCATCGAATAGAGTCGTAATCCCTTCCATCCCATCATCTGGATCCTCTGTCTTTGTCGGGTCATCCATGCCACTCCATCCATCAGGCGCGATACCACGGGTGTTGATCATTCCTCCCTCTTCATGCATCATTCTAGCAGGGCCTGGGAATGTCTCGCGGATATCGAGAAGTAATGAGTTTCTCCTCTCTTGTTCATGTCCTCCACCTCTTCCATGGTACCCTAATCCGGCGGAACGAAACCTCCGAGGGGCTTCAATAGGATTCCGAATGCCCTGTTCTTGTCTACCAAGTCCACGGCCAGGAATAAAGCCATTTCCAACCATCACTCTTGCTACCATAACTGCTGCATTTGACACATCAGGGATGGGTGCTCTCGATCCTCGAGATGCATGGATAGTGGATACGATCTCAAACGATTGGTAGCTCGACTCCTCCCTACGTTCCGGCTCGACATAGGGGATAGCCGTCTCATGATAGATCCGATGATCCTCCTCGCCATGAACAATGACTAGCTTTCCTTTGACAACAAATTTCACACTTTGGTGGAGACTTGATGGCACAGCTCCAGCAGTATGAATCAAAGGACGCCCTAATAGAAAATTGAATGCGGTAGGAATGTCCATCACCCGGAAAAGGACGTTGAACATCACCGGGCCTATTTGCAGATCAAGGTGGGTCTCCCCCTATCACCTCCTTTCTTGTACCATCAAAAGCTCGGACGGAGGTCTTTGCAGCACTTATTTTTGAAGGGTCTATTTTCAGGCGGTGAGGAGTTGCCAATGGACAGATATTCAAGGCAGACCCATTATCAATGAGTACTCAAGCCACATGGGAAGCCTTGCACTTGACGGATATATATAATGCCTTAGTATGTCCCCTCCCCTCAAGAGGGAATTCTTCATCAGAAAAGGCTATTAAATCCTTAAGAAGAATCGATCCTACGAATTCCTCCAACCTATCTTCCTCGATCGTCTCTGGTACGCGAACTTCGCTTAGAACCTTCATTAGAGACTTTTGATGTGTAGGAGATGTTTGCAAGAGTTCAAGTAAAGAGATCTCGAGCGGGGCAATTTCCGCAATCGGTCGACCACGTTATACTCACTTGCTTTGATTATAGCCAGAAATTCCTTGGCCTCTTCGTCGAATGGCTTTGCGGGTTGGGCATTAGCTTGAGCATAGGTCCGACCAGATGTTGTAATCAGGTCAACATCTAGCTCGTATGACCAAGGGACCGCTTTGTTATCCTTGTACTCATACAGTGGGGCATCTCAATAATTATTTCTTCATCAGTTGAAGGCACTTCCACTATCAATCCTTCATGGTCGGAGGCGTCCTCAAGTGGGGGCATGTCCTCGATCAATGGATCTGGTTTACTCTTTTCAGCACTTAACTTAGCAAATTCCTTCTCCCAATCAATGACGACTTCGGAGATAGTTGACACTATTCCGCTTTGGTCAGCATATATGATCATGCCAGCCTTAACCATTTCTTGAACCCTTTCCTTCATGGTAGGTAAGGGAGGATTCTCATCTCGTCGGATAATAACCAACTCTAACTAATCCGCTATAGATATCTTTGACAGGCACCTTCAAGTTTATCTTTTTGCTAGCATTGAACTCGAAGATTGCATTCACGTTTCCCGATGTTCCGGCAACGGATTCTTCTTGACATTTGGTTGGGTGGTACGGAAAGAAAATGCCTTAGTATCCAACAAATTTTGGATCTTGTGTTTCAAAGTCAAACATTCATCGCTGAATGGCCGACCTCTCCCATATGATACTCACATTTTTGGAGGGATCATAGTTGGAGAATTTTTCAGCATTGGGCCGCTTTGGTTCGTGGGAGATCAATCCCTTGTTTCGGAGTATCGGTAAGACCTGAGATAGAGGGCCAGGAAGAGGAGAGAACTGCCTTTTGGTGAATTGCCGCTGTGCAGGCACTCGGCCTCCATCTTGCTGATTCTCGGGGATACGAACCATCGGAGGCTTACTAGGGGCTGGTTGCACATATGCAACATTGACTTCAAAGTGGCTGGTTCTTTATCTTTCTTCATGGTGAACCTTTTGCCCCGAAGAGTTGGTTCATTGAACCATCCCTCCCTTAGCCCCATCTCGATCTGTTCACCCTCTTTGGGATAAGCTGGTTGAAGTTCTCAACGTATGTGCTAGCCATCCGGTTACGGAACTCATATGGGAGAGTCTTGACGAACAACTTCATCAACTCCTTATTTGTAGGCTCAGGAGTGATTTGAGCCGCCAAGTTTCGCCACCTTACAGCGTACTCCTTAAATGACTCACTCTTCTTCTTCTCCATCCGCTCAAGATCCTCTCGGGAAGGTGCAATGTCCATGTTGAACTTATACGCTTCAGAAAGCGTCACCACTTCATTCAGTGTTGAGAAGGTTTATATTTTTCATTATGTACCAGTTAAGTGCGAGCCCAGTCAAGCTTGCATGAAACGATTGGATCATGAGAGGCTCGTTCTTGACGTATTGGGCCATGCGTACGTGGTACATCTGCAAATGAGCCTTCGGGCAGGAAGTACCGTCGTACTTCTCGAACTCCGGCATCTTAAACTTCTTCGGTATTTTGACCTTCTCATAAACTGACAAGTCGAACGGGAGTGAATTCTGCGACTCTTGCAGTTGTTTCAGTTTCTCTTCAAGTTTGGCGAAGCGTTCATCTTGCTCCGCCTTAGGGACATTGTCGCTTGGCTTTTTCGGCGGTGACGAACAACGGGTCATCCTCTAACTCAGGCATGTCGTCATCACCCATTTGGGCCTTGTCCGTCTGCTTTGGGACTACTATTTCGGGGAGAGCGGGTGCAAGAGTCTGATGCACTTGGAGGGATTGCATTTGATCCGTCATAAGCTGCATGGAGGTGAGCAATTGCTGGAGTTGATTTTCCACAGCGGTCATACGATCACGCATTTCGATTTGGTCGGCCATTTTTGCTCTTGATCGTGTAATGATGGGCAAACGTGGAGGATCCGTTATCACCTAAATTGAAGAAACGGACAAAATAAGTATCTCATATGAAATACACCGGTCCATGGCAATGGTCTAAAACTTTTATTCATTAACGGAGTTTTTGACAATCCTAACAAAATAGAAGCAAGGTTGATTTAAACACTTCATTAATGAAATAGAAGCTCGAAATGCCCTAAACAAACAAACTAGGACAGTAAATTATTCAACTTCCTAAACATTAATCTAGAAATGAAACAACAAGATTGACTCAAACACTTCATCTAGCTTGATCAATATACACTCGGGACACCACTCGGCGCAATCGCTTATTCTCCTCTTGAGCTTTTTCAGCAATCCTTTTGAGGCGTTTATTCTCGCGCGGTTGGTGATCTTCGGTGGCACCTCTGGTATCTTTGGAAGTAACTCCTCCGGAATCTTGTGTTGTTGAATGTACTTAATTGAGGCATAGTACTTCATTTCTTTGCCCTTGAGCTCCTCCTCGGGCCACTTGAGTTTTCGTGGCTGGCACATATCCCACATTGATTTAATTGTGAGAATGGAATCTTCATGGCCTCGGTCTCCATCAATGAAGCTGACTCGGAGTGGATCTGCTTGCAATGCCGGGGAAGCTCTTGCACAACTTGATACCGACGGGTCACTCTAGTTGGATAGTATTCCGTTGCTCCGAATCCCAATAGAGGGACCGGGCCAACACCTCCACATGAAAGTCTCGCCACACGAACTTGGAACCACTTAGCATGCCATAGGAAACCCTTGGAAGTCGGTTTTTTCATGAAAGCTAGCCACCTAGAATAATGATAATCCGGTGCATGTTTTTGGTTGTTCTCAAATCTCATAATAGGGTGATTGGAGTTATTAACATCAAGTATAGTCATTGAACCACCAAACCCTTTTATATGAGAAAGAAACCAAATTTGTAAAAGCTCGGGAGAGGAATGGAAGGTCTTATCACTTTGTTTCCTTTAAATCGAGTGAGGGAAAGAAAGGTTTCAGCCAAAATAGTGTTTACGAAATTTTTTCCTCCCAACACTTGTTCAACTAAGTGAGCCATCAAAGGGTTAATAGCATTCTTGCAATGAGGAAAAAGTATAAACCCAAAGAAAGCTAAAAGGAAAACCCTTCTCATTTGAAATGAATTGCCATTTTCAAAACATTCTCTTAGAAAAGATAAATGACATGTATTGCGGTGAGCTTTTAAAACCTTTCTTACATTATCCTCCTTAATTCTCAGAAAATCGGATAAGGCCACAACGGGGTCTATTCCGATAGGTGGGCTAATTAATTCAGCTTTCAAAGGTTTCCCTATGGCAATACTATACTCTTCCAAGGTGGGCGTGAGTTCATGCTTACCGCCGAAGATGAAAGTAGAAGTCTCGGGGCACCAACAATGAGCAAGTGCTTGGATGAGGCCGCCATGGATGTTGATACGCAGCAATGGGAGTAGTCGACTAATGTGCGACTCTACAAATTGACGGCCAGCTTGGTCTAACTTGTCCCACCATGCGCTAAGCTCTTCCTTTGGAGGGAGAATAATTCGAATGTCCGGTATTCCCATTGTATATTGATCAAGACTCAGGACAATCCTAATGCCATGGACCGACAAAATGATATAATAAAATAAGTAGATTGCAAGAGTGCGAATTTGGAAGACTTACTTTACCAATAAACAAAGGGCAATCACATAGACATGCGCATGGTAAGTGGCTCGATTTCTAGTCTATAAGGCTTAACAAAGTGAAGCCACAAGGATGATCAGACTAGCCACGGGCGTGCGGACTAAGTCGGGTCCTCATGACTTCGGCTTGGTCAAAGAGCCGACCTGGGTTGCGGGCATGCGAACCGAGGTGGGTACTCTTGACACCAAAAGACACTTCGGGATTGAGATGGGCGACTCGTACCGCGGGCATGCGGTAGAAGTGGTATCCATCTCAATACCATCCTAGATGATCCTATGCGGCCCCGGTCCGGCGGCGGGTTGTGTGTGCAATAGTGTAGTGCCAAATGCAAGGCATGCACAGCAGTTTAAATCAAACAACACTTCATAAGTGAAAGTAAACCATACATTCCTACACCTCCCTGCAAAACAAAGGTCAGCAAACACTTCCCCTTATACCTCCCATTCTGCAAGAACATTTAACACCTTAAATGTTAGGGACGTACCTGGGATCCTCGCTGCCAAACAAAAATATTTTTTCAAAAAGAAAATTGGCCTAAGTCCACTAAGAGTTCCAACTCAAGTCCCCAGCGGAGTCGCCAAGCTGTCGCGACCTCCCCGAAGTGGGTTTTGACCACCTAAGGGTTTGGCTAATGGATTGCTAAGCCTAGACTTAGCTCGGGCTCTCCCAAGCCCATACCAATTCGCGACTTAGGGTTTAAGTTCTTAACACGCAATTGATTTTCAATTAGAAGTCGCCACTAATCTGTTTTTGGTGGGTCGATTAGAAACCCAAGTAAAGTAATGGGAGAATTACTTCACTCCTACGAACCAGAGATTAAATGAGTTCGGGGACTTGGTTACACTAGACTTGTCTAATGCCCTTTCGGTACCTTTTCTTTTTTTAAAAAATGTTTTGCAGGCAGCTTGAATTGATTTTAATTTACCTCCCTAACATGTGAAGTGATCATGCGAATGCACAAACCACCAATTTAACACCCAGATAAATCAGTGAATAAATGACAGGATTACCTCATAGCAACGAAAGCATCTGCAATGTTAGATCGAATTCATATCAACAACCCTAGATATGATTTCTAATTAACACGCAATTTCTTTATTTTGTTTTCACTTTTTCAATGCGAACCATGCAGTGCATCTAATCTAACATGAAATGGCATGACAATGCGTTCTAAACTACATGACATGAGTAAAAAAAAATTTTTGTTTTCTTAATGAACATGCAATAATCAAATATGCAAATCAAAATGACCTAATTATAATGACGTGCAATTTTTAATGAAACTAATTCTACATGACGTACATTTTATGAACATAATCAAATATGTACATTTTAGATTGACAAGTGCAATTCTAAAAACTAATATCCTAAATGCATTTTTTTTGGATTTTTTTTTATTAAAAAAACGATATTAACTTAAACGGCACGACAGCAAATCAGAGCAAGATTGACATCCAAATTGACAAACCATATCTCGTGCATGAGATCGGGTTGGCCAATTTTAAATAAATCACAAATCGAATCTCGGGCGGGAGATTGGATTAGCGATTTTTTAAGTGATTTCGAGTCGGATTTTCGGGCGCGAAAATCGGACTATCAATCCCAAATTTATTAGGCTATTTCATGTCAAACATCTCATCCTTACACTAAGGAATAACTATGCTAAAGAGAACAAATAAAGTAAAAGAAGATAAATAAATAAAAGAAAAGACTACCTAAATCGATTTTTCCTTTTTGTTTTTCTTTTCTTGCTTTCTTCACCCACGGCCGGGCAGCTTCGTGGATCACCGGGAGACTTAGCTCACGGGCTGGGATGGCCGCTTCTTGTTGCGACGGGCGACCGTGGGCGGTGGACACGGTCGTCGGAGGAACTTCGGCAAAGGGGCAGCGAACACGCGGCGAGGGAGGAGCCGGAGTCGCGTGCGGTTGGAGCGGCAGCGAGCTGCTGGTTTTGCGAAGGATTGAGCGGCGGTGGAGAGCAAGTGACGGGCTCGAGCGGTTGCTGCCACAACGAGCAACGGAACGCGGTGGGGTCGGCTTGGGGGTGCTTTTTGCGTCAACGGGGAGATGTAGGCGCTGGCTGCGGGTGCGGCGTCAACGGGCGGGAAGAGGAACAGCAGCGGTTGGTTGCAGAGACGGGCGGAGATGCACTGCGACCGACGGGCGAAGGTGGTGCGGGTTGCTGGCGTCGGGCGCGGGTTGCTGCAGGCGGTGCGACTGACGGGTGGAGATGGTGCAGCGGATAGGTGTCGCAGGGGGTTGCAGGCGTCCGGGATGGTGTGTCGGCACGAGTTGCAGGCGGGGGCCAGAAGCGGTGAAGAGCGAGCGGGGTGATGAGCGGCGACGGCGGGGGGTGGCGCGGCGTCGGAGGCTAGGCGCGGAAGTGCGGCTGGAGCGGTGGTCCGCGCGAGGGTGCTGCACGTCGCGGACGGAACCGAATTGGCGGAGCGTGGTGGGTAGATCTCGGCCTCGGACGGGTACTCGCGGGTTGCTTGGTGTCGCGAGTCCAGGGGAAACGACGGTGGTCCCGTAGCGCGAGGAGGCGGCGCGGGCACGGACGCGGGCAGCCGGCGAGGCCAGCGCTGCAGGTCGGCGGCTCCGCGGCTTCTTCTTTTTTAGACGGGGCAGAGGCTGGCGGAGGCACGAGCTTGCGGGCGATGGAGGTGCGGCGCTGAAGCTCGGGCAGCAGGGGCCGATCGCAGAAGAAGAACTTGCAAGGAAGAAGATGATGAACAGTGCTTGTTCTTTTCCTTTTGGTTCTGCCGCACGTCCCCCCTTTTTCTAACTTTACTTTTCTTTTGCTGTTTTTCTCTCTGACAGACTCTCTCTCTCTCTTCTTTTGAACGAAGGAGAAGCTCCCCTCCCCATGTAACTTTTCTTTTCTTCTTTCTCTCTTACGAGAGTCTCTCCTTTTTTAATCCCCTTTCTTCTCTCCACTCCTCTGTCTCTCTATGGGTTCTCTCTTTTTTAATAGCTCTCACAAATCACTCCAGTCAATTTTTCCTCTCCTTTTGCGTGGCCTCCCCCCTTGCGTATTTATAGGATTCTTGGAGTCCAACCCACTTTAGTGTGAATAGGAGGCGGCCGTCCTTTTTTCTGCTGTTCACGTCCGGATTTTTTTTTTTTTTTTTAATAAGGAGGCCACCGTCTGTCACTCATTAAATTAGCCACAAGTACTGACTTTTCTTTGCTTGTTACTTGCTTCTTTCTTGATTTGCTCTTCAGGAAGGAGAGAATTCTCACAATAAAATATTATAAAATGGTGAGCCCATGCTCTTGCAGACTTTCTCCAGGATTCTCGCGTGCGCAGTGGATTTTTCTTTGCTTTCTTCACGCATGCGGCTAGAATTTTTTACGTCCGCCGAATTTTGTCCACGCATGGTGCATGCATTAATGAGGAAGAGACAATGGACGTGGAGAACTCTTCTTTCTTCTTCTTTTTTTTTTTCATTGGGTACTTTCAAATCAGCAAGAGAGAGACCACCTTTTGTGCACGTAATTGACCGCGAGCTGCTGTGTTTGGTTGCGTTTTGGTACCGATGCAAATGCGACTACATGAGATATAATTTTAATATTTTTTTCTTAGGGGTTAAAGATTAATCCCTAAATTTTTATGCAATTAATTACTAAATGATTGGTCAAAATTTAGGTGTCAACACACCTGGAATAACCTACCTTCAAGAAGGATATAGTAGTTCTAGGCGGTCGGTGTTACATGTCCAGGACCCGTACTATTCTATAGTCGCCCAGTATGACAGTGTTTGGTTGTGTCTAGGACCCGTACCATTCTACGGTCGCCTAAACGAGAATTTACCTTCCAGAACCTGTACCATTCTACGGTCGCCTGAATAGGGAAATAGGTTTTGTCTAGGACCCGTACCATTCTACGGTCGCCTAAACGAGATTCACTTTCTAGGACCCGTACCATTCTACGGTTGCCTAAATAGGGAATAGGTATTGTCAAGGACCCGCACCATTCTACGGTCGCCTTGACGGAAAATTAATTTTTCAGGACTCGTACCATTCTACGGTCGCCTGAATAGGGAAACTGCTTTTTCAGGACCCGTACCATTCTACGGTCGCCTAAATCAAACTGAATCTGAAGAAAAATCTTTGGAGGATTTGGGACTCTCATCAAATCCCAAGCACCTGGAAATTGCATCAAGTACTTAAAAATTCTAAACATCTGGAAATCACATCAGACGCTCAAAAAGACAAATACTTGGAAGTCACATCAAGCATTTAAAGGTTCAAATATCTCGAGTTCACACTAGACATTTGAGACATTTGAAACATTTTATAAATGGGTACTTGGAATTCTCATCAAGCACCAAGATGACTGAACAAACTCAGGGTTTCAAAGACAGTTTTTTTTTTGGTCTTTCAGGAAAAATTCAATGAAGGTTTATGCATGATGGCTTTATCAAGCTTCTACTGGAAAAATTATCACAATGACAATTTTCAGTTATAGTGTGAGTCTCTTGAACATGCTAAATGAGACAATTTTGGTGTGAAAAAGGCTTTTTCACTCGCTCTCATTTAAGAGTGGTTATTTGTCCTGACCATTGATGCGAGAATATATCACTCAATCTTATTATCATCTTGTCGACAAGAGTTCGAATTTTCTTGCAATCGCACGACCTTACCAATCCGAGAGGTCTTTAACAGTACTGTAATGTGGGCTTGGTCAATGGCTTAACAAAGGGATTCTTTGAGTCAAAGCAATTGAAAGAACAATTCTGTAATCATCTCCGGGTTTACAAGTCAAGAACCCTGCAAAATGAGAAAGAAATAATCTTGCTCGCACTTCTTCGAGCAATGCTTATAACATATGAATTCCTATGTTTATTCAAGTGCCCTAATCTGAAGAGACTTTGTAAGGGATGTAACACAGGCTTGGTTATTGGGTTTGAGAAACGAAATGATCGTTAGGCTCAAAGATGTGTGTAAAGGGTGAGAGTTGGTGATCATCTAGACATTACCACCAGTTTTCTTCGCCACGGATTGTCTTCTTGACAGATTTCTTTATTGGCTCAAGAGTTTATCACTAATGCCAATGATTATTCAACTGGAGATCTTTTCTCAAAATCATTTTCTTTGATGATGGGCATCGATCAGGCACACTGCTTTTTTCATGCCCCCCCAATTCATCAGTCATTTCTCTTTTCTTTTCATGGGCATTGGCCTTGCTTTTACTAGGCACACTGCTTTTTCATGCCCCTTATTTTGATTTTAGTTCTTGCACACAATGCGTGTGTCAAGTATATTTTAAATGACACTCGAACCTTTAAAGGTCTTCATCTGTCTCTTGCCTTGCCCCAGTGTGGGGGATGATCACCAACTAGGCTTAAAGAAATGAAATTGTAGGCTCAAGTGGGCTATGCAAATGATATAAGTGTGTAGGATAGTGAAAGAAACGCTCTTTGTCATCCTAAGGCACTTAAATTACCACAAGAATTTTATGTAAAAGCATGACTTGAAGATTGATGCAAGTGAGAGCAAGAAAATTTCTATCCATTTCACTCTCCTTTAATGTCAACTTACCTCCATTTGCCCCGATGTGGGGGTGGTCCTTGACAGGGGTAGTATGAAAGAAATTCTTCAAGTATTTGGGCTCAAAAGAGTTAAACAATGGATTATCTATAGTGTTTGAGGTAGAAAATGAACCGCCCCTCGTCATTTCAGTTGTCGTACTTTTCGCAAGAAACTCTTCACCTTGAAACACAAAACATTTCCATACTCACCTCACAATGTGTAAACAAGGGACTGTGTATGGGATAAGGCTTGCCTTTCACGCCTCATTTAGCATCATTTAGCATGTTCAAGTAACTCAACATCCTTCACTGAATTATCCATTTTGATAAATTTCAAGTGGAATTGGTGAATTGCACATCATGTGAAAACATTCTGAAATGATAAAAAGGCCATGCTCTATTCTAGCACATCAAATCATAAAATCAAAGCTGTTAAGTGTCTATGTCTTGGCCCTTTTTGCAAGGGAGCTCATAGAGGTTCCTTAAATATGCGCAGGGCTGCACCTGAAACATAAAGCAAATAATTAAATGAAACAAACAAGGTAAATTAGATGCATGCTGGAAAATTATTTTTTTTTTGAATTTTTTTTTAAGGGAACATGAAGAAGCCCAAATTTTCGAGAATTAGCTCCTTGCCGTTTTTTTTTTTTGGTAGGATTTCATCACGGGGCTAGTTTGGTATACTTCAACATGCCCTTAAAAATGAAAAATCTCCATGCAATTTATTGGATGAAAAGCAAATTACATTACTGAAATGAGGGAAATCCTAGAATTGAAAATGCAAATACGAAAAGCAATAAAGACTCCTGCGCAGAGGAGTGTCATACTCTCGAGCTTCATCGATGAACAATTCAGTCATTCCTTCAAGTGTGTCATCTGAGCTCTCAATCTTTGGAGGTGCGGGATCATCTATGCCACCCCATCCATCTGGGATGATATCCTATGGGTTGAAGTAGGAGCTGGAAGGAGCTGAATACTTTACATAGTAATCGAATTTGCCACTTGGTTGCCCCAGGGTGTCCATCACTTCTGCTTCCTTATGCATCATCTGAAACATGGTGGGCTCAGCATCTAAACTGAAAATGGCATTCACAACTTTTGGGTGGTCAGGGAGTGGGTTATTCTGGATGTTTGGCTGTGCATCGCGGAATGAGACCGCCTTGGCATCCAAAAGATTTTGGATTTTGTGTTGCAGCGTATGGCAATCGTCAACAGAATGCCCCACCTCTCCCATATGATAAGCACATGTCTTGGACGGATCATAGTTGGGGAACATTCGGGATTAGATCACTTAGGCTCCTTAGCGAGTAATCCTTTCTTCTGAAGGGTTAGCAAGATCTTTGACAATGGCTTAGGAAGAGGCGTAAATTGACGCCTGGAAGAGTTTTTCTGCTGGCCAAAGAATGGTCGTGCTCCTCCTTGATGGGTGTTCGAGGTAGGGCGAGGTGGTTGCACATAAGTTGTATTAACCTCTGCTACAAGTTCTTTATCCTTCTTGGTTGAGACTCTCCCATATGAGCTAGTTTGATTAGACGCCCATCCATCACGCAATGTTACTTCAATTCGCTCACCAACAGGGATTAGCTGATTGAATGACTCGGCAGTCGATCCCAGCATTCGATTTCGATACTCAGGCGGGAGTGTCTTCATGAACAAATCCATCAGCTCTTTTTATGTTGGCTCTGGAGTTATCTGAGCGGCTACAGTCCTCCATCTCGTGACATATGCCTTGAAAGATTCCATCCTCTTCTTCTCAGTGCGAAGTAAATCATCCCGAGATGGAGTGACATCAATATTATACTTATATTGCTTGAAGAATGCATCAGTCAAATCCTCCCAAGTCTCCAGCAAATTAATCTTTTTCATGATGTACCATTGCAGCGACGGTCCTGTCAGGCTTGCTTGAAATTGTTGAATCATCAAAGGGATGTTATCAACATATTGGGTCATCCTGACCACATAAGTCTGCAGATGGATCTTTGGGCAAGATGTGCCATTATACTTTTCAAAGTCTGGCATTTTGAACTTTTTTGGTATCTTGATCTTTGCATAATGGGAGAGATCAGTTGGGTCTTGGGTAAATGAACCCTGCAGTTGCTTAAGTTTCTCCTCAATTTTTATCAAGCGTTTTTCCTACTCGGTTTTTGGTACAGCCGAATGTATCACTTGTACCTCATCATCAACAACAATTTGAGGTGCATCAGTAATTTTAACCCTGGAGGGATCTTCAGATGTAGATGGCCCAACTGCGGATGTATTTTTGCCTTTATCTCTTGGATCAGCCATGGGAGCATGTTGTGGTAACACCACTTCAACTTGCGGAGCTAGTGGGGCAGTGTTTGCTTGGAGAGAGTCAATTTGCTTAGAGAGCCGCTCAAGAACATTCAGAACTTGCTTCATCTCTGATTCAAGGGCAGCAACGCGAGCTTGTTCAGCAACGTGCGTTTGTTCGGTATTATCAACCATTGTTGCTCTAGAACGAGTACGGATTGGTGATCTTGGATGAGCCGTGTTGTTACCTAAGAAAAAATACAGTGAGTATTATAATAAATGAGATTGGTCCATGACAATGATCTAATCGCTTGATTTTATTCAAGATTTATTTTAAACATTGAACCAAACTTCCTAACATTAAACTAAGAATTGAAATTCAAGTCCCTAAACATCAAACTAAAAACTGAAAACACTGAACTGAAATAAAAGTCCCTAGACATTGAACTAAGAAAACAAAATATCTCATTTTATATGCTTTCGGGAACCCAACGCCTTGCGAAACTTGTTATTTTCAGCTTCGAGCATTTCCACTTTCCGCTTAAGATGCTCAATTTGTGCTCATTGGGTGGGCTTCTCGGTCACATCAGGGACTACTGGACGCAAGGTAGCAGGAATCCGGTGTTATTGGATGTAGAACGCCGATGCATGGTGAATCTCCTCCTCACCCTTCAGTCTCATGGGCACCAAAATCTTCTCTGGATAACATTCGCTCCATGTAGTAATGATCTCCTGGATCTCATTGAAGTAGTCATAATCCTTTCGAATGAAATGAACTTGGAACAAATCTGTCCCGAGAGGTGGAGGAATTTCTTGAAGAGCTTTGTACGACGGGCCACTCTATGTGGATAATAGGAAGTAGCACCGGAAAGGCCCAAAGAGTGGGATTGGTCCATCATGTTTGTGCGAAAAGCGAGCTTCCTCAATGTGGAGCCATTTAGTATGCCATAAGAATGCCTTAGGATTAGGTTTTTTCAAAAAAATTAATCCAACGGGCATATTGTTTATGTGGGGAAAAACGTTCTAGAACCGCAAATTTTTGTATGGGATGTCGAGAATCATCTATCCTAAATTGTTTTATAAGATGCCCAAACCCTCTTATGTGGAAAAAAAAAACCATATTTGCAAAAGTTCAGGGAGGGCACGCATTGTCCTTTCCTCATTTTGTTTGAAACGGGTTAATGACAAAAATGTTTCAGCTAAAATCATATTCACATAATTTAGCCCATCACAAACCCGATTAACCACCCATGAAATTGCAAGATTAATGGCATTTTTTCGATAAGGAAAAACGATTAGCCCAAAAAATGCTAACATGAAAATCCTGGCTTTTGAAATCATTGGTTAGTCTGCAAAACATTTTTCTAAGAATGAAAATGGACATGCAAAACAGTTAGCTTTGACGACTTTCCTTACCCTTTCAGCTTCGATTTTTAAAAATTGAGATAATTCAGAGATAGAATCTAAACCGATAGGCGGCCTAACAAGTTCCTTGTCCAGGGGCATTCCAATGGCAATACTATATTCTTCGTGTGGCATCCCGAAAATTCAAAGCCAAGCCTTAAGGTGTGTTAAATGTCTTTAATTAGGTGATAGAATTTTATGGCTTATGCTTTGGCCAATTTGTCTTTTAATTTGATGAATTTTGCTTGTGTTGTGGAAATTTAAATTTAAATGCTTGGCCATATGATTTAAATTTCAATGATTAAAATATCCCAAGACTTTGGCCAAGATGAAATTTGAATTTAGAAATATTAATTAAAAGGAATTCAAAAAAAAAAAAAAAAAAAAAAGGAAAAAGGGATCAAAATTCGAAATGGGCCTTGGACCCATTAGCCTAGAGCTTGGTGGGCCAAGCTAGTCGGCCCATTGGGCCCAAGAGGTGGCTGTCGACCAGCCCAAGAAGGAGTGGCCGGATGGCCCAACTCCAAAGCCCAACAAGCCCAAATCAATTCAAAAATTAGTGTGACAAGTGGCATAAAGGAATGGCATGCATTGGCCATGGGTGTGGTGGATCAATCATTACCTATGATGAGCCTAGGGGAGTATAAAAAGGGGATTTGGAGAGAGAATGGCCGGTTCTTGCTTCATTTCCGTCCAAGAGAGAAGTGTGCGAGAGAGAGAGGGCTTGAGCGGAAGAGGAGAGACCGAGAGAGAGGAGGTGGAGCCGAGAGTTGCCGCCGCCGTGTCTCGCCGTCGCCGCCTTGTCCGACCGTCCTACGCCGCCGTGTGTTGCTGTGTGTTCTTCTTTGAGGCAAGTGGGGGGTCCTTTACTTCTCTTGTACGTTGTTTGATGGTTGCATGTTCGGTTTGAGGGGTGATTTGGGCGAAATACCGAAGTGAGGGTTGAATGTGTTCATGTTATGTGGCTGTTTCCGTTCGGCTTGTGGTAGACAGTTTCTTATTCGAGCTTGCATGTGTATTTGGAGTGTGATTTTGGCTTCGGTGTCTTCATAAAAGTTGAAGCTAACATCTTGTAGTATGACATAATCGAATTTCATGGAAAACGATGGTGATATGAGGGGTCAAAAGCTCTGTTATACGGACACTTCAGATCTGCGAATTTCCTACTGACCTCTTGATGATTTCTTGGTTGCATGTTGATTTCTGTTGGAGATCTCACTTTGTTGTCTTCATGGAAGTTGTTGGTAACATCCTAAAATGTAACATACTCAAATTTGAGGATAAACCAATGAGTATAGCCTAGTTAACCAGTTAGATCTTTGAGACGGATGGTTCTGTTGAAGTGAACCGAGACACCCGAGACTTCAAGGACTTAAAAGAGGATTATACTTTGGTTATTTAACCTAGATCTCTTCATGAAACTTGTAAAGGACACATTGATATATAACATACTCGAATTTCAGGAGAAACGAAAGAGATTTGATGGGCCAAACCTAAGTTTTTCGGTGATGTGCGTTCTGGACGAAACGGTAGAGGTTCCAGAAGCTTCGTGGAGTTATATAAATTAATCTATAAATAATTTGGCTAAGAGTTCTTCATGAAAAATGCACGAAAATGTATTGGCTACTGTTCTGTAAAATTTGGGAATTTTCGGAGGTCATATGAGTATTTTAATTGAATTAATTCGAAAACTGTGCAATCTGGCCATAATCCGAATGTTGTGTGTATTTTGTGGAAATTTGGGAAATTATGAAAAATGCAAATTAGCCATGGGTTTTATGCGAAATTTGATTCTAATTGTTGGTTTAAGGATTGATTGAAGATTATGATTTTTGGAAAATCATAAATATTAAATATAATATTTATTTATGAAAATAAATAAATATAATAAAATAATAATAAAATAATAATAAAATAATAAAATAATAAAAAATAAAAGGTGGATTATTTTGGCCATGAGTCCTATTGAATTATGATGCCTTGCTATGTGACATTGATGCATGCGAAATCATTAATTATGATGTATTGTTATATGGCACGATGTATGAATGATCATGAATTATGATGCATTGCTACATGACATTGATGCATGCATGATCATGAATTATGATGTATTGTTATATGGCATTGATGTGTGAATGATCATGAATTGTGATGCATGTATGTAAATCATATGCCATGAAATAACAAGATGGAAAGAATGATAAAAGTGGAAAATGGTATGTGAGTAAGAGGTTGTGGTGGAGGATGTTGTCTCGGTGGCACAGGGGCGTAATTCCGAGATTCCCCGGGAGTTTCAGGATGCCCGGAATGTGGGGGCCGGAAGTCTGGTTGTATCTCGGATACATGCCCGGAAGTGACTCGCGATGCCGGGATTAGGGTGCGAGATCCCGGTTAGAAGGGTAAAGACCGGAAGTCCCCATCGGAGGTTTCGCCCGAAGGGAGGTTCCTCGTGATGCTAGTTGAGGTGCGAGATGCCCGGAATGTGGGGGCCGGAAGCCCGGTGGCCATGAGATGGCTGGAATGCTGGGAACCCCGTCGGAGGTTTCGCCCGAAGGGTGATGATCAAATTGATCATGGAATCCTGTCGGAGGTTTCTGCCCGAAGGATTGATAATGATACCCTGTCGGAGGTTTCTGCCCGAAGGATTGATAATGATACCCTGTCGGAGGTTTCTGCCCGAAGGGAGGATAGTGATGGTGGAATTGATGAATTGAGAAAAGATAATGTGGGATCAATTGATAAATAAAAGTGAAAATTGATCTATGATGTGATATGCATGGTGATGCATGGTTAATGATGATGATGTGATATGCATGGTGATGCATGGCTAATTATGATATGATGTGATATGCATGGTGATGCATGGTTAATGATGATGATGTGATATGCATGGTGATGCATGGCTAATGATGATATGATGTGATATGCATGGTGATGCATGGCTAATGATGATGTGATATGCATGGTGATGCCTGGCTAATGATGATATGATGTGATACATGGTAATGCATGGATAATGATGATGTGATGATAATGATATATGAGATGCCATGATGATGCTATATATATGCCATGATGATGCATGAATACGCTTGACATCAAAAAGGTAAGCAATGCCTGCATTGTATGATGATATGCATGGTGCACTTTGAGTTGTTATTGGATTTCCTATCTGCCGAGTGGTTGTACTCACCCCTTTTGGGGATAACATTTCAGATTAGCACTATGCCGCTACTCGCTGTTTCGCGTGGGGTATTTTACGGTATTCCGTCCGACGTCGAGGTGGAGATGACCGAGATAGATCGTCCCTCGGTACCGGATTGACTTTTATCCGAGTACGATGCTTAGTCATGTATGATATCGGCCTGGCCGGGGCCCCTGTCATACAAGAGTTTTTGTCCGTGCACATACGACGGGATGGAGTGATGCGGGGATGCTGCCGCCGCCACCACCCGACGCACCGGGATGGGTGTGAGATCGCACGCGAGGAGTAGGAGCTAGACCGCTTTTGGTATAGATAGTTGACGCTCGTGATGGGAGGGTTTTTGTGCTCATATGATGTTAGAGGTCGGAGTTCCTTTTTGAGATTTTAGGAAGGACATGGCGAGTCCTTACCCTTTTCTGTTTCTTTTGTACCGACCCGAGGAAAACCCCATCTCGCTATATGTATGTATGTAAGCAAAGCGTCAACACTGTTTATAAAATCGTGGTGTTTAGTCGGTGTGTATTTGTATCATGGGTTAGAAGGGAGATAGATGACGATGTGAATTTTGCTTCCGCTATGAGTCGCGCATGGGACCGCTTTAAAAAAAAAAAAAAATGCCTGTAATCCGGCAAGGCTTAATTTAGCCAAGAGATAGAGATGGTAAAAGATGTAACACCGGCGCTGGTGACGACCTGCGAAGGGTTCGGGGTGTCACAGCCGCCCTTTTTGGTATCAGAGCGAATGGTTCATTTGGAGTGATAAGGAGCCTCATTTGGAAATTGAGGAACATGATGACAATACACACCATAGGATGTAAAATGAAATAATTGAATAACGGGTGATGAGAATTCACTCGTAGATCCCCAGTAGTCTGTCTTGAATTTCCAGTAACATGTATATGTTACTTATATGATAGTAGAAATTGCTTTGAGTGGAGCGGTGAGTCTCGGATTATTCTGAGGCAATGCTTGGAAATTGCAGGAGAGTCATGGTGCGAGCCGGAAGTGCTCATCCATCGAGGGCTGAAGCCTCTGCTGCAAGGGCTGAACCCCGAATGGAAGATATCCTGCGAGCATTAGCCAATATTGGAAATCGATGGAGAGGCGCGCGACAAGAACGGCCGGAGCGAACGCCGTACTCAAGGACTAGTGGAGCAGTTTTTAAAGCTGAAGCCACTTAAGTTTAATGGAATGGGAAGTCCCGAGGAGGCGAGCAATGGATTGATGGAATGGAAAGAATTTTCCGGCTGTTAGACTGCACCAATGCTGAGAAAATAGTCTTAGCAGAGTACCAATTGGAGGGAAATGCGAAGTTTTGGTGGAGAGCTTCAAGGATATAATCTTTCCACCAGTGCTGATGTGAGTTGGGAGGAGTTTGTTAGAGCTTTTAATAGGAAGCATTTCTCTGACTGTGCTAAGGATAGGAAGATTACTGAATTTGTTCAGCTAGAACAAAAGGGATTGACTGTAGATCAGTATGAGGCTAGATTTTCTGAATTGTCTAGATATGCTCCTAGATTGATTGAGGATCAGGAGGAGAAGGCCAAGAGATTTCTGAAGGGGCTGAGGACTGACATTAGAAAGCAGTTGGTGCCTTTGAACATAAGAGATTATAATGAGATTTATGAAAGGGCGCAGTTAGTGGAGCAGGAGCTGTTGAGGGAGAGGTCTGAGTTTAAGAAACCATTTAATTTTAGTGATGTGAAAAAGGGAAAGAGGCCTTATTCTGGTCAAGGTCAGACCTGGAATGTGAAGAAGAAGGGTAATTTTGGAAATTTTGGAGGAACAAGGAGTGGTCTGAACATAGGGAAAGCACCCTATCAGCCTGGACAACAGAAATGTTTTGGCTGTGGACAAGTAGGTCATCTTAGGAGGAATTGCCCGCGAGAGAGGGTCGCAAGTGAGTGTTGGCTCGGTGCGACGGGGATATCGAGTGCTTTGTTAGGTCAAATCCGCAAGGAAATCCTCGAGACCACCTGCTCGGGAAGGGTGTATGCGATTACCCGGGAGGAAGCGAAGCTTCCAAGAATGTTATCTCAGTACGATTCTTATTAATGGCGAAAAGGCATATGCATTGTTTGACACGGGTGCAACGCATTCGTTTGTATCTGAAAGATATAGATGTTTGAATAGGATAGAAGTTATGCCGCTTGAGACGCCTCTTTGTGTTTCCATGCCTTTAAAGGATATGGTATTGTCTACATTGGTGTGTGAAAATTGTAAGATCTCAATGGGAGGAAAGGATATGGAAATAGACTTGGTTGTAATGGCTATGTATGATTTTGATGTTATTATAGGAATGGATTGGCTTCGTAAGTATCGAGCTAGAATGGATTGTTATAGAAGAGTGGTGCAATTTGTTTTACCTGATCAGTCTAGCTGTGAATTTTTAGGAGGTCAAACCCATTTTCCTATAGCTCTTGTTTCGGCAGTAGAAGCATGTAAGTTACTTGACGAAGGATGTCAAGGGTACCTAGCCATAGTTAGAGATTATGCCAGAGACGAGCCTAATCTCGAGGAAGTTCATGTAGTTAATGAATTTCAAGATGTATTTCCTGAGGAATTGCCTGGATTACCGCCAGAGCGGGAGATTGAATTTGAAATTGAATTAATGCCTGGAATAGGACCAATATCAAAAGCTCCATATAGGATGGCTTTAGCTGAATTGAAGGAGTTGAAAGTGCAACTGCAAGAATTGCTTGATAAAGGATTTATTAGACCAAGTGCTTCACCTTGGGGTGCACCGGTCTTGTTTGTGAAAAAGAAAGATGGGTCAATGCGCTTGTGTATTGACTATAGGCAGTTGAATCAAGTGACTATTAAGAATAAGTATCCTTTGCCTAGAATTGATGATTTATTTGATCAACTTCAAGGAAGTTCCGTCTTTTCTAAGATTGATTTGAGGTCGGGATACCATCAGTTAAGAATTAAGAAGGAGGACATTCCTAAGACCGCATTCAGAACTCGTTATGGACATTATGAGTTCCTTGTTATGCCATTTGGATTAACTAACGCCCCTGCTGCATTTATGGATTTGATGAATAGAATATTTCAGCCTTATTTGGACCAATTTGTGATTGTCTTTATTGATGATATTCTGGTGTATTCGAAAGGGCCTAAAGAGCATGAGCAGCATTTGAGAGTAGTTTTGCAGACTCTGAGAGAGCATAAGTTGTATGCTAAGTTTAGTAAGTGTGAATTCTGGCTGGATCGGATCGTATTTTTAGGACATGTGGTGTCGGGAAAAAAGGAATTGCAAAGAGACCCGGCAAAAGTTGAAATGGTAGTAAATTGGCCGAGACCGACGACACCTGCGAGATACGAAGTTTCTTAGGATTGGCTGGTTATTATAGGAGATTCATTGAAGGATTTTCAAGATTAGCAGGACCTTTAACTAAGTTGACCCGAAAGAATGTGAAGTTTGAGTGGAATGGAGAATGTGAAAGGAGTTTTCAGGAGCTTAAAAGGAAATTGACTTCAGCTCCAATTCTGACTATACCCACTGGACCTGATGGATTCACGGTATATAGTGATGCATCTCACAAGGGATTAGGATGTGTGTTGATGCAGCATGGCAAGGTTGTAGCCTATGCATCCAGACAATTGAAACCTCATGAGCTAAATTACCCGACGCATGATTTAGAGCTAGCAGCTATAGTGTTTGCCTTGAAGATATGGAGACACTATTTGTATGGGGAAAAGTTTGAGATCTACACGGATCATAAGAGTTTGAAGTATCTGTTCTCACAAAAGGAGTTGAACATGAGACAAAGGAGGTGGATGGAGTTGTTGAAGGATTATGACTGTGAGATAAGATATCATCCAGAAAAGCGAATAGAGTAGCGATGCTCTTAGTCGAAAGTCGGCCGCGAAATAGCTAGTTTAAGGATGGCGAGAATGGGAATTATTAGAATCGTAGCAAATTCTGAATTTAAATTGGAAGTGGATTGTCTTCCGGTATGCTTAGTGCATTAAGGATTGAGCCGAGAGATTATCCAGAGAATTAGAATTCTGCAAGAATCGACCCGAGATTTTGAAAGTGAAAGATGCTGTATCTTTAGGGAAAAGATCAGAATTTCAGATCTCGATGATGGAATAGTGAGATGTCAAGGACGACTTTGTGTTCCCGACAATGAGGAATTAAGGAAGGAAATTCTGTCAGAGGCACATAAGAGTAATTATAGTATCCACCCAGGTAGTACAAAGATGTACAGAAATTTGCATCAGCAATTTTGGTGGAATGGTATGAAGGCAGATACGGCTAAGTATGTTTCTCAATGTTTGACATGTCAGCAAGTAAAAGCGGAACATCGAAAACCCGCAGGACTTTTGAGACCATTAGACATTCCTGAATGGAAATGGGAACATATAACGATGGACTTTGTGCAAGGATTGCCAAGGACATCAAGTAGTCACGATTCAATTTGGGTTATAGTGGATCGATTGACTAAGTCGGCACATTTCTTAGCGATTCGCATGGATTACCCAATGGATAAGTATGCGGACATGTATGTAAGTCAAGTGGTACGCTTACATGGTGTTCCAGTGACCATTACTTCGGATCGAGATTCGAGGTTTACTTCGAATTTTTGGAAAAGTCTCCAAATTGCATTAGGGTCTAAGCTTCAGTTTAGTACAGCTTTTCATCCCCAGACAGATGGTCAATCAGAAAGAGTAATCCAGATATTAGAGGATATGTTAAGGGCTTGCGCAATCGATTTCAAAGGGAATTGGGATGAGAGATTGCATTTGGTAGAATTCGCCTACAACAATAGCTTTCAGAAGAGTATAGGCATGTCACCTTACGAAGCATTATATGGAAGGAGATGTAGGACTCCTGTCTGTTGGAATGAAGTAGGTGAAAGGAAATTAACAGGACCTGAATTAGTACAAGTTACCACTGAGGCTGTTGATATTATCAGGGAAAGGCTTAGAACAGCTCGAGTAGACGAAAGATTTCGGCCGATAGACGTAGGAGGCCTTTGGAATTTGGTATAGGAGACCATGTATTCCTTAAGGTATCTCCAATGAAAGGAATATCTCGATTTGGGAAGAAGGGTAAGTTAAGCCCCAGATTTGTAGGACCTTTTGAAATTCTGGAGAGGATAGGTGACGTAGCTTATCGTTTAGCGTTACCTCCTAAGTTAGGAAATCTGCACGATGTGTTTCATGTATCGATGTTGAGGAAGTACCAGCCGGATCCTGGTCATATACTCGATCATGAAGCCATCAAAATGGATGAGAAAGTGAGGTATATTGAAGAGCCCGTGCAGATACTAGATCGAAAGGAGCAAATTCTTAGGACCAAAAAGATCCCATTGGTTAAGGTGTTATGGCGACATCATGATGTGGAGGAAGCCACATGGGAAAGTGAGGATCGAGATGAGGGAAAAATACCCTTATTTATTTCAAGAAGGCGCGAGTAGTGCTTGAATTTCGAGGACGAAATTCTCTAAGGAGGGGAGAATTGTGGCATCCCGAAAATTCAAAGCTGAGCCTTAAGGTGTGTTAAATGTCTTTAATTAGGTGATAGAATTTTATGGCTTATGCTTTGGCCAATTTGTCTTTTAATTTGATGAATTTTGCTTGTGTTGTGGAAATTTAAATTTAAATGCTTGGCCATATGATTTAAATTTCAATGATTAAAATATCCCAAGACTTTGGCCAAGATGAAATTTGAATTTAGAAATATTAATTAAAAGGAATTCAAAAAAAAAAAAAAAAAGGAAAAAGGGATCAAAATTCGAAATGGGCCTTGGACCCATTAGCCTAGAGCTTGGTGGGCCAAGCTAGTCGGCCCATTGGGCCCAAGAGGTGGCTGTCGACCAGCCCAAGAAGGAGTGGCCGGATGGCCCAACTCCAAAGCCCAACAAGCCCAAATCAATTCAAAAATTAGTGTGACAAGTGGCATAAAGGAATGGCATGCATTGGCCATGGGTGTGGTGGATCAATCATTACCTATGATGAGCCTAGGGGAGTATAAAAAGGGGATTTGGAGAGAGAATGGCCGGTTCTTGCTTCATTTCCGTCCAAGAGAGAAGTGTGCGAGAGAGAGAGGGCTTGAGCGGAAGAGGAGAGACCGAGAGAGAGGAGGTGGAGCCGAGAGTTGCCGCCGCCGTGTCTCGCCGTCGCCGCCTTGTCCGACCGTCCTACGCCGCCGTGTGTTGCTGTGTGTTCTTCTTTGAGGCAAGTGGGGGGTCCTTTACTTCTCTTGTACGTTGTTTGATGGTTGCATGTTCGGTTTGAGGGGTGATTTGGGCGAAATACCGAAGTGAGGGTTGAATGTGTTCATGTTATGTGGCTGTTTCCGTTCGGCTTGTGGTAGACAGTTTCTTATTCGAGCTTGCATGTGTATTTGGAGTGTGATTTTGGCTTCGGTGTCTTCATAAAAGTTGAAGCTAACATCTTGTAGTATGACATAATCGAATTTCATGGAAAACGATGGTGATATGAGGGGTCAAAAGCTCTGTTATACGGACACTTCAGATCTGCGAATTTCCTACTGACCTCTTGATGATTTCTTGGTTGCATGTTGATTTCTGTTGGAGATCTCACTTTGTTGTCTTCATGGAAGTTGTTGGTAACATCCTAAAATGTAACATACTCAAATTTGAGGATAAACCAATGAGTATAGCCTAGTTAACCAGTTAGATCTTTGAGACGGATGGTTCTGTTGAAGTGAACCGAGACACCCGAGACTTCAAGGACTTAAAAGAGGATTATACTTTGGTTATTTAACCTAGATCTCTTCATAAAACTTGTAAAGGACACATTGATATATAACATACTCGAATTTCAGGAGAAACGAAAGAGATTTGATGGGCCAAACCTAAGTTTTTCGGTGATGTGCGTTCTGGACGAAACGGTAGAGGTTCCAGAAGCTTCGTGGAGTTATATAAATTAATCTATAAATAATTTGGCTAAGAGTTCTTCATGAAAAATGCACGAAAATGTATTGGCTACTGTCCTGTAAAATTTGGGAATTTTCGGAGGTCATATGAGTATTTTAATTGAATTAATTCGAAAACTGTGCAATCTGGCCATAATCCGAATGTTGTGTGTATTTTGTGGAAATTTGGGAAATTATGAAAAATGCAAATTAGCCATGGGTTTTATGCAAAATTTGATTCTAATTGTTGGTTTAAGGATTGATTGAAGATTATGATTTTGGAAAATCATAAATATTAAATATAATATTTATTTATGAAAATAAATAAATATAATAAAATAATAATAAAATAATAATAAAATAATAAAATAATAAAAAAATAAAAGGTGGATTATTTTGGCCATGAGTCCTATTGAATTATGATGCCTTGCTATGTGACATTGATGCATGCGAAATCATTAATTATGATGTATTGTTATATGGCACTGATGTATGAATGATCATGAATTATGATGCATTGCTACATGACATTGATGCATGCATGATCATGAATTATGATGTATTGTTATATGGCATTGATGTGTGAATGATCATGAATTGTGATGCATGTATGTAAATCATATGCCATGAAATAACAAGATGGAAAGAATGATAAAAGTGGAAAATGGTATGTGAGTAAGAGGTTGTGGTGGAGGATGTTGTCTGGTGGCCTGGGGGCGTAATTCCAGAGATTCCCTGGGAGTTTCAGGATGCCCGGAATGTGGGGGGCCGGAAGTCCGGTTGTATCTCGGATACATGCCCGAAAGTGACTCGCGATGCCGGGATTAGGTGCGAGATCCCCGGTTAGAAGGGTAAAGACCGGAAGTCCCCTCGGGAGGTTTCGCCCGAAGGGAGGTTCCTCGTGATGCTAGTTGAGGTGCGAGATGCCCGGAATGTGGGGGCCGGAAGCCCGGTGGCCATGAGATGGCTGGAATGCTGGGAACCCCGTCGGAGGTTTCGCCGAAGGGTGATGATCAAATTGATCATGGAATCCTGTCGGAGGTTTCTGCCCGAAGGATTGATAATGATACCCTGTCGGAGGTTTCTGCCCGAAGGGAGGATAGTGATGGTGGAATTGATGAATTGAGAAAAGATAATGTGGGATCAATTGATAAATAAAAGTGAAAATTGATCTATGATGTGATATGCATGGTGATGCATGGCTAATGATGATATGATGTGATATGCATGGTGATGCATGGTTAATGATGATGATGTGATATGCATGGTGATGCATGGCTAATGATGATATGATGTGATATGCATGGTGATGCATGGTTAATGATGATGATGTGATATGCATGGTGATGCATGGCTAATGATGATATGATGTGATATGCATGGTGATGCATGGCTAATGATGATGTGATATGCATGGTGATGCCTGGCTAATGATGATATGATGTGATATGCATGGTAATGCATGGATAATGATGATGTGATGATAATGATATATGAGATGCCATGATGATGCTATATATATGCCATGATGATGCATGAATACGCTTGACATCAAAAAGGTAAGCAATGCCTGCATTGTATGATGATATGCATGGTGCACTGAGTTGTTATTGGATTTCCCTATCTGCTGAGTGGCTGTACTCACCCCTTTTGGGGATAACATTTCAGATTAGCACTATGCCGCTACCTGCTGTTTCGCGTGGGGTATTTTACGGTATTCCGTCTGACGTCGAGGTGGAGATGACGAGATAGATCGTCCCTCGGTACCCGGATTGACTTTTATCCGAGTACGATGCTTAGTCATGTATGATATCGGCCCGTCGGGGGCCCCGTCATACAAGAGTTTTTGTCCGTGCACATACGACGGGATGGAGTGATGCGGGGGATGCTGCCGCCGCCACCACCCGACGCACCGGGATGGGTGTGAGATCGCACGCGAGGAGTAGGAGCTAGACCGCTTTTGGTATAGATAGTTGACGCTCGTGATGGGAGGGTTTTTGTGCTCATATGATGTTAGAGGTCGGAGTTCCTTTTTGAGATTTTAGGAAGGACATGGCAGAGTCCTTACCCTTTTCTGTTTCTTTTGTACCGACCCGAGGAAAAACCCCATCTCGCTATATGTATGTATGTAAGCAAAGCGTCAACACTGTTTATAAAATCGTGGTGTTTAGTCGGTGTGTATTTGTATCATGGGTTAGAAGGGAGATAGATGACGATGTGAATTTTGCTTCCGCTATGAGTCGCGCATGGGACCGCTTTAAAAAAAAAAAAAATGCCTGTAATCTGGCAAGGCTTTATTTAGCCAAGAGATAGAGATGGTAAAAGATGTAACACCGGCGCTGGTGACGACCTGCGAAGGGTTCGGGGTGTCACACTTCGAGCGTTGGAGTCAATTCGAACTCACCAAATACAAAGGTGGAAGTCCGTGGACACCAGAAGTGAGGTAACGCCTGTATAACACCGAAATGGATGTTGAACTCTAACAACGGGAGAAGTCAGGCGATCCTGGCTTTCACATATTTCTGACCATCTTGATCTAATTGATCCAACCACTTCTTGAGCTCTTTTTTGGGAATGGAAATGAATTGTACGTCGGTTTTCCCCATTGCATATAAAATAAGACTGACGACAAAACCTAATTGTCATGGACTGATAAAAATTACAATGAAGTAAATAAATTGCAAATAATTTAAACAACTTACTTTCACCGGAAGTAGATGACAATCACACACACATAAAAAAGTGAGGCTCGATTTCTGTCTAAACGGCTTAACAAAGTGGAGCTAAGAGGATGATCTGACCGTTGCAGTCTCGCATTAATGTGTCAAGTCCCCCTAACTCCGGCTCAGTCGAATGGAATACCCAATAATCACGCAGTCTCGCGAATATGGACAAACACATTTGACACCATAAAGAACTTTCGGAGAAGAGAATGTCAACCTCTATATAGCAGTCTCTCTGTAGAGGAAGTATCCTTCTCAACACCATCCTAAGAATCCTAACGCAGCCCAAGTCCGGCAGCAGGTTGTGTGTGCAATAGTGTAGTGCTAAAAACATGCACAACAGTTTAAATACAAACAACACTTCTATAATTTTAATTCAAACATTCATCCCTACTCCAACCTGCAAGACAGGGGTTAACAAAGACTACTCCCCTTATACCTCCCATCTGCAAGAACATTTAACACCTTAGGAATGTTAGGGACGTACCTGGGATCCTTGCTGCCAAACAAAAACATTTTTTTTTAAAAAGAAAATTGGCCTAAGTCCACTAAGTGTTTTAACACAAGTCCCTAGCGGAGTCGCCAAGCTGTCACGACCTAACTTTTTCGGGTTCACCACCTAAAACTAGGTTAATGGACTACTAAGCTTTTAAACTTAGCTTAGGCTCTCCCAAGCCCATACCAATTCGCGACTTAAGATTCAAACATTTAACATGCAAGATGTTGTTAATTAGGAGTCGCCACTAATTGGTTTATGGTAGGTCGATTAGACACCTAAGTAAAATAAATGGAGATTTATTTTACTCCTACGAACCAGAGACTAAGGGTACGGGGACTTGGTTACACTAGAATTTTCTAATGCCCTTTCGGTACGATTTCTTCTTAATTTTTCAAAATGTTTTTGCAAGCAGCTGATTTATTTTAACCTAAGTTACTATCATGCAAATGTGGTGACCACACGGGTGCTCATCCATTATTTAAAATATTCAAGTAAATAAATTACATCACATAAAGCAAGCATTCATTTTTTGGATTTTCTTAAAAATTAGAATTCTTTTATAAAATGCATTTTAACACTAAATGACTTAATATTATTAATGTGGAAATTCTAATTAAATGGGTCTATTATGCGAACTAGTTATTATGCACCTTATGACCTAACTTTACTAATAAATTCTAATTAAATGATCATATTATGCAACTAATTAACATGCACCTAGATTTTTGTATTTTTTGTATTTTTTATTGAAATTCAAAACTAATAAAAACCCTAATCGAGCTATCTAAAGTAATTTTCTAATCCATTTTTGGGATTAATTTGACTTAAACCCTATTCTGTCTTAGAAAACTATTTTTTATTTTAAAAAATGAGAATATGAAAATGTGCAAATTATATCTAAGACTCTAAAAAGGCTATTTAAGTCTAATCCTAAATTATTTCTTTTAAAATATCTAAAAATGCAGTCCTAAAAATATTATCTAAAAATGCAATCCTAGAAATATAATCCTAAAAATTTGATTAATTAAACTACGTGTCTATTATATTAAACCCTAATGTCCTATATGCTTATGCAATTTTTGAATATTTTGATTTTTCTTTTGATTTTTAGTTTCTTTTTAGTTTTTTTTTTGGTTGAATAATTATTAAATTATGGTTAAATCTAAACAATTAATATAGCCACTAAATAAAGGATCAAAATAATTGAAAAAATAACCTGTCGTCTCACAGGTTAAATTAACAATTATTTTAACCCTAATCATCACAACAACTCAAAATAATTAAATAATCTAGTCCGAAGTCTTACGGACCAAATTAAACAATTATTATGATTTAACAATTAAAATTCCACCAAGAAGCCCAAAATTAATGTAATAAAAAAAATGATCCGATGTCTCTCGGATCAAACTAATTATTACAAAAATCTTGGATAAAGCCTTAAGGATAATGTCTAAACAATACAAATAATTAACATTAATATACCATGATCTAACTTAAATAATAATAACAAGACTTAAAATATAAACAAATAAATAAATAAATAATAAATAAACCACCTAAGGCTCAAGAGAGGACAGTGGCGTGATGGTGCTCGGAGTAATGTCGCGGGGAGCGGGCTGCTGCGATGGAGGTCCGCCGGTGTTAAGTGATGCTGGAGCAGCGGCGGAGGCGGCGGGTCTGTTCGGAATTGGCTAGGCCGCGGGTTGCAAGGGCTCAGTCGTCGGGCGTCATGCACCGGGTGGTCGCGGACGGAACAGGAGTGGCGATGCTGCTGGTGCTCGGACGGAGAGAGACGAGCGGCGATGGGCGGTGCAGAGATGGTGGCGCGGCGAGGCTTGCGGGTTCTGGTGCGCGGAGGCGCGGCGATGGCCAGCTGAATCGTGAACCGGCGGGTTGCAGGCAAAGCGGAGGGAGCTGCTGCAGGCGTCAGTGGTGTAGGCGTGGCGTCGGAACAGACGCGTCGCGGGTGGAGGCGCTGCAGGGGAGACGGCAGAGGCGAACGGCGGGGGTTGTCGGGGCTCGTGTGGAGGAAGATCCAGGCTTCGGACGGGAGTGGCTTCGAGCTCCAGCCGACGTCGGCGTGCGCGGTGAGGCGGTTCGTCGGGGAGCGGAGCAGGGGCAAGGCTCGGCACGGCACGGTGGCGGAAGCCTCGCGAATGGAAGTTGCAGAGGGGCAGCTATTTGGGGAAGATGATGAACAGTAGGGGTCAAATCACCCATTTACTTTTCTCCTCTCTCTCTCTCACATCACTCTCCCTCTTCCTTTGCTTTTCTACAGAAGGTTTTTGCTTTTTTCTTTTTCTCTTCTTTCCTTTCAACCTCCACGGATGGCTTCTCTCCCCTTTCACTTTTTCTGAATTTTTTAAAAAGAAGCTTCCCCCCTCTTTCAAGCCTTCATACTCTTTATTTATAGAAAAAGACTTGAGTTTGTTTTTTTGCGGATGAAGATTTTCCGATATATTTGCACATCCTCACTCAACTTCTCAACAACAAAGTGGCTCCAAAACATTTGGCTGTTGAATTTTTTAATTTAATTTTTGAATTTTTTTAAAAATTTCCCTCTAATCAAAAATTATTTTCTATTTCTATTTTAATTAGGTGTCAACAAATATCAATAGAAAATTGGGTTATTGCCGTTCGACGCGAATTTGGCAATCATGCGGAATCACCCGCAATTCGACTACGCAATTCCATCAAATCGACTCATGTATGTTCACTAATTGATTATAACGGTGTCATACTGACCCTTGCCGATTATTATGGTCGAGCAGTTGATTTTCTCATCGAATTCCCTAGTCTATCACGTTTATATCCCTTAACGGCCTCACCTAATAGATTAGTTAACTAGAGAGTGATTAGTTCTTAGTAAATTAACCGTAAGCGTGTCAACAAAACAACAATTTCATATATTTGAGATAGGGTTGAATTTCAGGATGTCACATTTGCTATATCATATTCATTGTTTGGTAAATCATAATAATAAAATTAAATATATTTACACCATATCGTATATATTATTTGGTATAAATGATATATTAGTGTAAATGAATGTAAAAGTTCACAAATAAAAATAGTAAAAATCTTTTACGACACTCTTGCTTACTTTATTTTTATTTGTTTTTTTATTGAAATGTTTTCAAATCTCTCTAATATATAGCATTCAGCATCATTCCATTGATCGGGATCTCTTTTGATTGCCCACGCATAGAGGACGACTAGATTTTGGCCGTATCTCCTATACGGAGACTGCACATCGGTCTCTTAACTCCCTTGTGATGAAGGGTATAGGAGGATGCAATCGTAGAGTTTCTTTAATGACTAGTCTGTTCCTAGATGTATTGCTTGTTGACCCTCTCTCTTCCTCGAAGAACTTGCCAAATTTCAAATCGAGCTCTCTTTGTTACTCTGGGATTCTTCACCCTTATGGCCGTCGCCCATTCAAGGGTCATTGCTGTTGTCTCACTTCCTACTTGGATCACGTCCTTGTAGGGAAAGGTAGCAGAATTGTCAAGTTTGATCAAATGAAAAGAGCGGCACTCAGTTGGCAATCTCCACACAAGTTGATGAACACAAGGTCTTCTCAGGAATCATACATTTGACATAATCTGAAAGCCCCCATGTTGGCCCTGCATAGAGAGGTGGAAAAGAAGTCGAAACATGTTTATTGTAATTATTTGATATTTGGATGGCGGCCAATAAATATCTTTAAGTGTTACAATGAGGTTAGCATTTTTGGCATTGCAAGCATATAAATACTAAAATCTGACGGACTGCCTTAGGGTTAGGACCTTTAGAATTGTTCAATACCCACTCTTCTTCTGAAGCCCGTACAAACTTTATGTTAGCTCACTTACTGGACCTTTTAAGTGTTTGTCTTACCATGAGGATTGCTTTGATGGTATTGGTCGTAAGATAAAACTCAATGTCACCGGGTTTTCCAGAATCTTCAAGTGGACATTGCCTAAATCTCTTTGGCCAGATTCATGACTCTTGTCAGATACTTTCATCTCTTTGTGATCAGCAATGACATTGTCGAGTTCAAGGAGTATTCATGATCATTTGCTAAAAATTAAAGTTCATTAGAACATGGATCCTCATTAACATGCCATCCTTTCTTCGCTTAACACACCCTGGAACACTCTCAAAAAGTTTCAGGTAAGATGACGTGACAGGAATGGCGAGTAAGCTTAATTCAGTATTCAGTCTTTTTCCGTTGCTCTATATACTTCAGTCATGTCGAACTCTTCTGGCATGATCTCACGAGGGATCTTCCAGTTGAAGTGGTAGAGCAATTGTGCAAATGGGAGTTCAATACTGGTAAGACCAAGTAATATGCCCAGACACCTGCTCCAGATGGTATGAGCTCAAAGTTGGTCCCTTTACAGCTAACTGAAGAGCTTCGAATCTATCTGGTACAAAACTATCATTTATGTGTGGACTTCCCATCAGTCCCTTGACTCTCTTATAATTAAGGGAAAAGGAAGATGCACTTGTACAATTTCTTTATGACTAAATCTAAGTAATGTAATTCCCGGAGGTCTTCCTAGCCGATTTTTATTTTTTAAAAAGGAATGCCGGATCTTGCACCGCACTCTATCTAAAACTCTTGGGTTTCTCAGCATTTCCTCCGTTGCCCACTCCACGGTTGTCAATGTACTTGCACTTCCACCTAAGAATATGTCCCGGAAAGGAAATGTGGCAGGATCTTTGAGTCTGGTCAATTGCAAAATAAGAATGAAAATTGGTGGTGCTGGCGCTGGCTGACGAATGCATTATCTATTTTGGGAATCAACATTTGGTATAAGTGGAGGAAAGGAGGAGAAAAAAGCATGCTTAACATTTAGTAGGAGGCAACACAAGTTGATCTCTTCATTATTGCACGGATAAGCTGTTGGAGAAATCCTCCTGGAGTATTTTGAAGCTGACAAAATGTTTCCATCAGTCTAGTCTGAAGATTTGCAGACTCTACTATTTAAAGTCTGAAGACCTTTGGACTGCCAGACTCAAGACTCAAAATCTATTTTCATTGACAGTTTCTAATCCGTTGAAGAAAGGCTATCCAGAACTGGATATTTCGTTATGGATTTGACCTTATCAACTGGAGAAGATTTCTTGGCTGGATATGACATAATGGAATCCTTTATTCAAATCAAGATTGATTAAGGATCCGATGATTGGCGAAATATACTTGGAAGGTTCTACTTATGGAAACCGAGATCCTGATTGTATGGGCGAACATGATTGATGGGCTATCGACATATTCCTTAAATAGCTCTAATGATCTTCCTAATTGATTCTGTCCAACAGGAAGGTTGGAAGAATTCCTTTAGTAAGTGCCAACGGGTATGATGGCATAAAGGAGTATATAAGGAAGACATTCCAGTTGTTCGAGTGTGTGTGTGATAGAAGAATTCCAAAGTCTGAAGCTCTTTGTTCTTTGTCAAATTCATTTGTTGAGCGAAATCTTGTACACAAAAGAGAGTCTATTTCTTTGAGAAGCCTTGAGGAAGTGTGGTAGAGTATCTACACTGTGGAATTAAGGGAGAGCTTTGCTGTAACATCTCTTTTGTTCATAGTGAAATCCAGCCGGTGGGTTGTCAGTGCAGAAGAGTGGACGTAGGCTTGGAATAAGCCAAACCACTATAAACCTTGTGTTCAATTTTCTCTTCCCTACTCTCTGCTTTACTTTGATCATAATTAGTTTTGTTAACCAAATGAGAACTTCCTTTCTATTGTCTGCTTAGTATTGCTCTCTTATCTCGAGAAATTTTTTTTCACCTATTCACCCCCCTCTAGGTACTTATACTAGCTATCTCAATTGGTATCAGAGTCTGTGTACTCACTTTGTTTAAAGTGTTTTACTTCAGAGTTAAAGATCCATGGCTAGTATGTTAGCTCTAGGGTTGGTAGAAGGGCAAATCAATACCAGACCGCCTTACTTTGATGGAAAGGAATACAACATATGGAAAAACAAAATGAAGGCATTCCTAAGATCAAAGGATCCTCTGGAATGGGACGTTGTAGAAAAGTGAATAATTTCTAAAGCTGCACCTGTCTTAGAAAGAGGAAAATAAGCTGTTGAGTCTAATGAAATGATTCAGGAAGAGATAATTAAGAGACAAGCTCTTGATGCAAAAGCAATTTATTCTTTATATTGTGCTTTGTCACCTACTGAATATAACAGAATATCTTCTTATGTTATAGCGAAAGAAGTCTGTGATAGATTACATATTACATATGAAGGAACCGATCGAGTGAAAGAGACCAGAATCAACATTCTCCTCGGTCAATATGAAGCCTTCAAAATAAAATCAGGAGAATCTATAACTGACATGTTTAGTCGTTTTACAGAAATCGTGAATAGTCTTGAAAATTAAGGTCAACCAATTTCTGATCTCATGAAGCTTGGACTCTCCAAGGATTGGAATCACATAAAGACCTCAATAAGAGAGACACAAAGAATTATGCCACTATATGTCAATAGGTTGGTTGGGACTCTTCAGTCTTATGAAGTGGAGCGAATCAATGAAGACGAAGATCCTAAAGGTAAAAAATCCATTGCATTAAAATCCAATGATGATTATGATGTTACAGATTCTGAAGACGATATGAATGATGAGGAGCTTGCTCTCATGATAAGAAGATTCAGAAAACTGAACAGAAAAGGAAGAAGATTCAATACAAAGAAACAGAGTTTTCAAAAGCAACAAATTAAGTCTGTTGAGGATGATGAATCAAACAAAGATGTAGTCTGCTTTAAATGTAAGAAAAAGGGACACATCAGATCCAACTGTCCTCTTTTGAGGAAGAAGAAAGAAAAAACTAAAAAGTATCGAAATGCTCTTAAAGTAGAAACCTGGAGTGATACAGAGTGTGAAGAAAATGATGATGATTATGCCAATATACGTCTGATGGCACAATCAGATTCAGATTCAAACTCCGAGACTGAATCAGATTCAGACAGTGAATTTAAGATGAGTAACTTTAAAATCCCTATTAAAGTTTCTAAATATATTGATGAGTTGTGTTTTAGTCTTAAGACTTCTCTTAAAAGGATTTATGAACTTTAAAAGGAAAACATTACAATAAAACAATAGGAAAATGTTTTGAAAGAAAAGGTGAAATGTTTAGACATGAATGTTTCTACTCTCAAAGAAAGTGAAGACAATCTTTCGAAAGAAAATGCTTTTATAAAAAATGACATATCAAATGTTTCCAAAAGATTTTCTATAGGATCTGAAAAACTTGAGAAAATTCTTTCAGTACAAAGACCTTATTTCAATAAATTTGGTCTGGGAATGACTATGGAAACCATTCCTTTAATTGATTTTCCTAAAGTAAAGGAAAGAATTAAGCAAAGACCTACAAGAGATGCTTACAAAAATCATTTAAAAAAAATCTTTGTAAAACCAGTAAGTCGCAATGCTCTCAGATGTTCAAAGTGCAATAGTGCAGATCATTTTGAAAAAGAATGTCCTATGGTTTAGAAACTCGTTAAGAAAGTATGGGCAAAAACTGCATATCATACTAACACCAATGGACCCAAGAAAATATGGATACCAAAGAAAGCTTGAGTCTCTTTTTTAAATGCAGGTCACTATCAAGAAAAAGGTTAAATGGTATTTGGATAGTGGATGCTCAAGACAAATGACAAGAGATTCAAGTTATTTCATAAAACTCATACAAGTAAATAGTGAAAAAGTCTCATTTTGAGGAAACAGCAAAGGAAGAATTGTGGGATTTGAAACTATAAAGATTGGAAACCTCATAATAAGCAATGTTTCTTTAGTGGAAGGACTCAACTACAATCTGCTCAGTATCAGTCAGCTGTGTGATAACGGTTTCAAAATCAACTTTCAAGAGGGAATATGTTTAGGAACCAGTAAAGATTCTACTCAGTCATTCATGGGTCGAAGACATGGAAATATCTACCTCTCAGATGTGAAACCAGATGGATCGCAATGTCTAATCTCAATTCAAGACGAAGCAAACTTATGGCACAGAAAGCTTGGGCACATAAATATGAAGCAGATAGCCAAAATTTCAGCAAATAAGCTTGTTCGTGGATTACCCAATCTATCATACCAAAAGTCTGATCTATGTACACCATGCATATTGGGAAAGCAGGTAAGAAATTCATTTAAGCTAATAAATCAAGTTTCCACTAATCGTGTATTGCAGCTTCTGCATATGGATCTCTTTGGACCAACCAGAACTCAGAGCATTGGAGGTAAGAAATATTTCCTAGTAATTGTGGATGACTACTCACGATTTACTTGGGTATATTTCCTGTCAAGTAAGTCCGAAACATTCTCTTACTTTGAAAAATTTGCTAAAAAGGTTCAAAACAAAAAATGGTATGTTATTTCAAGTATAAGAACAGACCATGGAAGTGAATTTGAAAATCAAGATTTTACAAAATTTTGTGATGAATCTGGTTTTCGGCATTTGTTCTCATCTCTATATACTATAGAACAAAACGGAGTTGTGGAAAGAAAGAATATGTCACTTCAAGAAATGGCTAGAACTCTTTTAATAGAAAGCATCATCTCTTCACGTTTCTAGGCTGAAGCAGTTTCTACAACATATTATATTATTAATATAGTTTTTCTAAGGCCTATTCTAGAAAAAACCCCCTATGAGTTATTAAAAGAAAAGAAGCCTATAGTTTCATATTTTCATGTGTTTGGATGTAAATGCTTTATATTGAAAAATGCAAATGATCAAGTTGGCAAGTTTGAAGAAAAATCATACGAAGGCATTTTCCTTGGATATTCAACCACAAGCAAAGCGTACATAGTCTACAACAAGAAGACTCAATCTATGGAGGAATCAATGAATGTCAAATTCTAAGATTCTATGCAAAATGAATCTATTCAGACTCATCTTGAAGAATCTGAACTTGCTCCAGACTCTACAAAGTCTAAATCTCAGGAAGCAGCTCAAACTTTGAAAGACCAGTAACAAATGATTGTTGAAGATTCAAATGAAGGAAGTGATCATCAACCCTGACAAATTAACCAGCAACTGGAAGCATAAGTCTAGTCATCCCAAAGATCCTATTATTAGCGACATTAATGAAGGAATTCGCACAAGATCCAAAAGGCACGAAGAGTCTAGTGTTGTAGCTCTTATTTCTGAAATAGAACCCAAAAGCATAGAAGAAGCTTTATCTTATGAAAGCTGGATTGAAGCTATGCAAGAAGAACTCAGGCAATTCAGTATTAATGATGTCCAGGAGTTGACTCCTAAACCAAAATGTAAATCTATTGTTGGAGCAAAATGGGTTTTTAGGAACAAGATGGACGAGACATGAAAGGTCGTAAGAAACAAAGCAAGACTCGTGGCCAAGGGATATACGCAAGAAGAAGGGATACACTATGACGAGACTTACGCACCAGTAACAAGGTTAGAAGCAATTAGATTATTACTTGCTTTTGCTTGTTTTTCAGGTTATTCCAAATGGACGTCAAAAGTGCTTTCCTAAATGGATTTATCCATAAGGAAGTCTATGTGGAACAACCACTTGGGTTTGAAGACTCAAGGAAACTAGCCTTAGTATTCAGACTCAAAAAGGCTTTATATGGTCTAAAGCAAGCCTCTCGAGCTTGGTACGACAGGCTGAGTAAGTTTTTAATTCAAAACAGCTTTGTAAAAGGTAAAGTATACACTACTCTGTTTATCAAAAGAGAAAGCAAAAGTTTTATACTTGTTCAAATATATGTTGATGATATTATTTTTGGATCCCCTAATGAAAATATGTGTAAGAAATTCTCTAAGTCTATGCAGGATGAAATTGAAATGAGCATGATGGGTGAGTTAACCTTCTTTTTCGGGCTTCAAGTGAAATAACTGAAGAAATGAACTTTTATTCATCAAGAAAAATATGCTAATGATCTTGTCAAAAAGTTTGGACTGGATAATTGCAAAAAGGCTGATATACTAATGTCAAGTTCCTTGAAGATAGACAAAGATGAAGGAGGAAAGAAAGTTGATCAGAAGCTATACAAAATTATCATTGGCTCACTTCTTTATCTTACTACTTCTAGACCTAACATTTTGTTTAGTGTTTGCATTTGTGCCAGATTTCAAGCAGACCCTGAAGAATCTCATCTAAGTGCTGCAAAGCGTATTATCAAATATATTGCATCAACTTCAAACTTTGGTCTTTGGTATCCTAAAAAGGGAGACTTTACTCTTCTTGGATACTCAGACGTAGATCTAGCTGGTTGTAGAGTTGATAGAAAGAGCACCTCGGGTACCTGTCAACTACTTAGAAGTAGGACAGTGTCTTGGTTTTCAAGGAAGCAAAATACAGTAGCTCTTTCTACAGTAGAAGCAAAGTATGTAGCTCTTGCAAGTTGTTGTTCACAAGTTCTGTGGATAAAACAACAGCTAAGAGACTTTGGAATTGAAGATTCATGCACGGAGATTAACTGTGACAACACCAGCGCAATCAATCTCACCAAAAATCCAATTCTTCACTCAAGAGCAAAGCATATAAAGATTCGGCATCACTTCATTAGATATCGTGTTCAAAATGGAGAAGTTTCGATTCAGTTTGTTGACTCAAAGAACCAACTGGCGAATATATTCACAAAGCCTTTGGAGAAAAATCAATTTGAAAACATCCGTTACAAACTCAACATTTTGAGGTTTGAATAAGTTAAAGTCTAGAGACTCTCAGACTCAGACAAACAAGATTTTGATTGTAAGTTATTTTTCTCATATTAAATCTCGGAAAGGTACGATCATCTATCTATAATTGAATTTTGCTACTTTCAAATTTCCGTGATAAGTGCAATCTTTCTTTTTCAAAAATGAGTTAATTTTTAAAAGGGCAGTTATCTATTCCTTTTTTAAAAAGCAGTTATTTTTAAAGGGCATCTTTTTACTTTCCATTACGACACTTTGTATGCCTCTTTTCGACTGACTTATATACTGTCCGTTCCTCTTCGTTTTACTCCAAAAACCCTAAAAAGCATCGATATTCCACTCCTGTCTTCTTCTCTTGTTTAATCTTCGAAAAAGTTGTCATCTTTCTTGGGAAAGTCAAGTTTGGAATCTTTCAAAGATTGTGAAAGATGTCGTCTCAAAGGAAGTCTTTGAGGATTGCAAGCAGGGGACCGCAAATGCGTGAGAGGCCTACGCACTTTGATTTCACCGAGGAAGAAGAGTCTCCCAGTTAGCAGCAGAGCCCACAACATTCTCAGCAGCGTCATTCTCCTCCATCTAGTCCACAGGATGTTGCTCATCGAGAAAATGAAGAAATCATCGAAGTCGCAGATCCTATAAAAATTCAAAAGCCCTCTTTTATTTATAAGTTTTATCGTGCTTTAAAGAGGACCGGTACTCCATTGAACTACATCGATGAGTTTCTTAAGGAAAAAGGGTATGGAAATGAGTACATCTTTTTACGAAATATGGAGCGTTTGGGAATTGCCCCTATGGGGTTGGTAGAAGAAACCCTTGCTAATATCCCAAGTGATCCGCTATACAGTCAGTTTCCATCAAGAATGGGTGTTGCGGCAAAAATTCGAGGAAAAAGGACCGACTTGTTTCGATCGGAGGAACAAAAGCTTTTATACTCTAAGTTGTTGAAACGTGGGGTGATAAACCCTAGAAGTGTGGATTTTGATTTCCTTGATGCTGTGAATGTTAATTTGAGGGAAAAATTTAGTCTTCTTCAACTTGAAATCAGCTTACGTTTCGACTCTGTAAGCCTATACTAAACTCACTGCATATTTCTATTCGAATCTCAGTTTCTTGGATGCGAATAGATTCTCTTTTAGTATCTGAGATCAGGACTATGTGGTGGATATAGATATGTTGGCTTATGTCATTAGGGTTGAGAGAGGGAGATATCAACCTATCAATGTCTCTATTGCTCATGCTACGTTGGAACTTGTTAAGGATAGAAAGACAGAGGAAAAAATTTCCTACTCGAGGATGAGTGCCTTTAACATTCTGCTTCACAAGATTGTCATTAATTGCCTCAAACCAAAATCTACTTCAAAGACTGATGTTTCAAACTCGGAGGCAAAGCTGATGTATGCTATCATTGCTAGGAAAAAGTTTTCTCTTCCTCACACTATTATGTTCCACATGTATAGAGCAGTGGTGAAGGATAAATGTCAACTTCCTTATCCAGGTCTTGTGACAAAGTTATTCAGACATTTGAATGTTCAACCTCCACAAATTCTCTGTACTCGATCTTGTGATCAAATGGTGGTGGGACTGAAAATGGTGTCTAAAATGCATATGAAGGAACTCAACAAGGCGTTGGAGAAATTCAAGAAGAAAACCCCTGTCAAAACTCATCAAGTCTCTTCGGCAACAAAAAGAAAAGGGAAGGAGCCCATGGTTGCTCCATCTAAGAAAAGAAGAGCTCTCATCGTTGAGGATGAAGATGATGAGGAAGACATCACCATTTCTGCAATGGCATTGAAGAACTTGAGTCGTTCTGTTCCAGAATCAACGGAACGGGAAGAGAAAGACTTAGAACAAAGGACTGGAGAAAGAGAAAATTTGGAAGCAGAAGAGAAATAAGCAGAGGATAAAGAAACAAAGGAGAGAGAAGAAGAAGAAAGAGATACTAAGGAGGAAAGAATTGAAAAAGAAGAAGAAGAGAAAAGAAATCAAGAGGAAGGAGAGCATGAGGAACTCTCTTCTCCACCTGGAAGCATGGAAATAGGGGGAGACCATGAGAAAAGAGGAATGTCCTCATATCCTGCTACCAGTGAATGAGTCATTCGCTCTCCAGCAGATCCAGAGGACATTTATGCCTCTCAATTTCCTGAGGATGGACATGATGTTTCATCGCCTAATCTGCGTGACTATTCTGATTTGCCATCATCTGCCTTTACTCCATCTGATCGTGCAGAAGCCAGTACGCAGACTGATAATTCAGCAGATTTTCGCAGAATTCTTAATGTTCTCTTGGAAATGCGGGGTCAAATATATGCTTTGGGATGCGAAGTTCAAAATTTGCAGAATGCAGATCAAGCTTCTTCAGTTTCTTTGAATGATCAGATCCAAGCCCTTTCTCTTCAGATTCAGGCAAATGCTAAGGGTGAAGATGTGGCACAACCGAAGGAGGAATTGAAAAGCTAGAAGGCATTGTCCAGTCAATGGGAGATTTCCAGCTTGTTTGTGTTCCCAAGCATTCTTGATTCTATTCTCTTCCCATCTAAACATTTTTTATGCTAACAAAACAAAAAGGGAGAGAGATGCGAGATTTGAAAACTTTCAACCTTAAATTTTTTTTGAACTTTTGGTTTGTTTTGATGTTTAACTTGACTTTTGTGTCTGGCTGTGGACTAAATTTGGGATTTGGATTTGACTGCTTATATTAAGTACTTTTGATATCTTATGAATGGCTTTACTCACATGAAAGACTAACCTATTTTCTGTAGTTGCAGATTCTAGTGTTATCATTAAGCCATTTATCTTTATGAGATATATCTTTATGAGATATCCATTTTTGCTTGAGTAATGTTTTGCAGGTCAAAGTTATCCAAATCTGAAAGAAAGTTTTGTCACCATAAAAAAGGGGGAGATTGTTGGAGAAATCCTTCTCGAGTATTTTGAAGCTGACAAAACGTTTCCATCAGTCTAGTCTGAAGATTTACAGACTCTACTATTTAAAGTCTGAAGACCTCCGGACTGCCAGACTCAAGACTCAAAGTCTATTCTCATTGACAGTTTCTAATCCGTTGAAGAAAGGCTATCTAGAACTGGGTGTTTCGTTATAGATTTGACCTTATCAACTGGAGAAGATTTCTTGGCTAGATATGACATAACGAAATCCTTTATTCAAATCAAGATTGATTAAGGATCCGATGATTAGCGAAATATACTAGGAAGGTTCTACTTATGGAAACCGAGATCCTGATTGTATGGGCGAACATGATTGATGGGCTATCGACATGTTTCTTAAATAGCTCAAATGATCTTCCTGATTGATTATGTCCAACGGGAAGGTTAGAAGAATTCCTTTGGTAAGTGCCAACGGGTATGATGGCATAAAGGAGTATATAAGGAAGGCGTTCCAGTTGTTCGAGTGTGTGCGCGATAGAAGAATTCCAAAGTCTGAAGCTCTTTGTTCTTTGTCAAATTCATTTGTTGAGCGAAATCTTGTACACAAAAGAGAGTCGATATCTTTGAGAAACCTTGAGGAAGTGTAGTAGAGTATCTACACTGTGGAATCAAGGGAGAGCTTTGCTGTAACATCTCTTTTGTTCATATTGAAATCCAGCCGGTGGAATGTCAGTGCAGAAGAGTGGACATAAGCTTGGAATAAGCCGAACCACTATAAACCTTGTGTTCAATTTTCTCTTCCCTAGTCTCTGCTTTACTTTAATCATAATTAGTTTTGTTAACCAAAGGAGAACTTCATTTCTATTGTCTGCTTAATATTGCTCTCTTATCTCGAGAAATTTTTTTTTCACACCTATTCACCCCCCTCTAGGTGCTTATACTAGCTATCTCATAAGCTGATTTCCAGCAAAATTAGGCACAAAATTTATGTGTAGACTTTTCGGAAGGTATAGGAATTGTAAACACTCAACTTGTTTGGTAATTGTAGGCATATTCTGATTTCTAACATAGTTGCAAAACTTTGTAAGCTTAATGTTCACCCAAAGGAATAGAGAATTCATCCTTTAGCAGTTCTTGTGACATTCTTTGCGGCACTGCCGAGTTTTCTTCCTAAAAATGAAGTAGAATGCACTTATCTCCCAACAAGCACCGACATGACCTAATCTGCATTCCAGAAGGTCCATGTTTGATTTTCTTATTTCTTGGACTAAAAGCATCCAAATTAAGCTTGCGCAGACTCATTATGCCTTGGTATGGAATTTCATCTTAGCATAGGCCTAAATAGATTTAAAGGGCGAGTGAAGACTCAATCTTATGAGGAGGGTCCCTGTGGTATTATCTGTCATAAGGTGAAACTCAAGCTCTCTGAACACCTGAATCTTTAAAAGCACGTCAACGAGATCTTCTTCTCCAGATTCATTGCTCCTGTAGGCAGATTTTTCCTTTTCTTTGTAACCAAAAATGATGACTCTAAGAATCTTGTCCATTTTCTGGGGTATTCTTTTCAGTGCCCTTCTCATCCCTGAAGAACGTTAGAGAGCAGTTCAAATTGAATAAGTCGAAGCCTCCAGAAAGCATTAACAGTTCAATGAGCAATGAGGTTAAGCTATTCGGATATGTACATTTTTCACCGAATACTGCCCGAGATAATAGGTTATTCGTCAAGGAAACGAATCTTTTGCTCATGTTGATTGGTGATCCTCGAGACAAAGTGATCAAGCTAATGAAGTTCCATGTTTCTTCTTTTATTGATCTGAAAGACTAGACCTGTTTATGGCTCAGGAGTCAGGACCTCAAGGACCACTAGTTTTCTGAGCTATCTCCAATATCCGTGTGGACAAAAAACAAGACGGACCCTCCATGCAATTGATTACCAGAGAAGCAAAATTACCTGGCCTCGTCGCAAAGTTAGCTCCTAGACCTTCAACACCTCTTTGCCATGCTCAGCCCATCAAAAGACCAGGGCCAAAACTTCACGCACTTGGAGGTAGGGGTGAGCGCGGTTCCTGGTTCCGGTTCCCGATTCCTTTTTTTCTGGGAATCGGAACCAAGAACCGAAACCGGCTCCAAAAGAAGCCCTAAATAGAAATTCCCCTAATCAATTACCCTTCACCCTTTCACGCTCACAGTTCCTGAGACTGAGTCTCTCGCGATTTCTGCCTCTACCCGTCGTCGATGCCGCTTGCCCTCGATGCCGCTGCCGGATGCCCTAACCTTAGACACCGCCATCGGATGCCACTAGACGCCAGCCACCCCGCGCTCGTCTCACTCTTGCCCTCTGCTCCCTTGACGTCATCACCCCTTACTTGCCTCGCCACTCAGCCGCTTGCCGTTGACGCCGCCAATGGACGCCGCTCGTCCCCTTGATGGAGGCCGCTCGCCGCTTACGCACCCTCAACGCTGCTCACCCCCAACGCCGCTCGACCAGCCACCCCCAACATTGCTGGCCCATTCGGCCCTTGACGCTGCTCACCAGTCGACGACGCTCATCACTCGCCCAGCCGGCCCTTGACGCTGCTCGCTAGTCAATGACGCTTGCCGCTCGCCCAGCCGGCCCCTGACTCTACTCGCTAGCCGACGATGCTCACCGCTCACCCAGCCGCCCTTCACATTGCTCGCCCAATCTGCTTCTGTGCTTGTCACATTTCTCCATTGCATACAAGCTGCGTAAGGCACCGAACTTATACAAGTCCGTTCCAAACGGCCTTCTTGAATATATGGATGTGGGGAGTGCTTTTGATATGAATGAGTGTAATGGGGTGAACAACTTCTCAAACACGAAAGTAGAGTAGGCTTCTTATGGAATATCTGTATGTTTTGGCTAATTAGTTCCATTGTTTTACCCTCTTTTGGTACAAAGTGAAATCTCATCGTGCCTTGCATGTTTAGGTGATGGGACGATCCTTACCAAATGACAAGCTTCTGCTTGTGCAAGCTTTGAAGAAACGAGGACATGTAGTTACTGTTACTGGAGATGGCACAAATGATGCTCATTGTTGACACCTAATATTTTAGAAAAATAATAAATAAAATAAAAATTCGGTTTTGGAATTTTTTTTTTTGAAAATATATCTTCTTTTCAAAATTCAAAAAAAAATCAGTTTTTATTTGATTTTGGAGCCCTTTTACTGTTGGAGTTGTTGAGTGAATATCTCACTCGCAAAAACAACTCCGAGCCTTCCTCTATAAATAAAGGGCGAGATTTCGGTTCATGGGGGGCGAATTAAAAAAAAGTCGACAAGAAAAATTCCAAAAAAAAAGGTTCTTCCTTCGGGAGCTTCTTTTTCCTTCGTTCCTTTGAAATTCTGCACAAAAGAAGAATGAGGAAAAAAGCCTTTTGAAGTAAAAAAGAAAGTTGCAGCAAGAGTCAAAGGGGGAAAAGTGACGTGAGGGAGAAAAGTAGAAAAGAGGAGAAAAGTAAAAAGTTTCCTGCAGAAAGTACACAGGGCAGAGGGAGAAGTGACGTGAGGGAGAGAGAAAAAAAAATAAAGAAAAAGTGTGCACTGTTGATCTTCTTCGTGGGTTTCTTCTCCGCGAGACCCCCACGCCGCCGCGCCCCTGCGCCGCCCGCTGTCAGCCTCCATCGGCGAGCACCCGTGCCAGCCTTGTTGCCGACGCTCGTAGCCGGACCTTCGTCATGCCTCCACAGCCACGAACACCCCCAAGACTTTGCAACCGTCGACGCCCGTACCAGCAGCCTCCGCAGCACCTCGCCTCCTGCTCGCTCGGTGGCCGAAGCCCGCCGTACCCAACGTCTGCACCTTGCTTCCGACGACCCGCGAGCCCGAACGCCTGCAGTGCTCGTGTCCAGCTCCGCTCGTCGATCTCCCCGTTCTCGCCGTGCTCAACGCTGCGGCACTTGACAACAGCAGCTCCGAATTGTCGGATCTCGCCGGAGCTCCGCACTTCCGCAACCTCCGACCGCGACACCCCTGTTCCGCCGGTTGTCCCCGCTGCCCGGTGCCGCCCCATTCTGCCGGTCCGCCTTTGCCGAAGTCCCCTTTACCGCACCAACGACCGTTGGCTCCTCGCGACCAGCCGCACGAGCTGCCGAGCTTTTCTTTTGGAAGCAAAGGAAAAACAAAAAAACAAAAACAAAAGAAAAAGAGAAAAGCAAATTAGGTAGTTGTTTTTCTTTATTTTATTATTTATTCATTTTAAATTTTGTTATTATTGTTTAAGTTAGAATATGGTTTGTCAATATTAATATTTGTGCATTTTGTAGGCATTATACGTAAGGATTTTGTCCGAACTTATTATAATTATTAATTTGACCTGTGAGACAACGGGTTATTTTTTCGGTTATTTTAATCATTTATTTATTGAATATCTTGATTGTTTAGATTTGATGTTTAGTCCGATAATTACTTGTTTTGGAAAAACACTAAAAAAAAAAAAAAAAATCAAAAATCAAAATCTTGCATCAAAGCATGTAGGTTTAATAAATCAGACATGTAGGATTAGGTTTATGAAATTTTCATCATCTAGTAATTATTGCTAAGTTCATTTAGTTAGAAATTGCTCGTCATTAGAATTAGGTCATTCAATTAATTTAGATTGCATATTTAATCGTTGCATTTCTTTAATTTTGAATTTCATGAAAAATACAAAAAAAAAAATAGAATAAACTCATTTCATGCTTTAGGATAGATTGCATGCTTATTCATGTTATATATTTTAGGTCATATTGCCACGTCATATTATTTCCATGGTTAGTTAATAAATTAGTTTATAATTGATCATATTTCATGTCATCATTGTTAGTGTAGGTTTCATATGTGTAATAAAAAAATCATTAAAAAAATCATAAAAAGAACATGCATATAGAATTACGACGTCATACATCTCATATCATACAGCATATGCATTTTAGGGTTATGTAAATTAGATTGCATACATATTGTAATGATTTAAATTATGTCACATGAATTGCATCTCATATGTCATTAAAGTAAAACTCATGCATATCAAATTTAAATTAAGATTGCACATAATTAATATTTTTTAAAAGAAAAAGAAAAAGTAGGTGTCTTGTCATTTAGAAATCATGTTTAGGACATGCATTTTATTAGCATTTATTTATTTATTTATTTGAATTTTATTTTATTGATTGTGCACCTGCATGACCACCATTTGCATGTTAGTAGTTTAGGTTAAAATTAATTAACATTGTCTGCTAAATATTTTTGAAATTAAAATAAAAGGTACCGAAAGGACGTTAGACTAATCTAGCGTAATCATGTCCCCGGACTTATTGAATCTCTGGTTCGTAAAAATAAAGTATTCTCCCATACTTTATTTGGGTTTCTAATCAACCATAATTGGTTAGTGGCGGCTCCAAATTAAAATATAATTGCATGTATAAATGGGTTAATTCATTGGTTGCGATTGGTAGGATTTGGGAGGGTCCGCGCCAAGTCTACGGACTTAGTAATCCATTAACCTAAACTTTAAGATTGCCCTGAAAAATTAGGTCGCGACACTCATGCTCTAAATGAGGTTCCAATATTTCATTGTTTATCTTTTATTTTTATGGGAAGGTTCGGACCTATTTATGATGTGGTTATGTTGGCAGCACATTTGCATTACAGCCTAACTCAATGGATTGGCATTATTGGCCACATTCGCATTATGTTGCTCATTTGTCCATAGGCTCCTAAATTCTCTAGTTCACTGGTAGACAGTCAAAGTAACTTGGGTGCAATAAATGTTATCAAATTGGTTTGCACACCTTAATGTGGTCTTGATGTCTTATGGTATATTATAATTGGTACATTACACGCATATTTTGCATTTCCTGCTCATGGTATAATATTCACAGATTGGATATATTTACTCTCTGATATTGATGTTGGGACGAAAACTTTTTATGGTGTTTAGGCACATATTGGCCTTGCAATGGGTATTCAAGGGACATAAGTTGCTAAGGAGAGCTCTGATATCATTATTTTGGATGATAATTTTGCCTCTGTTGTGAAGGTTAGTACTTGCCACCATGATTAACTTATGATCTTGCATCTCACTGAAACAGAGTGATATTCATGAGGGGCATAATAGTTCCTAGATCTTCTGTCAAATACGGAAATGACGTTATCCTTATTCTACCAACTAACATTCTATCATATACTGATCTTTTGGAGATTCCTTAATCTCTTATAATTGAATAAATATATGACCTATGAGACGTAGATATGTGCTAATCTGCATGAGCTGAGATGTAAGATTGCTCTTTTTTGGTCTTTATATTCTATGTTTCTTTATTTTTTGTTTCATTCCTTTTTATCTTTGGCAGTATGCATTTAAATACGCGGATGCAAAATGCAGCATGGGATTGCATATAGCAATTTATAGGGTGGAAGGAGGGAACAAAATAATATGGTTCTTATTGTGCAATCTATTTTTCTCTTTTTGTGTTTTTTGAGTTCTATCTCGTCAACAACCCTGTTGATGCAAAATGAGTTTTAATGGAGCTCCTTTTATAGATGAAGTCCTTGAATTTAACCTATCATGGACACCATGTGGTTGTCAGGTGGGGACGACCTGTATATGCAAATATCCAGAAATTCATCTAGTTTCAGCTTACAATTACTTTTGCAGCCACTAGGATAAATGTCATTGCTGCAGTTTCCTCTGGCCATGTTCCACTCAATGCAGTGCAGGTTTGGTCCTCTTTCTCTTGCTCTCTTTTTCTTTGAGATTCTTTAATTTATTCATGTACCTATTTGTTTATGTATGAATCTTATGCTTGGTTGGCTTCCTCTTTGGGCAGCTTCTCTAGATCAATCTCATCCAGGAACTTGTTGAGAGGCAGCTGGATCTGATAAAGGAGCTTTGCCTTTAGGCATTGCTTATGCTTCCATCAGTACAAATGTTGTATCCTTGGAGGAATCTAAATATGTGTTGCTTCATCTTTTTTTTTTTTTTATCAAAGATCTAGTTTGACTCAATGAAAGCCTTCACATAACTATTACACAGTAATAATGCTCACTTTGGGACTCATTTTTGCTTCTTTCTTTTTTATATTTGTTTATTGCTTCACTTGACTAAAAACATTTCTGCCTTTTCTGCAACTGGGTCATGGTGATTTTTCTGCCACAAGTACAAAATTATTGCGTATGGTGAATACTCTTGCAGTTGATAGTGAGGCAAAGCAAATCATTCAAGGGGCAGGTCTCCTACTTTCAATGCATTAGCTGCTAATTTTGAGAGCCCAAATGCAAGAAATGTCTCAACTCCACCACCAATTGTCAGGAAGATCTTTCCAAAGTCTGTCACCCCTGATTCAATGAAACTGGATTCCAAATCTTCAACTATAGCAGCTATCAGTTCCACTTTTGAGAAATCACCACCAATACGAGAAGTCATCATACCCAAATCTATCAAAGGTACGTCATAACTTATAAATTAATGCTTAGGGAAATACACCAACAGCCGACTATTGTTTCTATGGAGTTTTATTTGATCATTTTGTTTTACCGGGCAATGAGTCCCAAAACCAAAATAGAATTCAGAGCCTAATAACAAAGAGAACTCATGCTTGGTCGAAAGTTGTTACTTGCATAAGTGATTTTCTTGTGTTTGTCACAACAAAAGTTGCTAAGTTGCCATCCTTTTTCTGATCTTGGCTTGAGCTGACATAGAAGCTTTGGTTTGTCTCTTTTCTTCTTCGTTATAGTTCAAATCTGAAAATGAAAAAAAAAAAAAAATCCTGTTAGAACCTGAAACCGACTCTGGAACCTATGACAGGGTAAGTTTCAGGTTCTTGATTCTGACGGATAAGTTCCAAGTTCCAAAAAATGATGAACCTGTACCCATGGGTAGATTCCAGGTTTCAAACATAACCAAACTAGAACCAGGAACCGCTCACCCCTACTTGGAGGCTCATGATCAGCCCATGCTAGCTTGCCATTAGGGGTGTAAACGGTTCGGTTCGGTTCGGTTTTTAAAAAAAACAGAACCGAACCGAACCGTTAGAGAAAATTTCCGAACCGAACTGAATAAGTCCCAAACCGAACCGAACCGAACCGAACCATTCGGTTGGGTTCAGTTTTTCGGTTTTCAAATTTCGGGTTTCGGTTTTCAGTTTTCGATTTTTTTTTTTTCCGGTTTTGAAGCAAGGCACTTCAGTTGATAAGAAATGGACCATAAGTAGATAGAAACTTAATCTAGTTCAGTACTTTGAATCCATTAGAAAAAAATCAAACTCAAACTAATTTGGGAAATGAAGAAGACAGAATGGGTAAGTTGACTAACAGGAACTTGCAGAATATATAGAATATATTTCATCTTCTCATATATCATAAGTGCAGAATGGATATTCACACCGAAGGGACAGTAGGCTTATTTCGTAGCTGGTCTAAATTACTGGGATTATTTTCACATGATACACTGTGATGAAATATATTCCTTGCTTTCTTCTGAATTTTTATAGCACTAAAAAAGCAGCTTCTAGGAAGGAAGAAATTCTAATGTTGACTTTGATTCCTGCAGCAAAGCTGAGTACGTTGTATACAAGCTTAAAGAGATGGGTAAACTAGCTGAAAAGGACATTGCACCAATCTGCAACCAATTTGACATTTTAGACGACAGCAACTGTGGCAAAATCACACTTGCTGATCTTATGGAAAGTGATTGAACCACGCATTGAACAGCAATCAACATGACAAATTTCTACCTTCACGCTCCTCGGGAGCAATCCCTTGCTCTTTACAACCAGAGTGCATGGAATTGAAGGTTGGGTGACCTTTATACATCAAGTCCTACACCAGATGAAGTTGGACAAGGATTATGATTGGAACGCTTCCCCCCATTTTCAGACAAAGATGAGCAGAGACTTCAAACTGAAGCCAGCTATTCAATAATCGTTTCAATGAAGTCAGCTCTCAGCTCCTTATCCAGATTGAAGACCAAAATCAACGTATATAGTGTATAGAGGAGGATAAATACTCAGTCCGTTGTTCCTTAGTTGTTTATGCAATCAGTTTAGACAACGTAGTGGCCAATCAATTAATAGACCTTGGAAGCACTGTCTACTGGTAGCTATTCTTTCACACGAGGAGCCACACGATCTATTTTAGGCTATCACTGCTATTTTAATTCTCATGTGATGCTCACAGAAGGATCACTTGTATAGGTAGTTTTTACAGATATGTAGGAGGAGAAACTGTCCTGCGTATAAAGACATGTTACCCCCTTAGGAGTACTCTGGTCACTTTTAAAGAACAGAAGTATGAGGGAAATGATTTTGAAGAGATTTGTGCTATATAATATACGATCATCTGCCTCTCTCCTGAATGTGTCACGTAGAGGGAACCCCAATTCCACTAGAGAATCATGAAGCACTTCACTAGATGCATCAGTGAAGTACACTCCATAGACATGAACTTTTCTTATATTGCATTAAGATCTCCATCTTGCTGTTGGACTAAGTGAGGACGAGATCTTCACTTCAATCACATGAAAACCAAGTACTTATGGAAGTCCTTTCATCTCTATGTCACTATACTATTTTAACTACAGTCCTATTATAAGTCTAAATATGATATGTTGAAGCGAATTGTTATTAGAATAAAACATCCGTGCACTTTTCCTTTCAGAATTCCAAGATATGCACTTGGTTCAATAGCTTTACCTAAAACAAACCCTTTATCGTCTGCCCTAATTATCACAAAATCAAACAGCAGCGAATTGAATTAAGCAGCGACAGTAGACCAGAAAAGCTCAAAAGCTTGTGAACAGAGTGACCATCTCTCCACATTACCAAACCGCCAAAAGCTCAAACCTCCCAAAATCTTCCAGAATCGCACTCAAACACAAGGATTTCCATTCCGTCCTCCACAATCACTGAACAAAAACCAAGACTTGGAATCATCACTCCAATCCATTGCTTTCCCCATCATTTCCCGATTTCATTCCATTCCACTGTACCAAACCCGACATAATAGTCCAACAGAAAACCTCTCGGCATCAGTGACCACAAGCTCAAACCACCCAAAAAAGAAATTCCAGAATCGCACTCAAAACCAAACAGGGACCAAGCCAAAGCGACGCAATGAAGCTAAAGGACAGACCTTGATGTGAAGCGTGCCTCCCCCGAACTCGCTCCTATCCCTCAATCGGTTGCCTGCCGCCGTCGCCGTCCCTGCCACCATCGCCGTTGTACCTCCAAGCCGACCAAGAGGAGACACGAGATGAGAGGAGAGGGCCAGAGTCGAGAAAGAATAAACCCTACAGTCGGGACTAACGGGACGGGAGATAATAAACCGAACCGATAAAAGAGATTTTATCGGTTTATGGTTCGGTTCGGTTCGGTTAACCGATAAAAACCGAACCGATAAAAGAGATTTTGGTTTTTAACAAGAACTGAACCGAAAACCGAACCGAACCGAAAAAACCGATTTTTTCGGTTCGGTTCGGTTCGATTTTCGGTTCGGTTCTTGACACCCCTACTTACCATGTCTATAAGCAGATGATGCAATAAGGAAGAGAGCATTTGATGCAAATTCCCCATGATAGGCAAACTCTTAGGCCCCGGTGGCGAATTCGCAAAAGGACTAGAAGAATGGTGCGTAGAGAAGAAAGTGAAGCAGCCAAAGCCAACAGTGAGTTTCAAAAAGCCACATCGAAACCATAAATCTTTGAATCGTTTGTGAGTTCGCTGAATTGGTACTGCAGCTCAATTCCTAAAGACTAAATTTTCAATTTCCCGTTGAAAATCTAGGCGAAATGTTCATGTGACATGAATCACCAAATAGTTTCCAAGCCTTCCCAGTAGTCCTTGTCTATGGACTTATAGCAGCACACTTTCATGAACAATGGGATAAGCTGGGCCAACGAACCTTTGTAATTATATCTATCTGTAGGGTCATGCTGCTGATTATGAAGGTTTTAGATACCCATAGTCTTTGCTGATTTACTAGCCTAATCAACCATCCGCTGCATGATAAGATTTCTTTTCAAATACAGCTTGCTCTATTTTACTGCATCAATTATCTTGAGCTTAATCACGAGGAAGGGACCGCTTTTTTCGACCTTGAAGTATGATCAATCGCCCTATTCCGAGCTAGCTGTAACGGGAACTGCGACAAAGACTCAACCATTTTTTCCAATTGATGCGCTTCTTTGGTTCGGACTAATCTTAACGAATCACATCTAAAACTCTCCCCTTTTTCATTCCATATTCTCTCATATTTAGTGGTAATTTAGGCGTCCTTAGTTGAAGTGGATTATGATAGCCTGCTGTACAAGTACAAATTAAGCATGTAGATAGTAAACTTAAAAACCCCAATCTAAACCTTCGCCTAGCCCAAAACACGAATCTCAATTCGGTTCGGATTTTTTCGCCAGGCCCGTTTAAATCACCAAGCCCAAGTAGGCCCAAGCCCGCGTACGAATCAATTGAGAGAGCGATAAAAGTAAAAAAGCCCCGGAAAAAGACAAGAATTGCGACATTGCCATCGGCTGGGGGGACTCCCTCTCTCCCTCTCTCCCCGCCACCGTGCAGCGCGACAGAGATCTCCATCGACGGAAGCATTTGCAGTGATGCGAGCGCTTCCGGAGTGAGCTCGATCGATGCGCATCGTGCAGGCGGCCGCGGATCGAGGTGATATCGTTCGAGCAGCTTCACGACCTCGATTCGGAATCGTCCGACTTTTGCGTGTTTGGCTCGGATGGGACGTTCTCGCGCGGCTTCTCGCCCGGCCGATGAAGATCCGAATCAAAGGTTCGTTGCGTTTGCTACTGGTCCTGCGCTGTGCGAGTCTCTGGTTGTAATCGTGAGATGAGGACTGATGTGCTTGGAATGCTGTGGAAAATTTCTCGAGTACGAAGTTGCCTCCGCAGGATTGGAGCCCTGCGATTAGGGGGGCTGCGTTGGTGTGTATTTGTGATTGGTTTCGTTCGCTTATGCTCTAGCGATAATTCCTCATGCGATATCGGTTAACTCGAGAGCTGAGGCTTTAAGGATTGCGCGAGCCTTTCCCTGCGTTGAATGCACAGGACCCATGTGCTCTGTGTCTCTAGAGCTTCTGGAATCAACTCGCTTCCGTTCTAGTTTTACTTTTTTGAAGAGTTTGGAGAGATGGCCATAATTCTTAGCATTATAGGGTAGAATCGAGTTCAAGGCCGGGGTCATTTGGGCAGATGCCTCGATCGCGTAGTTGTGTTCGTTCATTGGGCATCCTTTATCTACCGACTTCAACTAGTCCTGTGCCTTTTGGTAGATTTAGGAATTCATTCGAATGCATTTCCATGGGACCTTAATTCAGCGAAGTTTATAGTTTATCTTGCTTTGTATTGCTGGTGAAGCACACCTTAACTTTGTCTTTCTGGTAGATCCAAGAAGAAAAAGATTGCCTCTGGTCCAGAAAATGTAGACTCTGCATCTGCAGGTACTGGTCAGCGACTTTTCAGCTCTTTTTTGGGGATGAGTTCTCTCTCTATTCTTCAGACTTATACTCACATGCTTGAGTCAGTTGTGCCCAATTTTCTTAATGGACTTAGGAATTCTTTTTCGATTGTTATGCATGGGTTGTCCATAGATTATTCTTGAATTTATTCTTAAAGGCTATAAAAGTACCATAATTTTACGGTCCTACAATATGACGAGCTAGATGGGGGTTAACCTATTAGTGGTAAGTTGAATAGCTTGTTATTTCTCTCACGCTTAAAGGGTTAAATCTCGTTAATCATACTTCTTCTTAGGCAGGGCAAGACAGATTTCCTGTCTCCAATTTTGCTGAAAACTTGGCTGTGCAAGGTAGCTATTGGTCAGGGAAATGAAGAGAAAGGGGCTTCCTACCACTGCAACTACTGCAACAAGGATATATGCGTATCAAGCGTGCGACTTGTCCAGATTTTGACCTTTGCGTAGAATGTTTTTCTGTTGGAGCTGAAATTACCTCAAAAATTGGTCAGAATGACTATATAGGCGAATTATTAAAAGATTTAGATTAAGTTGACTAAATGAAAGATTTAAAATTGAATTTGTCTCTGTATAATAGGTTTAGGATTTTTTTTATTTTTTTTGTAATTATCCCTCATTAATTATCTAGAGCATAATCACATTGAAGTATTGCTTTTCTTGATATTGAGTCTGATTAATTGCGTTCTTTTGGACCAACTACAATGGCAACTCCAACAAAGTTTTAGCCTTTTTCTTCTTTTTATTTTTCAAGAGGATGTGCTTCTTTACTTTGAACTAAGCGTAATGAGTCATATCGGAAACTCTCCCATTTTCATCGCGTATTCTATTGTAATACTAGGCAAGATATTGGACGACTAAGTGTACTTTGTCAAACCGACTAATGATTACCTAGTGTACAAATTAAGTGTGAAGATGATAGTGATGCAACACTTAAATTTCAATCTAAACCATTTCCTCCGTTGTACCTTCATGCATCCTTTTATATAAAAAATAAAAAATAAAAAATAGTAGTTTTCGAATCATGGGCAGGGTTTTAGGTTTGATACCAGCTAGCCCATTATTCAAGTCTATTTCAAATCTAAAATCTCAATTCGGACCGATTTGGATTTTTAACTTTTTCTAGACCTGTTTACATCACCAAAACTATAAGACAAAAATTTCAAATTGCCATTAGATGGGACTCTCACCATGACTGAGCAGTGCAACAGAAATCTCTCTCAACAGAACCATATACATTGATACATCGCTTCTAGAGCGAGCTTAGTTGATTGATATATAGAAGGATTAGGAATCTCTCTCAACGGAACCATATACATTGATACATCGCTTCTAGAGCGAGCTTAGTTGATTCATATATAGAAGGATTAGGAACTAGAAAACCGCACATAGCAGCCTTGATTCAAGTAAATCTTCATCTGTAGCTACTGGCCAATGCCAATTATGGCCGGAATACTATCTGCAAGCTTCAATTGGGAAGACAAAGCAAAATCATAAACTGCCCTAATTGTACATCTTCTTTGCAGAGGTCCTGTGACATGCTAATCATCTGCAATTATAGATGGATTATGAATGCGTATATGCACAATACATATAATAAATATGAATATGTTTATTTGTCTTCTGTATTAAATAAATAATTGCTTATTATTAAACTTATGTGATGCTTAAAGATGGCCTATATGTGTGTGTGTTTATTACATAAATCACTTCAACAACTCATGATTTGGACTACTCTACTCTTTTATTCTAGATAGCGCCTCCGACGGTGGACTATAAAAGATAAAAATCAAAGTCTACTCGAAGTTCTCCTAATTTCCAAGTCATTCTTTATATTTCCTTTTAACTATCGCCCTGGGATGTGCTTGAGGTGCTCTCTGCGGGTAACATGTCTCGTCAAATATTCCAAAAAAGGAGCTTCCTGACTGAAAATGGGTTAGTAAATAAGGACGTTATTTTAGAAGGCATGGACAGAAATGTCTATCGACTTCGAATTTCTTGCACTCCAAAGAACACGCTAACTTGAAAAATTGAAAAAGAACAAGCAAGTTACGGAAGGTCACTGTTGGGACGCTTTAAAAATATACGCCCGACCCAGTATCTTCCACAAATGAAAGCTGAAATAGAAATATATATTACTAGAATTGGCCTGGTTGTTGTAAAATTTGATGGAGCCGCTGTTAACCATTCCTATTCTGATATCATGTAAAATTCTGTAAAATTACTGTCAACAATTTTAAAAGTTTAAGTCATTAGTTGAATGCACGGTTTCAATACTTTAATCTTCTAACAATTAAGAACGGGATATAGTATCATAGTAAATGTGTACCTTTATTGTGTGATATTCTATAATGTTAAATTTCCTATATCGTAATACTTGAATATAGTGTAAATACATGTGTGCGGTCTCCATGACACACGGTTTTCTTCTCCAATCACACATCTGATCAACTAGAGATGAGATGACAAAACCCATTCAATTGGAATCATGCAGTAAAAGGAGCTGCGGAATTTCTGTTGAGCTAACTTGCAGTCAATGAATGATGAAAGGGATGCCGAGTGAGGACTAAGGGCCTATTTGGCAACTTGCCAAACAGTGCTTATTTCTGCTTTTTTTTTCCCCAGGAGTAGATTTGGAACAGAAATGCATTTGGTAAAATTTTTGTTTCTAAGAAAAAATTTCTATTTTTTTTTCCCAGAAGTAGATTTGAAACAGAATCGAGAATAAAAAAAATTGATTCTTTGTTCCCAAGAACAATTTTAGAATCAAGTTAACCTATTTTGTCTTTTTCCTCTTCTTTCTTATTGTTCTTCTTCCCTCTCCTTTGTTCTTCAAGTGCCGCCGCCGCCGCCGCCATTGCCGCCCCCGCCGCCACTGTCGGTCGCCAAAGGCTCGCTAAGCCAGGGCGAGGTCCGACGAGCTCACCGGAGGCTCACCAAGCCATCGACGAGGCGGGCCTCACCCGAGCCTCCCTCGGCCACCAGCAACCCTTGCTTGGTTAGGCGAGGCTTGATCTCGCCCGGCTGTCGGTGAGGCTCGGCCAACGATGCATGGCCTCGTCGAGGGCCGTGACGCTCCGGTGGGGTCGCCGGCCCTTGTCTAGCCGAGATGGCCGGCGACTAGCCACCTTGAAGAAAAAGAAGAAGAATGGGAGAAAGAAAGGAAAAAAAAAATATTTAAAAAAAAAAAAATGATTTGAAGTAGAAATTGAAATTTTGCTATATATAGAATACATATTTAATTTTATATTTTAATTAATTATTTAGTATTTATGTTTATAGTTTATACTCTAGTTTATTATTTACTATTTAATAAAAAATTGATTAGTTAATATTTTTATTACTTAGTATAAATATAATTAATCAATAGAATCTCTATGATTTGATAGAATTTTAAAATGAAATAGAATTCTAAATTCAAATTCTTTTGAAATTGAAAATATGATAAAATATAATATGATTTCTTCACTCATAAGAAGACAATTATATTGGTGAGTGATCCATAAGAATTCAATATCAAATTTACACTCATTTAAAAATGTAATTGAAAAAGAATTAGAATAAAAAATTTATGCAGTTACCAAACACATTTATGTTCTTTTTCTATTCCAGAATCAGAATTTTTGTACAGCTTAACAAACGCTTTCTTTTGCTCGAAATTGTTTCTGGAATAAAATAAAATAAGAATAATTTATGCTAAGAAATTGTTCTTGGGAACAAAATAGTCACCAAACATGCCCTAATTGGGCCAAAACATCAAATCACCTATTTGGACAAAAATGAGAAAGTTCATGTTTCACATATTTTCCTTCGGTGTTCTTATTGTTCCCTAAGATGGTCTAAATACTGTTGGAGAAATCTTCGTGAAGTATTTTGAAGTTGACAAAACGTTTCCATCAGTCTAGTCTGAAGATTTGCAAACTCTACTATTTAAAGTCTGAAGACCTTCGGACTGCTAGACTCAAGACTCAAAATCTATTCTCATTGACAGTTTCTAATCCGTTGAAGAAAGGCTATCCAGAACTAGGTGTTTCATTAAGGATGTGACCTTATCGACTGGAGAAGATCTCTTGGCTGGATATGACATAATGGAATCTTTTATTTGATCATCATTGATTCGAAGATTAAGGATTCGATGATTGGCAAAATATACTTGGAAGGTTCTACTCATGGAAATCGAGATCCTGATTGTATGGGCGAACAAGATTGATGGGCTATCGACATGTTCCTTTAGTAGCTCGAATGATATTCCTAATTGATTCCGTCCAACAGGTAGATTGGAGGAATTCCTTTGGTAAGTGCCAACGAGTATGATGGCATAAAGGAATATATAAGGAAAACGTTCCAGTTGTTCGAGTGTATGCACGATAGAAGAATTCCAAAATCTGAAGCTCTTTATTCTTAGTCGATTCATTTGTTGAGCGAAATCTTGTACGCAAAAGAGAGTCTATATTCATGAGAAACCTTGAGGAAGTGTGGTAGAGTATCTACACTGTGGAATCAAGGGAGAACTTTGCTGTAACATCTCTTTTGTTCATAGTGAAATCCAGTCGATGGGTTATCAGTGCAGAAGAGTGGACGTAGGCTTGGAATAAGCCGAACCACTATAAAACTTGTGTTCAATTTTCTCTTCCCTACTCTCTGCTTTACTTTGATCATAATACGTTTTTGTTAACCAAAGGAGAACTTCCTTTCTATTGTTTATTTTGTATTGCTCACTTATCACGAGAAATTATTATACACCTATTCACCCCCCTCTAGGTGCTTATACTAGCTATCTCAATTGGTATCAGAGCATGTGTACTCACTTTGTTTGAAGTGTTTTACTTCAGAGTTAAAGATATATGGTTCATATGTTGGCTCCAGGGCTGGTAGAAGGGCAAAGCAATACCAGACCGCATTACTTTGATGGAAATAATTACAACATATGGAAAAACAAGATGAAAGCGTTCCTAAGATCAAAGGATCCTCTGGAATGGGACGTTGTAGAAAAATGAATCATTCCTAAAGCTACACCTATCTCAAAGAGAGGAAAAGATACTGTTAAGTCTAGTGAAATGACTCAGGAAGAGATAACCAAGAGACAAGCTCTTGATACAAAAGTAATTTATTCTTTATATTGTGCTTTGTCACCTACTGAATATAACAAAATATCTTCTTGTGTTACAACAAAAGAAGTCTGGAATAGATTACATATTACCTATGAAGGAACTGATCGAGTGAAAGAGACCAGAATCAACATTCTCCTCGGTCAATACGAAGCCTTTAAAATGAAATCAGGAGAATCTATAACTGACATGTTTAGTCGTTTTACAGAAATCGTGAATGGTCTTGAAAATCAAGGTCAACCAATTTCTGATCCCATGAAGTTAAACAAGCTACTGCGTGGATTCTCTAAGGATTGGAATCACATAAAGACCTCAATAAGAGAGACACAAAGAATTATGCCACTATCTGCTGATGAGTTGGTTGGCAATCTTCAGTCTTATGAAGTGGAATGAATCAATGAAGACGAAGATCCTAAAGGTAAGAAACCCATTGCATTAAAATCCAATGATGATTTTGATGTTACAGATTCTAAAGACGATTTGGATGATGAGGAGCTTGCTCTCATGATAAGAAGATTCAAAAAGCTGAACAGAAAAGGAAGAAGATTCAATCCAAAGAAATAGAGTTTTCAAAAGCAACAGATTAAGTCTGTTGAGGATGATGAATCAAACAAAGATGTAGTCTACTTTGAATGTAAGAAAAAGGGACACATCAGACCCAACTGTCCTCTCCTGAGGAAGAAGAAATGAAAAAATGAAAAGTATCGAAAGGCTCTTAAAGCAGAAACCTGGAGTGATACAGAGTGTGAAGAAAGTGATGATGATTATGCCAATATATGTCTGATGGCACAATCGGATTCAGATTCAAACTCCGAGACAGACTCAGATTTAGACAGTGAATTTGAGGTGAGTAACTTCAAAATCTTTATTGAAGTTTCTAAATACATTGATGAGTTGTATTTTAGTCTTAAGACTTCTCTTAAAAGGATTTCCGAACTCAAAAGAGAAAATTCTGCTCTAAAACAACAAGAAAATGTTTTGAAAGAAAATGTGAAATGTTTAGACATGAATGTTTCTTCTCTTAAAGAAAGTGAAGATAATCTTTTAAAAGAAAATGCATTCTTGCAAAATGATATCTCAAATATTTCTAAAAGATTCTCTATAGGATCTGAGAAACTGGAAAAAAATTCTTTATGTTCAAAGACCTTATTTCAATAAATCTGGTTTGGGAATGACTGTGGAAACCATTCATTTAATTGATTTTCCTAAAGTAAATGAAAGAATTAAGCAAAGACCCACAATAGATGCTTACAAAAGTCATTTTAAAAAGATCTTTGTAAAATCAGTAGGTCGTAATGCTCTCAGATGTTCAAAGTGCAATAATGCAGATCATTTTGAAAAAGAATGTCCTATGGTTTGGAAACCTGTTAAGAAAGTATGGGTAAACATCGCATATCATACTAACAACAATGGACCCAAGAAAATATGGGTACCAAAGAAAGTTTGAGTTTCTTTTTTAAATGCAGGTCACTATCAAGAAAATGTAAAATGGTATCTGGATAGTGGATACTCAAGACACATGATAGGAGACTCAAATTGCTTCATAAAGCTTATTCAAGTAAATGGTGGAAAAGTCTCATTTAGATGAAACATCAAAGGAAAAATTGTGGGCTTTGGAACTGTAAAGATTGGAAACCTCACAATCAGCAATGTTTCCTTAATTGAAGGACTCAACTACAATCTGCTCAGTATCAGTCAGTTGTGTGATACCGGTTTCAAAATCAACTTTCAAGAGTGAATATGTTCATGAACCAGTAAAGATTCTACTCAGTCATTCATGGGTCGAAGACATGGAAATATCTACCTCTTGGATGTGAAACCAGATGAATTGCAATGTCTAATCTCAATTCAAGACGAAGCGAACTTATGGCACAAAAGGCTTGGGCACATAAATATGAAGCAGATAGCCAAAATTTCAGCAAAGAAGCTTATTCATGGTTTACCCAATCTTTCATACTAAAAGTATGATCTATGTACACCATGCATATTGGGAAAACAGGTAAGAAATTTCTTTAAACCAATAAATCAAGTTTCCACTAACCGTGTATTGTAGCTTCTGCATATGGATCTTTTTGGACCAACCAGAACACAGAGCATTGGAGGTAAGAAATATTGCCTAGTAATTGTGGATGACTACTCACGATTTACTTGGGTGTATTTCCTGGTAAATAAGTCTGAAACTTTCTCTTACTTTGAAAATTTTGCTAAAAAGGTTCAAAACGAAAAATGGTATGTTATTTCAAGTATAAGAACAGACCATGGAAGTAAATTTGAAAATTAAGATTTTACAAAATTTTGTAATGAATCTAGTTTTCAGCATATGTTTTTTTTTTTGGTAAAGGTTTTCAGCATATGTTCTCCTCTCCATATACTTCAGAGCAAAATGGAGTTGTGGAAAAAAAGAATAGGTCGCTTCAAGAAATGGCTAGAACTCTTTTAATAGAAAACAATATCTCTTCACATTTTTGGGCTGAAACAATTTCTACAGTATGTTATATTATTAATAGAGTTTTTCTAAGGCTTATTCTAGAAAAAAAAAAAACCTATGAGTTATTCAAAGAAAATAAGCCTATTGTTTCATATTTTCATGTGTTTGGATGCAAATGCTTTATATTGAAAAATGCAAATGATCGAGTTGGCAAGTTTGAAGAAAAATCAGATGAAGGCATCTTCCTTGGATATTCAACTTCAAGCAAAGCGTACAGAGTCTACAACAAGAAAACTCAATCTGTAGAGGAATCAATGAATGTCAAATTCCAAGATTCTATACAAAATGAATCTATTCAGACTCATCTTGAAGAGCCTAAACTTGCTCCAAACTCTACAAAGTCTAAATCTCAGGAAGCAGCTCAGACTTTGAAAGACCAGCAACAAATGATTGTTGAAGATTCAAATGAAGGAAGTGATCATCAACCTAACAAATTAACTAGCAACTAGAAGCATAAGTCTAGTCATCCCAAAGATCTTATTATTGGCGACATTAATGAAGGAATTCACACAAGATCCAAAAGACGCGAAGAGTCTAGTGCTGTGGCTCTTATTTATGAAATAGAACCCAAAGTATAGAATAAGCTTTATCTGATGAAAGCTGAATTGAAGCTATGCAAGAAGAACTCAGGCAATTCATTATTAATGATGTATGGGAGTTAACTCATAAACCGAAAGGTAAATCTATTATTGGTGCTAAATGAGTTTTCATGAACAAGATGGACGAGAAAGGAAACGTCATAAGAAACAAAGCAAGACTCATGGTCAAGGGATATACGCAAGAAGAAGGGATAGACTATGACAAGACTTACGCACCAGTAGCAAGGTGTGAAGCAATTCAATTATTACTTGCTTTTGCTTGTTATAAGAATTTCAGGTTATTCCAAATGGACGTCAAAAGTGCTTTCCTGAATGGATTTATCCATGAGGAAGTGTCTATGTGGAACAATCACTTGGGTTTGAAGACCCAAGGAAACCAGACTTAGTATTCAGACTTAAAAAGGCTTTATATGGTCTAAAACAAGCACCTCGAGCTTGGTACGACAGGCTGAGTAAGTTTTTAATTCAAAATGGCTTTGTAAAAGGTAAAGTAGACACTACTTTGTTTATCAAAAGAGAAAGCAAAAGTTTTGTACTTGTTCAAATAAATGTCGATGATATTATTTTTGGATTGCCTAATGAAAATCTGTGCAAGAAATTCTCTAAGACTATGTAGGATGAATTTGAAATGAGTATGATGGGTGAGTTAACCTTCTTTCTCAGGCTTCAAGTAAAACAATTGAAGGAATGAACTTTTATTCATCAAGAAAAATATACTAATGATCTTGTCAAAAAGTTTGGACTGGATAATTGCAAAAAGGCTGATATACCAATGTTAAGTTCCTTGAAGATAGACAAAAATGAAGGAGGAAAGAAAGTCGATCAGAAGCTATACAAGAGTATCATTGGCTCACTTCTTTATCTTACTGCTTCTAGACTTGACATTTTATTTAGTGTTTGCATTTATGCCAGATTTCAAGCAGACCCTAAAGAATCTCATCTAAGTGCTGCAAAGCGTATTATCAAATACATTACTTCAACTTCAAGCTTTGGTCTTCGGTATCCTAAAAAGGGAGATTTTACTCTTCTTTGATACTCAGATGCAGACCTAGCCGGATGCAGAGTTGATAGAAAGAGCACCTCGGGTACCTGTCAACTACTTAGAAGTAGGACAGTGTCTTGGTTTTCAAGGAAGTAAAATACAGTAGCTCTTTCTACAGCAGAAGCGGAATATGTAGCTCTTGGAGTTGTTATTCACAAATTATGTGGATAAAACAACAGCTAAGAGACTTTGGAATTGAAGATTCATGCACGGAGATTAAATGTTACAACACCAGCGCAATCAATCTCACCAAAAATCCAATTCTTCACTCAAGAGCAAAGCATATAGAGATTCGACATCACTTCATTAGAGATCATGTTCAAAATGGAGAAGTTTCGATTTAGTTTGTTGACTCAAAGAACCAACTGGCGGATATATTCACAAAGCCTTTGGAGAAAAATCAAGTTGAAGCTATTCGTTCCAGACTCAAAATCTTAAAGTCTAAGGAAATTCAGACTAAGGACTGAAAGTCTAAAGATACACAATCTCGGACGATCAAGTTTTTCTTTAGTAAGTTATTTTATTTTATATCTCGAATCTCATCTTGAAAATGTACGATCATCAGCCGTGTTTGATTATTGTTATCTTTAATTGACATGATTATTGCAACGTTTCCTTTTCGAAAAAGGAGTTATTTTTTGAAATGACTATTATCTAATTTATCGACAAAGGCAGTTATTTTTTAAAAATGCATCTTTTTACTTTCTTTTATGATGTTCCGTATGCCTCTCTTCGACTGTTTATACACTGTTTTTTCTTCTTCGCTTTACTCTCAAAAACCCTAAGAGAGCACTGATCTTTCATTTCTGTTTTCTTCTCTTATTTAATATTCGAAAAAGTTGTCATCTTTCTTGGGAAAGTCAAGTTTGGAATCTTTCAAAGACTGTGAAAGATGTCATCTCAAAGGAAGTCTTCGAGGATTGCAAGCAGGGGACCGCAAATGCGTGAGGGGCCTACGCACTTTGATCTCACCGAGGAAGAAGAGTCTCCCAGTCGGCAGCGAGCCCACAACATTCTCAGCAGCGTCATTCTCCTCCATCTAGTCCACGGGGATGTTGCTCATCAAGAAAATGAAGAAATCATCGAAGGGCGAGATCCTATAAGAATTCAAAAGCTCTCTTTTATTTATAAGTTTTATCGTGCTTTGAAAAGAGGTGGAACTCCATTTAACTACATTGATGAGTTTCTTAATGTCATTCCCCGATCCTCGGGCACGCACACATCATTCTCACTTGGTCGATTTTATAATGCGATATCCCGGACAAAGTATCGCCGACCCTTTCGTTTATTAAGCACATGTGGAAGCAGTTAAAATCCCCGACAATAAAACGATGGGATAGAAAAGCGGGCCATATTTTTCATATTGAAATTTATAACCAAACTTTTATACAAAACACAAACCAATTTATAACTATTCACTTCAAAAGAAATTCTCAAAAGAAGATAGACTCTCATCCTATCCACGCCATACTCAAGGCCCCTCTTAGGATTATCTTCTTCTTCCAAAATTCCTTCTCTTTAAGTTTCACCTCCGAGTTCTCCTTCTCGAGACTCCTCCTCGGCTCCTCATCGGGGTCCTGAAATGTTTTTCCCCAAGCGGGATGAGACTACGTCTCGGCAAGTTCTACCCCACTAAGCCCAATTAGTAAACTATTATACTATAGGCTGCCTATACACACATAGGACAGAAGACGTACCTTGGCCTCATATCCCACCTGCAAGTCAGTACAATTCATAATAGGCACTCAAGCAATCATATCACCGATTGAAGCATCGATCAAATCGACCTAGTCGATTATATGTTAGGAAGACCACTCACGATCATCTCCATTCAATCATTCAATTCACAACGTTCAACCAAGGCAATGAATCACATCAAGTCACACTCAGATCGAATCATCAATCAATCGACATAGTCGATTACAAGTCAATTAGACCATCTCATGGTCATTTCCAATCAATCAGTCAATTCACAACATCATATCAAGCAATGATCAATCGACCTAGTCGATTACATGCCATCACGACCCATGCTTGGTCGACACATTCAATACTATCTATAAGTCCGACCATAGTCCAGGACTACTCACTCTAAGCTGATATATAGATAGTATAGCTTGCACTAAGCTGACAGGATTAAGGTATACTGCTCTCGCTAAGCTGACATATCGCCTGTAGGCTGATATAGTATACCGGTATACTGCTCTCGCTAAGCTGACATATCGCCCACAAACTAATATAGTATACCCCCGATGCTCACACTAAGCTGATAAAGTGTACTGCTCGCGCTAAGCTGACATATCGCCCGTAGGCTGATATAGTACACCAGTATACTACTCTCGCTAAGCTAACATATTAGAGCCCATAGGATGATATAGTATACTATCCGACCATTCAATCCATTCCATCTTTTATCCTTCTCAATAAAATAGCCGTGTGTGGGGACACGGTCGGCCTTAGCCAAAATATAATATTTTCTTTTCCATAACTCCAACATTTTCCGTAGTCCACCAAAACACTTTTGGTGCTGTCAACCGACACTAGGTTATTTTCCAATTATTAATCAAAGATTATTCCATTAAAGCATAATTCCCAATTTCACAAATAATTCAATTCATCACAAAATAAAGCTCAATTAAATAAACGGACTGTGCCACAACGATCAGCACGAGATTTCGGTCGTCGGCCATCTCAAACTTAATTTTCGAAAAATAATTAATTAATTTCGAAAATTAATTATTAAATATTAAAAATTCCGTTTAGCTCAAAATAAGGCCCAACTAAATAAATGGACTTCACCACAGTCATCAGCATAATATTCCGGTCACTAGCCATCTTAGTTGAATTTTTGGAAAATAATTAATTAATTAATTAATTTCACAATTTAAATAATTAATATTCAAAATTCAATTTAGCTCAAACTAAAGCCCGATTAAATAAACGGACTTCACCACAGTCATCCGCATAATATTCCGGTTCCGGACCATGTCCCTTGAATTTTCGAAAAATAAAGAATTATTTAATTTAATTCCGAAAATTAATATTTAAATACTAAAAGTCCCACTTAGGCCCGAATCGCCAAATTGAAGCCCGATTAGGGGTCGGAAAATTCCCGAGACACTCCCAATAAATAGTAGACCACGTCTACTTGTTAATTGCGCAATCAATTTATCTAAATCGCATCACAATTGACCAATAATTGCTAATTAATTCTAATATAACAACCTAAACATAATTAATTAAAACTAAACCAACCTAAAGCATAATTAGCCAACTAATCCGAGATTAGTGAGATTACTCACCAAATCGCATGCAAATCGGATCAATCCGACGGCGGCGACGCGAGGAACAATTGTCCCCAAAGCACGGCTCGGGTTCGGGGCCGGGAAACGGCCCAAAACGGCCCACGAACAGCTGGATACCCACTCAGTGGATTTGCTGGTTCGGCCGCAAAACAACAAGAAAGAGAGAGGGTTGGGGGCGGCAAGAGGTCGGGAGAGCGGGTGGTGGCTTGGCGAGGCCGAGCGATGGCCCACGGTGGCCGGAGGTGGCCAGATCGTGGCTGGTGCTAGCCAAGACAGAGCTGAACAGAGGCAGTTGGGAGCTGGACAGCGCACGGCAGGGACGAAAAATGCGAAGGGGCGGTGGCGGAGCGCTTGGCGTGCGCGGGTGGTGCGGACGGCGGCTCGGCGGCGTGTGGCGACGAGGCGGCGTGTGGCGCAATTGCGCTCCTTCAAGCAACGCCGTCGTTGCTTCGCCTGTTGGTCGGTTACGTTCGGAAATCCGAGAGGAAGGAGAGAGGCGGAGATGCACGGACGATCGTGGAGCAGCGGCGGCGGCTCCGGCTTCAGTGGGCAACGACGATGACGAGAAGCGGCGACGACAGCTCGGTCTTTGGTGGTCTTCCGCTTGCTGGTTCCTCGTGCAGCAAGAAGAAATGGGGAAGAAGAAGCACCGACGGAAGAGAAAGAGAGGAAGAAGAGAAAACCAATTTCTCTCCCCCTCTTTGGTCTTCGAACAGGGCCCACCAAAAGGCTGTCATCCATCCATATTTTCAAGCCCCAAAATACCCCTTCTAAAAGACTTTAGGTAATTTAAAATATTGGATCTATGGGCATACGAATTTGCTAGGTTTTCTTTCCAATTTGGCCTTAATTCTTCTTGAATTAAATCAACTTGACTCCCATAATTTCATTCAACACCTCGTCATTCCAATTGGTATTTCTCCTTACCAATATGGCCCACTTGCATCCCAATTTCACAATTCATGGCTTCAATTGAACGAAAACGGCCCTATTTATCCAATCAAAATTAAAACCCGAAAATCTGGGTGTCACACTTAAGGACAAAGGGTATGGAAATGAGTACATCTTTTTGCGAAATATGGAGCGTTTGGGAATTGCCCCTACGAGGTTGGCAGAAGAAACCCTTGCTAATATCCCAAGCGATCCGCATGTTGGAGGGCTGAATCAGTCAGATGGGAATGATGATGATAAGTTGTATAGTCAGTTTCAACCGAGAATGGGTGTTGCGGCAAAAATTCGGGGAAAAATGACCGATTTGTTTCGATCGGAGGAACAAAAGCATCTATACTCTAAGTTGTTGAAGCGTGGGGTGACAAACCCTAGAAATGTGGATTTTGATTTCCTTGATGTTGTGAATGTTAATTTAAGGGAAAAATTCGATCTTCTTCAACTTAAACAGTTCTGTTCAGACTCTACATAAGCCTATGTTGAACTCACTGCATATTTCTATTCGAATCTTAGTTTCCTAGATGCGAATAAATTCTCTTTTAGTGTTCGAGATCAGGACTATGTGGTGGATGTAGATATGTTGGCTGATGTCATTGGGGTTGAGAGAGGGAGATATCAACCTATCAATGTCTCAATTGCTCGTGCTACGTTGGAACTTATTAAGGATAGAAGGACAGAGGAAAAGATTACCTACTTGAGGATGAGCGCATTTAACATTCTGCTTCACAAGATTGTCATTAATTGCCTTAGACCAAAATCTACTTTAAAGACTGATGTTTCAAACTCAAAGGCAAAGCTAATGTATGCCATCATTGCTAGGAAAAAGTTTTCTCTTCCTCACACTATTATGTTCCACATGTATAGAGCAGTGGTGAAGGACAAATGTCAACTTCCTTATCCAAGTCTTGTGACAAAGTTATTCAGACATTTGAATGTTCAGCCTCCACGAATTCTCTGTACTCGATCTTGTGATCATATGGTGGTAGGACTGAAAATGGTGACTAAAATGCGTCTGAAGGAACTCAACAAGGCGTTGGAGAAATTCAAGGTGAAAAATCCTATCAAAACTCATCAAATCTCTTTGGCAGCAAAAAGAAAAGGGAATGAGCCCATGGTTGCTCCATCCAAGAAAAGAAGAGCTCTCATCGTTGAGGATGAAGATGATGAGGAAGATATCACCATTTCTGCAATGGCATTAAAGAATCTTAGCCGATCTGTTCCAAAATCAAAGGAACAACAAGAGAAAGACTCAGAACAGAGGACTAGAGAAAGAGAAGATTTGGAAGCAGAAGAGAAAGAAGCAGAGGAGAGAGAAGAAGAAGAAGAAGAAAGAGATGCTGAGGAGGAAATAATTGAAAAAGAAGAAGAATAGAAAAGAGATCAAGAGGAAGGAGAACATGAGGAACACTCTTCTCTACTTGGAGGCGTGGAAACAGGGGGAGACCATGAGAAAAGAGGAATGTCCTCATATCCTGCTACCAGTGAGGGAGTCAGTCGCTCTCCAGCAGATCCAGAGGACATTTATGCCTTTCAATTTCCTGATGAAGGACATGATGTTTCATCGCCAAATCTGTGTGACTATGCTGATTTGCCATCGTCTACCTTTACTCCATCTGATCGTGCAGAAGCCAATACGCAGACCGATAATTCAGCAGATTTTCGCAGAATTCTGGATGTTCTCTTGGAAATGCGGGGTCAGATATATGCTCTGGGATGCGAAGTTCAGAATTTGCAAAATGCAGGTCAAGCTTCTTCAGTTTCTTTGAATGATCAGATCAAAGCCCTTGCTCTTCGATTCAAGCAAATGCTAAGAGTGAAGATGTAGCTCAACCGAAAGAGGAATTGAAAAAGCTGGAAGGCATTGTCTAGTCAATGGGAGATTTCCAACTTGTTCGTGTTCTCAAGCAATCTTGACTCTATTCCATTTCCATCTCAACCTTTTTTATGCTGACAAAAAGGGGGAGAGATGCAAGATTTGAAACTTTGAACCTTAAACTTTTTGAACTTTTGGATTGTTTTGATGTTTGACTTGACTTTTGTGTCTGGATGTGGACTAAATTTGGGATTTGGATTTGATTGCTTATATTAAGTACTATTGATATCTTATGGATGTCTTTACTCACATGCAAGACTAACATATTTTATGTGGTTGCAGATTCTAGTGTTATCATTAAGCCATTTATCTTTATAAGATATCCATATTTGTTTGAGTAATGTTTTGCAGGTAAAAGTTATCCAAATTTGCAGGAAAGTTTTGTCACCATAAAAAAAGGGGGAGATTGTTGGAGAAATCTTCGTGAAGTATTTTGAAGCTGACAAAACGTTTCCATCAGTCTAGTCTGAAGATTTGTAGACTCTACTATTTAAAGTCTGAAGACCTTCGAACTGCCAGACTCAAGACTCAAAGTCTATTCTCATTAACAGTTTCTAATCCGTTGAAGAAGGGCTATTCAGAACTTGGCGTTTCATTAAGGATGTGACCTTATCGACTGGAGAAGATCTCTTGGGCTGGATATGACATAATGGAATCCTTTATTTGATCATGATTGATTCAAAGATTAAGGATCCGATGATTGGCAAAGTATACTTGGAAGGTTCTACTTATGGAAACCGAGATCCTGATTGTATGGGTGAACATGATTGATGGGCTATCGACATGTTCATTTAATAGCTCGAATGATCTTCCTAATTGATTCCATCCAACGGGTAGATTGGAGGAATTCCTTTGATAAGTGCCAACGGGTATGATGACATAAAGGAGTATATAAGGAAGACGTTCCAGTTGTTCGAGTATGTGCGCGATAGAAGAATTCCAAAGTCTGAAGCTCCTTGTTCTTAGTCAATTCATTTGTTGAGTGAAATCTTGTACGCAAAAGAGAGTCTATATTTGTAAGAAACCTTGAGGAAGTGTGATAGAGTATCTACATTGTTGAATCAAGGGAGAACTTTGTTGTAACATCTCTTTTGTTCATAGTGAAATCCAGCCGGTGGGCTGTCAGTACGAAAGAGTGGACGTAGGCTTGAAATAAGCCGAACCACTAGAAATCTCGTGTTCAATTTTCTCTTCCTTACTCTGTGCTTTACTTTGATCATAATACGTTTTTGTTAACCAAATGAGAACTTCCTTTCTATTGTTTATTTCGTATTGCTCACTTATCACGATAAATTATTATACACATATTCACCCCCCCTCTAGGTGCTTATACTAACTATCTCAAATACAACTTCTTATCAAACTTCAAAAAAAAAAAACCGGAGACAATTCCGACCGCATGAATTGTCAAATACCGAGGTTGAATTGTTCTTGAAACTACGTTCTTATGTCTCTCAGCTATGGCAGTTTGCATGCAAATAAGCAGAGATGAAGAAAAATTTTGATCCCTAACTTGCATGAGCAGATTTCTTTTCAAATATAGGCTGCCTAGTTTTACTACATTAATTTTTCAAAGTTAATCATAACAAAGGACCGCTTTTATCAATCTTGAAGTATGATCAATTGAGTCATTTCAGTTCAATTTAGCTATAATAGCAATTTCAACAAAGACTCAACCCTATTTTCAGCCGGTGTGCTTCTTTGGTTCGAGCTAATCCTAATGAATCATATACAAAACTTTCCACTTTTAAAGAGGAGAGAATATGCAATAAGCATAGTGTACAAATTAAGCATGAACGTGAAGAAGACGCAAGAATTAAACCCCAATCCAAACCTTTACCTCCTCTTTCTCTAGTTCCATTTCTTTCACCCTCTTCCGTTAGGTTTCTAATGTGCCAGTTTCGTAAATTTTGATATTAAAATTTATAGGTTAATGGATTCGATCTAAAATAGATCTAATAACGGGTTTTGAGGCCTGCCCAGGCCTGAAACACAAATTGGGCGGGTCTAACCATGTAATTTCTCTTGGGCCCTGGTGCAAATGATGCAGTAAAGGAAGGGAGCATTTGATACAAAATTGCTCATGAGATGCAACCTCTTAGGCCTTGGCGGCGAATTCACTGCTAGGCCTAGAATTCTGGGCCAAACCTGAAGTTTCGCAAGAAGGGAAAGGACTAGAAGAGCAGCACATAGAGAAGAAAGTAAGGCAGCCGAAGCAATAGCAATTTATAGAAATAAATCTTTTCTTTCTTTTCTTTTCTTTTCTGTTCCTTTTTCTTCTTCTTCTAATCGGCCAGTGGAAACTTGCCACCAACCGCCTCCACCATTGGTCACCGGCCTTCGCCGCCCGCCAGCACCACTCGTCAACCACCAACAGCGGCTAGAGGAGGAGAATAAAGAGAGGAAAAAAAAGAAAAGTCCAAAAAATTTATTAAAAAATTAAAATAAATTCTACCGCACAAAAAAATTTATGGGTTATATTAATCACATTTTTGTTCTTTTTCTATTTCCGAAATAGAAAATTTGTGTAGTTATTAAATGCATTATTTTATTTAAAAATTCTTCTCAGAAAAAGAAATAGAAAAAAATTATTTTTGAAAAAAATTATTTTCCGAAATAAAATGTTACTGGTGTCATAAACCTTCACCAAAGCCCAAAACTCAAATCTCAATTTGGTTCGGATTTTTTTTTGCCAGGCCCATTTACATCATCCGGCCCGAATAGGCCTAAGCCCGCGTTCGGATCAATTAAAAGAGACAAAAGCAGAAGCCCCGGCAAAGGACGAGAATTGCGACATTGCCATCAGTTGGGGGACTCTCTCTCTCTCTCCCTCCCTCCCCCCGCCACTGGAGCAGCGCCACAGAGATCTCCATAGACGGAAGCATTCGCAGTGATGCAAGCGCTTCCGGAGCGAGCTCAATCAATTCGCGTCATGCAGGCGGCCGCGGATTGAGGGTATATTGTTTGAGCAGCTTCGCGACCTCGATTCGGAATCGGCCGACGTGCGTGTTTGGCTCGGATGGAACGTTCTCGCGAGGCTTCTCGCCCGGCCGATGAAGATCCGAATCAAAGGTTTGTTGCCTTTGCGGCTAGTCCTGCGGTGTGCGAGTTTTTGGTTGTAATCGTGAGACGAGGACCGATGTGTTTGGATTGTCGTGGAAATTTTCTAGAGGACGAAGTTGTCTCCGCTATTAGGGGGATCGTGTTGGTGTGTAATTGTGATTGGTTTCGTTCATTTACACTCTAGAGATGCTCCGCATGCCATGTCGATTAGCTCGAGAGCTGAGGCTTGAAGGATTACATGAGCCATTCCCTGCTTTGAATGTCATAGGACCTGTGTGCTCTCTGTCCTCTAGAGCTTCAGGAATCGACTCTCTTCCATTCTAGTTTTACTTCTTTGAAGAGTTTGGAGAGATGGCGATAATCTTTAGCATCATAAGATAGAATCGAATTTCAACCATGCACGTTTCTCATATGCCCTTATACAAGGCAAAAATTCCGCCACATTATCTACATTTGTTATGTATGGATTTTTTGCATTTAAAAAAAATATCGTATAGTTACAAATCATCTGAGAAAAAATCCATGCCAATGTAAACCTATCAATCTACAGATAATTTATATATGATGTATGATGTGGGAACAACTTTGAAAATTCCGGTTAGTTAATAATTGTTGGGTCCAAGATGAGATAACATTTGTTGCTCCTATTGCACAAATGATGTGAAGAAACAAGTCAATCGGCATTTGTTTATTAAGTTTGGAAATCACACTTAGCATTTTAGCACTGGAAAAGAAAACAGTATAATAGTTGATCCATATCAAATATCAATAGTGAGACGCTATTCGATATAGAAAGTTTTGATAAACCTTTTATCTGCCTAAAATTTATAAAACATTTCTTTTGAGAAAGGAAAACGTGAGTTATATACTATATAAGACATTCAAGGGTCAATGCCTTTTCATTATTTTCTCTAGAGTGAATCCAATGTTCTGATCACCTTAGAAAAGTTAATGTGTTGACATGAGTAATGATTTTCTTCTTCTTCTTCTTTTTATTTTCTTTTTCAAGTGGCTCTCTCCAGCTAATCTCCATGTTTTATTATCATCCCAAAGAGCTACTTTTTTTTTTTTTTTTTTTTTTTATCTTACTCTAACTCTCAACTTACTCTTAGATTTTTAACTACCTCTTTACAGAGCTTGGGAATCAAACTCCACACTTGCGATTAAACATTCCCACCCTCAGCCCCTGAAAAGGCAAAAAATTGACTCTACACCTGAAACTAAACGTCCTCTTCCCTAGTCCCCTTAAGAAGACGAAGAATCAAACTCCCCACCTCCCTTTTCCCATGTGAGAAGGGTGGTCACTGGATCAACCCCCAATAATTTATCTAAAGAGCTACTTAAAATGCCATTTTTGTTAGCTTTTCTGTCACGCCCCGATCCTCAGGCACGCACACATCCGTCTCAGTTGGTCGATTTTATAATGCGATATCCCAGGACAATGTATCGCCGACCCTTTCATTTTTTTTTTTTTTTTTTTAGCACATGCGGAAAAGTTAAAATCCCCAGACAATAAAACGATGGGATAGAAAAGCAGGGCCATATTTTTCATATTGAAATTTATAACCAAACTTTTATACAAACCACAATCCAGAACACTTCACAACTTTTTATTCTAAACTCTATTCACATCAAGATGGAGATATCAAAGAAGATACAATCTCAGTCCATCTGGGCCGTACTCAAGGCCCTTCTCAGGATTATCTTCTTTTCCCAAAAATCCTTCTCCGACTCTTCCTCCTCATCAGCTCCTCATCGGTGTCCTGAAATGTTTTTCCCCAAACTGGGATGAGACTACGTCTCAGCGAGTTCTACCCCACTAAGCCCAATTAGTAAACTATTATACTATAAGCTGCCTAAACACGCATGGGTCAGAAGACGTACCTTAGCATAAGATCCCACCTGCAAGTCAGTATAATTCACAATAGACACTCAAGCAATCATATCACCGATCAAAGCATCGATCAAATCGACCTAGTCGATTACAAGCCAACAAGACCACTCACGGTCATTCCCATTCAGTCAATCAATTCACAATATCAAATCAAAATAATGATCAATCGACCTCGTCGATTACACATCAACCTGACAATTTCCCGGTCATTCAAGCTATTACTATTCAGAGTCCCACTCGACAACATTCAATATTTAATGGCTTTACGGTCCCACTCGACCACATGCTCTTTAAAATATCATTTTGAATCAGCGAGCCCACGTGCATTCTCCAAGGCGATGCATCAAATCACCGAGCCCATGTGTCTCTTCAAGATGCCAAATATACTCATTGGGATCACGTGCCTTCTCCGAGGTAATGCATCAAATTACCGGTGGCCACGCGTGTCCTTTTAGATGCCAACTATACTCATTGGGACCACGTTCCTTCTCCGAGGTAATGCATCAAATTACCGAGCCCACGTGTCCTTTTAGATGCCAATCTGTACTCATTAGGACCACGTTCCTTCTCCGAGGTAATACATCAAATTACCGAGCCCACGTGTCCTTTTAGATGCCACACTTAATCATCGAGCCACATGCATTCTCCAAGGCGACATACTTCGTCACCGAGCCATGTGCATTCTCCGAGGTGATATATCTAATCATCAAGCCCCGTGCCTTTCATGATGATTCATCCCATTTCTAAAGTAATTATCCACAACCTTAATTCGTACTCAATTTACCCAAATGATCAATTTAGGAACATATCCTAAATATCCACAATTAAATCAATTTGGCACAATTCAAAGCTCAAATAAATAAACGAACTGCGCCACGACAATCAGCACGAAATTCGGTCGTCGGCTATCAAAATCTTAATTTCTGAAAAATAAATAAATAATTAATTAATTTCGAAAATTAATTATTAAATATTACAAATTCCGTTTAGCTCAAAATAAGGCCCAATTGAATAAACGAACTTCACCACGGTCATCAGCATAATTTTCCGGTCACGGGCCATCCCAATTAAATTTTCAGGAAATAAATAATTATTTAATTAATTTCGAAAATTAATTAATATTAAAAATTCAATTTAAACTTAAAATAAAGTCGATTAAATAAACGAACTTCGCCACGATCATCGCATAATATTCAGGTTCCAGACCATCTCCCTTGAATTTTCGAAAAATAAATAATTATTAATTTAATTCCGAAATTTTATATTTAAATGCCCAAAATCTCACTTAGGCCCAAATCGCCAAATCAAGCCCACTAAGGGGTCGGAAAATTCCCGAGACACTTCCAATAATTAGTAGACCATGTCTACTTGCTAATTGCGCAATCAATTTATCTAAATCACATCACAATTAACTAATAATTGCTAATTTATTCTAATTTAACAACCTAAACATAATTAATTAAAACTAAACCAATCTTAAGCATAATTAGCCAACTAATCCGAGATTAGTGAGATTACTCATCAAATCGCGCGCAAATCGGATCAATCGGACGGCGGCGACGCGAGGAACAATTCTTCCCAAAGCGCGGCTCGGGTTCGGAGCCGGGAAACGGCCCAAAACGGCCCACGAACAGCTGGATACCCACTCCGTGGGTTTGCTGGTTCGGCCGTAAAACAGCAAGAAAGAGAGAGGGTTGGGGGCGGCAAGAGGTCGGGAGAGCGGGTGGTGGCTTGGCGAGGCCGAGCGGTGGCCCACGGTGGCCGGAGGTGGCCGGATCGTGGCCGAACGGAGCTGGACAGAGGCTAAACGGCTGCTGGACGGAGCTGCTAGGCGGCGGGGACGCGAGGGACGAGCGGCGGGATGCACGGCGTGCGCGGGCGGTGCGGACGGCAGCGATCGCTGGGCGTCCGGGTGGCGGTGCGGGCGGCGACGGGGAGCTGCGATCGCGCGGCTCCTGCTCGAGCTTCCTCCTCTGGTTCGCTTCTTCGGATGCGTGGGGAGGAAGAAGAAGAGAGAGAGAGAGAGAGAGAGAGAGAGAGAGAGATAACCTTTTGACTAGTCAAAGGTGAAAAAGAAAGAGAGAAGATTGGCGGTGGGGAGGGGATTCGCACGAGAGAAAAGAGGGATGGAGAGAGAAAAGAGAGAGAGAAAAGAAGAGAGAGAGAAAAAGAAATAAAATAATATAACACCACATGATCTTATTTTTTTTTTTCTTTTCTCTTTCCCTTTTCATTTTCTTTTGATCTTCGATTTTCCTCCGATAATTTTTTTCTTGAAATTTCGGACTCGTCAATAAATTGACGAGCGATGAGACAGGATCCTAATTATCCAGTCAAATTAAAATAAAAAAATCTGGATGTCACATTCTCCACTAACACAAGCTCATTATTAAATGATTTATATAGCCCCTGGTCAATGCCGAGGACATGTACATGAATGTGGTTTTTAAAGAGGGTTTTGTTTTGTTTGTTTGATCTAAGTGCTGGGTTTGGATTGAAAATCTTTCGGAGACTTCTTGCGCGTGATGATAAAAACTCGACAACAACGTGAAAAAGATTCACACGTGAGAACAAAACTTTAAGTAACAAGAGCAATCCTAAAGGGGTTTCATTTCAAGAATTATTGCTGCCTTGGTGGGATCTCTCTTGAGAGCTAGTTCGGAGAAAGGTCCAATGCTTTTGAATATGTCAGTTGGCCAACTACTAAGTGATGGGACCACCGAAAATATTGTTGGAAAGGGTGAACAATTCAAGCTGCTTTAGGCTTGCAAGAGACTCGGAGATATCTCCACTGAAATTGTTGCTGGAAAGATCGATCGATGTGAGAGATCAGTAGATCCTTTAATACTTTAGTTGCGCGCCTTTGTTGGTCATTATAGTAGAGTAATTGAAGGGCACGTATTTTGTACTTTTGGCAGATCCTGTGACAGAGGTTCTTGATCTGCGTAGCTCAAAAAGTTCTCTTGATCTACCGCTGCAAATTTCATGGCAGTCCAACGCTCCCGAGTACTTAGAGGGCAAGCTACCGGCAATTGTTCTGAGATGGGTTGATGATCTGAAGCCTTGGGAAACTATAGTTACTTTTAAGTTTCCCAATCACTCCATGGAATCTGTTAGTTTGCCAGATCAGCATGACAGACAAGTAAGCCCAACCATGATGGACAAGTATAATTGATTTTGTGATCTTACACATATAGGATCTCCTTCTCTTTAAGGCCTGCGAGTGCCCTTGGTAATGGCTCTTGGAATTGATTATAACTGAAATCAATCATCATCAATTGCACGCTTGTTTCAATGACATGAGAATTCTCCCTTGGAAGTTGTTGCTTGATAGGCTACCCACTCCCAGAGTGTAACTCGTATTGCTGAAACATTGGTGGAAGTACACTGGTCATCTGTAAGACTCAATTCGAAAATTGATGGCGAAATTTGTCCAGAGAGTCTGTTATCCGAGACAAAGGATGATCATCGGGGGGAGCTAAGATCTAGAGTCTGGAGCTTTGTTCATTTGAAAACATCGAGACGTTGCAGAAAGCCCGTCAGGGAGTTACTAGAAATGTTCAGAACCTATAGCTTCTGTTAAAAACGCCCCGAAATCCAAGCCTCCAATGCACACTCCTGTGCCAGGACCTCGATCTCCTATCTCCCAATCTAAGGCAACCTGCCAATACTATCGGTGAGTTAGTTTTAACGCCGAGACAAATCACTGTCTGATAGTGCTTGGAAAGAAAGCGATAAGTTTTTGGAGCATATATATATATATATATATAGATTTGCATTGTGATTTGCGTTGCTTTTCGTATTTATAGCAATGTGAACTTAGCTCAATAATTTCTTTGAGAAACGGATTGAAAATGTAATATACGATTTGGCTTGTGAACTCATACCGCTGAGTTATAGTGGCACAATACGATTGTTTAAAAGTGGTATGTTGGACATTATGCCACTGTAAATTGTAGGAATGTGTGTTTCTTTATCTTCTATATGAAAAGATTTCACATTTTGTACTTCTATGCACCAATATATGAAATTAAACAGTTGCTTATTATTCAACATATATAGTTAATAGGTACTGACCCCTTCATATACTACATGAATCACTTTTAACTTATGTTTTAGATAATCAGAAAGATTAAGTGAATTTTATATTATTGGTGTAAAACATGATAGCTTCTAAGTTATTAACGAGAAAGGAAGTTGAAGGGAATAGGCTCTCTAAGCAAAGTTTCATTTTATATGTCTCACGTACGATTACAGAATGCCGTATGCAATGCATATGGACTAGTTAATAACTGTCGCATAAAATCTTTGAAAATGTTACAGGTACTCAAAAACAGAAGACTCAAGACTCTCGGTAGAGTATTCCTCGGTTTCGGACCATTTCTTCTACCTTCTTCGCCTTGGTTTTCTCCTGCCAAAGTTCTTCACAAGATTCTGAGCCCTTCTTCCTGTGATCAAGATGTTCCCGACCACCAGCCCAATCACTAACCCACTTGCATACCCCATGCACACGATCTTCCAATCTAAATCCGTTGCAATTCCCGAATCTCAATCTTCTTCGGATGTTGGAGATGATGGCGATGACACTTTGAGATCTCCACATTTTCTAGACAGAGGAGTGCCACAGAGCCCGGAGTTTCCCTTGTTGGAGTTGTTTTCAAACGTAGCAAACTGCCGCGACTGCGGTATTGGCCCGGTCAGACGGTTATAAGAAACGTTGAAGACCGCAAGCGAAGTGAGTTGCGTCAACTCCTGAGGGATCTCTCCTGAGAGCTGGTTTTGAGAAAGGTCCAATGCTTCTAGATTGGTAAGGTTTGCCAAGAATGGAGGCAGAAGACCGGAGAGCATGTTGTTAGAAAGGTTGAGCAATTTTAGTTGCTTCAGGCTTCCGATGGGTTGAACTAGATTTCCAAGATCTATGTCAATGAGTTGAACTAGATTTCCAATGGAAGATGGGATTTCACCAGTTAACCGATTAACACTTAAATCCAAACTAGTAAGCTGGACAAGGTTCCCGAGAGAGGATGGAATTTGCCCACTTAACATATTGGCTGTCAGACTTAAATACTTAAGCTGCACAAGATTTCCTAAGAAAGATGGAACTTCACCCGTTAGAAAATTGCCGCTTAGATTTAAATGCTTTAGGTTACTAAGACGTTGAAAAGAAGACGGGACTTCACCTCCAAATTGGTTGTAGGATAAATCCAAATGATTCAGTTTCAAGATGTTGCCAAAATAATTTGGAATCACACCATGTAATGAATTCTCACGCAAGTCTAAGTGAGTAAGTAGAGTCAAGTTTTGGAGGGATGGTGTTGTGCCTATCAACCTATTAGATGAGAGGTCTAGATGGACAAGTGGGGTCAAGTTACCAAGGGAATTGGGATGTGGCCTATGAAGTTGGAGCTGGACAAGTTCAAGTCATGCAAGGAACCAAGAATTCCAATTGCCGGGGGAATATGACAATTGAAGTCATTAAAGGCAAGATTAAGGCTTCTTAGGTGAAGAAGACGGAAAACACTGGTGTTGGAGTTGATTTTACCGGAGACACAGCTGCAACTGAGGTCGAGGCCGATCATGTGACCGCTTATCTTATCACACTCAACACCAGCCCAAGAACAGCAGTCGCTTTGAGTTTCCTCTGTTAATGCGTTCCAGGATTCAATCTTTGCTTGCTCATCCGAAGTGGCGCTGTAACAACACTGAGGTTTTCTGGTGAAGAAGGTTGCTTTAAACTCCACCAACGCAGATCTCTCGTCTTCATGGCAACGTGGTTGGATTGAAGCAAGAGAGAGTGAAGCAACACCAGTAATCAAAAGTATTATATAGCTGAAGTGAAATGACTCTTTTTCCATAGCCACTTTAGTAAATCTAGGGGGACTCTCAAACTCACTCTGCCGACTCTGGTGTACACAAGGCATGATAATGGAGACGTTATATAGCCAAGTTCTTCGCCGATGTCATTTTCATGCTTTAATCTAATGCAGTGAATTGACGAGAATCTACAGATCTTGTTACCATGTTAATTTTAAAATAGGTTGACCAGATACCCTTCTAAAACAGTCCATATCGTCCTTCACAAGGAATCTAGAGATCATTACCTAGTCCTGAGACTGACTGTGAAACTCGACTCCTCCGTCATAGACTCATAGATAAAACCTCAAGATATAGACTGCTTGACTCTTCTAAGGGTGGACTACAAAAGAATGAATCGAAGTCTTAAGGGTTGCAATTCTCCTCCTAATTTCGGAGTGCATTTTCTAATCTAGCTGTGTGTTGGGATTTTGTTTTGAAAACATAAACACGTGCATGTGTAAAATTCAATCAAAACAATTTGTAACGGAAGCAAAAACATCCATACACATATCTCGAAAACATTGTTCATGTATTTTAATAAGAAGCACATAGAAATAAAGGAGGGCTCATCACATTACCCTTGTATCGTGCCCAAAATATTTTGGTTCTGATGTTTTTCAGATCGAGACCACAAACGTCCGATCTCCTCATAGTGTTGGTTTTGACATTCTTCAGATCCAGACCATAAACATCTAATTTGCTTGTAGCATGCCTAAAGTATTTTGGTTCCGACGTTCCTTAGTTTCAGCCCCACAAATATCAGACCTCTAGTTCAAACACACTATCAATGTTGAATAATAGAAAGAAATTCAAGAGAGTTCGCCACTTCAATTTTACTAGCAATTACTCTCGTGTGTGATTAATTTAATTTAACTCTATCATCTTTCTATCATCTCATGATCCTCTCTCAATCACCTTGTATAATCAATCTCAGATCACATTTATATAAATCAATTTAGCTCATTCATTCTGAAATCATTTTCAGAGCATTAATTTGGTTGTAAAGTCTCAACTCACTTTAGAGTCTACATTTGGATATTGATTTTGAAACCGTTTCACAGCAATAATTCAGACATTAATTCTGTAACCATTACAAAGCTTTATTTCGGGCATTAATTTTGTAATGGTTACAAAGCTTTAATTCAACCAATAAGTTTGAAACCATTTTAGAACATTAATTTGATCGTTTGATTCCAAAATTGTTTCAAATCATTAAATTACCAATTGACTCTGAAACTATTTTAGATCATTAATTTGGCCGTTGAATTCGAACCCATTCAGCTGTTGAATCTAAACCTGTTTCGGGTCTTTTATTATGCATGTCATGTTCAAAGAAATTGTCCAAGACAAGCACCTATGTTCTAATTCAGGTATCATAATTCCTAATGACTTGTGACTCATTATCCCTAAGGTATCTAATTCTCAATAGCAAAGCTTGAGAATACACCAATTTCAACAGGATCATCAATATCCTCTTAATGATCCATCAACAATGAACCGTTTAAAAACTCAGTTTAACTGTAAACCTATCACGTATTTTCTTAACGCCTTAAGAATAGGTTTAGCCGTAATTGATTTACGGACTCATTTTTATAAATGGAACAATGAATGAATATTTTTTTCCAATAAAAATGTAACTTCTACATTATTGTTTTAGGGCATATAGTTAATAGCGTGCTCTTTGGGGGTGCTGACGGAACTTGCTTTAAGGTAGGTTCTCTCCTTTGATTTTTTTGCGTCTTCTTTCTTCTTCATGGTCCCCACGGCAGCTTCCTGTGAAATACAGAAGTCTTCATCTTCATGCCGGCCAAAATAATCAGCAAGAATTTTTCGTTTCCATGAACAGCTCTAAGGCTGGACCAAGAATAGTGGTAGGATAGACTTGAATAGATGTTCTTGATACACTGAAAGTCCTCGATGACCTTGACTTAAACATCTGTGCCCTCTTTTTTCCGTTGAGCCCAAAAAAGAAGGCCCGACATCCATATCTTTCGTATGGATAAGGATTGAGGGAGTCGACACTGTTTTAAGTTAAATTGTTCTTGCGGATGGACTCTAGAGGAATCCACCAGAATTAAGGACTGAGGGGCATTGATTCACATTTACTCAGTGCATCCAAGTGTTGCTTCCATTAGTTGGTACCATGCTCTTGCACTCTGCAGGGAAGAAAGGATAGCCCTATTCACAGAAAGAATTTCTTATTTTCAGTAATGCCCCAATGGCCAAATTTTCTTTCACAAGGACATAGAGTGTATAAATGTTCTTGGTACTACTCTCAATGGTTTGGGATGAAATGTTATAGGATGGCAATTAAGTTCAATTCATTCCTTTTCTGAGCTGCAGCTTCAAATACCAGGGTCAAGTTCTGACTTACAATCGAAGTGGTAGAGCAATTGAGCAAGTGGAAGTTCACTATTGACAAAACCAAATAATATGCCGGGACACATCTGTCGACCTGCTCCATATGGAATGTATCCGAAGTTAGTCCCTTTGTAGATAACTGAAGAGTTTTCAAATCTCCCTGATATAAAGCATTGAGCATCATTCCCTTGATCAAAGTCTCTTTCGAGTGCCCCCTAATTGATGATGGCATAGTTTATGGCCGTATCTTATATACAAATACTACACATTTGTCCCTTCACTCCCTCATGATGAGGGAATAGGAGGATGCAAGCGTGGGGTTTCTTTAATGACTAGTCTCACGTAGTGTAGTTGCTGGATGTCTTGCTTGTCGATCCTCTCTTTTCCTCAAAGAACTCGCCGAATTTCAGATTCAATTCTCTCCGTTACTCTCGGGTCCTTCACCATTTTGGCCATCGCCCATTCAAGGGTCATGGCTGATGTAATATGAGGATTTTGACTCGATCTAAAAGTGTGGGAAAAAAAGAAAAAGAAAAAGAAAAAGAAAAAGAAAAAGAAGACGTTGATAGATAAAAGAAAGAAAGAGGAAACTGCAGCTTCATCCAGTGAACAGAGAAAGGAAAGAAGGGAAAGGGAGAAAGAAGAAAAGAAAGGTTTTTTGCGTTCAGTCCACGGAAGTCAGGTCCTCTGCTCACCTAATCAGCTCACCTAATCAGAGTAATTACCGGCGTTAGGTCATAAATTTGAAGTCATGTGATCTTTCACGGGATCTGATTTACGTGTTGAAAAAGCTGTGGAATTACATGAAATGATAGATTAGAATGTTGTAAAGCATGACATTTGACTGAAATCTCTTTCAATCTTAGAACGTAATAGCGGTTTTAGTTGGAACGATATTATCAATTAGATCTTTCAAAAAGAAGGAATAAAGTTGGTTTTCTAAGTTATTTCAAAAAACATTCGGGGTGAGTTTTGGCATGGTCTATTTAACGTCGAGTTCCAAATGTCGTGTTTAGCACTTCTTGAATTTTCAATTTGTTCTAACAATTCGTCCATCCAACGTATTCGTCCTCTAAAAGAGACTAGTGGCTACTGGGTTGGTTCTCTCCTTTGAATTTTTCTGTCTTTTTTTCTTCTTCATGGTCTGACAGCAGATTCCTGGAAATGCATAAATCTTCATCTTCATGCCAGCCAAATTAATTAGCATAATTTTTTCGTATCGGTAAACGGCTCCTAGTGGGGACCGAGAAAAGTGGGAGGCCAGACTTGGAATTAATGTTCTTGACACACTGAAACGTCTTCAATGACCTTGACTTCAATGATAGAAAAATTATCCATAAAATTCTAAATTTATTGTATTTTTTATCAATTCAATCCTAAACATTTTAATTATATCAATTAAATCATAAATTTTTTCATATTTTACCAATTGAGTCCATTAAGTAGCACAACTAATATTGACATAGATATTTTTTAATAATTTTTATTTTTATTTTTTTTTTATTTATTTCTTTTCTTTTTTCTTTTTCTTCTTCCCCTCACCAATCATGGGGCTAGCACAATGGCTGGCAACGGGTGAGGATCACCGGATGTGGCGAGGGGGGGCCACCATCGCCAGTGGTTGACACTTCTTTTCGCTCTTCATTTTCAAACTTTTCCATCACAATTTTCTGATGGCGAAGGGGAAAAAAGGTGGAATGGAATTGAATAAAAAAATAAAACTCCAATTGGAACTGAATGGCAACGCAAAAAGTGCCAACACAATGACGACCGAGGAGGATGAAAATAGGAATCCGAAGAGAGACGAAATTGGTAACGCATTCAAACTTGGATAGGCCGTTGCAAACGGCATAAATGCATCTGCTGACTTTGGAGATCGTGAAGAACATAGGGAGATGTGAACAACCTCACCCATCCACCCTTGCTTGCCTTTGGCGAGGTCGCCCCTCTCCAAATCTTGGCAAGGGTGGCCTCACCAAAGGCCGACAAGGGCGACCTACCCGGTGGTTGCCCTTGGCCGGTCGTTGGCCATCGCCTAGACTTAGCGACCGGCTAGAGACAAAAGAAGGGAGGACAAAGAAAAGAAAAAAGAAAGAAAATTAAAGAAAAAATGATTAAAAAAAATCAAAAAATTATTGAAGTTTATCTATGTTAGTGTCATTCATGCCATGTAGAAATGTCGACAATGAAAGGATTATTAACAATTTCCAGTCAAAATTAGTCAGATGGATTCAATTGGAAAAATGTGAAAAGTTTTAAGACTCAATTAACAATATTTTTCGGATAATTTTTCCCTTAAATGACTGTGCTTTTTTTTCCTGTCACCCTAGGAAAAAGGCACGATACTCATATTTTTTGTAAGGATGAGGATCGAGGGAGTGTACTCCAGGTTGAGTTAGATTTGTCTCACGAATGGACTCTAGTGGGATCCATTTGATCTATGGATTGAGATGCATTGATTTACATTCATTCATTCGGTGCATCCACGTATGGCTTCAACACATTGGTACCATGCTCTTGTGCTTGGCAGACTTTGAGGGATGACCCTATTCGCAGTAAGAGTTGTCTTATTATAGTAGTAATGCCTCAATGAAAAAATCTTCTTTCACAAGGATATGGACTGCATAATAGTCATTGATACTGCTTTCAATGCTTTGGGATAAAACGTCATAGGATGGCAATTAAGTTCAATTTATTCTTTTTCCGAGCTGTAGGTCCATATACCCTGGTCATGTCAAACTCTCCTGGCTTCCAATCAAAGAGGTAGAGCAATTGAGCAAGTGGAAGTTCAATATTGACAAGACCAAATAATATGCGGGACACATCCTTCTACCTGCTTCAAATGGAATATGTTCAAACTTAGGCCCTTTGTAGGTAACTGAAGAGTTTTCAAATCTCTGATATTAAGCATTCAGCATCATTTCCTTGATCAGAATATCTTTCGAGTGCCCCTGCTAGATGATGACTATAGTTTATGGTCGTATTTCGTATACAGAGACTGCATATCTGTTCCTTAACTCTCTCGTGATGAGGGGAATAGGAGAAATGCAAGCGTGGTATTTCTTTAATGACTAGTCTCAAGTAGTGTAGTTGTTGCCGGATGTGTTGCTCATTGATCCTCCCTTTTCCTAAAAGAACTTGTCGACTTTCAGATTCAACTCTCTCCATTACTCTCGGGCTCTTCACCATTTTGGCCATCGCCTATTCAAGGGTCATGGCTGATGTAATATGAGGACTTTGACTGGGTCTAAAAGTGTGGGAAAAAAGGAAAAGAAAAATGAGACGCTGATAGATTTCGTCCAGTGAACAGAGAAAAGGAGGGAAGGTAGGAGAGAAAGAAGAAAAGAAAGGTTTTGCGTACATTTCATTTGGTCATAAATTTGATCGAGGGATTCCATTTAGGAGTTGAAAAAGTTGTGGAATTACATGGAAATGATAGATTAAGGATTTGACGGAAATCTTTTTCAAAAAGAATGAACAAGGTCGGTTTTTCTCAGTTTTCAAAAACATTTGAGGGTGAGCTTTGGCATGGTCTATTTAAGGTTAAGTTCAAAATGTCGTGTTTAGCACTTCTTGATTTTCAATTTATTCAAACAATTTGTCCATCCAACGTGTCCTCTAAGAGAGACTTGTGGCTACCGGGTTGGTTCTCTCCTTTGATTTGTCTTTTTTCTTCTTCATGGTCCCATGGCAGATTCCTGGAAATACATAAGTCTTCATCTTCATGCCAGCCGAATAATCAGCACGATTTTTTCTTGTCCGTAAGCAGCTCTTAGTGGACTGAGAAAAGTGGTAGGCCAGACTTGGAATTTATGTTCTTGATACTCTAAAAAGTCTTTGATGACAGTGACTTAAACGACCAGAAAATTATTTAAGAAGTCCTAAATTTATTCCACTTTTTTACTAATTCAATCATAAACTTTTTAATTTCACTAATTGAATCATAAATTTTTTCATGTTTTGCCAATGGAGTCCATGTAGTCAATTTTGGCTACGTAAAAGCCAGCAATGCTAAAACGTAAAAGCCAACTACACTAAGTAGCACAGTCAGCATAACGGAGACAATTTTTCATAATATTTTAATGTTTTTAGAATTTTTTCTTCTTTTCTTTTCTTTTTCTCCCTTCTTCTTCCTCCCGCCGATTGCCTGGCTTGGGCAATGGTTGGCAACCAGCCAAAAGAAACAATGAGTGAGGGTTGTGATGCCTGCACCGGCCTATAACGAGGGCTGGCGCGGGTCCCATTGTTGGATTTGGTGAAGGGAGGCGAGGCCCCTCGCCATCGTCAATGGTCGATGCTTCTTCTCACTCTCCATTTTCATGCTTCTCTATTAAAATTTTCTAATGGCAGAAGGGAAAAGATTAAGGTAGAATGGAATTTAAAAAAATAGCGAACTCTAATTGGAACCACATGGCAACATAGAAAGTGACAACACAATGTTGACAAAGAGGATGAGGAAGAAGAAGAAGCCGAAGACGGGGATGAAATTGGTAATGCCTTCAAACTTGAATAGGCCCTTGCGAGTGCCATATATGCATTTGGAGATCTTGAAGAGCATAGGGAGATGGGAGTGCCTTGATTGTTGGCCCTTGCTAGCCCTTGGTGAGGTCACAACTCTCTAGATCCTGGCAAGGGTGGCCTCGCCTGAAGCTAGCGAGGGCGACCCTCGTTTGCGGTTGCCTTTGGCCAATCACTAGCCATGGCCTAGGCTTGGCGACCTGCTGGAGGAAGGAGAATGGAGGAAAAAGAAAAGCAAGACAAAGAAAATAAGATAAAAATGAAAAAAATGATTTAAAAAATCGAAAAATTATTAAAATTTGTCCAAATCAACGCCATCCGTGCCATATAAAAATGTTAGCACTAAATGGATTGCCATGTCATCGATTTTTTGTCAAAATTGGCTGAATTGACTCAATTGGAAAAACGTGAAATATTTTAAGACTCAATTGACAAAATTAGAAGGTTTATAACTGAATTGCCAAAAACGCAATATATTTAAAAATTTTTGAATATTTTTTCTCTTAAAAAATTGTGTTTTTTTCTATGACCCTAGGAAAAAGGCATAATATTTTAATTTTTTCTATGACCCTAGGAAAAAGGCATAATGCTCATATTTTTTGTAAGGATGAGGATCGGGGGAGTGTACTCTACATTGAGTACTCGAATGGGATCCATTTGATCGATGGATTGAGGTGCATTGATGTACATTCATTTAGTATATCCAAGTGTGGCTTCGGTGGGTTGGTAACATGCTCTTGCAGTTTGCAGACTTGTAGGGAAGAAAGGATTGCCCTATTAGGAGTAAGAGTGTCTCTTATTATATCAGTAATGCCTCAATGGCAAAATCTTCCTTCACAAAGACACGGAGTGCATATTAGTCCTCGATACTACTCCCAATGCTCTGGGATGGAACGTTTTAGGATGGTAATTAAGTTCAATATATCCTTTTTCTGAGCTGTAGCTCCAGATACCAGGGTCACATCAAACTCTTCTGACTTCCGATCAAAGAGGTAGAGCAATTGAGCAAGTGGAAGTAAATATTGGCAAGATCAAATAATATGCCGAGACATGTCCTTCGACCTACTCCATATGGAATATATCCGAAATTAGTCCCTTTGTAGATAACTGAAGAGTTTTCAAATCTCTCTGATAAGAAGCATTCAACATTATTCCATCGATCAGGATCTCTTCTTAGTGCCCCTACATTGGGGATGACTATTTTTTGGCCGTTTCTCCTATACAAAGACCGCACATCTGTCCCTTAACTCCCTCGTGATGGGGGAATAGGAGGATGTAACCGTAGAATTTCTTTAATGACTAGTCTAAAGTAGTGGAGTTGCTGGATGTCTTGCTCATCGATCCTCTCTTTTCCTCAAAGAAATTGCCAAATTTCAGATCGAGCTCTCTCCATTACTCTGGGGTTTTCCTCCATTTTGGCCATTGCCCATCCAACAAGGGTCATCGCTGATGTGTCACCTCCTACTTGGATCATGTCCTGGAAGGGAAAGGTAGCAGAGTCGTCAAGTTTGATCAAATGAAAAGAGTGGCACTCAATTGGCGATTCCCACACTAGCCGATAAAACAGAAGGTCTTCTCAGGAATCAGACATTTGACATAATCTGAAAGACCGCAACCCCCCTTTTAAGTGTTATAATGATATCCAATCTTCTTCTGAAGCCCATATAAGCTTTATGTCAGATCACTCACTGGACCTTTTAAGTGTCTGTCCTACCATGAAGATCGCTTTGATGGTATTGGTCGTGAGATAAACTCGAGCTTCCCGGGTTCCTGAATCTTCAATTGCACTTACCTAGATCCTTTTTGCCAGATTCATGACTCCTCTTGTCAAATACTTACATCTCTTTTTGATCAGCAATGACATTGTCGAGTTCAAGGAGTATTCATGATCATTTGCTAATAATTAAAGTTCAGTAGTTCAACTTGGATCCTCATTAACATGCCATTTCTATCATCACTCAACGCACCTTGGAACGCTCTCAATAAGTTTTCAGGTTAAATGAAGTGACAGGAATGGTGGTGAGTAAGCTCAATTCAGTATTCAGTCTTTTTTCTGTTGCTCTATATACTTCGGTCATGTCAAACTCTTCTGGCTTGATCTCACGAGGGATCTTTCTGTTGAAGTGGTAGAGCAATTGTGCGAACTGGAGTTTAATACTGGCAAGACCAAGTAATATGCTTGGACACCTGCTCCAAATGGTATGAGCTCAAAGTTGGTCCCTTTGCAGCTAATTGAAGAGCTTCAAATTTGTTTGGTACTGTTAACAATCAAAATTATCATTACTGTCATGTGCTGGCCACGAGAGATATGGACATTCAAAGTCACCATCACTGTCACGTGCAAGCTATGATTAACATCAACCAAGCCCATGTCAGTCATGGAAACGAAGGATGGCCAAGGTTTTCAAGAGCCCTTGGGCTGGATTTCGATAGGCCTACAAGTGGAGATACGTGATTCGATGATAAAGTAGTTGATTGCCACGTGCCTAGGTCAAGAGATACTACTAAGGATATAAAATTTAGATAGAATTAGTGTTAAGATCTATCGCGACCCAATCTCGCCGCCCGTCCCTCTCACAAGGAGAGGAAAGGGGAAATGTTGGATTTAGGAATACTTGACTATGAAAATTCCCTCACGCTTCTCAAACACAGGGATGTCATCACTTCATCCTCTGGATGAACTTCTTGTGAGTTCCCTTTACAAGGTTGCGAGTTCTTCCAAACTCGTATCCTGAGTGACAACGGAGTGTTGTGACCCATACCCACATGGACAACACACCTTGAGAGAGGAGGTCGGGTGTGAATATTGGATTTAAAGATACCTTTACTACGGTAGCCTTTCCTCTAGTACTCCTTCCTAAAGATGGCATCACTTCATCCATTAGGAATTTTCCACATGCGGGTATGCTAAACCATGGTGAGTCCTATCGAGACCCCTATCCCGTGCAACAAGTTCATTTATATTGTCTAGTTGTTTAGACAACCTAAAAATAAAATGGGAGTCCCCACAAACCTCATTTTTTAAGGTTGACTAGAAACCCAATCGAGGGTCGGGAGTGTTCCCTCGATTTCTATACAATCGAATATGTTAATATTTCTATTAGCGCCATTTTGCTATCTAAATAGTATGTTGTATTTAGCTAACATGTCCATGCATTTCTTCTTACATTTTTGGGATCATTAGTCTTAAACTAAGCGATTATGCATGGTTAGTTGTTTTATGCTAATCTATTTCTAAGAAAATGAAAAGAAAACATTCAATTGAATTGAAAATTGCAAAGTAGCAAGTAAACAATCAATGACAGCGGTAAATTTATCATGCAGTTCTAAGAAAGATAAAGAGAGGAGTTGAACTAAAGAACAAGAGAGAAAAGAACCCGCAACTCATCGGGGTTTTATACAAACGATGAAAACCCAAAACATATGTTAGAGATGAATGGTACATAATAATGGTTGGAATAGACATCGACCTCTACCGTCTTCATGTCTTCTCCATCTTCAAATCATAATCTAAACCTAGACTAGAATACTATATAATTAGGTAAATACAATGGAAATAAACAAATATATATATATATATATATATATATATATATATATATATATCAAAACAATCAAAAGCACAACATCGTACTAAAATCAATCTTTTGAACGAAATTCAATGCAAAAAGAATATTTGGGTCGAGGTTAGCCTTTGTAATTCATGCGTAGGTCCCTCTAAGACACCTACCCGATTCATTTTATGACTTATAGCCATTATTGATCTCGCATGGCTAATAATACTTATAAGCCTCATAACCAAGCAATTTATGTGATCCTAAGGTTTTCCCTCGATATCATACATTGACCCTAACATACATTTAGTAGGAATTAAACATACATGCAGGTCTTTTGGACCTTGTTTCTCAACTAATTGTTGATACCTAATTTTTAGTTGAAGTGTCGAAAAAGGTTAAAAAATTGAGATTTTGGTTTTTGATCGCGACAAAACCCCATTTCTCGATCAAAAAGTGCTGATTTTTCATTTATTCCTTTTGCATTATCGATTTTAAACAATTTCTAGTTTATTTTCAAGAAAAACCCGAGAAGTCAAACGGTTGACTTTCGATTGATTTTTTGGTCAACCCTTTGACTAGAAGTCAATCCCGAATCAATAATTGACATTTATCCAAAAAGATTCCATTTAGCCTTAATTTCACTCGTGTCGTATCTTTCTCAAAAATTCAAAGATTGGACCAAAAATCAAACGTTTTAGGAAAAGTCAACCAAATGGTTGACTTTTGGTCAAACTTTTGACAAAAAAAATGAAAAAATAAAAAAGCACAAATACATTTCTATTAATGTTAATTTGACTTTTGTGTCAAAAATTTCACAAAATTCAGTTAAGGACTTTATTTTTAAATTTGTTAGTTTTAGGTTATAAATCAACCAAAAATAAAATCTTTATTTTAATCATAATTAGGCATAGTTCCTTCTTCGACATTTGGTCGCCCTGATAACCTAGGTCTTCATGCTTGTTCATTTTGACTACCTCAATGGGATATGGCATGCCTTGGGTGAGCTTACCCAAATCTTTTTTCAATAGCAAAATCGTTCTTGAGTAGGCACATGAGTGACGACACAAACTCAAACAAGCGGTAGCTCGACTCTCCCTTGACTTCAAGTTCGATGAAGAGTATGGCGGTGTTATGGAAAGTCTTCACATCTCTTTCGCATCAAATAGTCACAATCTTTCCATCGATGGGAAATTTCATCATCTGATGAAAATTGGAAGGAATGATCCTCGTAACATGGATCCAAAGCCATCCGAACAACAGGCTAAAGTTACTTGTTTTATCCAATACTTGGAATTTTGGAGGAATAGTAACATGGCCGACTATCAGTGGCAAGTCTATTTCCCTTATTGATTCCTTTCTCATCCCGTTGAAGGCTTGGACGGGAATCTTTGGAGAGTGGACATTTTCCATTCCTATCCCCAATTGATGAAGGGCAGATAAAGGGCAAATGTTCAATGCGGAACCATTATTGACCAGTACCCTCAAAATCCTGATTTAAAAATGTCGAGTGGACAAATATAGCGCGTTAGTGTGTACTTAACCTTCAAGAGGGAGGCCTTTCTCAAAGAAGGTTATCTAATCTCTAAGAAGTACGACACCCATAAACTCCTCCAACTATACTTCTCTAATGGTCTCGGGAACGTTGACACCTAAAGTTTTGCCAAACAATCATTTCCGAAAAATGGGAAATTGTTTTTCCACAAAAATATTTCATGTCAAATTCTTGCATATAGATTATCTAGGCGTTTAATATAGGTTTTTTTTTTTTCTCAAATGGAAGATGTTTTTCCTAAAATAAAACAAAAAGAATTAAGCTGTTGATTAGATCTCGACACTAGTTATCATTGATTTCAAGCTTGTATTGAACAACTCTATTAGATTCAAGACTATATGATATATATGTATCCCTATTAGCATATGACCATCTCTGTCCAATACTAGCATTGAACATAAGTCTCCTTTAATAAAAATCAAAACATAACATTTTGTGAAAGATATTTCCTTGTGAAATCTAAAATCAGTAAAACAAGTACAAAACGATCAGCATCGACCCATAGATCTGGATCTCTTCCAAGTGCCCATGCCTTGATGATGACTCTAGTTTTTCATGGTATCTTGTATCTGTGGACTTCCCATCGATCCCTTGACTCTCTTATATAGTCAAAGGAAAAGAGAGATGCGTGCGTACAGTTTATGTAATGACTAAATTTAGGTAATGTAGTTCTTGGAGGTCTTCCTAGCCGACTTTTGGTTTTCCTAAAAGGATTGCCGCCTCTTGGACCGCGCTTTCTCCTAAGCTCTTGGGTTTCTTAGAATTACCTATGTTGCCCACTCCAGAAAGCATTAACAGTTCAATAAGCAACATGTTAAGCCATCCTGATATGTGCATTTTTCACCGAATGCGGGCTTGGATATTAGGTTATTCAATAAGGAGACAAATCTCTCGCTCATGTTGATCGGTGCTCCTCAAGGCAAAGTGATAAAGGTAATCAAGTTTCATGCTTCTTCTTCTCTTATTCACCTGAAAGACTGCACCCGCTCATTGCTCACTGCTAGGGACCTTGAGGACCACCAGTTTTCTGAGCTGTCTCCCCTATTCATCATATGGACAGAAAACAAGACGAACCCTCCCTAATTGATAACCAGAGAATACTAGGCCTCGACGCGAAAGCCAACTCCTGCACCTTCAACGCCTCTATGCCATGCTCTGCTGACCAGAAGAACGGGGCTAAAACTCCGTGCACCTGGAGGCTCATGATTGGCCCATGCTAACCTGCCATGTCTCTAAGCAAATGATGCAGTAAGGAAGAGAGCATTTGATGCATATTCCCCATGAGAGGAAGACTCTTAGGCCCTGGTGGCAAATTCGCAGTCCGGGCCGGACCCCAAATTTCGCGAGAATGAGAAAAGACTAGGAGAATGGCACATAGAGAAGAAAGTGAGGCAACCGGAGCAACAGTGAGTTTCGAAAAGCAATACATCTTTAAATCGTATGCAAGTTTGCTGAATTGGTATCACAGCTCAATTCCCGAAGACTAAATTTTCTATTTCCAGATGAAAATCCAGGAAAAAATTTCATCTGCCATGGATCACCAAATTATTTCCAAGTCTTCCCAGTAGTCCTTGTCTCTAGACTTACAACACACTTCCATGAACAATGGGATAAGCTGGGCCAGCGAACATTTGCTGCCACAAAGGCCCTAGATATAAATGGTCTTTGTTGATTTACGAGCCTAATTGACCATCTATTGCATGATCATATTTCTTTTTAAATACAGGCTGTCCCATTATGCTACGTCAATTATCTCGAGCTTCATCATGAGGAAGGGATAGTTTTTCTTGTCCCCTGAGTATGATCAATCGCACCATTTCAGGCCAGCTATAACAGCAAGTTCTACAAAGACTCGACCCTTTTTTTCAAGTCGATGTGTCTCTCTAGTTCAAACTAATCTTAACAAATCACATCCAAAACTCTCCCCTTTTTTATTGCATATCGTCTCATAATTATTGGTAAATTAGGCGTATTTAGTTGAAGCAGTTTATGATCACCTAATGTCCAACTTCAAATTAAGCATAAACATGTTTAAATTGAAAACGCCCAATCTAAACCCTCGCCTAGCCCAAAACCCGAATCTCAATCCGGTTCTGATTTTTTTTGCCAGGTCCGTTTATGTCACCGAGCCCAAATGGGCCCAAGCCCTTTTACGAATCAATTAAAATACCAATAGAAGTAAAAAGCCCGAACAAAAGACGACAATTGCGACTTTGCCATCAGCTGGGGATTCTTCTCTCTCTCTCTCTCTCTCTCTCTCTCCCCCCGCCACTGGAGCAGCGCGACAGAGATCTCCATTCTCCATATCGACGGAAGTATTTGCAATGATGCAACCGCTTCCGGAGCGAGCTCGATCGATGCGCATCGTGCAGGCGGCAGCGGATTGAGGGGATATTTTTCGAGCAGCTTCGCGACCTCGATTCGGAATCGGCTGACGTGCGTGTTTGGCTCGGATGGGACGTTCTCGCGCAGCTTCTCGCCCGGCCGATGAAGATCCGAATCAAAGGTTCGTTGCGTTTGCTACTGGTCCTGCAGTGTACGGTTTTTGGTTGTATTTGTGAGATGAGGACGGATGTGTTCGGATTTTTGTGGAAAATTTCTAGAGGACGAAGTTGTCTCCGCAGGATTGGAGCCCTGCGATTAGGGGCGATTGTGTTGGTCTGTGATTGTAATTGGTTTCGTTCGTTTACAGTCTAGCGATGCTTCGCACGCGATATCGATTAGCTCGAGAGCTGAGGCTTGAAGGATTGCGTGAGCCATTCCCTGCTTTGAATGCCTAGGACCTGTGTGCTCTTTGTTCTCTAAAGCTTCTGGAATGGACTCGCTTCCATTCTGGTTTTACTTCTTTGAAGAGTTTGGAGAGATGGCCATAATTCTTGGCATTATTAGGTAGAATCGAGTTCGAGGCCGGGGTCATTAGGGCGGATGCCTCGATCACGTAGTTGTGTTCGTTCATTGGGTATCCTTTATCTACCGACTTCGACTAGTCCTGTGCCTTTTGGTAGATTTAGGAATTCATTCGAAAGCGTTTCCGGGGGACCTTAATTCAGCGAAGTTTACATTTTATCTTGCTTAAGATTGCCTGTGGTCCAGAAAATGTAGACTCTGCATCTGCAGGTACTTCTCAGCAACTTTTTTGCTCTTTTTTTGGGGATATGAGTTCTCTCTTTATTCTTTAGGCTTCTATTCACATGTTTGAGTCGGTTGTGCCCAATTTTTCTTATGGGACTTAGAAATTCTTTTTCGATTGTTAAGCATGGGTTGTTCATAGATTATTCTTGAATTTATTCTTAAAGGCTATAAAGTACCAATATTTTACGGTCCTACAATATGACGAGCTAGATAGGGGATAACCTATTAGTGGTAGATTGAATGATTTGTATTTCTATCATGCTTAAAGGGTTAAATCTTGTTAATCATACTTCTTCTTAGGCAGGGCAAGACAGATTTCCTGTCTCTAATTTTGCTGAAAACTTGGCTGTGCAAGGTAGCTATTGGTCAGGGAAATGAAGAGAAAGGGGCTTCCTGCCACTGCAACTACTGCAACTAGGATATATCAGGAAAAAATCGTATTAAGTGTGCGACTTGTCCAGATTTTGACCTTTGCATAGAATGTTTTTCTGTTGGAGCTGAAATTACCCCCAAAACTGGTCAGAATGACTGTATAGGCAAATTATCAAAAGACTTAGATTAAGCTGACTAAATGAAAGATTTAAAACTGAATTTGTCTCTATATAATAGGTTTAGGATTTTTTTTTTTTTTTAAATTGTAATTATCCCTCATTAATTATCTCGAGCTTTTTTTTTTTTTGTCAGTCCTATTCTATTCCTACTCTACACTCACTCTCAGACTTTTGCCCCACCTCTTGCAGGGCATGGTAGTCGAAACCCACTCTTGAAACTTACGCGTCCCCACCCCATCCCCCCTGAGAAGGTGGATATTTGAACCTCTCATCTCGAGCTTAATCATAGTGAAATATTGCTTTTCTTGATCTTGAGTCTGATTAATTGCGTTTTTTTGGACCAACTACAATGGCAACTCCAACAAAGTTTTGAACTTTTTTTTTTCTCTAGAGGATGTGCTTCTTTGCTTTGAACTAAGCGTAACGAGTCATATTGGAAACTCTCCCATTTTCATTGTGTATTCTCTTGTAATACCAGGCAAGATATTGGACAACCGAGTGTACTTTGTCAAACCGACTAATGATTACATAGTGTACAAATTAAGCATGAACCATGGCCTCTGCTATACCTTCATGTATATATATATCATGGGCAGGCTTTTAGGTTCGATACCAGCCAGCCCATTATTCAAGTCTACTTCAAAACTAAAATCTCAATTCGAACCAATTCGGATTTTTAACATTTTCTAGACCCGTTTACATAACCAAAGCTAGAAGATGAAAATTTTGAATTGTCATTAGATGAGGGATTCTCACCGTGATTGAGTAGTGCAACAGAGATCTCTCTCAACAGAACCATGTACAATGATACATTCGCTTCCAGAGCGAGCTTAGTTGATTCATACATAGAAGGATTAGGAACTACGGAACCGCAAATAGCAGCCTTGTTTCAAGTAAATCCTCATCTGTAGCTACTGGCCAATGCCAACTATGGCCAGAATACTATCTGCAAGCTTCAATTGGGAAGACAAGCAAAATCATAAACCGCCCTAATCGTACATCTTCTTCAGAGGTCCTGTGACATGCTAATCATCTGCAACTATAGATGGATTATGAATGTGTATATGCACAATACATATAATAAAAATGAATATGTTTATTTATCTTCTGTAGTAAATAAATAATTGCTTATTATTAAACTTATGTGATACTTAGAGATGGCCTTTATGTGTGTGTATATATATTACATAAATCACTTCAACAACTCATGATTTGGACTGCTCGACTCTTTTATTCTAGATAGCACCTCCGACGGTGGACTATAAAAGGAAAAAATCAAAGTCTATAGCGTCGAAGTTCTCCTAGTTTCCAAGTCATTCTTTATATTTCTTTTTAACTATCGCCCTGGGATGTGCCTGAGGTGCTATCTGCGGCCTGCGGGTAACAGGTCTCCTCAAATATTCCAAAAAAGGAGCTTCCCGACTGCAAATGGGTTAGTAAATAAGGACGTTATTTTAGAAGGCACGGACAGAAATGTCTTATCGACTTCGAATTTCTTGCACTCCAAAGAACACGCTGACTTGAAAAATTGAAAAAGAACAGGAGAATTATCAAAAAAGTCCTAAACCTATTGCAATTGTGCCAATTCAGTCTTAAATTTTTTTTTTAGCCAATTTAGTCATAAACCTTTTTATAATTGTGCCAATTTAGTCCATCCGGTCAAAATTGGCCAGCCCGTCCGACGTGGACACGAGCTGTCCGCGAAAGCGACATGGCAAAATTTATTATTATTTTTTTTTTTTTCGAATTTTTAAATATTTTTTGAATTTTTAATTCTTTTTTTTTTCAGCTTCTCCTTCCGGCCGGCCAAAGGCGAGGGTTGGCGAGGCCGACCTCGCCGGCCAATGGTGAGGCCGGCCTCACCCAGCCATGGCGAGGGCCAAGCTTGCCGACATTGGTGAGATTGACCCTTGGCATGGCCGGGTGGGGCCGAGCCTCGCTAGATCCAAGGGGAGGGTCGGCCTCGCCCAGCCAAGGCGACGATCCCACCTACTGCTCCGCGTTTCTGACGGCTTCGGCTTCCGCGGTTCATTGCTACAGAAGCCGAGTTGGGTCATCGTCTTCTCCAATCCACCCTCTGCAAAACGGGCCGAAAAACCCTCAAGTCCTCAGTAAGCTCTGACAATGGAGGTAGCGAACAAGGCGCTGGCTGCGCTCACGAAAGTTGCTAGCGAGGCCCCGCCAGATCTGGCGAGGCCAAGCCTCGCCCAACCATGGTGAGGCTTGGCCTCGCTAGATCCAAGGCGAGGGTCGGCCTCGCGCAGCCAAGGCGACGGTTGACCTCATTGTCCATGGGTGAGGCCAACCTCGCCATTAGCCGGTGAGGTCAGCCCTCACCTCTGGCCGGTGCCAGCTGGCTAGAGGAAGGAGAAGCTGAAAAAAAAAATTCAAAAATTCAAAAAAAATTAAAAATTAAAAAATTTGCCATGTTAGCTTTCGTCGGACAGCTGGTGTCCACGTTAGCGCCGGCCAGCCAATTTTGGCCGGATGGACTAAACTGACACAATTTTAAAAGATTTAGGACTAAATTGATTAAAAAAAAAGTTTATGACTGAATTGTCACAATTATAATAGGTTTATGACTTTTTTGGTAATTCTCCCGAAAAAGAACGAGCAAGATACGGAAGGTCACCGTTAAGACGCTTTAAAGATATACGCCCGACCCAGTATCTTCCACAGATGAAAGCTGAAATAGATATATATAATACTAGAATTGGCATGGTTGTTGTCAAATTTGATGAAGCCACTGTTAACTATTCCTATTCTAATATAATGTAAAATTTTGTAAAATTACTGTCAACAATTTTAAAGTTTAAGTCATTACTCGAATTCACGGTTTCAATACTTTTAATCTTCTAATAACTAAGAACGGGATATAGTATCATAGTAGATGTATATCTTGATTGTGTAATATTCTCTAATGTTAAATTTCCTATCTCATAACACTTGAATATAGTGTAAATACCTGTGTGCGGTCTCGATGACGCATGGTTTTCTTCTCCAATCACACATCTGATCAGCTAGAGACGAGATGGCAAAACCCATTCAATTGGAATCATGCAGTAAAAGGAGCTTCGGACTTTCTGTTGAGCTAACTTGCAGTCAGTCGATGATGAAAGGGATGCCGAGTGAGGACTAATTGGGCCAAAACATCAAATCACCTATTTGGACGAAAATGAGAAAGTTCACATTTTACATCTCTTCCTTCGTTGTTCTTACGTCACGATGGTCATTGAATTGTTCCCTAAGATGGTCTGAATACTTCTTATCAAACTTCAAAAAAAAAAACGGGAGACAATTCCGACCGCATGAATTGTCAACTACCGAGGTTGAATTGTTCTTGAAACTACGTTCTTATGTCTCTCAGCTATGGCAGTTCGCATGCAAATTAGCAGCGATGAAGAAAAATTTGATCCTTAACTTGCATGAGCAGATTTCTTTTCAAATATAGGCTGCCTAGTTTTACTACATTAATTTTTCAAAGCTAATCATAACAAAGGACCGCTTTTATCAGTCTTGAAGTATGATCAATTGAGTCATTTCAGGCGAACTTAGCTATAATAGCAACTTCGACAAAGACTCTACCCTATTTTCAGCCGATGTGCTTTTTTGGTTCAAGTTAATCCTAATGAATCATTTCCAAAACTTTCCACTTATAAAGAGGAGAGAATATGCAATTAAGCATAGTGTACAAATTAAGCATGAACGTGAAGAAGACGCAAGAATAAAATCCCAATCCAAACGTTTACCTCATTTTTCTCTTGTTCCATTTCTTCACCCTCTTTTGTTACGTTTCTGACGTGCCAGTTTCGTAAATCTGTTTTCAAGTACTCGAACTGTTCGATATTAAAATTTAGGGAAAATCCTAAATAAAGATCCAAAGTGCCTTTATTTTCTCAAAAGAGGATATGGAGTGAAGTATGTCTCAAATAAGAACCCAAAGTAGTTATTTAGTCTCAAAAAAGAACCTCACTCACCTGCCTATGAACAAATGCATTTCCAATTCATATTCCAGTGGCTTATCAAGGGTATTTTTGTCCATTTCTTTTAAAAAATTTCGATTGTCTTGTTTTTTTTTTTTGGGTCAATGGTTGTATTGTTCATCATCTTCTTCATCCATTATTCATTTTTTTCTCAAGACCATCGAACTTGGGAAGGGCCGGCGAGTGCCGGCCGTTGGTGAGGGCCGACGAGGGCTAGACACCCATCGCCGGTAGTGGGCGAGGGCCGCCAAGCCCTCACTGACCGCAGGCGAGGGCTTGCAGGTTGACCCTCACCAGATCTAGGGAGGGTGGCCTCGGCGACGGCAGGACCAGCACATAGTTCTCAATTCTGCTAAGCAATGGGGCACCAACAACGCGCACCAGCTTCACATTCAAAATAGTACTACTCAAATTCTTCACGGTGTAATGCCAATCGAAAGCCGCGAATCGCCCGACCTCCTTATAGATATTGATCCTGGTCGCGTTTGCTCTGTTCACCAGGACATCGAACACCCTTTGGCCCGCCTTGTTCACTCGAGGATCTTCTCTGTGGAGTGGAACCATAGTAGGTAATCTAGCTTGGCGTCCACCTCCAATTCACACTCCAGGGCCCCCATTTGACCGGCTGTCACCGCGGTCTAGTACAATTTCATGGGGAAATAATTGGGCTGCTGATTGGTCCCCGCGATGTTGCTCGCGGTCGAGATGGCGTCGATGATTTTACGTGTGGCGGCGGTTTGGGCATTGTAATCCGACTGCCAAGACCGGCCAAAGTAGTTGGCATCGTCGCTAAAACTCGACCCCCACTGACCGGCGCCATAGTCCAGTCTCCCGTAGTTGACCAAGATGAAATCGTTGCCCACGGACGCGGATAAGACAACAGATCGACCCGGACGAGTGACAGGGATCCGACCACAGGGGGGGTCGGTGGCAATGCCATAGAAGCAAACGTCAGCCTTGCCGTCGCGGATGAAGGCGAAGAGGTCGGAGTAGGCGCCAGCGGCGCCGACGAGGTCAGGGGAGGGCCAAGGGGAGCGCCAGCTGAAGACAATGGTGCCCTCGATGGAGGCATCGAAGCTCGGGGGGTGGGACTTGCCGTCGTAGTTGTCGTAGACGGTGAAGGTGCAAAGGTAGTAGCAGCCGGAGGGGAGGCTGAGGGGGACATAGCATTTCTTCTTGCCAGAGGAGAGGAGGAAGAAGCGGAGCGTCTTCTCCTAGGGTTGGTGGAAGCGGAGGGGATCCGAGACAACGGCGGCGGCACCGCCGGTGAAGTAGTGGTCAGGGAGCCATGTGGTGTTCAAGGAGTTGACGGCGGGGGCGTGGCTGCCACAATCGATGTGGTACGAGACGTTGCCGTACGGATGCGGAGCGGAAGCAGCGAGGAGAGGGAGGAGGAGGAAGAAGAGAGAGAACATGCTGGCTCCCTCTTCGTTGCTTCCTTTCTCTCTTTCTCTCTCTATGATTGGCTTTGCTAGGGGATCATGAGAGAGATGAACAGTACAACCGCTGACCCAAAAAAAAAAAAAACAGGACAACTGAAATTTTTTAAAAGAAATGGACAAAAATACTCCTGATTAAATCATCAGAATATGAATTGGAAATGCATCTATTCACCGGCCGACGGGTGAGTCCTTCTTTGAGGCTAAATGACTACTTTGGATCCTTATTTAAGATGAAACTTTCAAGTCTCTTTTGAAAAAAAGGATGACACTTTGGATCCTTATTTGGGATTTTTCCTAAAATTTATAGATTAATGGATTTGATCTAAAGCAGATCTAATAACGGGTTTTGAGGGCTGCCCAGGCCCGAAACACAAATTGGGCGGGTCTAACCATGTAATTTCTCTTGGGCCCTGGTGCATCAACCTATGCCCTCAAAGCCCCTGCAAGCCCGATTATATTATGAAGAAGTTAATAGTTTTATATTACAAGCAGGATTTTAAGGTCCAATACTGGTCCGCCCATAATTCAAGTGTAGTTCAAAACCAAAGTCTCAATTCGGACCAGTTCGGATTTTTTCCCAATGCCCCGTTTACATCACCATGCCCAAAAGTGCCAAAGTCGTGTATGAATGAAAATGAATAAAAGAGTGAATAAAGTAAAAGTCCGAACTATTTCCATCTTAGTTTTGGCTTTGACACTCCCAAAAACAGTATTTTTGCCATTTTACCCCTTTGTCTTGCATGTTTCGGTCAAATTTTCCTCCATTTTTGTTTATTTATTCCTTTTCTTACGGGTCCCACATTCCTCTTTCGTTCTTTTCTTTTCCCTAGAATCTTGGACAAGGGAACTCTGGCTCCCACTCGCATTCACATTCATTTTCCTCTTCTCCTCTTCGTATATAGGATCATCTCTCGGCAACTCAAACTCTTTGAATAATACATATAAGAAATAGGAATGTATGTTTCTTTACCTTCTATTAAATAATTTAATGTTTTTGTATTCATTTTATGAGCCAATATATATAATTAAATGATGGAATAATTATATTAAAAGTTAAAAAAAAAACGTGTTACGAAAGTGCAACTGAGTTTTGAAATTTTCAAAATATGCAATTAAGTTCTATAACTTGTTGAAAAAATATAATTGAGTTACAAAACTTTCAAAAAGTGCAATCAAATCCTAAAACTTGATTAGGAGTGCATAATAGTCCTTGATACTACTCTCAATGCTTTGGGATGGAATGCAATAGGATGACAATTAAGTTCAATTCATTCTTTTTTCTGAGTTGTAGCTCCAAAGACCACGGTCACGTCAAACTCTTCTGGCTTCCAATCAAAGTGGTAGAGCAATTGAGCAAGTGAAAATTCAATATTGGCAAGACCAAATAATATGCTGGGACAAATCCTTCTACCTGCTCCATATGGAATGTATTAGAAGTTAGTCCCTTTGTAGGTAACTGAAGAGATTTCGAATCTCTCTGAAATAAAGCATTTGGCATCATTCCATTGATCAAGATCTCTTCTTAATGCCCATGCATTGACGATGACTATAGTTTTATGGCCGTATCTCTTATATGGAGATTGCACATCTGTCCCTTAACTCTCTTGTGATGAAGGAAATAGGAGGATGCAAGCGTAGAGTTTCTTTAATGACTAGTCTCAAGTAGTGTAGTTGCTCATTGATTATCTCTTTTCTTTAAAGAACTTGCCGAATTTCAGATTGAGCTCTCCATTACTTTGGGGTTCTTCACCATTTTGGCCATCGCCCATTCAAGGGCCATGGCAATGTAATGTGAGGACTTTAGACTCGGTCAAAAGTGTGGGCCAAAAAAAAAAAAAAAAAAAAGGGACCGCAAGAGATAAGAGAAAGAAAAGAGTAAGTTTACTGAGAGTTCTAAAATTTGTCATATAGTACAATCGCGTCATAAAATTTTTAAAAATGTAAGCAAGTCCTAGAACTTGTCATAGAAGTGGAGTTTAATTCTAAAACTTTTTAAAAGTGCAAGTAAGTTATGGGCGCGCATGGAAACACTTCTGTTCTTTTTTTGTTCCTGGGAACAGCAATAAAAAAAAAAGTGTTTATGTTCTGAGGAACAGTTTTTGAACAAAAGAATGCGTTTGGTAAGTGTAAAAAAAAAACTGTTTTTGGAATAAAAAAGAACAAAACACGTTTGGTAAACGACAAAAAAATTTCTATTTTAAATTTAAAAAAAACATTTTCTTTAATAAAATTTAAACTCGATATTGAATTCTCATTCTTATGAAATGCTCATTGATTTTATTTTGTCCATGGTTAGTGAAGACAAACATTTTGAACATGATCATATGGCATATTTCGTAGAAAATTTTGTAATTAAAGTTTGTATCAAATTTTTTCAAGTACTTTTTTATTTTTTAGTTTTAAAGCATATAAACTTGATATTGATTTCTCATTCTCATTAAATGCTTATCAATTTAATTTTGAAAAATGGTGAGTGAAGAAAAATATTTTCAACGGAATTTCGCCCTTTAACTTATTTAAGCTTAAATCTAGACTAGTAAGTTGGACGAGATTCCCAAGAGAGGATGGAATTTGCCCAATTAACATATTGCCTGCTAGACTTAAACTCTTAAGCTGGACCAAATCTCCCAAGAAAGATGGAACTTCACCCGTGAAAAAATTGAAGCGTGGATCTAAATGCTTCGGGTGATTAAGACGTCCAAAAGAAGATGCGATTTCACCTCTATATGGGTCGACATGTGGACGAGCATTCAGACGTCTAGGATATGGGCAACTGAGACCTCTAGCATATGGGTTAGGCGGTTTCTCAGGTAAACAAACATAAGGACTAAAAGTTGTCAGGTCTTTCAGTGTTGTGCCTATCGACCTATTATTTGAGAGGTCTAGATGGACAAGTCGGGTCAAGTTACCGAGCGAACGTGGGATTTGGCCCATGAAGTTGGAGCCGGAGAAGTTCAAGTCCGTCAAGGAGCCAAGATTTCCAACTGCCGGAGGAATCTCACAATTGAAGTCATTCAAGGCAAGGTTAAGGCTTCTTAGGTGAAGAAGACGGAAAATACTAGTGTTGGAGTATATTTTACCCGAGAGACAACTACAACTAAGGTTGAGGCCGATTACATGACTGCTTACCTCATCACATTCAACGCCAGCCCAAGAACAGCAGTCGCTTTGAGTTTCCCCTGTTGATGCGTTCCAGGATTCAATCTTTGGTTGCACATCTGAAGGGGCGCTGGAACAGCAAGGAGGCTTTATGGTGAAGAAGGTTGCCTTGAACTCCAACAACACAGATCTCTCGTCTTCATGGCAATGTGGTTGGGTTGAAACAAGAGAGTGTGAAGCAACGCAAGTAAGCAAGAGTATCAAAAACTTGAAGTGAAGTGACTCTTTTTCCATGGTTGGCTTAGCAAATCCAGTGGTACTCTCACGCTCACTCGGCAGACTCAGGTGTACATAAGGCCTGATGATGGAGATGTTATTTAGGCGAGTTCTTCTCCGCTGTCATTTTCATGCTTTAATCTACTACAGTGAGTAGACCATGATAAATAGATCATGTTACCGTGTGAATGTTATAATGGGTTGGTTGACCAGATAGCCTTCTAAAACAGTCCTTAACGTGCTTCACGAGGCCTTCTAGAGATCATGACCTAGTTCTGTGACCGACTGCGGAACTCAATTCCTCCAATTATATATGACACCTCAAGACATGGACTACTTTACTTTGGAAGGCACGAACAGAAATGTCTCTTGACTTAGAATTCTTCCACCCCAAAGAGGACGCCAGCTTAGAAAATGCAAGATACGGAATATCATTGTTTAGGCACTTTATTAATATACGCTCGACACCGTTTCTTCCCCCAAATATAAACAGAAAGAGAAGTATATAATACTGGATCTCACCTAGTCAGTTTAGAGTTTTGTAAGACCACTACAATCGTTCTAAAAAAGGGTCCTAAAAGATTTGAATTTAGGACTTTCTGCTTTGATACCATGTAAAGATTTGTGAAGTCACTCTCAACTATTTTAAAAAATTAAGCTGTTAGCTGAACATTGTTTTAATAATTTAATATTCTTACGGTAAAAATTAGGAATATCCGATCATAGTAGATGTTTGTGCTGGTTATGTAATATCATGTAATCTTGGATTTCTTATCTCATAACACTTGAATATAGTGTATATAAATGTGTGTGGTCTCCATATCAGGCGGTGTTTTCCTCTACAATCACACACCTGATCAGCCAGAGACCAGATCGGAAAATCCTCTCAAGTGGAAACCATGCAACAGAAAGAGCTTCAGACTCTTTGTGGAGCTGACTTGCAGGTCGGCAACGACGAAAGGGATGCAGAGCGAATATTGATTAGGCCAAAAATCTAGTCATCTCTTTCGGACAAATGAGATTGTTCCCATTTCACATCTCTTTCTTTGATGAAGATGTTCTTACATCGCGAGTTTCATTGAATTGTTCACTAAGATGATCTGATTACAATCTTATATCAAACTGCAAATACAGAATGGGATACCCGTCCGAATGCATGAATCGTCAACTGTCGTGTCTGAATTGTACATATAATTTCGTTCCTATATCTCTCAGCAATGGCAGTCCGTGTGCAAATGGGCAGTGATTGAGATAGTGGCGTTGACTGAGTCAATTGGGCAGGAAAGAAAAAGGTTGACTCGTCAACGAAACGCAAGCAGAAAGGGGACGCTATAAAGGGAAAGTTAGGGGGCACAAAGAAGAAAAGGGGAAAGGGGAAAAAGAAAGAAAGGGAAAGAAGAAGAAAGAAAAAAGAAAGGCAAGTGTTATATCACGGCATATCACTTAAGGTGTTCTTGGAATATTGGTACGTAATCACAGGTTGAGTTGTTACCGAAGGACAGTGTATGTGTACTATTGACTTGCCATAGTAATTACTAGGGCTACCTTATCATACTTCTTTATTGATGTATATGGAACATCGGCGTAGAATTTATTAACTTGTCATAAAAAAAATGGAATTGTCACTTGCCAAGAAATCTGGTTTAGGGTCTTTCGAAAAGGATGAAAAAGGTTGATTTTCTAACTTATTTCCCAAAATATCAGGGGTGAGTTTTGGTATGGTTAATTTAAGATGAATTTCAAAATGTCGTGTTAAGTACTTCTTGATTTTCAATTTGTTTTAACAATTTGTCCATCAAAGGACATTCATCCGTTAAAAGAAACTTGTGACTACTGGGTAGGTCCTCTCCTTTTGATCTTTTCTGTCTTTTTTCTTCATGTTCCCACGGTAGTTTCCCTGGAAATATAGAAGTCTTCGTCTTCATGCCAGCCAAAGTAATCAACACGATTTTTTCATATCCATAAACCAGTCCCTGGTGGTAGGGGTGAGCGGTTCCCGGTTCCTTACAGGTTCCGCCCGGAACCTGAACCTACTCATGCATGGGTACGGGTTCCTAATTTTTGGAACCTGGAACCTACCCGTCAAAACCTAGAACACTGGAACCTACCCCGTCACGGGTTCCGGTCGGTTCCAGTTCCAACAGGTTCTTTTTTCTTTTTGTTTCATTTTTAGTTTAAAAAAACGATAATGAACATGGTACACATTTACATAAATGATCAGCAAAATTAGGATCCCTTGGTTAGGAAAATTGTCTAAATAATATACAAAATTGACTAGGTGAAACATACCATGTAGCAGCAAGGAGAAGTTGCCTCCTGTTATATAGTCATATATAAGGAGCTTCTCATCTTTTGAGTAGTAATATGCACGAAGTGGAATGACATTCAGATGCTGTCCTACCCTCTGCACGTTCTCCATCTGCTGCTCAAACTCTCGTTTCTTCGCCACCACTTCCTTCAGCCCTTTCACCACCGACAGTTGATACTTTTGAGCTCCTAGAATGGTTATAGTTGATGTTGATGGACTCTTGGCCCTGAAAAAAAAAGCTCAATTATGTTTTCACCTTTATTAGTAGAAAAAGAAGGCTCTACAAATAATATGAACTGAACCACCTTATTCATGTCGATTGAACAAGCAAGCTGCTCAGCTTCATTCTATCCTAAGTGAGGTGGCATGATAACATGCCTTTACAAACCTCTTCCACTTATTGCGATACATATGAAAGCCAACAACATCACCAAATAATAGATACTGCAACCCATCACCGAACGGCCACTTCAAATTGATTTGAGTTATGCTGTAGCAAAACCTTCAGCTTTTATGACCGATTTCATTGTAAGACCCCAAGTTTGCTCATTATCTCCTTTCCTAAATAGTAACTTGAGAATTCTAAAAGCAGTAGTAGTAACCCTTTGTGTTTGAAAAGTTTCAAAACATGGTCCAATACAGATTATGGCACTGTCTAGTAAGATGATCTTTGTTTTAAAGCCTTTTCATGTCAATGAAAATATTCTCCTAATTATCCAACACACTCCTCAAATAACAGTCATCTATTATGGAAGAAACAAAATAGCAATCACCCACGGTTAAGGAGGAGGCCAGATGTGCTTCATTTCCTTTCTTTTCCACAAAACTTTACTCTTTCCAATCAACTGAAAAACTCAACATATCAAGCTTGCCTACAAATTTGTATAAACAGAAATCGCAGAAGGAAGACATTTGTCTGAAGATGCTACCACAGTTATCCAACTTTTATTAAAGCATTGCTCACTATTCTAAAAGTGATGCCCAACTCACATCAAGTGCATATAAAAAGATTAATTCAGCTGAAAGAAGACAACAATGGAACATTGCCTTTCTTAAATAGAGAGGTTAGACATTGTCTCACCTCATTTAAATGAAATGGTGGCTTTATGAATTCTGGTAAAGGGAGGATGATGTCGGTGCATGTTTCAGAGAAAAGAAGAGAGATGATGAACTTGTCTATGATGGTGAAAGTGAAAAACAATTTCCGGGATTTTAAAATCTAAAGTCATTTTCCTCATTTTTGGGTGCAGCTTTTCCTCTTGATGAAATGTTTTTCACTTAGACCAACTAACTTTTCAGCATCAAACACCATAATAAGATGAACACGCTTTTTTAACAATCATTTTCAAAGAAACAAGCAGAGCCAACAAAAAAACAAGCTAAATTTTCATGGTGTGCTTATAGATAGCCGCCAATGTGATCAATATCAAACAGCATGAAGAAACTACACTATCCCACGCAGTACAGTCGAATCCTCATTCAAAAGTCCCCCCAAATATCAGCACAAAAGATTCTCTCCACAGCCCAACATCAGCCATAATAGAGAGAAGGTGCCCAACAATTCGTCAACAGTTGTGCAACCCTTCCCATAAGTCAACCACAGCTCTCACTAAGCAGCACGAACAATATCAATCTCCACGCAACATAACCAATCTAGAGCCTAAAGAGGATTCCACATAAATCCCAATTCCCAAGGAGAAGCCGGAAGAACATAAAACTCACCCATCTTGCGAACATTAACCTTTCGCTTATTGGGCTGAGGCTGAGCAGGCGCATCATTCGCCTCGCGAGCCGCTCTCTTCGTCAAGTTGGTCTGATGCCTCTTCCCCTACGCGCCAAGTAGTTCCCCTCGTTGTTGTGCAGCGTCAAGCAAAGCTTACACTCGTAATCGCAGCCACCGAAACAAGCCGTGTCGCCGTCGCCCCGTAAAAACATCAAATTGACGCGAAAGCCCGTTACGGGGATCGATTACTGAGGGGGGAAAGGAAGGGGGAAGTCTGAACCTGCCGAGGTGGTTGTGCATGAAGTAGGGGTCCTTGGCGAGATCGATGGTCTCGAGGGCGCGGCGGCGGAGGCGCTCGCGGCGGTCAATGGCTTCGTTCTAGGCGGAGGTGGCGCCCCCGCTCCCGGGCTTCGAACCTCACTCCCGATCCATTCTCTCGCCGTCGTCGAGCCTAAGTCGGCGTCACGGGCTGCAGGCGAGGCGCGGCGAAGGCAGCAGCGGGCGGAGTAGGAGCGACATCGGTGCGGGCTACAAGCGAGGTGCGGCGGGGATGCTATTTTGTGGCGTCGAGCAGAGGCAAAGAGAGAACAGACTCGTGGGTGAAGCAGCAGCTAGCAAGAGGAAGGAAGGAAGAAGAAGAAGAAGAAGAAGAATGGGGGGTTTCAACAGAGAGAGGGGGAAAGAGGAGAGAGAGAAGAAAAGAAAAAAAGTAGGGGTAGGGGGGCAGGAAGTGACGTGTGAGAAGGAAAAAGAAGAGAAAAGAAAGAGAGAGAAAAAAAAAAAAAAAAGGCGAAGGAGGGAAAATCGAGAGGGAAATCACGCGGGAAAAGGGAGAAGGGGAGATTTAGGGTTTTTTTTTTTGAATTTGACCGGTTCCGGAATCGAGAACCTCCGGTTCCTAGGAAAAAGGAACCGGGAACCGGAACCGGTTACTTCAGAACCGGGAACCGAACCGGACCCTCCTCCGGTTCGGTTCTGGTTCCCGGTTCTACCCAGAACAACGCTCACCCCTACCTGGTGGGGACCGAGAAAAGTGCAGGGCCAGTGACGTTCTTGACACTGTGCAAAGTCTTCAATGACCTTGCCTTAAAACATAACTGCTTTTTTCCTGTTATCCCAAAAAAAAGGTCACAATGTAAATACCTTTTTATCAACCAAAAATAGACACTATGTAGCTTTATTGCATTGGAAGGAAATATGCTATGGACCTCCCTTTCCAGGGGATTATATCCAAGAAAGGATATTGATATTTTTCATAACGATGAGGATAGAAGGAGTAGACTCCATGTTGAATTAGATTGGTCTCATGGATGGAGTCAAATAGAATTCTGTCTGATTTAAGGAATGAGGTGCATTGAGTCACATTAATTTAATATATCCAAAATATGGCTTCAGTATATTAGTATCATGCTCCTGCAATTTGCAGATTTGCAGGGAAGAAAGGATGGCCCCATTAGTAGCAGGAGTGTCTTATTACATCAGTAATGTAAGGACCCGGGCCCACTGTGTGATATTGTCCACTTTGGGTCACTTGTCCTGGCGCGGACGAACCGCCATCCCAGCCACGGTCTTTTCCCTTACGGTTTTAAAATGCGTCACACAATTGAAGGGACCCAAGCCTTATAAACAAGGCCCAGGACTCCCCCCTAAGCGATGTGGAACAGGAGAAATGCCCTTAGCCTTGCCCGCGTACTGCCGAGGCGATCTTAGTCCGTCCCTCCGTATTGCCTCGGGTCTGGGTCGTCACATTCTCCCCCCTTAAGGCACAGCGCCGTTATTTGATTTTGGGGCATCCTCAGGTGAGTAATACTAATGTCATCTTTGGTTTTATGTCACTCATGTACTAAGGTAAGATTAACCGACATATACTTGTGAGGAAATGAGGACCTATTTGTCATATATTGATGGATATAGTGCTCGGTAAATTTTGAGTTATGGTGAGATGATTCGACAAATCTCTCTTGTAGGGCTATGTACGTTGTTTAGGCATAATCGATTTATGTGGTTATATGATGACTATTGAAACATGATATGTGTTGTGTTGACGAAATCAAAGGTGTGGTAGTAAAGGACTAAGTGCTACACGACAACGAAATTTCGTGTGAGCCACCTCTAGAGCCTTGTAGTCAAGGGCTAAGTGCTACATGGCGACTTGAGTCCCATGGGAGCCACCTCTAGGGCCTTGTACTACTGACATGCATAGTAAAGGATTAAGTGCTACATGATTACGTAATTTCGTGGGAGCCACCTCTAGGGCCTTGTACTATTGTTATATGTGGTCGAGGGCTAAGTGCTACACGATAACGCAATTTTGTGGGAGTCACCTCTAGGGCCTTGAGTTTGGATATTGAGTGTGAAATGAACCATTGATATGAGATAGGATGAGTTCATGCTGGTTTTGTTATTATGGATGAATAGAAAATTTGGCTATTTGATATAGCTAGGTTGAGGTAACATTTAACACATTTTGTTATTGCAGGTTATCATATTTTGTTTGGTGATAATGAGTTATGCCTTGAGTTTTAAATGTGTAATGTGGAAGTTTGATATGCTTTTATGATATGAGGGAAAAGACCGTGGCTGGGATGGCGGTTCGTCCGCGCCAGAGTGGGTGACTCAAAGCGGACAATATCACACAGTGGGCCCGGGTCCTTACAAGTAATGCCTCAATAGCAAAATCTTCTTTCACGAGGACATGAAGTGCATAATGGTCATTGGTACGACTCTCAATGCTTTGGGATGAAACATCATAGGTTGGCAATTAAGTTCAATTCTTCCTTTCTCCAAGCTGTAGCTCCATATACCTTGGTCTTGTCAAACTCTTCTGGCTTCTAATCGAAGTGCAGAGCAATTGAGCGAGTGGAAGTTCAATATTGGCAAGACAAATAATATGCCAGGATACATCCTTCAATCTGATGTATCCAAAGTTAGTCATGTAATAGTGCCTTTTTCACCAGGCTTGGTCAAAAGTAGTGAGCGGCAAAAAAATAAATTTATTAAAAATTAAATAGAGAAAGAAGACGATTGAGAGATAAAAGAAAAGAAAGAAGAAAGTGCCACTTCGTCCCGTGAACAGAGAAAAGAGGAAAGAGGAAAAAAGAAGAAAAGGGAAAGAAGAAGAAAAGGAAAAGAAAAGAGAAAGTGCTACACATGATAGGGACCTCCCCAAGCTAGACTAACTTCATTTCACAGCTTTGATGAGAATTTAAGCCATTTATTCATCTAAGTTAGGATATAGATTCAAAATTACGTGAAATTTAAACTGTGGGTCCAATTTAGGAGTTGTTAAGTTGTGGAATTTCATGAAAATCACATATTAGAGTGCTATGAAGCTATGGGATTTGATGAAAATCAATTTGAAAAGTAACGTTTTAGTTGGAGTGAAATTTTAACATTTGTAGATAATTTTACACATCTATTTTGAGCGAGCGATTTGTTAACATGTGGGAGTCATATTGTTAGCAATTAAATTCAGTTTAGCTAATTCATAATTGAGATAGTATCTTACTCGATTTTGATATCGTTTATTGCTTATTTGATAGATTTACAAGTTCCAATATGTTTTAACAATCCATTCATCCTTTAAAAGAAACCTGTGACTACTGGGTAGGTCCTCTCCTTTTGATCTTTTGTCTTTCTTCGTGTTCCCACGTTAGTTTCCCTGGAAACACAGAAGTCTTCGTCTTCATGCCAGCCAAAGTAATCAACACGATTTTTTCCATATCCGTCAACCAGCTCCTGGTGGGGACCGAGAAAAGTGCAGTAGCAGACTTGAATTGACGTTCTTGACGCTGTGCAAAGTCTTTAATGACCTTGACTTAAAACATAACTGTTTTTTTTCCTGTTATCCCATAAAAAGGTCACAAGGTAAATACCAATTTATCAACCAAAAGTAGACACTACGTAACTTTATTGCATTGAAAGAAAATATGCTATGGACCTCCCTTTCTAGGGGATTATTAAGGATACTAATATTTTTCATAATGACGAGGATAGAAGAAATAAACTCCACGTTGAATTAGACTGGTCTCATAGATGGAGTCAAATAGAATTCACTTGATTTAAGGATTGAGGTGCATTGAGTCACATTCATTCAATGTATCCAAATATGGCTTCAGTATATTGGTATCATGCTCTTGCAATTTGCAGATTTGCAGGGAAGAAAAGATGGCCCCATTAGCAACAGGAGTGTCTTATTACATCAGTAATGTCTCAATGGCAAAATCTTATTTCACGAGGACATGGAGTGCATAATGGTCATTAATACGACTCTCAATGCTTTGGGATGAAACATTATAGGTTGGCAATTAAGTTCAATTCTTCCTTTCTCCAAGCTGTAGCTCCATATACGTTGATCTTGTCAAACTCTTCTGGCTTTTAATCGAAGTGCAGAGCAATTGAGTGAGTGGAAGTTCAATATTGGCAAGACAAATAATATGCCAGGATACATCCTTCAATCTATGTATCCGAAGTTAGTCATGTACTAGCGCCCTTTTCACCAGGCTTGGTCAAAAGTAGTGGGCGGCAAAAAAATAAATTTATTAAAAATTAAATAGAGAAAGAAGACGATTGAGAGGTAAAAGGAAAGAAAGAGGAAAGTGCAACTTCGTCCGGTGAACAGAGAAAAGAGGAAAGAGAAAAAAAGAAGAAAAGGGAAAGAAGAAGAAAAGGAAAAGAAAAGAGAAAGTGATACAGAGGATAGGGACCTCCCCAAGCTAGATTAACTTCGTTTCGCAGCTTTGATGAGAATTTAAGCCATTTATTCATCTAATTAGAATAATTTTCTAAGGTAGGACATAAATTCGAAATTAAGTGAAATTTAAACTACAGGTTCAATTTGGGAGTTGTTAAGTCGTGGAATTTCATGAAAATCATATATTAGAGCGCTATGAAGCTATGGGATTTGATGGAAATCAATTTGAAAAGTAATATTTTAGTTGGAGCGAAATTTTAACATTTATAGATAGTTTTAAAAATCTAGCGAGCAATTTGTTAACATGTGGAAGTCATATTGTTAGCAATTAAACTCAGTTTAGCCAATTCGTAATTGAGATAGTATCTTACTTGATTTTGATGTCGTTTATTGCTTATTTGATAGATTTGCGAGTTCCAATTTGTTTTAACAATTCATTCATCCTTTAAAAGAAACCTGTGACTACTGGGTAGGTCCTCTCCTTTTGATCTTTTCTTTCTTCATGTTCCCACGGTAGTTTCCTTGGAAATACAGAAGTCTTCGTCTTCATGCCAGCCAAAGTAATCAACACGATTTTTTCATATCCGTCAACCAGCTCCTGGTGGGGACCGAGAAAAGTGCAGGGCCAGACTTGAATTGACGTTCTTGACGCTATGCAAAGTCTTCAATGACCTTGACTTAAAACATAACTGTTTTTTTTTCCTGTTATCCCATAAAAAGGTCACAATGTAAATACCAATTTATCAACCAAAAGTAGACACTACGTAACTTTATTGCATTGAAGGAAAATATGCTATGGACCTCCCTTTCTAGGGAATTATATCTGAGAAAGGATACTGATATTTTTTGTAATGATGAGGATAGAAGGAATAGACTCCACATTGAATTAGACTGGTCTCATAGATGGAGTCAAATTGAATTCACCTGATCTAAGGACTGAGGTACATTGAGTCACAGTCATTCAATGTATCCAAATATGGCTTCAGTATATTGGTATCATGCTCCTGCAATTTGCAGATTTGCAGGGAAGAAAGGATGGCCCCATTAGCAAGAGGAGTGTCTTATTACATCATTAATGCCTCAATGGCAAAATCTTCTTTCACGAGGACATGAAGTACATAATGGTCATTGATACGACTCTCAATGCTTTGGGATGAAACATTATAGGTTGGCAATTAAGTTCAATTCTTTCTTTTTCCAAGCTGTAGCTCCATATACCTGGGTCTTGTCAAACTCTTCTGGCTTCTAATCGAAGTGTAGGGCAATTGAAAAAGTGGAAGTTCAATATTGGCAAGACAAATAATATGTCAAGATACCACCGCCTGCGGTGGCCTAGCTGGATAAGTGCTCCCATGAAGTATACCCAGGACAGAGGGGTTCAAATCTCGCGGGACGCACGGGATTTTAAAACGACGTCAGGATGGTGGGTCCTCTGCTAGCATCGCCCCAGAATTTGCCCGCCGGCTGCCGATTGTATGGAGTTCCCTGGTCATTAAAATAAATAAATAATAATAATAATAATAATAATAATAATAATAATATGCTAGGATACATTGATGTATCCAAAGTTAGTCATGTAATAGTGCCTTTTTCACTGGGCTTGGTCAAAAGTAGTAGGTGGAAAAAAAAATATAGGAAGAAGACGATTGAGAGATAAAAGGAAAGAAAGAGGAAAGTGCAACTTCATCCAATGAACAGAGACAAGAGGAAAGAGGAAAGAAGAAGAAAAGGGAAAGAAAGAAAAAAGATAAAGTGGTACACGTCATAGGGACCTCACCAAGCCAGATTAACTTCGTTTCGTAGCTTTGATAAGAATTTAAGCTATTTATTCATCTAATCAAAATAGTTTTCTAAGTTAGGACATAGATTCAAAATTACATGAAATTTAAACTGCAAGTCAATTTGGGAGTTGTTAAGTTGTGGAATTTCATGAAAATCACATATTAGAGTGCTATGGAGCTGAGGGATTTGATGGAAATCAATTCGAAAAGTAGCATTTTAATTGGAGCGAAATTTTAACATTTGTAGATAGTTTTAAACATCTACTTTGAGCGAGCAATTTGTTGACATGTGAGAGTCATATTGTTGGCAACTAAACTCAGTTTAGCCAATTCATAGTTGAGATAGTATCTCACTTGATTTTGACGTCATTTCTTTCTTATTTGATAGGATTGCGAGTTCGACGATTGGAGTAGGTAAGTAGTATTATTTCTTCCATGAACTTAACACACATATTTAAAAGTGATAGAATTGATATATATTATGAATATATATGGCATGGCATGACATGATATTTATAAAAAAGGAAGAAGTGATATTTAAAGCATTATTGTGGCAATAAATCTGGATCGGGTATTTACTACCTTCTAATTATTTGAAATAACATAATATGGCATTTTTCGAGAAATGGGTTATGAGTTGATTATTGTGAAATGATTTATGAAAAGAATTGATTTGTCAAAGATTATACATTTTGGTTTGTAAAACAAATTTGTGATATGGATTCTGGATTTGGTTTGTGGATTATTGTAGATTGATGTTAGTAGATTATGCTTATGCCTTTACGATTAAAACCCAATGAGTATGCAAACTATCGTCAAGATGTCCTTCTAGGCCGAGCTACCAATTGATAATAGACGGAAACCTTGCCAAGGGGAATTTCGATCACCTTGTCACATGGCATTATGTTGTGACTATAGTTGGATATTAAGCACAAGATTGATGGACTATTAATGAAATATGAGATTGATAAAAGAGCTCAAGTAGAGCTTAAGCTTGGACAAATGAACAAACTTGGTCACCATGTTTGCAGGGTTATCTGCTGTAGAGATCTTTTTCACAATAACATCACATCTCAAATAAAGTGGTACCTAATGTTGATATACTCCGTTCACTTATGATAAATTGGATTATATACCAAATATATCTCACATTGTTTATTATAGTGTATATTCATACTTTTTTGTTCTAACCCAAAGTCCGAAAGCAAACTTGGTAACCATATGGCCTCCTTCACTACAAAGGTTAATGTCATGTACTCTACCTCAGTCAAAGACAAGGCAACGTGATCTTGTAAGGATGCTTTCCAATTAACCGCATCAACTGCTAGCGTAAACACGTACACTGTTAAAGACCTACAATCATCCAAATCGTTGGCGTGATTTAAATCCACAAAATCAGTGGTCTCACTACCATTACTGTCCCTCCAGTATACTATATCCATATCTGTTGTCCCATTCAAATATCTAAAGATCCACTTCACAATTTCCTAATGAGTATTACCAAGACGCTTCATATAACGACTAACCACACTCACAACTTGTGAAATATTAAGCCAAGTGCATACCATAGCATATATAATACGACCTAGGGCACTAGAATAAGGAACACGGGACATATGCTCCTCTTCCTCCTCAGTCTGCGGTGATAATTTATCTAAAAATTTAAGGTACTTTGCTAAAGGTGTACTTATAGATTTTGCCAATTGCGTATTAAAATGTGTCATAATCTTAATATATTTCTTCTTAGATAGACGTAAAAATCTTGCAGCCTTGTCACATAAAATCTCCATGCCCAATATTTTATTTGCAGCACCTAAATTTTTCATCTCAAATTTAGTATTTAATTGTCTCTTTGGCACATTAATATCATATGTATTTTTAGCTACTATCAACGTATCATCAACATATAAGAGTAGATGAATCAAAGAACCATTCTCAAATCTCCTAAAGTAAACACAGCTATCCATCTGACTTTTCAAGTGGTCTTGACTAGCCATGAAAGCATCAAAACGCTTAAACTACTACCTAGAAGATTGTTTCAGCCCATACAAAGATTTATTCAACAAGTAAACATGATCTTCTTTACACAAAATAGTAAATCCCTCTGGTTCGCTCATGTAAATCCACTTCTCCAACTCACCATGAAGAAATACAGTTTTCACATCTAGCTGTTCTAACTCGAGATCCTGTGAAACAACTAAAACAAGTAAAACACTAATAAAAGTATGTCTAACCATAGGAAAAAACACATCGTTGTAGTCAATGCCCTCACATTGTGTATACCCCTTTCACCACAAGTCTCGCCTTACACCTTATTGTCTCGACACCAAGAATGCCCTCTTTCTATTTAAAGACACATTTACTTCCAACAATCTTTTGACTATTTAGTACTTTGACTAGCTTTCGTGTCTAATTTCGATAAAGTGATTCCATCTCTTCACTTATAGCCCCTAGCTATTGCGACGACTCCAAACTAGCCATCGCCTCAGAGCAAGACGAATGCTCATTTGTCTCCACCTCATCACCTATAATCAATGTATAAGCAATATCTATATAACCATAACGTACCGGTGATTTAATTTGCCTTCTATATTTGTCTACGGCTGTAGTGTGTTGTGGCTTTACTGGTTGTTTACTATCACCAATTTCAGGAATTACAACCTCATCTGCAGTCTCAACTTCTGTTACCTCTAAGGTTTCCAAAGTCTTTACCTGAAACTCCACCTCACTAATGACACCATGATATATCTGTTCTATTGGTTGTATCTCATAACTCCTCTGTTGAAGTATTGTAGTCCCATAGAAGATCACATATCTACTGATTAGAAAATCGAATAATCTAGGATCGGTGCACCACAGCCAGTAGCCTTTCACCCCATACGCATAACCCAAAAATATGCACTTCTTCACCCTTGGCTCAAGCTTACCATTACTCGCGTGAGTATATGCAGAACATCCGAATATACATAATCCGGAGTAATTAACAGGTTTCCCGGACCATACTTCTTTGATAGTCTTTTACTCGATAGCAGATGATGGAAATCAATTAACCAGGTAACATGTCACGCCCCAATCCTCCAAGCATGTGTCCATCCCTCTGTAGTTGATTAATAGTGACGTCCCAAGATGCATTGCCGACCCATTCGTTTTAATACACATGCGAAAGCAAATATATAATCTCCAAACAACAATCAGGTGGGATAGAAAAGTAAGATCACAATTTTCTTCAACTGAAAACACAACTACACTTATATACATATATAACATAACCAGTCAAGTCTTACGTATTACAATACCAACCAACACACACACACACACACACACACACACACACACTCACACACACTCACACACACACACACACACACACACACACACACACACACACACACACACTCACACACACACACACACACACACACACACACACACACACACACAAAATCAAGAGCCAGGTCTACCGCATCTACGATCGAGCCTTGAGGAGGATCTGCAGTACCCTTTCCAAAAGTGACCTCCAGAATATATAGAGGTATCTCAGACTCCGAGATAAGACCCTCTCTCTAGCCATCCTAAACCTGATGGTACCATGATCGATATCGATGGGGCACCTTGAGGGTGGGACCCGCATCGACCCAAACTATGGACATTGTCAGCTCATAGGTCCAACCCCTAGAGCTCCCATGCAACGGGAAGTAAGAGGTTTGCTCTATAACCTAAAACTCAGGAGCTACCATATAAGGACCCGAAATGTTATCCCACAACAGGGTGAAACGACGTATCAGCGAGTTCTACCCCTAATACCTGACTAGGAAGAAAATACGCCCTAAAGCTGCCGAAGCACAAACATGAGTCGGAGGTCGTACTTTTGCCTCTATTCCTTCTTGCAAGTCAGTATAATTGACATTTTTAACCAATCATTTCACACATCAAGACAAATCAAATCATCAATCAATCGACTCAGTCGATTCCATGTCATCACAACTGCTTCTCAGTCAATCCACTTAACACTATCTATAAGGTCATATCAAATCAGGACTGCTCACCCTAAACTGAAGATAGATAGTATAGCTCGCCAAAAACTGATAAGTTATATCGCTCGCCCAAAGCTGATGAGTTATATTGCTCGCCCAAAGCTTATAATAAAGTATCTCGCTCGCCCAAAACTGATAATTTATTGCTCACCAGAAGCTGATCATGGATTATATTGCTCACCCAAAGTTGATAATTTAACACTCAATAGAAGCTGATCAAATCACCATTTTTATCATACCCGATAAAAATCATTGTGTGTCGGTACATAGTCGGCTTTAGCTAAAATAAAACATTTCTACTTTTGAACATCTCACTAGTTTCAATAGTCCCAAAATAGATTTTTGGCGCTGTAAACCGATACCCGGTAATTTTTCAATTAATTACCAAAATTATCAACTTTTGGGATAAATACTCATAATCACCAATCACACTCAATTTGCACCAGATAAAGATCAAATAAATAAACAGATTACACCACCGCAATCGGCATAAAATTCCAATCACCAGCTATCCCGGTCTAATTTTCGGAAAATAATTAATTAATTACTTAATTACTTAAAATAATTAAATAAATGTCAATAAATAGAACTTAGGCCCGTAAAGCCTAAGTGGAAGCCAAGACGGGCCCGGAAAATAACCGAACCACTCTAGTTAAATACTAGAACTTGTCTAGACTCTAATTACATTACTCTAACCATCTAACATGCAATAACAATTAATTAAATTGCTAATCTAATCTAATTATCACCTAAACCATGCTTAGTCTAAATTAATCAATCATTAAATTTCATTAACTTACTAATCAATTATTAGTGAGTTAAACTCACTTGATCGATGAACCGCTCGGTTCAAATCGACAAAGACGCGGCAAGGGGCAAGAAACTCCAAAGGGAGACCACCAACTAGGGTTAGAACGCCTCCAAAATGGGCCAAATAGCTGCCTTGAGACCCACTAACTTCAGTTCTGATCCGAGCTGAGAAAGGGCTGAACGAGAGCTGGTTGAGGAGACAACAGGCTAAGATGGGCTGAGAGGACAAAACCGGGTCCAAGCAGAGTTGCTCGACAGCAGAACGGCGATGCACGGGCTCTGGCTAGGCTTGACCAGGCCTGAGGAGCACCGACCAAGAAGTACAATGAACGAAAATGGCGAGGACGCGTGAAGGGCGCGCAAGCGAGCAACGGCAACGTTGTTGCTTGCGGTGGCTACGATGGGGCTGGCAACGGTTGCTGGCTTTGGCTTCTGAGCTTGTTGGAGCTTCATTCAAATGGCAATGGAGGGAGAGGATGGAGTGCTCGACGGGTAAGAGGAGAAAGAGGAAGGAGGGAATCTGTTTTGGCAAGGGGGGCCACCAATGACATCATCTCATCTCTTTGTCTCCCTTTGGTGTGTCCCACCAAGTGTGGTTGGCTTCCACAACAATTTTCAGCCACCAATCTTCTATAATAAGCTAAGGAAATGGTTCAATTATCATGGGTCATGGGGTATACGAATTTTGCAAAGTTTTTCCTTAATTAGACCTTAATTCCTCTTTGAATCCATCTAATTCAGCTTCTAAAAATTTCATTAACAAGTCAACAATTAAATTGACATTTTTCCTTGCCACTAGAACCCACTTGCATCCGAAATTCACAATAAAAAAATGGTCCTATGAATTTTTTTTTTGGACAAAAAGGCCCTAGCTCAACTTTTTCCCAAAAAGTCTCGATTTGCAGAAAAATCTTCGGAGACTGAGTTGATATTCCTAAAATGACCTATGACATGACAGAACTTTCAATTTCTGAAATTGGATTCAAATTTGTGATTAATTTCACTCTGGTGCGTTTTAAGCATGATCTAGGCTACCGGGTAGCTTTTAGAAATTTTTAGTGCAAATGACTCGCGGTCGATTTTCTTTAACTCACAATGAACCTGTTTGATATATTGGCGACTCTCGTTTGTCGTGAAAATCTCAAGAATTCAAATATGAACACAGAGTACCAAAATGACAAAAAAATCAGTTTAGTGCCGATCGACGAGAATTTCTCAATTTGGTGGAATCACCCACATTTAATCACACATCTCAATCGAACTAACTTATCTCTGATCTCTAAACGATTTTTAACTATACCGTAATGATTTCTACAGATTAGCACAGTCAAGTAATTGAGTCATGGTCAAATCCTCAAGTTTACTACATTAAAATTCCTTAATGACTTCTCCAGATAGTCTAGTTATCTCAAGAGTGATTAGCTCTGAGAATAGCATTATAGGCACGTCGATGAAAAGCCCGATTAATTTAATTGAAAGCAGAACTGAAAAATCCAAGATATCACATAACATGCCATGTTTACTGCTTCAACCTAAAATTCCTTGCAAAGTCCTGCATACGAAAGCATGTATCGAGCTCACTCAAACAAAGTTATGTTCTTCCGTTCTACCACGTTATTCTGTTGTGGTGTTTGAAATACTGTACGGTGTCTTACAATCCTTTCTTTCTCGCAGAACTTGGTAAAAATTTTACCACATAACTCCATGTTATTATCGATTTTTAGGCACTTAATCTATTTTCTTACTACTTCTCAATCAATGTTTTAAATTTCTTGAATCGATCATCAACATCATATTTGTACTTCAAAAAATATACCTATACCTTTCTTGAATAGACATTGATAAATGTCAGCATATATCGTGCACTTCCTTTTGAAGGAACTAAAGATGGGCCCCAAACGTCTGAATGAATGTATTCAACTAATCACTTAGTCGAATGAATAGCTATAATAAAATTAATTCGGTGCCGCTTCCCAAAGATTTAGTGCTCAAATAAGTCCAGCTTCCTTGCCTTATAACCTTTCAACAATCCTCTTTCACTCACCATCACCATCACCATACCTACCTCTCTCTTATGCCCTAAACGCATATGCTATAACTAAGTCAAATTAGAGCATGACTCACTTGATGAAACTGTGGCAGTTCCGATCACGGTTTCTCTTAGCAGATGATAAAGAATATTCACTTTCTTTCCCTTCATCACTATCATGGCATCTCGAGAGATCTTCAACATCCTACCTTTAGCGATGTACTTACACCCGATGTTATCGAGTGTCCCTAAAGAAATAAGGTTCTTCTTAAACTCTGGTACATGCCTCACATCTATCAATGTGCGCACCACCCCCATTGTGCATCCGAATCGGAATTATTCCTATCCCCACAGTGTTGCAAGCTACATTATTCCCTAAAAGAACGCTACTACCATCTGCAATCTGGTAAGTAGTAAACCAATTTTTATGAGGCATCATATGATAAGAACATCCTGAATCTAGCATCCATTCGTCTCCTGACGAATTAGTGGTCACACATAAAACGGCTTATGCATCACTAATACTCCCATCAACAATGTTTGACTGGCATTGTGCCCATCACCTTTATTCCTCTGTTTCGGACAATCTTTTCTGATGTGCCCCTCCTCATAACACCCAAAGCATTTCACGTGTCCCGTGAACTTTTTATTGTGTGATTTCAATCTACTTTTACCTCTACTTCCATTAGGTCAACAATTTTGTTCTCTATCCTGAATCATTAATGCTTGCACTACTCCTTGTACCAGACCGTCATCTCGTAACTTTCTTTGTCACTCCTTAAAGAACAATGTGGACTTTACCTCTTCTAAGGTAATTGTAATACACCCCTACAATAGTGAATTTGTAAAGTGCTCCCATGACTTTGGTAAAGAAGCTAACAACATCATACCATGTTTTTCATCATCAAGTATTTTACCAATGTTCTTCAAATCTATCATGAGTTTATTAAATTCATCCAAGTGGGTTCTAATAGACGTATCTTCAATATACCTAAATTGAAACATCATCTTCAACATGTACAAGCGATTATTCAAACATTTCTTTATATAGAGTGCCTGAAATTTTTCTCATAATGCTGTGGCATCCTTCTCTTCGGACACTTCTATTAAAACCTCATATGACAAGTTCAACAGGATTGTATTCTTTGCTCTTTCCATTAGCTCTACTCTTCTTAGAGGCTTTTATTATAAGCGGCAACTCATCTTCACCATCTAGTGCATTAGCCAAACCTTAGGTTGTCAATAACGCCCGCATCTTGATACTCCATAACCCAAAATTGTCCGTCCCATTGAACTTCTCAATTTCAGATTTTGCCTCAGACATAATTGCAATAACATAATTTTCAAATAATAATTAAACAAGCAAAAACCTCAAATCACAATTAAGAAATCTGATCCCAAGCTTTGATACCAATTATTGAAATATAATATGTGGAAACAACAAAATCTTGCAATTTACGTCAACGCAAAATTACCAGAGAAATAAACGAAAAATAATAAGGACACTAGAGATTTACGTGGTTTGGTCCAAGTATCAGTATCTACGTCCATGAGGAGAGCTAGTAACAAATAATCCACAATAATCAGAGAATAAAAGTATTCAGTCGCTCACACACTTGAGTATTTCTCACACTTAGATTTAATATCAAACCTCATGTGTTTACAAATAAATAATATAAATTTACAGCACAAAACTTTCTAGCACTCAAGCACTTCATGTAGTACAAGAAAAAACTCAGCACCTTCGTCCTTTGTGCGCACGGCGTCTTCCTGGCGTGCTACTTCTATGGCTTCATAGGGCTCGTCCTTTTTCTTTTGATGTGTGGCACTCCTCAACCTTTTTTTGCGGTTTTCTTGAAAGAAAGAACACGTTCTGCATTTTTTACATGTCCCAGGTGAAAAATTTGACCTGGACCCACCGACTTTTAACTTCAACGTGAACTAGGCTTCTTCTGCAAGTAAAAGTGAAACCCTCACTTTTTCTTTTATTTTATATTATTTCTTCTTTCATCTTGTAGTGGCGGATCAACTTCTTTCTTTTGCTTTCTTTTGTACGTCCAAAACAAAGTCCAATAAGAGGAAAAAAAAAACTTCTTCATCTAATTGTAATCCGTTTGAAGAAATCTTTTTCAATAAATTCGGTTTAACAAATGGTTATCCAAATTCAAACTCGAGACATTAATTTAACATTGCCAACATTAGCTAACGAATGCATTGTCTATTTTGTGAATCAACATTTGGTATAAGTGGAGGAAAGGAGGAGATAAAAGCATGCTTAACATGTAGTAGGAGGCAACGCAAGTTGATCTCTTCATTATTGCATCGATAAGCTGATTTCCAGCAAAATTAGACACAAAACTTGTGTGTAGACTCTTTTGAAGGTATAGGAATTGTAACTCAGCTTGGTCGGTAATTGCAAGCACATTCTGATTTCTGACAGTCGCAAAACTTTGTAAGCTTAATGTTCACCCAAAGGAAAAGAGAATTCATCCTTTAGAAGTGCATGTTATAAGACATAAATAATTCATATGTGGAAGCCAAGATCGTTTATAGACAAACCTCCGGCCATTGTTTGCATTCACGTTCGTCGAATCTCCTGAAAATCAAGAAAGCAATGGGCGCACTCTACTAACCAAATTTCCTCACGTACTGATGGTGTATTCTAAATGTGAGGATTTTGTGTTAGACCTTGATCACACGTCAGAAATGAACGTACGTCCCTATTTATACATCGTCTCCCATCAAGACGAATGGTTGTCAACGAAAAGGCACGAAGCGTGGAAAACTTCATGTCGAATAGTCGTAACCTTTAGGAGAAAATTTGGGTATAAATGTGGGATCACTAAAATATAAATAACATTCTCCCACTTAATCCCATCATTTTCATCATACGAATCATTCAACTAATTCCACGAAAACTTTATGCTTAAAGAAAAGAAACAAAACACATGGATCATGGCGACATGTCCTCTAAGAGTGAGTAATACCTTCCATGTATCACAATGCATCTTATTTCTTTAATATCAGCCTATATGTGACAACATATCTTAATGAATAAACCTCATGTTTATTCCAGAATCAAGGATAAATGTTATTCTCATAAACAATAAAATGTGTACACAAAAATTGAGAATCAACATTACAACTGAATAAGAGTTCCATACAACAAAAATTGTTCATATGTCGACAAATCACATAATGGGACATATTCCCATACTAGTTACATGATCCTTATACTTCATCGGTGGCATGCCTTTAGTTAAAGGATCAGCTATCATCAATTCAGTGCTAACGTGTTCAATGACCACTTTATTCTCCTTAACACGCTCCCTTATGGCTAAATACTTAATGTCGATATGCTTACTTCGACTGCCACTTTTGGCATTTTTAGCCATAAAAACTGCAGCTGAATTGTCACAACATATTCTTAATGGCCTAGAAATAGAATCAACAATTCTAAGCCCATCAATGAAACTCTTCAACCATACACCATGCGAGGTAGCCTCAAAACAAGAAACGAACTCAGCCTCCATAGTGGAAGTAGCAGTCAAAGTCTGCTTGGCACTTCTCCATGACACGGCTCCGCCAGCCTAACATGAAAATGTATCCAGATGTTGATTTCCGTGAATCAATGCAACCCGCGAAGTCCGCATCCGAATAACCGACCACTTCCAGGTTGTCACCATCTATACATAAGCATATAGTCTTTGGTACCTTGAAGGTATCTCAACACTTTCTTTGCAGCTCTCCAAAGGGTCTAAACCTGGATTACTCGATATCTTCCCAACATTCCCACAGCAAAAGCGATGTCAGGTCGAGTGCAAACTTGAGCATACATCAAGCTTCCAACAGCAGAAGCATATGGAATGTTGCACATTTGTTCCCTTTCTAGATTGTTCTTCGGGCATTGGTTCAAATTGAACCTGTCACCCTTCACAATGGGTGCTATACTTGGTGAATAATCTTTCATCCGAAATCTCTCTAGGACCTTATCGATATAGGTTTCTTGAGATAGTCCTAAAATTCCTCGAGATCTATCTCTATGGATCTTAATGCCAATGACATAAGATGCCTCACCCATATCCTTCATGTCAAAACTCCTAGAGAGGAATTGTTTCACCTCATGTAGCAACCCCTTATCATTGGTTGCAAGTAGTATATCATCCACATACAGCACAAGGAAACAAATTTTGCTCCCACTAACCTTCTGGTATATACATTGATCCATGACATTCTCTATAAAACCAAATGAAGAGATAACATCATGAAACCTTAAGTACCATTGGCGGGATGCTTGTTTCAAGCCATATATAGATTTCTTAAGCTTGCACACCAAATGCTCACCTTTACTAGAGGAGAATCCTTCAGGTTGTTTCATGTAAACCTCCTCCTCTAGTTCTCCATTGAGGAACGCCGTTTTCACATCCATCTGATGTAATTCCATATCAAAATGGGCAACCAATGCCAAAACAATACGAAGAGAATCTTTCTTAGATACAGGAGAAAAGTCTCAAGATAATCGATTCCTTCCTTTTGAGTGAATCATTTGGCAACAAGTCTAGCTTTATATCTTTCAATGTTACCCAATGAATCTTTCTTAGTTTTGAAGACCCATTTACAACCAATAGCCTTCGCACTATCAGGCAACTCAACCAAATCTCAGACTTTGTTAGATGCCATAGAACTCATCTCTTCCTTCATGGCATTGTACCACAAATTGGATTTATCACTATCCATGGCTTGTGAAAACGTTTCAGATCATTCTCAGCTTCAATATTGTAGTCGACTCTTGTAAATACACAATATAATCACTAGGAATAGCCGATTTCCTTGTTCTAGTAGATCTTCTCAATGTTGGATCAACATTCTCTTGAGGAGCATGTTGCTCAACCGGTTGTTCAACAGTTTCGGTAATTGCTGAACAACCGGATCTACCGGATCAATATCGGCAGGTTGTGGAACTTCAACAATTGGTTGTTCAATAGCCGGCTGAACAAGGGGCATTATGAGCAACAACCAATCTTAAACTTGAGGTGGAAAGTTGAGTGTCTGAATGATCTTCCTTAAGAACATGATCCCTTGGTCGATCGCTCCCACTGATCAAGTCATTTTCAAGAAATTTAGCATTTCTTGATTCCACAATCCTAGTGGTATGAGATGGACAATAAAACCTGTATCCCTTGGACCTTTCGGTATATCCAATGAAATACCCACTTATGGTCCTTGGGTCCAACTTCTTTTCCTGTGGATTATAAATTCTTACTTCAGACGGGCATCCAAGCGCGCACATGATGCAAACTCGGTTTCCAACCCTTAAATAACTCAAAGGTGTCTTTGGGACAGCCTTGGTCGGAACTCGGTTTAATTTGCCGTCTTAAGTGCTTCAGTCCATAAGAATTTAGGAAGTTTGGAGCTACTAAGCATACTACGCACCATGTCTAATAAGGTCCGATTTCTTCTTTCCGCTACGCCATTTTGTCCGGAGAACCAGGCATAGTATATTGGGCAACTATCCCATGCTCTTGAAGAAATCTTGCAAATGGACCAGGTGCTTGTCCATCTTCAAAGATGTATCTACCATAGAATTCTCCACCTCTATCCGATCTCACGATCTTAATTTGCTTATTGCATTGTTTCTCTATTTCCGCCTTAAATACTTTAAAGGCATCTAATGCTTCATATTTATTATGAATCAAGTAGAGATACATATAACGTGAATAATCATCTATAAAGGAGATGAAGTATTTCTGACCACATGAGTCCATATTCAGACTACAAATATCTGTATGTATGATTTCTAATATTTCTGTACTCCTCTTGGCACCTTTCTTTGACTTGTTAGTCTGCTTTCCCTTTATGCAGTCCACACAAGTATCACAATCAGTAAAATCTAAAGTATCGAGTACTCCATCATTTACTAATCGCTTAATTCTTTCTATGGAGATATGTCCCAATCTCCGGTGCCACAACATAGAGGAATGTTCTTTCACAACACATCGTTTCATACCAGCTTTATCATGAACATGCATCGCATCATAATAGGCATTGTCTTGTAAATTAATTTGAAAAAGACCATCAGACAAAATACCACTCCCAACAATTTCAGATTTAAATGATAAACAAAAGTTTGAATATGAAAAGTTAAAAGAGTATCCCAAAGGTACAAGTCTTGAAACTGAAATTAAGTTTCTAGAAAAATTAGGAACATAAAAGGTCTTTTCCAAATCTAAAACAAAACCACTATTGAGAACTAGTCTATATGTCCCAATAGCTTCCACATGCGAACGCATCTTGTTTCCATAATAGATGCTTTGTTCACTTCCCACTGGCTTCCGGTGGTTTTGAAAACCCTGCAAGGAATTCGAAATATGGATTGTAGATCCAGAATCAATCCACAAAGTGTTGTGACTTACATCAGTCATATTAGATTCATAACAAATACAAGAGATTGGATTACCTTTCTTCTCGAGCCAGGCCTTAAATTTGACACAATCCTTCCTTATATGCCCCTTCGTCTCTAAGAAACACTTGGATTCTTTCTTAATGTCAGCTTGGGGAGGTATTTTACCTTTTCCCTTATGCTTGCCATAGCCCTTATTCTTTCCCTGTGTTGCCAAATGAGCACTTTCTCCCAATTCCATAACCAGTCTTTCTTGCTCTTGAACACACATGGTCATGAGTTCATTAATAGACTATTTATTCTTATGTGTGTTATAAGAGATCTTGAAAGGTGCATACCGATGTGGGAGAGTGTTCAGAATATAATACACAAGGAATGATTCAGATATCTCAACCTCAAGGTTCTTAAGCTGAGCTGCAATGTTCCTCATTTGCATGATGTGCTCACGCACACCTCTAACACTAGTGAGCTTCAATGATGAAAACTTCATAATCAGGGTCATGGCATGCGCCTTCTCGAACTTTCAAACTGCGCATCTATAGCCTCCAATAAAGCCTTAGCATTGTTATGCTAAGCAACTCGAACCACGAATACTTGGAGATATCTTAGCTCTTATAAACATGGCACAAACGCGGTTGGACCGCTCCCATTGGTTATAAAAAGCTATCTCACTGGAGTGCTCGAATCGTAGGAGCAGGTGGTTCGTCTTTCCTTATAGCATAGTCAATGTCCATCCACCCCAATTGAAGAAGAACTGACTCCTTCCAAATTTTATAGTTCTCACCATTCAAGACGGGAACATCAAACTTAAATTCAGAGAAATTCACAGGTTGCGAAACCGCATATCAAATAATCATGCTTATGTCACAAAATTTGAGGCAAATATAAATAAATCATGTTTTACCAATGTAAACATGTCACAATATGAATCACATAACATAAAAACTACCTGTGGGCTAAGTTTTTAATTTAAATAGATTCATAATCACATCATGAAGAAACTACCATATTATATGCATTTTCTTAATCCCTGTGGGTAAATTAAGAAAAATAATATGATATTTCATCCTAATTAATCATATTAATATAATGAAAATTCCTGTGGGATAAAATTCATCATATTAATATAATTAATTACAATCATTGTCCATTTCTAAATATGATCCGAAGGCTTTTAATATATAATTTAATTAATTAAAGATGCTGTGGCCACTCCTAATTAATTAAATATATGGACCATTGGACATTTAATTTCATGCATAAAATATTCATAACAATGCATGAAATGATATAATAAATAAATACATCAATGGCATAACAGTAAATAAATTATTTGGCCAAGGGCAAGATTGCAAAATTTTAAAAAATTGGGGCAAAAGTGAAAAAGGAACCGCGGAAGAGGGACGTCGGCGCGTGCCGAGCACGTGCGCGTCCAGCGCACGGGCGCGTGCTCGGCACGCGCTGGGGCTGCGCGGGGCGCGTGCCCCGCACGCGCGCGCCGTTCGCTCAGCGCACGGGCACGTGCGTTGTACGCGCCCGGCAATTGCCGCGCGCGTATGGGCGCGTGGCGCGTGGGTCCACGCGCCTGCAACTGCAGCGCGCGCGTGGAGCCCATGCGCCTTCTCCCTCGCGCGAACAGAGGCTTCTCCGCCGGTTTTTCGCCATTTTCAGCCGCCATTTCTTCTCCGTTTCTTCTCCGGCAGCCCATCTAAGACCGAAATAATTCATGGGTTTTGAAGAGAACGTCGGCACGACCACATGAGTCCAAGATTCGGCGAAAATGAGCAAAAATTGGCCCCAAAATCAAACGAAAAACTCCACAAACGCAAATCCTCAACCACCACGACTTCCGCCGCCCGATTAGCCTCCGGCAAACTCCGACATACCGGAAAAACTCATGGCTAATGTTCCTTATGGCGGTGCGACCGAATGGGTCCGAAATCAAGGGGTGGGTAGTGCGGATTTTGCCCGGAATCGTTGAGTTTCTCTCTCGGCCTCAAAATCCGAGTTACTGTTCATGTACATAAATGGTCGAAAATTCAACGAAAACACACCGAAAATACACCAAAATTTAACAAAACAAGGCAGAGGCTATAAACACGCTCTGATACCAAATATAAGACATAAATAATTTATATGCGGAAGCCAAGATCGTTTATAGACAAACCTCCGGCCATTGTTTGCATTCACGTTCGTCGAATCTCCTGAAAATCAAGAAAGCAATGGGCGCACTCTACTAACCAAATTTCCTCACGTGCGATGGTGTATTCTAAATGTGAGGATTTTGTGTTAGACCTTGATCACACGTCAGAAATGAATGTACGTCCCTATTTATACATCATCTCCCATCAAGACGAATGGTTGTCAACGAAAAGGCACGAAGCGTGGAAAACTTCATGTCGAATAGTCGTAACCTTTAGGAGAAAATTTGGGTATAAATGTGGGATCACTAAAATATAAATAACACATGTGACTTTTTTTGCGGCACTGCCGAGTTTTCTTCTTAAGAATGAAGTAGACTGCACTTATCTTCCAACAAACACCGGCATAATCTGCATTCTAGAAGGTTCGTGTTTGATTTTCTTATTTCTTGAACTAAAAGCATCGAAATTAAGCTTGCACAAACCTCACTTATGCCTTGGCATGGAATTTCATCTTAGCAGAGGCCTAAATAGATTAAGGGGCGAGTGAAGATTCGGTCTTATGAGGAGGGTTGCTGTGGTATTCTCTATCGTGAGGTGAAACTCAAGCTCTCCGAACACCTGAATCTTTAAAAGCACATCAACTAGATCTTCTTCTCCAAATTCATTACTCTTGTAGGCAAATTATTTCTTGTCTTTGTAACCAGCAATGACGACTTCAAGAATCTCGTCCATTTTCCGAGGTGTTCTTTCCAGTGCCTTTCTCATCCCTGAAGAACCCCAGGAACTTTAGAGAGCAGTTCAAATTGAGTAGGTCGAAGCCTCCAGACAGCATTAACAATTCAATGAGCAATGAGGTTAAGCTGTCCTAATATGTACATTTTTCACCAAATATGGCCCATGTAATTAGGTTATTTGTCAAGGAAACGAATCTCTTGCTCATGTTGATTGGTGCTCCTTGAGACAAAGTGATCAAGCTAATGAAGTTCCATGCTTCTTCTCTTATTGATCTGAAAGACTGGACCTGCTTATGGCTCAAGAGCCAGGACCTCAAGGACCACCAGTTTTCTAAGCTATCTCCAGTATCCACCGTACGAACAAAAAACAAGAGGGACCCTCCGTGTAATCGATTACCAAAGAAGCAAAATTACCTGGACTCTGAGCAAAGCTAGCTCCTGGACCTTCAACACCTCTTTGCCATGCTCAACCCATCAAAAGACCAGGGCCAAAACTTCACGCACCTGGAGGCTCATGATCGGCCCATGCTAGCTTGCCATGTCTATAAGCAGATGATGCAGTAAGGAAGAGAGCATTTGATGCAAATTCCCCATGATAGGCAAACTCTTAGGCCCTGGTGGCGAATTCGTAAAACTAGAACAACGGCTGCATAGAGAAGAAAGTGACGCAGCTGGAGCCAACAGCGAGTTTCAAAAAGCCATATCAAAACCATACATCTTTGAATCGTATGTGAGTTTGCTGAATTGATACTACAGCTCAATTCCTAGAGACTAAGGCCCTGTTTGTTATTTTTGTTTCTGTTACTCGGAACAAAATTTCTATTCTTTTGTTCTAGGGAACAAAAAAAAAAAAAAAAAAAATGCATTTGGTAAAATTTTATTCACAGGAACAAAAAAATAGATTTTTGTTCCCAAAACAGATTTGTAACAAAAACAAGTAGTAGAAAAAGTTATTTCTTGTTTTCAGAAACAATTCCGAAAAATAATTTTTCTTTTTTTTTTCTTCTTTTTTTCTTATTCTTCTTCTTCTTCCTTTTGCCGGTCACCTGCCTTGGCCATGGCCGGCGACCGACAACCGGCCAAACGAGGGCCGATCCTCGAAGATGTCGAGCCACGGCGAGGCTCGGCCTTGCTGGCCGACGCGAGGCTTGCCTGGCCACCGGGGCCACCAACGAGGCTTAGCCTCACCCAGCCGGCCGCCAACCATCGCCGTGGCCGGGCAACTAGCCACAAAGAGAAAGAAGGAAAAAAAAAGAAAAAAAGAAAAATATATAATAAAAATATTGAAAAACTAAAACAAACAACAAAATTATATAAGTTTACCAAACGCATTTATATTCCTAGAATAGAAATTTTTTGCAGTTATCAAGTGCGTTCTTATACTTAGAACTTGTTCCTGGGAATAGAAAAAAAACTATTTCTATTCAAAAATTATTCCCTATAACATAAATATTACCAAACACGACCTAAATGTTCTATTTCCAGATGAAAATTCAGGCAAAATGTTCATGTGATAGGAATCATCAAATTATTTCCGGGTCTTCCTAGTAGTTCTTGTCTATAGACTTATAGCAGCACACTTTTATGAATAATGGGATAAGCCGGGCCTACGAACGTTTGTAATTATATTTATCTATAGGGTCATCCTGCTAACCATGAAGGCCTTAGATATCCATAGTCTTTGTTAATTGACTAGCCTAATCGACCATCTGCTGCATGATAAAATTTCTTTTCAAATATAGCCTGCTCTATTTTACTGCATCAATTATCTTGAGCTTGATCACGAGAAAGGGACTGCTTTTCTCTACCTTGAAGTATGATTAATTGCCCCATTCCGGGCCACTAAAATGGGAACTACGACAAAGACTCAACCATTTTTTTGTAATTTAGGCGTACTTAGTCGAAGTGGTTCATGATAACCTGCTGTACAAGTACAAATTAAGCATGCGGATGATAAAATTAAAAACCCCAATCTAAACCTTCGCCTAGCCCAAAACCCGAATCTCAATTCGGTTCGGATTTTTTCGCCAGGCCCGGTTAAATCACCAAGCCCAAGTAGGCCCAAGCCCGCGTATGAATCAATGGAAAGGGCGATAAAAGTAAAAAGGCCCTGAAAAAGACAAGAATTGCGACATTGCCATCGGCTGGGGTACTCCCTCTCTCTCCGCCACCGAGCAGCGCGACAGAGATCTGCATCGACGGAAGCATTTGCAGTGATGCGAGCGCTTCCGGAGTGAGCTCAATCGATTCGCATCGTGCAGGCGGCCGCGGATTGGGGGGATATCGTTCGAGCAGCTCCGCGACCTCGATTCGGAATCGTCCGACCTTTGCGTGTTTGGCTCGGATGGGACGTTCTCGCGCGGCTTCTCGCCCGGCCGATGAAGATCCGAATCAAAGGTTCGTTGCGTTTGCTACTGGTCCTGCGCTGTGCGAGTCTTTGGTTGTAATCGTGAGATGAGGACTGATGTGCTTGGAATGCTGTGGAAAATTTCTGGAGTACGAAGTTGCCCCCGCAGGATTAGAGCCCTGCGATTAGGGGGACTGTGTTGGTGTGTATTTGTGATTGGTTTCGTTCGCTTATGCTCTAGCGATACTTCCGCATGCGATATCGGTTAGCTCGAGAGCTGAGGCTTCAAGGATTGCGCGAGCCATTCCCTGCGTTGAATGCATAGGACCCATGTGCTCTGTGTCTCTAGAGCTTCTGGGATCAACGCGCTTCCGTTCAAGTTTTACTTTTTTGAAGAGTTTAGAGAGACGGCCATAATTCTTAGCATTATAGGGTAGAATCGAGTTCGGGGCCGGGGTCATTTGGGCAGATGCCTCGATCGCGTAGTTGTGTTCGCTCATTGGGTACCTTTATCTACCGACTTCGACTAGTCCTGTGCCTTTTGGTAGATTTAGGAATTCATTCGAATGCATTTCCATGGGACCTTAATTCAGCGAAGTTTATATTTTGTCTTGCTTTGTATTGCTGGCGAAGCTCACCTTAACTTTGTCTTTGTGGTAGATCCAAGAAGAAAAAGATTGCCTCTGGTCCAGAAAATGTAGACTCTGCATCTGCAGGTACTGGTCAGCGACTTTTTAGCTCTTTTTTGGGAATATGAGTTCTCTCTCTATTCTTCAGGCTTATACTCACATGCTTGAGTCAGTTGTTCATAGGTAGCTATTGGTCAGGGAAATGAAGAGAAGGGGACTTCCTACCACTGCAACTACTGCAACAAGGATATATGCGTATCAAGCGTGCGACTTGTCCAGATTTTGACCTTTGCGTAGAATGTTTTTCTGTTGGAACTGAAATTACCTCCAAGTGGTTAGAATGACTGTATAGGCAAATTATCAAAAGATTTAGATTAAGTTGACTAAATGAAAGATTTAAAATTGAATTTGTCTCTTATAATAGGTTTAGGATTTTTTTTTATAATTATCCCTCATTAATTATCGAGAGCATAATCACGGTGAAGTATTGTTTTTCTTGATATTGAGTCTGATTAATTGCTTTCTTTTGGACCAACTACAATGGCAACTCCAACAAAGTTTTAGCCTTTTTCTTCTTTTTTTTCAAGAGGATGTGCTTCTTTACTTTGAACTAAGCATAACAAGTCATATCGGAAACTCTCCCATTTTCATTGCATATTCTCTTGTAATACTAGGCAAGACATTGGACGATTGAGTGTACTTTGTCAAACCAACTAATGATTACCTAGTGTACAAATTAAGCGTAAAGATGATAATGACGCAACACTTAAATTTCAATCTAAACTATTGCCTCCGTGGTACCTTCATGCATTCTTTTATATAAAAAATAAAAAATAGTAGTTTTCGAATCATGGGCGAGGTTTTAGGTTTGATTCCAGCTAGCCCATTATTCAAGTCTACTTCAAAACTAAAATCTAAATTCGGACCGATTCAGATTTTTAACTTTTTCTAGACCTGTTTACATCACCAAGACTATAAGACAAAAAATTTCAAATTCCCATTAGATGGGACTCTCACCGTGACTGAGTAGCGCAACAGAGATCTCTCTCAACAGAACCATATACAATGATACATCGCTTCTAGAGCGAGCTTAGTTGATTCATATATAGAAGGATTAGGAACTAGAAAACCGCAAATAGCAGCCTTGATTCAAGTAAATCTTCATCTGTAGCTACTGGCCAATGCCAATTATGGCGGGAATACTATCTGCAAGCTTCAATTGGGAAGACAAAGCAAAATCATAAACCGCCCTAATTGTACATCTTCTTTGCAGAGGTCCTATGACATGCTAATCATCTGCAATTATAGATGGATTATGAATGCGTATATGCACAATATATATAATAAATATGAATATGTTTATTTGTCTTCTGTATTAAATAAATAATTGCTTATTATTAAACTTATGTGATGCTTAAAGATGGCCTATATGTGTGTGTGTGTGTGTTACATAAATCACTTCAACAACTCGTGATTTGGACTGCTCGACTCTTTTATTCTAGATTAGCACCTTGGACGGTGGACTATAAAAGATAAAAGTCAAAGTCTACAGCGTCGAACTTCTCCTAATTTCCAAGTCATTATTTATATTTCCTTTTAACTATCGCCCTGGGATGTGCTTGAGGTGCTCTCTGCGGGTAACATGTCTCCTCAAATATTCCAAAAAACGGAGCTTCCTGACTGCAAATGGGTTAGTAAATAAGGACGTTATTTTAGAAGGCATGGACAGAAATGTCTATCGACTTCGAATTTCTTGCACTCCAAAGAACACGCTAACTTTTTTTTTTTTGGTCGGTCCTACTCTATTCCTACTCTAACACTCACTTTCAGACTTTTTGCCTTGCCTCCTTACAGGGTGTGAGAGTCGAAACCCACTCCTGAAACTAAATCGTCTCCACCCTAACCCCCTCTAAGAAGGTGGGGATTCGAATCCCCCACTTCCCCTTTCCAAGTTGGAAGGGTAGCCATTGGAGCAAACCCCAATGGTTAGAACACGCTAACTTGAAAAATTGAAAAATAACAAGCAAGTTACGGAAGGTCTATGTTGGGACGCTTTAAAAATATACGCCCGACCCAGTATCTTCCACAAATGAAAGCTGAAATTGAAATATATAATACTAGAATTGGCCTAGTTGTTGTAAAATTTGATGGAGCCACTATTAACCATTCCTACTCTGATATCATGAAAAATTCTGTAAAATTACTGTCAACAATTTTAAAAGTTTAAGTCATTAGTCGAATGCACGGTTTCAATACTTTAATCTTCTAATAATTAAGAACGGGATATAGTATCATAGTAGATGTGTACCTTCATTGTGTAATATTCTATAATGTTAAATTTCCTATCTCGTAACACTTGAATATAGTGTAAATACCTATGTGCGGTCTCCATGACACGCGGTTTTCTTCTCCAATCACACATCTAATCAGCTAGAGACGAGATGACAAAACCCATTCAATTGGAATCACGCAGTAGAAGGAGCTTCAGAATTTCTGTTGAGCTAACTTGCAATTAGTCAATGATGAAAGGGATGTCGAGTGAGGACTAAGCCTATTTGGCAACTTGCCAAACAATGCTTGTTTATGTTTTTTTGTTCCCGGGAGTAGATCTTAAATAGAAATGTGTTTGGTAAAATTTTTGCTCCCAACAAATTTTTATTCCCAAGAACAAATTTCTATTTTTTTTTTAATTCTTGGAAGTAGATTTGAAACAGAATCGAGAATAATAAACAAAAAAAAATTGATTCTTTGTTCCCGGGAACAATTTTAGAATCAAATTAACCTATTTTGTCTTTTTCATCTTATTTCTTATTGTTCTTCTTCCCTCTCCTTTGTTCTTCAAGTGTAGTTGCCACTTTGCCAATGCCATTGTCGCCCCCCCCCGCCGCGCTGCCGCCACTACCGGTCCCCGGAGGCTCACCAAGCCACCAGCAAGGTGGGCCTCACCCGGCCTCCCCATGGCCACCGGCGAGCCTTGCCTAGCTGGGCGAGGCTTGATCTCGCCCAGCTGCCAATGAGGCTCGACCAACGAGGCACGGTCTCATCGAGGGTCGGTGACACTTTGGTGAGGTCATCGGCCCCGTTTGGCTAGTTACTAGTCATCCCAAGGCCGGCGACCGGCCACCTTGAAGAAGAAGAAGAAGGGAAGAAAGAAAGGAAAAGAAGAAAAGAAGAAAAAAAAATTAAAAAATAAAAAATGATTTGAAATAGGAATTGAAATTTTGCTATATATAGAATACCTATTTAATTTTGTATTTTAATTTATTATTTAGTATTTATATTTATAGTTTATACTATAGTGTTATGAAATACATGAATGGATAGAATACATGAATGAATATTCATTATATTCATCTTATCTAATGTACTTATTATGGTACATTTGTATCAAATGTTCTAATTACATCTCCCTATACAATGAACGTTTGTCTCCCTTATCCTGTACATGTATCATTCGATACATTGATATTAGTGATAAGTACATTTTTGTTCTCCTATAAATAGGAGTTTAGTTTTGATGTACAATATACAATCACACAGAAACACGACAGTGAGATACTAGAAATAAAGCTCTCTCATCTTGCTACTATCTCTAGTGTTCACTTGCTTTCTCTTCTTTAATCTCTTCTCTATTATATATACGCCACGCGATATTTTACAACACGTTATCAGCACGAGGATCTACCGATTGAGTAAGTGACTTTTGCAAGCATGAAGATCTACCTACTGAGTAAGTAATTTTTTGCAAGGTGGGTATTCTTTTTATTAATCAACTTATACTTCATCTTCTTCTATCAATTCTTCATATTTATTTTTCTTGGCTCGAAGCCAAAATTTTAAATCTAAAAGTATCCTTCTGCTCCTGAAGTAGCGGTGGATATTTGGAAATCCTTTTAATTAATTTAAGGATTTATTTTTGCAAGAATTATGACAAATATTGAAAAGCCCAAATTCCACATCCTGGAAGTGAGTGGAAAAAATTATCTATCCTGGTGCCTTGACATGGAAATATACCTCCAAGGGTAAGATCTCGCTAATACAATTACATAGGATGGAACCTCAAATGAAAATGATAAAGCAAATGCACTGATTTTTATTCGCCGTCATTTGCATGAGAGCCTGCAGACTTAATATTTATCCATTCGAGACCCGCATATTTTGTGGAGGAGGTTGAAGGATAGGTATGATCATGCCAAAACTATTGTCCTCCCTCAAGCACAATATGATTGGCAAAATCTCAAACTGCAAGATTTTAAATCAGTGTCTGACTATAATTATGCTTTATTTGATATTGTTTCTCGGCTAGAGTTATGCAGTATCAAACTCACTGATGCAGAATTGCTTGAGAAAACTTTTTCCACCTTTCATGCTTCGAATATTGTATTACAACAGCAATACTAGCAACATCAATTTGCCACATATTCTGAATTAATTTATGTGCTTCTTACTGCCGAGCAAACTAATGAATTGCTGCTCAAAAATCATGATCTTAGATCTGTTGGCTCAAAAGCATTGCCTAAAGCACTTGCTAACTTTGAGAAAAATACTGGCCATTTTAAGGGCTATAAGCGTAGGCAAGAACATAATCCTAGAAGGGATGGCAAGAAATTTAACCGCTCTAGGAAATCAAACTTTGGCCTGAATCATGGCAAAGAAAAGAAGCAAAAGAAGGTGATTAATGAAAATATTTGTCATCGTTGTGGCATGACTGGGCACTGGTCACGTACCTGTCGTACGCCAAAACATTTTGTTGACCTATACCAGGCATCTTTAAAGAATACGGGCAAGTGTGGTGAATCTCATGCCATTGAAATCAATCATACTGCCATAACCACTGTTGAGGCCAACAATATCTTCATTGGTGGGACTCCTCTTGCTTCTGAAGTAGCAAATGCATTATTGGATGTCTCTGATTTCTTTGAGGACTTCCGATTACTTTGATGAATCAGATTGGTGGATAATAATTTGAACTTTGAAATTTATGTTGTTTCGCTTTAAATGTATTACTTTTTTTATTGTTCTTTATGAAATACTTATGAACCTTATATAATATTTATCTTTGAAATTTTATTCGACTATATAACTAATATGCAACTTTTATGATACTTGACACTTGAAGTTGTCAATATAAATGCAAATGGAAAATACCGAGAAAAAGGAAGATGTTTGTTTGCTTGATAGTGCAACAACACATACTATATTTTGTAGTAGACATTTTTTCTCGAATATGACATTGTGTAAGGCACAAATCCATACAATATCAGGTCCTGTTCCGATTATTGATGGTTTTGGGAATACTGCAATTATTTTGCCAAATGGCACAATCCTACATATTGAGAATGCGTTTCTAAGCATTCGATCAAAAAGGAATCTGCTCAGTTTCAAAGATGTACGCCGTAATGGGTATCATATTGAGACTATTTATGAGCAAGATAAGGAATATATTGGCATTTTCTCTTATAAGATGGGCCTGAAGACCATCCATGAGAAGCTAGAAGCTTATTCTATGGATTTGTATTGTGTCATGATTAAAACTGTTGAAACCTACGCTACCACATATTGGAGATTGGTAAGCCCTGATCAGTTTGGATTGTGGCATGATCGCCTTGGTCATCCTGGCGCTTCAATGATGTGTAGGATAATTCAAAATACAAAAGGGCACCCTTTAAATGATATAAAGGTATTGTTGTCCAAAGATTATAATTGTGAGGCTTGCTCATAAGGAAAGCTCATTATCAAACCTTCTATAACAAATGTTAATTTTGAATCTCCTTTATTCTTACAAAGAATCCAGTGTGATATTTGTGGACCAATACAACCACCAAGTGGATCATTTAGATATTTTATGGTATTAGTGAACGCATCCTGTAGATGGTCCCATGTTTGCCTATTATCTACGCGCAATGTCGCATTTGCACGTTTACTTGCGCAGATTATAAAGCTCCAGGCACAATTCCCTGATTATCCAATTAAGAGCATAAGGATAGATAATGCTGGTGAATTTACATTAAAGAGTTTTGATACATATTGTGCTTCACTCGGAATCGAGGTTGAGCACCCGGTTGCATATGTTCATACTCAAAATGGATTGGCAGAATCCTTGATTAAACGTATCCAAATCATTGCCCGCACTCTATTATTAAGAATGAATCTCAACGATACAGCGTGGGGTCATGCAGTTTTGCATGCGGCAGCTCTAATAAGATTACATCCCACTACTAGTATTTTACAATCTTTCCTTCAGATGGTTCTTGGTTATAAACCAGATATTTCACATCTACGTACCTTTGGTTGTGCAGTACAGGTGCCTATAACACCACCAAAAAGGACGAAAATGGATCCCCAACGCCGTTTGGGCATTTATGTTGGGTTTAATTCACCATCTATCATTAGATTCTTGGAACCAACTACTGGTGATCTTTTTACTGCCAAGTTTGCAGATTGTCATTTCGATGAGACTAGGTTTCCATCAATTGGGATACCTACAACTTCCATGACTGCAAAACAAAAATCAGTTAAGGTTTTCTCCTAGAATGAGAAAATTTTATTTCAATTAGACCTAAGGACTCCTGAATGTGAAAACGAGGTGCAGTGCATAATCCATTTACAGGCTATGGCCAATAGATTTCCTAACGCATTTAATGATGCTACTAAGGTAACGAAGTCTCATATTCCAGCTGCAAATGCTCCAGCTAGGATAGCTGTTCCCGAAGAAGAGGCTAAAATGAATCAAAATCCCCCGCACTTGAAGCGTGGTAGACCGATAGGATCAAAAGATACTGCTCCTCGAAAACAAAGGGGAAAGAATCAGGAATCCGCTCCAGAAGAGCCTGGCGTTGTGCTTGCTCCCAAAGAGCTTATTGCCCCTGAAGAGGCGCAAACCCATGAAAGGAGCACTAGCCCCGGGAATACTAAGAATTCCATTACATAATGTAATGAAATTTGGGATCGAAATGAAATCATCATTGATGATGCTTTTGTATTCTCAGTTGCTCATCAAATTATGGATGATGATTGTGAACCACAATCTATTATTGAATGTCGTCAAAGGCAAGATTGGCCTAAGTGGGAGGAAGCAATTAAAACTGAATTAGCTTCCTTAACTAAACGAGAGGTTTTTGGACCTGTAACTCATATCCCTGATAATGTAAAGCCCGTTGGAAATAAATTGGTATTTATCCAAAAACGAAATGAGAAAAACGAGGTTGCCAGGTATAAAGCCCGACTCATTGCCCAAGGATTCTCCCAGAGACATGGGATTGATTATAATGAGACATATTCACCTGTGATGGATATGACTACATTTCGTTTTCTCATTAGCTTAGCAATCTTTGAAAGATTAGAAATGCGTCTTATGGACGTTGTGACGGCATATTTATATGGCTCATTAGACTCTGATATTTATATGAAAATTCCTGAGGGATTCAAAATGCCTGAAGCATGCACTCCCCGCAATTTATTCTCAATAAAATTGCAAAGATTCTTGTATGGGTTAAAGTAATTCGGTCGCATGTGGTATCAACGCCTAAGTGAGTACCTAATTAAGGAAATGTACAAAAATGATTCTATATGCCCATGCGTGTTTATTAAGAAATTAGAAACCGGATTTGCTATTATAACAGTTTATGTCGACGATATAAATTTAATTGAAACTCCAAAAGAGTTAGCTGAAACTGCTGAATATTTGAAAATGGAGTTTGAAGTTAAAGATTTGGGTAAAACCAAACTTTGTCTTGGTCTAGAGCTTGAGCATAAAGCAAATAGAATAATCGTCCATCAATTAGCGTATGTTGAAAGATTGCTTAAACGTTTCAACATGGACAAAGCTCACCCATTGAGTACCCCTATGGTTGTAAGGTCTTTAGATTCCCAAAATGACCCATTTCGTCCTAGAGAATCTGATGAAGAAATACTTGGTCCTGAAGTACCATATCTCAATGCAATTGGGACTTTGATGTACTTGGCACAATGTACGAGACCATATATCGCTTTTGCAGTAAATTTATTGGCACATTTTAGTTATGAGCCAACTCGGAGACATTGGAATGGAGTTAAACATATTTTCCATTATCTCCGAGGAATCATAGATTTGGGATTATATTATCCCAAGGATTCCACTAACTCTAGTTTAGTTGGATATGCTGATGTTGGATATAGATCTGATCCACATAAGGCTCACTCTCAAATTGGGTATTTATTTTGTTATAACGGCACCGCTATTTCTTGGCGTTCTACAAAGCAATCGCTAGTAGCTACATCTTCTAACCACTCTGAGATTATTGCTTTATATGAAGCTGGAAGAGAGTGTGTTTGGTTAAGATCCGTTATAACACATATTCATAATTCTTGTTGCTTAATACCAGTTACAAATTCTCCCACTATAATTTATTAAGATAATGCTGCTTGTGTTGCACAAGTCAGGGGAGGATATATTAAAGGTGATAGGACCAAGCATATCTCGTCGAAATTTTTCTATACTCGTGAACTCCAAGAAAGTTGACAAATTGATGTTAAACAGATTCGATCCATAAATAATATTGCAGATCTTTTTACCAAATCATTGCCAACATCAAGTTTTGAGAAATTAGTATATGACATTGGTATGAGGTGAGTTCATAAGATGTAAGATTAATTAGCCCTAGATTAATTAGCCATAGAAGTGGCTATATGGCTCTATTGATGGGGAGATATTATGAACTATGCATTGCAGCATTGATATACGGCTAGTTCACAAGATACAATAATGATTAGTCCCAGGAGTGGCTATATATACATTGCACTATTTTTTCTTTATGTCCGGTTTTTTCCCATAGGGTTTTTTCCGACTTAAAGTTTTTAACGAGGCAATTAATGCATCCATAAAAGGGAGAGATCATAACATTTGTGCTCTGCACTCTTTTTTCCTTTTGTCCGGTTTTTATCCTACCGGGTTTTTCCAACCTAAGGTTTTTAATTAGGCAGTTTTATTCGATGCACATTTGTAATGAATATGATGAATATTCAAGGGGGAGTGTTATGAAATATATGAATGAATAGAATACATGAATGAATATTCATTATATTCATCTTATCCAATGTACATCTCCCTATACAATGAACGTTCGTCTCCCTTATCCTGTACATGTATCATTCGATACATTGATATTAATGATAAGTATATTCTTGTTCTCCTATAAATAGGAGTTTAGTTTTGATGTACAATATACAATCACACAGAAACACGATAGTGAGATACTAGAAATAAAGCTCTCTCATCTTGCTACTATCTCTAGTGTTCACTTGCTTTCTATTATATATTCGTCACGCTATATTTTACAACATATAGTTTATTATTTACTATTTAATAAAAATTTGATTAGTTAATATTTTTATTACTTAGTATAAATATAATTAATCAATAGAATTTCTATGATTTGATAGAATTTTAAAATGAAATAGAATTCTAAATTCGAATTCTTTTGAAATTGAAAATATAATAGAGTATAATGTAACTTCACTCATCAAAAGACAATTATATTAGTGAGTGATCTATAAGAATTCAATATCAAATTTACACTCATCTAAAAAGGTAATTGAAAAAGAATTGGAATAGAAATTTTATGCAGTTACCAAACGCATTTCTGTTATTTTTCTATTCCATAATCAGAAATTTTATACGGTTATCAAGTGCTTTCTTTTGCTCAGAAATTATTCATGGGAATAGAATAAAAAAGAATCATTTTTGTTTAGAAATTATTTTCGGAAACAGAATGGTTACCAAACGCGCACTAATTGGGCTAAAAAATCAAATCACCTATTTGGATGAAAATGAGAAAGTTCACGTTTCACATATTTTCCTTCGTTGTTCTTACGTCACGATGGTCATTGAATTGTTCCCTAAGATGGTCTGAATACAACTTCTTATCAAACTTCAAAAAAAAAAAAAAAAAAAAACCGGAGACCATTCCAACCGCATGAATTGTCAACTACCGAGGTTGAATTGTTCTTGAAACTACGTTCATATGCTATGGCAGTTCGCATGCAGATAAGCAGAGATGAAGAAAAATTTGATCCCTGTCTTGCATGAGCAGATTTCTTTTCAAATATAGGCTGCCTAGTTTTACTACATTAATTTTTCAAAGTTAATCATAACAAAGGACCGCTTTTATCAATCTTGAAGTATGATCAATTGAGTCATTTCAGGCCAACTTAGCTATAATAGCAATTTCGACAAAGACCCAACCCTATTTTCAGCCGATGTGCTTCCTTAGTTCGAGCTAATCCTAATGTATCATATACAAAACTTTCCACTTTTAAAGAGGAGAGAATATGCAATAATCATAGTGTACAAATTAAGCATGAACGTGAAGAAGACGCAAGAATTAAACCCCAGTCCAAACCTTTACCTCCTCTTTCTCTTGTTCCATTTCTTTCACCCTCTTCCGTTACGTCTCTAATGTGCCAGTTTCCTAAATCGGTTTTCAAGTACTCGAACCGTTCGATATTAAAATTTATAGGTTAATGGATTCGATCTAAAACAGATATAATAACGGGTTTTGAGGCCTGCCCAGGCCCGAAACACAAATTGGGCGGGTCTAACCACGTAATTTCTCTTGGGCCCTGGTGCAAATGATGCAGTAAAGGAAGGGAGCATTTGATACAAAATTGCTCATGAGATGCAACCTCTTAGGCCTTGGTGGCGACTTCACCGCTAGGCCTAGATTTCTGGGCCAGACCTGAAGTTTCGCAAGAAGGGAAAGGACTAGAAGAGCAGCACAAAGAGAAGAAAGTAAGGCAGCCGAAGCAACAACAATTTATAGAAATAAATCTTTTCTTTCTTTTCTTTTCTCTTTTCTTCTTCTTCTAATCGGCCAATGGAAACTTGCCACCAACCGCCTCCACCACCGGTCACCGGCCTTCGCCGCCTGCCAGCGCCACTCATCAACCACCAATGGTGGCTAGAGGAGGAGGAAGAAGAGAGGAAAAATAGGAAAAAAAGAAAAGTCCACAAAATTTATTAAAAAATTAAAATAAATTCTACCGCACAAAAAGAAAATTATGGGTTATATTAAACACATTTTTGTTCTTTTTCTATTCCCGAAATAGAAAATTTGTGTAGTAATCAAATGCATTATTTTATTTAAAATTATTCTCTGAAAAAGAAATAAAAAAATTTATTTTTGAAAAAAAAATTATTTTCCAAAATAGAAATGTTACCAGTGTCATAAACCTTCGCCAAGCCCAAAACTCAAATCTCAATTCGGTTCGGATTTTTTTTTTGCCAGGCCCATTTACATCACCCGGCCCGAATAGGCCTAAGCCCGCGTACGGATCAATTAAAAGAGACGAAAGCAAGAGACGAAAGCAGAAGCCCCGGCAAAGAACGAGAATTGCGACATTGCCATCAGTTGGGGGACTCTCTCTCCCTCCCCCGCCACTGGAGCAGCGCGACAGAGATCTCCATCGACGGAAGCGTTCGCAGTGATGCGAGCGCTTCCGGAGAGAGCTCAATCAATTCGCATCGTGCAGGCCGCCGCGGATTGAGGGTATATCGTTTGAGCAGCTTCGCGACCTCGATTCGGAATCGGTTGACGTGCGTGTTTGGCTCGGATGGAACGTTCTCACGCGGCTTCTCGCCCGGCCGATGAAGATCCGAATCAAAGGTTTGTTGCCTTTGCGGCTAGTCCTGCGGTGTGCGAGTTTTTGGTTGTAATCGTGAGATGAGGACCGATGTGTTTGGATTGTCGGGGAAAATTTCTAGAGGACGAGGTTGTCTCCGCCATTAGGGGGATCGTGTTGGTGTGTAATTGTGATTGGTTTCGTTCATTTACGCTCTAGAGATGCTCCACATGCGATGTCGATTAGCTGGAGAGCTGAGGCTTGAAGGATTACATGAGCCATTCCCTGCTTTGAATGTCATAGGACCTGTGTGCTTTCTCTTGCTCCTCATTTGTGTGTCCAACTAAGAGTGTGTGAGTAAGAAGTCTGTGTGGGTGTAGAGCTTGAGAGTGTGTTGAGTAGAGTGTGCTGTATAAGGAATCGAATAGTGAAAGTTATGTTTCGTGAATTATATTTGTACCACGTTTCCGCAAGGTTCAACACTCTGTCCTCTAGAGCTTCGGGAATCGACTCGCTTCCATTCTAGTTTTACTTCTTTGAAGAGTTTGGAGAGATGGCGATAATCCTTAGCATCATAAGATAGAATCGAATTTCAACCGTGCCCGTTTCTCATATGCCCTTATTCAAGGGCAAAAATTCCGCCACATTATCTACATTTGTTATGTATGGATTTTTTGCATTTTAAAAATATCGTATAGTTACAAATCATTTGAGAAAAAATCCGTGCCAATGTAAACCTATTAATCTACAGATAATTTATATATGATGTACGATGTGGGAACAACTTTGAAAATTCCGGTTAGGTAATAATTGTTGGGTCCAAGATGAGATAGCATTTGTTGCTCCTATTGCACAAATGATGTGAAGAAACAAGTCAATCACCATTTGCTTATTAAGTTTGGAAATCACACTTAGCATTTTAGCATTGGAAAAGAAAACGGTGTAATAGTCAATCCATATCACGTGTCAATAGCGAGACGCTATTCGATATAGAAAGTTTTGATAAACCTTTTGTCTGCCTAAAATTTATAAAACATTTCTTTTCAGAAAGGAAAACGTGAGTTATATACTATATAAGATGTTCAAGGTTCAATGCCTTTTCATTATTTTCTCTAGAATGAATCCAATGTTGTGATCACATTAGAAAAGTTAATGTGTTGACATGTGTAATGATTTTCTTCTTTTTATTCTTTTCTTTTCTTTCTCAAGTGGCTCTCTCCAGCTAATCTCCATGTTTTATTATCATCCCAAAGAGCTACTTTTTTTTTTTTTTTTTATCTTACTCTAACTCTCAACTTACTTTTAGATTTTTAACTACCTCTTTACAGAGCTTGGGAATCAAACTCTACACTTGCAACTAAACATTCCCACGTCATCTTCCCTAGTCCCCTTACGAAGACGGAGAATCAAACTCCCCACCTCCCTTTTCCCATGTGAGAAGGGTGGTCACTGGATCAACCCCCAATAATTTATCTAAAGAGCTACTTAAAATGCTATTTTTGTTAGCTTCTCCACTAACACAAGCTCATTATTAAATGATTTATATAGCCCCTGGTCAATGCCGGGGACATGTACATGAATGTGGTTTTTAAAGAGAGATTTGTTTTGTTTGTTTGATTTAAGTGCTGGGTTTGGATTGAAAATCTTTCGGAGACTTCTTGCATGTGATGATAAAAACTCGACAACGACGTGAAAAATATTCACACGTGAGAACAAAACTTGAAGTAACAAGAACAATCCTAAAGGGGTTTCATTTCAAGAATTATTGCTGCCTTGTTGGGATCTCTCTGGAGAGCTAGTTCGGAGAAAGGTCCAATGCTTTTGAATATGTCAGTTGGCCAACTACTAAGAGATGGGACCACTGAAAATATTGTTGGAAAGGGTGAACAATTGAAGCTGCTTTAGACTTGCAAGAGACTCGGAGATATCTCCACTGAAATTGTTGCTTGAAAGATCGATCAATGCGAGAGATCAGTAGATCCTTTAATACTTTAGTTGCGCGCCTTTGTTGGTCATTATAGTACAGTAATTGAAGGGCACGTATTTTGTATTTTTGGCAGAGCCCGTGACAGAGGTTCTTGATCTGCGTAGCTCAAAAAGTTCTCTTGATCTACCGCTGCAACTTTCATGGCAGTCCAACGTTCCCGAGTACTTAGAGGGCAAGCTACCGGCAATTGTTCTGAGATGGGTTGATGATCTGAAGCCTTGGGAAACTATAGTTACTTTTAAGTTTCCCAATCACTCCATGGAATCTGTTAGTTTGCCAGATCAGCATGACAGACAAGTAAGCCCAACCATGATGGAAAAGTATAATTGATTTTGTGATCTTACACATATAGGACCTCCTTCTCTTTAAGGCCTGCGAGTGCCCTAGGTAATGGCTCTTGGAATTGATTATAACTGAAATCAATCATCATCAATTGCACGCTCGTTTCAATGACATGAGAATTCTCCCTTGGAAGTTGTTGCTTGATGGGCTAGCCACTCCCGGAGTGTCACTCATATTGCTGAAACATTGGTGGAAGTACACTGGTCATCTGTAAGACTCAATTCGAAAATTGATGGCGAAATTTGTCCAGAGTCTGTTATCCGAGACAAAGGATGATCATCGGGGGGAGCTAAGATCTAGAGTCTGGAGCTTTGTTCATTTGAAAACATCGAGGCGTTGCAGAAAGCCCGTCAGGGAGTTACTAGAAATGTTCAGAACCTATAGCTTCTGTTAAAAACGCCCCGAAATTCAAGCTTCCAATGCACACTCCTGTGCCAGGACCTCGATCTCCTATCTCCCAATCTCAGGAAACCTGCCAATACTATCGGTGAGTTAGTTTCAACGCCGAGGCAAATCACTGTCTGATAGTGCTTGGAAAGAAAGCGATAAGTTTTTGGAGCATATATATATATATATATATTTTTTTTTTTTTTATAAACTTAGATCAGATATTGACTACATTTTCATTATTAAGATTTGCATTGTGATTTGCGTTGCTTTTCGTATTTATAGCAATGTGAACTTAGCTCAATAATTTCTTTGAGAAACGGATTGAAAATGTAATATACGATTTGACTTGTGAACTCATACAGCTGAGTTATAGTGGCACAATACGATTGTTTAAAAGTGGTATGTTGGACATTATGCCACTGTAAATTATAGGAATGTGTGTTTCTTTATCTTCTATATGAAAATATTTCACATTTCGTACTTCTATGCACCAATATATGAAATTAAAGAGTTGCTTATTATTCAACATATATAGTTAATAGGTACTGACCCCTTCATATACTACATGAATCACTTTTAACTTATGTTTTAGATAATCAGAAAGATTAAGTGAATTTTATATTATTGGTGTAAAATATGATAGCTTCTAAGTTACTAACGAGAAAGGAAGTTGAAGGGAATAGGCTCTCTAAGCAAAGTTTCATTTTATATGTCTCACGTACGATTACAGAATGCTGTATGCAATGCATATGGACTAGTTAATAACTGTCGCATAAAATCTTTGAAAATGTTACAGGTACTCAAAAACAGAAGACTCAGATTCTCGGTAGAGTATTCCTCGGTTTCGGACCATTTCTTCTACCTTCTTCGCCTTGGTTTTCTCCTGCCAAAGTTCTTCACAAGACTATGAGCCCTTCTTCCTGTGATCAAGATGTTCCCGACGACCAGCCCAATCACTAACCCACTTGCATACCCCATGCACACGATCTTCCAATCTAATTCCGTTGCACTTCCCGAATCTCAATCTTCTTTGGATGTCGGAGATGATGGCGATGACACTTTGAGATCTCCACATTTTCTAGACAGAGGAGTGCCACAGAGCCCGGAGTTTCCCTTGTAGGAGTTGTTTTCAAATGTAGCAAACTGCCGTGACTGCGGTATTGGCCCGGTCAGACGGTTATAAGAAACGTTGAAGACCGCAAGCGAAGTGAGTTGCGTCAACTCCTGAGGGATCTCTCCTGAGAGCTGGTTTTGAGAAAGGTCCAATGCTTCTAGATTGGTAAGGTTTGCCAAGAATGGAGGCAGAAGACCGGAGAGCATGTTGTTAGAAAGGTTGAGCAATTTTAGTTGCTTCAGGCTTACTTTGAACTAGATTTCCAAGATCTATGTCAATGAGTTGAACTAGATTTCCAATGGAAGATGGGATTTCACCAGTTAACCGATTAACACTTAAATCCAAACTAGTAAGCTGGACAAGGTTCCCGAGAGAGGATGGAATTTGCCCACTTAACATATTGCCTGTCAGACTTAAATACTTAAGCTGCACAAGATTTCCTAAGAAAGATGGAACTTCACCCGTTAGAAAATTGCCGCTTAGATTTAAATGCTTTAGGTTACTAAGACGTTGAAAAGAAGACGGGACTTCACCTCCAAATTGGTTGTAGGATAAATCCAAATGATTCAGTTTCAAGATGTTGCCAAAATAATTTGGAATCACACCATGTAATGAATTCTCACGCAAGTCTAAGTGAGTAAGTAGAGTCAAGTTTTGGAGGGATGGTGTTGTGCCTATCAACCTATTAGATGAGAGGTCTAGATGGACAAGTGGGGTCAAGTTACCAAGGGAATGTGGGATGTGGCCTATGAAGTTGGAGCTGGACAAGTTCAAGTCATGCAAGGAACCAAGAATTCCAATTGCCGAGGGAATATGACAATTGAAGTCATTAAAGGCAAGATTAAGGCTTCTTAGGTGAAGAAGACGGAAAACACTGGTGTTGGAGTTGATTTTACCGGAGACACAGCTGCAACTGAGGTCGAGGCCGATCACGTGACCGCTTATCTTATCACACTCAACACCAGCCCAAGAACAGCAGTCGCTTTGAGTTTCCTCTGTTAATGCGTTCCAGGATTCAATCTTTGCTTGCTCATCTGAAGTGGCGCTGTAACAACACTGAGGTTTTCTGGTGAAGAAGGTTGCTTTAAACTCCACCAACGCAGATCTCTCGTCTTCATGGCAACGTGGTTGGATTGAAGCAAGAGAGAGTGAAGCAACACCAGTAATCAAGAGTATTATATAGCTGAAGTGAAATGACTCTTTTTCCATAGTCACTTTAGCAAATCTAGGGGGACTCTCAAACTCACTATGCCGACTCTGGTGTACACAAGGCATGATAATGGAGACGTTATATAGCCAAGTTCTTTGCCGATGTCATTTTCATGCTTTAATCTAATGCAGTGAATTGACGAGAATCTACAGATCTTGTTACCATGTTAATTTTAAAATAGGTTGACCAGATACCCTTCTAAAACAGTCCATATCGTCCTTCACAAGGAATCTAGAGATCATTACCTAGTCCTGAGACTGACTGCGAAACTCGACTCCTCCGTCATAGACTCATAGATAAAACCTCAAGATATAGACTGCTTGAATCTTCTAAGGGTGGACTACAAAAGAATGAATCGAAGTCTTAAGGGTTGCAATTCTCCTCCTAATTTTGGAGTGCATTTTCTAATCTAGCTCTGTGTTGGGATTTTGTTTTGAAAACATAAACACGTGCATATGTAAAATTCAATCAAAACAATTTGTAACGGAAGCAAAAACATCCATACAGGTATCTTGAAAAATTGTTCATACACATAGAAATAAAGGAGGGCTCATCGCATTACCCTTGTATCGTGCCCAAAATATTTTGGTTCTGATGTTTTTCAGATCAAGACCACAAACGTCCGATCTCCTCATAGTGTTGGTTTTGACATTCTTCAAATCCAGACCACAAACATCTAATTTGCTTGTAGCATGCCTGAAGTATTTTGGTTCCGGCGTTCCTTAGTTTCAGCCCCACAAATATCAGACCTCTAGTTCAAACACACTATCAATGTTGAATAATAGAAAGAAATTCAAGAGAGTTCGCCACTTCAATTTTACTAGCAATTACTCTCGTGTGTGATTAATTTAATTTAACTCTATCATCTTTCTATCGTCTCATGATCCTCTCTCAATCACCTTGTATAATCAATCTCATATCACATTTATATAAATCAATTTAGCTCATTCATTCTGAAATCATTTTCAGAGCATTAATTTGGTTGTAAAGTCTCAACTCACTTTAGAGTCTACATTTGGATATTGATTTTGAAACCGTTTCACAGCAATAATTCAGACATTAATTCTGTAACCATTACAAAGCTTTATTTCGGGCATTAATTTTGTAATGGTTACAAAGCTTTAATTCAACCAATAAGTTTGAAACCATTTTAGAACATTAATTTGATCGTTTGATTCCAAAATTGTTTCAAATCATTAAATTACCAATTGACTCTGAAACTATTTTAGATCATTAATTTGGCCGTTGAATTCGAACCCATTCAGCTGTTGAATCTAAACCTGTTTCGGGTCTTTCATTATGCATGTCATGTTCAAAGAACTTGTCCAAGACAAGCACCTATGTTCTAAATCAGGTATCATAATTCCTAATGACTTGTGACTCATCATCCCCTGAGGTATCTAATTCTCAATAGCAAAGCTTGAGAATACACCGATTTCAACAGGATCATCAATATCCTCTTAATGATCCATCGACAATGAACCGTTTAAAAACTCAGTTTAACTGTAAACCTATCACGTATTTTCTTAACACCTTAAGAATAGGTTTAGCTGTAATTGATTTATGGACTCATTTTTATAAATGGAACAATGAATGAATATTTTTTTCCAATAAAAATGTAACTTCTACATTATTGTTTTAGGGCATATAGTTAATAGCGTGCTCTTTGGGGTGCTGACGGAACTTGCTTTAAGCTAGGTTCTCTCCTTTGATTTTTTGCGTCTTCTTTCTTCTTCATGGTCCCCACGGCAGCTTCCTGTGAAATACAGAAGTCTTCATCTTCATGCCGGCCAAAATAATCAGCAAGAATTTTTCGTTTCCATGAACAGCTCTAAGGCTGGACCAAGAATAGTGGTAGGATAGACTTGAATAGATGTTCTTGATACACTGAAAGTCCTCGATGACCTTGACTTAAACATCTGTGCCCTCTTTTTTCCGTTGAGCCCAAAAAAGAAGGCCCGACATCCATATCTTTCGTATGGATAAGGATTGAGGGAGTCGACACTGTTTTAAGTTAAATTGTTCTTGCGGATGGACTCTAGAGGAATCCACCAGAATTAAGGACTGAGGGGCATTGATTCACATTTACTCAGTGCATCCAAGTGTTGCTTCCATTAGTTGGTACCATGCTCTTGCACTCTGCAGGGAAGAAAGGATAGCCCTATTCACAGAAAGAATTTCTTATTTTCAGTAATGCCCCAATGGCCAAATTTTCTTTCACAAGGACATAAAGTGTATAATTGTTCTTGGTACTACTCTCAATGGTTTGGGATGAAATGTTATAGGATGGCAATTAAGTTCAATTCATTCCTTTTCTGAGCTGCAGCTTCAAATACCAGGGTCAAGTTCTGACTTACAATTGAAGTGGTAGAGCAATTGAGCAAGTGGAAGTTCACTATTGACAAAACCAAATAATATGCCGGGACACATCTGTCGACCTGCTCCATATGGAATGTATCCGAAGTTAGTCCCTTTGTAGATAACTGAAGAGTTTTCAAATCTCCCTGATATAAAGCATTGAGCATCATTCCCTTGATCAAAGTCGCTTTCGAGTGCCCCCTAATTGATGATGGCATAGTTTATGGCCGTATCTTATATACAAATACTACACATTTGTCCCTTCACTCTCTCATGATGAGGGACTAGGAGGATGCAAGCGTGGGGTTTCTTTAATGACTAGTCTCACGTAGTGTAGTTGCTGGATGTCTTGCTTGTCGATCCTCTCTTTTCCTCAAAGAACTCGCCGAATTTCAGATTCAATTCTCTCCGTTACTCTCGGGTCCTTTACCATTTTGGCCATCGCCCATTCAAGGGTCATGGCTGATGTAATATGAGGATTTTGACTCGATCTAAAAGTGTGGGAAAAAAAGAAAAAGAAAAAGAAGACGTTGATAGATAAAAGAAAGAAAGAGGAAACTGCAGCTTCATCCAGTGAACAGAGAAAGGAAAGAAGGGAAAGGGAGAAAGAAGAAAAGAAAGGTTTTTTGCGTTCAGTCCACGGAAGTCAGGTCCTCTGCTCACCTAATCAGCTCACCTAATCAGAGTAATTACCGGCGTTAGGTCATAAATTTGAAGTCATGTGATCTTTCACGGGATCTGATTTACGTGTTGAAAAAGCTGTGGAATTACATGAAATGATAGATTAGAATGTTGTAAAGCATGGCATTTGACTGAAATCTCTTTCAATCTTAGAACGTAATAGCAGGTTTAGTCGGAACGATATTATCAATTAGGTCTTTCAAAAAGGAGGAATAAAGTTGGTTTTCTAAGTTATTTCAAAAAACATTCGGGGTGAGTTTTGGCATGGTCTATTTAACGTCGAGTTCCAAATGTCGTGTTTAGCACTTCTTGAATTTTCAATTTGTTCTAACAATTCGTCCATCCAACGTATTCGTCCTCTAAAAGAGACTTGTGGCTACTGGGTTGGTTCTCTCCTTTGAATTTTTCTGTCTTTTTTCTTCTTCATGGTCTGACAGCAGATTCCTGGAAATGCATAAATCTTCATCTTCATGCCAGCCAAATTAATTAGCATAATTTTTTCGTATCGGTAAACGGCTCCTAGTGGGGACCGAGAAAAGTGGGAGGCCAGACTTGGAATTAATGTTCTTGACACACTGAAACGTCTTCAATGACCTTGACTTCAATGATAGAAAAATTATCCATAAAATTCTAAATTTATTGTATTTTTTATCAATTCAATCCTAAACATTTTAATTATATCAATTAAATCATAAATTTTTTCATATTTTACCAATTGAGTCCATTAAGTAGCACAACCAACACTGACAAAGATATTTTTTAATAATATTTTATTTTTATTTTTATTTTTATTTATTTCTTTTCTTTCTTTTCTTTTTCCCTTCTTCTTCCTCTCACCGATCATGGGGCTAGGGCAATGGCTGGCAACGGGTGAGGATCACCGGATTTGGCGAGGGGGGGCCACCATCGCCAGTGGTTGACACTTCTTTTCGCTCTCCATTTTCAAACTTTTCCATCACAATTTTCTGATGGCGAAGGGGAAAAAAGGTGGAATGGAATTGAATAAAAAAAATAAAACTCCAATTGGGAACTGAATGGCAACGCAAAAAGTGCCAACACAATGACGACAGAGGAGGATGAAAAATAGGAATCCGAAGAGAGACGAAATTGGTAACGCATTCAAACTTGGATAGGCCGTTGCAAACGATGCATAAATGCATCTGCGACTTTGGAGATCGTGAAGAACATAGGGAGATGTGAACAACCTCACCCATCCACCCTTGCTTGCCTTTGGCAAGGTCGCCCCTCTCCAAATCTTGGCAAGGGTGGCCTCACCAAAGGCCGACAAGGGCGACCCTACCCGGTGGTTGCCCTTGGCCAGTCGTTGGCCATCGCCTAGACTTAGCGACCGGCTAGAGACAAAAGAAGGGAGGACAAAGAAAAGAAAAAAAAAAAAGAAAATTAAAGAAAAATGATTAAAAAAATCAAAAAATTATTAAAGTTTATCTATGTTAGTGCCATTCATGCCATGTAGAAATGTTGACAATGAAAGGATTATTAACAATTTCCAATCAAAATTAGTCAGATGGATTCAATTGGAAAAATGTGAAAAGTTTTAAGACTCAATTAACAATATTTTTTGGATAATTTTTCCTTTAAATGACTGTGCTTTTTTTCCTGTCACCCTAGGAAAAAGGCACGATACTCATATTTTTTGTAAGGATGAGGATCGAGGGAGTGTACTCCACGTTGAGTTAGATTTGTCTCACGAATGGACTCTAGTGGGATCCATTTGATCTATGGATTGAGATGCATTGATTTACATTCATTCGGTGCATCCACGTATGGCTTCAACACATTGGTACCATGCTCTTGTGCTTGGCAGACTTAGAGGGATGACCCTATTCGCAGTAAGAGTTGTCTTATTATAGTAGTAATGCCTCAATGGAAAAATCTTCTTTCACAAGGATATGGACTGCATAATAGTCATTGATACTGCTTTCAATGCTTTGGGATAAAACGTCATAGGATGGCAATTAAGTTCAATTTATTCTTTTTCCGAGCTGTAGGTCCATATACCTTGGTCATGTCAAACTCTCCTGGCTTCCAATCAAAGAGGTAGAGCAATTGAGCAAGTGGAAGTTCAATATTGACAAGACCAAATAATATGCGGGACACATCCTTCTACCTGCTTCAAATGGAATATGTTCAAACTTAGGCCCTTTGTAGGTAACTGAAGAGTTTTCAAATCTCTGATATTAAGCATTCAGCATCATTTCCTTGATCAGAATATCTTTCGAGTGCCCCTGCTAGATGATGACTATAGTTTATGGTCGTATTTCGTCTACAGAGACTGCATATCTGTTCCTTAACTCTCTCGTGATGAGGGGAATAGGAGAAATGCAAGCGTGGTATTTCTTTAATGACTAGTCTCAAGTAGTGTAGTTGTTGCCGGATGTGTTGCTCATTGATCCTCCCTTTTCCTAAAAGAACTTGTCGACTTTCAGATTCAACTCTCTCCATTACTCTCGGGCTCTTCACCATTTTGGCCATCGCCTATTCAAGGGTCATGGCTGATGTAATATGAGGACTTTGACTGGGTCTAAAAGTGTGGGAAAAAAGGAAAAGAAAAATGAGACGCTGATAGATTTTGTCCAGTGAACAGAGAAAAGAAGGGAAGGTAGGAGAGAAAGAAGAAAAGAAGGGTTTTGCGTACATTTCATTTGGTCATAAATTTGATCGAGGGATTCGATTTAGGAGTTGAAAAAGTTGTGGAATTACATGGAAATGATAGATTAAGGATTTGACGGAAATCTTTTTCAAAAAGAATGAACAAGGTCGGTTTTTCTCAGTTTTCAAAAACATTTGAGGGTGAGCTTTGGCATGGTCTATTTAAGGTTAAGTTCAAAATGTCGTGTTTAGCACTTCTTGATTTTCAATTTATACAAACAATTTGTCCATCCAACGTGTCCTCTAAGAGAGACTTGTGGCTACTGGGTTGGTTCTTTCCTTTGATTTTGTCTTTTTTCTTCTTCATGGTCCCATGGCAGATTCCTGGAAATACATAAGTCTCCATCTTCATGCCAGCCGAATAATCAGCACAATTTTTTCGTGTCCGTAAGCAGCTCTTAGTGGACTGAGAAAAGTGGTAGGCCAGACTTGGAATTTATGTTCTTGATACTCTGAAAAGTCTTTGATGACAGTGACTTAAACGACCAGAAAATTATTTAAAAAATCCTAAATTTATTCTACTTTTTACCAATTCAATCATAAACTTTTTAATTTTACTAATTGAATTATAATTTTTTTCATGTTTTGCCAGTTGAGTCCATCTGGTCAATTTTGGCCATGTAAAAGCCAACTACGCTAAGTAGCACAGTCGGCATAACGGAGACAATTTTTTAATAATATTTTAATGTTTCTTGAATTTTTATTCTTTTCTTTTCTTTTTCTTTTCTTTTTCTCCCTTCTTCTTCCTCCGCTAGTTGCCAGGCTTGGGCAATGGTTGACAACCAGCCAAAAGAAACGAGTGAGAGTCGTACTGGCCTATGGCAAGGGCTGGCGAGGGTCCCATTGTTGGATTTGGTGAAGGGACGCGAGGCCCCTCGCCATCACCAATGGTCGACGCTTCTTCTCACTCTCCATTTTCATGCTTCTCCATTAAGGTAGAATGGAATTTGAAAAAATATCGAACTCTAATTGGAACCACATGGCAACACAGAAAGTGCCAACACAATGTTGACGAAGAGGACGAGGAAGAAGAGGAATCCAAAGACGGGGATGAAATTGGTAATGCCTTTAAACTTGAATAGGCCCTTGCGAGTGCCACAAATGCATCTATGACTTTGGAGATCTTGAAGAGCATAGGGAGATGGGAGTGACCTTGCCCGTTGGCCCTTGCTAGCCTTTGGTGAGGTCACAACTCTCCAGATCCTGGCAAGGGTGGCCTCGCCTGAGGCCAGTGAGGGCGACCCTTGTTGGTGGTTGCCTTTGGCCAATCACTAGCCATGGCCTAGGCTTGGCAACCTACTGGAGGAAGGAGAATGGAGGAAAAAGAAAAGCCAGACAAAGAAAATAAGATAAAAATGGAAAAAATGATAAAAAAAAATCGAAAAATTATTAAAATTTGTCCAAGTCAACGTCGTCCATTCCATATAAAAATGTTAGCACTAAATGGATTGCCATGTCATCGATTTTCGGTCAAAATTAGCCGAATGAACTCAATTGGAAAAACGTGAAATTTTTAGGACTCAATTAACAAAATTAGAAGGTTTATAACTGAATTAGCAAAAGCACAATATATTTAAAACTTTTGTATAATTTTCCCTTAAATAATTGTGTTTTTTTTTTTTTCTATGACCCTAGGAAAAAGGCATAATACTCATATTTTTTGTAAGGATGAGGATCGGGGGAGTGTACTCTACATTGAGTTAGATCAGTCTCATGGATGGACTCTAATGGGATCCATTTGATTGATGGATTGAGGTGCATTGATTTACATTCATTTAGTACATCCAAGTGTGGCTTCGGTGGGTTGGTAACATGCTCTTGCACTTTGCAGACTTGCAGGGAAGAAAGGATGGCCCTATTAGTGCATATTAGTCCTCGATACCACTCCCAATGCTTTGGGATGGAACGTTTTAGGATGGTAATTCAGTTCAATATATCCATTTTCTGAGCTGTAGCTCCAGATACCAGGGTCACATCAAACTCTTCTGACTACTCTGATCAAAGAGGTAGAGCAATTGAGCAAGTGGAAGTAAATATTGGCAAGATCAAATAATATGCCGAGACATGTCATTCAACCTACTCCATATGGAATATATCCGAAATTAGTCCCTTTGTAGATAACTGAAGAGTTTTCAAATCTCTCTGATATGAAGCATTCAACATTATTCCATTGATCAGGATCTCTTCTTAGTGCCCCTGCATTGGGGATGACTAGTTTTTGGCCGTTTCTCCTACACAAAAACCGCACATCTGTCCCTTAACTCCCTCGTGATGAGGGGAATAGGAGGATGTAACCGTAGAATTTCTTTAATGACTAGTCTAAAGTAGTGGAGTTGCTGGATGTCTTGCTCATGATCCTCTCTTTTCCTCAAAGAACTTGCCAAATTTCAGATCGAGCTCTCTCCATTACTCTGGGGTTTTCCTCCATTTTGGCCATTGCCCATTCAACAAGGGTCATCGCCGATGTCTCACCTCCTACTTGGATCATGCCCTGGAAGCGAAAGGTAGCAGAGTTGTCAAGTTTGATCAAATGAAAAGAGAGGCACTCAATTGGCGATTCCCACACTAGCCGATAAACAGAAGGTCTTCTCAAGAATCAGACATTTGACATAATCTGAAAGACCGCAACCCCCCTTTTAAGTGTTATATTGATATCCAATCTTCTTCTGAAGCCCATATAAGCTTTATGTCAGATCACTCACTGGACTTTTTAAGTGTCTGTCTTACCATGAAGATCGCTTTGATGGTATTGGTCGTGAGATAAACTCGAGCTTCCCGGGTTCCTGAATCTTCAATTGCACATTACCTAGATCTTTTTGGCCAGATTCATGACTCCTCTTGTCAAATACTTACATCTCTTTTTGATCAGCAATGACATTGTCGAGTTCAAGGTGTCACGCCCCGATCCTCAGGCACGCACACATCCCTTAACTTTTGGTCGATTTTAAATTGCGATATCCCAGGACTATGTATCGCCGACCCTTTCATTTATATATGCACATGCGGAAGCGGTTATAAATCCCCAAACAATAAAACAATGGGATATACAAGTAGGACTAGGAAATTGAACCTGAAAACCACACCATTGCAATCATATACAAGCCATACTAAAACGATTGGTTTCTACTCAAATTGATTCTATAACAATCGTCATCAGGATCCTACTCTGGATCATCCTCGGGGTTCTCCTTCACGTACTCCTCCTCAGGTTCCTCATCAGGGATTTCCTCATCAAGTTCCTCCTCCTTAAGCTCCTCATCCGAGTCCTGAAATGGTTATTCAATAACCACTGAGACAACGTCTCAGCAAGTTCTACCCTCTAAGACCCGATTAGTAAACTAATACACCTTAGGGCTGCCTATGCACAACATGAGTCGAGGACTTACCTTGGCCTCGATTCCACCCGCATATTAGCACAAATCAAATAGGCACCCAAGCAATAACATCACAGATCAAAGCATCGATCTAATCGACTTAATCGATTACACGCCAACAAGACTACTCACGGTCATTTCCATTCAATCAATCAATTCGCAACATCAAATCAAGGCAGTGAATCACATCAAGTCACACTCAGATCGAATCATCGATCAATCGACCTAGTCGATTACAAGTCAGTCGGACCATTTCTAGGTCATTCATCCAACACCAAGCAATTCCTTAGATTTAGTGGCTTTACGATCCCACCCGACCTTATCAATATCTAGTGGCTTTACAGTCCCACCCGACCTTTCCAAGATTTAGTGGCTTTATGGTCCCACCCGACCCTTTCAAGATCTAGTGGCTTTATGGTCCCATCCGACCCTTTATCATACCGTACTGTCTCAAGATGATCTATAAGATTATCGAGCCGATATATCATACCGTACTGTCTCAAGATAATCTGTAGAGTCACCGAGCCGGTAGATCATACCGTCCTGTCTCAAGATGCTCCGTGGAGTCATCGAGCCGGTATACACACAATTTATCATACCGTCCCGTCTCCCATGCTCCGTAGAGTCATCGAGCCGGTATACACACAATTTATCATACCGTCCCGTCTCCCGATGCTCCGTAGAGTCATCGAGCCGGTATACACACAATTCATCATACCGTCCTGTCTCCAGATGCTCCGTAGAGTCATCGAGCCGTAGATCATATCATTCCAAGCAAATAATCAAATAACCAGTTTTTCTCATTTTCCGATAAAATGCCATGAGCTTGATTGGCCTTAGCCAAAACATAATAATTTCTTTTTTTTTTATAAATTCCATCATTTTCTGTAGCCCACTCAGATCCTTTTGGCATTATCAACTGAAGCCCAATTCTCTTTTTCAATTAATAACTAAAGATTATTCAATTAAAGAATAATTCCTTCTTTCACAAATAATTCAATTCAGCATGAAATATGGTTCAATTAAATAAACGGACTGCACCACGACAATCAGCACGAAATTCCGGTCACTGGTCATCCCAGTTGAATTTCCGGAAAATAAATAATTAAATAATTAATTTCGAAAATTAAATAAATAAATACAATAAATTCAATTTAGCACAATACAAAGCTCAATTAAATAAACGGTCTGCGCCACCATCATCAGCATAAAATCCCGGTCACTGGCCATCCCAGTTGAATTTCCAAGAAATAAATCATTAAATAATTAATTTCCAAAATTAATATTTAATTCCTAAAAATTCCACCTAGGCCCGATTTGCTTAATTAACACCCGATAAGGGACGGGAAAAATCCCAAGAAGCATCCAATAAATACTACATGCAATTCACTATCTAATTACACTAACCACATAACTAATATGCAAAGCAATTAACTAATAATTACTAATCAATTCTAATCTAACAACCTAATTACATTTAATTAAAACTAATCAACCTTTAAGTGTAATTAGTACACTAAGGAGGCATTAGTGAGTAAAACTCACTCAAAACGACGGGCTCGACGCGAGGATCGACTTTCCCCAAAGCGGGCCGAGCATCCGGGCTCGGGAAAACGGCCAAAACGGGCCAAAACCCTCTGCGATACCCATTTTCTGCACTCACTGATCGCTGCTAGAAGGGGTGGATTTGGGGCCGGTTGAGGCGGCCAAGGGCGGCTAGAGTCCGATGGAGCTCCGGTGGGTTGAAGTGGCGGCGCATGGTGGCCGGAGGTGGTCGGCCGGCGGCCGTAGGTGGCCGAACGGGACCGAACAGAGGCAGCAAGAGCTGGACAACGGCTCTGGACGTCGGCCAAGCCAGGGACGACGCGGCTGAAGATAGAGACACGCGGGTGGCGCTCGGCGGCGACTTCCGCTCCGGTTGCTTGCTGCGGCGGTGATGGGACTTGCTGCTTCGGTTTGCTCTGATCTTCGCACAGCAAGGGTGCCAAACAACCGAAAGAAGACAGAGGAGAGAAGCAGAGGCGTGCGCAAGTGGGGTGAAACAGCGACGGCGACAGCGTTCCGGCACGACGGCGAAGGCAGCTCCGGCGTGGCCGCGGCTCCTTCAACGCTGCTGGCCGCTGATTCCGCTTCTGAAATTTTCTGAACCAGCCGAGAAGGAGAAGAAGAAGATGGAGGTTCCATCGACGGGGAGAGGGGAAACCGGTTTTCTCCTCTCTCTCTCTCTCTCTCTCTTTGGCCCCACCAATCCAGCTAGCTTCCACTCCATTTTCCTTGCCAAAAATGCCCCTTCTAGAAGCTTTAAGGTAATTTAAATTGTTAGGTCCATGGGCATACGAATTTTGAAACAATTATCTTCCATTAGTCACTTGATTTACTTTAAATCCATCTCCATTGGCCTCAATGCTTCCATTAAATATTCTCCTCATCCATTAGCTCATCTCACATCTCGATTTTGTATTCCATTTTAATCCCCGGCTCCAATTGCATAAAAATGACATGATTAATTCAATTGAAATTAATACCGAAAATTCTGGATGTCACACAAGGAGTATTCATGATCATTTGCTAAAAATTAAAGTTCAGTAGTTCAACTTGGATCCTCATTAACATGCCATTTCTATCTTCACTCAACGCACCTTGGAACGCTCTCAATAAGTTTTCAGGTTAAATGAAGTGACAGGAATGGTGGTGAGTAAGCTCAATTCAGTATTCAGTCTTTTTTCCGTTGCTCCATATACTTCAGTCATGTCAAACTCTTCTGGCTTGATCTCACGAGGGATCTTTCTGTTGAAGTTGTAGAGCAATTGTGCGAACTGGAGTTTAATACTGGCAAGACCAAGTAATATGCTTGGACACCTAAATGGTATGAGCTCAAAGTTGGTCCCTTTGCAGCTAATTGAAGAGCTTCGAATTTGTTTGGTACTGTTAACAACCAAAATTATCATTACTGTCATGTGCTGGCCACAAGAGATATAGACATTCAAAATCACCATCACTGTCACATGCAAGTTATGATTAACATCAACCAAGCCCATGTCAGTCATGGAAACGAAGGATGGCCAAGGTTTTCAAGAGCCCTTGGGCTGGATTTCAATATGCCTACAAGTGGAGATACGTGATTCGACGATAAAGCAGTTGATTGCCACGTTCCTAGGTCAAGAGATACTATTGAAGACGTAAAATTTAGATAGAATTAGCGTTAAGATCTATCGCGACCCAATCTTGCTGCCCATCCCTCTCACAAGGAGAGGAAAGGGGAAATGTCATATTTAGGGATACTTGACCATGAAAATTCCCTCACGGTTCTCAAACACAGGGATGCCACCACTTCATCCTCCGGATGAACCTCTTGTGAGTTCCCTTTACAAGGCCGCGAGTTCTTCTAAACTCGTACCCCGTGTGACAACGGAGTTTTGTGACCCGTACCCACATGGGCGACACACTTTGAGAGAGGAGGTTCGGTGTGAATATTGGATTTAAGGATACATTTATTATGGTAGCCTTTCCTCTAGTACTCCTTCCTAAAGATGGCGTCACTTCATCCATTAGAAATTTTCCACATGCGGGTATGCTAAACCATGGTGAGTCCTATCAAGACCCATATCCCGTGCAACAGATTCATTTATACTGTTTAGTTGTTTAGACAACCTAAAAATAAAACGGAAATCCCCACAAGCCTCATTTTTTGGGGTTGACTAAAAACCCAATCAAGGGTCGAGAGTGTTCCCTCGATTTCTATACAATCAGATATCTAGGTTCGAGGACTTGGGTTATGCTAATTAGCGCCATTTTGGTATATAAACAGTATGTTGTGTTTAGCTAACATGTTCATGCATTTCTTCTTACATTTTTGGGATCATTAGTCTTAAACTAAGCGATTATGCGTGATTAGCTATTTTTATGCTAATCTATTTCTAAAGAAAATGAAAAGAAAACATTCAATTGAATTGAAAATTGCAAAGTAGTAGGTAAACAATTAATGACGGCAGTAAATTTATCATGCAATTCTAAGAAAGATAAAGAGAGGAGTTGAACTAAAGAACAAGAAAGAAAAGAACCCGCAAGTCATCGGGGTTTTATACAAACGATGAAAACCCAAGACATATGTCAGAGATGAATGGTACAGGAATGGACATTGACCTCCACCGTCTTCATGTCTTGTCCATCTTCAAATCATAATCTAATTAACACTAATCTAATCAAGCTAATTAACACTAATCTAACACCCTATGCGCAATTAACAATCTAATCAATAATTAGGGAGTTAACTCACTGGATTAGGACGGCGGTGGGCTCACGGCGATGGCAGCGTGACGGCGGTGAAGACCCGAGACTACCGCATCTCCAACGGAGTTCAAACGGCAGCCGAAAAAGCCCTACAAGGCCCACAGCTTGGCTGGACTTGGTTTTGGAGCTGCTGGTCGAGGCTGCAGCTCGAGGTGGTGATGGTTCCGCTGGGGGCCGGGCTGTTGCTGGCTGACTGGCGGACGTTAGATGAGGAGGCAGGGTTGTGGCTGACTGTGTGGTGTTGAGGCGTGAGGATAGATGCTGGTCGGTGTTGGTAAAGGTGGGCGTATGGTGATGGGGTGCTTCGGTGGGTGGAGTCGGTGGTGTTGGGGGTGACGTGGAAATGGAGGGCTGGTGAAGCCGATGAGGGAAAGATGGAGCTGTTCGGTGGTGGAGGAAATGGGCAGAGGGAAGATAGAAGTGGGTTGGGGGAAAGAAGGAATGGGGGTAGAAATATCTAAACCATCATTAAAAGGCCCCAAAAGTCTTCATGCTCACCTTCATCCCCTCAAATTACTTTCTCAAGCTTAATTTCCCAAAATAAGCTTAATTGGGGTAGAAAAATCCAAATTGGTCTACCCATCCGAATTTCCTTTTATTTTCTTTTACCGAAAACCGATTTTTCCACAAAATTCTGGGCTCAACAAAATTTCTCCAAAAGATGAGACGACATCCTAAAAATGAATCATGACACGCTCGAACGTCCGATTCCCGAAACCGAATTCAATTTCATGGTTAAAATCGACCGAACGCGATTTTAATACAACCTAACCTATTTTGTAGCTTTTAGGGATTTTAGCACGTTTGACCTGTGGTCTATAATTTTCGATCAACGTTTGTGCATCTCCGACTCGTAGACGACTCTCAGTTGTCGTAAAAATCGCAAGGTTTCAATTACGTGTCCCGAGTGCACTATCGATGGAAAATCGGGTTATAGCCGTTTAACGTGAATATCACAATCATGTGGAGTCACCCGCAATTCAATCACGTGTTTCCGTCGAATCGACTTATATCCGATCTCAACTCAATTAAACGGTATCGTATTGACCCTTGCCGATTATTATGATTGAGCAGTCGATTTCCGATCGAATTCTCTAATCTACCACGTTTATATCCCTTAATGGCCTCATCTAATAGATTAGTCAACTTGTGAGGGGCCAACTCAAAGTAAAATGACAATCAGTGCGTCGACGAAATGCCCATTTCATTTTATCGAGATGGGGTCAAAATTCAGGATGTCACAGAATATATCCGAAGTTACTCCCTTTGTAGGTAATCGAAGAGTTTTCCAAATCTCTCTAATATAAAGCGTTCAACATCATTCCATTGATCAGGATCTCTTTTGAGTCCCTACACATTGACGATGGGCATTGATGCATGAGCAAGCAGCATCCGAGTGAAAACAGAGTGGCTAGTTGTTAGTCACCTCCACTGTCGATCGTTTCCACTATTGCCCACTCCACAATCGTCAATGTGGCAGGATCTTTGACTTTGATTGATTGCGAAAAAAAGAACGAAAATTTGTGGTGCCAACAATGACGGGAAAAGTACACTAAAAGTGTCAAAAATTATGTGCGGCGCTCACTTTGGTACCAAAAGTTTCCATCGAATCACTTAAGTGCCAAATTGGTGAAAAAATAATCACTTTGGTGCCACCAACGAGAGATTCCGACCAAATTAATTACGTGGCTTTTATATTTTAAAACAAAAAAAAAAAAAAAAAAGTTGTCGTGGCTTTTAAAGGACTTGTTTTCCATCTCCCTTAAGAAACGACATCATTTTGCCGTCATACGTGGACCGCCTCACAAAAACAACGCCGCATAGTTCATATGGGGACTGAAATTAGGATTCTTTGTTCGATCCTTGCCCAACACCAACCATAACTCGCTTGGCCGCCGTCACTTGCCCGCTGTTGCTTGACCACCGTCACTCGGCCACTATCGTAGTTGCTCGACCAGGTGAGTGAGGAGAGTCTGAGGTTGTTGCTCGGGCAAGAAGCAGCGGGAAGAATAGGAGGCGAGGGCGGAGGAGGAGGGGGAGGAGGAGGAAGAAGGGGGTCGAAGGTGGAGAGAGCGAAGACAAGGAGCGTGAGGGAGACCAAGAGGGCACAAATAGAGATGATGGATTAGGCTCTGCTCAGGGAGCGGCTGAAGTAGGTCTTTCTAAAGGGGGAAAGAGAAGGAGGAGGAGGAGGACAAGAGCTTGGCTTGTCGACAATATCGAACGAACCGAAGGCAGAGTTGTGCTAGTGCTAGTGCCGGTGCTGCTACTAGTGCCACTACTAGTGCCAATGCTGTTCTTTGAGGAAGAAAACAAGGAGGAAGCCCATGCTTGCTCTCTCTCTCTCTCTCTCTCTCTCTCTCTTAGGGGATTTAGGGTTCTTACTTGGGGGGAAAATGCCAAATGGCGTCGTTTTGTTATTTGGATGGTGTCTATACTCTTTGACGAGTGTCGCGACCAATTTTTCGGGGTTTAGACCACCTAAGGTTTGGCTAATGGATTGTTAAGCCTAGACTTAACTCGGGCTCTCCCAAGCCCATACCAATTCGCGACTTAGATTCAAGTTTTTAACATGCAATTGATTTTCAATTAGGAGCCGCCACTAATCTATTTTTGGTGGGTCGATTAGAAACCCAAGTAAAATAACGGGAGAATTATTTTACTCCTACGAACCAGAGACTATGGGTACGGGGACTTGGTTACGCTAAATTTCTCTAACGCCCTTTCGGTACCTTTCTTTTTATTTTGAAAAATGTTTGGCAAGCAACTTGAATCGATTTTAAATCTATTTTCCTAACATGTAAGATGATCATGCGGGTACACAAACCACCAATTTAACACCCAGTTAAACAAATGAATAAATTGCAGGACTTACCTCAAAGCAACGAAAGCATCTACGTTGTTAGATCAGAATTCACATCAACAACCCTAGATATGATTTCTAATTAACACGCAATTTCTTTTTTTCTTTTTTGTTTTCACTTAATTAATGAGCCATGTCACTAATTTAACATGAAATGATATGACATCGCAACATGACTTAGCTATATGACGTAAGCGATATGACATAAATAAGCATGTAGTCTATCCTAAAGCATGAGATGGATTTATTCTAAAAAATAAATTTTTTTTTTTTTGTATTTTCCATGAGATTCGAAATTAAAGAAATGCAACACTTAAATATGCAATCTAAATTAATCTAATGACCTAATTCTAATGACGGACAATTTCGAATTAAATGAACCTAACAAAAATCACTAAATGACATGTATTGTATGAACCTAATTCTATATGACGTGCACATGGTTTTTATTTTCCTAATAAGCATGCAATTTATTCTAATATGCAATGACGTGCGAAGAATGCCCTAATTCTACATGACATATGCATGATGATTTTTGTGTTTTTTTTTTAAATAAATTTAAGATTGGCAAATAATTAACATGCAACTTAAATTTAAAAAAAAAAACTAATATCCTAAACGAATGTATTTTTTTGGATTTTTTTTATTTAAGAAATTCGAAATAAATAAATTTCCTATTCTAGACATGCAAAATAATCTAAAACAAGTAACATCCTAACATTCATCTAATCTAACTCAAATATTTTTTTCTTTTACGGGAGCAAACAAATAAAACATCAAGAACAACACGGCACCAAATCAAACAAGACATCATCCACGTCCATTTAATTTTGGGAACTAAATTGACGAATCATATCTCGTGCATGAGATCGGATTGGCCAATTTTTAAATAAAATCACGAATCATATCTCGAGCGTGAGATCGGATTGGTGATTTTTCCATACGATTGCGGGTCGTATTTCGAGCGTGAAATCGGACCGTCAATCATATTTACGTTGCGAAATTAGGAAGATTTCCCCATTTAAAAGGCTAATCGTGTTGCGAATATCATGGCATATTGGGGATTGCATCATGTGCACCGATGAATATATCAAATAAGGAAACAAAATTTTCGGAAATTAACATAGATAAAATCCTTACCTATACCAAATATTTGTTTCCAAATTTGGCCTTCGAACAGCGGCTCGTGAATCACGGTAGAGGTTCAACGTGATAGCACAAGGATGACGGGATGACTCACGGGCGGCAGCTCAAGATGACGTGCTGCTCAAAGATGGTGTCTCGCTCAGCAAGTGGTGGTTGATGCTTCGCTGATTCGGCTTGGCAAAGTCAACGAGGATGACCAGCATAGCAGGGGAGGCAGCCACAAGAAGACTAGAACAGAAACGGGGAGAGTTGCTGCAAAATAGAAACCCAATAAGATTGCCTATTAGATGAGGCAACGATCCCTTCGCAGTGGGGTAGCATCAGGCAGCGTTCATCAGTGGAGGATCAGCGCCAGTGGGCCAGGGAGCAATGGCGCCAGTGCGTAGCAACAACGAAACCAAAGCAGCAATGCGGTTGGGTGCAACAGCTCGGACTCGGTTGACTTCTCAGGTGGCACGTATACAGGGAGCAGCTTGGCCGTCGTCGACACCTCACCGGGGCAGCAGCACGATGTGGCAGTGATAGAGATAGAAACACGACCCCAAGTCTGGCCGTGGAAGGGGCGGATGCGTGGAAGGAGCGTCTCAGCCAAGAGCTGGTCGAGATTCCTCGCGTATGCTCTACTCTCTCTCTCTCTCTCTCTCTCGTGTGTCTCTCTGAAATTCGAAAATCCCCCCGTCTCTCTCAATTTACTGCTCTATTTATAATATGGCAGCTCCAAGTCGATTGAATACGTGCTGAATATTCCCTTTTTGATTTTATTTCTTCAAATTGAATATCAGCTTGCAAGTTTTGTCGATTTCTCCCCTTTCTTGCCGTGAATAGATCCATGGGCATATCCAACAATATTTCTTTCTCTGTCTTTGAGTTGATGCAGAGAATTCGTTTCCCTTTTGCTCAAGCTTATGGATGCGTGCGATTTCTTTGATGGTGCACTCTTTCTTGTTTTAAAACAAGAAATAATATACCAATATATTGACTCTTTCAACTTTCTCGCTCGTATCCCTTTTCTTTCCTATTCTCTACCAGCTTTCGTTTCCACCGCATCCTTCCTTTCCTTAATTACTGAAATTCGTGTGCCCACACAAAATTGAAAGAATTTTTGCATGGGTCAATGGGTCAAAACTTTCGCTTAACAGAATTAAAATTCTGGCATTAAGAGGGTGCGGTCATCATAACCTTTCAATGAGCTTGACCCCGTTTTTTCGTCCAGTGGACTGGAGATGTTTCGAAGCCGCAGCCCGCTGTGAGATTGTGTTCCCATTGTCATCGTACAAGGTCATTCACATCTCCATCTTCGACAACTTCTTGGGCGCATCGGACTGATCATTCTCCACTTGATCCTACGCTTGCTGGCCGCGTAGGGGAACGGTGTCCAGCCACCTTTGTTCTCGATCATGCAAAGATCATGGCCTACTATTAGAAGCTCCCTCGTGACTTTCAAATCCTCCGTGGCTGATCAATTGCAAATGTAATAAAAGAAATGCTCCTAAAACTATATGTTATGCAATTTTTATAGGTTAAAAATTAATCCCTGATTTTTATGTAATAAGTAAGTGACTGGGTCGCCAAAATTTAGGTGTCAACAACGAGCCATGTCAACTTCAAAACTTAATAAAAAAGTATCACGTCAGATTTCCGGTAAATCATATCGGCATTAGCACTAAAATGATCGTTTTTCAAATATTTTGACATTTAAGTGAACCAAAATAAACTTTTGACACCAAAATGAACGCCATACACAACTTTTGGCACTTCTAGTATATTTTCTCCCAACAATGGCTGACGAATGCATGGTCTTTTCAGGAATCAACTTTTGACATAAGTGGAGGAAAGGAGATGGAGGCATGCTTAACATGCAGCGGTGGGCAACGCAAGTTGATCTCTTCAGTATTGCAGGGATATTCTGATTTCCAACAAAATTAAGCACAAAACTTACTCTCCGGTTATTGCAGGCATAGTCTGATATCTGACAAAGTAAATCACAAAACTTTGTAGATTAATGTCCACCCAAAGGAACAGAGAATTCATCCTTCTGCTGTTCATGTGACTTTTGATGCGGCACTACCGAGTTTTCTTCCGAGAAATGAAGTAGACTGCATTTATTTTCCGACAAGCACCAACAAGAAAGAATCTGCATCCAGAATGTTTGGTTTAATTTTCTTATTTCTTAGGCTGAAAGCATCCAAATTAAGCTCGCACAAACCTCACTTATGCCTTGCCGTGAAATTTCATCTTAGCAGTCAAAAATAGATTAAGGGGCAAATGAAGCTTCAGTCTTACATGGAGGGTCCCTTTAGTATTATTTGACATGAGGTGAAAATAGAGCTCTCGGGACTCCTGAATCTTTACTAGATCTTCTTCACCAGATTCATCGATCCTGCTACCAAATTCTCTCTTTTCTTTGTAACCAGCAATAAGTTGCCGAGAACTTGTCCATTTTCCATTGTATTTTCTCTAGCAGCCTTCTCATCCCTAAAGAACCCCGGGCCTTCAGAGAGCAAAAAAAATCAAGTAGGTCAAAGCCTCAAGAGAGCATTAACAGTTCGATAAGCAACCATGTTAAGCTGTCCTGATATGTACATTTGTCACCGAATACGGGCCTGGATATTAGGTATTCATCAAATGACGAATCTCTTGTTCATGTTGATCGTGCTCTCGAGACAAAACAATCGAGCTAATGAAGTTCCATGCTTCTTCTACTCTTATTGATCTGAAAGACTGGACCTGCTTATTGCTCAGGACCTCGAGGTCCACCAATTTTCTGAGCTGTCTCCAGTATTCACCGTAAGGACAGTAAACAAGACGGACCCTCCGTAATGGATAACCGGAGAAGTTACATTACCAGGCCTCTGCGCAAAATCCAGCTCCTGGACCTTCAACACCTCTTTGCCATGCTCTGCCGATCAGAAGACCAGGGCTGAAACTTTGCCCACCTGGAGGCTCATGATCGGCCCGTGGTGGCTTGCCATGTCTCTAAGCAAATGATGTAGTTAGGAAGAGAGCATTTGATGCAAATTCCCCACGACAGGCAGCCTCTCAGGCCCCAATGCCGAATTTGCCATCAGGCATAGAGTTCGGGGCCAGACCTGAAGTTTCGCGAGAACGAAAAGGCCTCAACGGTAGCATGCACAATGGTGCAAATGCTTCCATAGCAAGTTCGGTCGATTTATATATAGAAGGATTAGGAATTGGAGAACCACAAATAGCAACTTCGATTCAATTAAATCCTCAGATCTAACAACAAGACCGTCAAAATAGGTCATAAATCCATTTATTAACCCATATTTAATTTTTCTTTCTGAGCAAAAAAAAAAAAAAAAAAAAAAAAAACCCATATTTAATTTTTCTTTTAAATCAAAAACCCACATTCAATTGACTGAGTTGTAATGAGTTAGTAAAATTAATGGCTCGACATGGGTCTATAAAAAGCAAAGCCCGCGTAAATGTGGGTTTAAATGGGTTTGGACTCTATCAAGGCCTGATCCAACTGCAAGGCCTTAACTCGCCACGGCCTTTGCAACTGGTAGGAGATCGGGAAGGGGTCCGGTGGCGCGCCGTTCGTACGTGACCAACCAGATCCTCCCGATGGCCGCCAGATCGTTGGCGGCAGCAGTTCAACTACAAGTGCTACCCAAAGAGCTCCAAAGCTCCGAACGTCTATAGCTGGCCCTTTCTGGTCAGACAAATGACTGGCATCGAGAACAATCTCAGCCTGGTTTGTGTTAGGATTCTGGTTGTCTTGTGAGATTGCTCTGGTTTTCGGTGTTTCGAAGGTATCGAGATTGAAATTCTCCGTAATTCTTTCACTTTGTTCACGAGTTGTTTGAAGAAATGCCTGGTAGGATTTCTCATGGAAATGGCGGATAGATGGATTGAGAGGGTGAGCGTTGAAGTTGCGAATTATGTTCCTGATATTTTGCTTCATGAAATTATAGCTATGTCCATTGGTGAGAGTGCCACTGTGTGTTTGTAATGAGTAATGACCATAATCGGGGTAGTCACGAAACTTATATTCTGGCAAATAATCATGATGATTAGCTACAACTGTAATTATATTTACTCGGCTATGTAAGATTTTTTTTTATCAAATTAATAGAAAATACGAAAGAGTAAAGTAAAATAGGGAGAACAAAAAGTAGCTGAGAATGGATGTGTTGTAAATATGGGTTTTGATGGCTTTAAATGAGTGAGTACGGAATTTCAGATAGGTTGTGAAATCAATATTAGATAAGCAAGAAAAATTAAGTTTTATTTTAATTTATTATTATTTTGATGTAAATTGTAATGGCTTGAGATGTGGCTCAATCACAAAGTTCCATTCTATCCAACTTTCTTATATGCTGATGCACGCATGTATGATTACAGAATTCTTTATTCAAAATGCATATGGACTAGTTTTTTTTTTTTTTGGTGAAAGGTAATCATATTAAGCTAAACCAATATTTACAACAAAAACGACACCAAAACATACACTCATAATGAACAGAGACATAATGAGTGGAAGGGTGCCAAAAGAAGAAAAAAAGAGAAGCCAACAAGGCACAAAACGTGGTTAAGCCGCACAACTATGGCCACATCCAAAAGACGAACCAAACAAAAGAAGGCAACCAACCGGCCAAACAATGGCGACCCAAACCAAAACCAAACAAAACGTCATCGCCCGAACGGAAAGGATGAGACAACCAGCGGGAATCAAGGCCAGCACCGAAACATCAGGTACACAAAGCACAGCAGCGGACCCTCCTACACCACCACTCCAATCTGGACTAGTTAATATCTAAAGCAGAAAAACTTAGAGAAAGTTACAAATACTCAAAAACAGAAGACGAAAGATTTTGGTCGAGTATTCCTTGATTTCGGACCATCTCTCCTACCTTCATCGCCTTTGCTTTCTTCTGCCAAAGTTCTTCACGAGTCTATGAGCCCTTCTTCTTGTGATCAAGCAGTTCCCGAGGACCACTCCAATCACTAGCCCACTTGCATACCCCATGCACACGATTTTCCAGTCTAATTCCATAGCACTTCCCGAATCTTGATCTTCGGAAGTCGGAGATGGCGGCAACCCTTCGGGATCTCTGCATTTTCTAGATAGAGGAGTGCCACATAGCGCCAAGTTACCCATGTAGGAGGAGTTGTCAAATGTAGCAAACTGCTGTGACTGTGGTATCGGTCCAGTGAGACGATTATAAGATACGTTGAAGACCGCAAGCCAACTGAGTTGCGTCAACTCTTGAGGGATCTCTCCTGAGAGTTGGTTTTGAGAAAGATCTAATGCTTCCAAATCTGTTAGGTTTGCCAAGAATAGAGGTAGAGGACCGGTGAGAATGTTGTTGGAAAGGTTGAGCAATTTTAGTTGCTTTAGGTTTCCAATGGTCTTGGGGATTGCTCCGCTGAAATTATTGCTTGAGAGATCAATCAATGTGAGGTTCACCTGGATCTTTGAGTAATTCATTTGGATGCCTTTGGCAATGACGCTCATATAGTAGTAAAAGTCTGAGTCTGAAATATAATTAAGGAACGGCAGCCTAATGTAGTCATCAAATCTCTTGGGAACTTCCGTGGCAGTCCAATACTTGAAGTATCCAGACGGCAAGCTACCAGAAAAAATATTTTGCGATAGGTCGATGATTTGCAGCATAGGGAACTCCACGCTATTAGTTGGTTCCCCAATAAGTCCATGAAATCTATTATGCTGCAATAGAAGTACCTTCAAACTGAGAAGTGAGCCCAAGCATGACGGGAAAACATCCCTAATCTGATTGTTTCCAAAATTCAATACTTCCAAATCGTCACAGTTTTGGAGTGATCTTGGCAATGGCCCAGACAATTTATTGTAACTCAGATCAATCATAAAAAGCGCACAAGAGTTCCCATTCAAATTAGGAATTTTCCCGATAAAGTTGTTACTCTGTAAACTCATCACTTCCAAAGTACCACTCAAATTACTCAAACATTGTGGAAGAAACCCAGGCAGATTATTATTAGACAAATCAATCAGCATGATAGAGCTTAGATTGCATAAGAGTGGCGATATTCCTCCAGAGAGCCTGTTATTTGAGATGATGTAAGTCCAAATTTGAGGAGGGGGAATCGGAACTGGTCCTTGCAACTTGTTGAAACTGAAATCTGCTACAACAAGTTCTTTCCACTTGAAAATAATGGGATCTTGAGCAAAACTTGCTAGGAAGTTGCCAGAAAGGTTCAAATATCTTAGGTTTTCTGTGCTCACATTCAAAAACCATTCAGGAACTTGACCAAAAATGTTGTTGTAGGATAGATCTAGCACTGACAAGTTATCTTGATCTCGTAGAAACTTTGGGAACCCATTTAAGTTGCATGAACCTAAAGCTAGAGTAGAGTACTGGTTAGTTATGTTAGTTTCGAAAATCAATGACAGTTTATTATAGGATAACAAAAGATCTTGAAGGTTTTGAGACTGTGAAAATGTGTCTAATTTTACCGTGCCAGTCAAGTTATTTGAATTCAAATCAAGAGTGCGGAGACCTTGTAATTGGAAAATTGGGCTTGGAATTGTACCGTGAAATTGGTTGAATGAAAGTTCAACGTGAATCAACTGGGTGAGTCTCCCCAAGAAAGAAGGGATTTCACCACTCAATTGATTATACCCAAGTATTAAGAACCTGAGCTTCAGGAGGTTTTGGAAAGAGAGTGGAATCTCGCCCACTAATTGATTGTATCCAAGATCTATATAATAAAGTTGAACTAGGTTTCCAATGGAAGAAGGGATTTCGTCTGTTAACTCATTAGAGCTTAACTCTAAAATGGCAAGTTGGGTGAGGTTCCCGAGAGACGATGGAATTCGGCCAATTAATATATTGTCCCTCAGACGTAAAAACTCAAACTGGACCAGATTTCCTAAAAAAGATGGAACTTCACCCGTTAAAACATTAGAGCCTAGATCTAAATAATTCAGGTGACTGAGACGTCCAAGAGAAGAAGGAATCGTACCATTTAATGAATTATAACCCAAGTCTAGATGGACAAGTCGGGTCAAGTTACCAAGCAAATGTGGGATGTGACCCATGAAGTTGGACCAGGAGAAGTTCAAATCTTTCAAGGAAGTAAGATTTTCAATTGCCGAAGGAATCTGACAATTGAAGTCATTGGAGGCAAGGTTAAGGCTTCTTAGGTGAAGAAGACGGAAGATACTGGTGCTGGAGTTGATTTTACCAGAGAGACAACTGCAACTGAGGTCGAGGCCGATCACGTGACCGCTTACCTTATCACACTCAACGCCAGCCCAAGAACAGCAGTTGCTTTGAGTTTCCCCTGTCGATGCGTTCCACGATTCAATCTTTGTTTGTTCACCGAAACTGGCAGTGTCACAGCAAAAAGGCTTTCTGGTGAAGAAGGTTGCGTTGAACTCCAGCAACGCGGATCTCTCGTCTTCATGGCAACGTGGTTGGTTTGAAGCAAGAGATTGGGAAGCAACGAGAGTAAGCAAGAGTATCGTATAGTTGAAGTGAAGTGACTCTTTTTCCATGGCCACCTTAGCAAATCTAGGGGTACTCTCAAACTCAATCTGCCGACTTTGTTGTAGATGAAGCCTGATGATGGAGATGTTATATAGCAAAGTTCTTCTCCAATGTCATTTTCATGCTTTAATCTAACGCGGTGAGTTGCCAATAATCAACAGATCCTATCACCGCGTAAATGTTAGAAGGCGTGGACAGAGATGTCTCTTGACTTAGAATTCTTGCACTCCAAAGAGCACGCTAGCTTAGAAAATTCATTTAGGCGCTTTAAAAATATTTGCCTGACGTTTTCTTCCCCAAATAAAAGCTGAAACAGAATTATGTAATACTAGATTTCACCCACTTAGTTTAGAATTTTGTGGAACTTAGTGCAACTGTTTTAGCAAAGGGTTGCGAAAGTTTTGAACTTAGGATTTTCTACTTTAATACCATCTAAAATTTAGTGAGACTACCCTCAATTGTTTTAAAAGATTTGGCTATTAGCCGAGGGCATGGTTTTAATAATTTGATATTCTAATGGTTAGAAAACAAGGTTAATGCTAAGAAAAAAACCCCTAACTTGTATACATGTGATAAATTTATCCCAAATTAATTTTTTGACCACCAAACACTCCAAATTGATACACTTGTAATAAATTTCTTTCATTACTTTCATTTTGAATTATATGACATGTGATAATTGATGGGTATATCAGTTTGGGATTTTACCCTCCGTTTGTAATAAGTATATTAGTTTGTAGTTTTTCGTATTAATTCAATTTAATGAAAACTAACAGAGATAAATGTATCAGTTTAGAGTTTATCACATGGATGTACCAGTTTGAGATTTTTCATGGTCAAAAAATTAATTTGAGATAAAGTTGTCATAGGAATATCAATTTAGAATTTTTCATGAAATGAACCCCAAAAAATAGGAAGTAAGATTAAATTAGACGTGTATATCAGTTGTGTAGTATTACGCGCGCGGCATGTGCGGTCAATTCGTCCGACCGGCACGGCTGGTCCGACCGCCCGATCGGTCTGACCGGTCCACCGACCCGCGCGCCCTTTGACCGTTGACCGTTGACTGACCATTGACCGACCGTTGACCGTTGATCGTTGATTGACAAGTGACCGTTAACCGTTGACCCGAGAAAAAAGAGAAGGAATTTGTTTCTTTTTTTCATTCATGCCTATATGGGTTATAAGTAATCCATTTTTAATTCTGCATTTGTTGCATGAATTTTGGAAAATTATGTATTTTCCCTTATATTTATTATGGATTATAAGTGATCCATTTTTTAGTTCTGCATTTGTTGCAGGAACTATGATGCGTTATGCAAGGATACCTGCAATCCCGAGAACGGACAAGGGATATACAAGACTTAAAAGGCTGATGTCAGAATTAGCTAATTATCGGTGGCATGATGGTGATTTAGTATCACATGTGGTCAAAGTCAATCAGATAATACAGGAAATCATATGGAATGGTTATCTTATGCCGGATTTTGAGAATGTGCTGGCTTTGATGAACACTCTTCCACCTAAATGGCAAGCAGTGTTGGATTGGCTATGGGAGATCAATGTGGTCCCGGGTTATAAGAGACTAGTGAAAGCTTTTGTAAGAGAGTACTGTAGGATTGAGTTGGCCAAAACTTCAACCCTTAGATTGAGCGCCACATGGCGCCGAGTGAATGTGCCTTGGAGGCGACATGAAAGCTCTCCAAAAGTTTTTCCATGATTGGCAAATGTGCCTTCAAATTTCTCAGATATTATGGCTGATAGATTAGAAGGGATATTCCCTATTTATTTCTTTGATTAATTATGTAATGTTCATTAGCCGATTGTTGTTGATGTAGCAACCGATATGTTAGTTGTATCATGTGAAAGCATAGTAATTTTATTGGATGTTAGATTTTATTTGCTTTCTGTTATTGCTGGTTGCTGTGCGTAATTAGCTGTGGGTAGTAATAGAAGTTTTTGTAACTTCATAGAATTTATTTGCATAAGACAATTATATTAATAATAATTTTTGAGTTAGGATTTTTGGAGGATGATTGGAAACATAGTGACCTTTTGATTTTGAAGCCTTACTTGAAATTATTCATTAATATGATGGGTCTATACAAATAGGGATGCATAAATGATAGGCATTAATTATTCGTGCATGTATGTCTGATGTGTTCAGAACTATGGTTCAGCAACTAAGAATGTAATTGCTGATATGAACAGCAACAATTGTGAAATATTGAATATGAAGATTCAATATGTGCTGAAAAAGCAAGAAGCACTAGAAGCTATTGACCATGTTATGGAAGATCTTGAGGATGCTGTGCGCCACCTTGAGCTAGTAGAGGACCGCTTGACGGCATGTGAGCCGAAAATAGATATTTGCAATGCTGGTTCTAGCTCATAAAGGGCTTTGAGCTCTAAGCGCAAATGTATTGATTCGTTCAATACGTGGGAATGCAAAGGATTAACTGTTATCGTGGATTGTAGTGAGCCCAACACCTCTTGTACATTTAAGAACTTTGCTTATGTGTCAAGTTCTGAAATATTAGCTGAATCCAATCCTATGTGGACTGTAGATTCATGAGCGATAGACCATGTAGCGAAGGATAGATGATCCTTCATGGAATTCCGATGAGTACTAACTGGAACTAAGTAGATCTATGTGGGATATGACTCCAGAGATGAAGTTAAAGGGATTGGCACCTGCCAATTAAACATGTGTGGTGGACGCACCTTGTTCCTACATGATGTTTCATATGCTCCAGACATTCGTCGAAATTTAATGTGTGTCTTAGTATTGGTTAAGCTTGGTTTTGGTATAAACTTCCATAATAAATGTGTAGATTTGTGTTTAGATACAAACTACTATGGTTGTGGTCACTTACTGAATGGTTTTATTGTACTAAATGTTGACTGTGATGATGTCAATATGTTATTCCCTTGTTTCACGTCTTCTACCTTATATAATAATGATGTGAATATGGTGGCATGCTAGACTTGGTCATATAGGCCAGCAACATATGAATAGACTAGCCAAAGAGGGCTTGTTGGGCAATATTGAAAAAGTCGATTTGTCCATAAGTGAGCATTGCCTAGTAGGGAAAATGACAATGAAACCATTTGGAAAAGGTAAAAGAGCTGAATTTCCTTTGCATTTAATCCATTTGGGTGTCTGTGGTTCAATGAATGTGTGTCATGCCCCGATCCTCAGGCACGCACACATCCGTCTAACTTGGTCGATTTTATAATGCGATATCCCAGGACAATGTATCGCCGACCCTTTTATTTTTAAGCACATGCGGAAGCAGTTAAAATCCCCAGACAATAAAACGATGGGATAGAAAAGCATGGCCATATTTTTCATATTGAAATTTATAACCAAACTTTTATACAAACCACAAATCACTTCATAACTATTCACATCAAAACGGAGGTCTCAAAAGAAGACCGAAACTTAGACAAACTGGGCCGTACTCAAGGCCTCTCTCAGGGATTGTCTTCTTCTTCCAAAATCTTTATCCTTAAGATTCACCTCCGCTCCTTCTCGAACCTCCTCCTCAGATCTTCAAAATGGTTTTCCCCAACTTGAGACAATATGCCCGATTAGCAAACTATTATACTAAAGGCTGCCTAAACACGCATAGGACAGAGGACTTACCTTGGCCTCGATCCCACCTGCAAGTCAGGTGATTACATGTCATATGAATCAATCCCCACTGTGGGATATTTAAAAGCTAGGCCACGTGCATTCTCCATGACCTTCCAAGTCTCCGAATTCACGTGTCTCGAACCTATGCATTCTCTCGGGCGACCTTTTCGCCAAAGTGATGCATCAAGTCACCGAGCCCACGTGCCCTTTTAGATGCCCGGGCCCACGTGCATTCTCTTAGGTGCATCTCACCAAAGCGATGCATCAATTCGCCGAGCCCACGTGCCCTTTTTACGATGCCTGCACTTAGTCACAGCTCCATCATAAACAATTCAATACGGGCGTCTTTTTCGCCAAGGTGATACACGATCACAGAGCCAACATAAACAATTCAATATGATCAACCACTAAACCCACGTGCATTTTCCAGGTGATATTCCAATTCACCGAGCCCACATGCTTCCTTTCAGGTGATAACCAATACCCAACGATTTCTCAATCAATTAATTAAACCAACTCAACAAAGCATTATAAATGCTAAATAACCCACTTGGCCAATTCAATCTCAATCAATTCCAATCAATTTAGGGTAAATCCTAAAATATCACAATTTATTTAATTCCATGCAACGTGGAGCTCAAATAAATAAACAGACTGCGCCACGGCGATCAGCGCGAGATTTCGGTCGTCGGCCATTAAAATCTTAATTTCCGAAAAATAATTAATTAATTAATTAATTTCGAAAATTAATTATTAATTACTAAAAATTCAATTTAGCTCAAATTACAGCCCGATTAAATAAACGGACTTCGTCACGGTCATCAGCATGATTTTCCGGTTCCAGGCCATCTCAGTTGAATTTTCGGAAAATAAATAATTATTTAATTTAATTCCGAAAATTAATATTAAAATGCCAAAAATCCCACTTAGGCCCGAATCGCCAAATTGAAGCCTGATTAGGGTTCGGAAAATTCCCGAGATACTTCCAATAAATAGTAGACCACGTCTACTTGCTAATTGCGCAATCAATTTATTTAAATCGCATCACAATTGGCTAATAATTGCTAATTTAATCTAATCTAACAACCTAAACATAATTAATTAAATCTAAACCAATCTTAAGCATAATTAGCCACTAATCCTGGATTAGTGAGATTACTCACCAAATCGCGCGCAAATCGGATCAATCCGACGGCGGCGACGCGAGGAACGATTGTTCCCAAAGCAACTCGCGGATCCGGGGCCGGGAAACGGCCCAAAAGCGGGCCCGAAGTGGCTGAAACCCACTTCGTGGGTCTTGCTGGTCGCGGCTGAACGGAGCAGCTCCGGCGGCTAGGGCGGCGGGGGAAGGCCGGCGGAGGGCGAGGGGGTCGCGGGGGTGGTCCGGCGGGGTTGGGCGGTGGCCGGAGGTTGCCGGAGATGGGCTGGTCGGTGCTGGAACAGAGGGGAAACAGGGCTGGGCCGAGCTGGATCGCGCGGCCTGGGCATGTGCGAACAGCGGCGGGCGCGAGGGCGCGGGCGGCGGTGCGGCGGTGCGGGACAAGCGGCGAGCGGCTGAGGGGCGAGCTGCAGCTTCTGGTTCGCTCGAGCGTGAAGAAAGAAGAAAGAAGGAGAAGCTGGTTCTATCGTGCAGGGAAGAAAGAAGAGAGAGGAGAGAGAAGAGAGAGAGAGAGAAAAGAGAGGGAGAGAGGATGAGGATTGACTAGTCAAAGGAAGAGAAAAAGAAAGTGGGCGGTGGGGATGGAATCGCACGAGGGGGAGGGAAAGAGGGGAGAGGAGAGAGAAAGAAAAGAGAGAAAAGAAAGAAAAGAAAAGAGAGGGAGAGAGGAAAAAGAGAAAAGAAAAGAGAAGGGAGAGAGAGAAAGAAAAGTAAATAACCCTACTTTTCTTATTTGATTTTTCTTTTCTCTTTCCCTTTCAAATTTCTTTTCGGACTTCAATTTTCTTCCGATAATTTCTTTATTGAAATTTCGAACTCGTCAATAAATTGACGAGCGATGAGACAGGGTCCTAAAATAAGAATTATGACGCGCTTAAAATTCAATTCCCGAAATCGAGTTCAATTTCGTGGTTAAAAATCGATCAGACGTGATTTTAGCTCAATCCAACCAATTAGGTAGCTTTTAGGGATTTTACGGCCGATACATTCCTTAACGGCTTCACCCAATAGGTTAGTTAACTCGTGAATGATCAGCTCGAGAGAAAAGGCCATAGGCACGCCGACGAAATGCCCATTTCACTTTATCGAAACGAGGTCGAATTTCAGGATGTCACAATGTGAGCGGAAAGCAATGGGCTATTTATTTCATCACTTTTTTTTTATAGATGATTATACTCGAGTCGGATATGTCTATTTGATTTCTCATAAATGGCATAAGTTGTTCTAGAAGGTTTATGAACCTGATAGAAAATCAATTAGACAAGAAAATAAAGGTATTTAGATCCGATCGAGGTTGAGAATATTTATCTGATAAGTTCAGAAAATTATGTGATGAAAAAGGAATAGAAAGATAGTTGTCTATTCCATATACTCCTCAACAAAATGGTGTTGCAGAGAGAATAAACAGAACCCTACTGTAATGGTTAGGTCCAAGATGGCGTATGCTAACTTACCTATCACTTTCTGGAGTGATGCGTTGTTAACTGCTGCCAATATACTTAACCGAATGCCTTCCAAATCAGTTATTTCCACTTCATATGAGTTATGGACAGTTAGAAAACCGGACTTAAGTTTTCTTAAGCCATGGGGTTGTGCTGCCTATATTCATGAGTCCTCTCACAAGTTTGGGAAATTGGGTTCCAAAGAAAATAAGAGTATTTTCATGAGATACTGCGAACACTCAAAAGGGTATGTGTTCATAGGTGAGCAGGAAAGTGGGAGTATAACTGAATTTGAATCACGGGATGTCACATCCTTAGTGGATGAATTTCCTAAGAGGGGCGAAATAAGGGAAAATAACTCTCTATTTGAAACCTTGGATCAAGATAATGATGTCAGTGGAGTTTGTCCAAGTGGGAGTAATATGAGATGTGATGAATTGTATTCAACTCATTCTCAATTGCAACCACCTGATGTAACGATATCATCATTACCTAATCCAAGTGGGAGCATGATGGGGAATGTTGTGCTAAGTGTACAATCTCCCATACGTTGAACAAGTCGTCAAAGTATTCCCCGTCGATGTTTTGACATTGAAAGAGAAACTTTTATGGTTGCTCCATAAGATGAAGATGAGCCAAGAAATATTAATGAGGCTCTGAATTGCCCTAATAAGGAAAAATGGATTTATGCAATGAAAGAGGAAATGGAGTCAATGAAATCAAACCAAGTCTAGGAACTGGTTGATCTTCCAAAAGGACACAAAACTATTCGGAACAAGTGGGTTTTCAAAATAAAGCGAAAGGCTGATGGCTCAATAGAAAGGCATAAGGCTCGCCTTGTGGCGAAGGGGTATAATCAACAGGAAGAAATTGATTATGAAGCTACGTTTTTCTCCTGTAGTAAGATTTACCTCGATTCGCATTATTCTGGCAATAATGGCTAATCTGGATCTTGAGTTACATCAGATGGATGTAAAGACTGCTTTCCTCAATGGAGAATTAGAGGAAGAAATATATATGGAACAACCTGCTGGTTTCATAGTAAAAGACCAAGAAGAAAAAGTATGTTGACTTTTGAGGTTGATATATGGTCTTAAGCAGTCATCAAGACAATGGTATATATGTTTTCATAATGCCATAATGGCATATGATTTTAAAATGATTGATGAGGATCATTGTGTATATATCAAAAGATCCAAGGATCAATTTGTGATCATATCATTATATGTTGATGATATACTGATTGCCGGAAGCAATATGGAGTTGGTTAATACTTTCAAGAGATGGTTATCTTCTAACTTTGAGATGAAGGATATGGGTGAGGCTACATACATTCTTGGAGTTAAGATTTCGAGAGATCGTTGTCTTTTTCGCAAGAAACCTATATAAATAAGGTTCTTGAACGATTTCGTATGCAAGACTGTAAACCCATAGGCACTCCTATTGCAAAAGGTGAATGATTGAGCCACGGCTCGTGTCCAAGGACTCCACAAGAGAAGGAACAAATGAAACATGTTCCTTATGCTAGTGCTGTTGGAAGCTTGATGTACATTATGATGTGTACAAGACCTGACATATGTTTAGCAGTTGGAATGGTGAGCAGATACCAATCCAATCCAGGTCAAGCACATTAGAAAGCCGTTAAGAGAATACTAAGGTATCTAAAGGGGACTGCTGATTATACGTTGATTTATTAAGGAAATGATCTGCAACTCAAAGGCTATTGTGATATTGATTGGGGAGGAGATTTAGATGAAAGAAAATCTACCTCTGGGTTTGTTTTCTTACCGAATAATGGCACCATATGTTGGAGCAGTAAGAAACAAAAGTGTATAGCCTTGTCCACGATAGAAGTTGAGTTCGTGGTATTATCAACAGCAGTATAAGAAGATGTTTGGCTTAAGAGATTTTTGGATCATTTAGGTGTTATTGGAAGTGCTGCAGATTCATTGTTGGTTAACTGTGATAGCCAAGCAGCAAAAGCGTACACCAAAGATCCAAAATATCATGACAAGACCGAACACATAGATATCAAGTATAATTTTGTAAAGGATATGGTTGCACGAAACGATGTGAACTTAAAGTACATACTACGCATAGAATGGTAGCAGATCCTATGACAAAGCCAATACCTAGAGATGTGTTTTGTGGCCATATGAAATCTCTAGGATTGTGTAGAGACTGATGTACTTAATATTGTAATTTCCCTAAATGTTCACAATTTGATGAATTTGTGTTTTCATCATTAATGCCTATGAATCTTTGTTTGATCTTTATGCATCTTAATGCTTAGTGCATTACTTTAAGTTGAGAATTATCCTATCTTGAAACACTTGAATGCAGTGGAAATACGCGTGTGCAGTCTCTGTGTCACACGGTGCTTTTTCTCACAAATCACACACCTGTTCAGTGAGAGACCAGATAGTTCCCCATTCACATCTTTTTCTTCGTATGAAATGGTTCTCAAATCGCGAGTTCCATTGTAATTGTTCACTGAGATGGTCTGATTACCGTTTCTTATCAAACATCACGCACAAAATGGGATACCGGTCCGGAATCATGAATTGTCAGCTCTCGTGGCTGAATTGTACATATAACAACTTTCCTATAGCTCTTAGCAATGGCAGTTGGCGTGCAAATGGGCAGTGATTGTAATAGAGGCGTTGACTGAGTCAATTGGGCAGACAAATAAAAGTTGACTGGTCAACAAAAGGCAAGAAAGAGTGGACGAACAACAAAAGAGAAAAGGAGAAAAAGAAAAAAAAAAAAGGAAAGAAGAAGAAGGGAAAAAGTACCCAAAAAATTATAAACCGATTACATTTGTACTAATTTAGTTCTAAATTTTTTAATTAAATCAATTTAATTATTAACATTTTTATATTAGTATCAATTCAGTCCATCCAACCAATTTAATCCAAAAATAGCCGACATGGATACTGGCCTTCTTATGTAATATGGCCGCACTGATTCGGATATTTCTAAATGATTTTTTAATATATATTTTTTAAAATTTTCCTATTCTTTTTCCTTTAGATTGTGGCAGATATCAGCCATGGCCAGCAACTAGCCACAGTTGAGGGTCACCCTCATTGGATTTGGTTAGGGTCATTCTGTCGAGGGCATGACCCTTGCGGCCTAAGTGAAGGGGGCCCTCACCAGATCTACCAGGGGCTCGACACTCACCACCTAGGCAAGGGCGACCCTCACCAAATCCAACAAGGGCTCGAGCCTCACGACTTGGGCAAGGGCCCTCGTCGGCTCTTGTGAGGTCACCCTCATGACCTCTAGCAAGGGCTTCACCCTCATTGACTTTGTCGATTTTGGCAAGGGCCACCATCACCTAGGCAACGAGGGTCGAGCCCTTGCCAAATCCAATGAGGGCCCCCCCTCACCCAGGCCGCAAGGGTCATGCCCTCACCAAATCCGACGAGGGTGCCCCTTGCCTGTGGTCGGCAAGGGCTGTGACGCCCTCGCTGGCCCTTGCCCGTGGCTAGTTGCTTGGCTATGGCCAGTATCGACCATAGTCCAAAGGAAAAAGAATAGGAAAAATAAGAAAAAAATTAAAAAATTATTTAAAAAGTTATTTGAAATGTTAACGTCATTATTGATCATGTCACGTAGGATGGCCGGTGTCCATGTCAACGATTTTCGGCCTAAGTTGATCAGATGGACTGAATTGATATGAATGTAAAAAAGTTTAGGACTGAATTGATATCAATGTAAAAATGTATAAGACTGAATTGATATCAATACAATATGTTTAGGATTTTTTCTGTACTTTTCCCTAAGAAGGGAAAATAAACGCAAAGTCCTGGTTCATGGCATACCGTGTGAGGTGTTCTTGGATCATTGGTACATAATCACAGCTTCTGCTGTTACCAAAGGACATTGTATTACTGATTGCCACGGTAATTTCTAGGGCTACCAAATCATAGTTCTTTCTTGCTGCATATGGAGCATCGATGGAGAACTTGTCGTGGGAAAAAAATTCTCGCTTGCCAAGAAATCTGGTTAACAAAACATATTAATTTGTTGGATCTTCAAAAAGGATGAACAAGGTTGGTTTTATTTCAAAAAAAAACATCTGGGGTGAATTTAGGCATGGTTAATTTAAGGTTAAATTCAAGATGTTGTGTTTGGCACTTATTGATTTTCAATGTTCTAACAAGTAGGGGTGTGCAACCGGACTGGGTATATCCGGTTCTCTTACCGGCCCACCCGGAAAATAAGGTCGAGAACCGGTTCTTGTTGAAACCGGTCCGGAACCTGTTCCCAAAATTCGAAACCGGTTTAAACCGGTCCGAGAACAGGTTCTGAGTGATTACCCACCCAAAACCGATTCCTGGACCTGTTTTGGAACCGGTTCCTAGACCGGTTTTGTAAGTAGAGGTTCAAAACCATTTTTTTCCCCTGATTTCTATTCTTACTCCCCCAATCACACGACATTTTTCCTCTTGGCTCTTTCAAACACGCATGGCACTCCTCCTTTGTCATTTCTCTTCCTCACTTGCCTCCCTCCCTCACCAACTCCCTCTTGCACCGTCCGATGGACGGATGGTGTTCATCGCCGCCAAATTCTTGTGTATCACATGGATTGGCTCGCCTAATTTCTCTTTTGTAGAAGAAGTTATGCTTGCATAAATGAATAGCTTCATATAGTAGTTGTGGGAATAAAACTAATATTAGGCCCATGTTTGTTGCTAATTATTTACCTTATGATTTTATTTAAGATAATTAGCCTTGTGGATCCTTAATTTTTCATTCAGTCAAAAAGTTCATATATTTATTTATTACAAGTGCTTAATGTTTCAATACAAATTAGGAGGATTACGTTATTTTCTCACGTATTAATATAAAATTCGAAGTCGTATAAGATATTAGGAGATTGCAAAACAGGTTCCAGTGGAAACAGGGTTGACCTTGGAGCCGGATCGGAAAAACATGGTGAGTCGAGTACAGGGTCCAATACAAACAAGGTCGGGTATAGGGTCCAGAAAAGAGGAATCGGTTATAACAAGGTTGGGTACAGGGTCTAGGTCTAAACCCTACCCACCCTAGACCCGATCACCCCTACTAACAAGATGTCCACCCAACATTTTCGTCCTCTACAAGAAACTCATGGCTACTGGGTAGGTTCTCTCCTTCGATCTTTTCTGTCTTTTTCCTTCTTCAGATCCCACAGCAGTTTCCTGGGAAATACACAAAGTCTTCATCTTCATGCCAACCACAGTAATGAGCATGATTTTTTCGTACTCGTAAATCGGCTATATGTGGGGATCGATAAGTGGGGAGAAGTATACCCCAAGTACCAAAACATAACACGGATGGACACTTAAGTGCCAAAAATTAGGAAAGTGACACTTAAGTGCCAAAATCGGAGCAAAATGGATCACTTAAGTGCCACTTTGGCCAAAATCCGGCCAAAATGCCGATATTGCGATTTTTCGGCAAAATAAGTGCAAAACGACACCATTTTGCACACTAACGTGGCTAGACAATACAAAAACGATGACGTTTTGGTGCTAACATAGTAAAAAAATTAATATAAAAATTAATTAAATTAAATTTAAAACTAAATTTATTAAAAACATTTAAAATAAATTAAAAATTAAAAATTATATATATATATATATATATATAATTTAAAGAGAGAGAGAGAGAGAGAGAGAGAGAGAGAGAGAGAGAGAGAGAGGCAGTTGAAGGCTGAGCCCTTGCCACCGCTGCCTCCCCACTCCAGAGGGCGGCAGCCCTTGGCCGGTCGGGTGAGGGCCACCAACCCCTACCGGAGCTAGGCGAGGGCTCGCAGGCCCTTGCTACCAATCAATCAAGGTCGCCAACCCCTAGCCAGGGCCCAGTAATCCCAGTCGACCCTCCTCCCTCCGCCGCCAACCCATCTAGCGGCGTTTTTTTTTTTAAATATTTTTATTTTTATTTTTAAAATTTTTAAATAAATTTAGTTTTAAATTAAATTTAGTTAATTTTTATATTAATTTTTTTACCAAGTCAACACCAAAACAACATCATTTTTGTATTGTCTAACCACATCAGCGTGAAAACGATGCTGTTTGCACTTGCTTCGTCGAAAAATTGCCACATCGGCATTTTAGCCGAATTGACACTTAAGCAATCCATTTTGCTCCAATTTTGGCACTTAAATGTCCCTCAATGCCAAGTTTTGGCACTCTAGGTATCCGTACCTCGAGAAAAGTGCTAGTCCAAACTTGAATTGACGTTATTGACACTTTGCATAGTCTTCGATGACCGTGGCTTAAACATCTTGATTTATTTCCTGTGATCCCAGAAAAAGTTCACAAGTCACAATATTGATATTTTTTGTTAGGATGAGGATTGAGGGAGTGGACTCTACGTTGAGTTAGATTGGTCTCGTGGATAAGCTTTAGTGGGATCTAGTTGATCTAAGGATTGAGACTCATTAATTCACATTCATTTGGTGAATCCAAGTATGGCTTTAGCACGTTGGTACCATGCTCTTGCACTTTGTAGACTTGCGGGGAAGAAAGGATGGCCATATTAGCACTAAGAGTATCTTATTATATCAGTAATGCCCCTGTGGCAAAATCTCCTTTCACGAGGACATGGAGTGCATAATGATCGTTGACACTACTCTCAATGCCTTGGGATGAAACGTTATAGGATGGCAATTAAGTTCAATTCATTCTTTTTCCAAGCAATAGCTCCAAATACCACATTCATGTCAAACTCATCTAGCTTCCAATCAAAGTGGCAGAGCAAGTGGAAGTTCAATATTGGCAAGACCAAATAATACGCTGGGACACATCCTTCCACCTGCTCCAAATGGAATATGTTCAAAGTTAGTCCCTTTGTTGGTAATTTAAGAGTGTTCAATTCTCTCTACTATAAAGCATTCAGATATAGCGCGTTAATACAAGGATGAAAGAGACAAAGAGAAGGAAAGACAAACAAAGGTTTTACGTGTTTCAGTCGATCGAGAAAAAATTCTTGGAAGCCTACATCCACAGTAGAAATCCCCATATGTCTTAGCTTCTTGGGAGAGATTCATTCTCCTTAAATAAAGAAGAGTGCATCATAATTGCTAAACATAGCTTATGATTTTTTTGGTAAATATAACTATTACACGTTGAATCTTGATTCTTAATCTTAACATGGCTTGGCAAGTTTATCTCGCTAACAAATTAGGATCTCTTTTGAGTGTCCCCGCATCAATGATGACTATAGTTTTTGGCCATATCGCATATCTGTCTCTTAACTCACTCGTGATGCAGGGAATCGGAGGATGCAAGCGTAGAGTTTCTTTAAAGACTAGTCTAAAGTAGTGGAGTTGCTGGATGTCTTGCCCGTGAATCCTGTAATTTCCTCCAAGAACTTGCCGAAATTCATATTGAGCTCTCCCCGTTAGGGTTCCTCACGATTCAAGGGTCATGGCTGATGTAATATGATGACTTTGACTCGGTCAAAAAGCATGGGCACAAAAAGAAGACCGCGAGAGATAAAAGAAATAGAGAGGAAATTGCAGATTCGTCTTCGACCAAAAAAAGAGTGCAGCTTCGTCCATTGAACATAGAAAAGAAAAGAAAACCGACCCAAAAGAAAAAGCAATGAAAAGAAAGAAAGGAGAGAAAGAAATGAAGAATGGTTTTTCGCGTATAGTCCATGGCGATCTCATTAAGCTGCGTTTCGTAACGCCCACAAGATTCAAGTCTTTTATTCGTTAATTAGTTTAACCATTGACGTTAGGTCATAAATTCTAAGTTATGTGATATTTGAACTATGAGTTTGATTTAGAAGTTACTAAACTGTGAAATTACATAAAAATGATAAATTCGGACATGGAAATAATTTCAGTCTGGACATGTAATGGAGGCTCTTATCATTTGGAGTGATGTTTTAGTCAGAAATTTTAAATTTTTGCGCAGCGTTGTGGCCAGTTTCGAATATCTGCTTTGAGCAACTGTTTTTTTTTTTTTCACAAATAATGAAATTATATTGACTTATATTATGTGGATGATTTGAAATTATTAAAATTCTATTGGGTGGCAACTTCAAGGTCACGTGTTCACACTTGGATTTGCCGACAGTAAACCCACCGTATCTATTGCGAAACTGTTGCTTGATAGATAAATCAACACGAGATATTCTCAGATCCTTGAATACTTCAGTGGCAGGAGCTTTTGTTTGTCATTATCACAGAGTAGTCGAAGGGCGTGTACCGTGGGCAGAACCTGTGACCGAGGTTCTTGATTGGTTTATGATTTACAGACCGGTGTAGCCCATAGAGGGAGTAGTCGAAGGGCGTGTATCGTGGGCAGAACCTGTGACAGAGGTTCTTGATTGGTTTATGATTTACAGACCGGTGTAGCCCATATAGGCTGCGTTTGGGAGCAAATTTCCCAAGTATCTTTGGGTGTCCAAAGCCCATTTGAGCAAATATTGGGTGTTTAGAAACATTTTTGAAACTCACCTTGAAGGAATGTTGGCCTTCCAAAGGCTGAAAACCCAAGGTAGGTTCTAGGCTGCTTTGGCTTTCAGCATTTTCAGAATGGCCGGTGTACTGTTCATCTTCTTCTTCGTCAGATTCTTTGATGTCGGCCGGTGAGGTTGCAATGGGTCGGCGACGGGTGAAGAGAGGCCGGCGTGGTTGCGGCACCCCTGTGACCGTCGCCGACCAGTTGTGCAACCCAAATCTAGGTGGCGTGACCTCGCCATGACCCAGATCTGGGTCGCAAAGATCGCTTGGGTCGCAAAGGTCATGGAGGTTGCCTGGGTCGCAGTGAGGTCACGGAGGTCGTTGGAGGTTGCTGCGATCCACGACCTCGCCTGGGTCACAACGAGGTCGATCGACGCAACCTCCGATGACCCATGCCGTGACCACCATGAAGGGCCACTTGAGGTCGCGCAACCAGGCGACCCTCGCTAGTGGTCGCTTGGGGGTCGCCCAACCTCAGGTGGCCCTCGGCGGTGGTGTCCGGTGGCCGCCTGAGGTCTTGCAACTTGAGACGTTGCAGCGGCCGCCTACCCAACAACTATTTTTTTTTCCTTTCTTTTTATCATAAAAGTCCTTTGTAAATGTTAATTTCTCCAAATACTATTTTGCCCAAGGATATTTCACAATACACTTTTAGATTACAATTTACCAAACACAATTTGTATTTTGAAAAACTCATTTAACTTGGGGTCCGTTCATTTCGTGGAAAATTGGCCATTTTCAGAAAATATTTTCCCAAAATATTTTTTGGTATTCAGTTAAAACCTGAAAATATTTTCTAAAACTTCACTACTTAGGCATGCATCACTTATCGACCTATAAATCCATCAAATATGAAATTGCATTTAAATCCAAACAAACTTGCTTCATATCTTTATTCCCTCATTGTCACAAAATGCTCATCTACTCTAAAAAATGATCGTATGGATTTTAAAAAGAAGCAAAGGAGAAAAGAAGCAAAGCATGTAAAGCCCTTTACTTGAGCAATGTACAACTGGGTAGAGTAAATAAAGAAAATGATAAGCAAGAATGCAGAGCGCGAGCTTGAGATCAACGAGCTCGAGGTTCGCCTGGCAACGGCCGACAACTAGCCAAGAAAGAAGAAGATAGGAAACAAAGAAAAGAAAAAAAAAAGAAATAGAAAAGAAAAAGGAAATTAAAAATAATTCGAATTAAAAAAAGAAAAAGAAAATTAAAAAATAATTTGAATAAAAAAAGAAAAGAAGAAGAAGAAATGGGAGGAGGAAGTGAGGATTTGTAAAGCTATGAGATAAGAGAGATCAAGAGAGGAAAATGTTTTCTAATTTTCAAAAGTGAAAAACATTTTCCCCTAATTTAGAAGACTTTTTTCCTTTCATAGAAAACATTTTCCCAAATAATTCATTTTCCGTGAAACAAACGCCGGAAAATCCGGAAAACGTTTTCCCGAAAATTATTTTCTGCAAAACGAACAAGGCCTTAAAGCCATTTGCATTTTCTCAATGGTTTTCCCCAAAACTCTAACCAAACGCAGTCCGCTTGATCTTCCACTGCAACTTTTACGGCACTCCAACGCTCAAAGTACTTAGATGGCAAGCTACCGACAATTGTTATAGGTTAGATCAATGATATCAAGCCTCGGAAAACTATAGGTACTTTGAAGTTCCCGAATCACCCTGTGGAATTTGTTTGCTTACCAGATCAACACGACAAGTGAGCCCAACCAAGATAGAAAAATATCATTGATTTGGTCATTTAGGAACTCCTACTCTTCACGGCCTGCGAGTGCCTAGGTAATGGCCCTTGGAATTGATTACTACCGAAATCAATCATAATCAATTGCCCACTCGCTTTCTTGACTTGAGAAATTCACCCTTGAAAGTTGCTGCTTGATAGGCTAATCACTTCCAGAGTGTCACTCAAATTGCTCAGAGATTGGTGGAAGTACACCGGTCAAGGCGTTTGTAAGACAAATTCATGTAGTTTCCAATCAAAGTGGGATGAAACGTCATAGGATGCAATTAAGTTCATGTCATTCTTTTTCATTCTTTTTCCGAGCTGTAGCTCCACATATCATGGTCATGTCAAACTCTCATGTCTTCCAATCAAAGTGGTAGAGCAATTGAGCAAGTGGAAGTACAATATAGGCAAGACCAAATGGTATGCTGGGGCACATCCTTCAACCTGCTCCATATAGAATGTATCCAAAGTTAGTCCTTTTGTATGTAATTGAACAATTTTCAAATCTCTCTGATATAATGCATTCGGCATCATTCCCTTAATCAGGATTTCCTCCGAGTGCCCCCGCATTGATGATGACTATAGTTTATAGCCGTATCTCGTATACGGAGACTGCACATTTGTCCTTTAACTCTCTCGTGATGAGGCCAATAGGAGGATGCAAGCGTGGAGTTTCTTTGATGACTAGTCTCATGTAGTATGGTTGCTGGATGTCTTGCTCGTCTCCTCTCTTTTCCTTAAAGAACTTGGCGAATTTCAGATTCGGCTCTCTCCATTACTCTTGGGTTCTTCACCATTTTGGCCATCGCCTATTCAAGGGTCATGGCTGATGTAATATGAGGACTTTGACTTGGTCTAAAAGTGTGGGAAAAAAAAAAAAAAAAAAGAAAAAGAAGACGTTGATGGATAAAAGAAAGGAAGAGGAAAGTGCAGCGTCGTCCAGTGAATAGAGAAAAGAAACAAAGGAGAGGGAGAAAGAAGAAAAGAAAGGTTTTTTGCGTACCCTCCACGAAGACCTCATCAAGTCAAACTAACTTTGTTTTGCAACAACCGAAAAATATAAATCATAAATTCAAAGTCATGTGATCTTTGAATCGAGAAATTCGATTTCATGTATAGACTAGGATTTGATGGAAAACTCTTTTAGTATTGGAATTTATTGAAAGCTCTTATCATTTGGAGTAACTGTTTAGTCATAGTGAAATTATCAAGTAGGTTTTTCAAAAAAGATAAACATGATTGGTTTTCTAAGTTATTTCCAAAAACATTTGGGTGAGTTTTGACATGGTCTATTTAAGGTTACGCTCAATATATCGTGTTTAGCACTTCTTGATTTTCAATTTGTTCTAACAAATTGTCCATCCAACGTATTCGTCCTCTAAGAGAGACTTGCGGCTCCCGGGTAGGTTCTCTCCTTTGATCTTTTCTGTCTTTTTTCTTCTTCATGGTCCCACTGGGAAATACAGAAGTCTTCGTCTTCATGCCAGCCAAAGTCATGAGCACGATTTTCTCGCATCCGGAGACCAGCTCTGAGTGGGGACGAGAAAAGTGCTAGGCCAGACTAGACTGATGTTCTTAACACTCTGCAAAGTTTTCAATGACTTTGACATAAATGATGAAAAAATTATCCAAAAAATTTTAAATTTATTACACTTTTACCAATTCAGTCATAAATTTTTTTAATTTTATCAATTGAGTCATAAACTTTATCATGTTGTACCAATTGAGTCCATCCGACCGATTTTGACCGGCGTCTTAAGTGGCACAGCCGATGTGCAATAGCTGGCAACTGATGTCTTAAGTTGCATTGCTAATGCTAACATACATAATTTTTAATAATATTTCTCTCTCTTCTTTTTCTATTTTTTTTCTTTTTCTCCCTTCTTCTTTCTCCAATCAGTCGTCGAGCTTGGGCAATGGTTGGCAACCGGCCAAAGGAAACAACGGGCGAGGGTTGCGATGCCCAATGAGGGTCCCATCGCTAAATCTAGCAAAGGGGGATGAGGCCCCATGCCATCGCCAGTGGCCGATGCTTCTTCTTGCTGTCCATTTTCAAACTTCTCCATTGCAATTCTCTAATGGCGAAGGGGAAAAAATAAAGGTAGAACTAAAGGGCAACGCAAAAAGTGCCAACACAATGACGACGAAGCAGAGAAGATAGAAGAGGAAGCCGAAGACAAAGACAAAATTGGTAACACCTTCAAACTTTTTTTTTTGAACGGAAACCCATATTGTATTAATACGAGTAACCCATACAACCAGCTGCTATAGCATCCACGCATAACAAGTTCAAGAGAGGAGGGGGTGTAAGAAGGGCCCAATTACAAGTCAAACGAGTTCTATTATGGGCCTTACAGGCCCAGTCGGCTGCCGTGTTTGCCTCCCTTCGACAGAACCCTAGCGATAGATTGGAGAATAGGGTTAACAGGAAGGCTGCCTCTGAGAAGAGAGCGTGATCCGTCCATGGCGGCGGTGTCCGGCGATTCAACGTTTCCACCAGGGTGAGATTATCAGATTCCACGAGGAGCTTTGCGTTTTGGAGCCCCTGTTGAAGAAGATGTTGGAGCGAGAAGGACAGGGCTTGGATCTCAACCTGCATAGCAGAGAACGCAGCAACACCTGTGGAGAAACCATCTGTAAGTCAGCCCTGGTGATCCCTACAAATGCAAGCTATATTGCCGTGATTGCTTCCCTGTTGATACGATCCGTCTATATTAACCTTCAGAACCCCGGGATCTGGGGGATGCTAGAGATGAGCCTTATTTTTGACCGAAAGCTCTTGTTGTGTGCAGGAGACCAAAGACAACCTGTGACATCCTAAAATTTGACCCCATTTCGATAAAGTGAAATGTGCATATCGTCGGCGCGCCTATGGTCCTTTTTCTCTGAGCTGATCACTTACGAGTTAGCTAACCTATTTGGTGAAGCCGTTAAGGGATATAACCGCGGTAAAATCCCTAAAAGCTACCTAATTGGTTAGATTGGACTAAAATCGTGTCCGGTCGATTTTAATCATGAAATTTAATTCGGTTTTGGGAATCAAATATTTGGGCGTGTCACAATTCATTTTTAAGATCCAGTCTCATCGTCCGTCAAATTTCGATAAAGAAATTATCAGAGGAAAAATCGAAGGCTGAAAGAAAATAGAAAGGGAAATGGAAATAGAAAAGAAAAATGAGAATAGTATTATTCTTTTCTTTTCTTTTTTCTCTCTCTCCCTTCTCTTTTACTTTCTCTCTCTCTCTCTCTCTCTCTCTCTCCTCTCCCCTTCCCCTCTTCGTGCGAGCACCCATCGAATTCCCCCTTACCAATTTGAAATTTGCTTCTCTCTCTCTTTTTTTCCTTTGACTAGTCAATCTCTCTTATCCCTTCTTCTCTCTCTTATCTCTTCTTCTCTCTCCTCTCTCTTCTCCCCCTCGTGACCGAACTCCTTTCTTCCCTTCTTCTTTGTGGAAACCAGCGAACCGGAAGCTGAAGAAGATCGGAAGCAGCAGCTCGCCGAGGACCGCTCGCCACCCGCGCCCGGGCATCACCCCTCTGCCTCTCCGTCGTTCGTCTCCGCCTCTCCCTCACCCTCCTCAGCCACTGTCGACACCCTCTCTCTCTCCTCTCGGTTCGAACGAACTAGCAAGGCGAAGCGGAAGCAGGCCGCGGACGTCGCTGAAGAGCTCGCCGGACCGCCGTCTACTCCTCCGCCCGCGCCGCTGTCCCACCGTTCACCGTGCGCCGCCCCACCGAACCGTCCCTCTCGTCCCTTTTCGCCGCCATCGTCCAAAGATCCGAGGCGCCTATACCCATCCCCTGTTTGGCCACCACCGGCGGTTGCTCGACCACCTTCGGTCGCCGTTCAACCTCGCCGGACTTCCCCGGCGTCCCCCTCGTCCTCCGCCGGCCTCCCCTCTCCGTTTTGGCCGCCGGAGCAGCCTCGACCAGCAACCCACGAAATGGGTTTCCAGCTGGTTCGGGCCCGCTTTTGGACCGTTTCCGGGCCCCGAACCCGAGCCGTGCTTTGGAAAGAATCGTTCCTCACGTCGCCGCCGTCGGATTGATCCGATTTGCACGCGATTTGGTAAGTAATCTCACTAATCCAAGATTAGTTGGCTAATTATGCTTAAGGTTGGTTTAGTTTTAATTAATTATGTTTAGGTTGTTAATTAGAATAAATTAGCAATTATTAGTCAATTGTGATGCGATTTAGATAAATTGATTGCGCAATTAACAAGTAGACGTTGTCTACTAATTATTGGAAGGGGAATTTTCCGACCCCTAATTGGGCTTCAACTTGGCGATTCGGGCCTAAGTGGGATTCTTGGCATTTAAATATTAATTTTCGGAATTAAATTAAATAATTATTTATTTTCCGAAAATTCAAGGGAGATGGTCCGAACTGGAAAATTATGCTGATGACCGTGGTGAAGTCTGTTTATTTAATCGAGCTTTAATTTGAGCTAAATTGAATTTTAATGTTAATTGTTTAATTTTCGAAATTTATTATTTAATTATTTATTTTTCGGAAATTAAGGTTGAGATGGCCAGTGATCGGAATATTATGATGATGATCGTGGTGCAGCCTGTTTATTTAAATTGGCTTTATTTCGAGCTAAACGGAATTTTTAATATTTATTAATTAATTTTCGAAATTAATTATTTATTTATTTATTTTTCGGAAATTAAGAATTTGATGGCCGATGACTGAACTTTCGTGCTGATCGTCGTGGCGCAGTCCGTTTATTTAATAGAGTTTTATTTTGTGTTGAAATAAATTAATTATGATTATAAGATTATTTTCCTAGATTAATTAATTTGGATAATTAATTGGAAGATAACCGGGCGTCGGTTGATAGCACCAAAAGTGTTTTGGTGGATGCAATTCATGGTGGGATTTGTGGAATCGAAATCATTATAATTTGGCTAAGGCCAATCGTGTAGCTACGCACGGTATTTTATCAATGATGATCAAAGATGAGGAGAAATGTTGTGTGATGTGGCTCGGCGATTATTACACCGCTTTGGCATGTAGGATGCCTTAGAGAATGCACATAAATTGTTGAATAATTGATCATGCATGTGGCGATAGTTGATCATGCATGTGTGGCGATAGTTGATCATGCCTGTGTGGCATAAATTGTGACTGCATGGCCGTATTTCTGTGTATCGAGTATCGGTTGCCAGTGATAAAGGTATTGTGGTAGACTACCGATCACACTGGAAACTGTGGAAATGAAAGTGAGTATGTAAGATGTATGCTAACCTGATGACTTGGCATGTCATTTAGAAATTTGGTCATGTGTATCGTGGTTCGATGATCGGTCCCATCACCTCAGAGAATGCACGTGACTCGGTGATTGGTTTTATCAGTTGAGACTGGATAGCAATGACTAGAATGACCTAAAGATGGTCCGGCTGACATGTAATCGACTAGGTCGATTGATCATTGTTTTGATTTGATGTTGTGAATTGATTGACTGAATGGAAATGACCGTGAGTGGTCTTGTTGGCTTGTAATCGACTAGGTCGATTTGATCGATGCTTCGATCGGTGATATGATTGCTTGAGTGCCTATTGTGAATTGTACCGACTTGCGGGTGGGATCGATGCTAAGGTACGTCTTCGACCTATGCGTGTTTAGGCAGCCTTTAGTATAATAGCTTACTAATTGGGCTTAGTGGGGTAGAACTCGCTGAGACGTAATCTTATCCTAGTTTGGGGAAAACATTTCAGGATCCCGACGAGGAGCTGAGGAGGAGGAATTTGTAAAGGAGAACTCTGGGGTGAAATTGAGGAAGAGAATGATCTAAGTGAAGAGGAATCAGAAAAGGATCAGGATGATCCCGAGCATGACTTAGACGAGGATTGAAATCCCATCTCTTTGTGAACCCTTTTTGTATATGTGTAGATAGAGTGAGACTCTGAAGTTGCAAATAGTTTGTGAAGTGCTCTGTCTAATGCCATGTATAAAGGTTTGGTTGGAAATTTCAATATGAAAAATATAGCATGCTTTTCTATCCCATTGTTTTATTGTCTGGGGATTTTAACTGCTTCCGCATGTGCTTAATAAAAGAAAGGGTCGGCGATACTTTGTCCTGGGATATCGCATTATAAAATCGATCAAGGGAGAAGGATGTGTGCGTGCTCGAGGATTGGGGCGTGACACAACCGATCTACTTGGGTGTGAGTCAGTGCCGCTTCTGCAACCTGGATTAGATCGGGAAAAGTTCCTTTGAAAAGGAAGCCATTCTAGGCTCGCCAAATCTGCCACAGAACGTTTGAGATAAGTGCCAGTCGAGGTAATCGGTTTCCATCTCCTACCGTGGACACAATCCATGAGTCCAGACGCTAAATATTGTTGGGGATGATTGAGATCCCGATCTGGGAGTGTGTCCACACCCGATTAGTCCACGAACAGAGTAAGAATAGATGTTCTAAAGTTTCTGGAACCTGTTTTTTACATAGTGAGCAGCAAGGGCTTTCTATAATATGTCTTCGATGCAGGTTGTCTCTCGTCGCTAAGGAGTTGCTGCAAATGGACCAGAGAAATATACGGATCTTGGGAGCTAGAGGCATCTTCCAGAGGTTGCGCCAAAGCCAGGTAGGAATTTGGTACGATGTAGAAGCACCAGAAGTTGGAATACCTGATTTTGTCTGAGTGATTGCATGATATGCTGATTTGACCGTAAATGTGCCTTGTTTAGTAGTTGTCCATATGAGTGCATCTGTAGTGAAGTTAGGTCTGATCTGGATGTCTGTGATCTGTTGAATGATGGGCAAGTCGAAAAATTTGTGCAATAAATCTATCTTCCATGAGCTGGTAGACTGATCAATAAGATCAGCTACTAAAAGAGGTTCTTCTAGGGCTTTTGGTCCACCTAGAATGCCCATAGGTAGCCATATGTCTTCTCTAATGTTGATGCATTTTCCATCCCCTACTGACCAACTAACATTGGGTAAAATAGCTTCCCTCCCACTCAAGAGACTCTGCCAGCCCCATGATGGGCGAGAGCCCTTGACAGCTTTAAAAAAAAGTGGAGGAATAAAAATATAAACCTCTAAAAAACTTGCCCCATAAAGATAAAGGTTGATGAATAAGACGCCATGCTTGCTTGCCAAGCATAGCTTGATTAAAACTAATCAAATCTTTGAAGCCCAAACCCCCTACTTCCTTTTAGTTATGTAGTACTCTCCAACTCTGCCAATGAATTCCAGACTTGCTTGTATCATTACTCCACCAAAATTTAGCCATTCGCTTTTCAATAAATTTGCATAATGAAATAGGAATCTTAAAAACAGACATGGCGTATTGTGGAATAGATTGAATCACAGTCTTAAGCAGAACTTCCTTCCCTCCCTTAGATATTAGTTTCTCCTTCCACCCTTCTAATTTCGATTAAACTCTACTCAACAGCCAAGAAAACATATCCCTTTTAGATCTTCCCCAATTAGTAGGTATCCCTAAATACTTACCACATCTCTGTAAAACAGGTACCCTTAATTCACAAGCCAAATTTTCCTGGAGAGACATAGGACAAGATGGACTGAAGAAAATTCCAGATTTGTTTCGATTGATAGTTTGTTCAATAGCCAGACAATACTAGTTTAAAATATTAGATAGATTCTGACACTCCAGCAAGGTACCATCAAGAAAGAACACAGCATCATCAGCAAAAAATAAATGTGATAAAGTAGGACACCAGTGATTCAACTTAATGCCTTTGAGTAAGCCCATATCCATAGCATTCCTGATTAGGAAGGATAAGAGATTGGCTATGAGAATAAACAAGTAAGGGGATAAAGGATCACCCTGCCAAAGCCCTTGGGTGGGATGAAAACTCTGTAAATACTCACCATTCATTTTGACAGACAAAGATGTTGTTGAGATGCACTGCATAATTAGGTGGACCCAATGAGAATGAAAGCCTAATCGAAGTAAATAATCTTGAAGAAAATCCCATTCGACACGGTCATATGCTTTCTGCATATCTAACTTAAGAACCGCTTGAAAATGACGCTTCCTTTTTCTGGTCTTAAGCTGATGAATGACTTCCTGTACTTTGAAAACATTGTCCTGAATCTATCTTCCGGCAACAAAAGCACTTTGTTCCTCAGTAATTAGCGTAGGCAGCAGGGGTTTTAACCTATTAGCAAGCCCTTTAGAGAAAATCTTATAGGCATAGTTGCACAAACTAATAGGACGATACTAATCCAAGCTTTCTGGGTTTGGGGTTTTGGGGATCAAAGTGATAGCAGTTCTATTTAAAGCTAAAGGTAATGATCCAGAATTAAAAAAATGTTAAATTGCTCTATAAATGTCCACTTTAAGAACTTCCCAATGAGATTGATAAAATATTCCATTTAAACCATCCGGACCTGGTGCTTTTGAAGCACCTAATTGAAATGTAGCCTCTTTAACTTCTTCAAGTGTGGGTTGTGCGAGGAGTGTTGCATTCATTTCTGCATTAACCACCTGTGGACACTGTTGTAAAATCTGTGCATAACAGCGAGGGCCTAAAGTGGTATAAAGCCGTGAGAAATAAGTAGTGGTCATTTCTTTGAGCTTTCTAGGATCCCGAACCCATTGCTGATGTTCATCCTGCAATACAGTAATATGATTACGTTGTCTTCTTTGAATTGTGGTGGCATGAAAAAATCTAGTATTGCGATCTCCCCACTTTAACCAGTTTATCCGAGATCGCATCGCCCAAAATTGCTCTTCCCTCTGCCATACTTTCTGAAGTTCTGTTTTTAAAATTTGGTGCCGTGATTGATTCAATAAAGTAGGGTGCTGATTTGTCAAAATTTGTAACCGGTGCTCTAATTCCATTGCATGTTCCCTGTTATGGGAGAAATTCTTGCGACTCCAAGTGGATAAGGCTGCAGCAACCGCGCAAAGCTTGGTTGGGAGAGGAGAGTCCTGCCTCGAAACAGAGTGCCAAGAGGTTTCAATGACTGAGCGACAGCCAGGATCCTGATTCTAGAAAGCTTCAAATGTAAAATGCCTCTTTCGTCGACCCAAACAGGGTTTTGTATCTAATACAAGTGGACTATGATCTGATCCTACTGCAGGGAGAGCAAGCACTTGAGCATTCGGGAAAGTGACACGCCATTCAGTAGTGCATACAACTCGATCAAGACACTCCTTCACTAAGGCATCCCCATCTCGGTTATTGGACCAAGTGAAAGCACAGCCATGAGAAGGGAGATCCAACAAGCAAAAATTGTTAAGGACATCTCGAAAAGAAGATAGACGGTAAGTTTCAGCAGGCCGAGATCCCATTTTCTCCCAACGGTGTAGAATTTCATTAAAATCGCCTAGGCACACCTAAGGTAAGACATTATAATTGCCAAACGGTCGCAAGGTCTGCCAAAGATGCTGACGGTCATGAAAAACTGTAGGTGCATGAAGACAAGTAATCCGCATAGATCTGTCCTCCGAGATATCCAGGCAAATAAAGTCAAAAAGATGAGGATTAGAGGAGAAGTCAGTCAACGTGAATCCAGCATTCCAAAAAAGGGCTAAGCCACTTGCGAGAGCCAACTAGGCTAAACAGTTGGTGATGTAAAAAACGTAAGGAACGTTTCAGGCGAAGAAGAACTTCGTCACCATTCTTCGTTTCCATCAAAAATAACAAGTCAGGCTTTTCTTTAGTCATTAGGGCTTTTAATGCTTGGACTGTCAGGGGATTGCCCAAACCCTGATAGTTCCAACTGAGAATTTTCATCTTTGAACCGGTGGCTATTTAGGGCCAGCCATCGTCGCCCACAAACTATCTTCAGCCGCCTCGACAATTGGCGTATCCAACAAGAGCGAATCATCATAAGCTCCCAGTTGCCCTCCAGGTAGGTCATATGGAGTATAACGTCTTGGTTTCTTAGCAAGGCCGATTTTGATATTCTGACGAGCACTTTTGCCCTTTTTTGCTTGAGGAACTGATGTCGGCAATTGCACTCCTTTAAGCTTCTCTGATGCTGGAATTAAAGCAGTAGTGAGATTGTGTTGTGCCGAAGGAGCTAAGCCTAAGATATCATTACTACCCTTTGATTTGATGGAAGTAGCCTTCTGTGGAGAAGTGGTTGCTTTGGGGGTAGGTGGTGGTAGAAGAGGGAGAGGGTGAACATTGGTGGGAGGCGTTTCAGGTATGGTTTCCTCCCACTCCTCCTCCATAATTGATTGTTCGTAATAAAATTTCCAGTAAGGGCTATATTGCTGAACTTCAGCTTTTAACCAGGGGCCATAAGGAGTTTTCCCAGAATCTGTCATCATATTCTCCTCAAAAGGGATTGTCGGGCAAGAGTTAGTGTAATGGCCCAATTGGCCACAAGAGTAACAGTAATGAGGTAACCGTTCATACCGAAATTCCAACCACAGAGTTTGATTTTTGAATTTAATTAGTCTGCCTACCTTCAAAGGTTCAGATAAATCCAGCTCGACTCTAGCTCGGCCTGCTCTCAAGGTGGAACTAGTGACAAAGTCAGACTTCACTTGCAGAATAGCACCTACCGTACTTACTGCCTTGCGGATCATATCATCTGTACAACATTCTAAAGGCAGACCGATTACCTGGACCTAGAATGCACAGGTAGAGAAGTCATAACAGTGAAGAGGGGTGTTGGCTACCCAAGGTTTAAAATTTATAAGATGTCCCGAGAATTGCCAAGGTCCAGTTTCTAGGATTCATTGTTTTTCAGCTTGAGACCTAAATTTTGCTAAATAAATTCCCGCTTCTCTCTGCAGGATGTCCACTTGGTCGGACCTCCATGCCCTGTTCAAGACCGACTAGAAAGCTTGGAAATTAAAGGAAGGGTTGGAGGGAACTTTACCAATTAACATTAGCTTGCACTCCTCGACTGCGTCAGGTGCGGGTTCGACTTGCCATTCTTCAATTTCTTTTTCTGTACATAATCGGCCCAATTTTTGACAGAGGGCAGCAACTCGAGATGCATCGGGATCATCTTCGCAAGCCATTAATGATAGGTGGTGTCGCCTTAACAGATGAAGGTCGTGAACAAAGAAAATTTCGACATGCAAAAGGAAAAACTGAAAACCCACAAGGGTGGAGTAAAGAAAATCAGCAGAAAAAACACTAAAGGGATAGAAGGTGAAGGTGATGAAGATGGGTTAGCTGATTATAACCTAGGAAGGAAAAGGAGAGAGGAAGATGATGAAGAATTGCAGTTCGCAAGGCTACGGTAAGATGGTCAAAACTGAGGAAGAAAAGGGTTTAACAGAGAAGAAGAACTCTACCCGGCTGATAGAGAGAAAACTCGACAAGACGAGAAGAAAAAACTTGGATAGGCCCTTGTGAGCACCATAAATGCATCTACGACTTTGGAGATCATGAAGAACATAAGGAGATGGGAGCAACATCGCTCGTTGGCCCTTGCTGGCCTTTGGTGAGGTTGCCCCTCTCCAAATCTAGGCGAGGGCAACTCTCGCTGGTGGTTGCCTTTGATCGATCATTGGTCGTCACTTAGGCTCAGCAACGAGCTGGAGGAAGAAGAATGGGAGAAAAAGAAAAGAAAAACAAAGAAAATTGAAAAATATAAAAATTTGTCCACATGAGGACAGATCGTGCCACATAGAACTATCAATGCTAACTAAACTATCATGTTAATGATTTCCGACTAAAATTGGCTTAATGGACTCAACTGAGAAAACATAAAAGTGTTAGGATTCAATTATCAAAATTAGAAGGTTTATGATTAAATTAACAAATGTGTAATATGTTTAAAATTTTTTAGCAATTTTCCCCTTAAACGACTGTGCTTTTTTTCCTATAGAAAAAAAAGTACAATACTTGCATTTTTTGTAAAGATGAGGATCGAGGGAGTGTACTCCGCGTTGAGTTAGATTGGTCTCTCAAACGGACTCTTATCTATGGATTGAGGTGCATTGATTAACATTCATTCAGGTGTCTCAACATATTATTTGATCTAGTCAATATTGAACTTCCACTTGCTCAATTACTCTACCACTTCGATTGGAAGACGAAAGAGTTTGACATGACCATGGTATTTGGAGCTATAGCTCAAAAAAAGTATGAATTGAACTTAATTGCCATCCTAAAACGTTTCATCCCAAAGTAGTGGGAGTGGTATCAAGGACTAATATGCACTCCATGTTTTTGTGAAAGAAGATTTTGCCATTGATGCATGAGTAGTAATATAGTAAGATACTCTTACTACTAATAGGGCTATTCTTTCTTCCTTGCAAGTTTGGAAAGTGCAAGAGCATGGTATCAACGTACCGAAGCCATACTTGTAACGTCCTTTGACCTTCTCCATATGGAATGTATTCTAAATTAGTCCCTTTGGCTATGTTTGGTCCTCTAAAATTCTAACCAAGATAGGACTAAATAAGATAGAATATAAAATTCATTGATTTTGCTCTATCATATCCACTATTTTGTGAATTATAATAATAAATCAAATATATTCATATCATATCATGTACAATTTGGTATAAAAGACATATTAGTGTAAACGAATGTAAAAGTCCACAAAAATAAATGATAAAAATATTTTGCGATATTCTTGCATACTTTATTTTTATTTGCTTTTTTTCTCCTCTCTTTTTAATTATTTTATTTTTATTTTTTTCCCCTTCCATCATTCTCTAATAAAATCTTATTAGATAGTAAATTGTACTAATATGCCTAAAATAATAAAATGCCTAAAAATATGTAATAGATATATATTTATATTTATTATTGAATTTATATTATACAATAGAATTAAATTCAAATATATGAATAAAAAAGATTAAATTTGAAAAAATAAATTATTATTTTTTGTTATTTTAAATTCTTATATTAGAATTCAAATATTATTTATTTTGAAATATAATTTTAATATTATTAACTTAAGAAGTTTATTATTCGAGAAAAATAACTTTCCTATTATGGATAAAAATAACTTGCTATATTGAAAGTTATTATGAATATAGCTTAGATAAAAATATAGCTTGCTTAAGACTGAATATAACCTACCTCCTTCATGAGATAATTTTATCCATGCTATATTCCTCTTATATTTGACCTTATTCAATCTTAAGCAGACACCAAACGCAAGATACAATAAATTTTGATCCTAACTGTCAAACACAGCATTTATAGATAGTTGAATAGTTTTCAAGTCTCTCTAATATAAAGCATTCAGCATCATTCCATTGATCACGATCTCTTCTAATTGCCCACACATTGAGGAGGACTAGTTTTTGGTGGTATCTCCTAAACGGAGACTGCACATCTGTCCCTTAACTCCCTTGTGATAAAGGGAATAGGAGGATGCAATTGTAGAGTTTCTTTAATGACTGGTCTAAAGTAGTGGATTTGCTAGGTGTCTTCCTCGTCAACCCTCTCTTTTCCTCAAAGAACTTGCCAAATTTCAAATCGAGCTCTCTCCATTACTCTAGGTTTCTCCACGATTATGGCTGTCGCCCATTCAAGGGTCATCGCCAATGTCTCGCTTCCTACTTGGATCACGTCCTAGAAGGGAAAGGTAGCAGAATTGTTAAGTTTGGTCAAATGAAAAGAGCGGCACTCAGTTGGCAATCCCCGCACAAGTTGATAAACACAAGGTCTTCCCAGGAATCAGACATTTGACATTATCTGAAAGCCTACCATGTTGGCCCTGCATAGACAGGTGGAAAAGAAGTCGAAACATGTTTATTGTAGTCATTTGACATTTTGATGGCAGCTAATAAATAGCTTTAAGTGTTACAATGAGGTTAGCCTTTTTGGCATTGCAAGCATATAAACACTAAAATCTGATGGACTACCTTTAAGGTTAGGACCTTTAGAATTGTTCAATACCCACTCTTCTTCTGAAGCCTGTACGAGCTTTATGTTAGTTCACTTACTGGACCTTCTAAGTGTCTATCTTACCCTGAGGATTGCTTTGATGGTATTGGTCGCGAGATAAAACTCAAGCTCACCGGGTTTCCTGAATCTTCAAGAGCACATTGCCTAGATCTTTTTGGCCAAATTCATGACTCGTCCGGTACTTTCATCTCTTTGTGATCAGCAATGACATTGTCGAGTTCAAGGAGTCTTCATGATCATTTGCTAAAAATTACAGTTTGGTAGAACTTGGATCCTCATTAACATGCCATTTCTAGCTTCACTCAACACACCCTGGAACACTCTCAGGCTGCGTTTAGTTTAGCATTTGCAATGGGCTTTGTCCAATGCAAATGCTGAAAGCCCAAAGCTACTTGGGGAAATGCAATTGTATTTGGTAAAAAAATTTTGCAAATAGGCTTTGAGTTGAATGTATGTTTGGTAAAGAAAACTTTCGCAATGGGCTTTAATGGGTATAATATATATATATATATATATATTTTATTTTCCTTTTTTCTTTTTGAAAATTGAACTAAACCCTTTTCCGGACCGGCAAAGGGCTACGCCGCCAGGTGAGCTAGATCTGCGCCGGCGGTCATCGGCCGAGGTCGCCCAAGGTCGAGTGACCTTCGGCGAGGGTCGCGCGACCCAGCCAAGGGCCACCAGAGGTCCCCCGACCTCGGGCGACCCTCGGCGAGGTTCACTCGACCCAGGGGCCACGCGACCCAGGCGACCGCCGCCTGGGTCTCGCGAGGGTCATGCAATGGCGCCGAAGTCGCAAGACCCAGGCAAGGGCCGCCTACGGCCGTGAGACCCAAGCAATGGTCGCTTGGGTTGCGCAGCCCCTGGGTCGAGGGACCTCCGGCAGCCCTCAACTGGGTCGCGCAACCCTTGCTAGAGGTTGCTCGAGGTCAGGCGACCTCAACAGACAGCCGCCAGCGCCAAATCTAGCTTGTCGGCGACCGTAACCCTTCGCCAGACCCGCAAAGGGCTACCTCCTTTTTCAATTAAAAATAAAAAATAAATAAGGGCAAAATCGGAAATATGAAAAATTAGTGAGGGTAGTTTGGAAAGAAAAATAATAATTTCAACATTCGACAGAATGCTGAAAGCCCAAAGCTAGTCCCTACTAACTTTAGGCTTTCGGCATTTTGAAGGCAAGTTGAAAGCTGAAAGCTAGTAAAAAAATTGAACCAAACGGTCCAACATTTCCCTAAGAGCCTTTCAAAGCTGAAAACCCCTTCAAAATACTGAACCAAACGCAGCCTTAATAAGTTTTCAGGTAAAATGAAGTGATGGGAATGGCGAGTAAGCTCAATTCAGTATTCAGTCTTTTTCTGTTGCTCTATATACTTCAGTCATGTCGAACTCTTCTGGCATGATCTCGCGAAGGATCTTCCAGTTCAAATGGTAGAGCAATTGTGCGAATGGGAGTTCAATACTGGTAAGACCAAGTAATATGCCTGGACACCTGCTCCAAATGGTATGAGCTCAAAGTTGGTTCCTTTGTAGCTAATTGAAGAGCTTCGAATCTGTCTGGTACAAAACGATCATTTCTATGGACTTCCCGTCAGTCCCTTGACTCTCTTATAATCAAAGGAAAAGGAAAATGCACTTGTGCAGTTTCTTTAATGACTAAATTTAAGTAATGTAGTTCCTGGAGGTCTTCCTAGCCAACTTTTAGTTTTTCCAAAAGGACTGCCAGATCTTGCACCGCGCTCTCTCCGAAACTCTTGGGTTTCTCAGCATTTCCTCCGTTGCCCACTCCAGAGTTGTCAATGTACTTGTGCTTCACCTAAGAATATGTCCCGGAAAGGAAATGTGGCAGGATCTTTGAGTTTGGTCGATTGCAAAATAAGAATGAAAATTGGTGGTGCCGGCACTGGCTGACGAATGCATTGTCTATTTTGGAATCAACATTTGGTATGAGTGGAGTGAAGGAGGAGACAAAAGCATGCTTAACATTATAAGCTGATTTCAAGCAAAATTAGGCACAAAATTTATTTGTAGACTCTTCTGAAGGTATAGGAATTGTAAACACTAACTTGTTCGGTAATTGCAGGCATATTTTGATTTCTAACAGTCGCAAAACTTTGTAAGCTTGTTCACCCAAAGGAACAGAGAATTCATCCTTTAGCAGTTCATGTGACTTTCTTTGCAGCACTGCCAAGTTTTCTATCAAAAAATGAATTATACTGCACTTATCTTCTGACAAGCACCGACAAGACCTAATTTGCATTCCAGAAGGTTCATGTTTGATTTTCTTATTTCTTGGACTAAAGGCATCCAAATTAAGCTTGCACAAACCTTACTTATGCCTTGGCATGGAATTTCATCTTAGCAGAGGCCTAAATAGATTCAGGGGCGAGTAAAGATTCGGTCTTATGAGAAGGGTCCTTGTGGTTTTATCTGTCGTAAGGTGAAACTCAAGCTCTCCGGACACCTGAATCTTTAAAAGCACGTTGACTAGATCTTCTTCTCCAGATTGATTGCTCCTGTAGGAAGATTTTTTCTTTTCTTCGTAACCAGCAATGACGACTTCAAGAATCTTGTCCATTTTCCAGGGTATTCTTTCCAGTGCCCTTCTCATCCCTGAAGAACCCCAGGAACGATGGAGAGCAGTTCAAATTGAGTAGGTCCAAGCCTCCAGACAGCATTAACAGTTCAATGAGCGATGAGGTTAAGCTGTCCTGATATGTACATTTTTCACCGAATACGGCCCAGGATATTAGGTTATTCATCAAGGAAACGAATCTCTAGCTCATGTTGATTAGTGCTCCTCGAGACAAAGTGATCAAGCTAATGAAGTTCCATACTTCTTCTCTTATTGATCTGAAAGATTGGACCTGCTTATGGCTCAGGAGTCGGTACCTCAAGGACCACCGGTTTTCTCAGCTATCTCCAGTATCCGTCGTATGGATAGAAAACAAGACGGCCTCCGTGTAATCGATTACCAGAGAAGCAAGATTACCTGGCCTTTGCGCAAAGCCAGCTCCTGGACCTTCAACACCTTAGCCCATCAAAAGACCAGGGCCAAAACTTCACGCATCTGGAGGCTCATGATCGGCCCATGCTAGCTTGCCATTTCTTTAAGCAGTTGATGCAGTAAGGGAGAGAGCATTTGATGCAAATTCCCCATGATAGGCAAACTCTTAGGCCGTGGTGGCTAATTCGCAAAAAGACTAGAAAACGGCGCATAGAGAAGAAAGTGAAGCAGCCGGAGCCAACAACGAGTTTCAAAAAGCCATATCGAAACCATACGTCTTTGAATCATATGCGAGTTCGTGGAATTGGTACTGCAGCTTAATTCCCGGAGACAAAATTTTCTATTTCGAGATGAAAATGCAGACGAAATGCTCATGTGACATGAATCACCAGATTGTTTCCAGATCTGTATATAGATTTACAGCAGCTCACTTTCATGAACAATGGAATAAGCCGGGCCAACGAATCTTTGTAATTATATTTATCTATAAGGTCATTCTACTGACCATGAAGGCCTTGGATATCCATAGTTTTTGTTGATTTACTAGCCTAATCGACCAACCCCTGCATGATAAAATTTATTTTCAAATACAAGCTGCTCTATTTTATTGCTTCAATTATCTTGAGCTTAGTCATGAGGAAGGGACTGCTTTTCTTGACCTTGAAGTATGATTAATTGCCCCATTCCGGGCCAATTATAATGGAAACTCCGACAAAGACTCAACCATTTTTTCTAACTAATGCGCTTGTTTGGTTCAGACTTGATGGATTTATGAGATGGGCTTAAGGCCCATCCGCTCAAGTTGGGCCCAAAAAGGCCTGGCCCACGGGAATAGGGCCCGTGGAGGGGGAAGGTATAAAAGGGAGGAGAGAGAGGGAGATTACACCTGTTGGAAAAACAGATGTACGTACGTTTTTCTCCCGTGCACTTTCTCTCTCTCTCCAAAAAAGACAAAAAGGAACTCTAAGGCAAACGGCACTGTCTTCCCTTCAATTCACATCATCGGGCCAGAATTTCTTCCTCTTCTTCGGCATTGGTGTTTAATCTGTGGCTAACAAGGTACGCTTGAATCCGTGGTGTGCTTTACGATCGGTGATGCGTGTTTTCCCGGGCTTCGTCTTCCGCATTGATTTAAGGGTTCGATTTAGTGTCGAATCCGATTTTCGGGGATCCGTTATTCCCAACATTGGTATCAGAGCCCTAGTTCACGTTTTTCCCGATCAATTCTGATGTTTTTGATTGATTTTTCGCGAAATCACTTCGGCCGTACGGAACCGGGCGAAAATCCCAACACCCGAGCGCTTTTCGGCCTTTTTCTGAGTTTTCGTAAGTCGAAATCAAATTCTGAAGGCACTTTGGGAGAAGCGCGACGTCGAGACGAGTCCGGCGATGTGTCGACCGCCGCCGGGAGCCGCCGCACGCGCCCACACGCGCGGTCGGAAGGCGCTGCGCGTGGGCGCGACGCGCCCGAAGCGCTGGCATTGGCCAGCACGTGCGGCGCACGCGCCCGGTCCGCGAACTGGCGCGTGCACGCCGCCCGGGCGGGCGAACGTGCACGCGTCGGTCCGCGGACCGACGCGTGCCGACGTCACCATGACGTCATCCAACGGTCGGTAACCGTACGGATGACGTCAACGAGGACGTCATCACCGACGACGTTTCGCCAGACGGTCACCGGCCGGCGACCCGACCCGACTCGCGGACGAGGCACGCGCCCGGCACGTGCCGGATGACGTCTGCGTGACGTCATCCCCCGCACGCGCGAGGCACGTGCGGTCGGTCCGCGCGAGCGGTCCGACCGGCCCGTCCGGTCCGACCGTCGCGACCGGTCCGACCCGCGCGCCCGTTGACCCGATCCGTTGACCGTTGACCGACCGTTGACTTTGACCGTTGACCCGAAAAAAAAAAAAAAAAAAAAAAAAAAAAAAAAAAAAAAAAAATTGTTTCTTTTTCGGTTGTGCCTATGTGGGTTATAAGTAATCCATTTTTAATTCTGCATTTGTTGCATGAATTTTGGAAAATTATGTATTTTCTCTTATATTAATTATGGATTATAAGTGATCCATTTTTAATTCTGCATTTGTTGCAGGAACTATGATGCGTTATGCAAGGATACCTGCAATCCCGAGAACGGACGAGAGAAATGCAAGACTTAAAAGGCTGATGTCAGAATTAGCTAATTATCGGTGGCATGATGGTGATTTAGTATCACATGTGGTCAAGGTCAATCGGATGATACAGAAATCATCTCGGAATGGTTATCTTATGCCGGATTTTTAGAAGGTGCCGGCTTTGATGAACACTCTTCCACCTGAATGGCAAGCAGTGTTGGATCGGCTATGGGAGGTCAACGTGGTCCCGGGTTATAGGAGGCTGGTGGAAGCTTTTGTAAGAGAGTATTATAGGATTGAGTTGGCCAAAACTTCAACCCTTAGATTGAGCGCCACATGGCACCGAGTGAATGCGCCTTGGTGGCGACATGAATGCTCTCCAAAAGTTTTTCCATGGTTGGCAAATGTGCCTTTCAAATTTCTCAGATATTATGGCTGATAGATTAGAAGGGACATTCCCTATTTATTTCTTTGATTAATTATGTAATGTTTACTACCTGATTGTTGTTGATGTAGCAACCGATATATTAGTTGTATCATGTGAAAGCATTGTTATTTTATTGAATGTTAAGATTTTATTTGCTTTCTGCTATTGCTGGTTGCTGTGGGTAATTAGCTATGGGTAGTAATAGAAGTTTTTTGTAACTTCATAGAATTTATTTGCATAAGATAATTATATTAATAATAATTTTGAGTTAGGATTTTTGGAGGATGATTGGAAACATAGTGACCTTTTGATTCTAAGCCTTACTTGAAATTATTTATTAATATGATGGGTCTATGTAAATAGGGATGCATAAATGATAGACATTAATAATTCGTGCATATATGTCTGATGTGTTTAGAACGATGGTTCAGCAACTAAGAATGTAATTGCTGATATGAATGGCAATAATTGTGAAATATTGAATATGAAGATTCAATATGTGCTGAAAAAACAAGAAGCACTAGAAGCTCTTGACCATGTTATGGAAGATCTTAAGGATGCCATGCGCCACCTTGAGCTAGTAGAGGACCGCCTAACGGTATTTGAGCCGAAAATAGACATTTGCTATGCTTTGTTCTAGCTCGAAAGGGCTTTGTGCTCTAAGCGCAAATGTATTGATTCGTTCAATATGTGGGAATGCAAAGGATCAAGTCCTTATTGTAAGAAATCAAGAATTAACCAACAAGAGAGAGGAAAGCGTCCTCAAGTGAGGAAAATGTCAAGGGTGATGTGTTACAATTGTGACAAGAGAGGTCACTATGCTTGCAACTGTTGTGAGCCGAAAAAGGTCAACACCTCTTGTACATTTAAGAACTTTGCTTATGTGTCAAGTTCAATATTATTGGCTGAATCTAATCCTTTGTGGATTGTAGATTCAAAAGCGACAGACCATAGAGGGAAGGATAGAGAAACTTTCGTGGAATTCCGACGAGTATCAACTGGAACTGAGTGGATCCATATGGTAAACAACTCTAGAGCTGATGTAAAGGAATTGGCACCGGCCAATTGAATATGATTGGTGGATGCACCTTTGATGTTCTATATGCTCTGGAGATTCGTCGAAATTTAGTGTTTGTCTTAGCGTTGGTTAAGCTTGGTTTTGGTATGAACTTCCATAATAAAGGTGTAGATTTGTGTTTAGATACAAACTACTATGATTGTGGTCACTTTCTGAATGGTTTTATTGTACTAAATGTTGACTGTGATGATGTCAATATGTTATTCCCTTGTTTCACGTCTTCTAACTTCATGTGATAATGATGTGAACATGGTGGCATGCTAGACTTGGTCATATTGGCCAACAACATATGAAAAGACTAGCCAAAAAGGGCTTGTGGGGCAATATTGAAAAAGTCGATTTGTCCATATGTGAGCATTGCCTAGTAGGGAAAATGACAAGGAAACCATTTGGAAAAGGTAAAAGAGCTGAATTTCCTCTGCATTTAATCCATTTGGGCATCTATGGTTCAATGAATGTGAGCGGAAGGCAATGGGCTGTTTGTTTCATCACTTTTATAGATGATTCTACTCGATTCGGATATGTCTATTTGATTTCTCATAAATCTGAAGCATAAGTTGTTTTAGAAGGTTTATGAACCTGGTAGAAAATCAATTAGACAAGAAAATAAAGGTATTTAGATCCGATCGAGGTTGAGAATATTTATCTGATAAGTTCAGAAAATTATGTGATGAAAAAGGAATAAAAAGATAGTTGTCTATTCCATATACTCTTCAACAAAATGGTGTTGCAGAGAGAATAAACAGAACCCTACTGGAATGGTTAGGTCCAAGATGGCGCGTGCTAGCTTACCTATCACTTTTTGGAGTGATGCGTTGTTAACTGCTGCCTATATACTTAACCGGGTGCCTTCCAAATCAATTATTTCCACTTTATATGAGTTATGGACAGTTAGAAAACCGGACTTAAGTTTTCTTAAGCCATGGGGTTGTGCTGTCTATACTCATAAGTCCTCTCACAAGTTTGGGAAATTGGGTCCCAAAGAAAATAAGAGTATTTTCATGAGATACTGCGAACACTCAAAAAGGTATGTGTTCATAGGTGAGCAGGAAAGTGGGAGTATAACTGAATTTGAATCACGGGATGTCACATTCTTAGTGGATGAATTTCCTAAGAAGGGCAAAATAAGGGAAAATAACTCCCTATTTGAGACCTTGGATCAAGATAATGATATTAGTGGAGTTCGTTCAAGTGGGAGTAATATGAGATGTGATGAATTGAATTCAACTCATTCTCAATTAGAACCACCTGATGAGACGACATCATCATTACCTAATCCAAGTGGGAGCATGATGGGGAATGATGTGCTAAGTGTACAATTTCCCATACGGTGAACAAGTCGCCAAAGTATTCCCCGTCGATGTTTTGACATTGAAAGGGAAAGTTTTATGGTTGCTCCACAAGATAAGGATGAGCCAAGAAATATTAATGAGGCTCTAAATTGCCCTAATAAGGAAAAATGGATTCATGCAATGAAAGAGGAAATGGAGTCAATGAAATCAAACCAAAGTCTAAGAACTGGTTGATCTTCCAAAAGGGACGCAGAGCTATTGGGAACAAGTGGGTTCTCAAAATAAAGCGAAAGGTTGATGGCTCAATAGAAAGGCATAAGGCTCGCCTTATGGCGAAGGGATATAATCAACATGAAGGAATTGATGATGAAAATACATTTTCTCCTGTAGTGAGATTTACCTTGATTCGCATTATTCTGGCAATAGTGACTAGTATGGATCTTGAGTTACATCAAATGGATGTAAAGACTGCTTTCCTCAATGGAGAATTAGAGGAAGGAACATATATAGAACAACCTGCTGGTTTCATAATGAAAGGCCAAGAAGAAAATGTATGTCGACTTTGGGGGTCGATATATGGCCTTAAGCAGTCATCGAGACAAAGGTATATACATTTTCATAATGCCATAGTGGCATATGATTTTACAATGATTGATGAGGATCATTGTGTATATATCAATAGATCCAATGATCAATTTGTGATCATATCATTATATGTTGATGATATACTAATTGCCGGAAGCAATATGGAGTTGGTTAATATTGTCAAGAGATAGTTGTCTTCTAACTTTGAGATGAAGAATATGGGTGAGGCTGCATACATTCTTGGAGTTAAGACTTCAAGAGATCGTTTTGAAGAGATCGTTGTCTCTTTCGCAAGAAACCTATATAAATAAGGTTCTTGAACGATTTAGTATGCAAGACTGTAAACCCATAGACACTCCTATTGCAAAAAAGGTGAAGGATTGAGCCATAGTTTGTGTCCAAGGACTCCACAAGAGAAGGAACAAATGAAACATGTTCCTTATGCTAGTGCTGTTGGGAGCTTGATGTATGCTATGATGTGTACAACACCCGACATATGCTTTGCAGTCGGAATGGTGAGCAGATACCAATCCAATCCAAGTCAAGCACATTGGAAAGCCGTTAAGAGAATACTGAGGTATCTAAAGGGGACTGCTGATTATACGTTGAGTTATTAAGGAAAGGATCTGCAACTCAAAGGCTATTCTAATACTGATTGGGGAGGAGATTTAGATGAAAGAAAATCTATCTCTGGGTTTGTTTTCTTACCGAATAATGGCACCATATGTTGGAGCAGTAAGAAACAAAAGTGTATAGCCTTGTCCACGATGTAAGTTGAGTTCGTGGCATTATCAGCAGCAGTGTAAGAAAGTGTTTGGCTTAAGAGATTTTTGGATCATTTAGGTATTATTAGAAGTGCTGCAGATTTATTGTTGGTTAACTGTGATAGCCAAGCAGCAAAAAGCGTATACCAAAGATCCAAAATATCATGGCAAGACCAAACCTATAGATACCAAGTATAATCTTGTCAAGGATATGGTTGCACGAAAAGATGTGAACTTAGAGTACATACTACGCATGGAATGGTAGCAGATCCTATGACAAAGCCAATACCTAGAGATGTGTTTTGTGGCCATATGAAATCTCTAGGATTGCGTAGAGACTGATGTACTGAATATTGTATTTTCCCTAAGTGTTCACAATTTGATGAATTTGTGTTTTCATCATTAATGCCTATGAATCTTTGTTTGATCTTTATGCATCTTAATGCTTAGTGCATTACTTTAAGTTGAGAAGTATGTCGGACAGATATAAGATTAGCCCACTCACACGGGTAATCGCCTCTATTTACTGTGTGATAAATAGAGATGAGACTGTTTATAAGCTTATTATCTAGGTGATAATCGAGAGCTCAAGCTTAAAACACGTATGTCATCTTAACTAGGTGTTAAGATAAGGATATAATACTTACTATGTCCGAAAGTAAAAATACCCCACATGTTTTACTTTATCTATCTAAGATGCCAGATGTGAGTTCTGATGAATTTTGTGAATGAGTAGATACGTGAACTCAAGTTAGACATTGGGTATGTCTAAACTATCATCTGTACGGTATTAAAAGGTGTAGACATACGCTCCATGGGAAAGGAGTTAATACCGTAATACGTATTTCATACTACGTATGCATGAGACGACCAATAAGAGTGGCAAAAGTTTGATCTCAACTTTTATGTCGTGTGAGACTCTTGAGGAAGAGAGTTTCTCAATTTCTTAGTCCCCTCATGACTCTTACTTATTCTCAAGATTTCTATTTAGTGTTTGCTATCTTAGGATGTTGCCAATGGTCATGAGTGATTCGATCTAATGGGGCATTTCTAGAAAAGCAAGCTGGACTAAAATTGAGAGTTTGAAGGAAAGAGGAAGATCGATTTTGGAGAATCACATTGTAGTTTTGTATTCACCGGTTAACCAATTATGACTGTCTTTGGGATAATCATAATTGTGAATACAATATATATATATATATATATATATATATATATATATATATATCATTGTTTGAAAGAGATCAAGAGAGATATAAATGTGATCGATCGATCTAGGATGTGATGCCCATTATGAGCTGCTATATATTCCTAACAGATGTATGGCAACGAGCTCTCAAAGTATGCTGGTCGCACGGATTATTCACCAGTATGAATGTTGAAAAGAGGAAAAGAGGATTATGTTTGGCCCACCATGTTAAGTGAGAATCTATGATGGATTTTTCTCTGATGGGGCTGAGTAGGGCCTGTCCGCCCATGTTGGTTTTGCACCACCATGTGCGAGTGGGAGATGATGGATTTATGAGATGGGCTTAAGGCCCATCCGCTCAAGTTGGGCCCAAAAGCCCGGCCCACGGGAATAGGGCCCGTGGAGGGGGAAGGTATAAAAGGGAGGAGAGAGAGGGAGATTACACCTGTTGGAAAAACAGATGTACGTACGTTTTTCTCCCGTGCACTTTCTCTCTCTCTCCAAAAAAGACAAAAAGGAACTCTAAGGCAAACGGCACTTTCTTTTCCCTTCAATTCACATCATCGGGCCAGAATTTCTTCCTCTTCTTCAGGCATTGGTGTTTAATCTGTGGCTAACAAGGTACGCTCGAATCCGTGGTGTGCTTTACGATCGGTGATGCGTGTTTTCCCGGGCTTCGTCTTCCGCATTGATTTAGGGGTTCGATTTAGTGTCGAATCCGGTTTTCGGGGATCCATTATTCCCAACAAGACTAATCTTAATGAATTATATCCAGAACTCTCCCCTTTTTCATTCCATATTCTCTCATATTTATTGGTAATTTAGGCGTACTTAGTCGAAGTGGTTTATGATAACCTGCTGTACAAGTACAAATTAAGCATGCGGATGATAAAATTAAAAACCCCAACCTAAACCTTCGCCTAGCCCAAAACCCGAATCTCAATTCGGTTCGGATTTGTTCGCCAGGCCCATTTAAATCAACAAGCCCAAGTAGGCCCAAGCCCGAGTATGAATCAATTGAAAGAGCGAAAAAAATAGAAAGCCCCAGAAAAGACGAGAATTGCGACACTGCCATCTGCTGGGGGACTCGTTCTCTCCCTCTCTCTCCGCCACCGAGCAGCGCGACAGGGATCTCCATCGACGGAAGCATTTGCAGTGATGCGAGCGCTTCCGGAGTGAGCTCAATCGATCCGCATCGTGCAGGCGGCCGCGGATTGAGGGGATATCGTTCGAGCAGCTCCGCGACCTCGATTCGGAATCGTCCGACTTTTGCGCATTTGGCTCGGATGGGACGTTCTCGCGCGGCTTCTCGCCCAGCCGATGAAGATCCGAATCAAAGGTTCGTTGCGTTTGCTACTGGTCCTGCGCTGTGCGAGTTTTTGGTTGTAATCGTGAGATGAGGACTGATGTGCTTGGAATGCTGTGGAAAATTTCTGGAGTACGAAGTTGCCTCTGCAGGATTGGTGCCCTGCGATTAGGGGGGCTGTGTTGGTGTGTATTTGTGATGGGTTTCGTTCGCTTATGCTCTAGCGATACTTCGCATGCGATATCGGTTAGCTCGAGAGCTGAGGCTTGAAGGATTGCGCGAGCCATTCCCTGCGTTGAATGCATAGGACCTATGTGCTCTGTGTCTCTAGAGCTTCTGGAATCAACTCGCTTCCATTCTAGTTTTACTTTTTTGAAGAGTTAGGAGAGATGGCCATAATTCTTAGCATTATAAGGTAGAATCGAGTTCGAGGCCGGGGTCATTTGGGCGGATGCCTCGATCACATAGTGGTGTTCGTTCACTGGGTATCCTTTATCTACCGACTTCGACTAGTCCTGTGCCTTTTGGTAGATTTAGGAATTCATTCGAACGCGTTTCCGGGGGACCTTAATTCAGCGAAGTTTACATTATATCTTGCTTTGTCTTTCTGGTAGATCCAAGAGGAAAAGGATTGCCTCTGGCTCAGAAAATGTAGACTCTGCTTCTGTAGGTAGCTGTCAGCGACTTTTCAGCTCTTTCGTGGGGAATACGAGTTCTCTCTCAATTCTTCGGGCTTATACTCACATGCTTGAGTCGGTTGTGCCCAATTTTTCTTAATGGACTTAGGAATTCCTTTTCGATTGTTAAACATGGGTTGTTTATAGATTATTCTTGAATTTATTCTTAAAGGCTGTAAAAGTACCAAAATTTTACGGTCCTGCAATATGACGAGCTAGATGGGGGTTAACCTATCAGTGGTAAGTTGAATGGCTTGTTATTTCTCTCACGCTTAAAGGGTTAAATCTTGTTAATCATACTTCTTCTTAGGCAGGGCAAGACAGATTTCCTGTCTCTGATTTTGCTGAAAACTTGCTGTGCAACGTAGCTATACGTCAGGGAAATGAAGAGAAAGGGGCTTCCTCCCACTGCAACTACCCTAACAAGGATATATCAGGAAAAATTCGTATTAAGTGTGCGACTTGTCCAGATTTTGACCTTTGCATAGAATGTTTTTCTGTCGGAGCTGAAATTACCCGCAAAATTGGTCGGAAGGACTGTGTAGGCAAATTATCAAAACATTTAGATTAAGTTGAGTAAAATGAAAGATTTACGACTGAATTAATGTTTGTATAATAGGTTTAGAATTTTTATTTTATTTTTTTGTAATCATCCCTCGTTAATTATCTCAAGCTTAATCATAGTGAAGGATTGCTTTTCTCAATCCTGAGTTTGATTAATCGCGCCATTATGGACCTACTATAATGGCAACTCCAGCAAATTTTTGGCCTTTTATCAGAGGATAGCAAGTCGTATCTGAAACCCTCCCATTTTCATTGTGTATTTTCCAAACAGTATATTGGACGACCAAGCATACTTTGTCAAACTGACGTATGGTTACCTAGTGTACAAATTAAGCATGAACATGATAAAGATGCAACACTTAAGTCCCAATCTAAACCATTGCCTCCTTTGTACCTTCCTCCATCATTTTATAAAAAAATTAGTAGTTTTCGAATCACAGGCAGGGTTTTAGGTTCGATATCAGACAGCCCATTATTCAAGTCTGGTACAAAACCAAAATCTCAATTTGGACCAATTCGGATTTTTAATCTTTTCTAGACTCATTTACATCACAAAGCCTAGAAGACGAAAATTTCAAATTGCCATTAGACGAGGGACTCTCACTATGACTAAGTAGTGCGACAGAGATCTCTCTCGACATAATCATGTGCAATGGTATAATCGTAGAGTGAGCTTAGTTGACTCATATATAGAAGGATTAGGAACTAGAGAACCGCAAATAGCAACCTTAATTCAATTAAATCGTCATCTATAGCTACAGGCCTGTACCAATTATGGCCAGAATACTATCTGCAACCTTCAATTGCAAAGACAAAGCAAAATCATGAACCACCCTCATTGTACATCTTCTTAGCAAAATATATGCTTGACGCAATTTCTTCCACAAATAAAAGCTGAAATCGAAATATGTAAAATAGGAATTGACCTAATTGTTGTAAAATTTGATGGAGCCATTGTTAACTGTTCTTATCATGATATCATGCAAAATTTCATGAGATTATTGCCAACTATTCTAAAATTTTAAATTGTTAGTCAAATATGCAGTTTCAATATTTTAATCTTCTAACAATTAGGAATAGGATATAGTATCATAGTAGCTGTATAGTTTGATTTTGTGATATTCTAAAATGTTAAATCTCCTATCCCGTCACACTTGAAAATAGTATGGGCTCGTTTGATAATCATTCTGTTCTCGGAACAAGTTTTACTCAAAAATATTTTTTTAATTATTTTATTCTCAATAATAACTTCTAAATTTTTTAAGACACTTGGTAATTGTCCAAAAATTTCATGTCCAAAAATTTCATTCCCGGTATAGAAATGTGTTTAGTAGGATTCTTAATTTCCTTTGTTTCTTTTAATTTTTAATACTTTTTTTTTTTTCTCTTTTAATTTTTTTCTTTTTCCTTCTCTTCTTCTTCTTCCTTCTTTTTGTGGTGGTCCGGCGACTAGTTGGGCAAGATCTAGCGAGCTAGCTAGAGGCTTGCCTCGACAAATCTGGGCCAAGCTGAGCGTCGCTTGTGGCCAAGGGAGGCTCGCCAAGGCAACACTCTCCTCGCCAAATCTAGCAAGGTAAGCCTCATCAAACCACTAGCGAGGCTCAGCCTCACGGTGGCCGACAAGCTTGTCGAACCTCATTCAGCCGATCGCCAACCATGGCTAGCGGCAACGACGGTGGCCGCTGACCAACTGAGACAAGGAGGAAGAAGAAAAAGAAGAGAGAACGAGAAAAGAAGAAACAAAAAGAAAGAAAAGAAAAAGTTGGGCTTGATTCTGGAAATTGTTCCCAGAAACAATAAACTATTTTTTTCTACTTCTTAATTCTATTCAAAATCTATTCTCGAAAATAAAAAAATAAAAAAACAGATTTTTATTTCTAAGAATAAAAAATTTACTAAACGGATTTATGTTCTTTTTTTGTTCTTAATAGAATAAGTTGTTCCCCGGAGTGTTACCAAATGGGCCCTATAAGTACCCATGTGTGCTCTCCATGACATGCGGTTTTCCTCTTCAATCACCTATTATATCAGCTAGAGACCAGATGACAAAAACCCATTTGAGGGGAACCATGCAGCAAAAGGAGTTTCAGACTTTCTGTTGAGCTTAACTTGGAGTCGGTCAATGATGAAAGGGATGCAGAGTGAAGACTAATTGGGCCAAACATCAAATCACCTATTTGGCGAAAATGTGAAAGTTCACATTTTACATCTCTTCCTTAGTTGTTGTTACATCACGAAGGTCATTGCATTGTTCCTTAAAGATGGTCCGATTATAATTTCTTAGCGAACTTCAATAAATCAAACTCAAGTCTGACCTCATGAATTGTCAACTATTGAGGTTGAATTGTTCTTGTAAGTACGTTTCTATGTCTCTCAGCTATGGCAGTTCGCATGCAAACTAGTGGCAATGAAGAAGAATTTGATCCCTAATTTGCATGAGCAGATTTCTATTCAAATATAGGCTGCCCAGTTTTACTACATTAATTATCTCAAGCTTAATCATGATGAACGACCGCTTTTATCGATTTTGGAGTATGATTAATTGAGTCATTTTCAGGCCAGCTTTGCTATAATGGTAATTTCGACGAAGACTTGACCCTTTTTTCAGCCGATGTGCTTCTTTGGTTCGGACTAATCCCAACAAATCTCCCTTTTTTCATTGCATATTCTCTCATAATTCTTGGTAAGATAGCCGTAATTAGTCGAAGCAGTTCATGATTTACCGGGCATACAATTCAAGCATGAGCATGATGAAGACGCAAATATTAAACCCCAATCTAAGCCTTTGCCTCCTCTTTCCCTTGCTCCATTTCTTTCATCCTCTTCTGTTGCGTTTCTTAGTGTGCTAGTTTCATAAATCAATGTTCAAGTACTTGAATTGTTCGATATTAACATTTGAAGGTTAATGAATTCAATTTAAAACAGATCTAATAATGGGTTTTAGGGCCCACCCCGGCCAAACAAATTGACCCGTGTACATCACCCGGGACAAAAGAAAAAAAACTCCGACGTTGCCATCAGCTAGGAGACTCTCTCGGTGACCAAGTTGCTCGACAGAGATCTCTCAGCAGACGCATGTGCAATAGTACGAATAGTTCGAGAGCGAGCTCAGTAGATTCATATATAGGAGGAGTAGGAAATAGAAACCACATTGGGTTCAATTAAATCCTCAGATCTAGCTGCAGGACAATGCCAACTATGGCTCGAATACTATCTGCAACCTTTAAAGGGTAAGACAAAGCAGAATCATAAACCACCCTGATTGTAAATCTTCTTAGCAAAGGTCCTATGACATGCTAATTATCTGCAACTATAGATGGATTACGAACGTGTGTATGTATATTTTTGTAATGCAAGCTCTATAACCAAACCATATAATATATAAGGATATGTTTAATTATATTCTATATTAAAGGATCACAAATTTAATTTTTTTATAAGCCAAATATATATAATTATATAATTGCTTATTGTTAAACTGATATAATTAATTAGAAATGGCCACTTTATATATTACACGAATCACTTTAACAATTTTGTTTTTTGAAATCAATTTAGATAAGCAAGAAACATTAAATTTTTTTTCATCTGATTGGTGTAAAATATAATAGTTTCTAAGTTATTAATGTGAAAGGGAGTGGAAGGGAATGGAGCTTGGTGAAGACGTGCCTTAACCACAAAGTTCCATTCTGCCCAACTTTCTTAGTATTCATAGATGTTTCTGATTTATGTCTCACGCATCTATAATTGTAGAATGCTTTATTCAAAATGCATTCAGACTAGTTAATATGTATAGCATGCAAACTTAGAGAAAGTTACAGGTAATAAAAAACAGAAGACAATAGATTTCGGTCAAGTATTCCTCAGTTTCAGACCATCTCTTTTACTTTCTTCGCCTTTGTTTTCTTCTGCCAAGGTTCTTCACAAGACTCCGAGCCCTTCTTCCTGTGATCAAGTTGTTTCCGAGGACCACTCCAATCACTAACCCACTTGCATACCCCACGCACGCGATCTTCCAGTCTAATTCCATCTCACTCCCCGAATCTTGATCTTCTTTGGACGTTGGAGAGGATGGCGGCGACGCTTTGACATCTCCGCATTTTTTAGACAGAGGAGTGCCACATGGCTCTGAGTTTCCCTTGTAGGAGTTGTTTTCGAATGTAGCAAATTGCCATGACTATGGTATCGGCCCGGTCAGATGGTTATAAGATACGTCGAAGACCGCAAGTGAAGTGAGTTGAGTCAACTAGGGGGATCTCTTCTAAGAGCTGCTTTTGAGAAAGGTCTAATGCTTCCAAATTCGTTAGGTTTGCCAAGAATGGAGGCAGAGGACCGACGACAATGTTGTTGGAAAGGTTGAGCAATTCTCTTCCGATGGTCTCGGGAATTGCTCCGCTGAAGTTGTTGCTCAAGAGATCAATCAATGTGAGGTACTCTTGGATCTTCGAGTAATTCATTTGGATGCCTTTGGCAATGATGCTCATAGAGTAGACAAAGGTTGCATATGGAAGGATGGCCCCAATCGGTAGCCCAGTGTAGCTTGATGGATACATCTCTGAAATTTTCATGGCAGTCCAATGCTTGAAGTATCCAGATGGCAAGCTACCGGAAAAAATATTTTGGTATTGTTCAATGATTTGCAACAAAGAGAGCTCAACCCCTTTAGCCGGTTCCCCAATAATTCCATGAAATCTATTATATCGCAATATAAGTACCTTCAAGCTGAGAAGTGAGCCCAACCATGAAGCGAAAACATCCCTAATCTGATTGTTTCCAAAAATTAGGAATTCCAAATTGTCATAGTTGAGGAGTGATCTAGGCAATGGCCCATGCAATTTATTGTACCTCAAATCAATCATAATAAGTGCACAGAAGTTCCCATTCCAATTAGGAATTTTTTCGATAAAGTTGTTCCTCTGTAAACTCAGTACTTCTGAATTACCACTCAAGTTACTCAAACATTGTGGAAGAACACCAATCAGATTATTATCAGACAAATTGATTGTATGGATAGAGCTTAGATTGCATATTGATAGCGATATTCCTCGAGAGAGAGCTTGTTATTTGAGATGAAGTAGGATGAGATTTTAGGAGGAGGAATCAGAATTGATCCTTGCAACTCATTGTACCTGAGATCTACTACAACAAGTTCTTTTCACTTGAAAATAATGGGATCTTGAGCAAAACTTGTTAGGAAGTTGCTAGAAAGGTTCAAAAATCATAGGTTTTTTGTGCTTACATTCTAAAACCATTTGGGAACTTGACTAGAAATGTTATTGTTGGATAGATCTATGCACACACAAGTCTTCTTGATCTCTTAGAAACTCAGGAAAACCATTTAAGTTGCAAGAACCTAAACCTAGAGTAAAGTACGAGTGAGTGATGTTGGTTTCGACGATCAATGACAATTTGTTAGGATAACACAAGTTGTTGAAGGTTTTTAGCTTGTGAAAAACGTATCTGACTTTAGAATGCCACTCAAATTATTTGAACATGATATAGCTAGTATAAGTACCTAGAGGGGGGTGAATAGGTATATAAAAGATTTTTCACGATAATTGCACAATACTAGACAGTTTATAGATTTGAGATAAACAATAATCAAAGTAAGACTGAGAGAAGGGAAGAGTAAATTGAACACGCGGTTTATAGTGGTTCGGCTTATTTCAAGCCTACGTCCACTCTTCTGCACTGACAGCCTATTGGCTGGATTCCACTATGAACAAAGAGATGTTACAGCGTTGATCTTCCTTGATTTCTCGGTGTAGATGATCTACCACACTTGCTCAAGGTCTCACTAAGTATAAACACTCTCTGTGTATACAATTTTGCTTAGAATGTATCGACTAATAATCAAGGTGCTTCAGACTCTGGAATTTCTCTATCGATCATATTTCTAAAGCAACTAGAACGTCTTCCTTTTATACTCATTTATGCCATCATACCCGTTGGCACTTACTAAAGGAATTCCTCCAATCTACCCGTTGGACGGAATCAATTAAGAAGATCATTCGAGCTATTAAAGGAACCTGACGATAGCCCATCAATCCTGTTCGCCCATACAATCAGGATCTTGGTTTCCAAGAATAGAACCTTCCAAGAATATTTCGTCGACCATCGGATCTTCAAACGATCTAGATTACGTATAAAAGAATCCGTTATTTTTATCCAGCCAAGAGATCTTCTCCGTAGGATGGGACTAAATCCTCGACCAAATACTTCGGCTCTGGATTGCCTTCGTCACTGGATTAGAACAACCGTCAAATGAGAATAGTCTTGAGTCTTGAGTGCTGAGTCCGGTGATCGAAAGTCTTCGGACTCTAAACGAAGGTCTGCAAATATCCGGACTAGATCGATAGAAACGTTTTGTCGCTTCAAAATATTCTGAAAGATTTCTCCAATAATCTCCCCATTTTTTATGGTGACAAAACTTTCTTGTAAATTTGAACAACTTTGACCTGCAAAAACATTTCTCAAGCAATATGGCTATCTCATAAAGATTAATAAAACAACTAGACTCGCATCCACAGAAAATTGGTTAGTCTTTCATGAGTAATACCATACGACAACACTTGATATAAATGCAAACAAATCAAGCATTGAAATCTACACACAAGTCACCAAATTCAAATTCACACCCAAGTTCACTCAAGTCATACTCAAAAACAAACATTCAAACACTCAAAAGAAATTTAAAGTCAAGGTTTAGAGAGTTCGTTCAAATTTGCAATTCTCCCCCTTTTTGTCATCATTAAAAAGGTGAGAAAAGAGTCAGGTCTGCTTGGGAATGCGCACGATCTGGAAATCTCCCATCGACTGGACGATGCCTTCCAGCCTCTTCAAGTCTTCCCTTAGATGAGCTACCTCTTCTCCTTTGGCATTGGCTTGAATTTGAAGAGCTAGATCTTTCATTTTATCCTCCAGGTAACCAAAGATGCTTGTCCAAAGATTCTTCAGACTTGAATTTCACAGTCCAAAGGCATAGATTTGACCCCGCATTTCCAGAAGAACATCAAGGATACGACGAAAATCTACTGAATTGTCCGTCTCGTGTGCTGCTTGCATTTGCTTTCTCGGATTGAGTGAATGCAGACGATGGAGCTTCTGTATAATCTTGCAGATTTGGAGTTGACGTATCATGTCCTTCTTCAGGCATTTGAGAAGCCTGAAAATCTTTTGGATCTGCTGGTGAGCGTCTTAGACCTTCACTGTTGGCAGCATCTGGTGTAGACTTTCCTTGCTCTCCATCTCCCCGTCTCTAGGACCTCAAATGGGGAAGAGTGATGGTCGGCTCTTCAAAGATCTAGATTCCCCTTCTCTCGGCTTCGCTACGGACTTTTCTTTCTCTCCTTCTCCTTCTTCTTCAGCTTCTTTCTCTTTCTCTCGCTGCTCGTCTTCTTCTCTGTTCTTGGCTTGCTCCTCTTCTTCTCTCTGTTTCTTCTGATGTTCTGTCGATTCAGGTACAGAATGTCTGGTCCTTATCAATGCAGAGATAGTGAGATCTTCTTCTTCATCTTCATCCTCCAAGATGAGAGTTCTCTTCTTTTTGGATGGGGCACCAATGGGCTCCTTCCCTTTTCTCTTTGAAGCGTAAAGGTGCTGGAGTCTTTACTCTGAACTTCTCCATTGCCTTAGAAAGCTCTTTCAGACGCATTTTGGTCAGCATTTTAAAACCTACCACCATTTTTTCGCATGGTCGAACACAAAGAGTATGTGGCGGTTCAATATTCAAGTGTCTGAAGATCTTGGTCACTGCACAGGTAAGGCAATTGGCCCTTGTCCTCCGACATTGCTCGTACATGTGAAAGAGAATGGTGTGAGGGAGAGAGAACTTCTTCCCCGAGTTGATTGCGTACATCAATTTTGCCTCGGAATTAGACACGTCGCCTTGGATGTAGACTTCGGCCCGATACGCTTGATCACAATTTTGTGAAGCAAGATATTGATGGCTCGCATCCTTGAATTGATAATTCTTCCCTCTCGTATCCCTATCTTTGACAAGCTCCAATGAAGCACGAGCAATTGAGACTTTGATCGGTTGATAGCGTCCTCGTTCAACTCCAATTATGTCAGCCAACATGTCCACATCTATCACATAGTCCTGGTCTCGAACACTGAATAATATTCTATTCGCATCTAAAAAGCTAAGATTCGAATAGAAGTATGCTGTTAATTGCGCATAACCATCTGTGGTATCGGTGCAAAATTGCTCAAGTTGAAGCAGATTGAACTTCTCCCTTAAGTTCACATTAATGGCATCCAAGAAATCGAAATCAACACTCCTAGGGTTTATCACCCCTCGTTTTAACAGTCTGAAGAACAGATTCTCCTGTTGCTTCGATTTAAACAATTCCATTCTTTTTCCCTTCACCTTCGTAGCAATACCCATTCTAGGTTGAAATTCACTGAACATTTTATCATCATCGTTCCCGTCGGGGATTCTCGTCCCGATACACGAGGGTCACTTGGAATATTCGCAAGTGCTTCCTCGGCCTTTCCTTTGGGAGCAATTCCCAAATCCTCCATTTGTCGCAAAATATATACTCATTCCCATAATTCTTATCCTTAAGGAAATCATCTACGTAGTTCAGCGGAGTCCCAGTGCTCTTCAACGCACAGTAAAGCTTGTAAATAAAATAGGGTTTTTGGACTCTTACAGGGTCTGGATCCTCGATTATTTCTTCCTCCGGTCGTTGACCCGCACCTTGTGGGGTAGATGATGTTAAGTGACGTTGTGGAGAGTGAATCGAGCTCTGTTGCTGACTCGATAAATCTTCTTCTTCGGTTAGATCGAAATGGGTAAGCCCCTCCCTCATTCTCTGTGGTCCCCTGTTCGCGATTCTTGAAGACTTCCTCGAATAAGACATCCTTCCTTGTCGTTGAAAGATTCCTTTACTCGATTTCCCAAGAAAAGATGACAACTTTCTCGAAAATGAACACAAAGTAGAGACAGGATTGGGAGGAGAATGCCTTTTAGGGTTTTGAAGATTAGGTGAAAAAGAAAACTGTATATATTTAACTCAGTTTAAAAAGGAAAGATCAATCGGCACAAGGAAAGTGAACAGACACCTCTTTTTAAAATCATTAACTGCCAAATAGAAGTTAATCCTTTTGAAAATACAAGATTCCGTTTTTCACGGAAATTATAAATTAACTGAACGAAAGATCGTACCTTTTCGAGTTTAAGCAACTTATAGTCTATAGCCATGAATGTCTGAGTCTGAGGGTTTAGAGTCTGAGGGTTGGAGAGTCTCTAGACTTTAACTTCCTCAAGCTTCAAAATGTTGAGTCTGGAACGGATAAAATCGAATTGATTTTTCTCCAAAGGCTTTGTGAATACATCCGCTAGTTGACTCTTTGAATCAACAAATTGAATCGAGATTTCTCCATTTTGAACATGATCTCTGATGAAATGATGTCGAATCTCTATATACTTTGCTCTTGAATGAAGGATTGGATTTTTAGTGAGATTGATTGCGCTTGGTGTTGTCACATCTGATTTCGTGCATGAGTCTTCAATTTCAAAGTCTTGTAGCTTTGTTTTATCCATAGAATTTGCGAACAGCAACTTCCAAGAGCTACATACTCGCTTCGTTGTTGAGAGAGCCACGGTGCTTTGTTTCCTTGAAAACCAAGACACCGTCCCTTCCAAGCAACCGGCAAGTTCCCGAGGTACTCTTTCTATCGACTCGCAATCGGCCAGATCTGCGTCTCGAATATCCCCGAAGATTAAAGTCTCCCTTCTTAGGATACCAAAGACCGACGCTTGAAGATGAAGCAACGTATTTAATAATACGTTTTGCAGCACTGAGATGGGATTCTCTAGGGTCTGATTGAAACCTAGCACAGATGCAAACACTCAACAAAATGTCGTCTAGAAGCGTAAGATAAAGAAGTGAACCAATGATGCTCCCTGTACAGCTTTTGATCAACTTTCTTCCCTTCTTCATCTTTGTCTATCTTCAAAGAACTTGACATTGGTATATCAGTCTTTTTGCAATTTTCCAATCCAAACCTTTTGACAAGATCATTAGCATATTTTTCTTGATAAATAAAAGTTCCTTCCTTCAATTGCTTTACTTGAAGACCAAGAAAGAATGTTAATTCTCCCATCATACTCATTTCAAACTCATCCTGCATAGACTTAGAAAACTTCTTGCACAGACTTTCATTAGAGGATCCAAAAATAATATCATCCACATATATTTGAACAAGTAAAAAGCTTTTGTTTTCATTTTTGATAAATAAAGTAGTATCTACTTTACCTTTGACAAAACCATTCTGTATTAAGAACTTACTTAGTCTGTCGTACCAAGCTCGAGGTGCTTGCTTTAAACCATACAAGGCCTTTTTCAGTCTGAATACTGAGTCTGGCTTCTTTAGGTCTTCAAACCCTGGTGGTTGTTCCACATAAACTTCCTCATGGATAAATCCATTTAGGAAGGCACTTTTGACGTCCATTTGAAATAACCCGAAATTTTTATAACAAGCAAACGCAAGTAATAGTCGAATAGCTTCTAACCTTGCTACTGGAGCGTAAGTCTCATCATAGTCTATTCCTTCTTCTTGCGTATATCCTTTGGCCACGAGTCTTGCTTTATTTCGTACAACTTTTCCTTTTTCATTCATCTTGTTTCGAACACCCATTTGGCTCCAATAATGTTTTACCTTTTGGTTTAGATGTCAATTCCCAGACATCATTAATGTTGAACTGTCTGAGCTCTTCTTGCATAGCTTCAATCCAGCTTTCATCAGATAAAGCTTCTTCTATGCTCTTTGGTTCAATTTCAGAAATGAGAGCCACAAGACACTAGACTTTTCACGTCTTTTGGATCTGGTGCGAATTCCTTCATTAATTTCGCCGATAATGAGATCTTTGGGATGACTGGACTTATGCTTCCAAGATTCTTTGATTTGTTTGTGGATGATGATCTCTTTCTTTATTTGAATCTTCATGAACAGCTTGATGCTGGTCTTCCGAGACCGAGATGCTTCTTGAGTTGTAAGCTTTGGAAGGTTCTGAGTGTGTTCGGACTCTTCATAATGAGTCTGACTAGATTCATCTTGCGTAGAGTCTTGAAATTTGACATTCATTGACTCCTCCATAGACTGGCTCTTCTTGTTATAGACTATGTAGGCTTTGCTTGATGTAGAATATCAAAGGAAGATGCCTTCATCTGATCTTTCTTCAAACTTACTAACTCGATCTTTTGCATTTTTCAATATAAAGCATTTGCAACCGAATACATGAAAGTATGAAACAATGGGCTTCTTACCTTTGAATAACTCATAAGGGGTTTTCTCTAGAATAGGTCTTAGGAAGATTCTATTGATGATATAGCACGCTGTTAAAACAGCTTCAGCCCAAAATCGTAAAGAAATTTTACTTTCAATTAAAAGAGTTCTAGCCATTTCTTGAAGAGATCTATTCTTTCTTTCCACAACTCCATTTTGCTGAGGAGTATATGGAGAGGAGAACACATGCTTAAAGCCAGATTCATCACACAATTTTGTAAAATCTTGATTTTCAAATTCACCTTCATAATCTGTTCTTATACTTGAGATAACACATCATTTTTCATTTTGAACCTTTTTAGCAAATTTTTCAAAATACGAGAAGGTTTCGGACTTACTTGTAAGGAAATATACCCAAGTAAAGCGGGAGAAATCGTCCACAATTACTAGGCAATATTTCTTACCTCCAATGCTCTGGGTTCTAGTTGGTCCGAAGAGATCCATATGCACCAACTGTAGTACATGATTAGTAGAGACATGATTTATTGGCTTAAATGAATTTCTTACCTGCTTTCCCAGAATACATGGTGTGCATGGATCGGACTTTTGGAATAGTAATTTGGGTAGACCTCGAACAAGCTGCTTTGATGAGACTTTGGCTAATTGCTTCATGTTGACATGACCAAGCTTTCTGTGCCATAAGCTTGCTTCGTCTTGGATTGAGATTAGGCATTGCGATTCATTTGGTTTCACATCCGTAAGATAGATATTTCCATGTCTTCGACCCATGAAAGACTCGAGTAGAGTCTCTACGGTTCCGAACATGTTCCTTCTTGAAAGAAGATCTTAAAACCAAGTGTCACATAATTGACTAATGCTGAGAAGATTGTAATTGAGTCCTTCCACTAGGGAAACATTACTTATTGTGAGATTTCCAATTTTCACAATTCCAAATCCTACAATACTTCCTTTGATGTTTCCTCCAAATGAAACTTTTTCACCATTTACTTGAACAAGCTTTATGAAGCAATTTGAAATTTGAGTCTCCTGTCATGTGTCTTGAGCATCCGCTGTCAAGATACCACTTTACATTTTTCTTGACGGAGACCTCGCATTTAAAAGAGAGTCTCAAGCTTTCTTTGGTACCCAAATTTTCTTGGGTCCTTTGGTGTTAGTAAGATAAAAAAGATAGCCCATACTTTCTTAACAGGTTTCCAAACCATAGGACACTCTTTTTCAAAGTGATCCGGACTGTTGCACTTTGAACACTGAGGGCATTTCGACCTACGGACTTTACAAAAACTTTCTTGAAATGATTTTTGTAAGCCTCTCTCGAGGGTCTTTTCTCAATTCTTTCTTTTACTTTAGGAAAATCAATCAAGGGAATTGTTTCTGCTGTCATGCCTAGACCAGACTTATTGAAGTAAGGTCTTTGAAATGAAAGAACTTTTTCAAGTTTTTCAGACCCTATCGAAAATTTCTTTGAAATATTTGATAAGTCAGTTTTTAAAAAAGCATTTTCTTTCAAAAGATTATATTCTTTTTCTTTAAGAGTAGAAACATTCAAGTCTAAACTTTTAACTCTTTCTTCTAAAATGTTTTCCTTTTGTTTTAGAGCTGAGTTTTTTTTTAAGTTTGGAAATTCTTTTGAGAGAAGTCTTAAGACTAAAACACAGTTCATCAATGTATTTAGAGACTTTGACAGGAATTTTAAAATCACTTACCTCAAATTCACTGTCCGAGTCGATCCGATTTCCGAATGTGCCATCGAGACATAGGTTGGCATATTCATTATCACTTTCTTCACACTCGTATCACTCCGGGTTTCGTCTTTGAGAGCTTTTCGAAATTTTTCAACTTTTCCTTTTTTCTTCTTCGAAGAGGGTCTAATGTGTCCCTTTTCTTACATTCGAAGCAAACTTGGGTTCTAATGGTCCCTTTTTGGAAACTTTGTTTCATTTGAAGAACCTTCATTCCTTTTCTATTTTTCTGGTTTCTTATCATCAAGCTCCTCATCGTCCATATCATCTTCTTTAATCAGTCATCGAATCATCATTTGATTTTAATGCAATGGAACCTCTTGGACTTTGTTTCCACTTCATAAGAGAGTTCCAACCTTCTTGGCTTTTCTTTCACGTTTTATTGAAGTCTTTATGTGATTCCAATCATGAGAGTCCAGCAAGCTTTGTTTACCTCATGGGATCAGAAATTTTATCCTTGATTCTCAAGACCATTGACAATATCTCGTAAAACGGCTAAACATCATCATTTGATTTTAATGCAAGGAGAATTTCTTTCCTCTTGGATCTTCGTCTTTATGTAATTGGTTCCAAACTTCTTTTGCTGTAACACAAGAAGATTCATATTCAGAATAAATTGCTTTTGCATCGAGTGCTTGTCTCTTGTTTATCTTTTCCCGAGTCATTCCGCCGGTCTCAACAATTTCTTTCCCTCTTTCGATATGCATAATTCTTTTCTACGTCTCTCCTTTGATCGTTGGAAAGCTCTCTTATTCTTCCAATGTTGTAATCATTTCCATCAAAGTAGGGTGGTCTAGTTTGTTTTCCACCTTCATACTAGGGATCTTTTACTCAAGTAAAATACTTAAAGTGAGTACAAATCAAGAAGGCCGAGACTCTGATTGGAAAATCGAGCTTGGAATTGCACCATGGAATTGGTTGAATGAAAGTACAACGGCAATCAACTGAGTGAGTCTCCCCAACAAGGATGGGATTTCACCACTCAATTGATTCAACGAAAGTGTTAAGTAGCAAAGCTCCTGGAGGTATATGAAAAAGAGTGGAATCTTGCCCACTAATTGATCGGATCCAAGATCTATATCAATAAGTTGAACTAGGTTTCGATGGAAGATGGGATTTCACTTGTTAAATGATTATAGCTTAAATCTAAACCAGTAAGTTGCACGAGGTTCCCAAGGAAATGTGAGATGTGACCCATGAAGTTGGAGTGGGAGAAGTTCAAGTCACTCAAGGAATCAAGATTTCCAATTGCCGGAGGAATCTGACAATTGAAGTCATTAAAGGCAAGGTTAAGGCTTCTTAGTTGAAGAAGATGGAAAATACTAGAATTCGAGTTGATTTTACCAGAGACACAGCTGCAACTGAGGTCAAGGCCGATCACATGACCGCTTATCACACCCAACACCAGCGCAAGAACAGTAGTTGCTTTGAGTTTCCGCTGTCAATGCACTAAAGTGGCGCTGTAACAACCTTAAGGCTTTTTGGTGAAGAAGGTTGCTTTGAACTTTACCAACGCAAATTTCTCGTCATCATGGCAACATGGTTGGGTTGAAGCAAGAGAGTGTGAAGCAATGATAGTAAGCAAGAGTATTATATAGTTGCAGTGAAATTACTCTCTTTTCATGGTCACCTTAGCAAATCTAGGGGGACTTTCAAACTCACTCTGCTGACTCGATTGAACATGAGACCCGATAATGGAGAAGTTATATAGCCAAGTTCTTTTCCAATGTCATTTCCATGCGTTAATCTAATACATGAATTGAGGGGTAAGTACACTATTAGTGCCAAAACTTGTGCACGGCGCTCACTTTGGTGCCAAAAGTTTCCGTCGGATCACTTAAGTGCCAAATTGGAGGAAAAACGATCACTTTGGTGCCACCGACGAGAGATTCCGACCAAAATAATTATGTGGCTTTTATATTTTTAAAAAAATCGACATGGCTTTTAAACGACGTCATTTTCCGTCATCCTTAAGAAAACGACGTCATTTTGCCATCATATGTAGATGGCCTCACAAAAACAATGCCACATAGCGCATATGAAGATTAAAATTAGGGTTTTTTTGTCGAATCCTTGCCCAACGCTGACCTAGCTCGCTTAACCGCCGCTGCTCGGCCACCATTGCTCGGCCATCGCCACTTGGCCTCCGTCTTAGTTGCTCGACTAGGTAAGCAAGGAGAGGCTGAGGTTGTTTCTTGGGCAAGAAGCAATAGAAAGAATAAGAGGCGAGGGCGGAGGAGAAGGAGGAAGAAGAGGGGTCAAAGGTGGAGAGAGTGAAGACGAGGAGGGCGTAGATGGAGATTGTGGATTGGGCTCTTCTCAAGGAGCGGCTAAAGTGGGTCCTTTTGAAGGGGGAAGGAGGAGAAGGAGGAGAGGAGGAGGAGGACAAGAGCTTGGGCTTGTCAACAATGTCGAACGAACTAGAGGCAGAGTTGTGCTAGTGCTGGTGCCGGTGCCGGTGCCGGTGCCGCTGCTGGTGTCGCTGCTAGTGCTAGTGCTAGTGTTGTTCTTCGGGGAAGAAGACAACGGGGAAGCCCATGCTGTGCCTTCTCTCTCTCTCTCTCTCTCTCTCTCTCTCTCTCAATTTAGGGATTTAGGGCTCTGACTTGAGGGAAAGATGCCAAACGGCATCGTTTTGTTGTTTAGATACTGACTGTACTCTTCGGCGAGCCACATCAACTTCAAAAATTAATAAAAAGGTGCCACGTCGGATTTCCGATCAATCATATTGGCGTTGTAACTAAAATAATCATTTTTCAAACTTTTTGTCACTTAAGTGATCCAAAATAAACTTTTGGCACCAAAGTGAGCACCGTACACAACTTTTGACACCGATAGTGTACTTACCCCCATGAATTGACGATAATCTACAAATCCTTTTGCCGTGTTAATTTTAAAATGGATTAACCAGATACCCTTCTAAAACAATCCATATCGTCCTTCAAAAGTATTCTAGAGATCATGACCTAGCCCTGAGACCGACAGCGAAACTCAAATCCTCCGTTATAGATAAAACCTCTTGGTATGGAATGCTTGACTCTTTAAAGGGTGGACTACAAAAGAACAAATCAAAAGAGTCGCAGTTCTCCTAATTTCCAAGTGCATTTTCTAAGCTAGCGTGCTTTTTGGGGTGCTGATGGAACTCGCTTTAAGCTAGGTTCTCTCCTTTGATTTTTTCTGTCTTTTTTTCTTCTTCATGGTCCCTCAGTAGCTTCCTATGAAATACAAAAGTCTTCATCTCCATGCCGGCCAAAATAATCAGCAGGAAGTTTTTTGCTTCCACAAACAACTCTAAGTGTGGACCAAGAAAAGTAGTAGGCTAGACTTGAATTGATGTTCTTGATACACTGAAAAGTCCTCGATGACCTTGACTTAAACATCTGTGTGTGTGTGTGTGTGTGTTTTTTTTTTTTCCATTGAACCCAGAAAGAAGGCCCGACATCCATATCTTTCGTAAGGATAAGGTTTGAGGGAGTGGACACTATCTTGAGTTAGATTGGTCTCATGGATGGCCTCTAGTTGGATCCACTAGAACTAAGGATTGAGGTACATTGATTCACATTTACTCAGCGCATCCAAGTATGACTTCAGTATGGTGGTAGTGGTAACATGCTCTTGCACTTTGCAGACTTGTAAGGAAGAAAGGATAGCCCTATTCACAGTAAGAATGTCTTATTATATCATTAATGCCTCAACAGTGAAACCTTCTTTCACGAGGACATGTAGTGCATAATTGTCCTTGGTACTACTCTCAATGCTTCGGGATGAAATGTTACAGGATGGCAATTAAGTTCAATTCATTCTTTTTCTGAGCTGTAGCTCCAAATACCATGGTCTTGTCAAACTCTTCCGACTTCTAATCAAAGTGGTTGAGCAATTGAGCAAGCGGAAGTTTAATATTAGCAAGACCAAATAATATGCCGGGACACATCCTTCTACTTGGTTCATATGGAATGTATCCGAAGTTACTCCCTTTGTAGGTAACCGAAGAGTTTTCCAAATCTCTCTGATATAAAGCATTCAGCATCATTCCATTGATTAGGATCTCTTTTGAGTCCCCACGCATTGACGATGGACATTGATGTAGGAGCAAGCAGCATCCAAGTGAAAACAAAGTGGCTAGTTGTTAGTCACCTCCACTGTCAATCGTTTCCACTATTTCCCACTCCACAGTCGTCAATGTACTTATGCTTCCAACTAAGATTATGTCCCGAAAAGGAAATGTGGCAGGATCTTTGACTTTGATTGATTGCGAAATAAAGAACGAAAATTGGTGGTGCCAACAATGGCGGAAAAAGTACACTAAAAGTGTCAAAAGTTACGTGATGCTCAATTTGATGCCAAAAGTTTCTATCGGATCACTTAAGTGCCAAATCGGAGAAAAAACGATCATTTTAATGTCACTAGCGAGAGATTCTTGCTAAATTGATTACATGGCTTTTATATTTTTTTTTTTAAAAAAAAAAAAAGTTGACGTGGCTTTTAAACGATGTTGTTTTCTGTCTTCCTTAAGAAACGACGTCGTTTTGCCGTCATACGTGGACCGCCTCACAAAAACAACGCCATATAGTTCATATGGGGACTAAAATTGGGGTTCTTTGTCCGATCCTCGGCCAACACTGACCATAGCTCACTCGGCCACCATTGCTCGCCTGTCGTCGCTCGACCACCGTCGCTCAACCACTGTCATAGTTGCTCGACCAAATGAGCGAGGAGAGTCTGAGGTTGTTGTCACGCCCCAAACCCCGAGCACGCGCACATCCCTCGACAGTCGATCAAATTGCAACATTCTCAGGACGCATCACTGACCCAATCGTTTTATGCACATGCGGAAGCGAACTAATAATTACCCAACCAACAACCAAACACATGGGATAGTAAAAACACATGACCTTTTTCACAAACCACTATTCACATAAATATACCAAGTCAACCTTACAGGTTTATACACACCATTCTATCTCCAAAAGAAACTACTAAGCCACCTATTCTCCGGACCCTTTAGCCTATGACTCCGAGTTCTCCACACTAGGGATCTGAAAATATTTAAACCACGACGATGTGAGATAAAATCTTAGTGAGTCAACACCCTAAACCCCGATTAGGACAAGAATTTGCTCAAAGGCAGCCTAAACAGGCGTCACACAACTTACCTCGCCTTAACACCTCCCTACAAGTTAGTGCGTCACATATATCGTATCAATACAACAAACATATCCAATAACTGAAGCACCTCATATCATTTATCAAATATTCACATGGGTTTCGATTATAAGGTAAAACTGTTATGATACGTATCATTCCGTACCACACAATTTTGCCCCATAATCAGGCGCGGCTATCTCAATCATTCAGGTGTGTCCCAGTTATTTACAACCCATCAACCATGGCCAACTCAAGTCGGGGGTCATCTAGCATAACCGGGTGTTATCCCGCTTCGTCAGGCATGGCAACGTCTATATCTAGATGGCATTCCCAAAGGAGCATTGAGCCAACCTCCACTGCGATCGGCATCCATTGTCAAGGTATTTGAACTTAATCAAGCATCGTCCTGCGTGAACACATCAGGACGGGTTCCGATAATGACCACACGTACATCCATGCTTGGCCAAAAACATTGTACTTTGCACTCAAATACTTACATTTCAAATAATGGACTTGGTCAATTTTCTCCATATTAGAAATTCTCGGTAAAATAATTGTGTGTGGTCACACCTTTAAATTGAACCATAAAACATGATACTCAGTCATTTCAAAATTCCACGATTTTATATAGTACATAAAATATTTTTGGCGTCAAAACCCGACACCTGGTAATTTTCTAATTGAATACCCAAAAATCAATTTTTGCAATAATAATTCAAAAAGACAATCAAGCACCCAATTGCGCAAATCAGCAATCAATTTCACATATAAAGTCAACCACGAGAATCAATGTAAAATTCTACAAAATAGCTATTCCGTCACAATTTACGCTAATTAAAATTAATTGAATAAATCTCGATTAAATAAATAAATTGCAATTAATTAAACCGAACCACTTAATTAACCTAACAATGCAGGCACCTCATCAATCAAGTCAACCTTATCCTCCCTCACATGGTCATGAACACCAAAAATCCCCTTTTTAAAATTCACTTGGCAACCCCTTTTCTTTGTTCAAACTTTGTAGGCATCTCGTATAAAACCTCCTAGTTTTATTGAGCACATAAAACTTGGCGTCCAAACCCGACACCATATTTTTTTTCTAATTTCTTTTCTGACCACCCTCTTTTGAAAACAAACCTTAGTAACCCCTCTTTTTTTTTTTTTTTTTTGGTTCAAAATGTTTAGAAATAAATTCATAGGTGCTCACAAACTCAAGATTAATCCGTCAAACTTTGCACGCACTTAGTTTAAAACCTCATTATTTTATTGGGTAAATAAGTTTTGATGTCCGGACCCGACACCTCATTTATTTTCTATTTAATAGTCCATAAGGTCACCTTTTGCAATAATACTAAAAAAACCCACATAGAGCAATCAACCTCATGAGATCACACATAAGTTCTCAGCATGCCCCACAAGTCAACCACATCACAAAACATACAATTTCCAGCAAGCAAAACACCAAGAACAACCATAAAACTACAATCGGCTCTCACCGGCAAAACCGGGCCACTTGTGCATCTCCAAGTTTAATTCTAGAAACCTACCCAAACGAACTCAGAAAATTTTCAAATTTTAATATGTTATAAAAGACACCTAAAAGAACATTTTTTTTTTATGGAGACACCTTAACCCAGATCTTTCTAAATTGAGAGCAGTAAATCGCCCAAACCGTTACAAAAACTGTGTTCGCATCCAAAAAGTCTATTTTCTGAAATCAGTTTGGTTCAAGATCTAAAACTTGCCTGTTTGATCTGAAATTTGATTATGTTAAATTACAAGATGTGATGAAAAACTTTTATGAATGAACTCTTTTGAAAATCGAACCCTAAGAGTTGATACAAATCTTTTGAACACCAAAATGTCATTATTTCCAACATAATCCGAGATTCTGTTTTGCAAATAACGAAGCTGAAATCTCATTCTTTTAAATCCCTAAAATATTGAGTAAAATATATGTTACAGCTGTGGATATCTAGAACATTTTTTAAAAAAGGAAGTAACCTCAAAATCGCAGCACATTTTCTCCACAAAAATAGCAAACGACGAGGGTCCAATAACCGGATCCAAGAGAAATCCACTAAATTAAGCTAAACCACTCTCATTAATGCTAATCTAACCAACTAGATCAATACTAATCCATATTAAGACTAATCTAACCAAACTAGATTAACACTAATCCATCTTAAGGCTAATCTCACTTAATACTAATCTAACCAAGCTAATTAACACTAATCTAGCCCCCTAAGCACAAATAACAATCTAATCAAATATTAGGAGTTAACTTATTGGATTAGGACGACGGCAGGTTCACGGCAACAATGACGCGACGGCGGTTAAGACCTAAGACTACTGCGTCTCCAATGAAGCTCAAACAGAGGCTAAAAACAGCCCTATGAACTCATAGCCAGGAGCTATTCGGTTCTACTTGAGCTGGTCTCGGTGGCTTCTGGTGGTAGCGAGGGCAAGCTAGTGGTGGTGCAGTGGAGCTACGGTGCCGAGGGTGGAGCTGCAATGGATTGAGGCAACTAGGTGGACTAGCGGTGAAGTTGTGCTTCGATGGTGGTTGGCTGATGAAGATGGTGAGAGATGATGAAGATGATGAGGGGCATGAATAGCGGGATGGCGGTGAAGACAATACTGGCGTTGGAGGAAATGATGAGGTGGTGGGTGGTGATATGGTGGTGGTGGAGAAGGAGAAAGGAGGGCTAGCGGTAGCTTGAGGGGAAAAGAAAAAAGACGTGAGATGAAGAATTGGGCAGAAGAAGAAGGGGATGAAGAATGTGGGCAGAGGAAATGGAGTCAGCAGAAGGAAGGGGGGGAATGAACGTGTGCATGGGTAAGAGGGGGAAAAGAGATGGGAGAGAAAGTCAAGGGAAAATATCCCAACCATCATCACCTTGCCAAAAAAGTTGTCACACCCCGAACCTCGAGCGCGCCAACATCCCACCTTGGTCATGCAAATGCGACATTCCCAGGTAGTGTCGCCGACCCCATTTATTTATTATTGCACAAGCGGAACGTATTATAAAACCCCTGACAACGAAATACGGGATAGAAAAGTAGGAAGCAAAACCACAACATAATACTTTCATAATTCAATAGAATTACAGACAGAAGCCTATAGCCAAAAGTCTACAAAAGACCGGCTCTTAAAAAAGAACTGTCCTACGACCTACAAGTCGGACACGTTCTCCAATCCTTATGACTTCACCTCTGCAACTCCTCAAGGCCAACCAAAGCTATCTGGCCGCTCCGTCCACCAGGGACTTGAAATTGTAATCCTCAAACCGAGATGAGACAATGTCTCAGCAAGTTCAACCCCCTAAACCCCTATTAGAAAGAAAATACGCCCCGGGTGGCCTAGCCACATCACACAAAAGCCTTACCTCGCATTAGCCTTCATCTGCAGATTAGCACAATTTATATAATTCAACCACGTGCAATTATGATAACCAAACAACCATGGCACAATCACATTATCAGAACCATTCAACCACTTGGATCGTCTCAGCGATCAATCGACTCGGCCGATTACATGTCATTCTAGCAAATCAATCATTGCTCTCAATCACGGCCCTATAGGAAGGTTTAACAACCAGCGGCAATCATGGCCCCACTCAGCAAAATTAGAATTAGTGGCATCACGGCCCCACTCAGCACAACCTTTAAAAGGTGGTAGATCCCGGCCCGATGGGCACGACCTCTAATAGGTGGTAATTCACGACCCGGTTGGGCGCGACCTTTATCAGGTGGCAATTCACGGCCCCACTGGGCGCGACCTTTATCAGGTGGCAATTCACGGCCTCACTAGGCGCGACCTTTATCAGGTGGCAATTCACGACCCCACTGGGCATGACCTCTAATAGGTGGTTAATCACGGCCAATCTCCCATAAATTTCGATACTTTGGACTTTATAAAAAGAATCATTATTTATCGCAATCACACTCCATTTGCCACAATCAATCATCAAATTCAAATTCTAAATACACAACAGCGATCAGCACGAAATTCTGAGAGAATAAGGTCCCAACGAAATTTTCGGAATTTAATAAATAATTAAATTTATTCCGAAAATTAATTAAATAATAATATCCATATTTTTTCGCAATCCACACTCAATTTATAATATCCAATCATCAATTTCAAAATCCAAATAAACAGCAGCGATCGGCACGAAAATTCGAGCAAACCGGGGTCAAAAATAATTTTTCCATTTTTTTTTTTCAATAATAATATTTTAATAATTTCGGAATATAATATAATATTATAATTTTCAGAATTTCGAAGCAATTAAATAATTCAAAACTAAAACCCTATTATGTCCCATCAAGGTTTATTATTAAATAAACTATCTTAGCATTTAATTAAACATGCTTTAAATTAAACACACATCTTAAACTAAATCACAATTAAATAAACTAAACTAACCACCTAAGCTTAATTAACTTAAGCTAAGCACACATAAAGCATAATTAACCATCTAATCAAGGTTTAGTGAGCTAAATTCACCCGATTAACGAACCGAACGGACCAAAACGATGAGGACGACGAGGGGATTGACTTTCTCCAAAGCGGGCCACGCATCCGGGGTCGGGAAGCCTCCCAAAACGGGCCAAACACGGGCTGTCATACCCATTTTCTTGGCTGCTGTCCACTGCGGTTTGAGGCCGAGGAAGGGTAGATCCGGAGCTTGGATGAGATGGAGAAGGATTGGGGAAGGTTGAGGGGTCGAATCGGACCTAGGCGGGGCCCGAACGGTGGCCGGAGGGAGCTCCGGCGGCTCCTGTGCGAGCTGAACAGCAGCTCGGGAAGACGAGCTGGGCGAGAAGACCGCCAAGACGCGCGGCCAGCAGCGCGTGCGTGAGGACGGCAGCTCGGCGGTGAGACGACGCGAGGCGAGGACGGCGACTCCGGCGACGGCGAGCAGCTTCTCCGACGGTGCTGCAACCTTCGCTGGTCTTCGGCTGGTCGGGCGAGCGAGCGAGGCGCACGGACGGCACAAAGTGGCGGCGGTGACGGACAAACGGCGAGGGACGAACAGCGAGGCTCCGGCTGGTGGCGGTTGCTAGCTTCCGATCAAGCCTTCTTTGGTTGCTAGGTTCGAAGAAGCAAGGAGAAGAAGATGGAGAAGAGAGGCGACGGGAGAGAGGAAGAAGAGAGGGAGGAGAGAGAAGGAGGGGCAATTTCTTTTTCTTTTTCTTTTTCTTTTTCTTTTTCTTTAATCCACAAAAATGGCCCACCATGACCTCATGCATGACATCACACTCCACTATCTCCCACAATCTTATTCCAATGGGTCCATTTTATTTTTCCGCCGGGGCATGAAACTTTGTACATCAACTCATTCAATTCCAATCAATTCTCTCCCAATTGAATTAAATTGAAGTCCATAAAATTAATCCAATGTCACCACACTTCAATTCACATCTTCACTTGTCCATAGAATCAACTTAAGTCCCAAAAGCGCGACCAAAGGCGGGCCTACTAATTTCTTGAGCCAAATTAGCCATTCTCTGATTTAATTGCTGAAAAGCTCTGATTGCATAAAAAATCTTCCAAAGATGAGTTAATGATCCTAAAATAATTTGTGACACACCCAAACTTCCAATCTCTGAATTCGGTCTCAATTCCACGGTTAATTTCACTTTGGTAAGATACTAGCACGGCCCAACCTACCGGGTAGCCTTTAGAAATTTTCATGCATTGACCTATGGTTGATCATCTCAAGCCACAATGTACATCTTTGAAACATTGGCGACTTTCGGTTGTCGGGGTAATCTCAATATTTCAAATACGAACACAGGATACCCAGTCGATAGAAAAGTCGGTCCAGTGCCGATCGACAAGAATTGTGCGATCTGGTGGAATCACCCACACCTGATCACATGCCTCTGTCGAGTCGATCTATCTCCGATCTCTAATCGATTTTTAATTGTGCCGCAATGACCCTTGCAGATTAGCTCGGTCGAAAGGCCGCTTCCTGGTCAAATTCTCGAGTCTGATACATTAGAATTTCTTAACGGCTTCACATGATAAACTAGTTTCCACATGAGTGGTCGACTCAAGGAAATGAACTATATGCGTGCCAACGAAATGCCCATTTCAATTATTGAAAATAGAATTGGAAAATCGGGATGTCACAAAAGTCCTCTTATGCTCATCTTCTTTGTCCCCAAATACTTTCTTAAATCTAATTTCCCACAAACAATTCCTTTTGGGCAGCCATTTCCCCTTTTTTCTTCTAATTCCGAATTTCCACTTATTTTCCATTTTGTCCAGAAATCGATTTTTCCGAAAAATCCCGGACTCGACAAAATTTCTCCAAAAGATGAGACGACATCCTATAAATGAATTGTAATACGCTCGAACATCCAATTCCCGAAAATGAATTCAATTTCGTGGTTAAAATCGACCGAACGCAATTTTAGTACAACTTAACTTACCAAGTAACTTTTAGGGATTTTAGCGTGTTTGACCATAGTTGATAATTTTCGATCCACGTTTATGCATCTCCGACTCGTAGGCGACTCTTAGTTGTCGTAAAAATCGCAAGGTTTCAATTACGTATACCGAGTATAATTTCGATGGAAAATCGGATTAGTGCCGTTCAACTTGAATTTGGCAATCACGCGGAATCACCCGCTATTCAATTATGCCATTCCGTCGAATCGACCTATATCCGATCACAATTCAATTATAACGGCGTGGTATTGACCATTGCCGATTATTATGGTTGAGCAGCCGATTTCCGATTAAATTCTCAAGTCTGTCGATGTTATATCCCTTAACGGCTTCACCTAATAGATTAATTAACTCATGATGGGCCCTACTTAGAGTCGAATGACCATAGGCGCATCAATGAAATGCCAATTTCATATTATCGAGACGAGGTCGAATTTCAGAATGTCATAGTTGTTGCTCGGGCAAGAAGAGGCAGGAAGAATAGGAGGCAAGGGCAAAGGAGGAGGAGGAAGAAGGGGGTCGAAGGTGGAGAGAGTGAAGATGAAGAGTGTGAGGGAGACAAGGAGGGCATAAATGGAGATGGTGGATTAGGCTCTGCTCAGGGAGCGGCTGAAGTGGTCCCTCTGAAGGGGGAAAGGTTGCGTTTGGTCGTCCAAATTTCTAAACGAGATAGAACTGGATAGGATAGGATAAGAAATCCATGGATTTCTTCATATCCCATCAACTGTTTGGTGAACTACGGATTTAAAGTCGGATATCCTCATATCCTAACCAATTTACTATTTGGTGAACTACGGATTTAAAGTCGGATATCCTTATATCTTATCCAATCTATCGTTCGGTGAACTACGGATTTAAATTCAGATATTTTAAAAATAATAACATTAGGCAAGTACAAATTTGCAGGTTTAATATTCACAGAATCATCCAAAACAATATATCTTTTTCAAATTAACAGATTATCATCGAATTTCATGATTACACATTATAATAATCTTTTCCATTCCTTTGAAATAATCTTTTGGATACCCCCTTCAACATCAAACGTTTTTAGAATAACCTCAATTTCAATATATTCACTTTGAAACATGAATTATTTTTCTCTCTTAAAGTTTTTCATTTGTTTCCATTTTGTTACAAGTCCAATACCAAATCAAACAAATACCCAATTAGAACAAAGCATAAAGTCCAAAGTTCATTTATTTTTTTTTTTCCAGCTGTCACGAGGATGCAATGACAGTTAATCATGTTAATGAACGATCTCTAAACAGTTCCCATTTATAAAGTACATTACATTTGTTGAGTATCGGCCAGCTGCATTTTGACCAAAGTAAACTCATGTTCATGCGAAATATCTTGACTTAAGGCTTCTTTTAAGTTCATGGCTAGGTTTTTTGCCAAAGAGACAAAGAAACTATTTATGAAAATAAAAGACAAAGGCAAAGAATATTATAGATAATGGTTGTCTTGACAATGAACATGAGATAAAGTTTCAAGCCATATCCACCTCTTTTCAAGTCACGGCTACAACCAAAAGGTCCAAAAAGATAACATTAAAGCTTATAGCTAGCCCAAAAAACCCTTTAAAGAAGAAAAAAAGAAAAAAAAAGAAAAATTATGGAGAGAAAACATATCTCCTACAAACTCATAAACAACTCAATATAACTAAAATCATAAACACCAAATATAAGACTCTAAGACAGATGTCCAATTTGGAACAAAGCTTAAAGTGCTAATCCGATACGACTTCATTCACTACGATCCATCACTCCCAATCATCACTCATTCTCTTCTCTCATCTCTTGTAGAAGTAATTCCACAAATGCTTTCCTGTCATCTCCTTGAAATCCCAAAAATAGATGAATATTCTCAGGATCCTTCACAATTTTTCTACATAATTTTATTCTATCAATAGTACCTAAAGACATTTGAAGAAGCTCCTCATTGATTTTTCGTTTGTCATTATCCAAATCCTTGGCATGTCCGATGCGACTAGCGATCATCTCCATTCTCTCGTTAACTTTTTCCAAGAATGAGCCAAAAGTTCATGCTATCTTAACTAAGCCAACAACCCATTTGTCACTTGCTTTAGCCCTTTTTCTTCTTGAAGAATCAAAAACATTTTGTGTCTGAGAAGATAATAGTGGCGGTGAGTTTTGACTTACACCGTTGGTTGCCACATTATCATGATTTTCACCTTCCTCATGATCCACAACCGCATGAGCTTCTGAAGGGTCTTCATTGAGATTTCCCTTGGCAAGGTCTTTTCCAAATACGGCTGCTAGTCGATCATATTGAGGGAAGGACTTCCCTCTCAAAGAAGCAGCTCCTGGCTAGGTCTACAAAGAAAATTATATTATTTTGTTAAAAATGAAACAATTAATAAAGAAGAAAAATGAGAAGAAGTGACACAAACCTTGCAATATTTTTGCCAACTATCCTCAGAATGAATATCAACACAATGCTTTTCATGGTCCCACCCAAAGCCACTTTGATTCCTCAAGTCATATATTTGATTATACAACTTTTTCAAGTTTTTCATTTTCGACTCTATGTGAGGATTACCCTTGATGCTAGAACAATGGAACTTTTCTTCAAACCACTTCTCTAACATAATCATGTAACCACTCTTGAAGCCATTATCGGCTTTCATTCCTCACATAACTAATTCTTCAAGACCATCTGGAAGTGCATTTTCTTCATCTATTGTCCATATACGTCGGTCTCTCTTTGTTCCCCTTCCTTGAGTTTGACTGAAAACGCTACCTTCCATTCCTAAACATCTCATTGCAATTTCAGAAAACTTAATGATGGAAGATAATGTGGTAGAGAAAATTTAATGATAGAGACAGAGAAACAGAAAACTAACTCAGCATATATGTTGATTGAGCCACTCCCGGATTTCTTAAAGTAACAAAAAAACATAAAACATAAAACTAACTCAGCATTCAATCAGCCACAATATTCAACCCACACAACAAGATATATCCTTCCCTCATAGGCGATGCGATATCAATAGTGACTTTGCCTCACATAAGCAAAATGGAAATGGTAGAAATGATATGTCTAGGTAAGTAATCGATTCCTTCTCCCACTAAAGCAAATATCATCGACACTCAACACAAACACTGACAGAACAGCAAATGCGCTACAGATTGACCTCAAAATAGCAGATGCAAAGCACAAGACCGCCCACTCACGCAACAATCCAATCCCTCATGGACCTATGTGCAAAGTTATCTTGCTTACGCCGTAAAGCTCCAATCGACGAACACAAAATGGACCCGTACTAAAATTTTATTTACTAAGCTCGCAGATAATATCACCGCATCACCTCCATGTAGCCTGCAACACCATTACATAACAACCAAACTCAACATGAAAAAAAAAAAAAAAAAAAAACAACAACAACAAGGCACAAGGACCGTGATGCCAACCCCACATTCCAATTTCCACAGCTAAATTCTTCCTCCACTTAGCTAACCCCAATCTCCTAGCCAAACCACCAACTCCCTCTTCCCCACCAATCAAAACCCCCGGCAGAAATCACCACACTCCCAACCCCACGAAAAAAAAAAAAAAAAGAGTCAAAAACACAACAACAGAAGAATTCACATACTTCCCCCGCATCCCCACCGCGCCAAAACGGGCCGCGACCACCCGGACCCGGCGGCACGATAGGGACAATCGGGGCGCTGGCAGCCGGGGCACAATCGAAGCGGGGAAAACATCGCGTTGGGGAGGAATCGATCGGGAGGGCGACCAGCAGGCGATCGCCGGCGGACGAGGGGTCTTACCTTGGCGGAGGAAGAAGGCTTTCATAAAATTTCGATGAGAGTTGGAGAGCTGTTGAGGAGAAGGCTTCAATGTTGATACCTTGAAAACAAAGAGTCGTCCATGGGTGAACGATGGAAAAAGAAAAAAAAAAGCGTAGGGTTTTATGTTTCGAATAAAAGAAATCCTATCCGACCTTATCCCACCCCCCCACGGATTTTTTTATCCGGTTTATATCTCATCTATATCCGACCTTATCCTATCCTAGACAGCTACCAAACACAATATCCTATCCTGGTTTTTATCCAATCAACCAAACACAGCCAAAGAGAAGGAGGAGGAGGAGGAGGAGGAGGAGGAGGACAAGAGCTTGGGCTTGTCAACAACGTCGGACAAATCAAAGGCAGAGTTGTGCTAGTGCTAGTGCCGGTGCTGCTTCATGAAATTATAGCTATATCCATTGGTGTGAGTGCCACTATGTGTATGTAATGAGCATAATCGAGGTAGTCACGAAACTTATGTTCTGGCAAGTGATCATGATGATTAGCTACAATTGTAATTATATTTATTCAGCTGTTTAAGCTTTTTTTATTTTTAATTTCAAGATAAAAAAATATCAAAATGAACAGAAAATACGAAAGAGCAAAGCAAAATAGGGGGTGAAGGTAGCTGAGAATGTATGCGTGTTGTAAATATAGGTTTTAATGGCTTTAAATGAGTGAGTACGGGACGTCTAAAAAAAATGAGTGAGTACGGAACTTCAAATAGGTTGTAAAATCAAATGTTAGATAAGCAAGAAAAATAAATTTTTTTTATTAGATTGATGTAAATTGTAATGGTCTTTAAGTAATTTATGTGAGATGTGGCTCAATCAGAAAGTTCCATTCTATCCAACTCTCTTATGTGCTGATGTACGCATGTATGATTACAGAATTCTTTATTCAAAATGCATATGGACTGGTTAATATCTAAATGCAGGAAAATTTAGAGAAAGTTACAAGTACTCAAAAAAAGAAGACGAAAGATTTCTGTCGAGCATTCCTTGGTTTCGGACCATCTCTTCTACCTTCTTCGCCTTTGCCTGCTTCTACCAAAGTTCTTCACAAGTCTCTGTGCCCTTCTTGTGATCAAGCTGTTCCCGAGGACCACTCCATTCACTAACCCACTTGCATACCCCATGCACACAATCTTCCAGTCTAATTCCATTGCACTTCCCGAATCTTGATCTTCTTTTGATGTCGGAAATGATGGTGGTGACGCTTCGAGATCTCCGCATTTTCTAGACAAAGGTTTGCCACATAGCCCTGAGTTTCCCTTGTAGGAGTTGTTTTCGAATGTAGTAAACTGCTGTGACTGCGGTATCGGCCCAGTCAGACGGTTGTAAGATACGTTGAAGACCGCAAGCGAAGTGAGTTGTGTCAACTCCTGAGGGATCTCTCCTGAGAGCTGGTTCTGAGAAAGGTCCAATGCTTCCAAATTGGTTAGGTTTGCCAAGAATGGAGGCAGAGGACCAGAAAGCATGTTGTTGGAAAGGTTGAGCAATTCTAGTTGCTGTAAGCTTCCAATGGTTTTGGGGATCACTCCGCTGAAGTTGTTGCTCGAGAGATCAATCAATGTGAGGTACTCTTGGATCTTTGAGTAATTCATCTGGATGCCTTTGACAATTACTCTCATAGAGTAATCAAAGGTTGAGGATGGAAAGCCCAGCCATCTGGTGTCCAGGATAGATTTGCCAATGTAGGTTGATTGAACTTCCTCAGAAACTTTCATGGCAGTCCACTGCTAGAAGTATCCGGATGGCAAGCTACCCGACAAATTGTTCTGAGAAAGATCAATGATATGCAGCTTAGGGAACTCAAAACCGTTTGTCCGTTCCCCAACTAGTCCTTGAAATATGTTATGTCGCAAAACGAGTACCTTTAAGCTAAGAAGTGATCCCAACCACGAAGGAAAAATATCTCTAATCTGATTGTTTCCGAAATTCAGGAACTCCAAATTCTCGCATTTGAGAAGCGATCTTGGCAGTGGCCCCATCAATTCATTATAACTCAGATCAATCATGAGAAATGCACAGTTGTCGCCATTCAACTGAGGAATTTTCCCACTAAAGCTGTTGCTTTGTAGGCTTACTACTTCCAAAGAACCACTCAAACTACTCAAGCATCGCGGAAGCACCCCAGTCAAGTTATTATTGGACAAATCGATCACCATTATCGAGGTTAGATTGCACATAACCTGGGATATTTCTCCGGAGAGTCTGTTGTTTGAAATGAAGTAGTACAAGATTTGGGGAGGGGGAATCGGAAGTGATCCTTGTAACTGGTTGAACCTGAGATCTACACTAACAAGATTTGTCCACTTGAAGGTAACGGGATCCTGTCCAAAACTAGTTAGGAAGTTGCCAGAAAGGTTCAAATACCTCAGCTCTTTTGTGCTTACATTTAAGAACCATTCGGGCACGTGACCGCTGATCTTGTTGTAGGATAGATCTAGCAGATGCAGATCTTCTTGACCACGTAGGTACTCTGGAAAACTATTTAAATTGCACGAACAAAGACCTAGTACCGAATATCTTTTTGTTATGTTTGGTTCAATGATCACCGACAAATAATTGGATGATAATACTAGTATATAGAGGTTTTCCAATTTTGAAAACATATCTAACTCCACCGTGCCGCTTAAATTATTTGAAGTTAGAAAAAGAACGCGGAGGTTCTGTAAGTGAGTGATTGTGCTTGGAATTGAGCCATGGAAGCTATTAAATGAGAAGTCAATATAATTCAACTGCGCCAGACTACCTAACCAAGTTGGTATTTCACCTTCTATTTCATTTCCGTCTAAAATTATTTTTTCAAGCTCTTGGAGGTTCTGGAAAGATGATGGGATTTCTCCAGTCAATTGATTGAAGGATAGAGCTAAGCTGCTAAGCTGAACAAGGTTTCCTAAGGAATATGGGATTTGACCTGTCAAGTGATTGAAGCTCAAATCCAAATGAGTAAGCTGCATGAGGCTCCGTAGCGAGGATGGAATTTCACCCGTGAGTTCATTCCGAACCAAACGTAAATAGTTCAGTTTAGTAATATTTCCTAGAAATGACGGAATTTCACCTGTCAAATCATTAAAGCCAAGATCTAAATGCTTAAGTTGAGTAAAACGTACCAAAAATGATGGGATTTTACCGCTGAATGAATTTGCACTTAGTCCTAAATGAGTAAGTAAAGTCAGATTTTCAATGGATCGGACTGAACCCTTGAATTCATTAGATGAGAGGTCTAGATGAGTGAGTTGGGTCAGGTTGCCCAGTGAAGTTGGGATGTTGCCTGTGAAATCCGAGTGGGCCAAATTCAATTCACTTAAGGAGCCGAGGTCTCCAATTTCAAGTGGTACCTGAGAGAAATTGAAGCCATTATAAGCGAGGTTAAGGCTTCGTAGGTGAACGAGACTGAGGATGCTGGCGGTGCTGGAGTTGATAGAACCAGAGAGACAACTACAACTGAGGTCGAGGCCGATCACATGACCACTCTCCTCATCACACACAACACCATCCCAAGCACAACAATCGCTCGTAGTTTCTCCAATTGCTTTCCAAGATTCAAACTTCACATGCTTATCCAATGAATTATGACAACAAGGAGGCCTTTGTGTGAAAAAGGTTGCCTTGAACTCCAACAAAGCAGATCTCTCATTTGCATGGCAACGTGGTTGGGTTGAATTAAGAGAGTGAGAAGCAACAACTCTCAATAGCAAAAGCAAGAAATGCAAGAATATCATATTGGTGAAGGGAAAGGACACTTTTTCTATGGTGGAAGAGGGGTAAGGATACTATCCTGACTTGGGATATACAAGAAGCCCAATGGTGACGATGCTGTTGTTATAGAGACACGCTCTTCGGTCTTCTCCATGTCGTTTTCACAATCTGCTTTATGCATCAAGATTTTTTTTATTGTGAACAGCGTTGGTTACGTGTTGAATACTCAACTAATCTGACTAGGTCAAGATGGTTCCTGACTATTAAACCGGAAAAAAAAAAAGGATCGTCCCTGAATATAAATTCAATAATTTTTCTGTCATAATCAGTAGGAGACTACAAGGCAGAAACTCCTTCAATACGCTAGCAGATCCTACTTGCAGCGAAACTCACTTCAGCTGACTTGAACCATGAAAGGGAAATGGAGGAGAGCAAATTAGGTCAATTTTCTTTTTTGACAAGCGTGTTGAATTGCATATCTCTTCGCATATGACCTGTTCTTGCATAGCGCGTCTTATGATTCAGTATTGAGCAGGAGGAAAATAGTCTAATGTGTGATTGCTTAGTTTATACGATCAGGCAAGTTCTATATCATGGCATATCGCCTGAGGTGTTCTTGGAATATTGATACATAATCACCGCTCGTGTTGTGACCGAAGGACAGTGTATTACTGACTTGCCCATAGTAATTACTAGGGCTACCTGATCATACTTCTTTCTTGCTACACATGTAGCATCGAGGTAGAATTTTCTAACTTGTCATAGGAAAAATGAAATTGTCTCTTGACAAGAAATTTGGCTAACAAAGCGACTTACGAAAAGGATGAACAAGGCTGGTTCTCTAAGTTGTTTCCAAAAACATCAAGGATGAGTTGTCGCAAGGTTCATTTAAAGTTAAGTTCAAAATGTCTTATTTAGCCCTTCTTGATTTACAATTTGTTCTCAAAATTTGTCCATTGAACGTATTCAACTTCTGAAATTTCTGGGTAGGCTCTCTTCTTTGATCTTTTTTGTCTTTTTTTTAGTACCGGACACCTGGAGTGCCAAAACTTTGTACAGGAGGACACTCAAGTGCAAAAAGCTAGGAAAGTGATGCTTAAATGCCAAAATCGGAGCAAAATGGATCAATTAAGTGCCAACGGCGAGAAAATCCGGCCAAATTGCATATGTGACATTTTTTGGCAACATGTTTTACTGACGTGGCAAATATTTAACGAAAAAAAGTGGATGTGGACAAGGAAAACGACATCGCCCCATCCACACTAGCTTGGCTGAGCCACACAACGTCATTTTTCCTCAGTGCTTTTAGCTTATTTTTGGGTTTAACTAGATCTAGTCGTCGCCGCTCCTCTCCGTTCACGCTCACATTCACACCAGATTAGACATCCTTCTCTCCATCGCCATTCATGGTTGCCGTTCACACTCACTAAGGTGGTCATCGCTCATCATCGTCGCTCACCATCATCGCTCGTCATCATCACTCACCGTCATCGCTCACTCAAGTTTGTTCTCTTCTCCCCCTCCCCTATGGTAAAATTAGGGCTTGAACTCATCTATTAAGGCTCCAACTATTAGGGCTCCAATCAAAATTAGGGGCTCAGTTGGGAAATCTAAGGCTTGGATGGTATTTTGATGTGAGATTTAGGGCTCAGATGTGGTGTTAGAACCCTAATGAGTGTTCAGATTGGCAATTTAGGGCTCGGCCTTGAAATGTAAGGCTTAGCGAGGGGGGGGGGAATTAGGGGTCCTATGCTACTATGATATGTGATTTAGAGCTCGGATGTGGTATTGTGATGTCCAAGAGTAAATTTTAGGGGTCAGATGTGAAATATGATGTGCAATGGCAATTTTTAGGGTAGTTGTTGTGGGGACCTCTTGGCATTTTTTAAAATTGAAGTGTTGAAATAGGTATCATGAGGACCCGTGCTTATCATGGGGACCTCTTTTTGTTGGTCAATATTTTAAAGGAATGCAACATAATCAAAGTGGCTATCGTGTGGGGACTTCTATTTGTCCTAAGAGCATCTTTCCAGTAAATCTTGTTTGATATATGCATCTCTTCCCTCTTTCTTCTTTTCTTTAATAAAGTCTATGAAAGTATAGGGACCTCCACATGCAATTGTCTGTTATCTTGTGTGGATGTAGTCCCAAAAGTTAATTGTTTTATTTTTTCTCCTTAGTTACATAAATAACTTATGATAAGGAATTATGTTGCTATCATTATTTGCTGCGGTTGAGATTTTGTGATTAGGAAGGATGAGTGGGAATATAAAGGGGGAAATGAGGGCACTATCTTTGTCGATATAAAAAAAGTATCTTATATTGGATTTGTTAGGGATATAATGTGGCACCCCGAAGCACCTTAGGTCGCCACAGATACGTATCGCTGCACTAGTTACATCTCTTAGTAGAAGCATCGTAGTTCATAGGCATTTTTTTTTTTTTTTTTTTTGAAAACGGTCCCAGCGCAACTTATTAGCGGAAGCATAATTGAGTCTCACCATCTCTCCCTCCAATAACCATAATGCAATGCACACCACTAAGCACCATAATAAAAGATAAAGCCAAGACACTTTTATTTACAAATTTTCATGATGGATTTTCTCGAGTCGGTACAACCAAAAAGAAAGGCCAAGACTTTTAACTACACTTGGCCACAACCCAAAAGATATCTCAACCCCTATAATGATCACATGTCATCCTCCATCTATCAGTGTCGGCTACCCTCCAAAAAGAAATGTTAGCTCTCTACTCCTCATGCAGCCATCACACCCATCTTGGCGCGTCGGGCGGTGGTGGCGGCAACATCCCCCGAATCACTCCATCTCGGTGGACGTGGACCGACAAAAACTCCTGAATGACCGGGCCCCCAGCCAGGCCCACGTCGTACATGACTAACACGCGAACTCGTACAAACGTCAAACCAGGGATGGTAACGCAATCTATCTCCGAACACTCTACCTCCACGTCAGATGGGAGGCCATAGAAGGTACCCCGCATGACAGTAAGGAGCAGCATCTTTCTAATCTGAAATGTTGGTCCCCAAAGGGATGAGTACAGCCACTCAACAGGTAAAAGATCCAATAAACCACTCAATGCATCACACAATACAATCATAACAATCATAGCATAGTACATGTCATTCATGCATCCAAGCATACCTTACCTTACAGCCATGCACATGTCATCATACCACATGTACAAACATCCTCATGTACTCATCACCATCATGTCATACACATACCATGCCATTGGTGCACATACGACCATGCACTCATCATCATCATGTCATATACCATCATGCCATAGGTGCACATACAACCATGCACTCATCATCATCATGTCACACATATATTATCATGCCATAGGTGCACATAAAACCATGCACTCATCATCATCATATCATACAGCCATGCATACATGTCACCATACCATGCATGATTCAATCTCCACTTTTTATCTTTCAATTTGATCACCACTCCTTTCTTTCCCGGGATCAGTAATTGCATCCCACATTATCACTCGCACCCCAACCTGGCATCGCTAGAAGAACCTCTGACACACACCACCGGGCATCCGGCACCCCCACATTCCGGGCATCTCGCATCCCAACTGGCATCATAAGGCATTCCCTGGGCACAAACCTCCGAGGCTTCCGGCACCCAACCATTCCGGGCATCTCGAAACTCCCGAGGACATCCGGGCATGTATCACAATACAACCAGGCATCCGGCACCCCCCATCCCGGGCATCCTGATACTCCCAGGGCATTATCGGCCACCTCCAACAGTTTCCTCATTCATCATAATTCATATTCACCAATTTATGTTTCACAGTCAACATGGCACATGATGTAATGGCAACGAAGTCAAATTCAGCATTTGATTCTACATGCAATGCCAAATATCATCACATGCTCAATAAGATTCAATCACCTCAATCAATATAGTTAATAGGGCTCATCAAAAACAGAATAATCATAAATTCCAGCATTTGAAATTCGCACAATCCAGCTTGCACAGTTTTAGAAAATATTTCCATTAAATACCCAAATGGTCTTTAAAAATTATGAAATTCGAACATGTGATATTCAAGATATAATGGCAGATATTTCATAAAGGACACTGCACCAAAAGACCCTCATACAATTTTTTTATAGATCACGCATTACAGCATTTCTATTCTATCAACACAGCTTGCATAGATTTTGAAATATTTTTGGTTAAATAGGCAAATGAAATTCAAAAATTATTAAATTTAAATATGTTACAGGGAAGACATAAAGAAAGATACTTCATGAAGAACACTTTGCCTAAAGAGCTTCATAAAAAATGATATGACCCATGCATTGAAACTGACTAAGTCCGAACGCGTCAGATTACAGGGCTTTAGAAATATTTCCTATTAAATACCTTAATAACCTTCAAAATTCATGAAATTTGACTATGTTATATTCGAGGTCCTAAGGTATGTTTTTCATGAAGAAGTCATAGCCAAATTCGTTCTAGATGATTCAATATAGACGGTTAAAGCTTCTGTTTCGATACCGAAGTTTCCAGATTCAACACCCTCTGAAAAACCACGATTTCACCTACTTATCTTCCATATTTTCCTCTGGATTTTTGATATGTTTTGCCTCAAGAGGTCTACTACAACTTTCATTAAGATATCAAGGTGATATTTTCAAAGGAAAGTCACTTTATAGTCCACGAAGTCACTGGAGTTTAGTACAACATTTCCAGATCTAACGTCTTCAAAATAAAAATCGTTTCACTAGGCTATACTAGTTTTTTTACCTCAAATTTGAGTATGTTAGTATTCAAGATGTTCTCTACAACTTTCATGAAGAAGTCGAAGCCAAAATCCGACTCAAACATCGCATGCAAGCCACTACAACAATCTGGGTCAGGCTGTTTACTCGAGAACAGATTACAACTTCAAAGCAACACACTCAAAACTTCGGTTTTTCACATCCTAGACATCCGAAATTCATCACCCTTCTATAGCACATTCTAGACACACATGCAAGAGCAGATCAAAGGATCCCAACTTGCCTCTATACTGAGCTACGGCGAGCATGACGGCGGCGAACGACGGACGCACGGGCGGCTGCGAGCGACGGACGCACGGGTGGCTGCGAGCGACGGACGAGCAGCTTCCTCCTTCACACGGCCTCTTCCTCTTCTCTCTCGGTTCCCTCACTCTCTCGACCGCTTTCTCTCTCTCCCTCTCTCAAAACCGGTCACTCCCTCTTTTTATTTCCCCTTTTATTCAATCATTAGTAATCATTAGGTGCCGCCCAAAGTGGCCAATGGGTGTAACTCCCCTTTTGCCACTTGGCAAACCCCATGCATGATGGGCTTGAAGATGGGCCGGCTTCTCCCCTCTCTCCATGTGGTCAATGGCAGCCTTTTATGGCTCTAATGGGCCAGCCAATTGGCCCATCTTAGGCCTATCCCTCTTGGGCCTAAGACCCAAACTTAAGTAGCCCATGTTTACTCTTAATAATTCACCTTAATTCCCTCTTTTATAATTTCTAAATTTACAATTTCATATGGCTGTAAAACTTGTATCTTTAAACTATAAGAATCAAATCTGTGAAGTGCATAACCAAGAACAATTTCTTCTTATCAAAATATCCTATAATACTAATTTTAATAACCCATGGTCACAAGATTACATTTCCATCCACATAACACTCGGTCTTAAAAGAAAATCAATAGCTAAAGCATAAACCAAAGGCAATTTCATTACCTAGTAGACTTTAATACATCTAGAGGTTGCCTTGAATTTTGGGATGTCACATATAATAACTTATTTGCCTTGCAAAGTATAGAAGTTGCTATATTGTGTTCCCGAGAAATGCTTGAGAGATGTTTTGAGAAATTCAGAAGATGATAATAGTTTTAGGGATGTCCTATCTCACTATCTTCATGGTGAAGAGGCGAAAGTATATGTTGAATACAATAGTAATAGTGAGGACAAAAATGATACAGAGATAGCACACAAGTAGGAGAAGGAGTAGATGGTATTCAAGCTAGTACTGAGGTTACGGATGAATGAGGGCATGACAAACAGGATGGAGAGGAGAGAGACGCATATGCAATTCACCAAAGTGATGGTAACATAGATGATGTCATAATCACTAGATTAGATTGGGAAGTAGTTAAATCTAATGATGATGACAATGAAAGGTTGCCTACTAAAAATTTATTAAGTAATGATAACGACGAGGAACTTACACAGTCAAGGAAAAAACAAATGGAGTTTTTGTCAGATAGATTTGCAGCTTTACGGGTAACTGATGAAGTTCCAAACAGGGACAAAGACCCTACAAATGCCGGTGTTGCTGGCCAAGAAATTGATTATGAAGAAAGCGTCGGGAATGCTACTTCCCAAGACGAGCTTGAAGAAAATCAAGGAGCCATGTGTAAAAGGAAAAGTAAGTTTCATTTCTATGATCCATCCATTCCCTCTCCTACTTTGTCGATAGATATGAAATTCTAGGATGCGAAACAATTTAGGGAAGCTATACTGAAAAACTTCATTGTTGCATAAAGAAATATCAGCTTCATTATAAACACTAAGAACTTTGTAAGAGCTAGATATTCACAGCAAAATTATCCATAGAAGATCTACGGCACGTTTGTTAAGAGGAGTAGGTCCTTCTAGATTAGAGCCTATCAAGATGAACATACTTGTTTCATTAATTTTGGAAACAAAATGGCAACAAGTGCATGGTTATCCAAGCACTTCTTTGATCTGATCAAGCTAATACTCGAAATGAAAAGTACTGACTTTAGGATGCTAGTGAAGAAGCATGTAGGCATCGATCTATCTAGGGATCAATGCAAAAGATCGAAACAAAAGGTGATGAGAATACTTATTAGTCAATATGACAAGGAATATGGGTAGGTGTAGGATTGTGCTTGGAAGTATAGGCTGCAAAACCCTTCAAATAGAGTGTATGTAGAAATTGTGGAGAGGCAACTTCCTGATAGTAGGACCAAGTTCAATAAGCTCTATGTGTGCTTCGATGTATGCAAACAGGGATTTTTAGCTATTGTAAATGGATTATAAGATTGAATGGCTGTTTCTTGAAGAGCTTGTGCAAGGGAGAATTGTTGGTTGTGATTGGAAGAGATGCGAATAACCAAATATTCTCACTGGCTTGGGATGTTGTAAAGGTTAAGAACAAAGACAATTGGTCTTGGTTCCTGAAAAATCTATGGTTAACTTAGAGATAACAAATGGGGAATGATAGGCATTTATGAGCAACTAACAAAAGGTAATGCTTGCTTTTTGAAAAATTTAGTCAATTATTTGCTTTATGATATCAACATGTTATTTGTTTACATTTCCTGCTTTGAATTATTGCAGGGACTAGTTCTAGTAATAGCTCAGTTGTTACCTTATACCAAACATCGAATGTGTGCACGGCACATATACGGAAATTAGGCAAAGACCTATAAAAAGGATAAGTTGCAATCACAATTTTGGCAGTTAGTAAAGAGCATGAACATGGCTGACTTTAGGATAGCCAAAGAATGACTATTTTAGTTGACAAAGGAAGGTTGTGCTACATTATTCCAAATAGAATCAAAGTATTATTGCAGGGCGTTCTTCAATGGGGAATTCAAGTACAATAACATCGACAACAATATATGCAAAGCATTCAATGAGAAAAATATATATGCCATATGCAAACCAATCATCTAGTGCTTAAAGATATACGAGTTATGGTCATGACTCAGCTGCATAAATAAAGAGATGAGGCTGCAAAGTGGACTAGGTAATATGGTCCTAAAATTGTCAAGAAATTGGATGATAACTTGGCTGCAAGTAGGTATTGTCATCCCATTTGGAATGGGAATGACGGATATGAGATAATGAAAGGTTCCGATAACTATGTTGTCCATCTCAATACAAGGAAGTATTCATGTAGAGCATGGCAACTAAGTGAAATTTCTTGTGCACATGCCATACGTGCCATCCAGTTGAAGGGCTACAAATAGAGGATTACATTGATGATTTGTACAAAAAATCAAAATATCTTACTTCGTACCAATTCATGATGCTAATAAATTAGAAGTAGCAAGTTCTAGTAGTCAACAGATCGTGAAGCACCTCAACCTTTGCCACTAAAGAAAAAATGAGAAGGCCAAAACAAAGACAAAGAATGGTAGATGGGGAGGTCTCGGGTTAGCAAAGAATGAGTAAGACAGGTGCAAAAATGGCGTGCTCTTATTACCATGTAGCAAAGCACAATACTAAAAGTTGTCAATTGAGGAAACAGCAAGAACAGTTGAGGCAAGCTGAAGGGCCTTAGTGAAGGGACGGTTGGAGAAGAGCAAACAAAAGGGTCAAGTAAGTCAACTGTTTTTCAGTTGACAACAAAAAACCCAATAAGTCAAGAAATATGTGTTTATGTTGCTTTGTGGTTTATCATAAATATTTACACAATCCCAATTGGCCTTTGTATGTAATGTCTTTATCAAATCACGAGAAGGACACGTAAGAGATTGGTCGAAGCCCTTGCTGTACTTGAAACTAAAGGGCCTATTCGAATAAGGCAAGATAGAAGATGACCAATTGAAGGATTGGCTCAAGCAATTAAAGGGCCAATTTAATCGACTATTCTTCAATGGTAGAGAAAAAAATATCTAGTAAATTCAACAATTTGTATTTAGCTTTTCTTTACGTTATTATATGGTCCGAGATTATATTTAAGGTGTCTTTTAGCTCTTTCTTAGGTTCAAAGAAAGTAAGTTGGAGCTCAACTATCAACTGAAGGACTACCACAAGAGTCACCATAGGAACCACAAGAGTCACCATAGGAGCCACCAAGAATCACTACAAGGGTCACCACAAGTACCACCAGAAAGGCCAACAAAAAGTGTCATTGAAACTAAAGGGCTATATAGAATGACAACTAGAAAAAGGCTAGGTGAAAGGCCATCTAGAAGACGTCCAGCTAAAGAATTGGTTGAAGAAGCCCCGACTGTAGTTGAAGGGCAAAAAAAAGAAGAAAAAAAAAACCCAAGAAAACATAGACAAGAAGAAGAGCCAACAAATCACGGGTTCTTGAAAGTGACACTCCCCTTCAAACAAGAGGGGCTTTTGGGAAAATGTTAAAAGAATATGGTTATGGCATTTATACAGATGAGCGTACTGGAACAATTATTTTGAATGTAGATTTTATTGGCTGTATTTAATTTAATTTATGATGCAAACTTTTGCTGATAATTTAATTATATTTTTGTAGCCCGGGAGAAGTTCAAAGGTTCTTATCTCTCAAGAGCCAACTCCACGCCAACAAAGAAAAAGACATCAGCTGCGCCAACAAGAAAGAAAAGTAAGAACTCAGTTGGAGGTCCATCTGAATCAATTCAACCTGGGACAATTGCAGCTCTTTCTAAATCAATTCGGCGTGGGACAATTGCAGTTCCTTTTGAATCAATTCAGCCTAGGGCAATTATAGCTCCATCTGAATCAATGCATCCTAAGAAGGTCGAAGAAGAAGTTGCAAGTCCGGTTAGAAATCAAGTGAAAGGTCCATCAAAAGAAGCACAAACAGGGGGGTTGTGCATATTAATTGATGATATGGGATGTGATAGGATTTGTGGAGCTTAGGAGTTAGTTTTGTTTATAATAACTTACTATGAATGGTTTTCTTTTCTTCTTTTTTTTCTTTTTTTTAGTTTGTCATTAAGTTTGTAAAACTTAATTTTAATATCAATGGAATGATCTTTATTGCTTGTCAAATTCTTTTCCTTTTTTCATTTTTTAGATTCTGCTTTTACTTACTACTGTTAATGTTGGGTCTGTGATGATAGCTGGGGTGCTAGTGTGGCTGGTGGTGGTGGATCGTGATACTTGGTGGTGGTGGATTTGTTGTGGGAGTTCGGTTTGGGGCTCATGATGCATTTGGTGCAAGTGTGCAGTGTGCACATCTTGCACCAGGTGGTGCTGGTGCAAGACTTAGCTTGCACCAACACCTTCTGCAGCAAACCCACTACCAACACAGTGACTACTAGGTGGTGGTCTATGGCGGTGGCCGAGTATTGGTGTGGTGGCTGGGATACTGATGGGGCTGGTGATGGTGGCTAGGATATTGGTGTGGCTGGTGGTGGTGGCTGATGATGCATGGTGGTGGTGGGTTTGTAGTAGGGGTTGGGGGCTTATGCTACACCTAATGCAAGTGTATAGTATGCACATCTTACACCAGGTGTACTAAGGCTCAGCTTGCATCAGCACCTTCTATAGCAACATCACTAATATGGTGGTGGCTCAAAATGGTGGCTGGGGTGCCTAGTGTGGCTAATGGCCGGTGGTGGTGGCTGGCACAATTTTTAGAGAAAACTTACAAAAATTGGCACTTAACTTATCACACTCCAAAAATTTGGCACTTAAGTGTTCACTTTTAACCACAAGTGACATTTAAATGATCACTTTTAATAATAACTTGACATTTCGGTGATCTTTTTTTTCATCACGACTAACACTTAAGTTATCGCTAAATACAACTTGCACTCGAGTAATCACTCATGTCTGTTATGTGTATATGCTGGTTTGCAGCAAAATAGAGAAGTAGATGGTAGTTCAACTTATGATAACTCCATTCAATTCATTGTTTGCTACTATTTTATGTTTATATTCAATTCGGGTAAAAAAAAACCACCACAATACATTGACCAAATACATATCCACCTTGCTAGTTTAGATTCAAAAACAAGCAAAAACATAGTACAAGCAACACCACATTCACTTATTCCCTTTCATTAACCTCCCCACAAACATAAGAAGTAACACACGATATATATGACAGCACAAACAACAAATCCACAATGATCTTGTGGAACAACACAAACTTCTTATCATCTTCCAAAAATAAAAAATAAAAAAAGCCTACATTTGATTCAAAATAATTACATTTGTCCACTCATTTTCAACTATGGCAGGTGGAAAAACTTTTTCTCATCTTCAAGTGCTTTATATTTCATCATAAAGTAGAATAGACAAAAAAAATAACACCATAATAAACGCTTGGTAACACTTCTGTTTAATTTTCATCATTGAAATTTCATTCTTCAAAAGTTTAACCAAAGACGCTTGAGCTTGCATTGAGTCAACATCATCCAAGTCGTCCATGAGCATACGAGCATAGATGAAGATTGATGCCGTTCATCAAGTAGATCTAATATCACCTTTATGGCTCAATGAGAGAATTCCACATCGACTCATTTGAAATATTTATACTTTGACCCTTCTTTATATTAGGCACATCTATAAAATCTTCTCCTATAATTCATTCGAGTCCACGATATTCTTCTTGGACTCAGGTCCCGTTTGGTTTGGCTTTCCCCCAAAGCCCCTTGGGGAAAATATTTTGCGTTAGGTTCACATTTTTAAGTCTCCATTTGCCAAATGCTAGCATTTGGAATGCTAAAAGCCCAAAGCAAGTCCAAATCTACTTTAGGCTTTCAGCATTTTCGGAATGCTAATATGAGGTTCGATGATTTTTTTTTCTTTCCAATATTACCCTTACTGATAATCATGTTTTCCTATTTTGCCCTCAAAAAACATTGTTCATCGTCATCTTTCTTCTTCCTTGGACTTGCTGCTTCACCGCAAAGCTCAACCAGCGGGCAGCACTTAGCCACAAGCGGCCAAATCTGGCCACCGGAAGCCTCGCCTGAGGTCACACGACCTCAAGTGAGGTGGCCTAAGGTTGGGCAACCTCAAGCGTCGCCTAGGTCGCATGACCCAAGCACCACCAGCCGCCTCCCACCACCACTAGCACCACTGCCGAGCCGCTCCCCCATGATTTTCCCCTCTCCACGCAGCTACATCTCCTCCTCCCTTTTCTTTTCTTTTCTTTTCTTTTTTTCCTTTTTCTTTTCACCTTAAAGTTGTTTTGCAAAATGTACACAAAAATGAGTTTCCAAACACACTTGCCTTCACAAAATGCCCATTCATTCAAAAATACTTGGGGAAATGTAAAGCCATTTCCCCAAAGTTGAACCAAACGAGCCCTCAAAAACCCACAAAAATAGAAATGTTGGCCTTCTCCTTCGCTTTAGTGAGAGGAATTTGAGGCGCTGCTAAAAATCCTGCACTCCATTTCCAATATTCGACAATGGAATTTTGGGCAAATTGAAGTAAAGGTTCAAGATTAGGATTTGAGCACTTCAATAGGGATTTTGGCCAATTTAAGATTTTAGATTTGGGGTAATTTTGGAGATGACATTGTTTTGGCAGATTTAGGGCTTTTATTTTAGTCAACTATGCAAATGGTGTTATTTTGGGTGAGTTAGAACTTAGTCAACCCTCCGACAAACATAAATAATAAAAAATTACCACGTAAGATTTCCAACATGGTTCGCTAGATGTGGCACTTAAGCATCCCACTTTTAAAAAAAAGTAGCACTTAAATGTCACTTTCCTAACTTTTGGTACTTAAGTGTGCCCATATTAAGTTTTGGCACTTGCGTTGTACTTCTTCTGTCTTTTTTCTTCTTCATGGTCCCACAGTAGCTTCCTGGGAAATACTTAAGTCTTCATCTTCATGCCAACCAAATTAATCAGCACAATTTTTTCATATCCGTAAACAGCTCTTAATGGGGACCAAGAAAAGTGGTAGGCCAAACTTGGAATTTATGTTCTTGATATTCTGAAAAGTCTTTCATGACCTTGACTTAAACAACCAGAAAATTGTCCAAAAAGTCATAAACTTGTTGCACTTTTACTAAGTCAATCGTAAACCTTTTAATTTTACCGATTTTTTTTGTCTAAAATTTTTCATGTTTTGCTAATTAAGTAGCACAACCGAGCTCGCATAGATAATTTTTTAAAATATTCTAATGTTTTTTTGAATTTTTATTTCTTTCTTTCTTTTCTTTTACTTTCTTTCTTTTTTCTTTTTTTTTCCTCCCTTCTTCTTCCTCCTGCCGATTGCCAAGCTTAGGCAATGGCCAGTGACTGGCCAAAGGAAACAATGGGAAAGGGTCATGATGCCTTCGCCGGCCAATGGCAAGGGCCAACGAGGGTCTTATTGCTAAATTTGGCAAGGAGGGGCAAGGCCCCTCACCATCACTAGTGACCGATGCTTCTTCTCACTCTCCATTTTCATGCTTCTCCATCGCAATTTTTTTTATGGCAAATGGGCAAAAATAAAGGTGGAATGGAATTGAAAAAAAAAATATATCAAACTCTAATTGGAACCAAATGGCAACACAAAAAGGGCCAACACAATGACAACGAAGATGAGGAGGAAGAAGAAGAAGCAGAAGACAGAGACGAAATTGGTAATGCCTTCAAACTTGGATAGGCCCTTACGAGCGCCATAAATGCATCTGCGACTTTGAAGATCATGAAGAACATAGGGAGATGGGAGCAACCTTGCCCATTGGCCCTTGCTAGATTTTGGCAAGGTTGCCACTCTCCAGATCCCGGCCTAGGTGGCCTTGCCGATGGTTGCCTTTGGCCAACCGCTAGTGTGGCATCCCAAAATTCAGAGCCAAGCCATAAGGTGTGTTAAAGTCTTTAATTAGGTGATAAAAATTTCCCTTGGCTTGTGCTTTAGTCATTAGTCTTTTTATTGAAATGATTTGTGCATATGATTGTGAAAATTTAAATTCGATAGATTAATAATCTATGCTTGGCCATAAGATTTATAAATTAAATTTCAATAGACAAGATGTCCCAAGACTTTGGCCGAGATTGAAAGTTGAAATTTAGAAATATTTATAGAAGGAATTTCAAAAAAAAAAAAAAAAGGGGAAAAAGGGGTTAATTTTCGAATAGGCCTTAGACCCATTAGCCTAAGCTTGATGGGCCAAGCTAGTCGGCCCAAGAAGGGAATTCGACCGGCCCATTAGAGGCCCAAAAGAATGATGGCCGGCCCATGCATGGATCAAGACAAGTGGCACAAAGAAGGGCATGCATTGGCCTAGACTAGGATGCCATGCATTGGTCCATTTAAGTGGCATGTAATCATTAGCAATGATGGACATTTGGGGCAATAAAAAGAGAGAGAGAGAGGAGAGTGGCCGGTTTACTCCATTCGGCCGAGAGAGAGGGTGAGAGAGAGAGAGAAATCGCGAGAGAGAGGGAGAGGCCGAGAGAGAAGGGAAGGAGGGAGTCGCCGTCGCCGCCGTGTCCGTCCGCCGTACGTCGTCGATCGTTCATCCTAGAGGCAAGTGAAGTCCTCTAACTTCTCTTGCATGCTTGTATTGTTGATTGCATGTTAGATTTTAGGTGTTTTAAGTACGAAAAACCGAGGTAAGGTTGGCTCGTTCTTAAGTCGTGTGACTGTTTCTGCTCGGGTTGTGTGAGTCAGTAACTTGTTTGAGCTTGCATGTGTGTTTGGAGTCCGATTTTGGCTTCGATGTCATCATGAAAGTTGTAGCTAACATCTTGTACTATAACATACTGAACTTTCGTGGAAAATGATGGAGATTTGAGGGGTTAAAGTCGCATCTTACGGACACCTCAGATCTGGAGAGTTTTTACTAACCTTGTTCTGGATTCATGGTTGCATGTTGGTTTTTCTTGAGAATCTTACTTCGATGTCTTCATGAAAGTTGTAGGGAACATCTTAAACTACAACATACTCAAATTTGAAGCGAAAATAACAAGTATAGCTAGGTAAATCGACTAGATCTTGAAGACGATGATTCTTGTGATGTATTCCGAGACACCCGAGACTTAAAGGACTAAAATGAGGACTATACTCTGGTTATTTGACCTAGATCTCTTCATTAAACTTGTAAAGGACACCTTGGTACATAACATATCCAAATTTCAGAGGAAACGAAAGAGAATAGATGGGTTAAATCTTAATATTTCGGAGATGGAGGCACTGGACGATGCGGTAATGGGTCCAGAAGCTTCGTGAGGTTGAATAAAATAATCTATAAGTAATCTGGCTTGGAGTTATTCATGAAAGTTGTACGAAAAATGTCTTGGCTATAATCCAGTAAAATTTTATAATTTTTGGAGGCCATATGGATATTTTAATTGAATTTATTCGGAAACCGTGCATTTTGGTTTCGTCCGAGAAGCATAGGATGTTTTGGGAAAATTATGAGGTTTTGTAAAAATTCAATTTGGCCATGAATTTTGCAAGTAATTATCATCCTATGGGTTTGTTTAACAATTTCTTGAATTTTGATAATTTTGGGAAATTATAGTTATAAAATATATATATATAATAAATAAATAAATATAAATAAAATAAATGAATAAAAAGGAATTATTTCATTGGCCATAGGTTTCATTCAATTAATTCATGTTGCATGTGTAATAAAGCTTTGATATGTCTATGATATTGAATTGAGATGCACATGTGATAAAGCCTTGATATGTCTATGATATTGAATTGAGATGCACATGTGTAATAAAGCTTTGATATGGCTATGATATTGAATTGAGATGCACATGTGAATAAGCCTTGATATGACTATGATATTGAATTGAGATGCATATGTGATAAAGTCTTGGCATATGTATGGCAATTGAATCAATGCATGTGTGAATGTCATGCCTAGTATGATTTGTTTGATATCATGCCATGTGACATGTTAAAATGAGATTAAAATACTAGTAAACATGGATGATGGTAAATGAAGAGATGGTTGTGATGGCGGATGATGGTCGGAATGTATAGAGATGCATTGCCGGATTGCCCTGGGAGTTTCAGGATGCCCGGCTAGAAGGGTAAAGGCCGGAAGCCCTGTCGGAGGTTTCTGCCCGAAGGAAATGCCTCGCAATGCTAGGATTGGGGTGCGAGATGCCCGGCTAGAAGGGTAAAGGCCGGAAGCCCTGTCGGAGGTTTCTGCCCGAAGGGAATACCTCGTGATGCTAGTTGAGATGCGAGATGCCCGGAATGTGGGGGGCCGGATGCCCGGTGGCCTGGGAGGCTGAATGCCGGGGAACCTCGGAGGTTTTTGCCCGAGGGGATGATGAAATTGATGATTTGAGAAATGGGTGATGTGGTGATCAATTGAAAAGTAAAAAATGGAATTTAAACCATGATATGATATGCATGATGATATGCATGATGATGATAATGATATGCGATGTGAAATAATGATGATCACCCATGATGATATGATATGCATGATGATATGCATGATGATGATGATGATGATACGATATGCATGATGATATGCATGGTAATGATAATATGCATGATGATATGCATGGTGATGATGATATGCGTAATGATATGCCTGATGATGAGGATGATGATGTGGCATGGTGATATGCATGATGATATGCATGGTAATAATGATATGCATGATGATATGTATGGTGATGATGATGTGGCATGGTGATATGCATGATGATATGATGATGCACTTGTACGTGTTGTGATTATGATAATGATGCATGATGGTATGCGCATGATTTCAAGGTAAGTTACGCCTGCAATGCATGTATGATCTGCCTGACGCATTGAGTTGTTATTGGATTTCTCTATCTACTGAGTGGTTGTACTCACCCATTTTGGGGATAACATTTCAGATTAGCAGTATGCCGCTTCCCCGCCGTCACGCGGGTACATTTTACGGGATACCATCCGATGTAGAGGTCGAGTGTGTTGAGATAGACTGTCCCTCTGTTCCCGGACTGACTTTTATTCGAGTACGTTGTCTAGTGATGTACGATGTGGGCCTGGCTGGGGGCCCTGTTATTCAGGAGTTTATATCCGTACATGTTCGTCGGGATGGAGCGATGCGAGGGATGTTGCCACCGCCACCGCCTAATGCACCGGGTTGGGTGTGAGGCCTGTACGTGACGAGTAGGAGCTGGATCCTTTTTGGGAGTTAGTTAACCGACACTTATGATGGGGGGAAATTGTACACGTGAGATGTTGAGGGTCGAGGGTTCTTTTTGAGGTTTTAGGCTGGACATGGCAGAGTCCTAGCTTTTCCTTGTTATGTACCGACCCGAGAGTAGCCCCATCTTGAAAATATATGTAAATAAAGTGTCGTGGCATGTTTATAAAAATCCTGATGTTTAATGGTGTGTATTTGTATCATGGTTGGTAGGGGGAGAGACGTGATATCTGATTTGCTTCCGCTAATGAGTCGTGCTGGGACCGTTTTGTTTTTTTTTTTTTTTAAATGTGTCTATAAATTACGACGCACCTTAGAAAGACAGAAAGGTAATAAGGAGTAACATTGGCGCTGGTGACGACCTGCGAAGGGTTCGGGGTGTCACAGCTAGCCATAACCTAGGCATGGCGACTAGTTGGAGGAAGAAGAATGGAGGAAAAAAAAAAAAGGAAAAAAATTATTCAAATTTGCCTACGTTAATGCCATTTGTGCCATGCAGGAATAATAGCACTAAAAGGATTACCACGTTAGTAATTTTTGGCTAAAATTGGCCAAATTGACTCAATTGAAAAAATGTGAAAAGTTTTAAGACTCAATTAACAATTAGAATGTTTAGGATTGAATTAGTAAAAATGCAACACATTTAGAACTTTTTGGATAATTTTTTCCTTAAACGACCGTGTTTTGTTTTCCTGTGACAAATTCAGTTTAACAAATTGTTACTCAAATTCAAACTCGAGACATTAATTTAATAGTACCAGCACCGGCTGACCAATGCATTGTCTATTTTGGGAATCAACATTTGGTATAAGTGGAGGAAAGGAGGAGACAAAAGCATGCCTAACATATAGTTGGAGGCAACGCAAGTTGATCTCTTCATTATTGCATGGATAAGCTGATTTCCAGCAAAATTAGGCACAAAACTTATGTGCAGACTCTTATGAAGATATAGGAATTGTAGACACTCAGCTTGTTCGGTAATTGCAGGCATATTCTGATTTCTAACATAGTCGCAAAACTTTGTAAGCTTAATGTTCACCCAAAGGAAAAGAGAATTTATCCTTTAGTAGTTCATGTGACTTTTTTTGTGGCACTGCCGAGTTTACTTCCTAAGAATGAAGTAGACTGCACTTATTTTCCAACAAGCACCGGCATAATCTGCATTCCAAAAGGTTCGTGTTTGATTTTCTTACTTCTTGGACGAAAAGCATCCAAATTAAGCTTGCACAAACCTCACTTATGCCTTGGCATGGAATTTCATCTTAGCACAGGCCTAAATAGATTAAGGGGCGAGTGAAGATTCGGTCTTATGAGGAGGGTCGCTGTGGTATTATCTATCCTATGGTGAAACTCAAGCTCTCCAAACACCTGAATCTTTAAAAGCACGTCGACTAGATCTTCTTCTCCAGATTCATTGCTCCTGTAAGCAGATTATTTCTTTTCTTTGTAACCAGCAATGACGACTTCAAGAATCTCGTCTATTTTCCGGGGTATTCTTTCCAATGCCTTTCTCATCCCTGAAGAGCCCCAGGAACGTTAGAGAGCGGTTCAAATTAAGTAGGTCGAAGCCACCAGACAGCATTAACAATTCGATGAGCAATGAGTTTAAGCTGTCCTAATATGTACATTTTTCACCGAATACGGCCCAGTGTATTAGGTTATTCGTTAAGGAAACGAATCTCTTGCTCTTGTTGATTGGTGCTCCTCGAGACAAAGTGATCAAAGCTAATGAAGTTTCATGCTTCTTCTCTTATTGATCTGAAAGACTGGACCTGCTTATGGCTCAGGAGTCAGGACCTCAAGGACCACTAGTTTTTTGAGCCATCTCCAGTATCCGTCGTACGGACAAAAAACAATAGGGACCCTCCATGTAATTGATTACCACAGAAGCAAAATTACCTGGACTCTGCGCAGAGCCAGCTCCTAGACCTTCAACACCTCTTTGTCATGCTCAATTGGAGGCTCATGATCGGCCCATGCTAGCTTGCCATGTCTATAAGCAGATGATGCAGTAAGGAAGAGAGCTTTTGATGCAAATTCCCCATAATAGGCAAACTCTTAGGCTCTCGTGGCAAATTCGCAAAAAGACTAGAAGAACGGTGCATAGAGAAGAAAGTGACGCAGCTGGAGCCAAAAACGAGTTTCAAAAAGCCATATCAAAACCATACATCTTTGAATCGTATGTGAGTTTGCTGAATTGGTACTGCAGCTCAATTCCTGGAGACTAAATTTTCTATTTCCAGATGAAAATACAGGCGAAATGTTCATGTGACATGAATCACCAAATTGTTTCCAGGTCTTCCCAGTAGTCCTTGTCTATAGACTTATAGCAGCACACTTTCATGAACAATGGGATAAGCCAAGCCTATGAACGTTTGTAATTATATTTATCTATAGGGTCATCCTGCTAACCACGAAGGCCTTAGTTATCCATAGTCTTTGTTAATTTACTAGCCTAATCGACCATCCGCTACATGATAAAATTTCTTTTCAAATATAGCCTGCTCTATTTTACTGCATCAATTATCTTGAGATTAATCACGAGGAAGGGACTGCTTTTCTCTACCCTAAAGTATGATTAATCGCCCCACTCTGGGCCAATTGTAATAGAAACTACGACAAAGACTCAATCATTTTTTCTAACCGATGCGCTTGTTTGGTTCGGACTAATCTTAATGAATTATATCTAGAACTCTCTCTCCTTTTTCATTCCATATTCTCTCATATTTATTGGTAATTTAGGCGTACTTATCGAAGTGGTTTATGATAACCTGCTGTACAAGTACAAATTAAGCATGTGGATGATAAAATTAAAAACCCCAATCTAAACCTTCGCCTAGCCCATAACCCGAATCTCAATTCGGTTCGGATTTTTTTGCCAGGCCCGTTTAAATCACCAAGCCCAAGTAGGCCCAAGCCCGGGTACGAATCAATTGAAAGAGCGATAAAACTAAAAAGCCCCTGAAAAAGACAATTGCGACATTGCCATCGGCTGGGTACTCCCTCTCTCTCCGCCACCGCGCAGCGCGACAGAGATCTCCATCGACGGAAGCATTTGCAGTGATGCGAGCGCTTCCGGAGTGAGCTCAATCGATCCGCATCGTGCAGGCGGCCGCGGATTGAGGGGATATCATTCGAGCAGCTCCGCGACCTCGATTCGGAATCGTCCGACTTTTGCGTATTTGGCTCGGATGGGACGTTCTCGCGCGGCTTCTCGCCCGGCCGATGAAGATCCGAATCAAAGGTTCGTTGCGTTTGCTACTGGTCCTGCGATGTACAAGTTTTTGGTTGTAATCGTGAGAGGAAGATTGATGTGGCTGGAATGCTGTGGAAAATTTCTGGAGTACGAAGTTGCCTCCGCAGGATTGGAGCCCTGCGATTAGGGGGCTGTGTTGGTGTGTATTTGTGATTGGTTTCGTTCGCTTATGCTCTAGCGATACTTCGCATGCGATATCAGTTAGCTCGATATCAGTCAACTCGCTTCCGTTCTAGTTTTACTTTTTTGAAGAGTTTGGAGAGACGGCCATTATTCTTAGCATTATAGTGTAGAATCGAGTTCAAGGCCGGGGTCATTTGGGCAGATGCCTCGATCGCATAGTTGTGTTCGTTCATTGGGTATCCTTTATCTACCGACTTCGACTAGTCCTGTGCCTTTTGGTAGATTTAGGAATTCATTCGAATGCATTTCCATGGGACCTTAATTCAGCGAAGTTTATATTTTATCTTGCTTTGTATTGCTGGCGAAGCTCACCTTAACTTTGTCTTTCTGGTAGATCCAAGAAGAAAAAGATTGCCTCTGGTCCAGAAAATGTAGACTCTGCATCTGCAGGTACTGGTCAGCGACTTTTTAGCTCTTTTTTGGGAATATGAGTTCTCTCTCTATTCTTCAGGCTTATACTCACATGCTTGAGTCAATTGTGCCCAATTTTCTTAATGGACTTAGGAATTCTGTTTCGATTGTTAAGCATGGGTTGTTCATAGATTATTCTTGAATTTATTCTTAAAGGCTATAAAAGTACCATAATTTTACGGTCCTACGATATGACGAGCTATATAGGGGTTAACCTATTAGTGGTAAATTGAATGGTTTGTTATTTCTCTCATTCTTAAAGAATTAAATCTTGTTAATCATACTTCTTCTTAGGCAGGGCAAGACAGACTTCCCGTCTCTGATTTTGCTGAAAACTTAGCTGTGCAATGTAGTTATTGGTCAGGGAAATGAAGAGAAAGGGGCTTCCTACCACTGCAACTATTGCAACAAGGATATATCAGGAAAAATTCGTATTAGATGCGCAACTTGTCCAGATTTTGACCTTTGCATAGAATGTTTTTCTGTTGGAGCTGAAATTAATCCCCACAAGAGCAATCATCCATATCGGGTCATGGTTAGTCATCTCCTTTCCTTTGATTGAGAATGCCAGGATTATGTCATCTGCTGTTGTTGTGTTTCCTCCTTTGTTGTATGAAAGTGAGCATCTTAGACAATGAAGACACTTCTCCAATTTCATGTCTTTAAAATGCTTTTCAGTCTTAGTTTATCAAGCAGGTCTTTAGTGCTTTCTTGAATTCTTTTCATCACTATAAAAGTTTGATTTTACAGTAACAGTCCCTCTACCTTTGCAAAATAAACCTTTTCAGTCTCACATCTAAATCAGATTGAAATATCTTAATTACTATGCATAATCCTGTAATTTTCTATGAAGTTATGGCTTACTCTTCCTTGATCCGTACAGAATGAAATCCCAGTGTTTAATATTTCCTGACTCTGTGCCTTTCATGGCTAAGTAGCCTGTTTATGGTGATAAACTTGCATTTGTGGCTGAGATACTGATTCAGTGATATATTAATACCATGCAATGCCACATAGTCAAGACTAATAATGTTTATGAGACACACTAAGGTCATTTGGGAATGCTCTTGGAAAACTCCCTGAAAGAAGGGTCTCTTGAGAAAGAGATGAAAGCAGTTTCAGGCGCTTTCCTAAGAAAATATGTAGACTCTGAAACAGATTTTCTTTTTTTTTTCCCGCTGGGGAATGTCACGCTAGTTGTATCATTAACATGGTCCACAATTGTCCTAGATCGCATAGACACCCTTCTTGCTTAATTTTTAATAATAATCAGGTGAAGAGTGCTGAGAGCAGCCTACATTGTAGTTTTATAGTACTTTGACATTCATTAACAAAACTTTAGTGTTGCAAAACAAGCCCTATTCATTCGAAATGATCTCAATCCTGTTGAATTAAAGGAGTTGCTTGGAGTAAAGTGCAGATTGGAGGTTACATTTGGCTAATGTCTCTGGACTTGATGTCATGTGCTTCATCTTCTCTTTCATATGTGGTTGCAAAAGTGATGATGGAATTTATGTTGTGCCAATACTTATAAACTAGAATGTTCTATCCAAAAATTAACATTTCTGATCCACTTGTTTATTTATCTTTATATTATTCTTTGTAACAGGATAATTTGTCCTTTCCACTTCTATGTCCAGGCTGGAATGCAGACGAAGAAATGTTACTTTTGGAGGTGTTACTATTGTTTTTTATTCTACTTCAAAATAGTTCATTGTTTTCAGCTCATTATATTCACAAGGTTTGGCGGTTCTTTCTTATTTAGGGCATCGAAATGTATGGATTTGGTAATTGGGCGGAAGTTGCTGACCACATTGGATCTAAAAGCAAATCACAATGCATTGCCCATTACAATGCCATGTATATGAACTCCCCTTGCTGGCCTCTCCCGGTAAGGATTTGTCGCTTAAATTTATGATAACTAAATCACTAATACACCTTTTAGACAAAGTACTTGCAATTATGATATGTTCCACATATTCATCTAGGACTTGTCTCATGTTATGGGCAAAAACAGAGAGGAGCTTCTTGCTATAGCCAAAGGACAAGAGGAATTAAAGGAAGGTACTTTCAGGATTAGTTGATTAATGTTGTTTTTTAATCTGGTTTATCAGGGCTACTACAGTCCTTCTATAGCTTGAGAGAGAGCGATTATGAGCAAGTTCATGCATGCAAGAATTTCATGGTCTCTTTAAGCATATAACCACATTTGAAGCTCAACTGCTTTTCCCATGAGCAATGGGCACGTACTGGGCACAAAATACTCTCTCTCAGAGTCGCCGATTCACCAAAAGCTCTTTATCTTGGAACCAAAAATTGCATGTGACTTAAGCTCTTCTTTTACAGAGTCATCTTCAATTGGGGAGCCTCTCAAAGAAGAGTCAGCTTCTTCTACAAAATTCAAGTATGGCTAAACACTGTTGTTTGTCAACTATTATTTTATACCGCAGTTTGCTCATTCCTCTGTATGTGTTCATTCAGATCCATGGAATCATTAAAAGAAATTCCAGTTCATGCACCTTCATCCGGCTCAATTGCTGGTAAGAGGGGATGCAACATCTCACATGCCAAGGAAGAGATTAAAGATGAAGGTAATACTTTTATGGAACTTGTTGACATGGTTGTTTGTCAAGTTGAGGAAGTATCATCCTCAATTGGCTTCAAGAATTGCTTTAAAATATTACTTGGTAGATAGCCTAGAGCTCATTTAGAGAAAGAATTACAAGGAATAGGGCTTATGTAGAGTAAGATTGGAGTCCATGCTGACTTTGTGTGTTTTATCTGGTTTGCTTGTTATGCATAAGATAGATTACTGAGGTTAGACAACTGTAATTTCAATTTGATAAAATATGCAGAAGTATGATTCATTTTGCATTATTTCTTCTCTGTTTCACAGAATCCCAAATAAACAGGAGCATTGGAGAGAAAAAGCCTAGAATTTCTGGGGATGAAGGTCCATCTGCAACAGAGTTCAGTGGTTATAATTTCAAGAGGCAGGAATTTGAGGTTGAATACGACAATGATGCAGAGCAGTTACTAGCTGATATGGAATTTAGGGATACTGATACAGATGCAGAGCGTGAACTGAAGCTGCAAGTGCTACGCATCTATTCTAAAAGGTATGGTTCTATGCTCTCTTCATGACAATTCCTAAAGGGAGCTTGTTGCTAGATATGCACTTGTGAGAGGCTGATTTAAACAGCATACGAATCCAAAATGACTATAGAGGGTGGGAACTGCATGTTGAAATAATCTTTATACTGCTGTTGACATCACTGATCAATTAATGGATATCAAACTTCGTATTGCAAGCATTATCTGGTATTGATTAATTTGACTCAACTAAACTGTCGAAGCACCCAGCTCAAATCTCTCGAATGAATCTATGACTGACTGAACTTGACAGATGTGTTGAGTCATGAAATGATGGAATGCATCATGTGAACTGACTAATTCATTGATCTAGTGCCTGGTTCAGTCACGCATCATATTACAGCGTCCAGTGTCTGGTTCTGTCATGCATCCTGTTGCAGCTCCGTTTTCTCAAAAGTACTTGTTGTATAGCATGATGGCTTTTTCACATCCAAATAGAATTTGTTGAATAGCCATTTTTTTCTAAAAGTTTTATTAGTAAAAGTGTCCATAATATATAGATAGTTTTACACTCTAGCTCGTTATAAGCTGGAATTTACACATGAAACAAAAGATGTATATGTAGTTACATTAATGACAATGGGGGGACAAACAGGAGTAACAGACGTAATGGCCAGAAGAGTGTCAACATTCACTTGAAGCTTTGATATCAGTTGACTTGCCTTTTTTCTAACGCAATAGATATGAAGTTTATATATGAATGTTATTGATTAAACAAATTATGCATCCTGATATATTCTTCTGTTTTGGAAACAAGTTACATGTTGTGTTGGTGCTTGGACAGTTTGGTTCATGAATTATGCACTTTGACCTGTCTCAAATAGTTTTATTAACCTTTTACATTTAACATAGTAAAATTTTACTGATTTAAAGTTTTAAGTATGAACATTGATTCTGACCCTCGATTTAGCTTTTTTGTATCTTGTTAAAAATTTTCCATTAATGCTGCTACCATCATTTGTTTAAAATTGCTAAATGAATTTGCAACCTGCCTTTTACCACTTGGACTTTATGTGGCATGTAATACAGAATGATACTATTTATTTGACCCTTTTTTTTTGTGGGATCTGTCAGTACTGGGTATTAGTTCTGTTGAGAAGTGTTCTTTTATCATTTGTTTTGAGGTGAGTAATTTCCCTTTCTTGCCCTTATCTTGAATATTTGACAGGCTTGATGAGAGGAAACGTAGAAAGGATTTTATACTGGAGAGGAACCTGCTCTACCCTGACCCATTTGAGAAGAATCTCTCTGCAGAAGAGAGAGAGATATATAAGCACTTCAAGGTCTTCACGCGGTTTCACTCGAAAGAAGAGCACGAAGAGTTTGTTAAGAGTATAATAGAGGAACATCGGATTGTCAAAAGAATACATGAACTCCAGGTCTGATGCGTGCCTATTAATAGCCTGTCCTTTCTTATCTTCTGATTCATTCTGTGAGTTCTGCATCTTAAAACCAACAAATTAGTATATAAACTGGGTACTCCATTTTTGCAGTGCCGCATCTCCTAATTATAAAGGGAAAAGTACTTTCTCTGTGACATAGCAATGTGCCAATGCACATTCATTAGTGTCATGCCATATTTAGAAACTTCGTTGCATCATGAAGTTTATTTTATGCAAACTTGGTTGATGGTGGATTAGACTGCTTGACCATTTTCTGCTGAAGGTCTGTCCACTGCCGTACATTGAGCTAGTTCCTTTCACTATAATCCACCTGAAACGCAGTTTATGCAACTATAGAGCCATTTGGACCTAAAAATACTCCGCATTTATGGTCTTCGTTTTCTTTATTATAACTGCCAAGGTTTGCTATACTTTGTTTGAGTAATTCAGATCATTGGAAAATCACAAGATTATTGCATATTTGCGGAGAGAACTCGTTGAAGTTTGACTCATTGGATAGGAAAAACATCTAATCTTCTCCAGTCGAAAGTTTCCATCTCCTTACCAACCTTTGATGGAAAATTCTGATGCATCTTTACAATTACTACCTTTACTTTGATGCACTTCAATCTGCTTAGCTTTGTATAGTGGTGCTCACTCTTATGTTTCTTTCACCAATGAGCATGTAGGATGCCCGAGCTGCTGGCTGTCGAACGGCTGCAGAGGCAAATAAGTTTATTGAGCGGAAGAGAGAGAAGGAAGCAGAAGGAGCCCAGAGAATGAAAGAAATTTCACAGGCTGGTCCAAGTGGTAAAATTTTTCCAAAGTCTAGTCATGTCAAAGTTGAGCCGGAGAGCAGCCCTCTAGGACTTGTCAGGAGTTCCTCGAGCCTACAGTCCAGTGGCAAGGATGCAACTTTGACATCGCTGGATACTCTACACAGCTCCCTGGATGATTGGGATATCAGCGATTTTCCTGGAGCTGATCTATTATCCGAAACTGTAAGTACTATGAGTGTGAGAACAATAGGTCTTAAATTTTCATTTGAGAAGTGATTCTACAGAAACTAGTCAAATCAGTTGCATTTCTCAAGCTAACATCACTATTTTTTGAGAATCTCCCCCCATCGAAAAGATGAACTCGTGACTCCCATGTGGGGATCTCACTTAGCAGGACATTGGAATTTAGAAAAATGATAGTGTCTAATGCCAGCATTGTTCATTGTTTCTCTAAAGCAGAAACTTTTACTGTTTTGAGTGCTCTTCTCTTTCATGTAGGAGAAACGTCTTTGTGGTGAGATCAGAATATTACCAGCGCATTATCTGAAGATGCTACATGTTATGTCGATAGAGATGTTGCGGGGCAACCTTACCAAGAAATCTGATGCCCATGGCCTTTTCAGAGTGGAACCAAGCAAAGTGGATAGGGTGTATGATATGCTTCTATCCAAAGGAATTGCTCAAGCATGATTTTGTGTGGGCATGCTTGATGTGTAAATAGCTTGTGCTGTCTTTTCACCTTTTTCTTAGATCTATTTTATCTTCTACTTTTTCGGGTTTTCAGAGGGAAGGAAGATAGATGTTTAGTTTGGGCAATTGTTTGCTCATATGATAGCAATTTTTTAGTATCGAGTGGTTTATATATGCCCGCTAGGAAGTCAAGTATCGAGCATTCAAGAGTTCCCGATATTTTTCTGTTCGGCAGTCTTGCAAGAAACTGGAAATGTACTTTGCCAAAAGCTTCTGAACAGGCTAGATCCGGATTATCGCGTATTGAAAGGTTATGTTAAGAAAGAATCGAGAAAACTTTAGATATCCTTTTTGCTTTTGTCTGGAGTTGTGCCATGAAATGGCGGCGATTGATGATTCTAGAAGGCCGAAGTGAAACAGAAGCATGCGCCCTGCGGTCCTGTTCATTGACGACCTCAAGTGCGGTGCTTACCTCCGGAATATGCGAACAAGTAGCTTGGATTAGGTTGGCATGTTGAATTTTCCTTTTATTGTGAATGCTCCAAACAGCGGATGCATTGACTTCATTACTAGGCCTAGGCCAAGTGGAGGCTGGAGCACCGGAATGAGGACAGTGTAATCCACGTTCAATTTACAGAAGTGATCGACATGCTAAAGAACGCGAATGGAGTTTATGGAGACTGCGAACGGTGCACAGGCAGAAGCTCGGATCAGAGGCGAAGATTTGTTTAACCCCTACGATCCTAGGCAACGCTAACAAAAACCCAGCAATCCAACACATCTATACGCATTCCATTTGGGAGAAGGTTGAGGAATTAGGATTTGCACGTCAACCAAATTGGAATGCAAGAACGAAACCCATTACAAATATGGAGTCAACAATGACTTCTGCTTTACCGAAAAGAATACCCTGAAGATTGATTGAAAGTCGGAGAGAAAGCTACAACGCCCGTAGGACAACATCAACTACACCAAGTTTTCCCAAATTTCGATCTACACTTTCCCTACCACCCACCCTCAGCAGCAGAAACAATTACCCCACCTAGACGTATCTATTGTCCCCCCTAAAGCCTAAAACAGAATTGCCTACACAAATTGCAAAAGCGGTAGAACTAAACAGTGTCAAATGCACCCGCAAAAGATAGGTTATTTGCTCCTCCCTCTCTCGCTTTACAGACAGAAGCGAATCACTTCACTGTTCCCGTGTGCCCGAGACTGTACACCACCATAGCCCCTTGTAGTCAGAATCAGTGTCAAAATGGTCCCTAAAACGACTCCCCAAAACGGCGTACCTACACCACCCTCCAAACTAAGAAAACACTGTAGCACTTCTGCATATCCCTACCTTAGGTCAGTCCTCAAGTTGTAACACCTGAGGCGTTAGGATAGTGTCTAACACTACTCCGCGCCAAAATCCCATAGATGTATGGTCGCATCATTAGAGTATGCCGCCACATGGCGCTCGCTGGCCACCATCGCGCTAACCTCGCCTATCCCCACCGCAAGGGTGTACAATTCGGCCCCGTGTTCCACCTCCCAGACCCTAATTGCACCCGCTAGGCACATTAGCGCGTACCCCTGGTTCATGCACCCCATGACTCGAGCTTGCGCTGCCCCCCTCACGGTCAACCTACATATTTCCTCCCGCCTGCCCACATGGCGCACAACGGCAAGGCCTCTCGTGTCGACGACAATGTAGGCATCTCCATCGGCGTCGACCGAGGTCACAATGAGCCCTCTTCTAGTGTAATTCAGATCGCGCAATGGCGTCCCGTGGCCACTCAGGTCGATGACAAGTACTCTGGTGCTCGTGGCCGCCACTGCCGATTCTTGCCGCGTGACGCGGAGACGACCCACGATCTGAGTCAAATCAGTCAGCATTCGCCACCCCGCTACCGATTCCCCGTCGGTCAAATCCCCGCCCACGTAGACTTGCTCCTCTGTATTACTGTCCCATATGTGGAAGGCCCTGCCCGGCACGCCCGCGTAGAGGCCCACCCACCACCGGCCGCATCCCGCAAATTCCACCAATACCCCGTCGGTGACCAGATCACCGACGTGGGCCCCACGCAATGGGGCTCCGCCGTCGATCATAACCACGTGGATATCTCCCCCCAGCGTGGCAAATACGAGTCGCGAATCACTCATGACGATGCCGGAGACTGCACGTGAATGTAGACCTAGTCCGCCCCGGTGGGGGGCTTGGTAGGTGGCAATGTGGAGGCGCGTGGCGAGGTCGAAGAGGCGAACGCTCCCATCGGCAAAGCCACAAGCAAGGTGGAGTTCGGACAGAGTGAGGCAGCGGCATATAAGCCCATACGGATCCCCGTTCACCTCCGAAGGGTCGAAGTGGAGGGTGGCATAGACGGATCGCCGAGACCGGAAATTCGCAGCGGTCCGATGGCAGTAGATGAACTCGTCGCGCCATGTGGGATGGGTGCGGTGTGTCCGGCCCCATATGCGTTGGGTGAGACCGGCCCACAGGAGATCCGAGCTCGAAACATTTCGCCACGTGGAGCACACCTGCACTTCGCATTTAGGCATAGTTATGGCTGGTATGAAACTACGTAAAGGATCTGACAAATATCAATAACTACGTAAAAGGCGACAGTGGAACTTCGGCACCATGAGCAACCGGAATAGTTCATATAATGCATACATGTGATTCCGATTCGTACAGCACAAAACACAAAATCAGGAGCTTAATCAGAACCTAGGCTAGGTGATAATGTTCAGAGATGAAACTTACCAATGTCCACGAAGTTACAACATCGTCGAGGTATTAAAATCTCTTAAATCTCAGGCCTTCCAACATTCTACGACTATAGTGCTTCCTTCCTAATAATCATAATCTCAGCGTTCACCATGTTTATTTATTAACACATCCAAACTTACAATCGCAGAGGAAGGCTCGAGTCTGTAATCTTACTAATATATCATCACTTCTCTCCCTAATGAAATTTCAAGTTCGAAGACAGCCGCCCCCAACCCAAATGACGACCTTCAGCTAGTAAATTTTCAATCACAGACAAGTCAGCAGAGAACACGCACATTCTCTTCATAAAATAAAATATGAAATCACTTAGCTTATAGCATGAGGTCTGGATAATAGTGTTATCAACATCTCATATCTAGATAATTCTCATAATCCTTTGCTAGGTCTATCTTGACTTATCATCCTAGAACTCGTGATCAGAAGTTCAACAGAAGTGCAAAACTACATGAATGCCAATTCCAAATTCAAAAATGATAAACACAGAATAAACGACGGATTCCAAGCTTGCTATATTGAATGGATGTTCTCTTCTTTATACGTATTAAAGTTAACCATAGGAATTTAAATTGTTTGAGAACTACACAAATACCTTATATAAAAATTGGCAGGTGCATCCTACTAAAAAAAAAAATCAATCTTGATTCGAAAACATTAATTTCTCACTGAAAATATTATTTGTACTCAATATATTAGTTAGTAGAAGGGATAAAGGCACCAATAATTCCTAAACTATTCAGTTAGTTCAATCTCATCCTAAACCTTCTTTTTGTCCAGTTGAATCCCTGAACAGTAAACTATTTTGTTCAAGTTAGTCTTTCCATCAAATACATGAACGGAAAATGTCGACGCAGAAGACCAAGATCCACCTCAACACCACGTCAATACATGGATATCCATGTCATGACACATGACACATCATTGTGCTCCTCCAACTCTTCGCTGACGCAAAACTAGAAATAAAAACGACACAGAGAATAGAAAAGAAACAGAAATGTTGGAATAAGTGCTCGCCGGTGGAAGAGAAGATGGAGGTGGTGGCTGGGTGATGGTGATGCAACCCAGCCACCAGCAAAAGTCCACGGACCCTCGTCATTGTTTAGGCCCATTCCCACACGCAGGAAAGGGAGAGGTGAAATACGATACCCACCGCAGATCTGCGCGAGGGCCGTGCCCTTGCGAGATCAACAGCCCCAGCACAGTCCGTTATCTACGTACTCACCATGCTATCATGGCCTAGTTGATCAGTCGCAGTCTATAGATTGTAAGCCAGATGATTCAACAAACAGCTTCTTGGGAATTTCTGTGAGTTCTGCTGTGAAGCACGGGCGGGGACCTTGGAAGTTAAGGAATGAATGGTGAAACAAAACTTTGGTCGATGGTCCTCGTGATTTGGGTATGTATATCGTGAATTCTTCTACTGCCGAACTCTGACTATGTACATAGTCTGGGTCATACATCTTGGGCACTACATGGTATTTGAAGGGGTCAATTGCTTGTTCCGTGCTCACTTGGTTTTCAGACGTTGCTGTCTCGATAAACTTAACAAGGACATGTAGCACGATGTTGCTGGGGGCTTGGTCTTGCTAGAGTTGTTTGGTATCGGCTATTGTGGCCATTTAGTTGGCCACCAAGAAGGCTGCATATCTTGACCCCAAAAAGAGGAAGGCTGCATGAGGTTGGACCTTCGCCAGAAACTGGCGACGGATAGGCTCAGGGATATGCCGGCTCTTTGCTGGAGGTAGGTGGTGCTACCACCTACAGTAAAGCTTGCTCTTCCATTCTCGTCCATTTTGGTCTTTCATTTTGTTTTATGTGATGCCGTTTTTTTCTGAAAATTTAAATATTTGTTATGCTTTATGTTTTGACTTAATAGCAACTTAACGGCCAAATTAGGATTTCCCAAACTTTTTTGACATAACCGGATGACTAACTTGAACAGAAACTTATATAGTTCAAGGACCTACTCCGACTAAAATATATTTAAGCATTAAATTGAATAAATTATTTTAAAAAAAAATAGTTCACAGGCTATCGGTGCCTGTGCCTTCATTACTCCCAAAAAAAGTACACAGATCTACTTGAAGTAATCTGAGGGAGAAAATCACTTTCATGCTTCGAAGAACGCTCCTAAGGCACTCCAACCACTAATTCGTAATCCAAACCTCACGTCTAGAAAAGGAGACGTTTCAGCCTAACGATTAAAGATGGGACTGGGTTTCCGTGCTGAGCTCAGTGAAAAGGGCTGAACGTTGCTCAGTGATGGTATTAAACTCGAGGAGAGGGTCTGAAGCATTTGGTTCTATTTTGGATGATGACGCAATTAACAAGCATGAACTGAATGCGACAGTCGTAAAAAAAGAGTGAAAAACCCTAAAGGCAAAACACAAAGATTAATCAAAGACCACATTAGATAAAAAAAATCTCATCGATCAGCGAGAAGACTATGGGAAAAAGCTTAAAGTTGCATCAGCTGGGGGGGCAAAAAGGCTGAAGTCGAAAGACGAGACGAAGCAAAGCGAGGCCTTTCAAAAGGCCGAAAACCCTGATCACCCAAAGGAAATGCCGCTCCTGGGGCATTAAATGTGTAACACCGTAGCGGACACTTGGACAGGACCCAAAACCCTCCACCCAAATCAAAACAAACCAAATAAAAATCGACTTTCAAAATCAATTCACGAAATAAAATTATTAAACTTAGAAATATGAACTTGCGTGTTATGTCTAAATATCGATCACTGACGGAGCCACAACCATAGTTTGTCAATTATAAATCAATTTCACACATGGGTTTTTTCTGTCTGAACATTTCTGCAGAAGGGTTTTGTATCTTTTTCAACCCTTAACCCTTGACAAGGATTTTTCTTCCCTTTTTTCTGTCGCAAACTTGTCAAACTCAGAAAAAGTCAGAGAGAGAAATGTACAGGCCTCAAAGCATCTCTGGCTGCACTTCAAAGTGATAATCAAAGATTCTTAAGAAGTTCGAACTTACCGTGCCAACAAACACAACAACAAATGCCTCAAATGCAATTACCGAAAGATAGGAAAAAAAGAGAGAACATTAGCAAATGCCAAAAATGCATGCATGCATGCGCGTGGGAACCGTGTTTGAATGAAATTTTCTTTTCTTCTTCTTTTTCTTTTTCTTTTTCTTTTTCTTTATGACGTAGACAGACTAGACTGACTGGAAGATACTAGGAGCTAGAGGCAGCAGGAAACTAGTGTGTACTATAGTCTTGTACCAGTCGCAGTATAAGTAGATTTTTGGCAGGTGCTTGTTTCATCCTGATTTGCCTTCTCCTTTATTTTGTGTGTCAGTCGAATAAATAAACAACAGAATTGCAATTAATAATTCATACATCAAAAGATGTTTATATTTTGTTGGGGTTTTACGACAGATAACTTTTTCCCACTGTAAAAATCTATATTTGTTTTGTTCTGTATATTTTACCGAACAAATGAGTTATACCAAGACACCATCAAATCTCCTACCGTCTATATCTAACATCCAGCCCCTGTAATCATACATAAGCTGTGGCTACGATCTATCAGAGTTCAGTTTCTAGAGCGTGACGACCAGCGCAGTTACAAGGTACGTGGCTAGGGCACAAGCCGCACGACAGAGGCATGTTCTCTACACACACATATACGGTGGTAGTGATTTTTTCCAGTCACATTTCAGTGAAGGAATAGCTACTCTGCATTCAAGATCCGTCTCAGATCATTCACAAAACTAATATTACCAGTCAATGGCCATACATAGTTGCTGTACTACGTGAAAGGAGGGACGAGAAATCTGAAAAAAGTTCAGAGAGCCGTAGGAAACGAACTACCGAAGTCGCGTGATGCAGAAACAAAACCGTAACAAAGTATAAGTGAGAGCTGCACGTCTCACGAAGACCAAACTCAAAGAGATCTTTATCCATTCAAATAAAATTAATGTGGGAAGGAGGAGATCTCAATGGTTCATGACCTCTTCGAAAATAGGACTCTGTGTCGCTGTGGTCCCTTGGATGTTCGTATACATGGGAGGCGAAATCCCTGGGTATTTTCTGGAGATATAGAGAGAAAGACGGACAGAGTGTGTGCAAAGACAACATATATACAACACAAAGCGTGCTCTCTCTCTCTCTCTCTCTCTCCCCCCCCCCCCCCTCAAAAAAAAAAATTTCTCTCTCTTTCATTTCCAAGAAAGGAGTGGGTGACCCCAAAAGGCCTGCGTCTCTCGTTAAAAGCAGCGAATCTTCAATGATCCTCTCTCCCTCCAACTTCGCTTCTTTTTTCCACCCTCTCTTTGACCATCACAAGTCACAACTGCCCAGTGTTCTTCACCTGTGTGTCCTCCCGTTTCTTTCAATCATTTTATTTTTAAGCGGTCCACTCTCGTCAAACGGTGAAGAATTTTAACTAATAAGATTACTTAGGGCGGGAAAGGGTTTTGATGAGGAGAAAACCCTCATCGAGAAAACCCTACTTGCACAACACAACCTGCCTCACGTAGTACTTCACCCTGTAAACCATACAGCGCTAAGCTTGACTTTCAACTTGCTAACCCTATTATCTATAATTTAAAAAGAGTTTTTAAATTAAGTGCTGGAGAACATGACCGAAATATATAATGAAAAGTACTTACGCCATCCAGTGCATTTAACAAAAATGGTACTTTAGCAACACGGATACTTTGAATCTAGTTGTGGGGTGCCCCTCAATTAAATTGCAAATTCATTAATACCTCCATGAATTTCTTTTTTTTTAGTGGGGCATCGAATACGACTCATGACATGAGACCTGTTGGTCAACTTAAAGAGTTGGGTGGGTCAAGAACTCGGTTAACCCGATCCCTTGCCATTCCTATTCAACACCCAGGTCGATGGTTCAAATGCAGAAGCATCGACTATGGAACCTAACCTATGTATGTTACACGCTTAATCTCCACCCGACATGTACTTCTTTTATCCCACTAAATTAGATTCTAAGGAACCCATAGAAGAATGCTCTCCTACCCCTCCACTAGGAAGAATAGGATGTAACAAGTTCAATCAGAAGAGGATCACAAAAGAGGATCTATGGGGATCATGCATGAGAAGGAACAGTCCCTCATCAAAAAATTAAGCATTGGGCTCCATGTGCCTTTTGGCATTTGCTCATTGCACATGCTGGCTTTTGACCGTTCCCTACCCGAGGCTCTCCGACAATCCAAACCTATGGTAATGGATTCCGAAATCACCCAAAATGGAGTGAAAGGGGCAATTCGGAATGGAGAGATGTACTTGGAGAATATGTGCACCATATTGTGCAAAGTTGAAAAGGGAGAGAGAGGCTTCTGATCTGTGTATCCTAACTAAAAATAGAAAGGAGAGACTTACGTAAGTATGGGGCACAGAAACAAGACTGAGGTCTCACTCATTAAAAAACACCCAACAAAGCTCAGGTTACAGTAAAGTTCCTGCGTCTCCCAATGGATTCTTCAATGGGGAGGGACCAAGAAAGTTCAGCCAAAAGGCAGTTAGATTTTCTAGAGCTTAGGGAAAATTACAAAGAAAAAAAGACAAAAGAAAAGGAAAAAAATCAGATCCAAAAAAACCCTTTTCATTGAGATACGGAAAGAGGCCCGGAAATAGGCATTTCTAAAGCAGTGAAAACGAAGAGTGGAAAAGGACAAAAAAGGGGAAAGAACCCATCACCATTTTTCTACGAAGAAGAAACGGCAACCCTCAGAAAGGGACATGGATTAGTTAGAAAAGGACCCATCGAAAGAAAAAACCACTCGCTTTATAGAAAGAAAAAAAAAAGGAAAAAAGCAGCTCCAATTCAGTTTCTTTGGATGCCAAGACACATCAACATCACATCCCAAATCCAACTATATTCTTCCGAATCCAACTTCTCCATATAGAAGCTCGATCATAAAACCCCCCGTACTCATTCGAATTTATCGCGTGGAAGAATTGGTCAACTTTACTTGCTTTTTGATGTTTCTGCTACTCGACAACTGTTTATACCTAATGCTGAACTCATAAAAAGGTCCCTTCTTTTTCTCCTCCATTCTTGAGCAAGAACGTTGACATCTTTCGAGATTGGTCAACAATGCGGATGTTTCGAGAGAACTTTACGTTCTCTTCTTCTTTTCAAGGGGATCCAGTGATAAATGCGGAGAAAAACGGTGACTCGAGCGACGAAACTTAAACCAAGAATTGCGTCCTAGTTCACGGTACTCGTGATCACGAACAGATTTGGTTCCATACGACGGAAATAGAAAGGAAAAAGAAGGGCGTACGTACCAGAAATACGTTGACAAGCGAAGGAGCAACGGCGAGACGTCCCCCAGAGCGCGCCTCCTCGATGGCGACCTGTGCCGCAAGGTTCTCGAGAAATGGCTCGGGCCAAACTTCGTTGACGCCGCGGCGACGCCTCGAGGTCGAAGGGCCTTCGTAGTCCCCGCCCCTCCTCCTCGCCGCCCCGCCACCGTCTTCCGACGAGGACGACGTCGAAGACATTGGAGCGCTGGCGAGAGAGGACTGGGACTCGAGAAGAGGGAACGAAAAAGATGGCTTTCTTGGATAAAGACGCCAAGTGAGGGACCCAAAAAAGAGCAGCGAGTGATGGGTTATATGTGTGTGTGAGAGAGAGAGAGAGAGAGAGCCAATGCGAGATAAATATTCGCGACGTTAGTTTAATATAATCGTATGTATGTAATTTTCATCTGGGATTGTATTGTAATCATTTTTCTTTTCCAAATTTCTGTAATATTTTTGAAATTATCTCCTGGATGGGATGGTGATGAGTGGGGCTCTGGAGGTTTCCCGCTCTGCAATGACGGCGGGAGTGGACGACTGATGGCCGTGAGTGATGGGCATTCCATGTTGTCGCAGTTGGCTCAGCTCGCTTTTCCTTCGACTTGGGGCCTCTTCGTTTGGAATCGAGCCAAAGCAAAAAAAAAAAAAAAAAGCAAAAAGTACTTTTCTATTCTCGACCCAAATTTAATATATAAATCAATTTACATGTCGATATTTATATATTGCACAAATTTCCAGGTGCCTCGAATGAAAAAATAGTTAAAGCGAGCTAGTTCCAATATTTTGATTAGAAGATATTAAGTCCATATTGATTTGTTAATTTTTCATTTAGACATGTAGAGGAAAAGGAAAATCCGCTTTCTCGTTCATTATACAGCTGGATTTTTTCCTAGAGAAAAAAAAAATTATGGTAGACTTCTGTCTTAGAAAAAGATATCTACAAGCAAAGTGGTCAATTTATTTACGTTTTCACACAATTCTTGTTGAAGTTTCTAATTTGTAGGCTGCAAATATATAATTTTGATTATATTTATATGTGAGTGGTGTTCATAACTTATAAACACTAATATTTTCCATAACCATGATAATTTGTTATAATGGTTGAGATGAACATTATATTTATATGTGAGTGGTGTTCATAACTTATAAACACTAATATTTTCCATAACCATGATAATTTGTTATAATGGTTGCCATGTTCATCTCATTATGGGTTGTCTGTTTGGCCTAAAAGTCATTTCAAATAATTACATCCAAAACCACCAGCCGCGTTGGCTCCACTGGATGAGACTATTGTTTCCATTGAAGAAAAAATGATTAAATTTTAAAAAATAATAAAAACATCCAAAGATTGAAGAAAAAATGATTAAATTTTAAAAATATGGAAAAGATAAGTCACTTTAAATGAGAAGTATCTATAAATTTGTAAAACTATCTCAAATAGTCATAAAGGGGGCACGAGAAAGAAAAGGGCTAAATTACATATTATATATATATATACACATATAATATGTATACACATATAATATGTATGTGTATGTATGTATGTTGAGAAGGAGGGACCTGGAGATTACTTTTCTCTGCAAAGTTTTTTTCCCCTCCAGGTGGTAAGCAAAGCATGCCTCGATGAATAATGATCAGATTAAAAAAAGCTTTTTGCTTTGACTGGCACAGGTCAAACTTTCATTAATTACAGGTAAAGAGACAAAAAGTGCAACTAACCGAAAATCATTGAATAACGTCGCATTTTTCCATGCATAGGAGTGGTGGGTTCGCTTTCCATATATATATTTTCATTAAAGATAATATATGTAGAGTAGGAAAATAGATTCTCAGTATATCAAGCGTATATGCGTTAGATTATATCGCGTTTTATCAACTGAGCAGAACAGCCATGGTCATGCTGCTGCTCGACCTGCTTTCAAGAAATCCAGCGAAGCTAATCAATGCTCGATGCTTTTTGGACTCGAAAGAGAGATCAACGTGCGCATTCATCAAGATAAGTACAGCGTTAGAATCAAGAAACTTTGTCCATCCTTTTGGCCACATCGACAGGCGAATCAAGAACGAGCTGATAAGAACCCTTGCCGTGTCGCAGCAGCGGTCTCTTGATGTTTCTTTCGATGACGAGAGAGAGATGAAAGAGCCCAACTGCAGATTTGCCCCTCCGGCTATCATCCCGAGCAAATGGGCGTAAATTAAGACAGCAGTTATAAAGGGAAGCAAGCGTGCAGATGCTGTCTCTCATTTTCATGTCGCGGCTGACCCGTCCATATGATTTACATGATTATTAGGTTTACCACAACTTGCTTGGGGCGCTCCTGCGCTCTGATGATGAGTGTGCATGGAATTGGCTTATGTTGGAAACAGAATCAAATCGACCAAAAGGTTTCTTGACCATAAAGATCATGTACTTATAGATCCACTAAAAGAGGAAAAATAAACATAATCAACATGTCGCTATTTCCGGCAAAAAGAAAATATTTTCAAACCCACACTCACAATGCAATAGACATATGCAAGGTATGTATTTATACAATGTTACGTAATTTTATCGGATTTGTCACGTGTATCACTAGGAACACATATTAATATGATATTTGCATGAAGTTCTTTCACAGACAATGCGAAAAAAAAAAAAAAGGAGGGAAAGTTTTCATGAATATTACAAGTTGTTTCTCGTAAATCATTTAAGATAATGCTTTGCTTTAAATTCTTGAGGTTTGCCATTACACCTAAAGGTCAAAAGGCTAATCATCTCTTCTAAGTATCTTTGCTTACATTAAAGGATAGCTCTTTTTAACAAGTCCCAAATTTTCACAATGATAAAATTCACTTTTGATAGATAAATTTTGAGGTCATAAATTAGCATCTTAAATAAGTAAAGCGTGAATTCAAAACTGAAAGGGTGGTACAGGAATTGTTTTTGTATCGAAGGTCAAACTCATGAGTCCATTCCACTATTGAGTCAATCCATATCATTAAACCTACGGCATTTATCAAAGCGTAAAAGTTACACCAAAAGGCCCAGATGCAAGAAGTATCATAGCATGTACAATTGGTATTTTCATATACTGTGTGTAAAGAGAAGAATGGTGTGGTTTTCAGTGGCCATTCCTCAAGAAAAAATGCCAATAAACTTGCCATCCGATAATCATTTGATTTTTCAAGAAATTACATCGAATGATAAAATAAAATAAAAAACGCTGCTTAATGCTTTTGAAATACTCATAACGAAGGATTTCAATTTTGAAAAATATAATCACGCTCGAAGCAAGCCTGCCTTTCCTCAGTTGCTTATCTACTCTCATCAAACCCCCTTTGTCACGAATTTTTTCACTTTTATAACACCATTTTCAGGGTCGATAAAAGGGAAAGAAATAAAAAACAATAAGAAATTCTATTTCCGGAGCGTGGAGACCACGGACCTGCAGGAGAGCGTGAAGGGAGAAGGAGGGGGGCCATGACAAAGAAGTGGGGCCTACATACATTCTTTTTCTTGGTTTTTCTGAGTCAAAGAGGAGGGAAGAGAGTGGGCATGCTCATGTCTAATCAGCGATTCTCTTTGGGCTCGAAGATTTTGTCTTTTTTCCTTTTTTCAATTTTCGAAAGTACAAAAGGCTTTTCTCTCTCTATGTCTGTCTGTCTGTCTGTCTGTGTCTCTCTCTAGAGGTAGGGATAGAGTAGTAGGCCTCTCTAATCGAAGCCCATGTATCGTCCCTTTGACCGCAGATAAAGAGACAAACCCACAGGCGGGATTAAATGTGATTTCGTTCGATTTTTATTAATTAGCTCGAAAATGACAGGGAAAGCTGCCCCTCCTTTTTATTTAAATGGATAATTGGGGGCCAGCGGTTTTCTTTTCTATATATTTTTATTTCTGACTTTTGCTTACTTTATATTTTGTTCGAAATTAAGGATTTTGGGAGAGTCTGTTTGCGACTCCACGCGGCTCGATTGGAACCTCTCGAAAGGATTTTAGGTATTTTGCATTAAATAAATAAAAAAAAAGTCCAGATGTGTGTGCTCCAAACGTTTAAGAAATTTTGAGCGCCACAGCCATTCCTAATAGAAAGAATTGATTGGGACTTTCTTGCGATCGATGACGAGCCCTTCTAATTGACACGGCTAGTCCAAAAGTCTGAAATTAATTAGTCCATAGGATTTGTATGGTGTTTTATTTGACCTTCAGGTAACATCTTCCATGGTGCGCTTTATTGATATTGGACTCGTGATATTTGAATTCTTGCGATTTCATTATCTAGTGTCCCTTTCTCTCTCTAACAGCATGCAACATTTACGAATTATTAGTATCTTTACTCATGTTATTGATGTTTGAATCAATGATCAAAATCCTAATTCTAGTCAAGTTTTAAATGAAAGGAAATTTAATGACCGCGATATATGTATTAGAAACAGATAATCGTTTATTATATATCTAAATATCTTCTAATACACATGCAATGTCTTTCCACTTAATAATTTAAGCTATCAAATTGTTCATTTATATATCTATTTATTTTTATTTTTGACATTTACTTGTTGTGTAACTCAAAATTAATTTATAAGAAACTATTCACAATTGATTATGTGCATCTCTATCGAAATCTTTTAAAAGATTTTTAAGGGTGGGTGATTCAATGTCTATAGAAAGTCGTAAAAAAAAATCCTAATAAAAAGAACCACTAAGGCCTGTGGTCCTAGTCAATGAAAACATGTTCAACACGCACCTAAAGCTAACTTAGCTAACTGAGTTGTCATGAAATTTTCAATTGAAGACAAATAAATTACCTATTTACAGCCAAAAGTTTAAATTTAATTGGTTTATGAGATTTATTGAATGTTTCTTTGACATTCAAGTAACAACTTTTATAATAATGTCTCCTAATAACTTTAAAAAGAAAATCGTAATCAAATTGAATGCGAGTTACTTTACGCGAGAGTCACATTTACAAGCCAAAAGTTTAAATTTAATTGGTTTATGAGATTTATTGAATGTTTCTTTGACACTCAAGCAACAGCTTTTATAATCATGTCTCCTAATAACTTTAAAAAGAAAATCGTAATCAAATTGAATGCAAGCTACTTTACATGAGAGTCACATTTACAAGTCAAAAGTTTAAATTTAATTGATTTATTGAATGTTTCTTTGACATTCAAGTAACAACTTTTATAATCATGTCGCCTAATAATTTTAAAAAGAAAATTGTAATCAAATTGGATGCAAGCTACTTTACGTGAGAGTCACATTTACAAGTCAAAAGTTTTAATTTAATCGGTTTATGATATTTGTTGAATATTTCTTTGACATTCACGCAACAGCTTTTATAATATTGTCTCCTAATAACTTCAAAAAGAAAATCATCCCCCCCTCCCTCGAGCGTCCCCTTCTCAGACTAAAGCATGAAACGGCTATCACGCCATGGGGCGCTTAATTGATCTCGAATTTGTGATATTTGAATCCCTGCGATTCCATAACTCAGTGTCCCCTTCTCTCTCTCGAACAAGGTGCAACGTGTATACATTTTTGGTATTTTTACTCATGTTATTGATGTTAGAATCAAAAATCAAGATCCTAATTCTAGCCAAGTTTAAGTGGAAGGAAATATAACAACCATGATAAGATGGGTATTAGAAACAAATGGTTGATTATGTATATGCCTAAGTGATTTCTTTCCACTCGATAATTTAAACTATGAATTGCTTATTTATATATCTCTTTATTTTTAATTCTGACATTTACTTGTTGTGTAAATTTTTTTTTTTTTTTTGGTGAAAGGTAAGTATACTTGTTGTGTAACTTAATATTAATAATTTATAAGAAACTATTCACAATTAATTATACGCATCTCTATTGAAATCTCTTAAAAGATTTGTAAGTGTGAGTGCTTCTACATCTATGGAAAGTATAAAAAAGAAAAAAAAATCCTAATAAAAAGAACCACTAAGGCTTATGGTCCTAATCAATGAAGACATGTTCAACAAGCCCCTAAAGTTGGCATGCCCAATTGAGATGTCATGGAATTTTCAATTAAGAATTATAAATTAGTTGTTTAAACGATCAAATTGGATGTGAGCTACTTTACGCGAGATTCACATTTACAAGCCAAAAGTTTAAATTTAATCGGTTTATGAGATTTATTGGATGTTCATTTGACATTCACAAAATAGGTTCTATAATCATGTCTCAAAATTACTTTAAAAAGAAAATCATCCCCACCCCCCCGGGAAAAAGCGTTCCCCTTCTCAGGCTAAAGCATGAAATGGGTATCATGCCACGGTGTGCTTTATTGATCTTTGACTTGTAATATTTGAATCCTTGCGATTCCATTACCCGTCCCCTTGTCTCTCTTGAGCAACATGCAACGTGTATAAATTATTGGTATCTTTACTCATGTTTTTTACGTTAGAATCAATAATCAAGATCTTGATTTCAACCGAGTCTTAAGTGAAAGGAAATTTAACAACTGAGATAAGATGTGTATAAGAAACATATGGTCGATTATGTATATGTCTAAGTATCTTATAATATACATGTGATTTACTTCCACCTACTAATTTAAGCCATTGAATTGTTTATTTATTTATCTCTTTATTTTTATTTCAGACTTTACCTATTGTGTGACTCAAAATAAGAAACCATTCGCAGCTAACTATTAGTGTCTCTATTGAAGTCTCTTAAAAGATTTTGAAAAATAATTGTGTGATAATATTTAATGTACCGCGGAAATAATAGTATATTCTAGACCATAAAAAATCATAACAAATAATTATAAATTATTGTGAGATCAACTTTTTTTTAAAATTTGCGACTCACAATAAACTATTATTTTTATAATACCCCAAGGACTGTTTTGCTATGTGAGTGCTTCAACATCTATGAAAAGTATAAAAAAAAAAAAAAATCATTCCTAATAAAAAGAACCACTAAGGCCTGTAGTCCTAGTCAATGAAAACATGTTCAACAAGCGCCTAAAGTTGGCATAGCTAATTGATTTGTCATGAAATTTTCAATTCAAGAATTATAGATTATTTGTTTAAACAATCAAATTAGATGCGAGCTACTTTATGTAAGAGTCGCATTTACAAGTTAAAAGTTTATATTTAATTGATTTATGAAATTTATTGGGTATTTCTTTAACATTCACATAATGACTTCTATAATCATGTCTCCTAATTATTTTAGATAGAAAATCGTCCCCCCTAATGTCCTCTTGTTGGACAAAAGCACGAAATGTGTATCATGCTATGGTGCGCTTTAATGACCTCGGACTTGTGATAGTCAAATCCTTGCGATTCCATTACGTAGTGTCTCCTTCTATCTTTCTCTCTCTCTCTCTCTCTCAATGTGCAACATGTATGAATTATTAGTATCTTGAAAGGAAATTTAACGACCGTGATAAGATGTGTATTGGAACCAAATGATCGACTATGTATATGTCAAATATCTTCTAATACACATGTGATTTCTTTCCGCTTAATAATTTAAGCTATACTTTTTCTTTATTTATCTTTGTTTGTTTATTTCTGACATTTACTTGTCTCGTAACTCAAAATTAATAATTTGTAAGAAACTATTCACAACTAACTCTGTGTGTCTATTCTGGAATCTTTCAAAAGATTTTAAGCGTGAGTGCCTCAACATCTAGGGGAAGTTAAAAAGAAAAAAAAAAGCATAAATTCATTCCTAATAAAAGGAACCACTAAGGCCTGTGGTCCTAGTCAATGAAGACATGTTCAACAGCCAATTGAGTTGTCATGGAATTTTCAATTGAAGAATTATAGATTACCTATTTAAACTTTAAACTATTAAATTGAATACAAGCCGCTTTATGTAAGAGTCCCATTTACAAGCCAAAAATTTAAATTTAATCAATTCATGAGATTTATTAGGTGTTTCTTTGACCTTCACGTAACAGCTTCTATAACCATGTCTCGTAATTATTTTAAAAAGAAATTCGTCCCCCCACCCCCCACCCCCGATGTCCCCTTCTTGGACTAAAGCATGAAAAAGGTATTATGCCACGGTGCGCTTTATTGATCTCGGATTTGTGATATTCGAATCCTTACGATTCCAATAGTCCCCCCCCCCCGGCCGGCTCTAATAACATGCAACGTGTGCGAATTATTAGTATGTTTACTCATGTTATTGACGTTTGAATCGATAATCAATATCCTAATTTTAGTCAAGTTTCAAGTGAAAGGAAATTTAACAATCACGACAATATGTGTATCATAAACAAATGATTGATTATATATATATATATATATAATATATATATTATAATATCTTCTAATACATATGTGAGTTCTTTCCACCCAATAATTTAAACTATGAATTGTTTATTTATTTAGCTCTTTATTTTTTTTTATGACGTTTACTTGTTGTGTATCTCAAAATTAATAATTTATAAGAAACTATTTGCAACTAACTCTACGTGTCTCTATTGAAATCTCTTAAAAGATTTTTAAGTGTGAGTTCTTTGGCATCGATGGAAAGTTTTTTTTTTTTTTAAAAAAAAAAAACGAATTCATTCCTCATAAAAAGAACCACTAAGGCCTGTGATCCTAGTCAATGAAGACAAGTTCAACAAGCCCCTAAAGTTGGCACGACTAATTAAGTTTTCATGCAATTTATATATTTCCTATTTAAACTATTAAATTAGATGCAAGTTGCTTTATGTAAGGGTCACATATACAAGCTAAAAAGTTTAAATTTAATTGATTTATAAAATTTATTGGATATTTCTTTGACATTCACATAATAGTTTCTACAATCATTTCTCCTAATCTCCCCCCATCCCCCTCTCTCTCTCAACAATAGTTTAGCAATCCTTGCCAAAGCATGAAAGAAGGGTCTATCATGGATTGATGTCAAACTTGTGATATTCAAACCCTTGCGATTCCATTACCAATGCCCCATCCTCCCCTTCTCTCTCTACCAACATGCAATGGTGTATCATTACTCCTGTAATTAACATTCGAATTGATGCTTAAGGTCCCAATTTTATTTGATTTTCAAGTGAAAGGAAATTCAATTATCATAATAAGACATGCATCTAGAGCGAAAAATTGATATAATAATTCAAATATCTCTTTACATACACGTGATCTTCCCTACCAAACAACTCAAGCTTTGAGATTGTTTATCTTTTTGTTTCTATTTGTGACATTTACTTGTTGTTTTATTCTAATTTAATAATTTATAAGGAACTATTTGCAACTGTACACGTCTCTATGGAAATCTCTTAAAAGATTTGTGAGTGTAAGTGCTCCAAAGTTTGTGAAAAGTTTAATAAAAAAAATTCTCAATAAAAGAACCAATAATAGCCGTGCTCTCAGTCGATGAAGGCACGTTCAACAAGCCCCTAAGTCGACACAGCTAATTGTCAGGGAATTTCTAACTCGGGATTTAGAGGTTAATTATTCAAACCATCTAACTTTATGCGAGTTACTCTCTGTTAGGGCCAAATGTACTAGTCAAAAGTATTTCTTCGACCTTAGGTAGCGGCTTATATAGTTGTGTCTCCTAATTATTAGGAAAAAAAAAACACTGCCAAGATGTGGAAAATATCCTATCAGGCTATGATTCGATTCATCAATCTTAGACTCGTGATTCCATCACCCGTGCCCTCTTGGCGCCCCCCCCCCCCCCCAAAAAAAAAAAAAAAAAAAAAAAACTTCTCTCGCAACATATGACTGTATACGAACTATTAGCATCATCACTCCCATTATTAACATTCTAATCAATAATCAATATTCTAAGTTTATTGGATTTTCAAGTAAAGAGGAAATTTAATGATCCTGACAAGACGTGTATTCCGAGTGGAATACCGATCATTTAAATCACTCTTAAGGACACACCTCACACGCTATGGATATAGACAACACAACTTATTATCAGGGGTGCTGAATGTTTAACTACATCAATCTTTCATTATTTGAAGATATCTTGCTCGTCGCATACTTAGATTTATATGTAAATGACTTATCGGCGGTTATTTATTCTTTCGTCGTTTTTAATTTTCTAACCCATTTGTTTTGTAAAGTGAATAGGCGATTTCAACTATTTTTTAACTGTTACTTACTTTCTAGGCAAAAGGTTGATTAAAAGTTGGGCCCTGTGCAAGCGGCCAGGCGGCCTGGCTTTCATCTTCACCATTCCTAGGGTCGATACCCGCTTTCGAGCCATAAGTTTCATTGAAACCGGTGGCTAGGGAAGAGTACTAATTTATTTTTCGGAGTGAGGTGTCATAGACTCATAGGTTCATTACTACGTACGATCATTAAACCCATCGATGGCCCCGAGGGAATACGATTCGGTATGACAAATAAATCAATCCGAACTGATTCGATTTCAAATTGTTGCAAACGGAATTGACTCAATAAGAGCAGGTAATTAAACCAAACTCTGTCCATCCTTTTTCATTCCACGGAATATATATATATATTTTTTTTTTAATGATAATTTTTTTTTTTTTTGATTTTAAACTAACAAATGTGGCTGGTTTAGAGTGACCACTTTGCACAAGACAAATGACTATGTTGATCTCAGCCAAATAACACCCAGCATTTGTCTATCTGGTAAATTTGAATCAACTTGCTTTATAGACTCTAGGGGATAGGGGTACGTGTAGATTCTTTTAGTACATCAAATTCTCAATCTACATCTTTCATAAAGCCAAATCATTCTTATCAAATCTATCGATTTTCTCTTTTCCTTCTTCCATCGCAACCGATTCACTTTAACGTAGCCAACTCTAGCTTTGATACTATTCTTGATTGAAATAAATTAGAAATCAAATTTATGTGGTTCGATTTGTATGACATAGGTTTTTGGAAATCAACATAAAATTTTACTATAGATTAAGCGATACAATAGAGATTACAACACTACTTGAGACACTCAAATACTCTTACTATTTTTCAATACCCAATTACACCTAATAATTTGCACAATGCTTAGCCCTACAATTTTTTTACGAGATAATCTTTTAATCTCACAAAGGAGTTACACAAAATATTAACACAAGATTTCCATAGCTTCAAATATTCAGGATGTAGTTCAAGATCACAAGCTCCTCTTAGATGCTCTTTGTGAAGAAAACTCACTTTTATATTGAAGAGAATTGGATTCAAAATAGGAAACTTACCCACATTAGGTAAACTCTCAAATAGGAAACCGACTCTAATCGGGAAATCTATTCAAATTAGGGGAGTTTTCTTCTCGGCCCTGGATTCAGGACTTATTCTTGACATAAACAAAGCCAAGGGACTAGGGTTTGGTTTAGAGCAAAACAGCACGTTAGTAAGATGGTGTAATTGTAAGGGTACGCTAAAACCATGGAATCATTTTGCGTTAAGAGCAAAACGTTTCGTCTCTTCCGTCTAAGTCTTCACTCTCGAGGCAATTTTCATCTGTGTACTTTTCCGAGAAAATTAAACAGAAGAGTTAAAAAGAGGATCAAAGGGAAGGTCTAGCGTGAATAATTATTGCTCTTTTCTAATGGTTATTTTTTTAGCTTCGAGATGGTCAAACGAGATAATCAATTATTCGTTTTTTCTTTTCCTCATCTTATGCGTTGTTTACCTTGTAAACTACCTAGCTCCGCTTAACAATCGCCAGCCAAATTCTTGCACTTCTTCTCAGCAAAGGATCCAGTAATCGGACTGTCTATGTCAGACCTTGCTCGCTCCGTCGTCACCGACCACGCACGAATAACAAAGAAACCGGCTAACACAATATCACGCCAAGGTAGTATTATAAAGTTTGTCGAATCTTATTAACAAGAATCGTCTCGATTTTCGAACTACTTGATGCACGTAGCATGGATATATAATAAATCCCCAGTACTGCAAACTTTTCTTATTTAATTGCTTAATAACTCTCCAAGGCACTTATTAACAAAAATCCTGACATTACAATTTAGCGCGATATTCATTTTAGAATGGCGAAGACAAGATGATTGGGACGGTGTCTGCAGTCTGCATTTTGGCTCAATATTCAACTAAAAAACCTTCACCGAAAAAAGACAAAAAAAAAAAAAAAAAAAACTTCGCCTGCAGAACGTGTATGATCGACTAAGACAAGTTAAACTAATCAACGAGCATAAGTTATCCATTTAATTGCTGTTAATCTGCTATCTTGCCGGAACCAGTTCATGTACATGTTCTAATCTTACACCACAAGATATCTCCATATAAGCTGGTCGGGCCTTCGGGGACGTGCAATGCAAAAGGCGGATTTTTCGTGGTACCTCAATAAGTGAAGCTTCCCAAGGTATAGATGCCTCTTTCTTTTTCTTTTTGGGAGCCTCTCGTCGTTCCTTTTTTCCTTTTCTTTTCTTACTTCGTTCGGTCTTGATAGAAGAACCATAATCAATAACTGTCTTGATCTGTGAGCATATGCATCGAATCACCCTGTCTCCTTGAAATCCAATTCCTGTAAACTGATCCAAATTGATGGATTTAAAGACGGATATAAAGGTTTGTTTTCTTTCTAAGCGACCTCGTTCTTTTCAAGGTTTAGGCGTACTTTTATGAAAGATATTCCTACGTATATTTTAACGTTCTGATCAAACAAACCGCTGTATATCATAGAGCGAGCACTCCTTGTTATTTTTCTGCCAAACACGAGTTTCTTCCATCACATGCAGTTTTTTTTTTCATCCAAGAAGTTCCTGAGCTGCAACGATGGAGGCATCCGTGATGACGAACGGCGGTGCTGTGACCGTGAAGAAGTCACAACCCATCTTGGTCCAACCGGAATCAGCCACACCCAACGGATTTTACTTCCTGTCCAGCCTCGACCAGGCTATTCCCATCACCATGCAAGCGATATATTGCTATGAGAGAAGCGGAGACAACGTCGGAGAGGTGCTGAAAAAGGCTTTAGCCAAAGTCTTGGTTCATTATTACCCGCTCGCCGGGAGGTTGGCTCCTACTCCTGAAGGTAAGCTCGCTGTGGCATGCACCAAAAGGGGCGCGACCTTCATCGAGGCCATCGCCAACTGCGATATCAAAATGTTGGGCGACGTTCGAGTTCCCAATCCGGACATTTCAAGAAAGCTAGTTTACACGGATCCTTCCATCATGGATTTATTAGAAGTTCCCCTTCTGACTGCTCAGGTATTGAAGAATCCCGGTTTTGTATGCATCTACGTTGACTAGAGTTGTGGTATAGGTTCTTCGTTAATCAATTATTGCCAACGAGAATTAGGTTGATTATATTGAGCTCCTAGGAAAGAGAAGGCGACCCACCCCAAGCTCAACGGTGGCGCAATCGTTTCCCAGTTAAAATTGTTATTTGCCTTGTGTTTCAACCGGCATGGGATGGGTTAACTAAATATAGTGACATTTGTGGAGAAATTTTTGGGCCGAGCCGCCAGGGGCCGGCAACGCTTAGCCTCGCCAGGGGCCGGCGACGCTCCGGCGAGGTCACTGGCCCTTACTGGCCCTGGCCGAGGCCGACGACCGGCCAAAGAAAAAGAAAGAAAAAAAAAGAAAAAAATGAAAAGAGTTTTTGAATTTTGTTCCAGAAACAAGAAACAACTTTTTTTTGTTTTTTTGTTTCTGTTCCAAATGTATTTCGGAAACAAAAATATTTTGGAACAAAAACGCAAACAAACGCGTTTACATTCCTTTTTGTTCCCAAGAACAAAAAAAAAACAGAAAAGTTGTTTAAAAATAGAAAAAAGAAACAAAAACAAACGCAGCCTTAGTTTCTATATATTTGGCTTATGTTCTTGTCCTTATAGAGATTCTTTGACTACGTTTGACAACCACTTTGCAAAGCCCTTTGGACCTCTAAGGCTCTATTTGTAACCATTCAAACAGGGCCAATTCCGATATTTTGTTCCCAGAATCATTTTGGGTTTAGAATCGCGTTTGGTAAAAATTTTATTCATGGGAATAGATTGGGAGTGGAATTAAGAATAAAAAAAAAGTTGATTCTTGTTCTAGAATCAGAATTGAAAATCAAAACCAACAACTCTTCTTCTTCCCTTCGGCCATCTTGCGACCGCCGTTCGGCCATCTTGCAACCGCCGTCCACCACCGTTTGCCGCCACTGACCACCATCCGCCATTGCCGCTCGCTGTCCGTCGCCGCAGCCGATCTGGCGAGCTCGCTAGGCCAGGGTGAGGTTTGGTGAGCTCGCCGGAGGCAAGCCTTGTGACGCCCAGCCCTGTCGATGGCCAGGCAGGCCTCGCCCAACCCCGCCGATGGCCAAGGCAGGCCTCGCCGCCCGGCGAGGTTGGCCTGGCTACCGGTGAGACTCGATCGATGAGGGCCGGCGATGCTCCGATGAGGTTGCCGGCCACAAGAAGAAGAATAGGAGAAAAAGGAAAAAAAAAAAGAAAAAAGTAAAAAATATTTAAAAATTAAAATAAATTGATTTGGAACATAATTAATGAGCACGGTACCAAATACAATTCTATTCTAGAATTAGAAATTTTGGACAATTACCAAACGGCTTAAAATGCTTATAATCAGTTCTTGGGAACAGAATTAAAAAGAATAATTTCTGATCAGAATCTACTTCTGATAACATAATCGTTACCAAACGCACCCTAAAGGTTCTTGGGCAAATGCAAGTGTGTTTTGCGGTGTTTGGCAAAAGAATTTCAAAGCTCCTTTGCAAAATGTCAACCTTGTGAAGGTTGAAAGTCCAAGGTAGGTAGGGGGCTGCCTTAGGCTTTTAGTATTCTCGGAATGATGAGCCAAGAGTTTAAAAAAAAAAGATTCTTTCCAAATTGCCCTCGTTGATTTTTCGTTTTTCCTATTTTGCCCTCACTACTATTCATTGTCTTCTTCTTCTTCTTCCACGAGCGATCGCTGGCGACCGTCACCTAGATGACCACCGTCGGGGGGTGGCTCGACCGACACCTAGGGGGGTGCGACCGCCACACCTTTTGGGTCATGGCGAGGTCTGGGTCGCCACAACCCAGATCTAGGGCAGTAGGGTCGTGGGAGGACCTTGCCGCCCTCGATCTGGGTCACACAACCTTGCCGCCCGACCTTGTCACGATCCAGATCCTCCTGTGACCTCGCCTCGCCACCCTAGAGCTAGAGGTCGAGGTGGCGTCGTGCAACCTCGCTACCCCTAATCTAGGGTCATGGGAGGTTGAGGCGGGAGGTCGAGGTGACATCGCACGACCTCGCTGCCCCAAATTTGGGGTCGCCGGAGATCGAGGTGGTGTCACGTGACGCTTGCTGGTCGAACCGCCCCAAATCCGGGGTCGCCGGAGGTCGCAATGACGCCACGTGACCTTTGCCGGAGGTTGCTTGGCGGTCGCCCCGGTGGCCGCCTGCGCCTTGCCGGTCAAGTTTTTTTACTTTTCCTTTGATAATTTTTTTTATTACAAAAGTCATTTGTTTCCCAAATACCATTTTGCTCAAAAATACTTCACAAATGGCTTTCAAACTATAATTTACCAAACACAATTTGCATTTTGAAAAATACCTTTAATTCAAAAGTTTTTGCATTTTTCTAAAAACTTTTCCAAAAAAGTCTTCCCAAACGCACATTTGTGCCTTTTGAGGGTAACAAGTCAAACTAATAATTTGTCGGAGATCATTGAATTACGAGTTTCCTCTCTCTCCCGTTCCATACAGATATGATAATTGCATGAGTTTGGGCATTTAATTAAAGCTGAGTATCATCAAAACAACTCAGTGATGGACACCTAGACATGAAAATGGAGACTCGCGGACGCATAAAAGCTGGAAGGCGTTTCATGTCAACTAAGCTCAATAATCAAAGTGGGAAATTCACCCCACACGAGCTCAAACTTCAATAAATAAAACAATATGCATATAAATTTAAATTTTTATAGGATATCGAATCTTTTTTTATCTCCTCTTTTGATTTACAGTTTTGTATATGCAGTACTTACCAAAATGATCTTTTTTTTTTTTTTTTTTTTTTTTTTTAAATCTTTGTTTCTCGATAAGGTGACAAGGTTTAGATGTGGAGGTTTCACACTGGGGATCGCCATGAGCCACTGCGTAACCGACGGCGCAGGAGCCATGACCTTCATCAACTCCTGGGCCCAAACCGCCAGAGGCATTCCCATCACTGTTGTCCCTTTCCATGACCGGACGATCCTCAAATCGCGCGTCCCCCCTCAGATCAATTACACCTACAAGGATTTTGTCTCGATCACCGACGTCTCCGACATGGCCATGCTCTTTAAGCAACAACCCACGATCTACCAAGCCTTCCAATTCGACTCCCACAAGCTTGCAACCCTAAAGGGAATGGCCATATCTGAGGACAACGTCACGAGCTGCACGAGCTTCACTGCCTTGGCAGCCCACGTGTGGCGGGCGCGTAGCCAAGCACTGAACATGAAGCCACGCCAACTCACAAAGCTTCGCATCATGGTTGACTTCAGGTCGAAGTTCGAGACGATGGCGTTGCCGGTGGGTTACTTTGGCAATGCTGTGACCACCGTAAGCTGTCTCTGCACGGCCAGCGAACTGGTGGAGAGGCCCATCTCCTTCGCGGTTGGGCAAATAAAGAATGCCATTGAGTCCGTGACGGAGGACTACGTGCGATCGAGGATCGACTATGAGGATGTCTATAAGCCTCAGCTCTCGTCGGTTGGCACTCTGGTAGTAAGTTCGTGGATGAGGCTGGCTTTCGACGTGGCGAACTTCGGTTGAGGATCACCGGCACAGTTTGGTAGCGGTGGCCTGGTGGAGGAGCTTGGCCTGTTCTTGCCGGAGGGGGAAGGGAAGAAGGGCATTGTGGTGATCTTGGGGTTGCCGATTTCAGCCATGAAAACCTTCCAAGAACTTGTCAAGCTGTAATGCGGGAGCCGGGAATTAACGTGGGCGGTTTTAAAAGAATAAAGGTGTTTGATTCTTAATCTCAATATATAATTGTTGAGATGATTTTCGGGCTTTGCTAGTATAACAGTTTTTGGATTATTATGAGAATCATAATTTGTTTTTTTTTTTGTTTTTTATTTTGTATTAGAGGCTTTGCTAGTATAACAGTTTTTGGATTATTATGAGAATCATAATTTGTTATGAGTCACAAATTCATAAATGAATAGATCCTACAATAATATTTAATTATTGGTTATTTTATTTTTTATCTAGAATATATTGTTATTTTCAGAATAAATTAAAGATTATCATCTAATCATTTCTAATGATTAATATATAAATATATCATAAATTATGTACTATGTAAGGAAATAATACAATATTGGAAAATAATATATGACGAGATCATTATATTACCATAGTTTCCAATCGCTTGGTTGCTAGTAATTTTGATTGATGTCTTCAAATTCTTTTCCCTTGATTGATAAATCAATGGCTTTACTCCCCCCTCAAATTGGGAATGGCCAAATCCAAAATTCCCAATTTGCGACATAAGGTTCCAAATGTATTTCTTGACAATGGCTTTGTGAAGAGATTAGCAATTTGATGCATAGATTGAACATACTTAGTCACAAGTGTTCCAAGAGCCATTTTTTCTTGCATCTAATGATATTCCAATTTGATATGTTTAGTTCTTGCATGAAACACTAGATTAATCGACATATAAAGTGCATTGATTTTATCACATAATAGTATTGATGAACTTGAGAGATGAACACCCAAATATCTCAAAAGGAATGATATCCAAGTGATTTAATGCTAGTGCATGATACTCTACCTTAGCATTAGATTGGGCAATCGTTTGTTACTTCTGAGCACTCCATGATATATATTTGCTACTTAAGAAAGTACAAAATCCAACTATCAAACGTTGAGTCAAGCGGTGACCTACCTAATCTGCATGACAAAAGGCATGCAAGTTCGAAGTTGAATTAGATAAGATTTGCATGCCTCAATATGTTGTGTCATTGACATAAAGTAAGATGCACTTCACAATTTGAAACTAACTCATTGTAGGTTTGATGCATGAACTAACAGATAAAATTAACTGCGCATGAAATATTTGCCATCTAATTGTGAGATATTGAAAAGCTCCGACAATACTTTGATATAACTTGGGATCCAAAAATAGTTTTGCATCTATACTTATTGACATTTAAAATTTTACAACCCATTTGGGATTACATACACATCGGGAATCGATTACAACTCCTAAACATAAATATTGGTTAAATTGCATATAAATATTATGAACATTTTACACCTAATGGTGTTAAGCCCACATAAATTTATATGGATTAGAACTAATGGACTCATGCATGGAGGTCCGGAACAAGATCAAGCCCATACATATAGAATTCAGCCTAGTCCATGGTCGAGAATCGCATTGTGCCTTGAAGTTCACATGAATGTTGCTTTATAAGTAATAGGGACATATTGAGGACTGAGAGGGGAAGATATATTGGGCATTAAATAAAAGATATTAGGCAATATATATTCATCTAAAGCAAGTATCTCAACAAAGGAATATACCCGTAGTCATATTCACGGCAAGATTGAAATGAAAGAGAGATAGAATTGACTAGAAGAGAAACCGTATATTTGGCCATACAAGAGCATTATCTTATAATTCCCCAAAAGGAAAGAGGAATCTATACACTTGGAAAGGAGAAATGATTTGCCTACTGAAGGAAAATAAAAAGCTGGGCTTATAGAAAGGAAAAGTAGGGCAATATTCTCTCCTTGAGAAGAGAAAAATTTGGACACACAGTGGGCTCTCTTCTCGGCAAGAACACACGAGGAATCCCCAAAGCCATCACGGCCTCGCCGGCTGCAGGTCAGCGTGCAAAGGCCCTCGCCAACAACGTGGGTGGGCCTTGCTGGCCCACCCACGCCAAAATTTTTTAAAAAAAAAAAATACAAAACAAAACAAAAGAAAAACAAAAAAATTGTCCAAAAATGTTCTTATCAACTCAATTGTGCCGTCTCGGCAAACATTCTCTGTTCAGAGCTCTCTCTACCGCAAATGGTAGTTTCTTAAACCCTAACCCTCAATTTTCTTAAATCACCATCTTCTCTCTTCATCACCTTCCCCATTGTTTCCTTTTGCTGCATCGGACGATACTCAACCTCCTATACCACAATTCCGGTCATCTTCGCTACCTGTTACTCTTCTACTTGGACGATTTGCATGGTTTCCTATCTTCATGAGCTGTTACCATCTACCTCTTCCATCAGCTTCACCACCATGTTGCGACTGCCAACTTCATAGCTGATGGTCCCGGGTTCGTTTTGCATGTCTCTGATTCTCTGGGTTCATTGATGCCGATGTAGAATTGCAATGTATATTTGCTGTTTGGCTTCCTTTTGTCGTTTCCTCTGTCCGCTGCATTTGTATTTCTGGTTCTCTGGTTGCGTAGTCAGTTGCCATGGATTCTACCGAACAGACACAATCCTCACGTCTCGCTGCTCTCTGTACAAGTCTGGGTCGTCTCACTACAGAACAATTTATTGATGATTGGGATGAAAACCCGGCTTCTGATACGGTTGAGGAGTGTCGTTTATCACTGGTTGGCAAAATTTTCTCTGACCCTATTAATCTCCCTGCTCTTCAAACCACATTACGTAAAGCTTGGCGTATCGATTCTGCTGAGATATTACAACGTGAGGAAGGATTCTACATTGCCAAATTTAAAACGCATGAAGACAAGCAACGAGTCCTGGATGGTGGGCATTGGGTTTTTTCAGGGCACTTGGTTAATTTTAAACCATGGATTCCAAACACCCCATTACATTGCTATGACTTTTCGACATGTGAGTTTTGGATTCAAGTTGTAGGCTTACCTTTAGAATGGTCTTCAGAGCGACTGCTCCTCAAAGCAGTTCAGCATCTTGGTGAGATAAAGGAAGTGAAGCTGGATCCCAAGGACGGTCATCTGTCTAAATCCGCAAGAGTTCGAGTGCAAATGAATGTCCATAAACCTCTTGTAATAGGGAAGTTGCTAAGAATTCAAGGCAACCCTTTTTGGCTGGATTACCGTTATGAAAGGCTTCCGCATTTCTGTTTCTCCTGTGGTAAGCTCGGCCACTATGCGATGTACTGCAAAGACATTCCATATTCTGAAGATAAGCATGAAGGCAGGGAAAAGATGGCTTATGGGCCATGGCTTAGAGCAGAAGTTAAAATGCATAGCCCTTACTGGAAGATATTCTATGGTCCACCGGATACAAATGCACAATCTGAGGAGGTCATTCCTGAAACTCCACCTGCACAGATAACCTCACCTCCATTATTACCCCCTCATTCTCGGATAATCGAACCTACCTCTGCCAAGTTGTGTACTGCACTTATCGCTGCACCTATTTCAGCAACAGAAGCTACCTTTGTCGTTACTGTACAGCAGGTTCATCGAGCAAATCCTTCAACGGCTAAGATGCCCTCTCCGGGACTTAGCCTTCCTTTGCATACAGAGAATAGTCATACAGCATTGGTACCTGCAATGGAGAAGATGAAAGGGATTCAGCAACAGCCTATCAGTCTTCAACTGGGCAAACAAATTAAGAGCTCTCGACATTCATCAAAACTAAGCCCTGCGAAGAAGATGAAACGCTACAATCCTTATGAACTTACTAGTGCAGCTCCTCCTGCCTTTGATGAGGCTTCTCTTTTGGATGCTCCGATTAGGGAAATACCTACTGATGGGATTTGGGTGAAGGTGATTGGCCCTCAACAGTCACCAAATCAGAAATGAAACTCTTAAGTTGGAACTGCCAGGGGTTGGGCAATCCCCGACCGGTCAAGCATTAAAAGCCCTAGTGGCTCAAGAAAAGCCCGATCTTCTTTTTCTTATGGAAACTAAGCAGCAACAAGTGTTTCTTCAGCGACTGAATTGTCGTTTACATTTTTGTCATTTTCATGTTTGTAATCCGGTAGGCTTGGCCGGAGGCTTGGCTGTTTTTTGAATGACACGGTTTCTTTAGATTTTCTTAGCTCTACCTCTGTTTTTATTGATATGATTTGCAAGGAAGGAGGGGATGGTCTATCTTGGCGCATTACTTGTCTTCATGCCCCTGCAGTCCATCACCTTCGTCAGCAGGTTTGGCAAGATCTCATCCGGATAAGTCTTGCCAATGTTCTTCCTTGGGTTTGTATTGGTGACTTTAATGAGATCCTTTACCACTGGGAGAAGCAGGGGGGACGAGCAGTAGATTTTAATAGATTGGCCTCTTTCCAAGAAGTTGTGAATGACTATGGGTTAATGCACATGGAAGCGAAGGGTTGCGCCTTTACTTGGACAAATAACCGTTAGGGGCCTGGTTTTATTAAGGAATGTCTAGACCGAGCTCTGTGTTCTCTGGAATGGCATCTACTTTTTCCTGGGGCCGAAGTTTCTGCTCTCCCAGCAATTGCATCGGATCATAGTCCGCTCATTCTCAACACTATGCCCACTTGCACTAATAGACAACGCCACTTTATGTATGAAGCATGCTGGAACCACGATGCAGAGTGTCGGGACATAATCAGCTCCTCTTGGAATTTTGATCATCTAAAGAATGCAGCAATCAAGTTAAAGATCCAAGCTGTCTCTGGAGCTCTCACAAGGTGGAGCCGCACTAAATTTCTACATAATCGTAACCACGGGCACAATTTACAATAACAATTACAGCAGCTTCTTAATCATCCTCATGGTTTGTATGACCACTCAGCAGCTAATGCTTTAAAAGAAGAGCTACAATTGGTGTGGAGTCGTGAAGAACAGTATTGGGCTATGAGATCTAGACTTAATTGGCTGAAATGGGGGGATAAAAATACCAAGTTTTTTCATGCTACTACTATACAAAGGCGTCAGCAGAATAAAATTACTATGCTTCAGAACGATCATCTTTTTTGGGTACGAGACCCTACAACATTGCAAGAGATGGCAACCACTTACTTTTCAAACTTATATACCTCCGCTGGTCACCGCAATTATGAACCTATCTTGTCCCAATGCCATACCATTGTGACACATGAGATGAATCAGCGGTTAACTGCAGCTGTAACTATTGAAGAAGTCCATCAAGCTACATTTCAACTTGGGGCCACCAAAGCTCCGGGACCGGACGGTCTCAATGGTCTATTCTACCAGACGCACTAGGATATTATCAAAACTGATCTCTTTAGAGAGGTTAGTCATTTCTTTACTTCTGGTACCATGCCTTTATCAATAAACCGGACGCTGATTTCTTTAATTCCCAAAGTTCCCCACCCTGAACAACTTGATCAATATCGCCCTATCAGCTTGTGCAATTATGTGTATAAAATTATCTCCAAGGTCATAGCCAATCGCTTGAAACCTCTGCTACCAGTTCTCATTTCAGAAGAACAGTCTGCTTTTGTTGGGGGTCGACAGATACAGGATAACATTTTAATAGTCCAGGAAGTTCTTCACCGACTTAGGATCTCACGAGGGAAGCGCCGCTTTCGGGCCATTCTTAAAGTTGATATGATGAAGGCATATGATAGGGTTGAATGGGATTTCCTCAAAGACTATCTTCTTAAATTGGGATTTCATCCTATGTGGGTGCAGTGGATAATGCAGTGTATTACAACCCAATCTTCTTGTGTCAAGTTCAATGGATAGCACCTACAATATTTTCATCCTTCTAGAGGTCTTCGACAGGGCGATCCCCTTTCCCCATATCTTTTTATATTGATGGCCAACCTTTTATCAGTTTTAATTCATAATGCCATTAGTACGGAAACTCTTAAAGGTGTTAGACTCAACAGATGGTGTCCTTTGTTGTCCCATTTGTTCTTTACAGATGATGCTATCTTTTTTCTTGATGGCACTGTTCGAGAATGTCAGAATTTATCTAATATCTTACATCGATCTTTGTGTAGCTACAGGGCAAGCCATTAATTGTAATAAATCCGGCCTCTTTTTTGGGAAAGCCTGTCCTGTTACTTTACAGCATAATATGGCCAGTGAATTACGTGTTCCTATCTTGCAGCAGTCTAGGAAATATTTAGGGATACCTTCTGATTGGGGGCGTTCCAAAAGAGATATGTTCTCTTGGGTAATGGGGAGAGTCAATAAGAAGTTGGAAGGGTGGAAAGAATCGCTATTATCAAAAGGGGGGAAGGAGGTCCTTCTTAAAACTGTTGTACAGGCTATTCCTCAGTACGCCATGTCCATCTTTAAGCTCCCACTCTCTATTTGCCGCTCGATTGAGAAACGGATTGCCAGGTTTTAGTGGCAGACGGATAAAAATAGATCTGCCGTTCATTGGAGGAGTTGGGAAGTCCTGACAAAAAGAAAGGAAGAGGGTGGCTTGGGATTTCGAGATCTCTTGAGTTTTAATAAAGCCATGTTGGGCAAACAGGCTTGGCGTCTATTTACTAACCATTCCTCGCTTTGGAGTAAGGTTTTTAAGGGTATCTACTTCCACTCTAGATCATTTTATAATGCTGAACGAGGAGCTCGTCCATCTTGGGGATGGCGAGTATCTTAACGGGCCGAGACGCCATCCTACCCAACATTCGTTGGTCGGTAGGTGATGGCCGATCAATCAATATTCGTCATGATCAGTGGCTCCCCATGGGTATATTAGGAGGACCATCGCTACACGAGGAACCCCAATTTGTTGCTGACCTTATTGATCAACATTATGGTACTTGGAATGTCCCTCTACTGGCCAATTTTTTTGATCAACAGATAAGAGACCAGATTACATCCATCCCCATCAGACCCCAATGTGTTCAAGATCAACTAATGTGGACTGCAACCACAGATGGCTCTTTCACAGTTAAGTTTGCTTATCACTCTATTCAAGCATTAACAGTCTCTCAGCCCCCTCTTTCGACCTCCACCTCTTATCAGAACCCATGTTGGCTGTGGCGTAAAATATGGAAATTGCAGTCCCCCCCAAAAATTAGGACCTTTATGTGGTCCATTTGTTAGAATGCCCTAGCAACCAGAGTGAATTTATATCACAGACATGTCATTCCTACTCCTATTTGCATGCTTTGCAATCAGAATTCACCCGAGACTCTTGAACATATTTTTCTGCTATGTCCCTGGGTATCAGAGGTATGGTCTCATCCCCTTTTGCATATACATATTACTCCCACAGCAGTACAGAGAATAGACAAATGGATTATAGAGCAAGTCCAACGCAAACATAACTCACCTGGTTTGGAGATCCTCGCATCTGTGTTGTGGCAGATTTGGCGTGCTCGCAATGGTTTCATTTTCCGAAACCAGCAGCTTCAACCTTCTCGCGTGGCCGAGGCAGTGCTTGCTGGGAATCATGCCGCTCGTCTTGTTGCCTTCTCCTTCACCGGTAAAGGCCGATTGCTCCATCTTGGGGAAACCCTTTGGAAACCGCCTGATCCGGGTACCACAGTAAATATAGATGGATCATACCAGCCGGGATCTACGAGAGGGTAGTATGGGTTGCATATGCCGAGATCATCTTGGTCGACTCACCGATGCCTTCTCCTCGCATTTTACCGCGTCTTCGGCTTTACGGCGGAAATCAAGCTCTTACTTTGACTCTCCACCGTCGATACGCCAAGGTTTCACCAAGGCTCGCCTTCTTCTTGAATCTGATAATCTGGTTTTAGTTGACACTCTTAATCACCGGAGGAAGCCGCCATGGGATGCCCGATCTCGTTCGAAGAAGCTGCGGCGCTGTTGTCCCTCTTCTCTAACCTAACTCTCATCACTTTGTCGACGAGAGGCAAATGTTGCCGCCGATTGGGCTTCAAAGGCCCATAATCGGTCTTCTGTTTTCCAAAGTTGGACTTTATTTCCTCCTCCTCGGTTAGTAGACCTCATATGTGCTGATGCTTTAGCAAATGGCTGTAATGGATGTTGATTATTTCCGTCCAAAAAAAAAAAAAAAACTCAATTGTGCCAATTGGATGGTTGACATTAATATGAGTGATTTCAAGCCAAAACTAGCATAATGCATTCAATTAACAAAATGTGTTGCTAAAAAAAAAATGTGAAAATATTTAGAGTTAAATTGACCCAATTAAAATATTTAGAATTAAATTGATGCAAATGTTATAAGTTTAAGAATTTTTTCTATACTTTCCCCTCAAGGTTAATGTATCTCCTCAAGCATTTATTTCTTGCTTTGATTATTGAGTGTTAAAGTTTTGCTCGCACACTTGCATGATCACCCATTGCATGTTAGTCACTTAAGACTTAAATTGATGAAGATTGCTTGCAAGATATTTTTTATAATAAAGATATAAGGCACTGAAAAAACATTAGATTTATTTAATTTTTCGTAAAAGTAGAGTGTGGGAACACTTTACTCTTTTTTTTTGGTCAAATCGCACACTTTACTTAATTATCCCATAATATATTTGTGGTGACTTATAAATAAAATAATTAGCACGTTAAATTACTTAAATCAAAACCCCAAATTTATGATTGTTATGGATTTGAAAGAATCCACGCTAAGCTTTTAAGTTAATAATCCATTAACTTTCTTTTTTATGGTTAACCATTAAGAAGGTCAACACATGGCTCCTCATCAATTGCAGTCGAATTGGTCGAGAATTCTTTGTTGACCTTTTTTTTTTTTTTTACGATCTTTATTTAAAATAACGACTTCTACAGTTGACTTTAAGCACTAACCACCTGCCCAAATTGACATATGATCTGTCCGATAGCTATGTTTCAATTTCTCCTTTCCTTTTTCTTCATTATTTCGGTAGTATATCTTCACCCTTTCTCTCTACTGTTTCCTTTTATATTTATTGATGGAACTACTCATCTCCTCAATGGTCACCCAATTAGATACTTCCTTGATTAAAATAAAACTTAAGACCTTTTTATTTTTATACTTTTTCAGCAAAGGAGAAAACTATGATTTTATGTCAACATCAGTATGCACCATGTGATCTGCCACTTAAAAAGGAAAAAAAAATTGCTTAAATCGAGGTTACTAGATGCTGTACCTATAATCGGGCGAGTCAAATTAAAATATTCTCATGAAAAAGTAAAAGAAAAATGCCAAATGATTTTAAAATTGCGTTTTTCTCTTATTCAATAATTGAATTTCGAAAAATTGCTTTAATCTAATTTTTTTTTTGCATTTTCTTAAACGTTTTTCAAGGTTCAACCAAATGCAGTCTTCAACCTGGACAAATCGAGAGACGAAACCAAATTCATGCATATTTCAATGAAACGAAATCAATCTACGCCACGTGAAAGTTTGCTTCCATTTCTAGTTGGAGTCAAGCCATCGGCTTGATTGCAGGCACCAGTAGCAGAGACCCCAGAAATGATTCCAAGACGGAGACGCGCATTCCCACACCATTGACGGCCGAATTGTATGAGACTTCCAAATGGCTACCCTTCGATTCCGAAAAGCTAGCCACCATCTGGAACTTGACAACGGTCGATGGTTATCTTGTGCAAGTTGGCAACATTCTCTACTACGAATCGATGCAAAAATTGAAAATTCTATATAACATTGGAAATCAATTCTTTGTCATTTTATAGTAGAAATATCAGTTTTATCTAAATAATAGATACACATGAAGAGTTTAAAGTAAGTTAATTACGTGAATATGAATTTTCATAGGTTGAATTAAATATAGAAGCATTTTAGTAAATGAGTTAGGTTGGGTTAGGTATGAAATATGGGTTACTAAATTCGTACTACATATAAACATATCAACTTAAGTTAAACCATTTTCGATTTGACACTTCCCAACCATTCGACGGCCCTAATCCCATGTAGCCTGGTGGCTTGATATACTATGATGAAGCAAAAAGAAGTTGTCTCTATTTTAACTCTCTCTCTCTCTCTCTCTAGGTTTGTTTGTTGACCAAGAACCTGATAATACACACGAATAATTGAAGTTTTAATATATTTTGTGACCTTATTATATAGGGGACAATCGAATGCCATGCTTTTATAATTGTTACAATATGCAAGTTGAGCCATCCTATCTTTTTAAGATGCCGATTGCGCATGATACAATGACCATAGATGCAATTGAAATCTGTACAATTTTCTTAATCAATTGCTTCATAAGTGTTCATGAGATACTCATTAACGTAATTCATCAATAAGGAAAATGAGGTAAAAAAGGTTCCATCTTCGACATCATGTTAAAATAAAAATGAAAATAAAAACATGTTTGCCAGATTTTATAATTTGTTTGTTTATTCTTTCTATTACACAAATAACGTGTTATGGAAGCTGTCGAATATTATAATGACCATATTTTCTTCTTGGCCAATGTTGCTTTAAAGATTAAGTAATTTTAATATATGCACAAGCGACCTCGTCCACCATTCATTTGAGAGAATTGGTAGTTACAAGTCTCAAAACAAGTTGGATGTGGCCACTTGTGTGGAGCTTGCTTCCCTTTGACCGTGTATGCACTGTTTTTACTGATTATTAATTCTGTAGTTTTTGTCTTTTCGTACGATGCTGTAAAATTGCACTTGGCAAGTTGTGTGGTAATCAAGGGTTTTTTGCAGTACCATGTGCGTTAGTCGCATGTGTCCGCATGATAATATAAGAATTCGGGCATCGTTAGTTATCACCGCCAAGCATATGTATTCTATATGTTGAAGAAAGAAGGCCATAAGTTTCAGGCTCCAGAGGCAACAAATTTCCACTTCTATATAAGGTCCTCAAATTTCCCCTTCGACATGCAAGTGAAGCCATAAGTTCAAGCTTTCAGGTTCCATCTCTCTCTCTCTCTCTCTCTCTCTCTCTCTCTCAAGCATGTCATTGCCTCATCTCTTTAGATTGGTCTTTGGACTGTGATTACCCTAGTATTCTCTAGGTCGATCGACGAAGCAGTTTTGGCCAAAAACCCATGAAGTATAAGGGCGATTTGCTGGAAATTTCCATGATTTCGGATTGGTATGGTCACGTAGACGTGGAGAATAGTATGATAAGATGATCAGTAGGGCAAGACTGGAATGTTCGCAAGTGACGATTCCGAGTGAAAGGGAGGGTGTGTGTGCTGTCAGTGTCAGTAGTAAATGGAAGCAAAGATCATGTGATTACTTCTCTTTTCGTTATTCAAAATCCAAACTGAAAAACGCATGATCGTCGAAATAAGGTCGGATCACAAAGCCCGACAGCGCCGAGGCAGCCGAAGGATCGGTTTGAAGCAAGTATAAAAGCGTTGACAAAGTGTGCGTCATAGTGAATACGTAAAACCGTAGTAATCCGCATAAACGTCTGCTTGAACGGTTGCTTGCATTTTGTTTTAGGGTTTCCTGATGTACTGATCTATTATTTCCAACTTCGCGGAATAACAGAGAGATCGTTGAGATCGTGCTGTTTAGAAGTTTGATATCCCGCTACAGAGGATTCAACATGGTTTCGCAAACGGTAATAATCCACGTACATGTATAATCAAGGGCTCAACAACCCAAGATCGTATTATCTTCTTATACCTATGCTGATTTTCTTTCGTAGATTTTACGCCATATCATTTCGCGGGGGTCAAGTCGATCGGGCCGGTTATTAATTCGAGGTTAAGTTTTCTTCCCCTTCTCTTTTAATCACGCTCATGGAGCTAACTATTCACGCTATTCTGGTCTAGTGTATATATATTTTTCCTATTTTTTTTTGGCTCGGTCAAGGAATGGTTGCACTTTATGTTCTAAATCCGCTATAAATGACATGCTTCGATTTATTTAAAATGATTCGCATCCTACCACATCAAGGGTTTCGGAGGGAATGACGTATAACCCCAGGAGAAGTCGCTTTTCCATTGCTTGCTTAGGCCCTGCATGGTAACACTTCTGAAAAGTGTTTATAAACACTTTTTTTTTTTTTTTTTCCAGGGAACAAAAAAAAGAACAGAAACGCGTTTTTGGTTGCGTTTCTGTTCTTTTTTTTTTCTGAAACAAAAAAGAGTAGAAACGAGAAACAACTTTTTGTTGTTTCTCGTTCCAAAAATTCTCAAGAAACAATTTTTTGGTTTTTTGTTTCTCCTTCTCTCTCTCCTCTTCTCTTCCTCTTTTCTTCTTCTTTCTCTTTGGCCGGACCGGCCGAGGCCATGGCCGGCCGTCGAGGGCCGGCGACGCCGTCGAGGGTCGGCGACCTCGCCGGAGCGTCGCCGGCCCCGGGTGAGGCTCGGCGTCGCCGCGCGGGCGAGCTCGAGCCTCGCCGGATCTGGGCGAGCCCGAGCTCGCCCGGCCAAGGCGAGGCTCCGCCTCGCCCGCGCGGCGACGCCGAGCCTCGCCTTGGCCGGGCGAGCTCGGGCTCGCCCGATCCGGCGAGGCTCGAGCTCGCCGCGCGGCGAGGCCGAGCGTCGCCGGATCTGGGCGAGCTCGAGCTCGCCCAGCCATGGCGAGGCGCGGCCTCGCCGGATCTGGCGAGCCCGAGCTCGCCCGGCCAAGGCGAGGCTCGGCGTCGCCGCGCGGCGGGCGAGGCCGAGCCTCGCCTTGGCCGGGCGAGCTCGGGCTCGCCCGATCCGGCGAGGCCGCGCCTCGCCATGGCTGGGCGAGCTCGCTCGCCCGCATCCGGCGACGCCGGCCTCGCCGGCGCGGGCGAGCTCGAGCCTCGCCGGATCTGGGCGAGCCCGAGCTCGCCCCCGAGCCAAGGCGAGGCCGAGCCTCGCCCAACCACGGCAAGGCTCGGCCTCGCCGGGGGCCGGCGAGCCTCGTCGTGGCTGGGCGAGGCTGCCCCCCCGTCGGCCGGTCGCCGGAGGCCGGCGACCGGCCGAAAGAAAAAAAGTAAAAAATAAAGGAAAAAATGAAAAATGAAAATAAAAATATAAAAAAATTACAAGAAATAAAAAAGAACAAAAATTTACCAAACGTGTTTCGTTTATTTTTTATTCCCGGAACAAATTTACCAAACGCATATTTTTGTTCAAAAGTGTTCCCCGGAACAAAACACTTTTTTTTTTCTGTTCTCCTCGTAACAAAAAAAAGAACAGAAACGTTACCAAACGCAGCCTTAGTCTACGGGAAAATACAAAGTCCCCACACATTTTTCTATCCTTGCTATTGATTTTGGTAAAAAATTACTAAAGTGGCCGGCCAATGTTGATGTCACACTTTTTAATATTTTTTCGATTTTAATTTTTTTTTACTTTTCTCTTTTCTTTTTTTTTTTTGGGGGGGGTGTTTGGGGTTAGAGCCAACCAACCCTCGCCGACCCTGCGTGAGGGCTTAGTTGCCCTTGCCAGATTTGGCCAGGCGAGGGCGACAACCTCGCTCAAGGCCCTCACCTAGCCGGATCCGATGAGGGTGTTGTGGCCCTCGCCCTCACCCTCGTCCAAGGCCGGTGAGGGTCAGCTACCCCTTGTCTATGTCTAGTGAGGGCCACCAGCTCTCGACTATGGCCTGCAAAGGTTGTTCAGTAACCCTTGTTGGCCCTAACCCCAAATTCCACAAAAAAAAAAAAATATTAAAATTCCACAAAAATTGTTAAAAAAATTGGAAAGTGCCACATCAACGCCAACCGGTCACGTCAATAATTTCCAGTCAAAATTAATCAGATGGACTCAATTGGCAAGAAGTAAAAAGATTTATGATTGAATTAACAAAATTGAAAAGTTTATAATTGAATTGATAAAAGTGTAATAGGTTTATGAATTTTTAGATAATTTTTTCATTAATGATGTGCTTGGTAAAAATGCATTTGTTGTCATTGTCTTACTTAACGAATCTTGAATTTAGAAAAGTGCAGGTGTTATCCCTCATCAATGGGAATCGAATTTTAGTTATGCATCCAACGCTTAAATCGCAATATACATGGTTCCATGTTGTTGGTCGTACTATAGAAAAGCAATTACATTGTTTTCGCATGGGTCATATATACGCTATTTAGATAAACTACGGAGGATAACGACGTTAGACCTATAAAAAGAACTCATATAAATGTTAATTTTATCTATGTCAACGTCCGTTAAGATAAATAAATGCTGCTAAATGAGCAGGTATAACCTCTAGGTTATGTATCCAAATCTATAGGATTGACCTGTTCATCTCTCACGCGACTCGTGATGCGGACATCACAGCACTTCACCTACTTCCCCAATTTATTTTGAACGTTCGTTTGACAGACATATCTCAGCTTAAGCTCCAACTTATGTGGCTTTAATTTTAGTCAGTCAATGGACTAAATACATTAGATCAAGCACAATCACATTTTAAGAAGTAGCCACATTAATTAATGTAAATTCTCGTGCAACTTTCAAAGTGTGATTGGTTCTATCATCACATTATATGACCAATTAGGATAAATCGGCATGATATTTCTTTCTTTCTTTTTTTTTTTTTTTTTGGGCGGACCTTCGTGTCATGGACTCACGGGTTCCAACAATGCGTAGGCTTTTCGACGGAAGCATTGGCTGTCAATGGCAGCGCGTTGGCTGTTCGTAAGTTCGAGCCCATCATGGTCCAACCCGAGTCCAAGACCCCAGACGGGTCCTACTTCCTGTCGAGCCTCGACCAGGCAATTCCGTTCACCATGAAGACGATCCACCGCTACGAGAAAGGCGGTGACAACGTCGGGGACGTGCTCAAGCAGGCTCTGTCCAAGGCTCTGGTCCATTACTATCCGCTTGCAGGCTCCATGGCCATAAGCCCGCAAGGGAGCTTCATGGTGGACTTGACGCAAAAGGCCGCGCCGTTCGTGGAGGCGGAGGCTGACTGTAGCCTGGACGTGCTCGGCGACGTCCGCATTCCCAATCCCGCCGTGACAAACAAGCTCACTTACTCCGATCCCAATGCCAAGAACATACTCGAAACGCCATTGCTATCTGCACAGGTCGAGAGAACAAAACCTAAGAACGCGTCACTTTGATCCTGGTACTTTGCATCGCGCGGTGTCTGTATCCATAACGTATCTATCTGCATCATACTTTTCGAAATCAGGTGACGAGGTTTAAGTGCGGAGGATTCACCCTGGGCGTCGGAATTAGCCACAGCCTGGCCGACGGCCCCTCCGGGATGAACTTCATCAACTCGTGGGCCGAAATCGCGAGGGGGAAGCCAGTGTCCGCTGTCCCTTTTCTCGACCGAACTCTGTTGAAATCGCGGATGCCTCCTCGGACCAAGTACCCCTACGACGACTTCGTCGAGATCACCGACACGTCCGACATGGAACAGCTGTACCAAAAAGATCCCATGGTGTACAAGCTCTTCTCCTTCGACCCCGAGAAGATTGCGGCCATAAAGAAACTGGCACTTTCTGACGGGAAGCTGAAGAACTGCTCGAGCTTTGCGGCCATCTCGGCGCTGGTGTGGCGCGCGCGGAGCAAGGCGCTGAAGATGAAGCCTCACCAGCTGACGAAGATCCGCATGCTGGCCGACGTTAGGTCCAAGTTCGAGAAGCCGTTGCCCCAGAATTACTTCGGCAACGCCGTGGTGACGACCGCGGGCCTTGCCACCACGGGGGAGCTCTGCGAGAAGCCAATCTCGTTCGCCGTCGAGCAGATACAGAAGGCGGTGGAGTGCGTGGACGAGGAGTACGTGTGGACGAGGATGGCCTTCGGGGACACGTATAGGCCGCAGCTCTCGCCGGTCGGCACGCTGGTCATCAGCTCGTGGACGAGGTTCGACTACGGCATGTCGAACTTCGGGTGGGGCAACCCGTCGCAGTTCGGGTGCGGCGACCTGGGCAGGGAGCTGTGCGTGTTCCTGCCGGAAGGGGAGGGGAAGATGGGGATCGCGGTGGTGCTGGTCTTGCCGCACTCGGCCATGAACACCTTTGAAGAGCTGGTCCAAATTTAAGGCCTAGACAAGAGATTATGCGCTTAATCGTCTTTGCTTATTCCAAAAAAATAATTAAGAATTTGTGTTTTTTTTTTTTTTTTTTTTTTTTAATGTGGCGATAAATTTCTTTCGGTGTAAGCATTGAATTATACATGTGTCTGGCGAGGGGCACGTCAACGTTGTTTAATATTTGAATTGAATTATACATGTTGCACTTTAGTTAGTGGGTCATAGGTTAATGTTTTAACATTCTCGTTGTGTAGTTTGTTTTTAATAAAAAAAAAAAGCTAAAGATTAGTATTGCATCATTATGTTGTTTTTTTAATAAGAATTATTAAGTCATTTTAAAAAGAAGCAAAACACAAAGGTCGTTTACTTAGTTAGTTAATAGGCTAGTTCATAATTAATACCATTTTATGTCACCATTGTTTAGTGTAGGTTGCATATATGTATTTAAAAAAAATCATTAAAAAATCTTAAAAAGAACATGTATATAGAATTGTCATGTCATCCATCCCATATCATGTAGCACATGCATATTTAGGATTATGTAAATTAGATTGCACACATATTGTAATGATTCAAATTATGTCATATGAATTGCATCTCATATGTCATTAAGTAAAACTCATGCATATCAAATTTAGATTAAGATTGCATATAATTAACATTTTTTTTAAAGAAAAAGAAAAATTAGTTGTCATGTTATTTAGAAATCATGTTTAGGGCATGCATTTTTATTAGCATTGTTGTAGGTTTTTCTTTAGAGAGTGGACCTTAATGAAGTTGTAGTTTATAATTTCTTACAATTTTTCACTTCGATTGATTGAATGTTATTTAACTGATTGTGCACCCGCATGACCAACATTTGCATTTTAGTAGCTTAGGTTAAAATTAATCAATATTGCTTGCAAAATATTTGAAGTTAAAATGAAAAGGTACCGAAATGGCGTTAGATTAATCTAGCGTAACCATGTCCCTGACCTATTGAATCTCTGGTTCCCAAAAGTAAAGTATTCTCCCATACTTTACTTGGGTTTCTAACTAACCCTAATTAGTTAGTGGCGGCTTCAAATTGAATATAATTGCATGTTTAAATGGGTTAATTTCTTAGTATCAAGTTGCGATTGGTAAGACTTGGGAGGGTCTGTGATAAGTCTTCGAACTTAGTAATCCATTAGCATTTTCTTTGAATAATTCTACTCGAATTTTTGGTCACGACAGCTTGGCGACTCCGCTGGGGACTAGAGTTAAAACTCATAGTAGACATAGGCATGTTTCTTTTTAAAAATATTTTGTTTGGCAGCATGGAAGCAAGGTACACTCCTAACATGATGTGTTAAATGTTCTTGTAGATGGGAGGTATAAGGGGAGTAGTACTTGTTGACTCTTTGTTTTGTAGGAAGGTTTTGAGATTGGATGTTTTTCTTATCATTGAAGTGTTGCTTGCATTAAAAATTGTTGTGCATGATTTTCAAATTGTTTTAGCATTACATATTACACACACAACCTGCTGTCGGACCTGGACCGCATTTAAGGATTCTAGGATGGTGTTGAGAAATGAACAAACCTTGAACGCAAGACCGTGATGTAGATGTTGCCTTTCTCAACCCCGAAATTTTTTCTTTGTGTCAAAATGTTTATCCCTGTCCGCGAAACCGCGTAATCATGGGATTTCCTTTTGACTGAGCCAGAGCTAAGAGGACTCGACATTTGTACATGAGACTGCGACTAGTCTACCCATCCTCTTGGCTCTAACTTGTTAAGCCTTGTAGTTTAGGTGTTAGGCCTCACATCTCATGCGCCTGTTTATGTGGTTGCCAGTTTCCTTTGTGAAGTAAGTATTCTTACCTTATATTATGCAATCTATTTATTTTATCGAACTTTCTTTTGGTCCATGACAAAAGGTTGATCTAATCTATTTACAATGGGAGATTCGATGTTCAATTTGTTCCAACTCCCAAGATTGAGCTCAAAGGGTGGTGGAATAAATTAAGTAAAGAAGGTCAAGATTATGTGGAGTTGATACTGGGACGACTCATCTCTCTTTTGGATATTGGAGTCCATAGTGGTGTTTTGCAAGCTATATCATACTTTTGGTGTCCCGAGACGACTACTTTTATTTTTGGTAAGACTGAGCTTACTCCAACACTAGAAGAGTATAGCATTATCATAAGAATGCCCCTTGAGATTGAACTTGTTAGGCCACCTCTTGGTATAGAACCCACATCAATTTTATCTCAATTTCTAAGAATTAAAACTGATGAGGTTAAGAAAGTTTTGAAAGCTAATTGTAACGCATGCCCATTCTCCTTTCTGGCTAATCATTTTTTAAATCAATCTTCAATGCGCCAAAAGGGTAGAATCTTTCCTCATTGAAAAAGTGCTATTGATCCTTCGATTGCATGGGTGGTCAGACAAGTATGTGCTGGCATGAACTTTATAAACATGATCTTAGCTGAGACATTTTTATCCCTCAACCGTTTTAAAAAAAAAAAATGGAGGAAAAATCATGAATGCCTCTCCTGAACTTTTAAAAATTTGGTTTCTTTCTCACGTGAAGGAGTTTGGTCATTTCATGCGTCGAGGTGAAATTCATGATTCTAATCACCCAATAAAGAGATTTTCAATCTTAGAGAAAAAGTACATTGGAAAATCATTTTCTGATTGGGTAACTTTTCTTAAAGATCCAGATCTCAGGGGCTTCCTATGGTATGCTAAATGGTTCTATGTTAGCATGGCTTGTTTCTCTCACAGGACAGATAATCCAATTCCACTGATGGGAATTACTAGTGCGACATCTTACTATCCTTATAGAGTGGCCCACCGTATCGAGTGCTTCAAGATATCCCACCTCCTCTCCAAGTGGATTTGTTTCAAGTTTGCTTCGTCCACAAGGATCACAAATACCTCGATGAGATCGAACGCCTTGAAAATGCATGGAAGGAATGCCATCCGGAAAAGATAGTGATGCCTAGAAGATTGAAAGGAAAAGAGAGGGTTTTTCATGCCTCTTATTATATCCACCATCATGAGATCCCTCAAGCTATACTTCCCATGATACCTAAAGTGACCATGAAGCCCACTCGTAAAGCACAAATTGAACATCTTGAAGAAATGGTGGAAAGGAAGGAGGCTCGTATCTTTGAGTTTGTTCGGCAGAACAAGAAGCTTCGAAAGATTGTGATCTCCCAATTGTATATGGAAAAGAGTCGCTAGATTTAGGAGTTTAATTATGGCTTTAGGGTGTTATTTCAATTTCTTAGATTGATGTTTTTAGGAATTTAATTTCTTGGGGAGGTATTTTAACGTTTTCAGTTGATGTCTTTGGAATTTGATTTCACTTAATAAAATAAACGATTGACGATTGTCATTGACCAATCTCATTTGTTATGATAGGTAACAACACGGCTCACCCGAGATCGCCAATCCGTACTCATTCTAGAGCAACAATGGTTGATAACATCGAACAAATGTGTGTTGCTAAACAAGCTCGCGTCGCTGCCCTCGAATCAGAGATGAAGCAAGTCCTGAATGTTCTTGAGTAGCTTTCTAAACAAATCGGTTCTCTCCAAGCAAACACTACCCCACTAGCTCCGCAAGTTGAAGTGGTGTTCCCACAACATGCTCCCATGGCTGATCTGAGAGATAAATGCAAGAATACATCCGCAGTAGGGCCATGAACCTCTGATGATCCCTCTAGGGTTAAAATTATTGATGCGCCTCAAATTGTTGTTGATGATGAGGTACAAGTGATACATTCGGCTGTACCGAAAACTGAGCAAGAAAAACGCTTGATAAAAATCGAGGAGAAACTTAAGCAGCTACAGGGTTCATTTAGCCAAGACCCAATTGATCTGTCCCATTATGCAAAGATCAAGATACCAAAGAAGTTCAAAATACCAAACTTTGAAAAGTATGATGGCACCTCATGCCCAAAGATTCATCTACAAACTTATGCGGTCAGGATGACCCAATATGTTGATAACATACCTTTGATGATTCAACAATTTCAAGCAAGTTTGACAGGATCGGCGCTACAATGGTACATTATGAAAAAAATTAATCTCCTAGAGACTTGGGAGGAGTTGACTGATGCCTTCTTCAAGCAATATAAGGCATATGTCACAAGATGGAGGACCGTAACTGCTCAAATTACTTCGGAGTCGACAAAAAAAAAGAGCTGATAGATTTGTTCACGAAGACACTCCCGCCTGAACATCGAAATCGAATTCTAGGTTCGACTACTAAGTCATTCAATTAGCTAATCCCTGTCGGCGAGCGAATTGAAGTAGCATTGCATGATGGATGGGTGTCTGATCAAACCAGCTCTTATAGGAGAATTTTGACCAAGAAAGATAAGGAACCTGCAGCGGTGGTTAATGTAGCTTATATTCATCCACCTCACCCTACCCTGAACACCCAACAGGGAGGAGTATGACCATTCTTTGGCTAGTAGAAACTTTCCAGGTGTCAATTTACGCCACTTCCTAAGCCATTGTCTAAGATCTTGCTGACCCTTCAAAAGAAAGGATTACTCGCTAAGGAACCTAAGCGATCTAATCCCGAGCGTTTCCCCAACTATGATCCGTCCAAGACATGTGCTTACCATATAGGGGAGGTAGGGCATTATGTTGATGATTACTATAAGCTGCGATACAAAATGAATGCCAATTTGGTCTCATTCCGTGATACACAGCCAAACATCTAGAATAACCCACTCCCTGACCACCCAGAAGATGTGAATGCCATTTTCAGTTTTGACGTTAGTAGAAAGAAGAGCTTAAAAGTGCATGTGGACGATGTTTGTAATGGCTTAATTTGAGCTAGATATTATTCAGATGCAGAAGAGCCCACCATGTTTCAGAAGATGCAAAGAGTTAAGACAATGTCCAAGAAGAGGATGATTGTTTACACAGATCATGCCAGCATGGTTTTGACTATCACTCCAATTATTATTGATTTGGAGGACGAGTTTTCTGATTTTGAGGATGAATTTACTGGCTTGAATATTGAAGCTAATGATTCCCTAGCTCTTGACATGCCACCATTGGAAGATGTGTCAGATGAAGATGGATTAATCATTAACGATGTGCCATCACCAGATGATGAAAAATTGATTCTCGATGTTACGCAACCCTATGCATATACGAATGATAAGGCAGTACCATGGTGTTATGATGTAGAGATAGATGTGGTCACCCAATCGGGACGCACTTACGCTCGGGCCAACTCACAACTTGTCAAACCAGTCACTAATGAGGAGGCTAAAGAATTCTTAGCTGTAATTAAGATAAGTGAGTATAACGTAGTGGACCAACTTCATAAAATGATGGCACAAGTCTCCATATTAGAGTTGCTTTTGACATCAGAAAAACATCAAAAGTCCTTGATGAAAGTTCTTAACGAAGTACATGTCCCAGAGTCCATTGAACCTGAGAAGTTTGAGGAGTTTGTGGGGGCTATTTTGTTAAATGACCAGATTGCTTTCTCAGATGATGAAATCCCAAATGAAGGAAGAGGACACGGTAAAGCCCTTTACATCTCAGCCAAGTGTCGAAATACCTTGGTGTCCTCCGTACTTATTGATAATGGATTGACTTTAAACATATGCCCTCTAGCAACTCTAAAGCGTATTGGGAATGATTTGGGGAAAATTCCCGCGGCTAAGACCTCTATTGGAGCATTTGACCGGACCAAAAAAGAAGCAGTTGGGAAAGTTGATTTAGAATTGCAAATAGGGCCAGTGCTATTTAATGCAGTTTTTCAGGTCTTGGACATACCTACAACATTCAACTTTTTGTTAGGTCGTCCATGGACCATGCAGCAGGAGCAGTCCCTTCAAGTCTTCATCAGAAAGTGAAGTTCGTGACGAAAGGGAAGCTTATTACAATCCGAGGAGAGGATGAGTTCAAGATTTATCACGAGACGGCTATTCCTTATGTTGAACCATATTGTAAAGAAGAATCCAATTTTCAAGCATTTGAGTTGGTTTCGATCATTCACGTTTCTCAAGGCACTACCCTACCCACTCTAAAATTATCAAGGTCGTTGATTATGATAGGCAAGATCATGGTGGGGAGTGGCTTTACTCTAGGTAATGGTTTAGGTTAGCATGGTCAAGGCACTCGACAACCAATTGAGGCCGGGCGGAATTCATATACGACTGGATTGGGCTATCATGGTAGAGGTGGGCGATCCTGTAGAGAAAGAGGACGAGGACGAACTGGTTTCACTATACCCCATATTAGGTCCACATTCCCTGGGCCTGCGAAGATGATGCATGAAGAAGAAGGGGTGATTGATACCTGTGTTCAATACTCCAAGCCTCCAGGTGCTGACATTGATGTTTATAATGTTATTGCTGTCGGATGGGGAGAGGCAGACAAGCCGGTTGCAAACACCATTCGACCAATTGGAAAAGATGACGCACTCGAAGGGATAACTGAATTGTTCAAAGAGAATTTAGTGTTTGCCATCGACAGAGCTCGAGAGTGCAACCTTGCACATATTTGCTTTAATGAAGATTAAGTGTTAAGTCCAAGTTATGAGGAGCAAGATGATTCAACGGATATTCAACGTAGTTGAGAGCAATAAGAAAATTCGAAGCCAATCACCGCTGGGCAGACTGTCACCATAAATCTTAGTGACACAGAAGACACTAAGGAGGTCAAAATTGAGGCAGACTTGACCAAATTCGAAGCTCAATGCTTGACCCAGTTGTTGAAGGAATACCAGGATATCTTTGCCCGATCTTATGCTAATATGCTAGGTCTGGATCCATCCATTGTTGAACATTGTCTCCTGACTAATCCCGATGTACCTTCCAAGAAGCAAAAATTACGGAAAATTAAGCCAGAACTTTCCAAGAAAATAGAGGAGGAAGTCATGAAACTCCTTGACGTGAAATTCATCGAGGTATCATAGTATCCCAAGTGGATAGCAAACATAGTGCTAGTATTGAAAAAAGATGGTCGCATTAGAGTATGCGTCGACTACAGAGACTTGAACAAAGCCAGCTCCAAAGATGATTTTCCGCTGCCTCACATTGATGTTCTCGTGGATAGTACTGCTGGCTTTGAGCTCTTTTCTTTTATGGATGGATTTTCAAGATATAATAAGATCATGATGAATGAAAAAGACAAAGAAAAACGGCATTCATCACCCTATAGGGAGCTTTTTGCTATAGGGTCATGCTTTTTGGCCTTAAGAATGTCGGGGCAACATATCAACGGGCCATGGTAACACTTTTCCATGATATGATGCATAAAGAGATGGAAATTTATGTGGATGATATGATTGCCAAAACACGACCAGGAGAAGATCACATTAAGACTTTACAGAAGTTATTTGAACGACTTCGTGAGTTTAAATGACGTCTTAATCCGGCAAAGTATGTGTTTGGAGCAACTTCTAGCAAACTATTGGGTTTCATAGTTAGTAGTAAAGGTATTGAGATTGATCCTGATAGTGCTAGTATGAACACCTAGAGGGGGTGAATAGGTGTAAAAACAGATTCTACAAAATGCAGTGAAAACATTTACTTTTAACCTAAGTCTGAATAACATCAGACTTTTGAAACTAAGTCTAAAGAGCAGCAGATTTTGAGCGAGATCAGATTTTAGTAGTTAAATAGAATTATGAACAAAATAAATGAGTTCATAAAAGAGAATAAGAACATAAGGTTTATAGTGGTTCGGCTTAATCCAAGCCTACGTCCACTCTTCCACGCTAACAACCTTCTTGGCTGGATTCCACTATGCAATCAACAAGAGATTACAACTTTGAGTGCAAACACTTAGTAGTAGATCACACTATCTCACTAAGTCACTATTTTGATATTTCTTTCACGATCACAAACGTTTAAGCTCACAAGAGATAAGTGTATGATTGAAGGTTGTTCAGACTTTGGAATTATAAATTTTATGATCCATCTCTTATTTGCTCATCGGTCCTTCATCTTCTTAAATACTCATTCACTTCCAAACTAGCCGTTGGACGGTATCTTGAGGATCGTCTTCCAATCTACCCATTTGACAACTCTGTATCTAGAAGATTTGGTAGCCGTTGAGTGATGGAAGTAAAATCCCAAATTAATTCTGATCGCCTATACAAATAGAATCTTGGTTTCCATAAGTAGAACTTCATCATATAAAAAGTTTTTGTCTTCAATATCCAATCGTCAATCAATTAGATTAAATCAATCAAATCTATCTTGATGGAGAATCCAAACTAGATCACCAGCCATTATATTATTGGGGCTTGTGTTACGTTCTGTCGAATCTGGATGTAAAGTTTGAGTGTAATAGACTTTACAATCTGAGTCTGAACATATTCTGCTTCTGAACAAATTTAGCTTTAAAGTTTGAACATAGTATGAATAAGTTCAGCTTCAGCATAGAATCTGTCTTCCAATTCTTCATTCACATTCAGTCTAGAATTTGTCAGAGTTGGCAGACTTCTAATGTAGAACAAACTTTGACACTAAAGTCTGGCAATCTTCAAACTTTGGCATAAAAGTCTAGAAATCTTCAGAATATACTTTGGACATGCGTTACATTTAGTCTTTTGACCGTCTTCAAACTTTGACAATATCATTTATATGTTTTATCATCTGCATGATTTATTACTTAACCATTAAACACATTAGTAACCTTTGATTTATTTTGTCATCTTCAAAATATCATAAGGGATTTCCCTAACAGATCCCTCAAAAGCCAAAGCAATTTGTGATTTGTACCCTCCAACCACGTTGAAAGAAGTCCAAAGCCTTTTAGGGAGGTTGAACTATTTAGCTTGATTCATCTCCCAACTCTCTAAAATTGCTAAGCCTTTCTTTAAGCTTCTTAAGAAGAATGCCCAAGTTAAATGGGATGATGAATGCTGGGAAGCATTTGAAGAGTTGAAGTGATACTTGATGAATCCGCCAATACTCATTCCTCCTACACCAGGGCAGCCTTTAATTCTCTATCTCACAATTAATAGAGAGTCGTTAGGAGCAATGCTGGCTCAAAAAAGATCGACAGATGGGAAGGAATGTGTCAATTACTACTTAAGCAAGAAGTTCTCAACAACAGAAATGAACTACTCTAATGTTGAGAAGACATGTGCTGTTTTAATATGGGTTTTACATAGACTGCGGCAATACACCTTGCATTATCAGACATTTCTAGTTTGTGAGAATGACCCCATCAAGTACTTGTTAGAACAACCGGCTTTGGTGGGGAAATTAGCGAAATGGCATATCCTGATTTCCGAGTTTGATATGCAAAGTGTACCACAAAAATCAGTTAAAGGTCGAGTAATTGCGGACATGTTAGCAAACGGCACTATGTGGATGCAAGATGAAGACGAATATGATTCCATGGATGATCGCATTTTGACAATGGAAAAAGAGCCGTGGACCATGTTCTTCGACAGCGCAGTTAACCTATCCAGGCGTGGTACTGGAGCAGTTCTAATTTCTCTCGATGGTCAACACTTATCCTGTAGCTGCAAAGTTGGTATTTCCTTGCACCAACAACATAGCTGAATATGACGTGTGCATTCTCGGCCTATAGGCGGCCATTGAAATGGAGGTTAGCAAGTTGAAGGTGTTCGGTGATTCCGCACTTATTATCCTCCAAATTGTTGGAAAATGGAGGACTAGAGATGCCAAACTAGTTCCTTACCATGATTACCTAGAAGACCTTGTAAAGGATTTTGACGAAATATCATTCGAGTACTTGTCAAGGTCTCATAATCAGTTTGCAGATGCACTTGCAATTTTGTCGTCTATGCTCAAAGTTATGGGAGGATTAGAAATTGAACCTTTAAAGATTAATTTGCTTGCGAAGCCAGCCTATTGCATGTTAGTGACAGAAGAACCGGACGGAAAACCATGGTACCATGACATCATGAACTATATTCAAAGGCGAGAGTTCTCAGAAGGTAGCAATCCAATTGACCGAAAACATCTTATTAAACTTGCCTCCAAGTTCTTTATTAGTGGGGATGCATTATTCAAACGGTCTTTAACTCCATCCTACTTAGCTGCATCAATGCTAAGGAAGCCACTCAGTTGATGAAGGAAATACACAAAGGAGTGTGTGGTCCTCACATGAGTGGCCACATGTTAGCAAAGAAAATTATGAGGCTAGGTTATTTCTAGCTGACCTTGGAGAGTGATTGCAATCAACATGTCCGGAGTTGCCACTATTGTTAGATTTATGGAGACAAGATAAATGTTCCTCCAAATGAGCTGCATCAATTGTCGGAACCATGGTCTTTTTCAATGTGGGGCATCGATGTAATCGGCCCAATTAACCCAAAAGCATCGAATGGTCACCGTTTCATCCTTGTCGCCATCGATTATTTCACAAAATGGTAGAGGCAGTGTCATATGCAATTGTCACTGCAAAGAATGTCGTGAAGTTTGTGCGACGTGATATTATTGCCTGTTATGGCGTGCCTGAAGCTATCATCACAGACAATGGGATGAACCTAAACAACAAGCTTGTCAATGGTTTGTTCAAGGAGTTTAAAATTCATCATTTGAATTCATCGCCTTATCGCCCCCAGATGAATGGTGTTGTTGAAGCAACAAATAAGAACATCAAGAAAATTCTAGCAAAGACAGCTGATAGTTATCGTGACTGGCATGAAATGCTTCCTTATGCTCTAATGGCGTATAGGACTTCAATTCACACGTCTACTGGGGCAACTCCTTTTTCTCTGGTGTACGGCATGGAATCAGTCCTGCCAGTTGAAGTAGAAATCCCTTCTCTAAGAGTATTGTCTCAGTCTAAGCTGACGGAAACTGAATTGGCACAACAGAGGTATGACCAACTCAATATGATTGATGAAAAACGATTGAAGGCCGTATGTCATGGTCGGTGTTATCAACAGCGGGTGGCCAAGTCTTTCAATCAGAAGGTTCACCCAAGGCATTTCAAGGTCCATGATTTGGTGCTATGCAAGATGCTACCAATTAACCTTGATCCTCGTGGCAAGTTCACTCCAAATTACCGTGGGCCATACATTGTGAAGAAAGTACTTCCTGGAGGTGCTTTAACCTTAGCAGAAATGGATGGGCATGAATTCATGAATCCTGTAAACTCTAATGTTGTAAAGAAATTCTATCCATGAATAAAAAGGGCTCATAAAAGTCTTTCCCTCGCTCAAAGTTGATCAAATCTCTAGTGTATAATGATGCATGTTTTATTTTTGCAAGGGCAAAGAACGAATGTGAACGACGGTGTCTTCTATCTTTGTAAGGAACCTCTATGAGCTCCTTTACAAAGAGGGGGCAAGACATGGACACCTAATAGTTTTGACTTTATGATCCAAGGTGCAAGAATAGAGCATGGCCTCTTTATCATTATAGAATGCTTTTCACATGATTTTGTGCAATTCATCAATTCTGCTTGAAATTTATCAAAGTGGAAAATTCAATGAAGGATGTCGAGTTACTTGAACATGCTTAATGAGGCATGAAAGGCAAGCTTTATCCCATACACAGTCCCTTGTCTATACATTGTGAGGTGAGTATAGAAACATTTCGTGTTTCAAGGTGAAGAGTTTTCTTGCAAAAAGTACGACAACTAAAATGACGAGAGGCAGTTCATTTCTCTACTAGTGAACCCTTGTTTAACCCTTCTTTGAGCCTAAATACTTGAAGAATTTCTTTCATACTACCCCTGTCAAGGACCACCCCACATCGGGGCAAATAGAGGTAAGTCAACATTGAAGGAGAGGGAAATGGATAGAAATTTTCTTACTCTCACTTACATCAATCTTCAAGTCGTGCTATTACATTGAATTCATACGGTAATTTAAGTGCCTTAAGATGATGAAGAGCATTTATTTCTCTATCCTATACAGTTATATTCTTTGCGTAGCCCACTTGAGCCTATAATTTCATTTCTTTAAACCCAGTTGATGATCATCCCTCATACTGGGGCAAGGCAAAAAGCAATTGTTCAAACAGTATGGTCTAGAGTGCTGACAAAAGACTAAGAATTCCCAAAAATTTCAAAAGTTAAAAACACCATATGGTCATTCAAAATAGAACTAAAGGGTATGAAAAAAACAGTGTGCTTGGTAAAAGCAAGGCCAATGCCCTTAGATGAAAAAGTGTCAAATAGATGACTATCGAGTGAAAAAAAAAAATTGAATCCCAATGAAGTAATACTCAAAGAACTCAAATGTTGAGTTTTTACAATCAATAGAGGTGCTTCATGAAGAAAATCCCCGTTGGTGAAAAAGAAAACTGGTGGCAATGCCAAAATGATCATCAACTCTCACCCTTTTACACACATTTTGAGCTTAATGATCATTTCGTTTCTCAACCTATGAACCCAGCCTATGTTACATCCCTTACAAAGTCTTTTTTAAATTAGGGCATTTGAATTAACATGAGAGTTCATATGTTTATAAGCATAGCTCGAAGAAGTGCGGGCAAGATTATTTCTTTATCATTTTGCAGGTTCTTGATTTGTAAACCCGGAGATGATTACATAATTATTCTTTCAATTCCCTTGACCTAAAGAGTCCCTTTATTAAGCTGTTGACCAAGCCCACATTACAGTCCTTGTCAAAGACCTCTCAGATTGGTAAGGGTGTACCGCTTGCAAGAAAATTTGAACTTTTGTCGACAAGATGATGATAAGATTAAGTGATATATTCTTGGATCAATGGTCGAGACAAATAACCCCACCTAAATGAGAGTGGGTGAAAAAGCCTTTTCACACCAAAAGTGTCTCATTTAGCATGTTCAAGAGATTCACACTATAAGTGAAAATTGTCTTAATGATAATTTTTCCGGTGGAAGTTTGATAAAGCCATCATGCATGGGCATTCATTGAATTTTTCCTCAAAGGCCAAAAGATGCGTCTTTGAAGCCCTGAGTTTGTTCAATCATCTTTGAATACTTGATGAGAATTCTAAGTACCCACTTATAAAATGTTTTCAAATGTCTAGTGTAAATTCCAGATATTTGAACCTTACGCTTGATGTGACTTCCAAGTGTTTGTCTTTTCAAACATCTAATGTGATTTTCAGATGTTTAGTAAATGTTTTCAAATGTCTGACATAAGAATCAAATTTTTGAAATTTCAAGTACTTGATGTAATTTCCAGGTGTTTGGAATCTGATGAGAGTTCCAGATCCCTAAAGATTTTGAACCTTTCAATTATCTGAAGGGAGTTCCAGATGTTTGTTAGGTCTCATAGGAATCATTTTAGACCTAATAACACTCTTCAAAATCCCCGGACAAGTACGACAAGTACGTGTTCTTCTTTGCATTTGCATTGGACATAAACATATTGAGATCTATGTTCCTGACCAAATCATTGCATTTACATTGCATTCTTAAAAAAAAAAAGTCATTACAATTAACATTTGCATATTCATTTCATATTCATTTTGCGTGGTGTAAATTTAGGTGTTATTTATCTTTGAATGAAACCTCTACGAGCTTTTCTTCAAAGAGGGGCAGTTGTTGACACCTAATTTAAGATTAAACTTATCTTTTAGAAAATAAAAATAGAGAATAATAAATAACATATAAAATAAAACATTCGGAGGGAAACTTTGAAAAAAATTGAATAATGAAGCATTTGGTTATGGAGGGAGATTTTGAAAAATTTTGAATAATGAAGTATTTTTCTTGTTAAACGTATCTCCTCATTTCAAAATACAATTGTTAGCGGTTGTACGATTTTTGAGCCATTTTTTTGTTGAGTGGTTGAGTGAATATCTCACTTGCAAAAAGAAACTTGAGTTTTTCCTCTATAAATAGAGAGTGCGAGGCTCAGTTCACAAGGGGGTTTTTCTCTTCATCGGAAAAAGAAGAAGAGAAAAGCCAAAAAGGTGAAAACAGAGAAAAATGGGCTTCGGTTCTTGAGGGAAAAAGAAGAAAAATCAAAAGAAAAAGTGTACAAAAAGAGAGCAGAGTGAAAACGACGGGTGAGAGAGAGAGAGAGAGAGAGAGAGAAAGAAGGAAGGAAGCGCTACAGGTCGTCTTCCCCGAAGGGCTCTCTCCGCTCGACCGGCATTTCCGTGCTACCTCGCTGTCGTCACTAGCCACTGGCCCTCCGCTTGCCAGCTCGTTCTCTGCGCCACCTTGCCGTTGCCGCCCGCTGCAGCATTGCGACCCCCCCGTTGCTGCAACACTCTCGACCGACGCTCCCTCCGCCGCTCCTGATTGCAACAGACTTTCACCCGACGCCTCGCACCGGCGACTTGCGACTGCCCGAGCGCCGCACGCCTCCACCGCCGTGTTTCTGCCACCGCCATTTCGTCGGTCTTCCTTGAAGCTCACTGCGACCCCTCTGCCTCCGCTACTGCACGTCTCCGCCACCGCTGCTCTGTTACGCCCGATGCCAGAAGTCACCACCCCTGCCTGCGACGTTGCTTCTCCTCTACTCTGCCTAGCAATGATCCCCAACGCCACTGCTCACCACCCTGCCGCCCTGCCAACCGAGCCCTCTGCCCGACCGACGAACCGTTACCCCTGATCCGAGCCTCCTGCTGTCCTTGTTGCGCCATCAGCTATTGCCCAAGCGATCCCCTGTTTTGTTGCAGGTCTACCTTAGCCGAACCTCACCTGATCTCGCCAGAGCTTCGGCCACTAGGACCCATCACCCACGGTGAACCACCATCACAGGCAACCACTTGTGCCGGCGCCACCCCTTGAGAAAGTCGTACCCTGGAATAGGTAAAATTTTTAGGCTAAATTTAGTTCGAGTATTAGGACTCATAGTTTTTTATTCTAACTTGATTTGTTCTGATTTATTTTTATCATTATCTGATTAGGAAATTTGTCATATTAAGTTATAATAATAAAAAATATTGAGCCACGAGACGTCGCGTTAGATTTTTGATTATTTCGACTTTTCATGGCAATTTCATGAATTGCTTTGCATCATTGATTCACATTAAAATAATATGTCATCGATTTACAATGATGGATTTTCAATAGGACACATATTTTGGTGCGTTATCGTTATTTGCTCATCACATATCATGCATCATATGTTATATCTAGGATTTAGGTATTTAGGTCCATACACATTTCACATTTAAAGCAACGCATTTTAATTTTTAAGATTCATATAGAATTAGGATAATTTTCCTTTAATAAAAGCAAAACAAAAAAAAAATGTTATTTAGGTTATATAGATGTCATAATGTGCACATTACATGTTGCGTTTTAGTTAGAGGGTCATAGGTTAATTTTTAACATTCTCGTTGTGTAGTTTGTTTTTAATAAAAAAGCCAAAGATTAGTATTGCATCATTATGTTTTTTTTTTAATAAGAATTATTAAGTCATTTTAAAAAGAAGCAAAACACAAAGGTCATTTACTTATTTAGTTAATAGGCTAGTTCATAATTAATCCCATTTTATGTCATCATTGTTTAGTGTAGGTTGCATATATGTATTTAAAAAAAATCATTAAAAAATCAAAAAAAGAACATGTATATAGAATTGTCATGTCATCCATCCCATATCATGTAGCACATGCATATTTAGGATTATGTAAATTAGATTGCACACATATTGTAATGATTCAAATTATGTCACATGAATTGCATCTCATATGTCATTAAAGTAAAACTCATGCATATCAAATTTAGATTAAGATTGCATATAATTAACATTTTTTTAAAGAAAAAGAAAAATTAGGTGTCATGTCATTTAGAAATCATGTTTAGGGCATGCATTTTTATTAGCATTGTTGTAGGTTTTTCTTTAGAGAGTAGACCTTAATGAAGTTGTAGTTTATAATTTCTTACAATTTATCACTTCGGTTGATTGAATGTTATTTTACTGATTGTGCACCCACATGACCATCATTTGCATGTTAATCAATAATGCTTGTAAAATATTTTTGAAGTTAAAATGAAAAGGTACTGAAAGGACGTTAGATTAATCTAGTGTAACCATGTTCCCGGACCTATTGAATCTCTGGTTCGCAAAAGTAAAGTATTCTCCTATACTTTACTTGGGTTTCTAACCAATCCTAATTGGTTAGTGGCGGCTCCAAATTGAGTATAATTGCATGCTTAAATGAGTTAATTTCTTAGTATTAAGTTGCAATTTGCAGGACTTGGGAGGGTCCGTGCTAAGTCTTCGAACTTAGTAATCCACTAGCCTTTTCTTTGAATAATTCCACTCAAATTTTTGGTCGCGACAATATCCAACTTGTATTAGACCCAACTCGTATTACTAAAATATTTCCATACTTAACCCAAAACTTAAAGTTAGACTGATGTGAGAGTATAGAATGAGTGAGCGTGAGATTGAGTAAAAGTGACCGAAAAGAAACTCGTAGAAACAAGAAATGTTTAAGTAATTTGTAAACCCGTTTATGACCCGTTTATGATTAATTTACTCAATATAATTGACTAATTTATATTTCATTCAACGTCTATATGGATTAAGAAATGTGTTTAAGACCCATTTTGACGGACTAGCCTTACTCAATTCACATAATATAAGGGAAAAGTGTCAAAAAAAGCCTTAAACAAGTTATATTTGTGCTAATTTAATTCTAAACTCTGACTTAGTGTCAATTTAATTATAAAATATTTGTCTTAGTGTTAATCAAAGAGGATTATGTGATCTTCAAGATTGCAAAAGGGGGTACAATATTTGATTCACGCGTTTCCCTTTATTTATTATTAGATTTCAGATATTCTGGTTTATCTGAAATATTATGGTTTATCAATATCGTTTTGTTAATTTGTTATTAGATTTTAGACTTCCTTATTAAAAAAAAAAAAAAAAAACACCATCTTTTGGAATTCTATCCAAGCATCGCTTTCTCTGCGTCAGATAGCCATCGCCGTCGAGACCTCAGGCGGCTGGGCTGAGGTTACAGACAGTAGGCCTAAGACTCCAACTGAGGCCGTCTTCTACTGGTAGTGGTGATGGAAAGTAAACTTTGGGATTAAAGTAAGTGAGCATCACAAATCCCAGCGAGCATTACGCCACAAATTTCTTTTATGGAAACTTGACAATCTTATCATTTAGTTTTCTCTCAATGTTCTGCTGGCACGGGAGGATTGAGTCGGGTTTGGATCAAACTATGATCCAATCCAAATAGACTCATTTAGTAGTTTTGACCCATTTTTATGCAATAAAAATTAATGACTCATATCCAACTTGTATTAGACCTGACTCATATTACTAAAATATTTCCATACTTAACCCAATCTACGAAAACTCAAAGTTAGATTGATGTGAGAGTATAGAATGAGTGAGCGTGAGATTGAGTAAAAGTGACCGAAAAGAAACTCGTAGAAACAAGAAATATTTAAGTTGTAAACCCGTTTATGACCCATTTAACACTTATATTATGTCTAAACTCATTTATGATTAATTTACTCAATATAATTGACTAATTTATATTTCATTCAACGTCTATATGTATTAAGAAATGTGTTTAAGACCCATTTTGACGGACTAGCCTTACTCAATTCACATAATATAAGGAAAAAGTATCAAAAAAAAAAAAAGCCTTAAACAAGTTATATTTGTGCTAATTTAATTCTAAACTCTTTGACTTAGTGTCAATTTAATTATAAACTATTTGTCTTAGTGTTAATTAAGTTCTTTTAGCTATTTTTTACTGAATATTGTTAATGTGGACGCCAATTGGCATACATCACACATCAGGACTAATGTGGACAACTTTCAATAATATTTTAATATTTTAAAAAAATTATTATTTTATTACTTCTTTTTTTTTCATTTCCTTTCTTTTTTCCTCTAGCCCATCACTAGCCACTAGCGAGGTTAGGTCTCGCCCATGGCTAGTGAGGATGAGCCTCACTAGCCCAATGCAAAGGTGCTCTTGTGGCCAATCATCAAGGACTGGTGACTAACAAGAGGAAGGGGAAGAGAAAAGAAAGAAAGAAAATAAAAATAAAAAATCCAAAAAAAATTAAAATATTATTAAAATTGTTCAAGCTAGCAGCGGCCGTATCACATAATTGGCGGCCATATCAGGAATATCCAATCAAAATTAGCCAAAATAACTTAATTGGCACTAAGTCAACATGTTTATGAATAAATTGACACAATTAAAATATTTATGACTAAATTAATATGAATGCAATAAGCTTAGGACTTTTTCGACATTTTTTCCCATAAAAATAATGTCTAGCTCTAGCTTAAGCTTCCTTTTATTGAGCATTTTTTGTGCTATAAACCTTTTCTTTTGGGAGTAATCTCTCCAAAAGAATTTTTTGTTCTTTTTTTTACTTAAACAAGTCATACATCTTTTTTTTGTCACAAGACGAAAACATACTAAATATTCGAGATACGCATCTAATGCAAGCGTATGCCTATTTTCACCCACTAACCAAACTTTTGGGACCTTTATATAGTATTCATGTAAATCATAAGATTTTTATGTTTAAAACCTTTTTTAACTTAAACAATGTCACAAACAAGGGATCGTCACTAGTTTGAGTGAGAAACATGCATTAATGAGATAAGATAGTTGGAAGGTGTCATTTTCTTCACCAGATAATTAATATGTTCTATTCTAATTAATCATTTCCCCACTTGATGGAGCGCCTCCTCGAACAAAGTGCACGTAACTAAGGGTTAAAATATAAGTTCATAGGTTATTTTCCACGTCTTTTCCCATGGCAAAGTAGATCTGGTTGCACACTCGTTCTTTCGGTAGTAATCTCTCTGAAACAATTTTTTGTTCTTTTTTACTTAAACAATCCACACATCTTTTTTTTTGTCACGAGATGAAAACATACTAAATCTTCAAGATACGCATCTAATGCAAGCATATGCCCGTTTTCACCCCTTGACTAAACTTTTGGGACCTTTATATAGTATTCATGTAAATCATAAGATTTTTATGTCTAAAACTTTTTTTTAACTCAAACAATGTCACAAACAAGGGATCCTCACTAGTTTGAGCGAGACGCGTACGTTAATGATGTAAGACATTTGGAAGGTGTCATTTTCTTTACTGGATAATTAATGTGTTTTATTATAACTAATTATTTCCCAACTTGATGAACCGCCTCCTCGAACACCTATGATCCCGTTGCAAGAAGCCAACATGCTTTCATGCACATATCTAGAAATCCGACATCGCATCAATTATCAAGAATCAATGTGCGCATAACCAATGGTTGAAATACAAGTTCATTTATTCTAGTACTTCGATTGATTTCATAGGTTATTTCCCACGTCTTTTCCCGTGACGAAGTAGTTCTGGCTGCATACTCATTCTTTGAGGTTGATTCCCACCAACCCCCACCCCCGTGGGCCCCCGGCGGGGCGGATCCTCACCTTACCCCATGGATCTTATCTTTTATTCATTCGAAAATTCTCAATATCTTTTTGAGTTCAACCAGTGCAGTTGATCGTGTTTTATCATGGCGTGTCTCTTCTCACATAAGCCAGAACAACCAAGTCAGAACTCTTGATTATTTATTTACGTGACATATATTTTTATTATCATAAGATTCTTTAATTTCTTATTTATTTTTAAAATAGAAAGTAAATACGAAGGATAGCGCGGGGTCCGACCCAAGGCGGAGCGCCCACCTAATTCCTTTCTTGAGCAGGTCCTTGATCTTATCTTTTATTCATTTGAAAATTCTTGATATCTTTTTGAGTTCGACCAACGAGGGTGACGGTGTTTTGTCATGGCGTGCCTCTTCTCACTTAAGCTGGCACGGCCGAGTCAGAATTCTTGATCATTTATTTCGTTTGGCACGTCGTTGCCCTGTCAAATCAATTAATGGTTGTCATCGTCTGGTTTATTTACCGAGGACCTGCACGCCACCAACATCAGGGTCGGTGGGGAGGATAACGTAGACGACCCTCGGGAAGTAGCTTTCGGATGCTGCTTTATTAATTTCGAGCACACCCGCCGATACGCCTGTTGTATCGCCCTTTGAAGAAGTCATCAATTCAACCCCTGTATCCAAGTCCTCCCGCCTTATTTTATAGAATGAGATAATATAAATAATTCTGAACTTTGATTAGATACGTAATTTAAGTCAGTAATTTTTAATTTATTTAATATCGTATTTATTTTATTTTAATATTTAATACAATTTCGTAATTTTTATACATATTCAATTTAGAATATGAATTATATAAAAATATTCAATATTATCTATTTATTAATTTAAATTTAGAGAGAATATTGAAGATTTTTAGATAGTGTAAAAAGTAAATTGAATATGTATTAAAAGTTGTGGAATTACATTGTGTCATTTTTCATTATTTTTTAGTTTCGGGCAGCTATATTATCTGTAGAAGGATTTATCCCAAAGTTTTATTTTCTTAGAGAAGAGGACCAAGAACCCTTTTCTTTGTTTGACTACGCGCTACTTTGCATAGCAAACCTAGACATTACTAACTTAATCTTAGAGCTGAACTGCATAACCTAAAGATGGATCAGCCATACATCGGTAGGCGCAAAAAAAACGAATGGGAGAGGTGTGGTAGAAGCATTTTTGGGAGAAAACGGACAATTATGAGTCTAACATGAAAACTAAAGGTTCGAAATGGTGGCTTTAAAAGTAATCAATGTAAAGTAAGGGGCCCCATGAAGTCGCTATCTCTCGGGGAGGTAATGACAAATTAGACTGCATGAGGAGACGACGGATTATCGTCCCGACAAGGTCACCAAAGTTCGGCCTAAAGGACTATTTGTACTTTTTATTTTGACTATTTGTACTTAGGATGAATGGAAATTCCACCATATTTTTCCTCGTAATGAATTTGGCTTGAAACGTGCAAGATTCATGTCGATGAATAAAATCTCCCACCCCCCCACACAAACCAACTGCCGCCCTTTCTTTTTTTTTTTTTTTTTTTCTCTTTCCGTGGGTACGGAACGGGTACTACCGGAAGACCCGCGATGCATGCGTGAGCACGTTTTATTGGCCGCACCAAACGTACAGCTGTTGTCATCCAGGGTCAACGCTCGATAAGCTAATGTTCTGGCGGAGTGTTTGGTTAGCATTATTCAGGTCAACGGTGCGTGACCCTTTTATTAAACACAGCAAATGGCGCCTGATGAGGAGGTGAAGGGGTCCGTTGGGTCGTATCCATTTCTCAAGGAGGACCTGTTCACGCGCTTCCCCCGGCAGATTACCATTCTTTCTTAGTCGGTTTCACGCTAACCAGAATATATTCCTCCTCAACCGGCCGTGCGAACAAGTCAGTCCTTCGATAGGCAGCGGAAAAGGACAGGCAGATGTGTCGTGGAAGCATAAGCATATAGCATAAAATTTGGGGTCTCGAACCGAAACTGGAGGTTTAAAATGGTGACTTGCAAAAGTGAGAGAGGTAGAGCGCTTGTAGGCCTCGCCAGCTGTAAAAGTGAAGATAAATTCAAAAAAAATTAAAAAAATAATTCACGTCAAACCGGTAATGTCACGTAAAATGATTATCATCTATGTTAGCAATTTTCAATTAAAATTGATCAGCTATAAAAGTGAAAAAATAAATTCAAAAAAATTAACAAAAAATAAAAAAATTCTTTACATCAAACCAGCGGTGTCACATAAGATAGCCGGCATTCATATCAGTAATTTTCAATCAAAATTAGAATGACGGATTGTATTGATAAATTGCCAAGATGCTTAGAACTAAATTTGGCTTTATATCAAGATGGGTTATGCTGAATTGATATAAATATAATCAATTTAAATTTTGTTGGTAATTTCCTACTGGTTTTATCCATCTCTACGGGAAGACTTGGTCGTCTCGTCCCTCGCAAATTGCCATTTTTCTGGTCAAATTTTGCTAGAAAAACATATTCCTCCTCCACTTGCCTATGTGAACATGGCACTCCTTCACCTACTTCCTTGGACTATATAAACTGTCACTCGATCTTCGTTCTCGCCATGCATTGGGAAAACAACCGATCTTAAGAACTGTCATATCTTAAGTTAAGGCGCTGAAGTACGTGGCTCCAAAGGTGGTCCCTTGCGTGCATGAAAAGTAACTCTTTCTAAGGTTTCTCTCTCTCTCTCTCTCTCTCTCTCTATGGTAGGCATTTGCGTCATGAATTGTATGAATGTGCAGGCTTTTCAACAGTAACGATGGAGGCATTAACAATCAACGGCGGCGCCATGACCGTGCGGAAGTTCAAGCCCGTCATGGTCCTACCTGAGTCTGAGACCCCCGACGGTTTCTACTTCCTGTCGAGCCTCGACCAGGCGATTCCCTTCACCATGATGACGATCTATCGCTACGAGAAAGGCAGCGGCAACGTCGGAGAGGTGCTCAAACAGGCTTTGTCCAAGGTTTTGGTCCTCTATTATCCGCTGGCCGGCTCCATGGCCATAAGCCCGGAAGGGAGATTCATCGTGGAGTTGACGAAGAAGGGCGTGCCATATGTGGAGGCGGAGGCTGATTGTAGCATGGACATGCTGGGCGATGTCCGAGTTCCCGATCTCGACGTCACAAACAAACTCATTTACACCGATCCAAAGGCAAAAACCATCCTCGAGACACCCTTACTAACTGCACAGGTTGGGCAATATATATAATTTAGATCTATTTACTTACAGCAGAATAATTGCAATATGATTTTTAAAATGATTAACATGCATAAACGACAAGGTATTTCCACAAACAAAGTTGATCAAATGACAAATATACATCTAAAATCTCTAATAAGCAGAAAGGGCGTGCATTTAGCTCTTTTGGTGGAATTGCATACATTGATTTTCGATCAATATTGATTTAATTTGAAATTGTAATTATATTCCGGATAAAGTGAAGAAAATAGTTTGTCAACTTCATTCTAACCCTTGATTATTAAGGGAAAAATATTTAAAAAATATATTTTATATTGTGATTTTTTGCTATGTTGTCAGAAAAAAATGTCTTTCCCAAAAAGTGCTATGAAACTACCCGGTGAATGTATGATCCTTTTGCTATACCAATCTTTTGTCATAAGTTAACCAGACCCTGTTTGGTATTTCATTTTTGGCCACTGCATTTCCTCTCTGTTCCTGATTGCAGATTTCTTCAATCATCCCTATGGTCGGTTCATTACAAATATTTGAACATCACCGCATTCGACTCTTATTGAGTTTGTACGTGCGCGATGTCCATATATACAACCTGCAATCAAATCCTCCAAATTTATTAGGGACGGAGGAAAATATAACTCTTTCGATTTTGTAGTAGTTTGACATAACCATATTCATACATTAATAGCATATACGGGAGAGACAGATGCTTTATAATAGCACCTCTATTCAAACTAATAATAAATGGAAACTATTATCCTTTCGAGAGAAAATGAAGAAATTCATTATATTCCACAAATAGATATCATGTTGCTGCTGCGACCGTTCACTATTGATTGTCTACACGTCTCCATATCAAGGATGGCCTCATTATTTTCTAAAAACAAATTAGATAGTTACGATCCGGACGTCTTTTGGAGCATATTATAAAGCTTTGTTAGTGAATTGTGAGGTAGTGATGAATGGTCGGTCGGTGGGTAAGCGAAGACTGACGATATAAATATAATAAAGTATTCGTGCCGCGAACGTAGTCGTCTCCCACGCACTTCATTCTGTAACCCTAAACGTGCAAGGTAACTTCTTGTTTCGTTGCATGATGGTTTTGGACATCAGGTGACGAAGTTCAAGTGCGGTCGATTCACTCTGGGGATTGGAATCAGCCACAGCCTGGTCGACGGCGTTTCCGGGATGAACTTTGTCAACTCGTGGGCCCAAATAGCAAGAGGCAAGCCGGTGACCGCCGTCCCTTTCCACGACCGGACCCTGCTGAAGTCGCGGGTGCCGCCCCAGATCAAGTACCCGTACGACGACTTCGTGCAGATCGCCGACACCTCGGACACCGAGTCGCTGTACCAGCGGGACCCGCTGGTGCACAAGCTCTTCGTCTTCGACGCCGACAGGATCGCGGCAACCAAGAAGCTGGCGCTGTCCGAGGGGAAGGTGAAGTGCTGCTCTAGTTTTGCGGCCGTCACGGCGCTAGTGTGGCGGGCGCGGAGCCAGGCGCTGGGGATGAAGCCTCACCAGCTGACCAAGATCCGCATAATGGCGGACTTCAGGTCCAAGTTCGGAACGGAGGCGCTGCCCGAGAATTATTTCGGCAACGCCGTGGTCACGACCGCGAGCCTCTGCTCCGCGGGGGAGCTGTGCGAGCGGCCCATCTCGTTCGCCGTCGAGCAGATACAGAAGGCGGTGGAGCAGCTGGACGAGGAGTACGTGCGGTCGAGGATGGACTTCGTGGACACGTACAAGCCACCGCTCTCGTCGGTGGGCACGCTGGTGATCAGCTCCTGGACCCGGCTGGCCTACGGGATGTCCGACTTCGGGTGGGGCGACCCGTCGCAGTTCGGGTGCGGGGACCTGGCGAGGGAGCTGTGCGTGTACTTCCCGGAAGGGGAAGGGAAGAAGGGGATAGCGGTGGTGCTGGCTCTGCCGCTTTCGGCCATGAACGCCTTTGAAGAGCTGGTGCAAGATTGATTTTTCAAATGGGGCCAAAGTTTCCTTTCTTTATTCAGATTATTATTTTCCAAATGTAAGCACAGAAATGGAATTGCGTGTTCAGCAAATTTGATGCTATTCAGTTTCCTTTTCTACTCGACATATCTGTAATTGGTTGGTCGTAACTAGAGCTCGAAAATAATTTCATATTTATTTAATAAGTATTTTATGTTGGACTTAGCTACCAATTAGCGGGGATAGCTCAGTTGGGAGAGCGTCAGACTGAAGATCTGAAGGTCGCGTGTTCGATCCACGCTCACCGCACATCTCTGTTTTTTCGTGTCTTATTAGCGGTGAACCCCTCTGGGCTCTCTCGATTGACGTTCAAATTTTCAAATCACGGTCCATTGACCCAAATAAGAAGGCGAGCCCATTATCCTCGAGCTCCTTGTGGTGGCAAATAATGAATTCGAAATTTTTGGTATTTTGCTTCGGTTTGGTGCAGCTGGACTGGAGAAATAAGATGAAAGAGCGATGGATCAATCAATTAGATTGACCATGATAGGTTCAAGGGATTCGGATTCGGATAACAATCTGTAAGAATAGAATAAGACCCTCCGATGTGGTGAAATTCAACCCGTCGTAGTCTAAATGGAAGAGCGTGCATCCAATGATTGTTGCGATTCGTCGCATGCGGTTGACATTGTAAACCGCAATAGATTTATATGTGGGGAGCTCGTTACGCGTCATAGGGGCAAAAGTATTTCTTTAACGGGAAAGGTTGGTTTGACCCATAGAAAATTTCAACGAAAGACCAACCATAAGAAAACATTTTCGTTGGTGTGATTTTTTTTCTAAATGACAATAAACTTAAGCTCCGTTCATTTCGCGGAAAATAATTTCCAGAAAAATGTTTTCCGAATTTTCCGGCGTTCGTTTAATGAAAAATGAATTTCTTTGAGAAAATGTTTTTCATGAAAATAAAAAAGTCTTCTAAATTATAGGAAATGTTTTCCACTTTTGAAAAGTGGAAAGCATTTTCTTCACTTGATCTCTCTTATCTTATATCTTTACAAATCCTCACTTTCTCCTCCCCTTTCTTATTCTTCTTTTCTTTTTTTTTTTATTCAAATTACTTTTTCTTTTCTATTTCTTTCATTTTTTTCATTTTTATTGTTCTTTTCTTTATTTCCCATCTTCTTTTTTTTTGGCTAGTCGTTGGCCATTGCTAGGCAAACCTCGAGCTCATCGATCTCAAGCTTGTGCTCTACACTCTTGCTTATCATTTTCTTTATTTACTTTACCCTGCAATTGTACATTACTCAAACAAATGGCGCGCTGGTTCGTGCCCTACCCCCTCATCCGGGAGAGGAGGGGTTCGAAACTCCGCGCCCTCATTGCATGACTCACCTACGGCCCATGGGAGGTGAGTCCCTACGGATTGCCCCAAGTTTATGTCACCGGATGTACAACAGTTAGGGGAGAACATGCCACTTAAATGGAAGATTCTCATTTGGGCTATACATGTTTTGCTTCTTTTCTCTTTTACTTCTTTTTAAAATCCATACGAACATTTTTTTAGAGTAGATGAGCATTTTGTAACAATGAGGGAACAAAGACATGAAGCAAGTTTGCATGGATTTAAAGACAAGTTCATATTTGATGGATTTATAGGTCGGTACGTGATGCATGCCTAAGTGGTGAAGTCTTAGAAAATATTTTCCTTATCGAACACCAAAAATATTTTTCGAAACAATTTCAGATTTTAGCCGAATATAAAAAAATATTGTCATTTTCCTGGAAAATAACTTCTAGGAAAATATTTTCCGGAAATAGCCAATTTTTCACGAAACGAACGAATCATTAATAATTATCCTAAGAAAAGATCTCACGAGAAATTCTTGAAACCATCGTAGATAGTGACCTCCATTATTTCTTTGCTGGAAATGTAGACTACATCTTGACCATTGTTATGTTGCACATGTTAAAGGTGCAAGTGCAAAAAAGAATATAGAAGATTGATTAGCATTGTAAAATCGAATTTTACTATATGCTCAATAGCGTAATATTCATTAATATTTTTTATATTTTTGTTTTAAATGATTTTGGACCTAACAAAAGAAGAAATGGTATGAACTTTGTTTCACTTTACTTAGGAGAAAAGTGTTAAAAAAGTCATAAACTTTTTGTATTTGTGCCAATTTAGTCCTAAACATTTTTTGGTACCAATTAAGTCCTAAACATTTTTATGTTATGCCAATTTAGTCCCATTCGGCCAATTTTGGTCAAATTTTGCTAGTTGGCGACATGGCTGATCGGCGCAAATATGTACAATTTTTAATAATATTTTAACATTTTTTATTTCTTTTTCTTTTTCTTTTTCCTTCTCCTCCTTCTTCCTCCAACCAGTAGCTGGACCTCGGTGACCAGCTAGAGGCGACGATCGACAAGGTTGAGGTCAACCTCGCCAGCCACCTCGCTAGTGGTTGCGAGAGAGGCCTCACGGCTTGGGAGCCACCGCTCCTCCTCCACCACAACCACCACTCATGGCCTGAGTAGGTGAGCTTTGTCAACCACCTCAAGGCCAAGGGTTATTTCACCCTCGCCAGCCATGGGCGAGGCTTGACCCTCGCCATATTCGACAAGGGCGAGCCTTGCCGCCCAGGCCTCGAGGGTGACCTCACGCCGGGCATGTGAGGCTCACCCTCACCGGCCATGGGTGAGGGTCGACCCTCGCCAAATTCAGCAAGGGCAAGCCTCGCGCCTAGCGCGAGGCCGCGACACGAGGTGGTCGACCTCACCGGCTGTTGCCTCTGGCTAATCGCCGAGGTCTGGCAACTAGCTAGAAGAAGAAGGAGGAAAAGGAAAAAAGAAAAATAAATAAATAAAATTCAAAAATAATAAAAAAATTATTAAAATTTATCTACGTCAACGCCGATTAAGCCACATCGGCCCGTCAACGTCCATTCAGCAAAATCCGGCCAAAATTGACTGGAAATGATTGAATTGGCACAACATAAAAATGTTTAAGACTTAATTGACACCAAAACAAAGTTTAGAACTAAGTTGACACAAATACAAAAGATTTATGACTTGTTTAACACTTTTCCCCTTTACTTAGCATTATGCAGAGATTGCTATTCTTAATCATATCTTAATCGAAAGGTTAATCAAAGTATGAGAGTGAGTCATATTATTTTCACCCACCTATAACAATAATTCTAGTGTTGCACATCATTGTCACATGATAGGACATTACCTCTCTAGGGTGGGGGGATCTTTCTTTCGATTTCTATCCAATTCGATGTTCAAGATTCCAAAAAAAAGGCCGCTTGTTCCATGTGATTTTATCTTGAGAAGTAGATGTCGATTCCTTTCATACCCGGAATTGGCCGACACATCATAATTGCCCAATCATCACCAAAATTACCATACTTTAATATTAAATTTACTAAAAGAATAATTATTGTAATCTGTTGTGTATTTTTTTGTCACATTTGATTTTTTTTTTTCGATATAATTCATGCCATGTTCAAATCATGCTATCGTGCAATATCCATGGTGGTCCATCTGACCACTCGTGGGATTTGCCTTCGGCCCAAGCTAATTGGCTCAAGTTGATAACCTGTGCGACCGGCTGTGGTTGGTGAGAAACCGGCGTTCCCCGGTGACATTCAATCTGATATGCTCCCATAAGTGAACACCAGCCAATAGAGAGAACCAGATTTTCCTACCTTTCACTTTTTTCTATATGGAAACAGGAGAGGTCATCATTTTCTCTCACCAATCGGTCCAATTAGGGGTGAGCGTGGTTCCCGGGTAGAACCGGGAACCGGAGAACCGAACCGGAGGTTCCACTCCGGTTCCCGGTTCCGGTTCCGGTTCCCATAGGAACCGGAACCGGAGGAACCGAACCGGCCAAGGTAAAAAAAAAACCCTAATCCCCTCCACGTCATTTCCCCCCTTTTGTTCAATCTTCCCCCTCTTTCCCTTTCTTTTTCTCTCTCCATCTTTTCTCCCATTTTTCTCCTCACGTCACTTCCCCGTCCTCCAACTTTTTCTTTTCCCCTCTCTCTCTCTCTCTCTCCTCTTTCCCCCTCTCTCGGCCGAAACCCCCTTCTTCTTCTTCTTCTTCCTTCCTCTCAGCCGAAACCCCCTTCTTCTTCTTCTTCTTCTTCTTCCTTCCTCTCGCCGGCCGCTTCACCCACCACCACACCGCTGCCCCACGCCCTACTAACCACCATCTCTTGTCCACCGAACCCCCACCACCCACTGCTCGTCCGACACTCTGCCCTCTGTTCTCTCTTCGCCCTCTGCTCGACGCCACCAAGTAGCATCCCCGCCGCGCCTCGCCTCGCCTGCAGCCCGCGTCGCGCGACACCGCCGCTTCGCCTTCGCCGTGCCCCGAAGCCCACGACGCCGCTGCTCTCCCTTCGCCGTGCCCCGAAGCCCGCGACGCCGCCACTCGCCTTCGCTGTGCCCCGAAGCCCACGATGCCGCAACTCGCGCTTTCGCCGTGCCCCGAAACTCGTGACCCACAAGCACCCTCGCTTAGCTCCGAGCTTTCCCGAGCGACGCTGCGCAGCTCGCCGCTTGCCCTCGACGCTACCGTCACTCGCCCTCGCCATCGCCGACCACCGCCGCTCGCCCTCGCCCGCTGCTGCCTTCGCGCGCCTCGCCCGCAGCCCGCGACGCCGCTTGCTCGCCGCCGCCGTGCCCCGGCCCGCGACGCCGCGATCTCCCTTCGCCATGCCCCGAAGCCCGCGACGCCGCCGATCTCCCTTCGCCGTGCCCCGAAGCCCACGATGCCGTAACTCGCCTTCACCGTGCCCCGAAGCTCGCGACCCGCAGCACCCTCGCTACCTCCGAGCTTTCCCGAGCGATGCCGCTGTAGCTCGCCGCTTGCCCTCGACGCCACTGTCGCTCGCCCTCGACCACCGCCGCTCGCCCTCGCCACCACTGACCTCTACGCTTACCTCTTCTTGTGAGTGTTCTCTCGTGTCACTTTGAAACTCATATTTGTTTGTTCTTTGTTGCTCATAAGTTGTGTGGAAGATGTTTGGGGTAGAACACATGTTATAATTTGTAATAGTTTGCTAGCCGGAACAACTCTAACAGTTCATTGTAAATCCAAAGACGACAATCTTGGGATCCATTATATAACGAGTAGCTAGGAATTCAAATTCAGACCCAGTTTGTTAGGGAAAAGTTTATTTTTTTGTAGCTTTGCATGGCCGAATAATTTTCAGCGGTTTGATATATAAGAATGTGTCGATTTGTTAAGTACCATTTATAGCTCCTAAGTGGCTCGAGTATGGGGAAACTCCTTGTCCTGTGACATTTAAGCCAACAATGGTGGTGAATGAGGAATTCGTCTTATAGTGTCTGACTTTTTAATTGCATTCGTTATCGCTTATGATCGGAGGGGAAGAGGCTAATGGGTGCACCTGGCTAATTGAGCAGGTGAGGGTCTTGGAAGCTCCATAAGTGGTATTGCTGATCCAATCATGGCTGGTGAAGTGAAGAAAAACAATTTGGGCATTGGTGCTCATAATTCGAGAGGTGGCGCTAGAAGATGATATATACGAGCAATTATGGTCACTGTTAGAGCACATTTCATCCATCATGTGCTCGAACTACTGGATTGTTTGTGAGTGTAAAAACAGTTTGTTTATTATTGCTTCTAAAATGCTGTTTGCTGTTTGTGTTATATTCTCTTTGATGAATGAGAAGTTTGTGTATTATTGCTGCATTTATTTCCATTTTTTTAACTAAAAAAGAAAAAAAGAACCTGTTGGAACCTGGAACCGACCCCGGAACCTGTGACAGGGTAGGTTCCAGGTTCTTGGTTCTCGACGGGTAGGTTCCGGGTTCCAAAAATGAGGAACTCCGTACAGAGGGTAGGTTCTAGGTTCCAAGCGGAACTGTAAGGAACCAGGAACCGCTCACCCCTAGGTCCAATCCCACCATTCAAAGTAATGGGGAAGATTCGAAGGCTGTGGCACAGAGAGAAACATCATCCGCAGGATCCGACATTCCTACAAAAGCCGCAATAATGAACAGCAACCTCCCGAACCGGTAGTTGGGGCTGTTGTTATATAAATATTTTTAAGATGAAGAGGTTTTTTTGAAATGCTGTATCATTTGGTAATTTGTAACCTTAAATGGCATTGGAAAATAATTTTAGCATAAATATCATTTGGTAAAATCCATATTTATAAAGAGGTTTTGTCATTTTTTATTTTCTTCAATCTAAAAATTAAATATGATCTAGGTTGGCCGTTGGCCAACCACATGATGATTAGATCTGGTCACCGGACCACCAAATCCAGTGGCCTGAGATCACAACCTCGGGTGATGTTGCCACCTAAGGTCACGCTACCTCAAGTGACAAATCACCACCACAAGCCATGGTGGCTGGGGACACGCGACCCCATGCAAGAGTGACAGCTACCAAAGAAGCCCAATTCTTAGGCGGCAAATTGGGGAAAACAAAGATGAAGGGGAAAAGATGAACAGTAACATGGATGAAAAGTAGACATATATTTCCAAAATGCCAAAAACTTAAAGTAAGTCTAGACTTACGTTTAGTTTTCAGTAATGCCAATGCTAATATTTAGTTAATGAAGTTCCAAAAATACTTGCCAAATATCTAATGTTTACTTTAAAGGGGTAAAATCCTTTAAGAATGCTAAACCACGTGATTGAAAAAGTTGAACCAAGCGGGTGGAGTCGTCGTTGTCATGTCTGGGTCTGGTTTCTCAGCGCAGGGAACAGAAGAGAGGACAAAGCCAGATTTTTTTTCAGCGCTAGCAGCAGGTACCCTTTGCTTTTCTTATCCATAGCCCTTATGGCATAACAGGAGCAGCGTCGTCTTGTTCACTTCCATGTCCCTGTCATTGTGCCTTATCTTGTCAGATCTTTACAGATGGAGGAATAAAAGATGGTGTATTTTTTGTTATTTGGTTTTAAGATTACTGGATTTGGTTCTGGGTTGGCGTCGTCTGGTCGGCATTTTGGTTGGTTTTGTCGCACCAAGGAGTGTCCTGAAGTTCAGACCAAAAACAAGAAAGTGTCTTGAAGTCCCGTTTATTACACGCTAAATATCATTTTGTTAGCAGATCAAGAATTTTTTAGGCACAATGTGACAGTTTGTATTCAGACTACTACTCAGTGGTAAATTGTCTCTGTGACAAGCTGAATTTTTTGGTTTTAAAACATAGCATGCCTGCTCACTGTGTATGGTGGTTAACCGAGTGTTCACTTTATTTTGGGCTTCTGCTAAGCAAGGCATTTTTTTACTCGTATTACAGAAGTCAACTCTAGTAGATTTTGGGTGCATTTTTATCTCTTGTTTCTGTGTTGTAGCTGTTATGGATTAACTTGAGAGGGCTCGACAAGTTTTATGTGTCAATAATAAATACATATTAATAAGACGACTTGGAAATTTTTCTTCAAAATAAAATCACTCTAGGATATAAAAATTAGAGACAACTATCCATGACTTTTGGACAGAGGGCTAAAGAGGGCAAATTTAGGACTAAAGTAAAAATTGATAATTATATTTTTGACAAAAAAATCAGTGGGGTAGTTTTAAGATTGGACTTGAAGTCTAGGGTTTTTTCTTAGATAAAAGAAAAGTTCAAAGCAATTTTGGATTAAACCTAAAATTTGGGGTTTTTTCTAAGACAAAAATTGAGGTAAATTTGGGACTAAGAGGGTTTTTTTTAGGAAATTAATCCTCCCCTTTGCATGGTGAGGTATGGGTTAAAGACCTTATGGAAAAATAAGGGTACTTTCCCCACATTTATATCATCTAACATTTGAGCAATAGAAGTATAATCTTTCTCAGAATTTCTCTCATGAAATACTTTCTCTCCCCAAGATCCAAGTGAGACTAATGAACGATATATCGAGGAAGGCTGAGCTTAAGCATCCAAGCAAGACCCAAAAGGAACCTATGTGTTATGCGATTCACGATCTCAAGCACAAGCTCGCAACAACTTCATTTTACCAACTTCCTAGATTTATCTTGAAAGCTTGTGTGGTGGACAAACCTCAGCTTAAGCTCTAACTTTTGTGACTTTAACTTTAGTTAATCAAGCGTTCGATGGACTAAATTTATTAGATCAAGCAAAATCACATTTTAAGAATTCATGGAATCCATATTTTTTCTTATTAAAAAACACGAATTTGCATACAACTTTCGGAGTGTGATCTCATAGGTTTCATCAAGGTGTAGGCTCCTCTACGGTGACAGAAGCATTGACAATCAGTGACCGCACATTGGCCGTGCGCGAGTTCAATCATGTCATGGTCCAACCCGTGTCTAAGACCCAGAAGGGATCCTACTTCCTGTCGAGTATCGACCAGGAGCAATTCCATTCGCCATGAAAACGATCTACCGCTATGAGTAAGGCGGCGACAACATCGAAGACGTGCTCAAACAGGCTTAACAGGCTTTGTCCGAGGCTTTGGTCCACTATTATTGGGAAAATTATCAAAAAATCATAAATTTATTATATATCAATTCAATCATAAATATTTTAATTATATTCATTAAATCCTAAACATTTTAACATTTTATAAATCGAGTTCATCCATTCAATTTTTACTAGAAATTAATAATATAGATGTCAGTTGTCTTACGTGACACGGTCGACATTAACGTGGAAATTTTTATATTATTTTTTCTTTTCTTTTTTATTGTTAAGGGACAAGGACAAGCGACCCCCATTGGCCACCAGCCGAGAGCATGTGAGGGGCATTTCTAGGTTCCCATGTTTAATATTTGAATGTATGTTTTTCTTTTAAATTTTGTCTTTAGATGACTATTATATCTACATTGGAGAGGGCAATATGCTGTCATGGCTGAATCTCCACGAGCTACTCCATCCTACCACTTAGGATCCATTCGTTTTGCAAAAAATTGTGACATTTCCAAAAATATTTCCTAGAAAATCATTTTCCAAGAAAATGTAATTATTTTTTAGTATTCAGGTGAAACATGAAAATGAAATGGAAAATATTTTCGTTGTTTGGTAAGGAAAATCTTTTTCCTCCATACACTCTTTTTCAATTTTTTTTAAAATTAGATTTTTTATTTTTTATTTGTTTAAAAAATCCATTATTAAATTACTTTTTCTTTTTCTTTTCTTTGTTTTCCTCTTCTTCTTCTTGGCTAGTCATCGGCCACGGCGATCGGCCACAAGTGCTGGTCCACTAGCAAGCTCGGGCTCACCACTCGCTAATCATGCCCGCTTACGAGCGACGAGGCCAGCAAATTTGGAGCTCACCAATTTGGCAAGGCCCGAGGTTGTCGAGCTTGAGGCTTGTTGGCTCGACAGATCGCTACAAGCTCAAGCTCGCCTAAGCTCGCCAAAGATGGGCACACCTTGTGCTCGCCTATCACCGGTTGCCAGCCATTGCTGTGGCCAGCGACCAACCAATAAAGAAGAAGCAGGGAAACAAAGGAAAGAAAAAGAAGAAATAATTCAAATTTAAATAAATAAACAAATAATAATTTTAAAAAAAGAAGAAGAATGAAGAAGGAGGGGGAGGAAGTGAGGGCTTGTAAGGGTGTGAGAAAAGAGAAATCAAGTTCCCCTAATTTTTCTTTTCATGGAAGTAATTTATTTTTCATAAAACGAACGGTGGAAACTCTAAAAAATATTTTCTTGAAAGTTATTTTTCATGGAACGAATGGATCCAATCAATCTCTCACCCACTATTTGTAGGCAACATCCATGGCGATCCAAGCCATGTCAAGATATATAGCCACCGCTGTCGAGACCTCAGGTGGCTAGGCTGAGGTTGCAGACAGCAGACCTAAGACTCACTGAGGCTTTCTCCTTCTATCGGTGATGGAGGGTCGACTTGGGATGAAAGTAAGCGAGCGCAAAGTAGGAAAACTGAAAGTATTCCGTGCAACCTACAGTGGTTCATCTACTCTATATCAGGCGCCCATGCTCGCCCATGCTGACCCTGATCTTGCTTCAGACATGTGCCTATGCTTGTTTTCCAATGCTTGCAGCCATTGAATAGCTTGATATGTAGACTTGACAGGATTCAAACTCCACCATTGGATCGGAGGGACAATCAACGGCTAGCATAAGACCAAATTTGTATAAATAGGGGTCCCTCCCCCTCATTTGAGCTCAGCTCATTCGTAGTGAATACATTCGCCCCGTTGTGTAGCCAACCCTTATGTTCGTGCATGTGAATGAAAATGCTGACTTGGGATCACAAATCCTAAGGCCGCACGGTGTTTGATTGATCGTGTTCGACCACCCATGACACTTGCACATACGTATATGGAAACCCAACATTGTGTCGAGCATCAACATGCACATAACCAAGGGTCGAATTACAAGTTTCTATCTCCTAATTTTTCGATTGATTTCATATATTATATTCTACGTCTTTTCTCAGGGTCGATCTGGCCGCATACTCATTCTTTAAGGTTGATTCACTCCACCCTTCTTCTACCCCAGTTACCACGGCCACCTTACATTTCAACCCCCCTCGATCTCATCTTCCGCCATAGAACTTATCTTTACTCATGCAAAGATTATCAATATCTTGAGTTGACCAATAGGGTGGTTGATCGCCTTTGGTCATGGCGTGCGTTTTCTCACGCAAGCCGGGCCAGAACGAATCAGAATCTTGATCACATCATTCCTTTGGCACTTTGTTGCGGGGTCAAAGTAATCCATGGTTATCATCGTTTGCTCCAGTTTATTCCAGAGGATTTGAAGTGCCACGACATAAGGGTTGGTGGGAGATGATGTATAAGCCCACAGAGAAGTCGCTTCCAAATGCTGCTTAATGAATTTCGAGTACACCCACAGATACATTTCTGATATCACCCTTCAAAGAAGAATTCAATTCAGCACGATATCACCAGTTGAAGAAGTCTTCACACCTTATTTTTATCAGTATCAAGATTGATTTGGGCCGCTATATTATGTGCAGAATGATTCCTTACAAAAACTATATATATCGAAAAGAAAGTTGATCGTTTCTTTTAGTTTCTTTTTTTCTTTAGAGAAAAGGATCAAGAACCCTTCTCGTTATTTACTCATACACTACTTTGCATCCCAAACTTAAAGTTTACTATCTTAATCTCAGAGCTGGACTATACACCTAAAGACCGATCAGCCCTCCTTCGGAAGGCACAAAAAACGAAGGGGAGAGGTGTGGTAAATGTTAATAATTAAGCCAAATCCACTGGATGTTACCAATTAAGCAAAGAGGTTATCGATTCATTAAAAAAGTTGTCAATTTTAATGGTTTTTTTTTTCTGGTACTGGAGGAACCAGCTTGCAGCCGACAACCGCGCCGTAAACTTCCAGGTGACACTTAAGCAGGAGGACCCACCACCTCTAAGTCACACTTAATACACCTAGCGCCTCCCCTGGGTTTTGAACCCTTCACCTCTTCGTTGAGGATCAGCAGAGTCTTATCCAATGGAACCACCATGGCCGGTGGTCAATTTTAATGGTTGTTGATGTCGATGTCTTTATCATAGTGTTGCTTTTAAGAGTCCGTTTGTGTTTCAATGTTTAGTTAATGTTTTGTAACTATCATGTTTCTATGTCAAGTTTAATGTTTTGTAAATTCTCTATTTCTTGGAATGCTAGAATATTTAAGAGTTATTTAAGGGTCATGTGACAATTCTATTTAAAGGCAAGTCTTGTAATTGTTTTTAATAAGGTGAAGGAAAAAAAAAAAATCTATTCACCTCCTTCTCTTCTTTGAGTTGTGAGTTGTAAGTTGTGAGCATTTTCACTTTCAAATTTTCCTCATCAATAAAAGCATTTTTGGGACAGAATGGACAATTCATATAAATATATCGATTGGTGATGGTATAATTCTTTAGTCTAATATGAAAGCTCAAGGTTCAAAATGGTGGCTAAAATAGTAATCGATGTAAAGTAAGGGGGCACAGAAAGTTGCTATCTCATGGAGGAAATAACAAATGAGACTAATTGATTACAAAGTCCGAAGACTTAGCACAAAACCTCTCAAGTTCTACCAATCACAACTTGACACTAAAAAATAATCCATCTAGACATGCAATTTACTCAATTTGAAGCTACCACTGATCAATTAGGGTTGAGTAGAAACCTAAGTAAAGTATGGGAGAATACTTTACCTTTGCAAACTAGAGATTCAATAGGTTCGGGGACATGATTACGCCAAATTGATCTAACGTACTTTCGGTACGTTTTTATTTTAATTTCAAAAATATTTTGCAAGCAATCTTGATTAATTTTAACCTAAGCCACTTACATGCAAAAAGTGGTCATGCGGGTGCACAATCAATAAAATAACATTCAATAAACTCAAGTGATAAATTGAACGAATTATGAATAACCTAAGCAAAACAAACTACAACGTTATTAAGGCTTATTCTAAAAAAAACCTACAAAATGTTAATTGAAAATGCATGTCCTAAACATGATTCCAAAATGATATGACACCTAAATTTAATTGCATGATTTTTGCTCTAATGACATGTGAGATGCAATTCACTATGACATAAGTTGGACCATCACAATACGTGTGCAATTTGATTTACGTGATCCTAAACACCCATGTGCTACATAATGAGCGACATGGTAATTCTATGTGCATGCATGTTCTTTTTATGATTTTTTTTTTCAGAATAATGCAATTCCGAAAAATTCTTTTGTTTTTTTTTAAATATGCAACCTTGATGAAATAGGATTAATTATGAATTAACCCTATTAATTAACCAAGCAAGTGACCTTTGTGTTTTCCTTTTAAATAGATAAAAAAAAATGACTTCATAATTTTTATCAAAAAAAAAAAAAAAGTGATCTGATGATGCAATGCAATTTTTTTTTTAAAACTAAAATCGAATAATGCATGAAAAATTAATTATTAATTATAGTCAGACTACATGATAGGAACACTAAGACATTGAACCTAAAACGTATGACTGACTAACTAACGCGCAACATGTGGTGTGTGTATTATGGAATTTATATGACCTAAATAACATTTTCTATTCTTTTTTTTATTGACGGAAAGTTATCCTAATTCCATATGAATTTTAAAAATCAACATGCATTGCTTTAAACATGAATTGTGTACGGACCTACATTCTAGATATGACATATGGTGCATGATATGCGATGTGTACGAAACAATTAAGTATCAAATGACGCATCAAGATATATGTCCTATTGATAATCCATCAATATAATTCAATGACATATTATCTTAATGCAAATCAATCACACAAAGCAATCCATAAATTTGCCATGAAAAGTCAAAATAATAAAAAGTCTAACCTAACATCTCGCGGCTTAATATTTTTGATCATTATGACTTAACACGACAAATTTCCTAATCAATTAAATGATTTTTATATCATAGCACATCAAGTCAAAAATTGATATATATATATATATATCACAAACTAAGAAGCTAAATATTTGAACTAATTTTAGTCTAAGAGGATTTCCTATTTTAGGACAGTTTTCACGAGGGTGCGGCGGCAGGGTTTGATCAAGCATGAGCTATGGATGAATGATATCGACAAGGCGCTGGTCGTCGATGGTATCACTGATGCTGTGATGATCACCGGAGATCATGGCAGAATAGGAACGTCGAGGGTGATGATGAGCTCGCTTGCCGAGGCAAAGGTCTATGGATGGCTCACCGGAAGGCCGGTGAAATCACCAAGGCTCGGTTGGATCATCGTCGAGGACATTGTTTTTTGGGTTAATACCCTGAAAAATCCAAAACTGGTACACTTGCGACAAATTTACTAAAAACTATTTTTTTTTACCATAAAAAATCCCAAACTGGTATACCTGTGACAAATTTACCTTGACTAACTATAAAAAAAACCCTAAACTGGTACATTTATGACAAATTTACCCAAAACTAATTTATTCGACTGTAAAAAATCACAAACTAGTAAATTTGTGACAAATATACCTTATTCTAAATTGAATTAATACCACAAAAAAAAATCACAAAAATTGTAAACTGTGACAAACGAAGCGTAAAATCCTAAATTGGTATATTGATCAACTGTCATGTGTCATTTAACTTAATAATTTGAGAATAAAATTTAACGAAAACTATCAGAAGATAAATTTGTCACAAATGTATCGGTTTGGGATAAATTTGTCAAAGGTATACTAGTTTTGGATTTTTGGTGGTCAAAAAAATAGTTTGAGGTAAATTTGTCACAAGCGTACCAGTTTGGGATTTTTCAGGGTATTAACCCTTGTTTTTTTTTTTTTTTTTTTTTTTACCACAATACGACTTCATTAAGGATTGGCGACCAAGAAAGTGCAGCAATAACGCGCCGTCTCAACTATGGCAGTAAGAGTCGGAGTAGCTTGGTGGTGTACCTTAGAGGAAAAGGACTCACGCCCTCTCTCCCTTTCACCCTTGAATGAAACCTCACCAGCACTTTGCCAATCCCCTCCCCCCCCAAATCTCACATGAAGAAAAAAAAAGTTTGTTTTACAAGTGAAGATTTTCCAAGTTAATTGCATATATTTACTCAACGGCCAATGATCATCTTCCAAAAAGAGGGAATATGTTCAAGAAGAAAATAGCTCCCTCTTTCAAAATCTTCCTCCACAACCGATTTGTTTTATTTTACTAATCATTTTTTATTATCTTTTCTGTTTTCTATTTTTTTAGAACAATTTTTAAGAACAAATTTAAATTAGATAAGTTTGGTCTTAAATACTATTGTTACCTAAATGTAATGTTATGAAATGCTTAATGTAATTTTGACATTTATATGATGAACAAGTAAGTAGAATGATCAAAATTAGGTGTCAACAATACTATTTGTACAAGGGTAAATGAAATTTCACCATATGTTCCTCATAGTGAATTTGGATGGAAACATGTAATATTCATCTCAACAAATACAAATTTCTCTCATTTTACTTTTTCTTTGCTTGTACAAATAGGAACCGGAATATATGATGACCGGAATGCGTAATTCGCAACGCACGCGAGAGTCCAAGTTGTCGGTCCCACTATACATAAAACTAATCTCATCCATGGTCAACGTTCGATAAGCTACTAGTTCATAACGTAAGCATAACTTATTAATACATGTCTTATAAAAATTACACATATCTGGTGAAGTGCCTTTGTCAACATTATTCAGGTCAACGCTGCATTAAGCTTTATTTAAACAAACAGATGGTGCTGAATGAGCAGGTACAGGGTTCTATGGGGTCGTATCCAATTTCGAAAGAGGACCTGTTCTTTTCTTGCCTCGCAGATTATCATTCTATTGGTCAGATTTTCCCTAACCAGAATATATTCCTCCTCAGCTGGCCAAGTGAACAAAGTCGGTCCTTTAATAAGCACAGAAAAGGACAGGTAGAGATGTCGTAGAAGCATAAGCCAAAATTCAAGGGTCAAAAGGCGCTTTAAAAAGCAAGATGAAGTAATGTATGAACGAAAGTCGACGGATCGGATATACTAAACAATTCGGTCAGTACCTTACATTTTTTTTTTCTATACACTTAAATATATTCGATAAGGAACCTCTGGATATTACCGTAAATTATGACCGACACTCTAACCGCTCCTCTCTCTCTTGTTGCTGAAGTCGAGCTCATTGCCAATGGTGGAGTTCGATGTGGGACTCAATTCCAAGGCTAAGACCTTGACGCCATGGAGGACTTATTGAGAGAGAGGGGGGAGAGGGTGCACATGTTGCCATCCCATGGAGGAAATAACAATTGAGATTATAGTAGGAGACAATAGATATCTATCTCGATAAAGCAATTGTCTAATTTTAGTTAAAAGGCTTTGTGTAATAAGATAAATGAAATTCCACCGTATCTCTCTTAATTTGTATGGAAACATGCATGATCCGTCTCAACAATAAAATTCTCTCTTTTCTTTTTCCATGTGTACAAACTTTTATTAAGCTACTTGGTCATACATAAGCAAACCTTGTTCATGACTGTAGATGTATTAAAAATACATGTACTTGGTGAACTCTGTGTCAAATTTATCCATATCCACAGGCGGACCTGTTCATCACTTCCCTCACGAATGACCATTTTTCTGGTCAAATTTACCTAGCAAGACATATTCCTCTACTTATGAAGTGAACATGGCAGTCCTGCACCTACTTACTCGGTCTATATAAACTGTCATTTGATCTGCGTTCTAGCCATGCATTGGGAAAACAACAGATCTTGCGAACTGTCATGTCTAAGTTAAGGCGCTGAAGTACGTGGCTTCAAACTTTAGTCCCTTGCGTGCATGAAAAAAAACTCTAAGGTATAGCTCTCTCTCTCTCTCTCTCTCTCTCTCTCCCTCTCTATGGTAGGCATTTGTGTCATGAATTGTATGAATGTGTAGGCTTTTCAACAGCAACGATAGAGGCTAGGGGTGAGCATGGTCCGGGTTGGTCCGGGCCACCCCTTAACCCTAGGACCAACCCGTACAGTGTCGGTCCTCAATTTTTAGGACCAAGGACCTGTTGGAGAAATCTTTCTAGAATATTTTGAAGCTGACAAAACGTTTCTATCAGTCTAGTCTGGATATTCGCAGACATTCTGTTTAGAGTTTGAAGACTTTCTTATCACCAGACTTAGTACTCAAGACTCAAGACTCAAGACTCAAGACTATTCTCATTGACAGTCTTTCTAATCCAGTGACGAAGGAAATCCAGAGCCGAAGTATTTGGTTGAGGATTTAATCCTATCCTCTGGAGAAGATCTCTTGGCTGGATAAATATAACGGATTCTTTTATTCGTATCTAGATCGTTTGAAGATCCGATGGTTGACGAAATATTCTTGGAATGTTCTATTCTTGGAAACCAAGATCCTGATTGTATGGGCGAACATGATTGATGGGCTATCGTCAGGTTCCTTTAATAGCTCGAATGATCTTCTTAATTGATTTCGTCCAACAGGTAGATTGGAGGAATTCCTTTGGTAAGTGCCAACGGGTATGAAGGCATAAAGGAGTATAAAAGGAAGACGTTTTAGTTGTTTTAGTGTGTGATTGATAGAGAAATTCCAGTCTCAAGCACCTTGATTATTAGTCGATACATTTTGAGCGAAATTGTATACACAGAGTGTCTATACTTGGTGATACCTTGAGCGAGTGTGGTAGATCATCTACACCGAGAAATCAAGGAAGATCAACACTGTAACATCTCTTTGTTCATAGTGGAATCCAGCCAATAGGCTGTCAGTGCAGAAGAGTAGACGTAGGCTTGAAATAAGCCGAACCACTATAAACCACGTGTTCAATTCTCTCTTTCCTTTACTTAGTCTTACGTTGATTATTATTTGTTGCAAATCCTTCAACTGTCTAGTATTGTGCAATTATCAAGAAAAATCTTTTATATACCTATTCACCCCCCTCTAGGTACTCATACTAGCACTATCAATTGGTATCAGAGCTCGTGTACTTACTTTATTTGAAGTATTTTACTTCAGAGTAAAAGATCCATGGCTAGTATGCTAGCACCAGGGCTGGTGGAAGGGCAAAGCAATACCAAACCACCCTACTTTGATGGAAAGGATTACAACATCTGGAAGAACAAGATGAAAGCTTTCCTACGATCAAAAGATCATCTGGAATGGGACGTTGTAGAAAGAGGAATTACTCCTACAGCTGCATCAATCTCTGAAAGAGGGAAAGAAACTGTTGAGACCAGCGGAATGACTCAGGAAGAGATAATCAAGAGACAAGCACTCGATGCAAAAGCAATTTACTCTTTATATTGTGCTTTGTCACCAACTGAATATAACAAAATATCTTCTTGTGTTACAGCAAAAGAAGTTTGGGATATATTACATATCACCTATGAAGGAATAGATCGAGTGAAGGAGACTAGAATTAACATTCTCCTCGGTCAATATGAAGCCTTCAAAATGAAACCAGGAGAATCTATAACTAACATGTTTAGTCGTTTTATAGATATTGTCAATAGTCTTGAGAAACAAGGACAAAAAATTTCTGATCCCATGAAGGTAAACAAGCTACTGCGTAGACTCTCCAAGGATTGGAATCACATAAAGACTTCAATAAGAGAGACGCAAAGAATCATGCCACTATCTCGTCGACGCTGATTGGAACTCTTCGATCTTATGAAGTGGAACGAATTAATGAAGACGAAGATCCAAAAGGTAAGAAATCTATTGCATTAAAATCAAATGATGATTCTAATGATACATATTCTGAAGATGATCTAGACGATGAGGAGCTTGCTCTTATGATAAGAAGATTTAGAAAGCTGAATAGAAAAGGAAGAATGTTTAACTCAAAGAAACAAAGTTTCCAAAGGCAGCAGACCAAGTCTGTAGATGATGAGAAACCAAACAAAGATGTAGTTTGCTTCGAATGCAAGAGAAAGTGACACATCAGACCCAACTGTCATCTTCTAAAGAAGAAGAAAGGAAAAGCTAAAAAGTTTCGTAAAGCTCTCAAAGCTAAAACATGGAGTGATACGAGTGTGAAGAAAGTGATGAAGAATATGCCAACCCGTGTCGATGGCAAAATCGGACTCGGACTCGACTGGATCGGACTCGAGACAGTGAATTTGAGGCAAGTAATTTTAAAATTCCTGTCAAAGTTTCTAAATACATTGATGAACTGTGTTTTAGTCTTAAGACTTCTCTCAAAAGAATTTCCGAACTTAAAAAGGAAAACTCAGCTTTAAAACAAAAGGAAAACATTTTAGAAGAAAAAGTTAAAAGTTTAGACTTGAATGTTTCTACTCTTAAAGAAAAAGAAGATGATCTTTGGAAAGAAAATGCTTTCTTAAAAACTGACTTATCAAATATTTCAAAGAAATTTTCGATAGGGTTTGAAAAACTTGAAAAAGTTCTTTCAGTTCAAAGACCTTATTTCAATAAGTCAAGTCTAGGTATGACAGTAGAAACAATTCTCTTGATTGATTTTCCTAAAGTAAAAGAAAGAATTAAGAAAAGACTGTCGAGAGAGGCTTACAGAAATCATTTCAAGAAAGTTTGTGTAAAGTCTATAGGTCGAAATGCCCTAAGGTGTTCAAAGTGTAACAGTCAGGATCACTTTGAAAAAGAGTGTCCTATGGTTTGGAAACCTGTTAAGAAAGTATGACCTAATAATGTTTATCTTACTAACACCAAAGGACCCAAGAAAATTTGGGTACCAAAGAAAGCTTGAGACTCTCTTTTAAATGTAGGTCTCCGTCAAGAAAAATGTAAAGTGGTATCTTGACAGTGGATGTTCAAGACACATGACAGGAGACTCAAATTGCTTCATAAAGCTTATTCAAGTAAATGGCGGAAAAGTTTCATTTGGAGGAAACGGCAAAGGAAGTATTGTGGGATTTGGAACTGTGAAAATTGGAAATCTCACAATAAGCAATGTTTCTCTAGTGGAAGGACTCAATTATAACCTTCTCAACATTAGCCAATTGTGTGATACTGGTTTCAAGATCTCCTTTCAAGAAGGAATATGTTCGGAATCGGTAAAGACTCTACTCGATCTTTCATGGGCCGAAGACATGGAAATATCTACCTCTTAGACATGAAACCAAATGAATCGCAATGCCTAATCTCAATTCAAGATGAAGCAAGCTTATGGCACAGAAAGCTTGGTCATGTCAACATGAAGCAATTAGCCAAAATCTCATCAAAGCAGCTTGTTCGAGGTCTACCCAAATTACCATACCAAAAGTCCGATCCATGCACACCATGTATTCTGGGAAAGCATGTAAGAAATTCATTTAAGCCAATAAATCATGTCTCTACTAATCATGTACTACAGTTGCTGCATATGGATCTCTTTGGACCAACCAGAACCCAGAGCATTGGAGGTTCAAAATGAAAAAGGTTGTGTTATCTCAAGTATAAGAACAGATCATGAAGGTGAATTTGAAAATCAAGATTTTACAAAATTTTGTGATAAATCTAGCTTCAAGCATATGTTCTCTTCTCCATATACTCCAGAGCAAAATGGAGTTGTAGAAAGAAAGAATAGATCTCTTCAAGAAATAGCTAGAACTCTTTTAATTGAAAGTAAGATTTCTTCACGATTTTGGGCTGAAGCTGTTTCAACAGCGTGCTATATCATTAATAGAGTCTTCTTAAGACCTATTCTAGAGAAAACCCCTTATGAGTTATTCAAAGGTAAGAAGCCTATTGTTTCATACTTTCGTGTGTTCGGTTGCAAATGCTTTATTTTGAAAAATGCAAAAGATCGAGTTGGTAAGTTTGAAGAAAGATCAGATGAAGGCATCTTCCTTAGATATTCTACATCAAGCAAAGCCTACAGAGTCTATAACAAGAAGAGCCAGTCTGTGGAGGAGTCAATAAATGTCAAATTTCAAGACTCTACGCAAGATGAATCCAGTCTGACTCATCATGAAGAGTCTGAACCTACTCCAGACCCTCCAAAGCTTACAACTCAAGAAGCATCTCAGACTCTGGAAGATCAACACCAAATTGTTCATGAAGATTCAAATAAAGAAGAGATCATCAACCAGACAAATCAACCAGTAACTGGAAGCATAAATCTAGTCATCCCAAAGATCTCATTATCGGCGAAATTAATGAAGGAATTCGCACCAGATCTAAAAGGCTTGAAGAGTCTAGTGCTGTAGCTCTTATTTCCGAAATAGAGCCAAATAGCGTAGAAGAAGCTATGCAAGAAGAGCTCAGACAGTTTAACATTAATGATGTCTGGGAACTGACATCCAAACCAAAAGGTAAAACTATTATTGGAGCTAAGTGGGTGTTCAAAAACAAGATGAATGAGAAAGGAAAAGTCGTACGAAATAAAGCAAGACTCGTGGCTACAGGATACACGCAAGAAGAAGGAATAAACTATGATGAGACTTACACTCCAGTAGCAAGATTTATCCATGAGGAAGTTTACGTGGAACAACCACCGGGGTTTGAAGACCCAAAGAGGCCAGACTCAGTCTTTAGACTGAAAAAGGCCTTGTATGGTTTAAAGCAAGCACCTCGAGCTTGGTATGACAGACTAAGTAAGTTCTTAATACAGAATGGTTTTGTCAAAGGTAAAGTAGATACTACTTTATTTATCAAAAAAGAAAACAAAAGCTTTTTACTTGTTCAAATATATGTGGATGATATTATTTTTGGATCCCATAATGAAAGTCTATGCAAGAAATTTTCAAAATCTATGCAGGATGAGTTTGAAATGAGTATGATGGGAGAGTTAACATTCTTTCTTGGTCTTCAAGTAAAGCAATTGAAGGAAGGAACTTTTATTTATCAAGAAAAATATGCTAATGATCTTGTCAAAAGGTTTGGATTGGAAAATTGCAAAAAGACTGATATATCGATGTCAAGATAGACAAAGATGAAGAAGGGAAGAAAGTTGATCAAAAGCTGTACATGAGCATCATTGGTTCACTTCTTTATCTTACTGCTTCTAGACCTGACATTCTGTTGAGTGTTTGCATCTGTGCTAGGTTTCAATCAGATTCTAGAGAATCACATCTCAGTGTTGCGAAACGTATTATTAAATACGTTGCTTCATCTTCAAGCATCGGTCTTTGGTATCCTAAGAAGGGAGACTTTAATCTTCTGGGATATTCAGACGCAGATCTGGCCGGTTGCAGAGTTGATAGAAAGAGTACTTCAGGAACTTGCTAGTTACTTGGAAGCAGGACAGTGTCTTGGTTTTCAAGGAAACAAAGCACTGTGACTCTCTCAACAACAGAAGCAGAGTATGTAGCTCTTGGAAGCTACTGTTCGCGAATTCTATGGATAAAACAACAGCTACAAGACTTTGGGATTGAAGACTCATGCACAGAAATCAGATGTGACAACACCAGCGCAATCAATCTCACCAAAAATCCAATCCTTCATTCAAGAGCAAAGCATATAGAGATTCGACATCACTTCATTAGAGATCATGTTCAAAATGGAGAAATCTCGATTCAATTTGTTAATTCAAAAAGTCAACTAGCGGATATATTCACAAAGCTTTTAGAGAAAAATCAATTCGATTTTATCCGTTCTAGACTCAACATTTTGAAGCTTGAAGAAGTTAAAGTCTAAAGACTCACCAACCCTCAGACTCAGACATTCATGGCTATAGACTGTAAGTTGTTATTATATTTAAACTCGAAAAGGTACAATCTTTAGTTCAGTTAATTTATAGTTTCCGTGAAAAACGGAATCTTGTCTTTTCAAAATAATTAACTTCTATTTGGCAGTTAATGATTTTAAAAAGAAGGTGACCATTCACTTTCCTTGTGCCGATTGAACTTTCCTTTTTAAAACTAAGTTATATGTATACAGTTTTCTTTTTCGCCCAATCTTCAAAACCCTAAAAGGCATTCTCCTCCCAATCCTGTCTCTACTTTGTGTTCATCTTTGAGAAAGTTGTCATCTTTTCTTGGGAAAGCAAGTAAATGAATCTTTCAACGACAAGGAAGGATGTCTTCTTCGAGGAAGTCTTCAAGAATCGCGAACAGGGGACCACAGAGAATGAGGGAGGGACCTACCCATTTCGATCTCACCGAAGAAGAAGATTTATCGAGTCGCAACGAGCCCGATTCACTCTCCACCACGTCACTCAACACCATCTACCCCACAAGGTGCGGGTCATCATCCAGAAGAAGAAATAATCGAGGAAGCAGACCCTGTAAGAGTCCAAAAACCCTATTTTATTTACAAACTCTATTGTGTGATGAAGAGTATTGGGACTCTGTTGAACTACGTGGATGATTTTCTTAAAGATAAGAATTATGGGAATGAGTATATCTTTCTGCGATGAATGGAGGATTTGGGAATTGCTCCCAAAGGAAAGGCTGAGGAAGCACTTGCGAACATTCCAAGTGACCCTCGTATATCGGGACCAAATCCGACTGACGGGAACGATGATGATAAAATGTTCAGTGATTTTCAACCTAGAATGGGTGTTGTTGCGAGGGTGAAGGGAAAGAGAATGGAGTTGTTTAAATCAAAGGAACAGGATAATCTGTTCTTCAGACTGCTGAAATGAGGGGTGATAAATCCTAAGAGTGTTGATTTCGATTTCTTGGATGCCATTAATGTGAACTTAAGGGAGAAGTTCAATCTGCTTCAACTTGAGCAATTTTGCACTGATACCACAGATGGTTATGCGCAATTGACAGCATACTTCTATTCGAATCTTAGCTTTTTAGATGCGAATAGAATATCATTCAGTGTTCGAGACCATGACTATGTGGTAGATGTGGACATGTTGGCTGACATAATTGGAGTTGAACGAGGACGCTATCAACCGATCAAAGTTTCAATTGCTCGTACCTCATTGGAGCTTGTCAAAGATAGAGATACAGATGGAAGAATCATCTATTCAAGGATGCGTACCATCAATATCGTGCTTCACAAAATTGTGATCAATTGCATTAGGCCCAAGTCTATATCCAAGACTGACGTGTCCAATTCCGAGGCAAAATTGATGTATGCGATTAAATTAAGGACGAAGTTCTCTCTCCCTCACATCATTCTCTTTCACATGTACAGAGCAATAGCGAAGGACAAAGGCCAATTGCCTTACCTTGGTCTTGTGACCAAGATCTTCAGACACTTAAATATTGAACCTCCACATACTCTCTGTGTTCGACCATGCGATAAAATGGTGGTAGGTTTGAAGATGCTGACGAAGATGCGTCTGAAAGAGCTTTCCAAGGCAATGGAGAAGTTCAGAGTGAAGACTCCAGTACCTTCTGCTTCAAAAAGAAATGGGAAGGAGCCCATTGGTGTCCCATCCTCAAAGAAAAGAACTCTCATCTTGGAGGATGAAGATGAAGAGGAAGATCTCACAATCTCTGCCTTGATAAGGACTAGACATTCTGTACCTGAATCGATAGAACATCAGAAGAAAGGGAAAGAAGCAGAAGAACAGAGAAAAGAAGAGGAGCCAGACAAGAACAGAGAAGAAGAAAAGCAGCGAGAGAAGGAGAAAGAAGCTGAAGAAGACAGAGAAGAAGAAAAAGAAAAGTCTGCAGCTGGAGAGAAGGGGAATCAAGATGCAGAAGAGCATGATCATCACGATTCCCCATTTGAGGTCCTAGAGACAGGGGGAGATGGCGAGCAAGGAAAGTCCACCCCTCATGCTACCATCAGTGAAGGTCTAAGACGATCACCAGCAGATCCAAAAGATTTTCAGGCTTCTCAAGTGCCTGAAGAAGGACATGATACGTCAACACCAAATCTGCAAGATTATACAGAAGCTCCATCGTCTGCATTCACTCCATCCGAGAAAGCACATGCAAGTACACGAGACGGACAATTTAACAATTTTCGTCGTATTCTTGATGTTCTTCCGGAAATGCGGGGTCAAATCTACGCTCCGGACTCGTGAAATTCAAGTCATGAAGAATGCTAGACAAGCATCTTCGGTTACCCTGGAGGTCAAAATGAAAGACCTCGCTCTACAAATACAAGCCAATGCCAAAGGAGAGGAGATAGCTCATCTTAGGGAAGATTTGAAGAGGCTAGAAGGCATAGTCCAGTCGATGGGAGATTTCCATATCGTGCGCATTCCCAAGCAGACCTGACTCTTTTCTCACATTTTTAATGATGACAAAAAGGGGGAGAATTGCAATTTGAACTTTCAAACTTTAACTTAAATTTTTGTGGTTAAATATGTTTGATGTTTGAGTATGACTTGAGTGAACTTGGGTGTGAACTTGAACTTGAATTTGACTGAATTTGGTGTAGATTTTGATGCTTGACTGTTTGCATTTATATCAAGTATTGTTGTATGGTATTACTCATGAAAGACTAACCAATTTTCTGTGGATGTAAAGTCTGGTTGATTTATTAATCTTTATGAGATAGCCATATTACTTGAGAAATGTTTTTGCAGGTCAAAGTTGTTCAAATCTACAGGAAAGTTTTGTCACCATAAAAAATGGGGAGATTGTTGGAGAAATCTTTCCAGAATATTTTGAAGCTGACAAAACATTTCTATCAGTCTAGTATGGATATTCGCAGACATTCTGTTTAGAGTCTGAAGACTTTCTGATCACCAGACTCAGTACTCAAGACTCAAGACTATTCTCATTGACAGTCTTTCTAATCCAGTGACGAAGGAAATCCAGAGCCAAAGTATTTGGTTGATGATTTAATCCTATCCTCTGGAGAAGATCTCTTGGCTGGATAAATATAACGGATTCTTTTATTCGTATCTAGATCGTTTGAAGATCCGATGGTCGACGAAATATTCTTGGAAGGTTCTATTCTTGGAAATTAAGATCCTGATTGTATGGGCGAACGGGATTGATGGGTTATCGTCAGGTTCCTTTAATAGCTCGAATGATCTTCTTAATTGATTCCGTCCAATGGGTAGATTGGAGGAATTCCTTTGGTAAGTGCCAACGGGTATGAAGGCATAAAGGAGTATAAAGGGAAGACGTTCTAGTTGTTTTAGTGTGTGATCGATAGAGAAATTCCAGAGTCTGAAGCACCTTGATTATTAGTCGATACATTTTGAGCAAAATTGTATACACAGAGTGTCTATACTTGGTGATACCTTGAGCGAGTGTGGTAGATTATCTACACCGAGAAATCAAGGAAAATCAACACTGTAACATCTCTTTGTTCATAGTGGAATCCAGCCAATAGGCTGTCAGTGCAGAAGAGTGGACGTAGGCTTGAAATAAGCCGAACCACTATAAACCACGTGTTCAATTCTCTCTTTCCTTTACTCAGTCTTACGTTGATTATTATTTGTTACAAATCCTTCAACTGTCTAGTATTGTGCAATTATCAAGAAAAATCTTTTATATACCTATTCACCCCTCTAGGTACTCGTACTAGCACTATCAGGACCGACCTCATTGAGCCTAGGACCAAGGACTGGACCGACCCAATGGGTTCAATCCGGTTCTAGGGTTAACCCGTGACCGATCGATAATTTTTTCGTCTTGTTTTTTATACTCCCTAAAAAAGCAAACCTACAAATTCAAATTACACATTTATCCACAATGTGGCATTGTGCAACTAAACTATAAATACCAATATATATTCAGCAAATTTAAGATGACACAATAATAGAAATTTCGTACCTACCAACGCTCATCGAGATATGGGACAAGATAGAGTCCACAATGCGGTGAGCGAGATGTTGCTACTTTTGATTATGGCAAATTGAAGAACAAAGAAGACAAAATGGAAGAGAACGCACTTTGGGGAAGGAAGCCGTGAGGAGATTACGGCGTAAACTTCGCGCCATTTTGGATGTCGTGAGTCTGTGACTGTGAGGAGTCCTTGGTCCTCACGATGAAGAATGTACTCTAGACTGTGGAGGAAGAGGCTGTGAAGACCTTTACGGCGTAAACTTCATGCCTTTTGAAATTGGATGTCGTCTGTCCGTGACTGTGAGCCTGAGAAGTCAACAGCTTTAACATCATTTTACTTGGGTTTTTTTTTTTTCTTGAACAGACATTTTACTTAGATTTGAATATATAAAGGAATTATAAATAATATAATATAATATAACATAAATTTTACTTAGGTATGAATATATAAAATAATCATAAATAATAAAATATAATAATATACGGGGTTGGTCCAAAGTTGGACCGACTCAAAACTTTCAAGACCGAGGACCAACCCGCATAGTATTGGTCTTGGAATTTTAGGACCAAGGACCAACCCAGTCCCCATTGGGATTCGGACCAGGACCGGCAGGGTTGGGCCGGTCCAAGATCGGTCCAGGGTCAACCCTAGACCGCTGCTCACCCCTAATGGAGGCATTAACAATCAATGGCAGCACCATGACTGTGCGGAAGTTTGAGCCCATCATGTGTTGGAAAAAACTCATTTGATATTTTAAAGATGACCAAACTTATCTACATTATGTTCTGAAGACTTCTAGACTTCTATGTCAAAGTCTAAAGACATCCAATCTTTTATGTCAAAGTCTGTTTTACATTAAAAGTCTGCCCACTCTGACTAATTCTAGACTGAACGAAAGTAAAGAATGAAGACTTATTCAGACATGGGATTATCTTTTCTCTTCGAGGGTTCGATTCATACGGGTTATATATGGCCTTTTGAATGGAAATATCACCTACGAGATTGATTATATTTATTAGAATCAATTTAGATATATCAAATCTTCTCGGATAGCAAATAAATTTGGAAAGAATCTACTTATGGAAACCAAGATCTTGATTGTATGGGCGAACATGATTAACGGGCTTTCATCACAATCTTCAAATGGCTCGAAATCTCCTTGATTAATTTTGTCCAACGGGTTGATTGGAAAAATTCCTTTGAAAAGTGCCAACGGTTGAAAAGGCGTGAAGGAGTATTTAAAGGAGACCTCTTTAATTATTCGAGAGAGTGTGTGAAAGAGAAATTCCAAAGTCTAAAGCTTTTCAATTTCTTGTTATTCCATATACTGTGCTCTAAATTGTACTCAAAAGAGAGAGAGAGAGAGAGAGAGAGAGAGAGAGAGACTCATAGTGTGACTTCGTGAGAGAGCAGTAAAGACTCTTCACTATGAAGTCGAGATCGCAAGATTGTAAATTCTCTTTTGATTCATAGTAGAAACCAGCCAGGAGGTTGTCAGCGTGGGAGAGTGGACGTAGGCTTAATCTAAGCCAAACCACTATAAATTATGTGTTTTACTTCCCGGAACTCCTTTATTTTGTTCGTAGTTCTATTTAATTGCTAAAGTCTGAACTCACTCAAAGTCTCCTATCCTTCAAACTCAGTTTCAAAAGCAAAATATTTTTTCTACTTTTTGCAAAAAAAATTCTTCACACCTATTCACACCCTCTAAGTGTTCATACTAGTACTTTCAATTGGTATCAGAAGTTGCGTGATTATTATTATTATTTTTTGAAATGTTTTACTTCTAAGCTAAAGATCATCTATGGTTAGTATTTTGGCTCTAGGGTTTAGTTAAATCAAAGCAACACTAGACCCCCTTATTTCATGGAAATGAGTACAATGTGTGGAAGAATGAGATGAAGGCATTTCTGAGATTGAGAGATCCCTTGGAGTGGGATGTTGTTGAAAATGGGATCAATCCTAAAGCAACATCAACCTCAAATAGAAGGAAAGAAGTTGTTGATGCTGATGAGACAACACAAGCTGAAATTACCAAGAGACAAGCTCTTGACGCAAAAGTTATCTACTATTCATAGTGTGCCTTATCTCCCACTAAATATAACCGAATTTCTTATTGTGAAATAGCAAAAAAAAGTTTGGGACATATTACATGTTACCTACAAGGGAACTAACCGTGTGAATCTATAACCGATATGTTCAATCGCTTTACAAAGATTGTAAATAACCTAGCATATCAAGGTCAACCAATCTTAGGATCAATGAAAGTCAACAAACTACTGTGTGGGCTTTCGAAAGATTGGAATCATGTGAAGCTTCAATTAGAGAAACTCAGACGATCATGCCTCTATCAGTTGATGAATTGATAGGCATGCTTCAGTCATACGAAGTAGAGCAAATAAATGATAAAGAAGATCCTAAAGGTTGTTGGAGAAAACTCCTTTGATATTTTAAAGTTGACAAAATTTTTCCAAAGTTTATTTTGAAGATTTTCAAACTTCTGTGTCAAAGTCTAAAAACTGCTAGACTTTAATGTCAAAGTCTGTTCTACATCAGAAGTCTACCAACTTTGACTAATTCCAGATTGAACACAAGTGAAGAATGTGATGTAGCTAGTATAAACACCTAGAGGGGGGTGAATAGGTGTAAAAACAATTTCTCGAGATACGGAAGCAATACTAGGCAATCGATAAAAAGGAAGTACTCTTTTGCTTAATCAAAATGAATTACAATCAAAGTAAAGTAAAGAGTAGGGAAGAAAAGATTAAACACAAGATTTATAGTGGTTCGGCTTATCCCAAGCCTACGTCCACTCTTCCGCACTGACAGCCTATCAGCTGGATTCCACTATGAACAAAAGAGATGTTACAGTATAGCTTTTCCTTGATTCCACAATGTAGATGTTCTACCACACTTCCTCAAGGTTTCTCACAAATATAAACTCTCTTTTTGCGTACAAGATTTTGCTCAAATGAATTGACTAAATAACAAGGAGCTTCAGACTTTGGAATTCTTTTATCGCGCACCTCTCGAACAACTTAGAACGTCTTCCTTATATACTCCTTTATGCCATCATACCCGTTGGCACTTACCAAAGAAATTCCTCCAATCTACCTGTTGGACGGAATCAATTAGGAAGATCATTCGAGCTATTAAAGGAACTTGTCGATAGCCCATCAATCTTGTTCGCCCATACAATCAGGATCTCGGTTTCCATAAATAGAACCTTCCACGAATATTTCGCCAATCAACGGATCCTTAATCTTCAAATCAATCTCGATCAATTAAAAAGGATTCCGTTATGTCATATCCAGCCAAGAGATCTTCTCCAGTCGATAAGGTCATATCCTTAATAAAACATCCAGCTTCTTGATAGCCTTTCTTCAACGGATTAGAACTATCAATGAGGATAGACTTTGAATCTTGAGTTTGGCTGTCCGGAGGTCTTCAGACTTTAAACAGCATAGTCTACAAACCTTCAAACTAGACTAATGGAAACGTTTTGTTAGTTTCAAAATATTTCAAGAAGATTTCACCAACAATCTCCCCTTTTTTGATGGTGAGTAAACTTTCCTGGGGATTTGGATAACTTTGACCTGCAAAACATTTCTCAAACAAATATACATATCTTATAAAGATAAATAGCTAAATGAGTAACACTACAATCTGCAACCACAGAAAATAGGTTAGTTTTGAATATGATAAAGCCATCCATAAGATATCAATAGCAGTCAATAGCAATCAAATCCAAATTCACATCCAGACACAAAATTAAAGTCAAACATCAATCCAAATCAAACAATCCAAACGATTAAAAATTCAAAGTTTGATTCAAATCTTTCTCCCCCTTTTTGTCAACATTAAAAAGGTTGAGAAGAAAATGGAATAAAGTCAAGATTGCTTGGGAACGCGGACAAGCTGGAAATCTCCCATAGACTGAACGATCCCTTCCAACCTTTTCAAGTCTTCCTTCAGTTGTGCAACCTCCTCACCCTTAGCATTAGCCCGAATCTGAACAGAGAGGGCTTGGATCTGATCTTTCAAAGAAACTAAAAAAACTTGACATGCATTCTGCAAGCTTTGAACCTCGCATCCTAGAGCATAAATTTGACCGCGCATCTCCAAGAGAATATCCATAATTCTGCGAAAATCTGCTGAGCTATCGATCTGCATACTGGCTTCAGCACGATTTGCAGATGATGGCATATCAGAATAATCACACAGATTTGGCAATGAAGCATCATGTTCTTCTTCAAGAAAATGAGAGGCATGAATGTCTTCTAGGTCGGCTGGAGAGCGGCTGACTCCCTCACTGGTAGCAGCTGACATCCCTATTTTCTCATTATCTCCCCCTGTTTCTATGTCTCTAGGTGGAGAAGAGTGTTTTTCAGGCTCTCCTTCCTCTTGATTCATTCTCTCTTCTTCTTCTTCTTCTTCTTTTTTCGCCAAGTGCTCTTTCTTCTTCTTCTTTTTCATCCTTGCCTCCTCAGCATCCTTTTCTTCTGCTTCTCTCTCCTCTATTTCCTTCTCCTCTCTTTCTTTCTCTTCTCTTTCTTGAGTCCTCTGTTGTGAGTCTTTCACTAGAGCAGAACGGCTCAGATGTTTCAACGCCATGGCAGAGATGGTAATGTCTTCCTCATCATCTTTATCTTCAGCGATGAGAGCTCTCCTTTTCTTGGATGGAGCAACCATGGGCTCCTTCTCTTTGATGCAGAAGAGATTTGATGAGACTTTACAGGAGTCTTCTCCTTAAATTTCTCCAATGCCTTGCTTAGCTCCTTCAGACGCATCTTGGTCACCATTTTCAGTCCTACCACCATATGATCACACGATCGAGCACAAAGAATTTGTGGAGGCTGAATGTTCAAATGTCTGAATAACTTCGTCACAAGACTTGGATAAGGAAGTTAACCTCTGTCTTTTACCATTGCTCTATACATGTGGAACATAACAGTGTGAGGAAGAAAAAACTTTTTCCCAGTGAGAATGGCATACATCAGCTTTGCCTCTGAACTTGAAACATCAGTTTTGGAAGTTGATTTCGGTCTGAGGCAATTGATCACAATCTTGTGAAGTAGAATGTTGAATGCACTCATCCTTAGGTAGGAAATCTTTTCATCTGTTCTCCTGTCCTTAACAAGTTCCATTGTAGCACGAGCAATAGAAACTTTGATCGGTTAATATCTTCCTCTCTCAACCCCTAACACATCTGTCAGCATATCCATATCCACTACAAAGTCTTGATCTTTGACACTGAAAGAGAATCTATTCGCATCCAGGAAAATAAGATTCAAATAGAAATAAGCAGTTAATTCAGCGTAAGCTTCTGTGGTGTCAGAACAGAACTGCTCAAGTTAAAGAAAACTAAACTTTTCCCTCAAGTTCACATTCACAGTATCCAAAAAATCAAAATCCACACTCATAGGGTTTATCACCCCACGCTTCAGCAATTTTGAGTATAGATCATTATGTTCCTTCGATCTAAACAACTCTCCCCTTTTTCCTCGATTTTCCACCGCAATACCCATCCTCGGTTGAAATTGGCTGTACAATTTGTCATCATCATTCCCATCTATCGGATTAAATCCCCAATCACGAGGATCACTTGGGATATTTGCAAGGGATTCTTCTGCCACTCCTTTACGAGCAATTCCCAAACTTTCCATTTTCCGCAAAATGATATATTCATTCCCATATCCTTTGTCTTTAAGAAAATCATCGACGTAGTTCAATGGAGTACGAGTCCCTTTTAAAGCATGATAAAGCTTATAAATAAAAGAGGGCCTTTGAACTCTTACAGGATCTGCGTCTTCAATGATTTATTCCTCTTGTTGATGACCAACATTTTGAGGACTAGATGGTGGAGAATGACGTTGTTGAGATTGTTGTGGGCTCTGTTGCTGATTTGGAGCCTCTTCTTCCTCAGTGAGATCGAAGTGAGTAGGCCCCTCACTCATTTGCCGTGGTCCCCTGCTTGCGATCCTTGAAGACTTTCTTGAAGACGACATCTTTCTCACTCTTTGAAATATTCCTTGCTTGACTTTCCCAAGAAAAATGACAACTTTTTCGAAGATTAGACAAGAGAAGAAAACAGGAATGGAAGATTAGTTCTTTTTAGGGTTTTTGGAGAGTAAAGCAAAGAAGAAGCAACAATGTATAATCGGTTAAAAAGGGGGCATACGGACTGTCACAAAGGAAAATAAAAAGATGCCTTTTCAAAATAACTGCCATTTCCGCGAAAATAGTCATTTAAAAAAAAATAACTTCATTTTTGAAAACAAAACGTCGCAATAGTCATGTCAATTAAATATAGCAATAATCAAACACAGTCGACGATCGTACCTTTTCAAGATGAGATTCAAGAGAGAGAATAACTTACAGTCAATGTCTTGTTTATCTGAGTGTGAGAGTCTTTAGACTTTGATTTCCTCATACCTCAAAATGTTGAGTCTGGAGCGAATAATTTCAAATGATTTTTCTCCAAAGGTTTTGTGAATATATATATGCCAGTTGGTTCTTTGAATCAACATACTGAATCGAAACTTCTCCATTTTGAACATGATCTCTAATTAAGTGATGTCGAATCTCTATATGCTTTGCTCTTGAGTGAAGAATTGGATTTTTGGTAAGATTGATTACACTGGTGTTGTCGCAGTTAATCTTCGTGCATGAATCTTCAATTCCAAAGTCTCTTAGCTGTTGTTTTATTCACAGAATTTGTAAACAACAACTACCGAGAGCTACATACTCTACTTTTGCTGTAGAGAGAGCTACTGTACTCTACTTCCTTGAAAACCAAGACACTGTCTTGCCTCCCAGTAGTTGATAGATACCCGAGGTGCTCTTTCTATCAACTCTGCAATCGGCTAGATCTGCGTCTAAGTATCCAAGAAGAGTAAATCTTTTAGGATACCATAGGCCGATGCTTGAAGTTGAAACAATGTATTTAATAATATGCTTTGCAGCATTTAAATGAGATTCTTTAGGGTCTGCTTGAAATCTGGCACAAATGTAAACACTAAACAAAATGTCAGGTCTAGAAGCAGTAAGATAAAGAAGTGAGCCAATGATACTCATGTATAGCTTCTGGTCGACTTTCTTTCATTATTCATCTTTGTCTATCTTCAAGGAACTTGACATTGGTATTTCAGCCTTCTTACAATTGTTCAGACCAAACTTTTTGACGAGATCATTAGCATATTTTTCTTGATGAATAAAAGTCCTTCCTTCAGTTGTTTCACTTGAAGCCCGAGAAAGAAGGTTAACTCACTCATCATGCTCATTTCAAATTCATCCTGCATGGTCTTAGAGAATTTCTTGCACAAACTTTCATTAGGAGATCCGAATATAATATCATCGACATATATTTGAACTAGCACAAAACTTTTGCTTTCTCTTTTGATAAATAGAGTAGTGTCTACTTTACCTTTCACAAAACCGTTTTGAATTAAAAAAAACTTACTTAGCCTGTTGTACCGAGCTTGAGGTGTTTGTTTTAAACCATATAAGGCCTTTTTGAGTCTGAATACTGAGTCTAGTTTCCTTGGGTCTTCAAACCTAGGTGGTTGTTCCACATAGACTTCCTCATGGATGAATCCATTTAGGAAAGCACTTTTGACATCTATTTTGAATAACCTGAAATTTTTATGACAAGTAAATGCAAGTAATAAATGAATTGCTTCTAACATTGCTACCGGTGCGTAAGTCTCATCTAGTCTATCCCTTCTTCTTGCGTGTATCCCTTAGCCACGAGTCTTGCTTTGTTTCTTACGACCTTTCCTTTCTCGTCCATCTTGTTTCTGAAAACCCATTTAGCTCCAATAACTGATTTACCTTTCGGTTTAAGAGTCAATTCCCAGACATCATTGATACTAAATTGCCTGAGCTCCTCTTGCATGACTTCAATCCAGCTTTCATAAGATAAAGCTTCATCTATACTTTTGGGTTCTATTTCAAAAATAAGAGTCACAACACTAGACTCTTCACGCCTTTTGGATCTTGTGCGAATTCCTTCATTAATGTTGCCAATGATAAGATCTTTGGGATGACTGGACTTATGCTTCCAGTTGCTGGTTAATTTGTCAGAATGATGGTCACTTCCTTTACTTGAATCTTCAACAGTCACTTGCTGCTGGTCCTTCAAAGTCTAAGTTGCTTCTTGAGATTTAGACTTTATAGAGTTTGGAGGAGGTTCAGGTTCTTCAAGATGAGTCTGAATAGATTCATTTTGTATAGAATCCTGAAATTTGAGATTCATTGATTCTTCCACAATTTGAATCTTTTTGTTGTAGACTCTGTACGCTTTGCTTGTGGTTGAATACCCAAGGAAGATGCCTTCATCTGACTTTTCTTCAAACTTACCAACTCGATCATTTGTATTTTTCAGTATAAAACATTTGCATCCAAACACATGAAAATATAAAACGATAGGCTTCTTTTCTTTAAATAATTCATAGGGGGTTTTTTTCTAGAATAGGCCTTAGAAAAACTCTATTAATAATATAACATGATATAAAAACCACTTCAGCCCAAAAACGTGAGGAGATGTTGCTTTCAATTAGAAAGTTCTATCCATTTTTGAAGAGATCTATTCTTTCTTTCCATAACTCCATTTTGTTCTGGAGTATATGGAGAGGAGAACAAATGCTGAAAACCAGATTCATCACAAAACTTTGTAAAATTTTGATTTTCAAATTCACCTCTATGATCTGTTCTTATAGTTGAAATAACATATCATTTTTCGTTTTGAACCTTTTTAGCAAATTTTTCAAAGTACGAGAAAGTTTCAGATTTAATTGCCAGGAAATACACCCAAGTAAATCATGAGTAGTCATCCACGATTACTAGGCAATATTTCTTACCTCTAATACTCTATTTTCTGGTTGGTCTAAAGAGATCCATATGTAGAAGCTGCAGTACACGATTAGTGGAAACTTGATTTATTGGTTTAAAGGAATTTCTTACTTGTTTTCCCAATATGCATGGTGATATGATAAATTGGGTAGACCACGAACAAGCTTCTTTGTTGAAATTTTGGCTATCTGCTTCATATTGATGTGCCCAAGCTTTCTGTGCCATAAGCTTGCTTCGTCTTGGATTGAAATTAAACATTGCAATTCATCTTGTTTCACATCCAAGAGGTAGATATTTCCATGTTTTCGTCCCATAAATGACTGAGTAGAGTCTTTACTGGTTCCTGAACATATACCCTCTTGAAAGTAGATTTTGAAACCGGTATCACATAACTGACTAACACTGAGCATATTGTAGTTGAGTCATTCAACTAAAGAAACATTGCTTATTGTGAGGTTTCCAATCTTCACAGTTCCAAATCCCACAATTTTTCCTTTGTTGTTTCCTTCAAATGAGACTTTTCCACCATTTACTTGAACAAGTTTTATGAAGCAATTTGAGTCTCCTGTCATGTGTCTTGAGCATCCACTATCCAGATACCATTTTACATTTTTCTTGATAGTGACCTGCATTTAAAAAAAAACTCAAACTTTCTTTGGTACCCATCTTTTCTTAGGTCCATTCGTGTTAGTATGATATGCGGTTTTTGCCCATACTTTATTGACAGGTTTCCAAACCATAGGACATTCTTTTTCAAAATGATTTGCACTATTGCACTTTGAACATCTAAGAGCATTACGACCTACTGGTTTTACAAAGGTCCTTTTAAAATGATTTTTATAAGCATCTCTTGAGGGTCTTTGTTTGATTCTTTCATTCACTTTAGGAAAATCAATTAAAAGAATGGTTTCAGCAGTCATTCCCAAACCAGATTTATTGAAATAAGGTCTTTGAACATAAAGTATTTTTTCTAGTTTCTCAGATCCTATAGAAAATCTTTTGAAAATATTTAAGATATCATTTTTCAAGAATGCATTTTCTTTTGAAAGATTATCTTCATTTTCTCTAAGAGAAGAAACATTCATATCTAAACATTTCACATTTTCTTTTAAAACATTTTCTTGTTGTTTTAAGGCAAAAAATTTTTTGAGTTCGGAAATCTTTTTAAGAGAAGTCTTAAGACTAAAACACAACTCATCAATGTATTTAGAAACTTTAATAGGGATTTTGAAATTACTCACCTCAAATTCACTATCTGAATTTGAGTCTGTCTCGGAGTTTGAATCTGAATCCGATTGTGCCATCAAACATATGTTGGCATAATCATCATCACTTTCTTCACATTCTGTATCATTCCAGGTTTCTGCTTTAAGAGACTTTCGATACTTTTCAACTTTTCCTTTCTTTTTCCTTAGAAGAGGACAGCTGGGTCTGATGTGTCCCTTTTTCTTACATTCAAAGTAGACTATATCTTTATTTGATTCATCATCTTCAACAAACTTAGTCTGTTGCTTTTGAAAACTTTGTTTCCTTAGATTGAATCTTCTTCCTTTGGATTTTAATGTAATGGATTTCTTACCTTTAGGGTCTTCGTCTTCATTGATTCGTTTCACTTCATAAGACTGAAGAGTTCCAACCAACTCATCAACAAATAGTGACATGATTCTTTGGGTCTCTCTGATTAAAGTCTTTATGTGATTCCAATCCTTGGAGAGTCCACACAGTAGCTTGTTTACCTTCATGGGATCAAAAATTAGTTGACCTTGATTTTCAAGACCATTCACGAGATCTGTAAAATGACTAAACATGTCAGTTATAGATTCTTCCGATTTCATTCTGAAAGCTTCGTATTGACCAAGGAGAATATTGATTCTGGTCTCTTTCACTCGATCGGTTCCTTCATAGATAATATGTAATCTATCCAAGACTTCTTTAGCTGTAACACAAGAAGATATTATGTTATATTCAGTAGGTGATAGAGCGCAATATAAAGAATAAATTGCTTTTGCATCAAGAGCTTGTCTCTTGATTATCTCTTCCTGAGTCATTTGACTAGACTCTATAGTATCTTTTCCTCTTTCTGAGATAGGTGCAGCTTTATGAATGATTTATTTTTCTACAACATCCCATTCCAGAGGATCCTTTGATCTTAGGAACGCCTTCATCTTGTTTTTTCATATGTTGTAATCATTTCCATCAAAGTAAGGTGGTTTGGTATTACTTTGCCCTTCTACCAGCCCTGGAGCACACATACTAGCCATGGATCTTTAACTTTGAAGTAAAACACTTCAAAAAAAGTGAGTACACGAGCTCTGATACCAATTGATGTAGCTAGTATAAACACCTAGAGGGGGGTGAATAGGTGTAAAAATAATTTCTCGAGATACGGAAGCAATACTAGGCAACCGATAAAAGGAAGTACTATTTTGCTTAACCAAAATGAATTATGATCAAAGTAAAGTAAAGAGTAGGGAAGAAAACATTAAACACAAGGTTTATAGTGGTTCATCTTATCCCAAGCCTACATCCACTCTTCCGCACTAACAGCATATCGGCTGGATTCTACTATGAATAAAAGATATGTTATAACACAGCTTTTCCTTGATTTCACAGTGTAGATGTTCTACCACACTTCCTCAAGGTTTCTCACAAATATAAACTCTCTTTTTGCATACAAGATTTCGCTCAAATGAATTGACTAAATAACAAGGAGCTTCAGACTTTGGAATTCTTCTATCGCACACCTCTCGAACAACTTAGAACGTCTTCCTTATATACTCCTTTATGCCATCATACCCGTTGGCACTTACCAAATGAATTCCTCCAATCTACCCGTTGGACGGAATCAATTAGGAAGATCATTCGAGCTATTAAAGGAACATGTCGATAGCCCATCAATCATGTTCGCCCATACAATCAGGATCTCGATTTCCATAAGTAGAACATTCCACGAATATTTCGCCAATCGACGAGTCCTTAATCTTCGAATCAATCTCGATCAATTAAAAAGGATTCTGTTATGTCATATCCAACAAAGAGATCTTCTCCAGTCGATAAGGTCATATCATTAATAAAACATCCAGTTCTGGATAGCCTTTCTTCAACGGATTAGAACTGTCAATGAGGATAGACTTTGAATCTTGAGTCTGGCTATTCGGAGGTCTTCAGACTTTAAACAGCAAAGTTTGCAAACTTTCAGACTAGACTGATGAATGAAGACTTATCCAAACGCGAGATTATCTTTTTTCTTCAAGAGTTCAATTCATATGAATTATATATGGCCTTCTAGATGGAAATATCACCTACGAGATTGATTATCTTTATTGAAATCAATTTAGATAAATCAAATCTTTTTAGATGGCAAGTAAATTTGGAAAGAATCTATTTATGGAAACCAAGATCCTGATTGTATGGGCGCACAGGATTAACGGGCTTTCATCACAATCTTCAAATGGCTCAAGATCTCCTTAATTGATTTTGTCCAACAGGTTGATTGGAAGAATTCCTTTAGAAGGTGTCAACAATCAAGAAGGCATGAATGAGTATTTAAGGAGATATCTCTAGTCATTCAATAGTGTGCTTGAAAGAGAAATTTCAAAGTTTGAAACTTCTCATTTTCTTGTTATTTCTTACACTGAGCTCAAAGTTGTATTAAAAAAAAAAAAGAGAGAGAGACTTATAGTGTGACTTTATGAGAGAGCAGTACATACTCTTCACTGTGAAGTTGAGATCACGAGATTGTAAATTCTCTTTTGATTCATAGTGGAAACCAGCCAAAAGGCTGTTAGCATGGGAAAGTGAACCTAGGCTTGATCTAAGTCGAACTACTATAAATTCTACATTCTTATTCTCTTCCTTGAACTTCCTTATTTTGTTCATATTTTTATTTAACTGCTAAAGTCTAAATTCGCTCAAAGTCTGTCGTTCTTCAAATTCAGTTTCAAAAGTAAAATATTTCTATTGTTCTTTGCAAAAATTATCTTCACACATATTCATCATCCTCTAGGTGTTCATACTAGCACTCTCAATAAAGGTAAGAAGTAAATTGCTTTAAAGTCTAACATTAATTATGATGATAGAAATTCATATGTTGATATGGACGATGAGGAGCTGGCACCTATGATCAAGAAATTCAGAAAGCTGAATAGAAAGGAAAGAAGATTCAATTGGAAAAAACAAAGCATGTAAAATTTTCAAAAGAAACCAACAAAAGATGATGAATCTAGCAAGGATGTTATATGCTTCGAATGTAAGAAAAAATGGCATATCAGATCTAACTATTGGAGAAAACTTTAGTACGTGTTTTGAAGCTAACAAAACGTTTCCATCAGTCTAGTTTGAAGACTTGCAGACTCTTTTGTCAAAGTCTGAAAACCACCGAATCGCCAGGCTCAAGATTCAAGGTCTATCCTCATTGACAGTTTCTAGACTGTAGAAGAAGACTTATCCAAAATTGAGTATTTCGTTAAGGATTTGATTCTATCAACTAAAGAAAATCTCTCAACTGGATATAGCATCTTGGAATCTATTATTCGTTTTCAATTCTGGTAATTTAGATTCGTTGATTGACGAAGCATACTTGGAAGGTTTTACTTATGGAAACCTAGATCCTGATTGTATGAGTGAGCAGGATTGGTGGGCTATCATCATATTCCTTAAATAACTCAAAATCTCCCTAATTGATTCTGTCCAACAGGTAGATTGGAAGAGCTCCTTTAGTAAGTGCCAACAGTTATGATGGCATGGGGAGTATATAAGGAAGATGTTCTAGTTATTCGAATGTGTGCGCGATAGAGAAATTCCAAAGTTTGAAGCTCCTTGTTCTTTGTTAATTCAATTGTTGAGCGTGAACTTGTACTCAAAAGAGAGTTTATACTTCTGTGAGACCTTGAGGAAGTGTAGTAGAATCTCTATACTGTGGAATCAAGAAAAAGCTATGTTGTAACATATCTTTTGATTCTTAGTGAAATCCAACCGAGCAAAAGAGTGGACGTAAGATTGGATTAAGCCAAACCACTATAAATCTTGTGTTCTTATTCTCTTTCCTAAGTTCTTTTACTTTGATCGTAACTCTATCTAATTATTAGAGTCTAATTTCCTTTTTATAATCTATTACTAAACAGAGTTGGTTTAAAAGCAAAATTTTATACTTTACTCTGCAAAATTTGTTTTTGTACCTATTCACCCCCTCTAAGTGCTCGTACTAGCTTTCACACTCACTATCCTCCGTTGAAGAAGAAGAAAGAAAAAACCGAGAAGTGCAAAAGGGCTCTCAAAGCTAAAACTTGAAGTGACACCGAGTGTGAGGAAAACGAAGAAAAATATGCCAACATATGTCTAATAGCTCATTCCGACTCCGACTCAGAATCAAAATATACTTTGATTCAGATTCAGACAAAGAAATTGAGATTAGTGACTTAAAAATTCCTGTCAAAGTCTCTAAGTATATAGATGAACTTTGTCTCAATCTTAAATCCTCTCTTAAAAGGAATTCCAAACTAAAAAGGAAGAATTTTAAACTCAAACAAGAAGTTTCTTGGAAAGAAAAATTTGACAGTCTAAAACAAGTTTTGATAATTTGAAAGAAAATTCCGATTCTCTTTCAAAGGAAAACACCATTTTGAAAAGAGATATTTCAAATATTACAGAAAGATTTTCAAAAGGATCCGAAAAACTGGAGAAAATTATTTCAGCTCAAATACCCTACTTTAATGAATCCGGCTTGACTTTAGAAACTATTCCATTAATTGATTTCCCAAAGTAAAAGAGAGAATTAAACAAAGACCTGCAAGAGCATTTTACAAAAATTATTTTCAAAAAGTTTTTGTAAAACCCTTTGGCAAAAGTGCACTCAAATGTTCAAAGTGTAACAGCTCAGAACATTTCGAGAAAGAATGTCCGAATGTTTAGAGACCAGTTAAGAAAGACTGGGCTAAGACTGTTTTTAATAATAACTCTCTTGGACTCAAGAAAATCCGGGTACCAAAGAAAGTTTGAGTTTTTCTTTGATAATAGGTCATTATCAAAAGGAAGATCAAATGGTATTTGGATAGTGGCTATTCAAAACATATGATTGGAGACTCAAGCTATTTCATAAAGCTTGTTAGATTGAATGGAGGAAAATTTTCTTTTGGAGAAAACAACAAAGGAAAAGTTCTAGGATGTGGAACTGTGAAGATTGGAAGCCTAACTATCAACAATGTTTCATTGGTGGAAGGTTTGAACTACAATTTACTGAGCATACGTCAGCTTTGCAATACTGGTTTCAAAATAAACTTCCAAGAAGGCATTTGTTCTTGAACGAGTCAAGACTTCTCTCAATCTTTCATTGAGCGAAGGCATGACAACATATATCTTATGGATGTAAACCCAAAAAATTCTTAGTGCCTTATTTCTATTCAAGATAAAGCAAGTATGTGGCATCGGAAGCTTAGTCATGTTAATATGAAATAGATCGCTAAGATTTCTTCTAAGAAGCTTGTTTGAGGCCTTCCTAATCTGGCTTACCAGAAGAATGAGTTATGCATTCCCTATGTCTTGGTAAAACGGGTAAGAAGTTCTTTTAAACCTGTGAATCAAGTCTCTACCAATCGAGCTTTGGAGCTTCTTCATATGGACTTTTTTGGACTAACTAAAACTTAGAGTATTGGTGGAAAGAAATATTGCCTAGTAATTGTGGATGATTACTCTCGTTTCACTTGGGTTTACTTTCTGGTAAATAAGTCTGAAGCCTTTTCTTATTTCTCGAAGTTTGCCAAGAGGTTCAAAATGAAAAAGGTTATGCTATATCAAGCATTTGAACTGACCATAGAGGTGAGTTTGAAAATCAGGACTTTATGAGATTCTATGATGAATCTGGTTTTCACCATGTTTTCTCTTCTCCATACACTCCAGAACAAAATGGGGTTGTGGAAAATAATAACAGATCCTTACAAGAAATGGCAAGAACTCTCTTGATAGAGAGTAAAATATCCTCTCGATTTTGGGCAAAAGCAGTCTCCACTGCTTGTTATATTATCAACAAAGTATTCTTAAGGCCTATCCTAGAGAAAATTCTTTATCAAGTATATAAAGGAAAGAAACGCATTGTCTCATATTTTCATTTCTTTGGCTGTAAATGTTTTATTCTAAAGAATGCAAATAATTGATTTGGAAAGTTTGAGAAGAAATCAATTGAAGGAATCTTCCTTGGATATTCGACTTTAAGCAAATCTTATAGGGTTCTCAACAAAAAAAACTCAATCCGTGGAAGAATCTATGAACGTCAAGTTTCAGGATTATGTGCAGAATCTACCAAATCAGACTCAACTTGAAGAGTTGATTTAGACTTTATAAAGTCTACTTCCCCCGAAGAAGTTCAAACTTTGGGAGAATAGCAACAAGCAGAACAAGAAGACTCGATAGAAAGAAGCACAAGTCGAGCATCCCAAAGAACTCACTTGTCAACCAGATCTAAAGGAAATATGTTGGTATCTTGGTTCTCTTAAAGGAAGCAAAGTAATGTAGTATTATTAAACTGGACAAGGATAAAGAGAAAAAAAAAAAAAAAGTAGATCAGAGTATGTTGCTCTTGGGAGTTGTTTCCTAGATTTTAGTCGATCTATCATTTAAGTGTTGCAAATCTTATGTATAAGACAATAACTAAGAGACTTTGGGATTGAAGAATCATGTACCGAGATTAGATGCTTGGTTCTCAAGGAAGCAAAGTAATGTAGTATTATCAACAGCATAAACAGAGTATGTTGCTCTTGGGAGTTGTTGCTCTCAAATCTTATGTATAAGACAATATTAATCTCACAAAGAACCCAATTCTTCATTCAAGGGCAAAGCATATAGAGATTCGACATCATTTCATAAGTGATCATGTCTCGAATGGGGAGATTTTGATTCAGTTCATTGATTTGAAAAATCAGCTAGCAGACATCTTTACAAAGCCTCTAGAGAAAGTTTTATTTAAGTCTATTCACCACAAGCTGAATATTATTTCTCTTCTAGAGTAAAGTCTGAAGTTGGTCAGACTCAGGATGTCCAGAAGCTACTTCAGTATGAGAATGTATTGAATCCAAGTATTTTAATTTTTGGAATGAAAAGGTATGATTATTTGAATCATCACTTGCCTAATTTATTTTTAGAAATTATTATTTCATTGATAATTTTTTCGGTTTTTTAATTTTTAGAAGTTACCTTTTTCTTAAAATCTGTTTTGAAGAGGCATTTATCTTATGACGTTTCAAATACCCCTTTTCACTCTCTTTATATACCCTCTTGTATTTCTTTCGAGCACATCGTTTCAAACCCTAAAATACATACTCTCTTCTTCCTTGTCTTTACTCTCAAGTTTGCTCTACAAGTTTCCATATTTTCTTCACTCAAACTTGTCTATAAAATCCTCCAAGCCTGCATCCATGTCTTACCAAAGGAAATCCTCTCAGATCGCTAGTCAAGGTCTAAGGAGCATGCCAGAAGGACCAGTACATTTCAATCTCACTGAAGAAAACTCTTCACAGCAATGTCCGTAGAACTCTCCGAAGAACTTTACTCAGAATCCTCCATGCCAACCTCTAGAAGAGGAAGTCAAGCAAGACGCAGTTCCTCTCAGGACTTTGACACCCCAGGTTCTCTATAAACATTACTTTGATCTGAAACAGGGTGGCACTCCTATGACTTTTATCACCGATTTTCTAAGAGGACATGGACATAGAAACGAGACTATGTCCATGTCCATGAACGATAAAATGGTTGGGTATAGCGCTGAAATGATCGGTAGACAAAGCATTTCTTTATTTTCCTTCAGACCCTAGGTTCAGTTCTAAGCATCCTAAAAACAAAGATGATGATGAATGTATGTTTTCGAATTTTCAACCTAGAATGGGTGTGGCTGCTAATGAACCAAGTGATAGAACGAAACTCTTTCGTTCTAAGGAGCACAAAAGGATTTACACCCAAATGTTGAAGAGAGGGGTGATGAACCCTCGAACTGTCGATTTTGACTTCTTAGACTCAATCAATGTGAACTTAAAGGAAAAGTTAGCTTTCCTTCAACTTGAGAATTTTTGTTCTGAGATGGTTGTTGCATATCCAAAATTGACAGCATTTTTCTACTCAAATCTATCTTTTCTTGACCAGAATCGAATCAAGTTTACTATGAGTAATAGAGACTATGTGGTGGATGTTGACACACTAGTAGACATTATTGGGGTGGAAATGTGTGACATCATAAATTTCAGGTTCCGATTTCGATTGAATAAGTTAGGCCTTTCATCAACGCGACTATAGTGCTTTTTCCTAAGATGGCCACTCATGAGATAACTGACCTATCAAATGAAGCCATTAAGGGATTTTAATACAATAGACTTGAGAATTCAACCAGGAATCGACTGCTCGACCGTGCTAAACTGCAAGAGTCATTACGGCACAATTAAAAATCGATCGGAGACCGGAGATAGGTCGATTCGATTGAGATATGTGATCAAAGTGCGGGTGATTCCACCTGATTGCAAAATTATCGTCAATCGGCACTAAACCGATTTTCTATCGTTTTGGGTACTCTATGTCCGTATTTGAAATATCGATATTTTCATGACCACCGAGAGTCGCCAATGTGTCGAAAATGTACGTGTGGTTTGAAAAAAATCAACCACGGGTTAATTGCACCAAAAATTTCTAAAAGTTATCTGGTATACTAGGTCACACTAAAACCGCATCTATTGAAAATTAACCGCGAAATCGAACCCAAATTTAGAAATTGAGAGTTCTGTTATGTCACAAGTTATTTTAAGAGTGTCAACTCATCCTTTGAAGATTTTTCTACAAATCGAGTTTTTCGGCAAAAAATCAAGAATTGACGGAATTGGATCGGGAAAGTTAGAAGACCGTTCTTGAACGCACTTTTGGTATCCAAGATGGATTTATTGGCATGGAAAATGTGGATTCAAGTGTGGACACATGGGATGAATTATTGGGACTTCAATTGAGTTGAATTGAAGAGAATTGAAGACTTTGATGGCCATTTGTCACAAAATTCGTATGCCATGGGGTACGCAACATTTTGGACTTGTTGGGAGAATTCTTGAGGAAGTTTGAGGAGAGAGAATGGTTGAGGATGAAGGCTGAGGTGGTGGGGCAAGCCAAAGGAGGAAAGGACAAGTGTTGGAAGCTTAGAAGCTTCCTTGGGGTCCCCTCTCTTTAGTAGCCCTTCTTCCTCCCTAATGCATGACTTTCTCCATTGTTGAGGTCCCTTGGAAGCTCAAGAGAACTAGAGAAAACCAAGCACACCAGCTCCTCCACTGTCGCTTACCCATAGACCCCATTTTCCCCCTCTATTTTCTCTTCTACCAGTTTCTATTTCAGCTGACCTTTTGCCAAAGATTTGAGTTAAAAGTGGTTTTCCCGAATGAATTAGCCTTCATGCCACCCACCGTTGTCCTCAACACATCCAAACCATTCAAAGGAGCCCGACCTCCCACCGAACGGAGTTGCCGACCATCCTATACACCGACAAGAAGAAATCGATCGCCGGTTCGTCGATCCACCTGGCAGCCTATATAGTTTCACTTGTTTCACATTTTCTTCATGTTTTCTCCCATTCCAACCCTTCCTCCACCCATACCAACCACCAGCAAGTCCCCTTTGATCACCAGGTGCTGCCGGTTGCCGACCACCAGCTCATTGAAGCTCCGATCAGCCCATTTCCTCACCATTCAACCACTGGTTTCCCTTCTCAATCTAGCAAGATCAGAAGCAGAAACTAACAAGGGTCTTGAAGCTTTGTGGCCCATTTCTGAGCCCTTCCCAACCTCGTTTGATGTCGCTGCTAGGAGGATTGTCGGCCACCTCCGCGTCGCCGTCGCCATGGACTCACCGAAACGCTAAACCGATAAGTTTACTCACTAAACCTTGCTTATGAGGTTAATTATGCTTAAGGGTTGTTTAGATTATGCTAAATGTGTTTAGGTGGTTAGATTAAGTCTATTTAAATGTTAATTAGATTGGATAAATGAGTAGTTTAGTGGATGGATTAATTAGTCTAATTATGCGATTAAATTAATGTTAAGCATGATTAGACTTTTAATTAATTATTTTATTTATTTAAATTAAATTTTGTTTGATTGACTTATTTAATATTTAAATAAATTAATTTTCGGAATTTATTTAATTATTAATTAATTAATATTTTCCAGAAATTATGCTGGGAGAGTGATTCGATAGAATTTTGAGCTGACCGATGTGATATGTTTAAAATACGCAATTGACAACTAGATTAGTCAGTTGGTTGATGATTGTACAATTGTGTGATATTTGTGTATTAGTTGAATTATGCAATTGATTGCTAGATTGGTTAATTGAATGATGATTTTTGAAATTGTGTGTTGATTGTGAATTGTAAGTAACTAGGCATGACACTTGACTAAGCCAAAGGACCGCCTAACTTGGAATAGGCTATGCCCATTGGGCCGTAATTAACCATCGAAGTATGGTTGTGCTCATTGAGCCATAATCAACCGCCGAAGTATGATTGTGCTCATTAAGCCGTAATTAACCACCTCATAGAGGTTGTGTCTTTTAGGCCATAATTAATCACCTCATAAAGGTTGTGCATTTTAGGCCGTAATCAACTACCTCATAACCCCATTGGGTCGTACCTCAGTAGGCCATGCCCATTGAGCCGTAATCAACCGCCGAAGTATGATTGTGCTCAGTCTTTTGTGTCTTTTAGGCCATAATCAATCACCTCATAAAGGTTGTGCATTTTAGGCCGTAATCAACTACCTCATAGAGATTGTGCCCATTGGGTCGTAATCTACCGCCTAACTTGGACAAGCTGTGCCCATCGGGCCGTAATCCACCGCTGAAGATTTAGTAGGCCATGCCCATTGAGCCATAATTCAAAGTTGGGGATGAGTAATTGAAATGACCGTGTAATGGTCTTGTTGACATGCAATCAACTAAGTCGATTGATCAATGATTCGATTGGTTTGATAATTTCAATAATTGAAGTGAATTGGTGAATATGATATATACTGACTTGTAGGAAGGAGTGGAGGCAAAGGTAAGTCCTCTCACTCGTGTTTATGCTTAGGCAGCCCTTAGGGCGTATTTTCTTTTTAATAAGGGCTTAGGGGGTGGACTTGCTGAGACATTGTCTCACTGGTTATTGTATAACCATTTTCAGGTCCATAGAAGATGATCGTGGAGAACCGAATGTGGCACCCCTCGACACAGCCCCCGATCCGCTAAGGTCGCCACGACCTACTTTCCTATTGCTTGTCCTAATAACATTCCACTCTAATACCATTTCAATTGCAGCGGGTCCATAAATCTTGGGGGTTCGTACCATCTCAATCGGTCCCAGCGCAAATCATATAACGGAAGCATATTTATCATCTCCTTAACCCATACACAACTAAACAATACAATGCAATACACACCAACTACAAACTTTCATATATAAATGCATCATAGGGCCAAATCACTTTTGTTTACATACTAAGATGGATTTCACAAGTCGGTATGACAAAAGGGCCAAGACTATAACTAAGCTCGGCGATACTCAAAAAGAAACCCGACTATACATCAAACGTGAACATCTATCTATCAGCTAGTGTCGGCCATCCCAAAAAGCGTCAACCTTCACCAATCACACGCTCCTATCACACCCATCCTGGTGCATCGGTCGGTGGCAGTAGCAATGGCAGCATCCCCATCATCCTCCCATCTCGACGAACATGGACAGACAATAACTCTTGTACTACAAGGCCATCAGGCACGCCCACGTCATACATGACCAAAACACGGAGGCGGATAAACACCAAATCATGAACACTGACACAAGGGTGCTCCGTGCACTCGACCTCTACATCAGACGGTAATCCATAAAACGTACCATGCGTGACAGGTGCTAGAGGCATAGCTCAATCTGAAATGTTGGTCCCCAAATAGGTGAGTACAACCACTCAACGGTAAAGATCCATCAAACTATACAATGCATCCAGCAAGACAATCAAGATATCACAAGTAAAGCACATATCATCCATGCTATCAAGCATACATCACCATGCAGTTGTGCATATATCACCATGCAATCATGCATATCTCGCCATGCCATCGTGCATATATCACCATGTAGTCATGCATATCTCACCATGCCATCATGCATATATCACCATGATTCATATCATCCCTGCTATCAAGCATACATCACCATGAGATCCATTCATGCCTTCATGATCGCATTCTCAATGTCAAATATCATCAATTCACTTTCATAAGCAAATCATGCATCATGCCATATGCATATACCCATGCACGTGATTAAATTTCAATATTTATCTTTCACAAGGATCTCATCAATTTTTCTTTACGGGAACCAATGTTTGTATCCCATAATTCATCGCTCGCATCCAACCTGGCATCGCGAGGAGCCTCTGACACACACCTCCAGGCATCTCGTACCCCAATTGGCATCATGAGGAATCCCCCTGGCACACACCTCCAAGGCTTTTGGCACACACCTCCGAGCATCCCAACACTCCCGGGGCATAATCGGCTCACACCTCTGATGGTACCATCATTATCATAATTTATATTCACATATGTATCTCAATTTTAACATGGCATTTGATGCAACAATATCAAAGGTTTCAACCAGCTTTTGATGTCATATAACATGCCATATGTCACCACATATGCAGCATAATCAACCACTCAAGACATTATATCACATGGAATAAAATCATTTATTTTTGAAAGTACAACAAATTTTCGGATAAAAATAGATTGCACTCCTTTAGTCATAATTTTTGAAAAGTTAGTAAAAATCCTTAATAAATTCTAAAAATTTGACATGTTATATACAATATCTAGAGGAAAATATTTTGTGAAGAACACCATATTAAAAGAACATCATACAATTCGGTACAGTCCACGCATCACAGTCTTTATAATTTCAGAATATTACCATACACAGTTTCATTCACAAATTCGGTAAAAATCCTAAATTAGCTCCAAAAATTCTGAAATTTTTATATGTTATAGAAAAGGTCCAGTAGTAAATATTTCATGAAGAACTAAAAATATAATTCGTGATAAATTAAAACTATAGTAACCATAACTGTCCATAACCCTCAGAACCGAATTCTAGATCTAACCGTTTCGGATAAAGATTGTCTCGCCAACTTAAAATCATCCATTTCCTCTAAAATTTAGTATGTTAATCCTTCATACCATCTTCAAATTTCATTCAGAACACGAGATCAAATTTCAACTAGAAAATCTTATAAAATTCATAGAATCACACTAGGTCAGCATTATGATTTCCAGATCTGACTTCTTCAAAGAAAAATAGTTTCACCGGTATATAATTTTTCATTTCTTCTAAAATTTTGATATGTTACTCTCCAAGAAGTCCTTTACAACTTTCATCAAGAAGTTGAAGCCAAATTCCCACTAGAACATCGCATGCAACTCACGAAAATCATCAAAGGTCGAACTGTTTTTCCAGAAACAGAACAGTAGGCTAGAACACAACACTTATAGCTTCAAAATTTCACATTTCATCCACATCCGAAATCCACCATTCATCACACACATAACACAGCAAACAAAGGGTAGATTAATGGACTTTACTTGCCTCTAATCCGAGCACAACACAGCAAGCAAAGACGGTGGGGCAAGGCGGGACTCGGCGGCTCGACGGTGGCAACGAACGGCAGCGAACGGCCTCCCTCTTCCCCTTCTTCTCTCGCACACTCCCTCTCCCTCTCTTGATTTCTCTCTCTCTCTCTCTCTCTCTCTCTCTCTCTCTCTCTCTCTCTCAATCTGCCCACTCTCCCTCTCTTTCTTTCCCCTTCATCATTTGCAATCATTTGGTCTGCATGGTTAATGCCACTTGGCCCTAAGGGAAAGACACTTGGCATTTTTCCCATGTACATGATGGGCTAGAAGATCGGCCGGGCCTCCTCCCTCCTTTGGTTGATGGCAACTCCTTTCCTTTGGGCTTCGCAGGCTAGGCCAAAAGGGCCGAATGGTGGGGTGTTGTGGGCTGGTCTTGGCCTAAGAATTTTGGCCCACTTCCTCTTTTAATAATCTACTCTAAACCCCCACTCAAATATATACCTAATTGAAATTTATATAACCATAAAACTTGCAACATAAATTAATAAATTCCAACCTATAAAACACATAGCCAAGAATATAATTTTCTTTCCTATCAAATAATTATCCACTAAAAGCTTGGCCTTAATCTTATTGCAAATCATGGATCAAAGCACATCTAAAGATTAACATGAAATTCTAGGATGCCACACCGAAGCCCCGAAGTCTGTTGTGGTGGAGTCTGAAGGATCGGCGTTTGTGTCCGATTAGTATGTCGTAGAACAATTCCTTTTTTAGAGCCGACATTCTTGTAAACCTTTGACCAAACTCTTTTTGTATCTAAACTCACTATTTATAAAGGTGTGAATTTTGAGAAATATTACTTTTCCTATCCCATACTATTTTCTGTCTAGGGATTTTATATTCACTTCCGCATGCACATTAAAATGAAAGGGTTGTCGACACGTCCTGGGACATCACTATTTTTATTGACCGTAGAGGGATGTATGCGCATTCGAGAATCGAGGTGTGACAAAATGAGTGGTTTTCAACCAATCAGTGTCTCAGTTGGTCAAGCAACTATTGGAGAAAACTCTTTTATTGTTTTGAAGTTGACAAAACGTTTCCATCAATCTAGTCTGAAGATTTTCAAACTCAAGTGTTAAAGTTTGAAGAACTCCAGACTCTACTGACAAAGTCTGAAGACCGCCAGACTCAAGACTCAAAATCTGCCCTCACTGAAAGTTTCCAAACAAAGAGAGAAGACTTATCCAAATGATGGATTATCTTCAAGGATTCAATTTGCATATTTTTGGAAGACCTTTTTGGCTGAATACATCATCGGCAAGATTGATTATTCTTATTAGAATCTACTTCGATTTGAAGATCTTTTGAAAGGCAAGCAAACTTGGAAGGTTCTACTTATGGAAACCAAAGATCCTAATTGTATGGGCGAATAGGATTGATGAGCTTTCATCACTAATCTTTCAACAACTCAAGATCACCTTAATTGATTCTATCCAATAGGTAGATTGGAAGAATTTCTTTAGAAAATGCCAACAGTTATGAAGACATGAATGAGTATTTAAGGTGAACTCTTCACTTGTTCAAAGTAGTGCATGAAAGAAGAATTTCAAAGTCCTAATCTCTTAGTTCCTTGTTCTTTCGATTCATTGAGCTCAATTTATATACAAAAGAGAGAAGCAAATAGTGAGACTTTGTGAAAAGACTAGCTAAGACTCTCCATTGAGGAAGTCAAAGATCACAAGCTATATAATCTCTTTTGATTCATAGTGGAATTCAACCAGTGGGCTATCAGCATGGAAGAGTGGAAGTAGGCTTGGATTAAGCCGAACCACTATAAATCTTGTGTTCTAATTCTCTTTCCTTAACTCCTTACCTCATTACTTTATATAATTGTTTTATAGAATTATTCAAAGCAGTTTACTTCCCTAGTCAATCTTTTTAAAAGACAATTTAGTTTATTAAGTCTTGCGAATAAATTTTTATATACATCTATTCACCCCCCCTCTAGGTGTGCGAGCTAGCCCTTTCAACAACGAGATTTCTTATCAATGACAGATTACCAGAAGGAGGCATCACATATTCTAGACTACTAGCCTCAAATGTTTTGTTGCACAAAATTGTCATTAATTGCATCAGACCAAAGGTTGCATCAAAAATAGATGTTTCTAGATTCAAAGCAAGACTCATGTTTGCTATCTGCAATGGGATGAGATTTTCATTCCCTCATACTATCCTAATGCACATGTACAAGACAGTTATGAAGGACAAAGGACAATTGCCTTATTCAGCGCTGGTTACGAAGTTATTTAAACATTTTTAGATCCAGTTTCCCACCTCACTTTGCTCTCGAACTGTTGTTCCTATGGTAATAAGACTAAAGATGATTTCAAAGATGAGCTTGAAGGATCTTAACAGAGCTATTGAGTTCTTGAAGAAGGAGTCATCAAGCAAAACCAAGGAAGATTTTGCTAGAAGAAAAAGGAAAGGCAAGGAAGTTGTGCATGAACCTGTAAAGAAGAGAAAATCACTTATCCTGCAGGATGAAGAGGATGAAGATGATCTTACAAATTCTGCAATTGCCTTAAAGAATCTTCAACGTTTTGTTGGTTCTGAGAAACCAATGGAAAGAGAAGAAGGAGACAGAGAAGAAACAAAGCAAGAAGAAAAAGAATAAACAAAGAAGGAAGAAAGAAAGAAGAAGAAGAAGAAGAAGAAGAAGAAGAAGGTCATTTTGGAAAAAAGAGTGAGGATGACTCTTATGAAGAGACAGTTGCAATATCTTTATCTAAGGATTCAGAAGCAACTAGAAGTGGACCGGTAGGAGTACGAACAGAGAAAGAACATCACTCTCGTTCTGAAAACAAGAAGACTCAAGAAGTAGGAATCATTTCTCCACTTGTAGGCACAAAAACAGGGGGAGCTCATGAGAGAACATGGACTTCTTCTCTGCATTTTGTAAGTGATGGTATAAGTCGATCTCTGCAGACCCAAAAGATGTCTACGCTTCTCAATTTCTAGAAGCTAACATTGAAGAATCTACTCCGAGTCATGGGACTAGACAAGTTGATGTTCCCTCATCTCTCAACTCTCCACGAATTCAATTCGTTAAAGCTAGTGCGTAGACTGAACCGAATGGTGACTATCCAAGGATGATAGAACTCCTTTTAGAGGTAAAAGCTCAACAATATGCCATGGAGATTAAGATTCAGAAACTTCACACTGCTTTGAGATCCACCTCTAATTTTCACACTAGAAAGGTACAATCTTTAGATACTCAGGTACAAACTTTGAATCAACAAGTTTCTCAAATTGTGGCCAAGAATGATCAGACTGTTCAAACTCAAGTCGAGAATGTTCATCACCAATGCCAAAAGATTGAAGAGGTAGTGCAGTCCATGGGGGATTTCCAACTAGTTCAAGTTCCTCGACAACCTTGATTCCATTTATCTCTTTTCTATTTTGACGTCCTCCACTTTTTACTGCTGACAAAAGGGGGGATAATGTGCAGATTTGAACTTTTGAACTTAACTTTTTGTATATTTGATTTGAGTTTGTTTGATGTTTTGAACACTTATATTCTAGAGCAATCCTCGTGGTAGTGATGTTTATGGATGTGGATATTTAAATCTTGATGTGTGTCTAATTTTTCAAGATTAACATGTTTTCTGTGGTTACAGAATCAATGTTATCTAGATCATTAACAAATTGTTTTTATAAGATATCATGTACTACTAAGAGTTGTTTTATAGGGTATAAATCTTAAAATCCACAAGGAAGTTTTGTTAATATAAAAAAAAAATGGGGAGATTGTTGGAGAAAATTCCTTTGATATTTTGAAGCTGACAAAACTTATCTACATTCTATTCTGAAGATTTCCAGACTTTTGTGTCAAAGTCTGAAGACGGCCAAACTTTTATGTCAAAGTCTGTTTTACATCAGAAGTCTACCCACTCTAAATAATTCCAGACTAAACGAAAGTGAAGAATGAAGACTTATCCACATGTGGGATTATCTTTCTCTCTTCAAGGGTTCGATTCATACAGGTTATATATGGCCTTCTCGATGGAAATATCACCTACGAGATTGATTATCTTTACTGAAATCAATTTAGATATATTAAATCTTTTCGGATAGCAAGTAAATTTGAAAAGAATCTACTTATGGAAACCAAGATCTTGATTGTATGGGTGAACAAAATTAACGGACTTTCATCACAAACTTCAAACAGCTCAAGATATCCTTGATTGATTATGTCCAATGGGTTGATTGGAAGAATTCCTTTAGAAAGTGTCAATGGTCAAGAAGGCATGAAGAGTATTTAAAGGAGACCTCTCTAGTTATTCGAAAGAGTGCGTGAAAGAAAATTTCAAAGTCTGAAACTTCCCAATTTCTTGTTATTCCATATACTGTGCTCTCAATTGTACTCAAAAGAGAAAGAGACTCATAGTGTGACTTCATAAGAGAACAGTAAAAACTCTTCACTGTGAGTTCGAGATCACAAAATTGTAAATTCTCTTTTGATTCATAGTGCAAAACCAGCCAGGAGGCTATCGGCATAGAAGAGTGAACGTAGACTTGATTTAAGCCGAACCATTATAAATTCGGTGTTCTTATTCTCTTCTCTGAACTCCTTTATTTTGTTCGTAGTTCTTATTTAACTGTTAAAGTCTGAATTCGCTCAAAGTCTCTTGTCCTTCATACTCAGTTTCAAAAGCGAAATATTTTTATTACTTTTTGCGAAAAAAAAAATTTCCACCTATTCACCCCTCTCTAAGTGTTCATACTAGCACTTTCATCTTGGTCCAACCCGAGTCTAAGACCCCCGGCGAGTTCTACTTCCTGTTGAGCCTTGACCAGGCGATTCCCTTCACCATGAGGATGATCTACCGCTACGAGAAAGGCAGTGACAACGTCGGAGAGGTGCTCAAACAGTCTTTGTCCAAGGTTTTGGTCCTCGATTATCCACTTGCCGGCTCCATGGCCATAAGCCCGGAAGGGAGATTCATCGTGGAGTTGACGAAGAAGGGCGCGCCATTTGTGGAGGCGGAGGCTGATTGTAGCATGGACATGCTGGGCGATGTCCGAGTTCCCGTTCTCGACGTCACAAACAAACTCATTTACACCAATCCAAAGGCCAAAACCATGCTCGAAACACCCTTACTAACTGCACAGGTTGGGCAATTTGTATAATTTAGATCTATTTATTTTTTTCCGAGTAATTGCAATATGATTTTTAAAATGATTAACAAGCATAAACGACAAAGTATTTCCTCAAACAAAGTTGATCAAATGACACATATACGTCTAAAATCTCTAATAAGCATAAAGTGCGTGCATTTAACTCTTTTTGTGGGACTGCATGCATTGATTTTCGTTCAATATTGATTTAATTAGAAACTGTAATTATATTCCGGATAAAGTGAAGAAAATAGTATGTCAACTTCATTCTATCCCTTGATTATTAAGAGAAAAACATTAAAAGAAATTTATTATAATTTGGTTTTTTGCGGTGTTGGCAGAAAAATATGTATTTCCCAGAAAGTGTTATGAAGCTAACCAGTGAATGTACAATCCTTTTGCTATGTTCTGACCAACCTTTTTGTCATAAGTTAATCCAACCCTGTTTTTCATTTTTGGTCATAGCATTTCCTCTCCATTCCTGATTGCGGGATACTTTCTTCAATCATCCCTGTGGTCGATTCATTACAAATATTTGAACATCACCACGTTCAACTCTAATCGAGTTTGCAGGTGAGCGATATCCATATTTACAACCCACAATCAAATCCTCCAAATTTATTGGGACAGAGGAAAATATAATTCTTTTGATTTTGTAGTAGCATGACATAACCAAATTCATACATTAATAGCATATACGAGAGAGACAGATGCTTCATAATAGCATCTATATTCAAACTAATAAGACATGGAAACTATTATCCTTTCGACAAAAAAGTGAAGAAATTCATTATATTCCTCAAATAGATATCATATTGCTCCTGTGACCGTTGACTATTGATTGTCTGCATGTCTCCATATCGAGGTGGCGTCATTTTTTTTCTAAAAACAAATTAAATGGTTACAATCTGGACGTGTTGTGGAGTATATCCTCTAGCATGATGGTCTGATCGTCTCACGGTCAAAGGAAAGCCACAAATGTTTTCTTTCTCCAGCACAAGCACGTGGAAACTTGTCAAGCGAACCCCAGGCATGGGGAAATGTGTGGTGGAGGGTTTACGGTTTGTTTCCTAAGCTAACGGTACTGTTAGCTAATCATTTCCTATTATAGAGCTTTGTTGGTGGATTATGAGGTAGTGATGTGTTGTAATTATGGTTATAACTATGTTTAATGGATCAACGGAAGCCAATAATTAAGATACGTTTTTTCTGTTCACGTATCTCTTTTTGGATTCATGAATTTTTCCTATACTTTTATGTTCACGTATCTATTGAATTCATGAATTTCCTAGATTCATGTATCGTTTAGTTCATGTATTAAATGAGTTCATGAATCTCTTGAATTCGCATATCTTTGGATACATGAATCTCTTGAATTCACGTATCTCTTTATTCATGAATCTCGTGGATACACGCGTCTATTCAATTCATGTATCTCTTTAGTACATGAACTAAAAAGCTCTATAAATAGATATGAGCATAGAGCTTCATAAGGGTTTTTGGTTTTCCCGATTCGATTCCAAAAAGAGCTTTAATGCCCTCTTCTACTCTTCTGTTTTTCCTGAGTGTGCTGGTTCAATTGAACGATTCGACAGAGTCCTGTTTGCATAGTGCTAATCCAAACATGTTCGAGGTGTTGTATCTTGGGAGGCATAGTTCGTGAATCTGCAGGGCACCATTGGCAGGAACTAATCGCCTTAAGGAGATTCGGTTATCTGTACCTCACCTCCAATTTTATGTTATTTTTCAATGATATATTATTTTCTTCTTCTCCAAGATTTGTAAAAGGAAGAATATTATAAAGTTGTTACCATCTTCTTTACATTGATGTTTTGATTACAACAAACAGTGTGTATTCTTTGGACTAATTTCCAACATGATGAATGGTCGGTCGGTGGGTAAGCGAAGACTGAGGGTAAAAATCTAATAAAACATTCGTGGCGCGAGCATAGTCGTCTCCCACGCACTTCTAACCGTAACCCTAAACTTGCATGGTAACTTATTGTTTCGTTGCATGATGATTCTGGAGATCAGGTCACGAAGTTCAAGTGCGGTCGATTCACTCTGGGGATTGAAATCAGCCACACCCTGGGCGACGGCATCTCCGCAATGAACTTCGTCAACTCGTGGGCCCAAATCGCGAGAGGGAAGCCAGTGACCGCCGTCCCTTTCCACGACCGGACCCTGCTGAAGACACGAGTGCCGCCCCGGATCGAGTACCCGTACAATGACTTCGTGCAGATCGCAGACACATCGGACACAGAGTCGCTGTACCAGCGAGACCCGCTGGTGCACAAGCTCTTCGTCTTTGACGCCGATAGGATCGCAGCGACCAAGAAGCTGGCGCTGTCCGAGGGGAAGGTGAAGTGCTGCTCAAGCTTCGCGGCCATCATGGCGCTGGTGTGCCGCGCGCGGAGCCAAGCGCTGGGGATGAAGCCTCACCAGTTGACCAAGATCCGCATAATGGCGGACTTCAGGTCCAAGTTTGGGATGGCGGTGTTGCCCGGGAATTATTTCGGCAATGCCATGGTCACAACCGCGAGCCTCTGCTCCATGGGGGAGCTGTGCGAGCAGCCCATCTCGTTCGTTGTCGAGCAGATACAGAAGGCGGTGGAGCAGCTGAACGAGGTCTACGTGCTGTCGAGGATGGATTTCGTGGACACGTACAAGCCGCCGCTCTTGACGGTGGGCACGCTGGTGATCAGCTCCTGGACCTGGCTGGCCTCTAGGTAGCACCGACACGCGACACGCGACACGTCATTTCTCAAAAAGTAGAGAATTCCGACACGTTAAATATTAAATAAATACTTGTATATATAAATGCATAAATAACTAAATAATAATAATAATAATAATAATAAAAGCCTAGAATTAATCTATAATAAAAACATTAATCCACATTCCACTATTAAATTTAAAATTTAACAATAAGCAAAAAAAAAAAAAAAAAACAATCAACATTCCATCAAGTAATATAATAAAAAGTCATTCATCCACATTATCCACTTCTTCTGGAAAAAAAAAAAAAAAAAAAAAAAAAAAAAAGCCGACTCCATCTCCGGCTCATCAAGTGAAAAATTTGCAACTTCAAGCACCCCAACATCTTCAAAAGAGTCAAATGCATCTCCGCCAATATCACACATCTTAGTCTAAGCACCCCCAACATCTTCAAAAGAGTCAAATGCATCTTCGCCAATATCCCACATCTTAGTCTCTCCTTCTGCATATTGTGGGCCTTTTCTTAATAAAAGACGAAGATTGCTATGAATAAAAACCAAATCTTCTGCACATTTTGGGATCATCTTATTTCTTCTTACTGAATGCACAAATGAGTAAGTACTCCAATTTCTCTCAGCACATGACGAAGAAGAAGGTTGTGCAAGAAGCTTTAAGGCTATGCTTTGAAGCATCGGTGCACATGCACCATGATTAACCCATCACGTCTTAAGATCCATAGAATATCAATTTTGAATGGAATCAAAATCTCTAAAATCCCCATTTTTACTTGCAAAATCCACATACTCCAAATTCACCTTGTTGCGCTCATCCAAGTTAGGAAAGTATTTTTTGAAGCATTTCAGTCTTTCTTCGTTGATCTCCTTATTCTTGTATGGAGAAATTCGAGTAGGATCTTCATCAAGCCATTGATCACTATAGTACCTTTATTTAATAAAAAAAAATTAGAAAACAATAATAAATAAGATGAGTATTATATTATCATGTTAAAAAAAAGAATAACTGCTAAAGTAATAATCTCATACAATTTTAGAACTTACTTGGGATTTAAGACATGTGCCAAGCAATGAAGTGGAGTGTTGTTCTTTGTCCAACGATCAACAAAATTGTGTGAATCACCTCATAAAATGTGGATTTCTCATCTAGCCTCTTCACTTCATGTGCATATATAGCTTTATTCACTTTTTTCAATTATCGAACCCCACATATCATAAATTAAGTGAAGACAAGGCTTATCGGTGTCACAAATTCTAAGCATATCATAAATAGGAGCCGTGAATGAAAGTATATAATCAATCAAATCCCACCAAAAATCATCCAACACCTTCTTCTTGACAAACTTAGCTTTCTCTTGATTAACATCTCGATAGATATTCCATTTGTCACAAATCACCATGCTTTGAAGACCATTTTTTATCAACTTGAATCTCCTAAGCATCACAATCATCGATGCAAAACGTGTATCCGCTACAGAAAGCAACTTCAAGCTAACAAACTCATGATATATTGATAATCTCATAGAATGGTTCATGATGAAATGTTTGATTTGCATAACTTCCTTAACAATATCTGAAATCCAACTACATTCCTCATAAACTATTTGATTGCTCTCCATATTTTTTGCAGCACAAATGTTCTTTAAAGCTAGATTAAGAGTGTGCACCACACAAGGCGTCCACATAATGGATGGAAATTCTTGCTCAATGAGTTGTCCTGCACCCTTACAATTTGAAGCATTATCCGTAATTACTTGGACCACATTCTCATGTCCAATTTCATTGATAACTCCTTTCAACAAGTTAAAAATGAAATGCATATCTTTTATTTCTCTCGAGCAATCAACCGATTTTATAAACATTGGTTTTCCATCCGATGCCGCCATGAAATTAATAAGCGGTCTTCTTTGTGAGTCGCTCCATCCATCACTCACAATACTTACACCCTTCTCCTTCCACATGATTTTGATAGGTGTACACAACCTATCAATATTTGCCTTCTCTTTTTGCAACAAAGTGGTCCTCAACAAATTATATTTTAGTGGTACATAACCCGCAATATTATGATTAGCAGCATAAGTGAAAGCGGATTGAAAATAATGATTCCTTGCTAAGTTAAACGGCAAGCCCACCGAATAAAACATCCTAGCAATCTCACAATCTAGACGTTCTCGTTGAGTCATATTAAATGCATTTTCAAGTGATTTTCCACTCCAACTTCCACCTTTCCTTTTTTTTTTTTGGAGCTCAATGATAAATCCATTCCGTCACCACCACCACCACTAAGTGAATAACTAGCAAGAGGCAAAGGTACATTTCTAGTTGCTATACTCATTAATTGAGTATTGACATCTTCCTCTAATTTTTCCATCTCCAAAAGATCTTTTTTTTCTACTTTTGTGCACTTTCCAATTCCTTTTCCACTTATCATCATCAAATGGCCCCTCACTCTCGTGTATGAACTCTTATAATCTTTTTGACAAAAGTTGCATCTCCAAGACAAATTTCCCCCCGCATCAGTATGATTAATTAACTTAGTAACATACCTCCATAATAGTTGTTTTACAACTTCATTGCTAGAGGTAGGTGGTTGTGTGCTTGAAGTACTACTAGCCATATTTGAACTTGAAGACATTCCGCAAAAAATAAAAATAAAAAATAAACATGTTATTATCAATTGCTATAAGGTTTCTTAGTTAAAGTTAACTAAGGAATATTGAATACCAATTGGAAGTAGCAAATAGCAGCAATATGGTAGCGAACAACAACAGCAATACAGCAATATAGCAGCGAACAATAGCAATACAGCAATATGGCAGCGAGCAGCAGCAGCCAACCCCACAATACAGGAGCAAATAGCAGCAGCCAACCCCACAATATAGCAGCGAACAGCAGTAGATAGCAGCGAACAGCAGCAAACAGCAGCAGCCAACCCCACAATATGGCAGCGAACAGTAACAAATAGCAGCGAACAGCAGCAGCCAACCCCACAATACAGGAGCGAACAGCAGCAAACAGCAGCAGCCAACCCCACAATACAGCAATGAACAGCAGCAGATAGCAGCGAACAGCAGCAAACAGCAGCGAATAGCAGCAAACAACAGCAGCCAACCCCACAATATGGCAGCGAACAGCAGTAGCCAACCCCAAAATACAGCAGCAAACAGCAGCAAATAGCAGCAAATAGCAGCAAACAGCAGCACAATACGGCAGCAAACAGCAACAAATAACAGCAAACAGCAGGAGCCAAACTTCCATCATCAATTCCCGACCATCACATACACGACCAAAGTCATTATGAGTATTCACAATACAAAAGTGGAAAGGAAATACAAATAGAGAAAAATCATAGCAAAATCAATATGCCCTTTTGGTTTTCAATTTCTATGCCACTTACTTCATAGATGACTTATTTAAAATAGCGCGCTCAATACATAAAAATGACAAAAATCAGTCCATTCACTCAGGGTAAATCATATTTGGTGCAGAGCAGCAAATAAGAACTCTTCCCCTCTGAAATCATTTTTATAATACCTAGCAAATCATTTTAATCTCTAGATTATTTCAGAATTTCCCTTACTCTTGATTCTGCTGAAAAATGTTTCCATAGTCCAACCGACTCTGCCCACCAGATAGCACTCAAAAATGAATCCTCTGGGTGACTTCATGCAGTGGACTTAAAGGTGGTTATTAAGAATCACTTTGGATTACAACACACCATCCCATTTTTTAACTCAATGGATCACTCAGAAAAAAGAAAAAAAAACTCTAATGTAGTCCCAAACTGATCCCTATTCAGCTAAGGGCAAAACTACAAGGAATACACTACCCTCATCATAAAAATTCCGAGTTCAGACAAGAAATGGCGAAAATAGGAACAAGAAAGTCACTCCAACTCCAATTGCACCAATCACAATACCCAAAACCCGTAAATCTCCAATCTTGAAGAGCTCTCAAGTAGCCCAATTCAAAAAAATTCCATCTTTCCCAACAAGACGATCACTGCATAAGCCACATTTCAAGATTCTACCACAACATTTCGGATCTCCAAAGAAATCCCCCTTTCCCCGATCTAACTCTAGGGTTTGCCGAAAAATCCCAAATCGGATTATAAAGAAATCCAAAATGCTAACCTAAGATGAGCAAAAAGATGAAATCGCAGATGAAGAAGAGCAACGCGGCAACGCCTGTGAGCGGCAGGGGCGACGGCTCACCGTTGGGGCGACGGCTCGATGCTTGCGAGAGACGAAGGCGAGGTCGAAGGCGATTGTGGCGACGGGTGGGGCTGAGGCATGGGGGGCTATGGCGAGTCGGCGACTGGTGGGGTGGGCCGCACGGCCAGCAAAGCAACTCCAGCGACACTCACGGCGAAAGAAGAGAACCAGAGTGCTCTGCTCACTACTCAGGCGTGTTCAAGTGAAGACCGAAGAGAGTCTAGAACCGTGCGTGCGTCATGTGACTGAAGTCAGAACTTTTAACTTTTTTTTTCATATATTTATATTTAGTCCTCAAAGTTTTGGAAATTTATAAAAATAACCCCGTGCGTGTCGGAGTCACGTGTCGGAAATTCCGACTCGCGTGTCGGAGCGTGTCAAAAAAGGTTGACCGCGTGTCGGTTTTCCTGACACGCATTGACCGCGTGTCGGAGCGTGTCGGACACGACACGGAAGGTCCCGGAGAGTGTCCGTGCTTCCTAGCGGGATGTTGAACTTCGGTTGGGGCGACCCGTCACAGTTCAAGTGCAGAGACCTGGGGAGGGAGCTGTGCGTGTACTTCCCGGAAGTGGAAGGGAAGAAGGGGATCGTAGTGGTGCTGGCTTTGCCGCTTTCGGCCATGAACGCCTTCGAAGAGCTGGTCCAAGTTTAAAGACTAAATGATAATAACGATTTTGATTTCAAATGTTTCTTGTAAATATTTGAGATTTGGTTGATTGTAATTAATATTAATTGTAATTAAGCTTAATTACCTATTGCCCTATATATGAGGGATGTTGGAAAAATAATATACACGTATTGGGGAAAAATACGTAACAATATTTGTTGGATCAAAAAAATAATAAATCTAAGAGAATAATAACAATAATATAATATGATCAAGCCAATGTTTGTATAATCTTTACATATAAAGATATTCAGTCACTTTCCAAATACAAAGCTCTTTGATCATAATAAAATTCATAGAAAATTAAATAAGACATGAGGTACAGCTAACCGAATCTTTTTAAGACAATTAGTTCTTGTCAACATTGTTAAGCAGCTTCACAAACTATGCTTTTGAAGAGGGAGAATTACCAAAAAAGTCATAAACCTATTGTAATTGTGCTAATTCAGTCCTAAACTTTTTTTTTTGGCCAATTTAGTCCTAAACCTTTTACTTTTGTTCCAGTTCAGTCCATTTGGCCAAAATTAGCCGGCCGACGCTAACGTGGCAGCTGGCCAGTGCCGGCGAGCTTTTTTTAATAATATTTTATTCTTTTTATTAATTTTTTTTCTTTTTTCTTTTTTCTTTTTTCTTTTTTCTTTTTTCTTTTTTCTTTTTTTTTCCCTCCTCCCTCCTCCTTCCTTAGGCTCCGGCGACCGGCCAGGCCGACCGGTCGCCAGACTAAGGCGATCCGACGGGGCGAGAAGGCTTCGCCAGACACGACGGCGAGCCCCCCTCGCCGTCGTTGGGCGCGAGCTCGCCTATCGCGGGGGCTCGCCGTCGTGTCTGGCGAGGGCTTGCCTCGCCCCGCTGTCGCTGGGCCCGAGCTTGCCTCGCGGTCACCACGCGAGGCGAGCCCTTGCTAGATCCGGCGAGGGGGCTCACCGTGGCGTCTAGCGAGGCCTCGCCTCGCCCAGCGACGGCAAAGCCCCCTCGCCAGATCTAGTGAGGGCTCGACTCGCGATCGCTGGGCGAGGCGAGCTGTCACGCCCCGACCATCAGGCACGCACACATCCTTCACTTTTGGTCGATTTAATAAAATTGCGATATCCCAGGACTATGTATCGACGACCCTTTCATTTATTATGCACATACGGAAGCAGTTATAATTCCCCAGACAATAAAGCAATGGGATAGAAAAGCAGGCCATACATTTTACTGAAAATTCACAACTACATCTTATTACATGCAAACAAGGTCTGACAAGACAGGGGCGGGATCTCGGTTGATTCTCATCCGGGATCCTACTTTGCACTCGGGGTCCTTCTCCACACATACTCCTCCTCGGGTTCCTCAAATAAGGATCTCCTCGTCGATTCATGCTCCTTAGGCTCCTCATCCAGGTCCTGAAATGGTTATTCAATAACCACAGAGACCACGTCTCAGCAAGTTCTACCTCCTAAGACTCGATTAGTAAACTAATACACCTTAGGGCTGCCTATGCAGAACATGAGTCAGAGGACTTACCTTAGCCTCAGATTCCATCTGCATATTAGTACAGATCAAATAGGCATACAAGCAATCACATCACAGATCGAAGCATCGATCTAATCGACTTAGTCGATTTCACATCAGGAAGACCACTCACGATCATCTCCATTCAATCATTCAACTCACAACATCAAACCAAGGCAATGAATCACATCGAGACATTCTCAGATCGAATCATCGATCAATCGACCTAGTCGATTACAAGCTAGACGGACCATTTCTAGGTCATTCATCCAACACCAAGCAATTCCTTAGATTTAGTGGCTTTACGGTCTCACCCGACCCTCTCAAGATCTAGTGGCTTTACGGTCCCACCCTTTCCAAGATTTAGTGGCCCTCTCGAGAACTAGTGGCTTTACGGTCCCACCCGACCTTTCAAGATGCCCCACCCGACTTTTCATGTCACCGAGCCACGTGCATTCTCCAAGAAGACATACCGAGTCTCCGAGCCACGTGCATTCTCTAAGGCTACCTTTTTGCCAAGATGACATATCTAATCACCGAGCCACGTGTCCTTCCCAGGTGACACTCCAATTCACCGGGTCACGGGCATTCTCCAAGAGATTTACCAACGCACTTTCAATACGACAACCGATACTCAACCAATCCTCAATCACATAACTAAACATCGCATTATTTAAGAACATAACTTAAAAATGCACAATTAAATCAATTTGACACGAATTAAAGCTCAATTAAATAAATGAACCACTCCACGACAATCAACACGAAATTCCGGTCACCGGCCATCCCGGTTGAATTTCCGGAAAATAAATAATTAAATACTTAATTTCGAAAATTAAATAAATAAACATAATAATTCCAATTTAGCACAATATAAGCTCAATTAAATAAACGGACTGTGCCATGATCATCAGCATAAAATCCCGGTCACTTTGGCCATCCCAATTGAATTTCCGGAAAATAAATAATTAAATAATTAATTTCAAAAATTAATATTTAATTCCTAAAAATTCCACCTAGACCCGATTTGCCTAATTAACACCCGATAAGGGACGGGAAAAATCCCAAGAAGCATCCAATAAATAATAGGACATGTTTACTAGCTAAATGCACAATCAATTTAATTAACATGCAAAGCAATTAGCTTTAATTTAATCACTAATCAATTATAATCTAACAACCTAATTACAAATAATTAAAACTAATCAACCTTTAAGCATAATTAGAAAACTAATAAAGCATTAGTGAGTAAAACTCACTAGGTACAAGTGGGGATCGGGACACCGCGATGGCGACGCGACGGCGGCCGAAATCCGAATTTTCGGCGGTGTCGACCGACACTCGGGCCGGACCTACAAGCTTTGCAAGCCCACAGAAATTCTGGGCTTAGATCGAACTTGGGTCAATTGACTTCGCGGGCTGAGTTGTTGAAACTTCTTGGGCTTCAAAACTGGGCCTGCGTTGCTAGATCATTGGGTTTAATTGTAACTGAACTGGGCTGAGCTTCATTGATTTGTGGGCCGAACAAGAAAGCTTCATGGGCTGAACAAACAAACTGGACTGGCTGTCTTCGTGAATGGGCTGTTCCCGGCCTGGGCTTCTTGCTGACTCACGGGCTGAAGGAACGCTTTACGCGAGAGACACGGACGAACGGTGCTACTTCGTTTTTGGACTAGTACGCGCGAGACGGGGAAGCAGCTGCTGGCGATGAAGACACATGCGGCTTCGTGGATTGAAGAAGCTGGAGACATGCGGAGATGCGGACCAAGAGGAGTCAACCTCAGTGGTCGTACGGGTTGATTTGCTGACCGACTTCACGAGTGGACAACACGGGCAGCTCAACCGAAAACTGAAGACGCATGGAGATTTCTTCGGTGGATAGTGTTGTTGGCGTCTGATCCGTGTGTGGGCTGTTGCGGTCAACTAAGGGGTTCTTGTGAGTGCAGCTGTTGACTGAAGGAGTTGGCTTCAGAGGAGGACTTCAAGTGTTGAAGATGGAAGTAGCTTCGTCTAAGTTGCGACAGACGCACGGCAGCTAGCACACGGTCTTCCTCTTCGCTAAACGTTGACTGGAGATGCGGAGGAACGGACGAGTGGCACGGCTGCTTCGTGGGATGTGGGCTGAGCGAATCAGTGAGGGCTTCGCTCGGTGGCTTTGCCGGGTCAACCAAGTGGTGTTGCTTGAAGACTTCTACTAAAGATTGACTGAACATGAGGGAGAAACAGACAAGCGGCGAGCGGCTTCGGTGGACGCGGCTTCAAGGGGTCAACAAATCGCCTGGGAGCTTTGCTGTGTTGACCTCCTGAGTGGGGTTCTTCGGTGGGGAACAAAAATTGGTGGACGGCGTGGGAGCTTGGGGTTTCGGTGAGTGGCGCTGTTCATGGGAAAAGATGAAGGAAATGTAAAGAAGCAAATGAAGGGGTGAAGAAGCGAGTGAGGAAATTGGTGAAATGGCTGAGGGAAATCAACAAAGAGAAAAAATGAAAGAGAAGCATATGAGCGAAGGAGGGTGTCGGCTAAGAAACGTGCAAGGAAAGCCAAGGTGGAGGCCCCCCCCCTTAGCTTGATCTTTCCACAAAAATCTCCCATACTCACTCTAGGCCAAGTATTTATTCCTTGGCTGCCATTGAACCACCCAAGCTCCTTCTTGGACATGTGAATTGGTCCAAAATGCCTAGTGGGATGGGGGCACACGAATTTGCTTGATACCTCCTCCAATTGATCACTCATTTCTTCTCAATTTAACCTTGTAAGGCCTCAATAAATCCAAGTGATGCCTCAATGCTTCAATTGAATATTCTCCTCATCCAATAACCCATCTCGCATCTCAATTTTGTATTCCATTTTAATCCCCGGCTCCAATTGCATAGAAATGACATGATTAATTCAATTGAAATTAATACCGAAAATTCTGGATGTCACAACTCTTCCCCTCTTATAAAAATTTCGTCCTCGAAATTTAAACTTTTACCAATCCTTATACAAAAGGTGGGGGTATTGTCGTTTCATTGAGTCTCATTACTCCATGCTGATCCTTCAGTCTTGTGGTGATGTCCGACCATTTTGACTAAGGAGATCATCTTAGTACACAACTCTGCTCTTTCTGAACCAACAACTGAACTAAGCTTCTCACATAAGACACTCTGTCATCCACATCTGATCTCTTTTTCTCGACTCCTTAAAAAACCTTTGAACCTCAACGATTCAAAATTTCGACAGTTACGAGCAATCTTTACTCGACACTCATCCGATAAACACCGATTTCGAGCCTCGCTTGCGATTTTCTGATTTCGATCTCATCTCAACCGACCGAAATCCTATACACTCTGCTTTGCACTTTAAAAAGAAACTATCTCGCTTGTAATCTTTGTTCACTCAAGATTCTTAACTCGCACATCTTGGCACTGCAATCACTGTACCCTTTTTGGCCTAAAATCTTCTTCACTTTCTTTTTACCATAAATTATGTACCCTCTATGCAAATAAAGAATCTCTACTTTGCCAAATTTATAATCTCTGATTTAGATTCGAAATATAATTCATTCTCGGTACTCCATGCCGGTGAATTATCTGATGCACACACACTTTGGTATACCTACTCTGTGACAAGATAGGATCTTCAATTTCTCAAATCGAACTTAGATTGGCGGTTAATTTCATTCCGACACGCTTTTAGTGTGACCTAGGCTACTGGGTAGTGTTCAGAGCTTTTTAGGACAAATGACCCGTGGTCGATTTTCTTCGAGCCACAATAAACCCACTCGACCCATTGGTGACTCTCGATTGTCATGAAAATCTCAAGGATTCAAATACGGACACAGGGCGCCAAAACGATAGAAACATCAAATTAGTGTTGGTCGATGAGAATTTTCCAATTTAGTGGAGTCACCCACGATCGGTCATTCATCTCAGTCGAACCGATCTATCTTTGATTTCAAATCAGGTTTTATATTGTGCCGTAATGATCTCTAAAGATAAGCACGGTCAAGAAGTCGATCATTGGTCGAATTCTCAAGTCTATTTGCCTTAAGGTCCTTAATAACTCACCCAGCTAGTCTAGTTATCTCATGAGTGGCCAACTCAGAGAAAAACACTGTAATCGCGTCGATGAAATGCCCAATTTATCTAGTCGAAATCAGAGTCCGAAATCTGGATGTTACACACTCAAAACAATATCTATTCATATTGTACCAAAGTGGATCAACTCTATCTATTGATCAACCACTATTCTCAAATGGTATCAGTAATCCCCTGAATCCTTAGTAAGCCATATGTTTCCATTTCCACTTAGGACTCTCAAGTGCTGGCAACAATTCTCCCGGTTCGCATTACCGAGCTTCCACTTACTGACACTTCTAACACTCACAACCTGCTCAGCTGTATTTATCTTCATATCAGCTTACTAATCTAGTTGATGCTGATTCTGATTTACTTGCACCATCTGGTCAAAGTTGCAATACTATAGTGAACTTCTGACAAGATCTTTTCCCTGAGTGCTACACTGTCAAGTGTATTCAATCACTCATGGAACCTGAACTTTCCATTCTCATAAATCTTAAAGTCAGATTCTTTCTTGCCAGTATCCTCTTATAAGATCTTCTGAACATCTTTACTTGTCAACTAGGCACCGATTCTAACTTGAACATTTGGTTCAATTTTGAGGGCGGCTATAAAATTCAAAAGGTAGCCTACCTCAAATTTGAAAACCAAGTTTCGAAGTCTTTTCAAGTAAAGTCTACACTTTAGCCAGTCTATGCACAATTGAAGACTCTCGGCTCAACACATTAGTGACTCATTTCGTTCCTCCAAGGTGATATCCGATATCACTATTATAGTTCTATCAAAATTCTGGTTCACGACACCGCTTTGTATTCCACTTATTGGGTCTCAACTGGCGGAACGGTGATACAACAATCTTCTCATGTTGTATCAATGCATACCCCGTCCTCTGCAAGACACATCACTAAAGATTCCGTACTTTCCAGAGCCAAATGAAAAGTTTAGCACAAGTACGATAGTCAGTTCTTACTTAAGCTCTGGAAACTATCCTCATACTTGTCTATGCTGATGAATTTCTCTTCTTTCTTAAGAGGTCGATCCTGCGATGATACTGATACTGAAAATTCTTTCACAAACCTTATGTAGTAATCTGTCCAATCCCCACAGCTTCTGATCTCTGACACTGATGTCGGTCTCAGTCCATAAACAACTGATTCAATCTAGGTTGGGTCCATGAAGATTCCTTAACCTGTAATCACATGACCATTCTTAGGGGCTCTCGTGATCCTCATTACTTAATGAACACCCTAGAATGTCACTACTCCACACGATCACCATTGATCTAGATATTCTTTCAATACTCGGTTTGTCAAATTTATGACAGCGGCTAAAGCGTTCGTCAAATCAAATGGCTTTACATTATTCTCACAGGGGCTAAATCAAGTGCGAAGTGTTGCCTTCAGTATAACCTCCTTCCTGGTTCTCAACTGAAGATAACCTGTCCTCAAGTCGATCCTTGAAGACATCAACACTCTTTATAACAAGTCACCCAATTAAGTTGACAATGGTTGATGCATGATTGCAATGAACCATCTTCATTTCTTTTCCACTAAAGGTTGATGTTTCCTTAGAAGCAATGCACTAATATGTATGAATTCTCATTCATCAATCTTCACATTCTCCATAGCCTTCATTCTATCAAAATAAACAACAACAACTAGTGATTCCCCTTTCTTCCACTTATTTCAATAAACAGAAGTTCCCCAAACTTCATCAAAACTCTGCCACGATACTCTGATAGAATTTTCCCCAAAACATTCTTCCTCTATCTAGTGCCAAGTCGGTTCCATTTATGTTCTTCTCACCATACTTGGATACTGAATTCATCCAGGTTTTCTTCCACAATTTCGACACCTATTTGGTGAGTCTTCTACCTCTATTCAAGTGCTAGGATGCACTATTTCTTGTACCAGAGACCTATCCCAGAAATTCCACAGTGCGTTCTATGGTGCACTTCTCCTGACCTATCTTATCAACGGTGACAACAATAACAGTTGTCAAGATTCCATCTACTTATGCAGATACCCCATAGTTCACCATCCATACTGGCGACACTTATCACAATTTCCTGTCCTCAAAATACATGAGACTGATTCATACCATCTTCCATAGAACAACATGTTCCATTAATCTGAATGCTGACCTGACTATGCCACCTTCGCTATTGGGTGGAATAGAATACCATACTCTCAACATCAGTCTTTTCCCTGACCAAATTCCAAGTCTGCCTGTGCTGAATCTGGACTCAAATATCGAATTCTATCCTTTGATTATCCTTCCAGGTTGGACCTCAACAAAGGTAGCAACAACAACAACTTGATTCTGATCTTATTGGCTCATCCAGATCCCAAGAAACACTTGCATCAAATCAATCTTATCGAGCTTAAGATCAATCAATGCTGCTACACTAGTACCAATCTGCGGTGGCACTCTTACGCTCAAGCTGGCTAGAGTCAACACTCTGCCTTCCGAATCCACAATAATTAAAAGCAATCGATTCACACATGACAAACAATTCTACCAATCAACTATCAAAGACATGCACCATTCATGAATTTAAAGGCCTTTCCTACTACTATCCCATAGGTCATCGCACCTTATCACTCCAATGCCAAACCATTGCTCTGATACCACAAAAAGGGGATGTCACGCCCCGACCATCAGGCACACGCACATCCTTCACTTTTGGTCGATTTAATAAAATTGCGATATCCCAGGACTATGTATCGACGACCCTTTTCATTTATTATGCACATGCGGAAGCGGTTATAATTCCCCGACAATAAAGCAATGGGATAGAAAAGCAGGCCATACATTTTACTGAAAATTCACAACTACATCTTATTACATGCAAACAAGGTTTCTACAAGATTGATTCTATAACGGGATCTCATCCTCATCCTACTTTGGATCATCACTCGGGGTCCTTCTCCACGTACTCCTCCTCGGGTTCCTCAAATAAGGATCTCCTCGTCAGATTCATGCTCCTTAGGCTCCTCATCCAGGTCCTGAAATGGTTATTCAATAACCACAGAGACCACGTCTCGGCAAGTTCTACCTCTAAGACCCGATTAGTAAACTAATACACCTTAGGGCTGCCTATGCACAACATGAGTCGAGGACTTACCTTAGCCTCGATTCCATCTGCATATTAGCACAAATCAAATAGGCACCCAAGCAATCACATCACGATCGAAGCATCGATCTAATCGACTTAGTCGATTTCACATCAACAAGACCACTCACGATCATCTCCATTCAATCATTCAATTCACAACATCAAACCAAGGCAATGAATCACATCAAGACATTCTCGGATCGAATCATTGATCAATCGACCTAGTCGATTACAAGCTCGACGGACCATTTCTAGGTCATTCATCCAACACCAAGCAATTCCTTAGATTTAGTGGCTTTACGGTCCCACCCGACCCTCTCAAGATCTAGTGGCTTTACGGTCCCACCCGACCTTTCCAAGATTTAGTGGCTTTACGGTCCCACCCGACCCTCTCGAGAACTAGTGGCTTTATGGTCCCACCCGACCTTTTCAAGATGCCAGACTATGTCACCGAGCCACGTGCATTCTCCAGGAAGACATACTGAGTCTCCGAGCCACGTGCATTCTCTAAGGCTACCTTTTTGCCAAGATGACATATCTAATCACCGAGCCACGTGTCCTTCCCAGTGACACTCCAATTCACCGGGTCACGGGCATTCTCCAAGGTGATTTACCAACGCACTTTCAATACTAACAACCGATACTCAACCAATCCTCAATCACATAACTAAACATCGCATTATTTAAGAACATAACTTAAAAATGCACAATTAAATCAATTTGACACGAATTAAAGCTCAATTAAATAAATGAACCACTCCACGACAATCAACACGAAATTCCAATCACCGCCATCCCGATTGAATTTCCGGAAAATAAATAATTAAATAATTAATTTCGAAAATTAAATAAATAAACATAATAATTCCAATTTAGCACAATATAAAGCTCAATTAAATAAACGGACTGCCACGATCATCAACATAAAATCCCGGTCACTGGCCATCCCAATTGAATTTCCGGAAAATAAATAATTAAATAATTAATTTCGAAAATTAATATTTAATTCCTAAAAATTCCACCTAGGCCCGAATTGCCTAATTAACACCCGATAAGGGACGGAAAAATCCCAAGAAGCATCCAATAAATAATAGGACATGTTTACTAGCTAAATGCACAATCAATTTAATTAACATGCATCAATGAGCTTTAATTTAATTACTTTAATCTAATCTATCCACCTAATTGCAAATAATTAAATCTAATCAACCTTTAAGTATAATTAGAAAACTAAGAAAGCATTAGTGAGTAAAACTCACTAGGTACAAGCGGGGATCGGGACACCGCGATGGCGACGCGACGGCGGCCGAAATCCGAATTTTCGGCGGTGTCGACGGACACTCGGGCCGGACCTACAAGCTTTGCAAGCCCACAGAAATTCTGGGCTTAGATCGAACTTGGGTCAATTGACTTCGCGGGCTGAGTTGCTGAAACTTCTTGGGCTTCAAAACTGGGCCTGCGCTACTAGATCATTGGGTTTAATTGTAACTGAACTGGGCTGAGCTTCATTGATTTGTGGGCCGAACAAGAAAGCTTCATGGGCTGAACAAACAAACTGGACTGGCTGTCTTCGTGAATGGGCTGTTCCCGGCCTGGGCTTCTTGCTGACTCACGGGCTGAAGGAACGCTTTACGCGAGAGACACGGACGAACGGTGCTACTTCGTTTGTGGACTAGTACGGCAGAGACGGGGAAGCAGCTGCTGGCGATGAAGACACATGCGACTTCGTGGATTGAAGAAGCTGGAGACACGCGGAGATGCACACCAAGAGGAGTCAACCTCAGTGGTCGTACGAGTTGATTTGCTGACCGACTTCACGAGTGGACAACACGGGCAGCTCAACCGAAAACTGAAGACGCATGGAGATTTCTTCGGTGGATAGTGTTGTTGGCGTCTGATCCGTGTGTGGGCTGTTGCGGTCAACTAAGGGGTTCTTGTGAGTGCAGCTATTGACTGAAGGAGCTGACTTCAGAGGAGGACTTCAAGTGTTGAAGATGGAAGCAGCTTCGTCTGAGTTGCGACAGATGCACGGCAGCTAGCACACGGTCTTCCTCTTCGCTAAACGTTGACTGGAGATGCGGAGGAACGGACGAGTGGCGCGGCTGCTTCGTGGGATGTGGGCTGAGCGAATCAGTGAGGGCTTCGCTCGGTGGCTTTGCCGGGTCAACCAAGTGGTGTTGCTTGAAGACTTCTACTGAAGATTGACTGAACGTGAGGGAGAAACAGACAAGCGGCGAGCGGCTTCGGTGGACGCGGCTTCAAGGGGTCAACAAATCGCCTGGGAGCTTTGCTGTGTTGACCTCCTGAGTGGGGTTCTTCGGTGGGGAACAAAAATTGGTGGACGGCGTGGGAGCTTGGGGTTTCGGTGAGTGGAGCTGTTCATGGGAAAAGATGAAGGAAATGTAAAGAAGCAAATGAAGGGGTGAAGAAGCGAGTGAGGAAATTGGTGAAATGGTTGAGGGAAATCCACAAAGAGAAAAAATGAAAGAGAAGCATATGAGCGAAGGAGGGTGTCGGCTAAGAAACGTGCAAGGAAAGCCAAGGTGGAGGGCCCCCCTAGCTTGATCTTTCCACAAAAATCTCCCATACTCACTCTAGGCCAAGTATTTATTCCTTGGCTGCCATTGAACCACCCAAGCTCCTTCTTGGACATGTGAATTGGTCCAAAATGCCTAGTGGGATGGGGGCACACGAATTTGCTTGATACCTCCTCCAATTGATCACTCATTTCTTCTCAATTTAACCTTGTAAGGCCTCAATAAATCCAAGTGATGCCTCAATGCTTCAATTAAATATTCTCCTCATCCAATAACCCATCTTGCATCCTGATTTCACAATAAAAACGGTCCTCTACAAAATTCCGATTAAAACGGCCCTATTTATCCAGTCGAAAATTAGAACGCGAAAATCTGGATGTCACACGAGCCCTCGCCGGATCCGGCGAGGGGGCCTCGCCGTCGCGTCTCGGCGAGGGTTCGCCTCGCCGCGACCGCAAGGCGAGCTCACGCCCGGCCGACAGCGAGGCCCCTCGCCGGATCTGGCGAGGGCTCGACTCGCGGTCGCTGGACAAGGCGAGCCCTCGCCGGATTCGGTGAGGGCGGCTCGCCATCGCGTCTAGCGAGGCCTCCTCGCCAAATCCAGTAGGGGCTTGCCTTGCCGGAGCCCAAGGAAGGGGGAAGAAAGAGAAGGCAAAAAAAAAAAAAAAAAAAAAAAGGAAAAAAATAATAATAAAATGTTGAAAATAAAATATTATTAAAAAAATCACGCCGGCGCCGACCGGCTGCCACATCGACACTAGCCAACCAATTCTGGCCGGATGGACTAAACTGGAACAAAAGTAAAAGGTCTAGGACTAAATTGGCCAAAAAAAAAATTTAGGACTGAATTGGCACAATTGCAATAGGTTTAGGACTTTTTTGGTAATTCTCCCCTTTTGAAGATACAATACTTCGAACCTATTTGTATTAACACTATATAAAACAAGACTCTATCGAACACTTCTAGAAATCGGCACACTTCGAGGAGTGTTTTTTCAAAGAATTCTAATTTTTGAATAACTCTATTTGTCATGAATTATAGAAAACTCTGAAGATACTCATTTTCGTAAACCAATGATTATCTTAGAATTGTTGTCGAGAGACTTTGAAAAATCCGTAATTAACACGTCCCTTAATGCGAGTAAAATCTACAACACGAAGATTAAGGAATCTGTCCCTTAACGCATCCATCCATTAATTCATCCACAATTGTCTCGCAAAACTATTGTGTTACGCATCAATTAATTCGTCCATAAAACTATTCCACGACCGACGACTACTAAAGGAACACATATATTAAATCGTCCATAAACGCTAGAGGTGGCAAAATGGGTCATAGACCCATTTTGCACCCATATTTTTCACAAATGGGTTGAATGTAAGTTATGAAGTTGTAATGGGCCATAATCCACATTCGACCCATTTTAAGTTCAGTTTTATATGGGTCGAAAATGAGTCACACGTTCTGACCCATTTTCAACCCATTTTTAAAACCCAAAAGACATGAACTTCCTCAGCCGCTGACCCTTCGACCTTCACCTTCAACCTTCACCTTCGTCAGCCGCTGACCCATTTTCGACCCACCTCCGCCGCTCACCTCCAAGCCACCTCTGCCACTCGCCGCTGCAGCTCGCCTCCGAGTCACCTCCGCCGCCCACCTCTGAGGCTTGCCTCTGCTGCTCGCCTCTACAGCTCGCCCACGAAATCGAAGGTGTCCGGGCCAACGCCCTGCAGTTTGATCGTCAGATCTCACCCTCTCAAATCCACCTACCAATCGGTAACCCCTTTTTTTTCTCGCTTTCCATTTACGATTCTGCTATTTCGGATCAACATGTTGTTTTCTGTGAATTGCTTGGATAAAGAGGGAAACTCGAGGTTGGTCGGGTTCTTATGGGCATGGGAAGTGAAATTGGTGAACTGGGCTTGGTGCTCGTTGTAGGTTAGGCGCAGGGGAGAAGTTCTCCTCAATTGCTACGTTTATCTATCTCTGATATACTTCTGTGAGTATTCCGGCACATTTGACTTAAGAAACCAGGTGGAGTTAGCTTGCAATTTCATCACGGTGTAGACGCTTAATTAGAGAAAATCGCTATGCCTTACAGCATTTACCTTGTCATTGTCTTGACTTCTGAGGTATGAGTAGGAGATTCTTTGCTGCTTAGGATAGTTTCACGTAGAGATAGTGCTATTTCACAGCATCTCTTTTTGTAGAAATGATGACATTATAAGAAGCTCTTCTGATGTGTTCTTTTTTTTTTCTTTTCCAAGTAACATTCATTTTAATTGAACTTCACCGTGCTGGAAATTGGATGATTTGAATGTGATAGGTGGGCCTCTATATTTAAGGCTGTCATAAGACAGCCACTAATTCATCTACTAAACCTCAATGCTATGGTTTCTCATGTTAAAATAGTATCCGTGTTCTTTTCCTGGGTAGATTATACTGGATCAGCCTTGTGCTTTGCTCATGTATGAACCATTTAATACTACATTATTTGTTCATCCTTTGCAATAACTATGGTGGTTTCCACTTGCGGTTTAGTGGAATTGGTGGTTTCCTACATTGATGTTGTTCAATGTCATATTTGTCACTCGGCTGAGTTGGAGATTTTTATGTTGTTGTCTGGATCTTAGCCTATGGTTTATGGATTTTCCATTTGTGACAATCTTCAAGATGATGTCTCTTGTTCTTGCCTGAATTTGCCTTTGAACCAAGTCTTTTGCCGCATTGGCCTAAAGCTGGCTTACTCCTTTTTCTCTTATGTGGCCAACCATTCATTTTTTTACCAAGGCGTGTTTTCCCTTCCACTGTTTATGACGTATTCCCCCTTATTTTGCGTGCCCCAATTTGTCAGCAGCCACTAAGGAGATTCCCCAAGAAGAGAGTTTTTGCTGGTTTAGTTTTTTGTTGTAATTGAAGGTGGATAAAGCAGGGGTGACTATGCTATTTGAGGAGCCAACCAAGGGGAGCAACAATGTAGGAGTGGTGGTGAGTCTAGTCCGTCTTGCCAGCCTTGGCGAATTTGGGAGTCCTCAGTTTGTCGCAAACAAGCTCATACAAGCTGAAAAGTGCAAAGTATGTGCTGCTTCAATCGATTGCTTGGTTCTAAATGTGGAATGTCTTAACAGTACCGCATATGAAGAGGCTTATGTTTTGGGGCAATCGATTATTTGGTAGATAATTTGGTTCTTGGTAGAGTTGCTGAGAATTGTGTCTTGGAGTTATCTTATTGAGGGGAAACATTGAAGTGAAGTATCTTTCTGCAATGCTAAAGAATTATTCCTTCGTATGCATGGTGACATATGAATTTCTTACTCAAGAGGCTGGAAATGTTAGCTTCATATCTTAATCAAGATGATGAACTCATTTGTGAGTAAATAATTTGACCTTAATAGTATGCTGACTTTAAATAAAAAAAGCATGTGCATAGTCTAATTCTTCATAAATATTTCAATTTATAGGTTTTTTTAACAATTTTTATTTTATTTACTATTTTTAATTTAATTTGAGGTTTTTATCCAAGTAGCATATAGCTTAAAGTGAGCGCACGTTTTTTTTAGAATATTAGTAAGTTTTAGCAATATGGGTCGGGTCGGGTATGGGTTATTATATTTACATTACAAGAATATAGGTCAAAATAGGTGAAATGGGTCGAATATGGGTTGACCCATTTTTGACCCAACCCATACCCGACCCTACCCACCCATTTGCCACATCTAATAAACACTGAGGTTGAATAAAAAATGCAAGAACTTGTGTTGAGCCATTAATACTGTTAATTTCAACAATCCCCCACAATAATGGCTCAAGAATTTTTTTTTTTTTTTTACTCGAAGAATTCAAGTGTGCCTATGGAGATAAACTGCATCAAGATAGGTAGTTTCACTTTGAACCTTCTTTAGTGAAAACTTGTTGTACTTAACTAGTCGATGGACTAAGCCTTGAATCGCTAGTTGTTGATGTAAGCCCAGACAATAGACCTTGAAGATTTTTATGTTTATTCTTTCGACCTTGAACCTCTTGGGATTCATGTGTGCTTTAAAAAATCTAGCCCTTAAAGATTTTTATAAAGTTGGTCAAGTCCACACATATAGGTGCATTCCTATCAAAGGTATCCTATCTTACCTTACTAGGATTATGAAATCCAAGCTATAGGATCATTAAACGCATAATGTACTCTTAAAACGCCATAGGAATCACTATTGCATCATAGAAGTGGGAGATAGTGTTCACACTAGAGTATCCAAAATTTGCATTATCAATGAAGGAACCTATGCTTAGAACCAAGGAAAACTGAGTTGATTATTGTAGGTATGCCTTCCCACGGTGGGAAAACCTCTTGTTAAAGCCCTTCAAGGACAGCATTTTAATAGCAAACTAACTAAAGATTAAGTTCAAAAACACTCAAAGGTGCCAAGATGGTAACGTTTATAACTAGCTGAGTTATATTTTTTAGAGGATCCTATTAGATGGAGAAGAAGAGGTATTTAAAGTGACATTGATAGTTTTCATAAATACACATTTTACTTCAAAAGACTATGCCCAACACATTACATCATCTTTGCCTAAGAGGTCACAAACAAACAAGGATCATGCTCACAGTCCAAGACAAAGAGGCTTTGGAAAATCCGATCGAGAATTATTCTATGTAATATGAACAGTGATTGTGAATAGTGATTTCCTTAACCTATTACTATAGTGACATGCACTACAGTAACCTAGCTACAGGCCTATCTTCCATCACGGAAGTTGTAGTCATAATCTGAATCATTAGAGTTATGCATTGCAAGCTGTTCTTCCATGTGTCTTTGTTCAAGTTCTGTAAGTTTGATGTTAGAGGGGCTACGGATGACTTCTCTTTGTGTTATCAAAGCATTCTACATGCTTTTTCCACTTGATGAGTGTCAGTAGGCATGTTTGGCTAGGGCCAATTTGTTGGTTGAATATAGTAAGATGTGTCTAGTCCAAGGGATAAGGACAAATGTCCTTGATCGTATGGGTTTTGAGAGAAAAGGCTCCCCATTGGGCATAAAATGCCTGAACATAAGATTCTTGGGATGACTATGCATAATCGCCTATGTCTGTCATTTCTTGCTCATGTGATGGACGTGTCCTTGTTTGGTCATGTGCTTGTTGAAATTATTTGAGTGCTTGTTTGGCTTCCGATACAATGCTATAATGATTCCATGGGATAGGTGTGAAGTAATTTCATACTTCTTCAAGGATGGTCAAGTTTTTCTTGGCATAAGGCTCTCTGGAGTTCTCTATAGTTGTATTCAACAAATCCAATACAATTAGGGAAGGATTTATAAATACGAGCTTTCATAAGGTATGGTTGAGGTTTATAGGTTGTGGTTCATACTCCTTCTAGTGCATCGGCAATGGTGCTATTATGTTGTACAAAAGCCCATTGACATTAGAGAAACACAACAATGTGTATTTCTAGTTATGGTCGGATAGTTCTCAATTCTTATTGGAAAAGATGCTTCCAATGAGTGAAAGGATATAACCAATTGAGTATAGTCAAAAGGTTCTTATCACTTTCATTTTCAATGCTACGGCCAAGTGCAAATATCCTGATTAATTTAGCAATAAACTTTCTAATAGGAAACTCAATAGTTATTAAGTACTTATTAGTTAAGTACCATAATAACCATAAGAGTTTATTAGAAAATCATCTTCCTTCCAGATTAAATGATGTATGAATAGAAACCTGAAGTTTAATCCAAAAGGATAAAGAATTGAACTTTCATGAAGTATAAATTAAGTCTATGTGGTGATGCCACATGAGGTTGTCAAGATTTTCAATGAGACTATCATTTTGGATATATTCAATGATTTCTTGGGGGCAATCCAAACTTGGCCAATCTCGCCTTCTTTCAATTTTATACTTTTCACTGTGATGAAAAGTATGGAAAGCGTGTCGCACAATGTACATATTAATCTCTACTAGTGCCTTTGACCTTGACAGAAAATCAGCAAGCATGTTTTTCTTTTCAATAATGTGTTTGGTTTCAAAAGAGTATTTCGAAAATCATTCAGCCCACCAAAGTAGTTGAGAATTTGGAATCTACTTCTATTTGAGCTTGGTCATCTAGGGAAAGGATGTTATGCCCAATTCTACCAAGAAATGATGGCTAATAAGACAGTACTCACAATGGGGGAAAAGTCCGTATGATTTCCTTTAGTTCTGCTATTGCTCTAGTCTGGGTTTTTCCCAAAGGTGGGGGACTCTTCTTCAGCATTTATTGTAGCAGAATCAGCAATTTTGCAATGTTGGGAACAAAGTTTTGAGATAATTAATTATCCCAAAAAATTGTTGAACTTACTTTGTTGTAAAGTTTTCTTCTGGAAACTTCAACAAGTCCTAAGTAATGTGTGGCCCTAGATAGTACGAGACCCTTGTTGAGATGCATAACAAAAAAAATTTGATCTCTGTCTGGGCAATATTCATCTTTTTTTGAGAGAGCATAATTTCATACTTCTTAATAATATCTGCAAACTACTCAAGGAGTTGGCTGTGGGATTCTTCATTAGGACAACAAAGCAAGATGTCATCAATGTAAACTACTATACTCAACAAAACTAGCTGGAAAATTTGACACGTTGCCTTTTTAAAATAAGGATGGAGTTACTTTGAGGCCAAAAGGGATGACCTTCTATTTAAAGTACTGGTTTGGAATATAGAACCATGTTTTGGGCTTGTCTTCAAGATGAATATCCAATTACCATAATCCGATTTTGAAATCAAATTTAGAATAGATGTGGGCTTTGGATAATCCAGCGAAAATGGAATTTCTTGAGGATAAAGGAAACTTGTTATCTTGGAAGAAAAGTTTAAGGGCTAGTAATTTATTATTGCCCACATTTTCCCATTGTTTTTCTCAACTCGTTTGTTAACATAAAAAACTTCACAAATCCATTGAAAATTTGAGATTTCAATAAGACATTGTTATAATAGTTTTGATCATTCCTTTTGAGCAAAACAAGATGTTCTGGATTCATTTACATGTGACTTACCTTGGTAGAATTTATATCTTCATTTTTTTAAAGGGATGTGAACAAAAAACTTTGAATTTTTCCACAAAGGATGAGGATATTTCTAAGAAAAATCAAAATGGGATTCTGAACAGGTTCTAACTTTTGTGTAATCAGATCTAGCAAACTCACTTGGATATAGAAAATCCTTTGAATACTGACAAATTCAAAGAACTGATCTCTATACTTAAGGAATTTTCCAAGAATGACTTCGGAGTTGAGGAATTTGAGTCATAAAGTTCCAATCAATTACCAAATTTTGTTGGGAAGACTAGATCCAAAAAATTTAGTAGTTATGAGGGAAAAATTGGATAGTTACTAGTGTAGTTCGCATATTACTAGAAAAGTATCTCTTGAGGCGGAATTGAAATATCAAACACAAGAAGTCTAATATTCTTCAAGAAGAACTTTTGTGTCTAGAATTGAAGAACTTGCACCAATATCTATAAGGGCAATGACTTTGAATGGTTTGGCAAATTTTGAGTTAAAGATTTTTCCTAGGAAATGAGAACAATGGACTTGGCTAAAAAATATACTAGAGTCTTGTTTTGAAAAAGTGAGAGATATATGAAAAGATCATTGAATTTGGGTCATAGTTAATTTCACTAGGAGTTTAATAATGAGGAATGACACAAAGAGTTTACTCAAATTATCATTTTCAGGTAAAATATCAATTTCAATTTCCATGTGATATATCAAATGATTTTGACATTTTTTCATCTATGGGCAATTTTTGGCGAAATGACCATTTTTGTTGCAGATGAAGTATCGGGTTGATTTCTTACAATTTGAGCAATCTTTCCTTCTTTGCAGAAATTTTCATTTTTTCTTTCTCCAAAATGCTTAGATCCGTGTTTGCATTTTCCTATCCAATACTTTTGAAATGCTTTTTCTTTCTAGAAGATTTTCCACAAGAACCATCACAATTTTTTTTGGAGCACTTAATCTTCAAATTCTGATGTGAACAAGCTCCATCAAGTTCTCAATTGTTCTTGAGATGAGTTTTCATCATCTGACACCTTAAGCACAAATCATCAAAACAAAATGGATTTCTTATTATATTTCTCCCAAGGAAATATCCATGATTCTCATTTAATTGTTTAGAAAGAATCTCTCAACTTACTGAGATAGTTCTCTAGGAATAGAGGCTAGAAAAATCCGTTTCAAATTTGCATTAGCTCCAATGCCATACAAGAGTTTGAGCATTTCCCGATAATGCTTATCGAGATACATTTTCTAGAGAGAGCATCATTTTCTTTCAAAAATATCTCTTCTCTTAAGCTCATGGAAGTCAGCAGATTTACCAATGAAAAATGGTAGATGAGAGCAATAGCTTGGCCAAAATTTGCTGAGAATAGAAATTGAACTTGATTTTGCTCTATCACCGATTGCCACCAATGTTTGAGACTTCCTGTGAATCTCATGATAAATCCAAAAAAGGACATTATATTTATCATGATTTGTGAGAATTTACGCGTTTAGCCAAGTATGAAATTCTTTGAATCTTTCTGGCCATTTGGAATAAGGAATATCATCAATAGTTCCAAGGAATCTCCAATAGCTAGGTTAGGTTTCCACCTTAGAATCTATTTATTGAATTAAGGCTTTTAACCACATTCCTCTTAATGCGCAGTTTACCTACTCTCTTGACAAACTTTTTGTCAACGGATCAACAATATTTTCTTTTGACTTTACAAAGTCTAAAGAAATTATTCTATTTGAGAGCAACTACCTTTCAATATTATGTTTACAACGAATTTATCTAGACTTACCATTATATATTACATTATGTGCCCTTGCAATTGTTGCTTGATTGTCACAGTAAATGCATACTATAGGCACAGGTTTTGACCACAACAAAACATTCTCTAAAAATTGTCGAAACCACTTTGCTTCTTCAGTAGTCTTCAATAACTTTATCCACAGCAACAAACTCTGATTCCATCGTGGAACATGCTATTAGAGTTTGCTTTGAAGACTTCCAAGGTACTGCGACACCTCCTAGCATGAACACATATCTGCTAGTCGATTTTTATTCATTAGAATCCAATATCCGATTAGCATAACGGTAGCCTTTCAAAACAGTAGAATATTTGTCATATTGTAGAACGTAGTTTTTGGTTCTTTTTGGATAACTTAACACTCTAAATAGAGTATTTCAATGCTTGTGACTAGGATTACCAGTATATCTACTTAGTTTTCCCACTAAACATGCAATATTCGATCTAGTGTAATTCATGACATATATGATGCTACCAATTTCTTGAAAGCTTCGGTTTCTTGCACCAAGACTAGAGAAATAACTTAGGGAGAGCGATGGATCAATGAATCAAATTGGAGGGATTTGGATTAGGATAATATTTTGTTAGAATAGAATACAGTCCCATTTGGTTCAGTATTTGGAATGGGCTTTTGAGCTTTAAGTGTTTGGTTCAATTTGGAATGGGCTTTTGAGCTTTAAAAATGCAAGTCCCGTTATTGTTCATCTTCTCTAGAGAAACAAACGAAGGCCGACGGGGATTTGGCCAAATGCAAATGTGTTTGATTCAATTTTTTGGAGGACTTTGGCAAGATATAATTGTATCTCAAATTGGTTCTAAAGGCCTTTAGCTCAAAGTAGTTTCAGAGGTCCTTTGGGAAATTGCATCTTCAAAATGCAAGTCTCGTTATTGTTCATTTTCTCTAGAGAAACAAACGAAGGCCGACGACCGCCAGCCAAGGAATCGCCCGCACTAGCAACTGTTGGTGCCACCCAGTGACCACCGCTTGAGCTTGTGTGACCTCAGGCAAAGCGCCCTGAGGACGCTTGACCATCGCTTGAGGTTCGCCAACCTCAGGCAAGGCTATCCGACAGCTAGATCTAACCACCAAGAGGTTGGCTGAAATGGTCACTATGGCTAGATAATATATATATATATATATATATATATATATATATATATATATATGAAACTTTTTTTGTAAAAAATTTAGCAAAAGTCCTTTGCAAAATGTAATTTTTACCAAACAACATTTAAGCCAAAATTGTTTCACAATGCACTTTAAAATTACAATTAACCAACGCTATTTGCATTTCGAAAAACTCATTTAGCCCAAAAATATTTACATTTTTCCAAGGACATTTATTCAAAACCGAACCAAACAAGGCCCAAGAACTGCCGAAGAGGTGAAATTCGACCCATCTTAGTCTCAATGGAAGGCCATGCATCCAATGATTGTCGTGATTCAATTCATCGCATGCAATGGACATTGTAAGCCACAGAAGATTGTAGGGTTTCAATGGGGGAACTCATTACCATGTCACAATGGCTTAGCAGGAGAGGCTAGTTTAACCCGTAGAAAGTTTCAACAAAAGACCAACCATAAGAAAACATTTTTTTACTAGATTCACCATTGGTGTAAGAATTTTTTTCCCACACAATAGTAAAACTAATAATTACCCTAAGAAAAGATATCACGGGAAATTCTCAAACCACTATAGACAGTGACCTCCTTTATTTCTTTACCGAAAATGTAGACTATGTCTTGACCATTGTTATGTTGCACATGTTATAGGCACAATTGCAAAAAAGAATACCTACGATTGATTGGTGTTGTTAAATCAAATGGTTACTATATGCTCAATAGCGTAATATTCATTAATTTTTTTTTTTTTTAAATGATTTTGGACCTAACAAGAGAAGAAATAGTACAAACTTTGCTTTACTTTACTTATCATTAAACAGAGATTACTATTCTTAACCATATCTTACTTAAAAGGTTAATCAGAGTATGAGAGTGAGTCAAATTATTTTCGCCCACCTATAACAATAATTCCAGTGATGCACATCATTGTTGCATGATAGGGCAATATCATTATAGGGCAAGGGGGACTTGTCTTTCGATTTCTATACAATTCAATGCTCAAGTTCTAGGAAAAAGGGCACTTGTTCTGTGTGATTTTATCTAGTGGTGTGCAACTGGACCGGATCTACCCAGTTCCTGGATCGGCCCACCCGGAAAATAGGATCAGGAACCGATTCCCATTGAAATCGATTCGGGAACTGGTTCCTAAAATTCGGAATCGGTTTAAATTAGTCCAAGAACAGGTTCCGAGTGTTACCCACCCGAAAACCCATTCCCTGACCGATTTTGGAACCGGTTCCTGGACCGGTTTTGTAAGTAAAGGTCCAAAACCCATTTTTCCCCCCAATTTCTATTCTTACTCCCGCAATCACACGACGTTTTTCATTTTGGCTCTTTCAAACATGCATGGCACTCCTCTTTTGTCATTCCTCTTCCTCACTTGCTTCCTTCACTCATCGGTTCCCTCTCACACCATCCAATGGACGGACGGTGTTCGTCGCCACCAAATTCTTGTGAATCACATGGATTGACTCATCTAATTTCTCTTTTATAGGGGGATTTATGCTTGCATAAATGAATAGCTTCATGTAGTAGTTGTGAGAATAAGACTAATATTAGACCCATGTTTGTTGCTAATTCTTTATCTTATGATTTTATTTATTATAATTAGCCTTGTGGATCCTTAATTTTTTATTTAGTGAAAAATTTTATGTATTATTTATTACAAGTGTTTAATGTTTCAATACAAATTAAGAGAGTTGCGTTACTTTTTTTTCGTGTATTAATATAAAATTCGAAGTCATATAAGATATTAGGAGATTGCAAAATAAGTTCCAGTGGAAATAGGGTTGACCCTGGAATCGGATTGGAAAAACAGGGGTGAGTCGGATACAAAATCCAATACAAACAAGGTCAGATATAGGGTCCAAAAAAGAACCGGTTATAACATGGTGGGGTACAAGGTCTAAGTCTAGACCCTACCCACCCTAAACCCAATCACCCCTAATTTTATCTTGAGAAGCAAATGCTAATTCCTTTCATACATGTCACTGGCCGACACATCAAAGTTGCCTACTCATCACCAAAATTACCATACTTGAATATTATATTTAATAAAAGAATAATTATTGTTATTTGTTGTGAATTTTCTCGTTACATTCGATTTTTTTTTTTTTTTTTGTTTCGATATAATTCATGTCGTGTTTAAATCATGCTATCATGCAATATTCATGGTGGTTCATCCGACCACTCGTGGGATCCACCTTCTACCCAAGTTAATTGGCTCAAGCCGACAAGCTACACAACCGGCTGTTGTTGGTGAGAAATTGGCATTTCCCGATGACATTCAATCGGACATGCTCCTATAAGTATACACCAGAAAATAGAGAGAAACAGATTTTCCTACCTTTCACATTTTCAATATGGCAATAGAAGAGGTCGTCATCTTCTCTTACCAACCCCAATCAATCCCACTGTTCAAAGTAATTGGAAAGATCCGACGGCTATAACATAGAGAGAAACATTAGCCGTGAGATCTGATATTCCTACAAGGCCGCAAGAATGAACCACAACCTCCTGAACTAGTAACCAGTAGTTAGGGCCATTGTTATATATAATCTGAGGGTTGCCCGAAGACAAATGGGGCATTTGGTTTAGCATTCCCAATGGAGCTTTCAGCCTCCAAAGCCTCTTAGGGAAATACTAGATTGTTTGGCAACCATTTTTAAGTAGCTTTCAAGTGAAAGCTAGCATTTGCAAGGCTAAAAACTCAATGCTAGTTGGGACTAGTTTTGAGCTTTCAGCATTTGGCCAAATGCAAAGTTTATTTTTTTATTCCAAAACTATCCTCACTCATTCTTCAAATTTCTGATTTTGCCCTCGTTATTATTTTTTAAATGTCAAAATAATGCTAAAAAAATCAAATATATATAAATGCTAAAAAAGTTAAATATTTTTTGATCTTTTAAAAAAATTATTTATATATATATATATGATTTTTTTAGTGTTATTGTCAAAATTTATATTTAAAAAGTTGCATACATTATTTATTTCAATTTTAAACAAATAAAAATTAAAAAATTCCGAAAGGGTTTGGTCTTTTTAAAAATATTTAATATTTATGTATTTGATTTTTTAGCATTATTTTCAAATTTACATTTAAAAAGTCGCATACATTATTTTTTCAAATTTAAAAATTAAAAACTAAAAATTTCGAAAGGATTTGGTCCTTTTAAAATGTATATATACACACATATATATATGTATTTGATTTTTTTAGTATTATTGTCAAAACTTATATTTAAAAAGTTTCATACATTATTTGGTCTTTTTAAAAAAAAAAAAATATGTGTGTGTGCGTGTGTGTATTTGATTTTTTTGCATTATTTTCAATTTTATATTTAGAAAGTTGCATACATTATTTTTTTCAATTTTAAACAAATAAAAATTTTAAAAAATCAACGAAGGATTTGGTCTTTTTTTTTTAAATTATATATATGTATTTGATTTTTTTAGCATTATTGTGAAAATTTATATTTAGAAAGTTGCATACATTATTTTTTTCAATTTTAAGCAAATAAAAATTAAAAAAATTGGATGAAGGATTTGGTCTTTTAAAATAAATTATATATGTATTCGATTTTTTCTATTATTGTCAAAATTTATATTTAAAAATTGCATTCATTATTTTTTTCAATTTTAAAAAAAAATTAAAAAGTAAAATTAATCACTCAAAGAGCTTTTCAAATGTGTTTTTTACCAAACAACATTTCTCTCAAAATTGTTTCTCAAACATAGTTTACCAAATGACTTTTATATTTATCTAAAAAATTTTAGACTAAACTACTTTATAAGCTTTCAAAATACTGAACCAATTACACTCAAAGTCATCATTGTCATGTCCTAAGTCTGGCTTCTTAGGGCAGAGAGCAGAAGAGAGACCAAAGCCAGATTTTTTTTTTTTTCCGGCGGTATGACGCTTAGCTGCAGGTACACTCCCCTTTTCTTATCCACAGCCCTTATCCCATAAGAGGAGCAACATCTTCTCGATCACTTCCATGTCACTGTCATCATGCCTTATCTTGTCAATCTGACAAATGTAGCAATAAAAGAGGGTACCCTTCTTGTTTCTCGGTTTTAAGATGGCTGGATTCGGTTCTGGGTCGACGTCGTCTGGTCGGCATTCTGGTTGGTTTTGTTGCACCGAGAAGTGTCTTGAAGTTCAGACCAAAAACCAAAAAGTGTCTTCAAGTCCTGTCTATCACAAGCTAAGTATCATTTTGTTAGCAGACCAAGAATATTTTAGGCACAATCTGACAGTTTTTATTCAAACTACTCAGTGGTACATTGTCTATCTCTGTGACATGCCGAAGCTTTTGGTTATAAAACATAGCGTGCTTCCTCACTGTGTATGGTGGCTAACCGAGTGTTCACTTCATTTGGGGCTTTTGCTAAGGAAGGCATTTTTTTACTCGTATTACAGAAATCAACTCTAGCAGATTTTGAGTGCATTTTTATCTCTTGTTTTTGTGTTTTAGCTGTTATGGCTTAACTTGAGAGGGGTGAACAAGTATTCCGTGTCAATTGATGGTTTTCCATGAAATTGGTGCATTTAGTAACCCCACTTTTTCGGGCTGTTGCTTTGCAGCATGGCAAATAGGAAGAATAATTTCACAAATAGAATATGAAACATACTGCAAACTCCGCTTATGTGTTCAAATATGACTCATCGACTTACATTATTAAATATCATATCAGAATTTGTCTTATAATTCTTTGTATCTATTTTTTATTTTGTCCGATCATATCATATATCTATTTTACAAGTCACTAAACCATGCTCTATCACTCATGTGTCCCTATCTCCCTCAAGAAGTTTTATGCATATATTTAAACGCCTATAAAGGTTTCTATCGAATTTTTCCACCTAAGCTAGGACAGCTTTTCTCTAGAAACATGCGAGGATCCGATGATTTCGCTGATCAAGTTCTTCATTGAGGAACCAAGGTACTGCAGTTATTCAATTCCAAATTCCTTTCACGTCCTTGTAGTGCCTAAAGAATCTGGTGTTTTACCCCGTGTTCTCCAAATGGAGTTTTGCCTTTTTGGTTGATTAAAAATTTGAAAAAATATAGAGATCTCATCCCATTGTAGGGTCAATTTCCTAAAAAACTCCAAACTTTAGATCCAGTCCTAAATGTGCCCCAAATTTTGTTTTGTCTCAGAAAAAACCTCAAAGATTAGGTCAAGTCCTAAATCTATCCCGAACTTTTTTTTTGTCTCAGAAAAAACCATAAACATAAGATCAAATTCTCAAATCCGCCCTGAATTTTATTTTGTCTAAAAAAATAACCAACTTTTAATCTATTCTCAAATCTACTCCATGATCCAATCCCAACTTAACATCGATAATAAATACATATCGATAAGACAACATGAAAATTTATCTTCAAAATAAAACCGTTCTAGGATATAGTAATCAAGGATGACAATCCACAACTTTGAACAGGGGATTAATGAGGGCAAATTTAGGACCAGAGTAAAAGATGAGTTTCTTTTTGACAAAAAATAAATGGGATAGATTTGGAATTGGACCTAAAGTTTGGGGTTTCTTTTGAGACCAAAGAAAAGTTCAAAGCATATTTGGGACTAAACCTAAAGTTTGAGGTTTTTTTCTAAGACAAAAAAAAAATAAGGCAAATTTGAGATTAGACCTAAAGTTTTAGGGTTTTTTAGGGAATTAACCCTCCCATTATATGGTGAAGTACGGGATAAAGACCTTATGGATAAATAAGGTTACTTTTTATATCTTCCAACATTTGAGCAATAGAAGTACATTCCTTCTCCGAGTTTCTCTCTTTAAATACTTTCTCTCCCTAAAATCGGAGTAGGACTAATGAACGATATATCAAGGAAGGTTGAGCATCCAACCAAGACCCCAAAGGAACCTATGTGTCGCACGATTTGTGATCTTAAGTACCAGCTTGCGACAACTTCATTTCACCTACTTCCTCAATTTATTTTGAAAGTTCGTGTGGAAGACAAACATCAGCTTAAGCTCTAACTTTTGTGACTTTTAATTTTAGTTAATCAAGCGTTTGATGGACTAAATTTATTAGATCAAGCAAAATCACATTTTAAGTATTTGGGATCCTTTTCTTTTTATTAACAAACACGAATTTTCATACAACTTTCAGAGTGTGATTAGTTATGTCATCTCATTATATGACCAATAGAATAACTTAACGCAATATTTCCCGCTCTTTAGTGAACCTTTGTGTCATGGACTCGTGGGTTTCATCAATTTGTAGGCTCCTCTACGGTGACAGAAGCATTGATGATTAGTGGCAGCACATGGGCGTGCACAAGTTCGAGCCCGTCATGGTCCAACCCCAGTCTAAGACCCCTTTGTCGAGTCTCGACCAGGTAATTCCATTCACCATGAAAACGATCTACCGCTATGAGTAAAGCGGCGACAACGTCGAGTACGTGCTCCAACAGACTTTGTCCAAGGCTTTGGTCCATTATTATTAGAAAAATTATCAAAAAAAATCATAAACTTATTTTATTTATACCAATTCAGTCCTAAATTTTTTTATTATGCCAATTGAGTCCTAATATACCAATTAAGTTATAAACATTTTGAATATTTTGTCAATTAAGTCCATTTAATGGATTTTTGCTAGAAATTAATAATATATATGTTGGTTGTCCTGAATGGCACGGCCAACATTAACGTGGAAATTTTTTAATTTTTTTACTAATTTTTTTCTTTATTTTTTACTGTCGAGGGTGAAAAGGGCAGGCGAAGCCATTGGCTAAAAACAAGTGACGGGCATTTCAACGTTCCCATGTTTAATATTTGAATATATGTTTTTCTTTTAAATTGTCTTTAGATGAATAGTATCTCTTTGACTGCTGCAGAGGGCAATCAGCTGTCATGGCTGAATCTCCATGAGCTAATCCATCCTCCCACTTAGCAAGCAATCAATCACTCACCCACTATCGGAGGCAGCATCCGTGGCGATCTAAGCCACGTCGACTAGGGGTGTAAACGGTTCGGTTCGGTTCGGTTTTTCGGTTTTCAAATTTTGGGTTTCGGTTTTCGGTTTTTTTTTTTTTTTTTTTTTTTCAGGACGGCTTACCTTCTATATAAGCTCCTTGAAGCATTGATTGACGTTCTCTCTAGTTTTTGTGCTATATTCAAGAAACGAACATCTATGTCTTTGAGCTAGATATCTTCCTTCTTCCCTTGTTACAACCCTTTTGCTCTCCTGAAATTATCACATCATGAGAAGCGAGATGACTTTTCTTCGAAGAGAAGTCAAGCAAGAAGAAACTAGGGAGGATAAGAAGCGATGATGAGGACGGGAGCTCAAAATGTTGTGTGAGAATTCTTTGGAAGGAGGATGGCATCCCGAGATGTGGTTTCTTTTGTGGGCTTGTCCCAGTTGAGCCTGGAAATGGCTCGAGTTTTGCATTGCTTCCAATCTAGTTGGGTTTCAAAAGGAAGCGAAAGCTTCACTTTTGACTTTATGGGTTTCATGGGCAACTAGTCTAGATCAAAAACCGCCCTGCTTTAGCTTTTCCAATCTTAATTTGTTCCTAGAAGGAATATTTGGTCCTACATGTAGTGTAGCGATTTTAAGTGTTTTTTTTTTTACACTAGTGATTCATAAATACAGCCATAAGCATATGAAATCGTGATAAAGTATGCTAACAACTTATCTTCTCATCTAAATGTTCTACTATAGTCTTTATGCCTCACATCACAGTTCACTCAGCAAGTATACCCATTTAGTCTAGGAAATTGTCCTTCTCCAAGGACAAGAGAATCAAGACCTGCTGAGACTTCAAAAAGATGCTGTGTAGCATCCCCATTGTACAACAAAAATCGGTGTTGACAAAGCTCTGAAACAGGGATTTTGTTCACCAAAGAAGAAGAGAAAAAGAAGAAGAAAGAATCCCGGATTAACAAGAACTCAAAGGAAACTAGTGCTTTTCATCCATAAAACAAGTATCATAGGGCAATTAATTATTGCAAGAATCCAAATTATAGTCATGGCAAGGAGCAAAAGTAAATCACATTAGACATCCATTCAGTCACTTCTTTAACCCCATGATGCTAAGACAAAGCAACAACATATATCTCCATTATATTACAACCACTTCTTCTATATGATTCAAACTACAAAGTTCTCCAATGGCTCAAGGCCATTCTGCCTCGGGAATGGCAAGTTTCTCATGCATCTCCACAGGAGTTGTGTGCACGCTAAGCCCAATAACCACAATGCTGCTCCTTTCTTTTGTATACCCTGACCAAAACAATTGAAATAAAATTAGTGATCTCAACTTAGGAATCTGATGTCACAATATATACTTTTCGCTTATGTGTTTTCTATTTGCATCATTGCTTGAAAAGGAAGAAAGTCACTCTCTATGAACATGCAGGATTGTTTTAAGCTCAACATATCTAAGAAGAGAGGGAAATAAGTAGTTCCACCTCAAAGGTGAAGAAAGGGGTACATCACCATAGGAACAGAATAAAATCCAAATTGCTCAAACCCCAGACTAGATTCTCAAGTTCAATCAAATCATTATGGTTTTAACCCAATTTGGACATCAAAACATCAAGAGAAATTACCTCTTCGAGCTTAAAGACGACATTCAATCATCAAGAGAAATTGCTATTGAATTCAGGTCCATGGTCGTAGATGACAAATCCGCATTAATGTGTTTCTTGAAGGGATTAAAAACTTTGGCTGGATTCTTTTAAAGTTGCATCATAAAACAACTTCAAGAAAGGAAGAAATCTACGGGCATAATCCCAATCACCATCGTAGGCAACCCTCTCACCTTGGAAAGCTTTCTATCCTAAATATCTAATGAAATGCCTCAAGTTCCACAAACTTGAAGGGTAGTTCACATGTGTTTCAATAATAAACTTGAAGGGTAGTTCATCAATAATAAATCTTTTTTCAACTAGCATCTTGATCAAATTTCCAATGACTAACTGAAATAAAACTACCAACCCCAACAAATTCATTCGAGGCACTTCTTTGCCTTTTCTCCATGTTCGCATATGGATAATTCTTACATCTATTTAAATGATTATGCATCCCACTAGTCCCTTGAGTAGTAGAACAACCAATAATAGCCCCACAATATAGACATTCGGCTTTATCTTGGCTATTTTCTATCCTTTTGAAGTGTTCCCATACAACAGATCTCTGCCTCCTTCTATTTGTACCGCTAGATTCACTTACTAAAGATTCGCTCATTGTATATTTGGCTTTGCAAATGATGTTACTGTCTTGACAGAGAGATCTACAAATGGCTTATCCTGAGTAGAAAGAAACCCTTTTTAAATTCACAAGTTTGAAAAGTTGTCTAAAGTCATCAATAAATTAGATTAAGAAAAGCCATGAGAATATATATCTTGAAACAAAGCATGAAATATGCATTACCCAGTTCATGTTTACCCCAAGTCTTATGTAATGATGGTTAACTATTATAAGAATCCTGGGAATTCTCTACTAATGACGTAATAACAAATTGTTTGCAATAACTTGTATAGTCAAGTATGAATAAACAAACAAGCAAACAAACAAAAAACAACAACAACAACAACTAAGCTTTATCCCACTAAGCGAGGTCAACCATATAAATAAATAAACATGTTTCCAGCTTAACCTTTAGGCAATTCATACCCACCCCTACAAAGCTAATGAGTATCTTCTCAAGCAAACCAGATTCACAACTCAAAGCATAAAGCCAATTTAAGGAGACAGTGATACATATAGAATCAGACTATCACTCACTCCCACAAATCATGATAACCATTGTTCTCTAGTTTCTTCATCAACCAATTTTACTACTCTTCCATTAACCAAGAGAAAAGAACATGGAAACACAATAAATGAATAGCATGCTGCTGCCAAATTTATCTTACCACACGCCGAAGTATGGGCTCCAATGATGAGCAAAGTTTCTGCAAACTATCCACCTTGAGAGCTTCAATGACACTGCATCAATATAAAAGGAGCAACCATTTTAAATTAGGCAGTGTGCTTAAAAAAAGATTTTGTAGTTACATAAACCCAACTAAGAACTGACAGGTGACACCTCCAAGTAACTCGAGATTATACATTAAACCTCTCACGAGAAAATATATAACTGAATGCAACCACCATATGTGTCCCCAAGAAAACTTATCACTGGACACTGGAAATTGCCAAAAAAAGTTCTTCACTTTGTACTGTCACCACAAAGTTGCTAGGAAGTTCTTAATTCATGCATGCTTACCCACCCATTGTCAGGGATCGGATATAGACCATCGTTGACATAGGTTAAGATAGTATAAAGTATAACATTCTGTGTGATTGACCTAGAGCCTGCAGAAAATGTGCAGCATCTAGAGATTCTTGAGATAATCAAGTACAAACAAGCAGATGAAAGGAGAAGAAAAGAAACCGCAGCAAGTGGCGAAATCCACTAGAAACATATTGAAGCAAGGCACTTCAGTTGATAAGAAATGGACCATAAGTAGATAGAAACTTAATCCAGTTCGGTACTTTGAATCCATTAGAAAAAATCAAACTCAAGCTCAAACTAAGTACCTAAGTTACCAAGAATTAATCAGAAACTGCCAAAAGCTGGCAAACGATGGCCATTAGACCCCATCAACAAAAACGCTACAACCTCACGTCTGCCCTAATTATCACAAAATCGAACAGCAGTGAATTGAATTAAGCAGCGACAGTAGACCAGAAAAGCTCAAAAGCTTGTGAACAGAGTGATCATCTCTCCACATTACCAAACCGCCAAAAGCTCAAACCTCCCAAAATCTTCCAGAATCGCACTCAAACACAAGGATTTCCATTCCGTCCTCCACAATCACTGAACAAAAACCAAGACTTGGAATCATCACTCCAGTCCATTGCTTTCCCCATCATTTCCCGATTCCATTCCATTCCACCGTACCAAACCCGACATAATAGTCCAACAGAAAACCTCTCGGCATCAGTGACCACAAGCTCAAACCACCCAAAAAAAAAAATTCCAGAATCGCACTCAAAACCAAACAGGGACCAAGCCAAAGTGACGCAATGAAGCTAAAGGATGGACCTTGATGTGAAGCGTGCCTCCCCCAAACTTGCTCCTGTCCTTAATCGGTTGCCGTCGCCGTCGCAATCCCTGCCGCTGTCGCCGTCCCTGCCGCCGTCACCGTTGCACCTCCAAGCCGACCAAGAGGAGACACGAGACGAGAGGAGAGGGCCAGATTCGAGACAGAATAAAACCTACAGTCGGGACTGACGGGACGAGAGAATAAACCGAACCGATAAAAGAGATTTTATCGGTTTATGGTTCGGTTCGGTTCGGTTAACCGATAAAAACATAACCGATAAAAGAGATTTCGGTTTTTAACGAAAACTGAACCGAAAACTGAACCGAACCGAAAAAACCGATTTTTTCGGTTCGGTTCGGTTCAGTTCGGTTCAGTTCTTGACACCCCTAACATCGACGGCAATAGCCCACACCATCGAGACCTCAGGTGGCTGGGCTGTGGTCGCAGATAGCAGGCCTAAGACTCACTGAGGCTTTCTCCTTCTACCGGTGATGGAGGGTCAACTTGGGATTAAAGTAGGCGAGCGCAAAGTAGGAAAACTGAAAGTATTGCTACATACCCGGTTTCCGAAAATGCGCCAGAGCCGAAGCTTTAAGCTTTGATAAAGCGACTTTGGGGTCAAAGTTCTTCAAGGAAAAATTTGTCAAGAGAAATGATAAAGTGACGATCCGTAATCCCTACGAGGGTGACACCACAAATTTCTTTTAAGGACACTTGAAAACCTTATCATTCAGTTTTCACTCAGTGGCCTTCCTTTCATTTGCTCGTTTTAGGTGTTATAAAGCTTTTCTATTGGTAGTAATCTCTCTCAAATATCTTGTATTCTTTTTAATTTAAATAATTCATTCTTGATATCCTCCTCTTTTCATGTTATTTAAACTATTTGAAACTAATTTCTTCGTAAAAATTCTAGTCACAACACGAAAACGCACTAAATTTTTTAGACATGCATCTAAAGCTTCGCCCACTGATCTGGCTCCTTAGAACTTTATATAGTATTCATATACATCATATGATTTTTGCATCTGAAAAACTTTTAAAAGTTGAATATCATCTTAAACATGTTACGAACTAGTTAGAGTGATCTACATGTGTTAATCAATGAGATAAGACATTCGGAATGTGCCACGTTCTTTACTAGATTATTTTTCTATTATAGCTGATCATTCTAACGAGACGATAATGGAAGATGTGCTTTATTGAGGTCATTTGATTGTGCAATAACTTAACACGGTGCGAAACAATGAACAAGAATTCCCTCCGGTAGCTGTAGCTCATTTCTTTTGAAATAAAATTCCGCATAGTAATTCATCTATATAGATGATTAAAATAACCACAAATAGAAAATTTGTGTTTTTCTATCTATGTCAGACGTAAATTGTGTTTCATCTATACAGAAAAATTCCCTCCGGTAGATGATTGAATCAAAACAAGCACGTAAATTGTGTTTTTTATTTTTTATTTTTTTTGGACTGGGGAGTTCTCCTATAGCAACACTATCTATGTCAGACGTGTTTAATTTATTTTTCTTTGTCTGGCTTAGAGTAAGAGTTACAAAATTATTTACACATAGCCTGAACTAAGTTTTTAAGTAGAAAAAAATTGGCTGAAATAGGACCAAAAGGACCATACATGAACTACCGGTTGCCCCTCTCACTAAATTATGTACATGTGGAATGTTTCTCGTCATTCTTGAGAATAACAGTGACCATTAGCCCGGCGGCACTTATTTATCAAACGCCCAAACTTTCACTCAACAACCTCTAGAGGCTCAAAGCTTACTTACAAGGCTTTCACGAACGCACTTGTTATCATGGATAGCAAGATTCGAGCTGCTAACTTACATGAAGTAGGTTTGATATTTGGATATTTCCCAACTTACAAGAGCGTCTCAAACGCTTGTGATCCCGCTACAATAAACCGACATGCTTTCACGTAAGTATATAGAAACCCGACATTGTGTCAAGCATCAACATGCACATAACCAAGGGTTGAATTACAAGTTCATGTCTCCTAATTTTTTTGATTGATTTCAGAGATTATATTCTACGTCTTTTCTCGGGGTCGATCTGGCCGCACACTCATTCTTCAAGGTTGATTCCCTCCACCTTTCTTCTACCCCAGTTACCACGCCCACCTTACATTTCAACCCCCCTCGATCCTCATCTTCCATAGAACTTATCTTTATCGATACTGTTGAGAATAACAGATCCCCAAAAACCGGATTCGACACTAAATCGAACCCCTAAAGCAATGCGGAAGACGAAACCCGGGAATAACACGTATCACCGATCGTAAAGCACACCACGGATTCGAGCGTACCTTGTTAGCCACAGATTAGACACCGACGCCGATAAGAGGAAGAGAATTTGGCCCTATTCGATCCGACGACGCCTTGAAGGGGAGAAAACAGTGGCCTTGTGCTTACTGTTCTTTTTGGAGGAAGAGAGAGCATTGGAGAGGACGTATGTACGTTATGCACCAAAAGGTGTCATTTCTCTCTCTCTCCTCCCTTTTATACCTTTCCCCATCCACGGGCCCTATTCCCGTGGGCCGGGCTTTTTGGGCCCAACTTGGGTGGACGGGCCTTAAGCCCATTAATAATAAAACCATCATCTCTCACTCGCACATGGTGAGCTGAACAGGATTCTCTTTACCTCTCTTCAACATTCATACCGGTGAATAATCCGTGCGACCAGCATACTTTGAGAGCTCGTTGCCATACATCTGTTAGGAATATATAGCAGCTCATAATTGGCATCACACTCCGAGTAGATTTAGTATGCAGTACCCTAAATCGATCGATCACATTTATATCTCTCCTGATCTCTTTTAAACAATGATATATATATTGCATTCACAATTATGATTATCCCAAAGACATTCATAATTGGTTAATCGGTGAATACAAAACTACAATGTGATTCTCCAAAATCGATCTTCATTTTTCCTTCAAACTCTCAATTTCAGTTCAGCTTACTTTTCTAGAAATGCCCCATTAGATCAAATCATCTCATGACCATTGGCAATATCCTAATATAGCAAACACTAAATAGAAATCTTGAGAATAAGTAAGAGTCCTGAGGGCACTAAAATTGAGGAACTCTGTTCCTCAAGAGTCTCACACGACATAAAAGTTGAAATCAAAACTTTTGCCACTCTTATTGGTCGTCTCATGCATACGTAGTATGAAATACATATTACGGTATTAACTCATTTCCCATGGAGCGTATGTCTACATCTTTCAATACCGTACAGATGATAGTTCAGACATACCCAATGTCTAACTTGAGTTCACGTATCTACTCATTCATAAAATTCATCAGAACTCACATCTGGTATCTTAGACAGATAAAGTAAAATATGTGGGGTATTTTACTTTTGGACATAATAAGTATTATGTCATCATCTTAATACTCAGTTAAGGCGACATACGTATTTTAAACTTGAGCTCTCGATTATCACCTAGATAATAAGCTTTAAAATAGTCTCATCTCTATTTATCACACAGTAAATAGAGGCGATTACCCGTGTAAGTGGGCTAATCTTATATTTGTCCGACATACTTTCTCAACTTAAAGTAATGCACTGAGCATTAAGATGCATAAAGATCAAACAAAGATTCATAGGCATTAATGATGAAAACAGAAATTCATCAAATGTGAACACTTAGGGAAAATACAATATTCAGTACATCAGCCTTTACGCAATCCTAGAGCTTTCATATGGCCACAAAACACATTTCTAGGTATTGCCTTTGTCATAGGATCTGCTACCATTCTATGCATAGTATGTACTCTAAGTTCACATCTTTTCGTGCAACCATATCCTTAACAAAGTTATACTTGGTATCATATGTTTGGTCTTGACATGATATTTTGGATCTTTGGTGTACGCTTTTGCTGCTTGGCTATCACAGTTAACCAACAATGAATCTGCAGCACTTCTAATAACACCTAAATGATCTAAAAATCTCTTAAGCCAAACACCTTCTTATATTGCTGCTGATAATGCCACGAACTCAATTTACATCGTGGACAAGGCTATACACTTTTGTTTCTTACTGCTCCAACATATGGTGCCATTATTCGGTAAGAAAACAAATCCAGAGATAGATTTTCTTTCATCTAAATCTCCTCCCCAATCAGTATCATAATAGCCTTTGAGTTGCAGATCCTTTCCTTAATAACTCAGCGTATAATCAGCAGTTCCCTTTAGATACCTCAGTATTCTCTTAACGGCTTTCCAATGTGCTTGACCTGGATTGGATTGGTATCTGCTCACCATTCCAACTGCAAAACATATGTCAGGTCTTGTACACATCATAGCGTACATCAAGCTCCCAACAGCACTAATATAAGGAACATATTTTGTTTGTTCCTTCTCTTGTGGAGTCCTTGGACACAGTCTATGGCTCAATCCTTCACATTTTGAAATAGAAGTATCTATGGGTTTATAATCTTGAAATCTTAACTCCAAGAATGTATATAACATCACCCATGTCTTTTATATCAAAGTTGGAAGACTACCAACTCTTGACAGTATTAACAAACTCCATATTGTTTCCAGCAATTAGTATATCATCAACATATAATGATATGATCACAAATTGATCATTGGATCTTTTGATATATACACAATGATCCTCATCTATCATTGTAAAGTCACATACCATTATGGCATTATGAAAAACGTATATACCATTATCTCGATGACTGCTTAAGACCATATATCGACCTCAAAAGTCGACATACCTTTTCTTCTTGACCTTTTACTATGAAACCAGTAGGTTGTTCCATATATATTTCTTTCTCTAGTTCTCCATTGAGGAAAGCAGTCTTTACATCCATTTGATGTATCCCAAGATCCATACTAGCCACTATTGCCAGAATAATGCGAATCGAGGTAAATCTCACTACAGGAGAAAATGTTTACTTATAATCAATTCATTCCTATTGATTATACCCCTTCGCCACAAGGCGAGCCTTATGCTTTTCTATCGAGCCATCAGCTTTTCGCTTTATTTTGAGAACCCACTTATTCCCAATAGCTTTGTGTCTTTTTGGAAGATCAACTAGTTCCCAGACTTGGTTTGACTTCATTGACTCCATCTCCTCTTTTATTGCATAAATATATTTTTCCTTACTAGGGCAATTTAGAGCTTCATTAATATTTCTTGGCCCATCCTCATCTTGCGGAGCAATCATAAAAGTTTCCCCTTCAATGTCAAAACGTCGACGGGGAATACTTTGGCGACTTGTTCGCTGTATGGGAGATTGTACACCTAGCACATCATTCCCCATTATGCTCCCACTCGGATTAGATAATGACAATATCATCTCATCATGTGGTTGTAATTGAGAATGAGTTGAATTCAATTCATCACTTCTCATATTACTCCCACTTGGACGAACTCCACTAATATCATTATATTGATCCAATGTTTCAAATAGAGAGTAATCTTCTCCTATTTCACCCTTCTTAGAATTCATCCACTAAGAATGTGATATATTGTGATTCAAATTCAGTTATACTCCCACTTTCCTACTCACCTATGAACACATACCATTTTGAGTGTTCGGAGTATCTCATTAAAATACTCTTATTTCCTTTGGGACCCAATTTCCCAAAATTTGTGAGAGGACTCATGAATATAGGCAGCACAACCCATGGCTTAAGAAAACTTAAGTCTAGTTTTCTACCTGTCCATAACTCATATGGAGTGGAAGTAACTTATTTGGAAGGCACCCGGTTAAGTATATAGGCAGCAGTTAACAACGCATCACTCCAAAAAAGTGATATGTAAGTTAGCATGCGCCATCATGGACCTAACCATCTTCAGTAGGGTTCTGTTTCTTTTCTCTACAACACCATTTTGTTGAAGAGTATATGGAATAGACAACTGTCTTTCTATTCCTTTTTCATCACATAATTTTCTAAACTCATCAGATAAATATTCTCGACCTCGATCGGATCTAAATACTTTTATTTTCTTGTCTAATTGATTTTCAACCAAGTTCATAAACCTTTTGAAACAACATAATGCTTCAGATTTATGAGAAATCAAATAGACATATCCGAATCGAGTATAATCATCTATAAAATTGATGAAATAAACAGCCACATGCCTTCTTCTCACATTCATTGAACCACAGACGTCAGAATGGATTAAATGCAGAGGAAATTCAGCTCTTTTACCCTTTCCAAATGGTTTCCCTGTCGTTTTCCCTTCTAGGCAATGCTAACATATAGGCAAATCGACTTTTTCAATGTTGCCCAACAAGCCCTGTTTGGCTAGTCTATTCATATGTTGTTGGCCAATATGACCAAGTCTAGCATGCCACATAATCACATCATTATCATATGAAATAGAAGACGTGAAACAAGGGAATAACATATTGACATCACCACAGTCAACATTTAATACAATAAAACCATCCAGAAAGTGACCATAACTATAGTAGTTTGTATCCAAATACAAATCTACATATCTATTACGGAAGTTCACACTAAAACCAAGCTTAACCAACACCAAAAACAAACATTAAATTTCGACGAATATCTGGAGCATATGGAACATCATGTAGGAACAAGGTGCGTCCACCACGCATGTTCAATTGGCAGGTGTCAATCCCTTTAACTTCATCTCTGGAGTCATATCCCACATAGATCCACTTAGTTCCAGTTGGTACTCGTCGGAATTCTACGAAGGATCCTCTATCATTCGCTACATGGTCTATCGCTCATGAATCTACAGTCCACAAAGGATTGGATTCAGCCAATAATTCAGAACTTGACACATAAGCAAAGTTCTCAAATGTACAAGAGGTGTTTACCTTTTTCGGCTCACAACAATTGCGAGTATAGTGACATTTCTTGTCACAATTGTAACACCTCACCCTTGACATTTTCTTCTCTTGAGGACATTTTCCTCTCTTGTGTTGGTTAACTCTTGATTTCTTGCAACAAGAACTTGATCCTTTGCATTCCCACATATTGAAGGAATCAATACATTTGCGCTTAGAGCTCAAAGCCAGCATTGCAAATATCTATTTTCGGCTCACATGCCGTTAAGCGGTCCTCTACCAGCTCAAGGTGGCCCACGGCATCCTCAAGATCTTCCATAATATGGTCAAGAACTTCTAGTGCTTCTTGCTTTTCCAGCACATATTGAATCTTCATATTCAATATTTCACAATTGTTGCCGTTCATATCAGCAATTACGTTCTTAGTTGCTGAAAGCATCGATCTGAACACATCAGACATATATGCACAAATAATTAATGCATATCATTTATGCATCCACTTTTGCACAAACCAATCATATCAATGAATAATTTCAAGTAAGGTTTCAGAATCAAAAGGTCACTATGTTTCCAATCATCCTTCAAAAATCCTAACTTAAAACTATTATTAATATAATTGTCTTATGCAAAATAAATTCTATGAAGTTACAAAAACTTCTATTAACTACCCACAGCAGTCAACATAACATAAAGCAAACAATATTTAACATACAATATAATAATGCTTTCATATAATACAACTATACATTACATTAAGCAATATATACAGAGAAAAATATCAACATGGAAAGAGATATTTACACCCATAAAACATCTCATAATTAATCTAAGAAATTAATGGGAATGTCCCTTCCAATCTATCAATCAAAACATTTGAGAAAACTGAAGGCACATTTGCCAACCATGGAAAAACTTTTGGAGAGCTTTCATGTCGCCACCAAGGCGCATTCACTCTGCGTCATGTGGTGCTCAATCTAAGGGTTGAAGTTTTGGCCAACTCAATCCTATAGTAGTCTCTTACAAAAGCTTCCACTAGCCTCCTATAATCCGGGACCACATTGACCTCCCATAGCCGATCTAACACTGCTTGCCATTCAGGTGGAAGAGTGTTCATCAAAGCCGGCACATTCTCAAAATCCGGCATAAGATAACCATTCCAGATGATTTCCTGTATCATCTGATTGACCATGACCATGTGTGATACTAAATCACCATCAAGCCACCGATAATCAGCTAACTCTTTCATCAGCCTTTTCAGTCTAGCTCTTCCTTCGTCCATTTTCGGGATTGCAGGTATCCGTGCATAACGCATCATAGTTCTTGCAACGAATGCAGAACTTAAATGGATCACTTATAATCCATAATAAACAAAATGGAAAATACATAATTTTCCATGATTCATGCAACAAATGCAGAATAAAAAATGGATTACCTCTAATCCACACAAACATAATTGAAAAATAAACAAATTCCTCTTTTTTTTTCTTTTTTTTTGGGTCAACGGTCAAAGTCAACGGTCGTCGGTCAACGGTCACCGGTTGTCGTATGTCGGACCGGTCGGGCCGGTCAGGCCGGTCGGGCTAGGTCAAACGGACCGACCGCACGTGCCACGCACGTGCGCGGAATGACATCACGCAACGTCATCCGGCACGTGCCGCGCGCGTGCTAGGCGTCCGCGGGTCGGGTCATCGGCCGGTGACCGCCCGACCAACCATCGTTAGCGATGACGTCATCGGTGACGTCATCCCAGCGGTTACCGACCATTGGGTGACGTCATCGCGTGACGTCAGCACGCGTCGGTTCGCCAATCGGGGCGTGCCGATTCGCCGCCGCCGGTGCGCACGTACTAGTTCGCGCGACCGGCGCGTGTGGCGCACGCGCTGGCCAATGCCAGCGCTTCGGCGCGTCACGCCCACGTGCAGCACCTTCTGGCCGCGCGTGTGGGCGCGTGCGGCATCGCCCGGCGACGCACGACATGTCGCCACTCGTCTCGAACGAGCCCTTTCACCCAATGGCTTCAGAAATTGATTTCGACTTACGGAAATTCAAAAAAAAGGACGAACAACACTCGGGTGTCGGGATTTCTCGCCCCGATCCATACGGCCGAATTACTTTCGCAAAAAATCAATCAAAAAACATCAAACAGGTCGGGAAAACGTGAACTAGGGCTCTGATACCAATGTTGGGAATAACGGATCCCCGAAAACCGGATTCAACACTAAATCGAACCCCTAAAGCAATGCGGAAAACGAAGCCTGGGAATAACACGTATCACCAATCGTAAAGCACACTATGGATTCGAGCGTACCTTGTTAGCCACAGATTAGACACCGACGCCGATAAGAGGAAGAGAATTTGGCCATGTTCGTTCCTGTTCAATCCGACGACGCCTTGAAGGGGAGAAAACAGTGGCCTTGTGCTTACTGTTCTTTTTGGAGGGAGAGAGAGCGTTGGAGAGGACGTACATACGTTATGCACCAAAATGTGTCATCTCTCTCTCTCTCCTCTCTTTTATACCTTCCCCCATCAACGGGCCCTATTCCCGTGGGCCGGGCTTTTTGGGCCCAACTTGGGCAGACGGGCCTTAAGCCCATTAATAATAAAACCATCAAATACGAAAATTCTCAATATCTTGAGTTGACCAATGGAGTGGTTGTTGGTCGTGGTGTGCGTTTTCTCACGCAAGCTGGGCCGGGACGAATCAGAATCTTGATCACATCATTCCTTTGGCACTTCGTTGCTGGGTCAAAGTAATCCATGGTTTTCATCGTCCGCTCCAGCTTAGTCCAGAGCATTTGAATGCCACGACATTAGGGTTGGTGGGAGATGATGTATAAGCCCCCAGAAAAGTCGCTTCCAAATGCTGCTTAATGAATTTCGAGTACACCCATTGATACATCTCTGATGTCACCCTTTGAAGAAGTCCTCACACCTTTTTTTTTTCAGTATCAAGATTCATTTGGGCCGCTACATTATGTGCAGAATGATTCCTTACAAAAACTATATATATATATATATATATCTCGAAAAGAAAGTTGATCGTTTCTTTTAGTTTTAGTTTCATATTTTTCAGAGAAAAGGATCAAGAACCCTTCTTGTTATTTAACCATACACTACTTTGCATCCCAAACTTAAAGTTTATTATCTTAATCTCAGAGCTGAATACCTAAAGACCGATCAGCCCTCCCTCAGTAGGCACAAAAAACAAAGGGAAGAGGCGTGTTAAATGTTAATAAGTAAACCAAATCCATTGGACGTTACCAATTAAGCAAAGAGGTTATTGATTCATTAAATAAGTTGCCAATTTTAATGGTTGTTGAGTGCTACCTAGTTGTCAATTTACAAGATTGATGTCGATGTCTATTTGGCTTCCAAGACAGGTGCATGAATTGATAAGTCTTTAGCATAATGTTGCTATTAAGAATCAGTTTGTGTTTCAATGTTTAGTTAATGTTTTGTAACTGTCAGTGTTTCTATGTCAAGTTTAATGTTTTGTGAATTCTCTAATTCTTGGAATGTTAGATATATTTAAGAGTTTTTAAAAAGTCATGGAACAATCCTATTTAAAAGAAAGTCTTGAAATCGTTTTTGAGAAGGTGAAAGACAAAAAAAAATCTATTCTCCTCCTTCTCTTCTTTGAGTTGTGAATTGTGAGCATTTTCTCCTTCAAATTTTCCTCATGGATAAAAGCATTTTTGGGACAAAACACACAATTCGTGTAAATATATCAATTGGTGATAGGATAATTTTTCAGTCTAATACAAAAGCTCAAGGTTCAAAATGGTGGCTAAAAAAGTAATCGATGTAAAGTAAGGGGGCACAAAGAGTTGCTCTCTCATGGAGGAAATAACAAACGAGACTACATGGGAGATTGCGGATTTTCATCATGATAAGACGATCACCTAATTTTAGCTAAGGACTATTTTTTTTTTTTTTTTTTGGTGACCCAGAACCCCCGCACGGCCGGCAGCCGGGGAGGTAAACCTGGGGGGCTGCGTAAGCGGTACAAGGATAAATGAAATTTCCCCATATGTTCCTCATACTGTATTTGGATGGAAACATACAATATTCATCTCAACGAATAAAAATTTCTCTCTTTTTTACTTTTTCTTTGCTTGTACAGATAGGAACCGGAATGCGTTGGAGAGTCCACGTTGTCGGCCGCACCATACATAAAAATGATCTCATCCAGTTAAGTTATTAGTTCATAGCATGAGCAAACTTATTAGTACATGTCTTAAAAAAATTACACTTATCTGGTGAAGTGCCCTTGTCAACATTATTCAGGTCAACGGTGCGTTAAGCTTTATTTAAACGAACGGATGGTGCTGAATGAGCAGGTAACGGGTTCTATAGGGTCACATCCAATTTCGAAAGAGGACCTGTTCTTTTCTTGCCTCGCAGATTATCATTCTTTTGGTCAGATATTCCCAAACCAGAATATATTCCTCCTCTGTTGGCCAAGTAAACAATGTCAGTCCTTTAATAGGCACAGAAAAGGACAGGTAGAGGTGTCGTAGAAGCATATAAGCCAAAGCCAAGACTCAAGGTTCAAAATGGTGCTTTAAAAAGTAAGATGAAATGATGTATGAACGAAAGTCGACAGACCGGATTTACTGAACAATTCGGTCAATGCCTTCCATTTTTTTCCCTATACACATTAATATTTTTTTATAAGGAACCTCTGGATGTTTCTGTAAATTATGACCGACAGTCTAACCGCTCCTTTCTCTTGTGTTGTTGAAGTCAAGCTTATCGCGGATGGTAGAGTTTGATGTCAGACTTGATACCAAGACTAAAATTTTGACGCCATGGAGGACAGGAGAATTATCAAAAAAATTTTAAACGTATTGCAATTATGTTAATAATTTAAAAAAAAAAATTTGCAACTGAATCATAAATCTTTTACATTTGTGCCAGTTCAATCTATCCGACCCCGTCAGTGCTAAGGGTAGGGGAAAGGAAAGGGAAAAAAATTATTTTAAAAAAATCAAAAAAATATTAAGATATTATTTTAAAAATACCACGTCAGCTCCAACCCGTAAACTTGGCCACATGGACTAAACTGGGCATAAATGCAAATGGTTTAGGACTGAATTGGCAAAAAAAAATTATGACTGAAATGGTACAATTATAATTTATTTATGACTTTTTGGGTAATTTTGACTTATTGAGAAAGGGAGGGGGGAGCGGGGAGAGGGTGCACAAGTTGCCATCCCATGGAGGAAATAACAACTAAGATTATATTAGGAGACAATAGATTTCTATCTCGATAAAGCAATCACCTAATTTTCAGTGAAAGGCTTTGTATAATAAGATAAATAAAATTCCAGTATCTTTCTTAATTTGTATGGAAACACGCATAATTCATCCCAACAATAAAATTTATTTTTCCATCTATACGAACTTTTATTAAGCTACTTTGTCATACATACGCAAACCTAGTTCGTGACTGTAGATGTATTAAAAATACACATGCTCGGTGAACTCTGTCAAATTTATTTATATCCACAGGTGGCCCTGTTCATCACTTCCCTCACGAATGACCATTTTTCTGGTCAAATTTTCCTAGCAAGACATGTTCCTCCTCCGCGTATGACGTGAACATATCAGTCCATCACCTACTTCCTCGGTCTATATAAATTGTCATTCCATCTTCCTTCTCGCACTGCGTAAAGAAAACCAGTCTTGCGAACTGTTGTATCTAAGTGTATGCGCTAAAAGTGCGTGGCTTTAAACTTTAGTCCCTTGCATCTTTCCAGGGGTCCGGTCGGCTTTTGGCTCATGAATTTTATGAATGTGCAGGCTTTTCAAAAGTGATAATGGAGGCATTAACAATCAACGGCGGCAACATAACTGTTCGGAAGTTCGAGCCCGTCATGGTCCATCCCGAGTCCGAGATCCCCAACGGGTTCTACTTCCTGTCGAGCCTCGACCAGGCCATTCCCTTCACGGTGAAGACGATCTACCGCTACGAGAAAGGCAGCGACATTGTCGGGGACGTGCTCAGACAAGCTTTGTCGAAGGTTCTGGTCCATTATTATCCATTTACCGGCTCCATGGCCATGAGCCCTGAAGGGGGCTTCATCGTGGAGTTGACAAAGAAGGGCGTGCCTTTGTAGAGGCGGAGGCTGATTGTAGCATGGACATGCTGGGCGATATCCGAGTTCCCGATCCCGACGTCACGAACAAACTTATTTACTCCGATCCCAAGGCCAAAACCATATTCGAAACACCCTTACTAACTGCACAGGTTGGGGAAATATATAATTTTAGATCTATTTATTCACTTCAGAGTATTGCAACACTATAAAATGATTAACATGCATGAACGACGAAGTATTTCCACAAACAAAGTTGATCAAATGACTCAAATACATCTTGAAGAGGTAATAAGCATAAATGGCATGCATATAGTTAGTTTCTTTTAATTTTTTGGTGGAATTAAATACTTTAATTTCCGATTATATGTTGATGTAATTAAGAACTGTAGTTGTACTGCGGATATAGTGAAGAAATAGTGTGTCAACTTCATTCTACCGCTTGATTATTAAGAGAAAACATAAAGAAAAAGTTGCTTTATTCTGTTTTTGGGTTTTTTGCTATGTTGTGGGGGAAAAAAATATGTTTTCCAAAAGAGTGCTATGAAACTAACTGGCAAATGTGTGATTTTTGTGTTTACGCTCTGACCAAGCTTTCTATCATAAGTTGACCCGACTCTATTTGGTATTTTATTTTGGGCTATTATGTTTTCCCTCATTCCAAGCTAATTGGAGGATTCATGGTAACTTTTGTCTTATTGCATGATGGTTTTGGAGATCAGGTGACGAAGTTCAAGTGCGGTGGATTCACTCTGGGAGTTGGAATGTACCACAGCCTGGTCGACGGCGTCTCCGGGATGAACTTCGTCAACTCGTGGGCCCAAATCGCAAGAGGGAAGCCGGTGACGACCGTCCCTTTCCACGACCGGACCCGGCTGAAGTCGCGGGTGCCGCCCCAGATCAAGTACCCCTACGACGACTTTGTGGAGATCGCCGACGCGTCGTACACCGAGTCGCTGTACCAGCGAGACCCGCTGGTGCACAAGCTCTTCGTCTTCGACGCCGACAGGATCGCGGCAACCAAGAAGCTGGTGCTGTCCGAGGGGAAGGTGAAGTGCTGCTCGAGCTTCGCGGCCGTCACGGCGCTGGTGTGGCACGCGTGGAGTGAGGCGCTGAGGATGAAGCCTCACCAACTGACGAAGCTCCGCATAATGGCCGACTTCAGGTCCAAGTTCGAGACGGAGGCGCTGCCCGAGAATTATTTCGGCAACGCCGTGGTCACGACCGCGAGCCTTTGCTCCGCGGGGGAGCTGCACAAGAGGCCCATCTCGTTCGCTGTCGAGCAGATACAGAAGGCGCTCGAGCTGCTGGACGAGGAGTACGTGCGGTCGAGGATAGATTTTGTGGGTGTGTACAAGCCGCAGCTCTCGTCGGTGGGCACGTTGGTGATCAGCTCCTGGACTCGGCTGGCCTACGGGATGTCCGACTTCGGGTGGGGCGGCCCGTCGCAGTTCGGGTGCGGGGACCTGGGGAGGGAGCTGTGCGTGTACTTCCCGGAAGGGGAAGGGAAGAAGGGGATCGCGGTGGTGCTGGCTTTGCCTCTCTCGGCCATGAACGCCTTTGAAGAGCTGGTCCAAGTTTAAAGACTCAGTGATAATAAGTCAATAACGATTTTTGATTTCAAATGTTTCTTGTATAGATTGAGATTTGGTTTATTGTACTTGATATTAGTTGTAATTAAAGCTTAATTGCCTCTCGCCCTATGTATAAGGGAGGGCTTGAATTCTTCATTTGCTAATGTGAAAATATCACATTGTCCTCTATTTTATCACAAACCATAAATATCAAGTTGATATCAGAATCATTGTTATTTGAGAAGCGCAAATCAAATCTGCTACACGGTGGCTGCCTCGATGCCAACCGCACCAACCGCATCCCTCTCAATTCTCCACAAAGACTTAAGCCTTTAATTGCTACTCAGCATATTTCTTATGCTCATTTTGGAAAATTGACACCATCATCAGATTCTCTGCTCTCAAGTGAACCAAGTCCTAAAATTTCATCACTAACGGATATCAAATGCCACCACACATGCTGGGAGAACGGTAATAATTCGAACAATATCGAATCAACGCAGCGGAATAAAATAATCTCCCCTCTTGTGTAAACCTAATAGGAATTGATATAGTAGAGTAAAATAAATACCAAGCACTCGAACACAAGACAATTTTTTTACGTGGAAAACCTCCTCGATGTGAGGAGATAAAAAACCACGGGACCAGAGTCCACCTGAAAATCTTCACTATTAATAAAATTGTTCTTCTCTAACAAATACTAGAGGTACATAGCAGTAAACACCTCAAGAACATGATTCTTGGCAATATACATGAACTTCACAAGAGATCAAGGATAAATCTGACCAAAAACGCAGGTTTTGATCAATCCACAAAAACCTGATGTATGGAGCTTCAAACAAAAACCGTTCAGATTCGATTAAATTGCGCCATGAACATTCTGACAAAATTTCAGCTCAATCGGACCACGGATCGACCTCCGACGTCAGCTTGATGTAAATCAGATATTGCCCCAAACCCCAGATTTTCTGCTTTCTCTTTTTCTCTTGTTACTATTTCTTTTTCTGCTGCTATATCTTTATATAGATAGTGAGAAAACATATTTCCTTATATAACTTATTATATGGGCTCAAGCCCTTTTTAAGCCTCGCAACTCATTGGGCTTCCTCCACATAGGAGTGAATCCAGCTAACAAATCTCCTCCTCATGACAATGTGGAGGGATTCACCATCCCTGCTATCAAACGGCAATGTTCAAGCTTCTCTTTTGGTAGAGTCTTCGTCATCATATCGGAGCCATTATGATCCGTATGAATTTTCTCAAGTTCCAACAACTTTTCATCTAGAACATCCCTTATCCAATGATATCTAACATCAACATGTTTCAATCTAGAATGAAAAGATGAATTCTTACCAAGATGAATTGCGCTTTGATTATCACAAAATAGCACATACCTCTTTTGCTTGAACCCAAGTTCTTCTAAGAACTTCTTCATCCATAGCATCTCTTTACTAGCTTCAGTCACTGCAATAAATTCAGCTTCGATTGTAGAAAGTGCAACACACTTTTGCAATCTTGACTTCCATGACACAGCTCCACCCGCAAAAGAAATCAAATAACCAGAAGTAGATTTACGAGTATCAATATCTCCTGCCAAGTCGGAATATGTGTATCCAACTAACTCAAGTTTCCCGGTCCCAAAAACTGAGTTTCAAATTTGAAGTTCCCCGAAGATACCTCATAATCCACTTCACTCCATTCCAGTGCTCTCTACCTGGATTTGATAAATAGCGACTAACAACGCCAACTGCATGCGCCAAGTCTGGGCGTGTACATACCATCGCATACATTAAGCTTCCTACAACTGAAGCATATAAAATACTTTCCATATCTTTCTTCTCTTTATCAGTCATAGGACTTTGCATCATATTTAACTTAAAGTGGGCAGCAAGAGGAGTACTAACCACTTTAGCCTTGTCCATGTAAAATTTATGAAGGATCTTCTCGATATATTTCTCTTGCGACAAAAATAACTTCTTAGCATCTTTGTCTCGGGTAATTCTAATGCCAAGAATCTACTTCGCCAAGCCCAAGTCCTTCATGGCAAAAGACTTGCTCAATTGTTTCTTCAATAACTCAATTCTTGAAGCATTCCTACCAACAATCAGCATATCAACAACATAAAGCAAAAGAATAATAAAGTCATCATCAGAAAATTTTTGGACAAACACACAGTTATCCGAGGAAGTCTTCTTATAGCCCTGTTCTGTCATAACCGACGCAAATTTCTTATACCACTGTCTCAGTGCTTGTTTTAGGCCATAGAGACCTTTCTTCAATTTGCACACATAGTCCTCTTTCCCTTTCACTTTGAAACCCTCAGGTTGTTCCATGTATATCTCTTCCTCCAAGTCACCATGTAAGAAGGCCGTTTTAACATCCATTTGCTCAATTTCTAAATCTAGGCTAGCTGCCAAGCCTAGTACCACATGAATAGAAGACATTTTCACTACCGGAGAAAATATATCATCAAAATCAATACCCTTTCTCTGACCGAATCCCTTAACAACCAATCTAGCTTTGAACCGTGGTTGTGCAGTATGTTCATCTTGCTTCAACTTATATACCCACTTGTTCTTCAAAGCTCTTTTACCTTTAGGTAACTTCACCAATTCAAAAGTATGATTATCATAAAGTGACTGCATCTCATCTCGCATAGCATCGAACCAATTGCTTTTGTACTCATCTTCTATTGCTTCTACATAACACTCTGGTTCACCTGCATCAGTCAATAATACATACTCATCTTCAGAATACTTGGTGGAAGGTCGTCGGTCTCTAAAGGATCTTCGGACCGAACATCCAAAGAAACATCTAATTGAGCCTCTGGTTCAAGAATAGTATTATCTATTTCAACATGTTCAGGAACATGTGCGTTATTTGGAATATTGACTTCCTGCTGCTCTTCATCAACCTGTGTGGAATATTTGTAAGAGAAATTGGATCTAAATCAACTAGATTATCACTAACCTGTAGTGTTGAAATCATCTTCGATTTCTCAATATCCTCTATTGTTTGATCTTCCATAAACACAACGTTTCTGCCTCTTACAATTTTCTTTTCAAGTGGATCATAAAATTTGTAGCCAAGCATATCCTGTCCATAACCAATAAATATGCACTGTCGTGTTTTCACATCAAGTTTAGACCTCTCATCTTTGGGAATATGCACAAATGCTTTGCACCCAAATACACGCAAATAATCATAAGAAACTTCTTTGCCTGTCCAAACTCTATTAGGAACATCAAACTCTAAAGGAACGCATGGAGTAAGATTTAATATATGCACAACTGTACTTAAAGCCTCACCCCAAAAGGATCCAAGTAGTTTTGACTGTGAAAGTAAGCATCTTACCCTTTCAACCAATGTTCTGTTCATTCTCTCAACTAAGCCATTTAACTGAGACGTATTGGGAGGTGTCTTTTGATGTCGAATACCTTGTTGTCTGCAGTATTCATCAAAAGGTCAAATATATTCTCCCCTGTTATCAGTTCTAATGCATTTCAATTTCTTTCCAGTTTGTCTCTCAACTGAAGCCTGAAATTGCTTAAAAGCATCAAACACTTGATCTTTAATTTTCAAGGTATAAATCCAATTTTTCCTTGAAAAATCATCTATGAAGTTAACAAAATAAAGAAAGCCACCAAGTGATTTTGTTTTCATAGGACTGCAAACATCGAATGCACTAAATCCAAGTATACCCGACTTTCTTGAAGGAGGGAGCTTTTAAATGCAACTCTGTTCTGTTTTCCTGCTAAACAATGAGCACACTTCTTTAGCGCTGAAATCTTCAATCCTGAAAGGAACTTCTTCTTGGCCAATATTGACAAACCCTTCTCACTGATGTAACTGAGCCTCTTATGCCATAACTCAGCTGCATCTTCGCTATCTACTGCATTAATTTTGTCTATAGACAACTTTGCATGCATAATGTATAACGAAGAATATTTTTCACCTCTAGCCACAACAAGAGAACCTTTGGTGAGCTTCCATTGACCATTACTGAAGGTGCTGCAATACCCCTCATTATCCAACTTGCCTGTAGAAATCAAATTCAAGCGGATATCAGGTATATGTTTAACATTATTCAATACTAATCTCGTGTCATTGCTGGTTTCTAGGCACACATCACCGATGCCTACAGCTTGAGCTAGTCCATTGTTTCCCATCTTCACGATCCGAAGTCACCTGACTGTATGATGTAAAGAAATCCCTACGAGATGTAGCATGAACAGATGCACCACTATCAATTACCCAACTGGTCTCATGAGAAACAAAATTCACCACATCACCATCAAAAATAGTGAGAAAGTCTTCTTTAAGTGCAGCGACACGATTGTCATCACTATCATCATCATTTTTCTTCTCTTTACCTTTCTCCTTTTGTTTCTCCCTTTTTAACTGGCGACAAAACCTCTGAATATATCCCTTCTAATGACAATAATGGCACTCAATATTAGTAAATTTATTATACTTACCTCTGCTTTTGTCTCGACTTTTATCTCTATTTCTCGGACCTCGAGACTCACTTCTCCCCCTTTTCTCAACAACCAAGGCATTAGAATATGAAGAGGACGATCCCTGTGTCTTCATTCTCATCTCTTCATTCAAAATACTACTCTTGGCTAAATCCATGGTAATTGTACCATCTGGGGCAGAATTAGACAAAGATGTTCGAAACGTCTCCCACAAGAAACTATAGTGCTTGTATCTCATCATCAAACTTGATTCCTATCGCAGCCAACTGATTTATAATTCCTTGAAAAGAATTTAAATGATCAGTCAAACGAGTACCATCATGATATCTCAGAGCCATCATCTGTTTTATCAAAAATAACTTATTATTCCCAGTCTTTCGAGCATATAACTATTCGAGCTTATCCCATAAACTGCGTGCATGTGTTTCCTCAATAATATGGTTTAAAACATTATCATCTACCCATCGCCTGATATAACCACACACTTGACGATGAAATATAGACCATTCAGCGTCAATTTTATTCTCCGGTTTCTCCTCAGCAAATACAAGCAAATAAAAATCTTTCACATATAAAAGATCTTCCATCTTCCCTTTCCATATATGATAATTCGAACCATTCAATATAACCATTCTACTTGTATTCATTTCCATTGTTTAACACAATGCAGAAAAATCAAGCAATAACATGATGCTCTGATACCACTCTGATGGGAGAACGGTAATAATTCGAACAATATCGAATCAACGCAACGGAATAAAATAATCTCCCATCTTGTGTAAACCTAATAGGAATTGATATAGTAGAGTAAAATAAGTACCAAGCACGCGAACACAAGACGATTTTTTACGTGGAAAACCTCCTCGATGTGAGGAGATAAAAAACCACGGGACCGAAGTCCACCTGAAAATCTTCACTATCAATAAAATTGTTCTTCTCTAGCAAATACTAGAGGTACATAGCAGTAAACACCTCAAGAACATGATTCTTGGCAATACACATGAACTTCACAAGAGATCAAGGATAAATTTGACCAAAAACGCAGGTTTTGATCAATCCACGAAAAACCTGATGTATGGAGCTTCAAACAAAAATCAAACCGTTCAGATTCGATTAAATTGCGCCACGAACATGCTGACAAAATTTCAGCTCAATCGGACCATGAATCGACCTCCGACGCCAGCTTGATGTAAATTAGATATTGCCCCAAACCCCAAATTTTATGCTTTCTCTTTTTCTCTTGTTACTATTTTCTTTTCTGCTGCTACATCTTTATATAGATAGTGAGAAAACATATTTCCTCATATAATTTATTATATGGGCTCAAGCCCTTTTTGAGTTTGCAACTCATTGGGCTTCCTTCACATAGGAGTGAATCCAGCTAATTTGACTAGTACCTCTCGAATGTCACCATCACACCGATTGCACCATTCTCAATTCTCTGTCAAGACTAAAGCCTTTAATTGCTACTTGGCATACTTCCAAATACTCATTTTGGAAAATCGACATCACTATCAGGCTCACTGCCTTGAGGCGACTCAAGTCCTAAAATTTCGTCACCAACAGATATCAAACGCTGCCCACACACCACTGCCTCTCGAACCCCTGGAGCCTGCCACCATTCCATGGTGATACGGAGGCCTTCCACCATGAATTTCGAAAAACCAACACACCCACGACTCACCATCCTCTGCTGAGGCAATTCAAGAAATTTCACAGCCAACCACCACCGGACACATCACCCAAAGGATCAGCACGTTGGATGCACACACCTCACCACCAACACGCGCCCACACGTGCCAAAGGTCCTCTGCTCTATTGACGTCATCTGCTACGTCAGCATCAATCGTTGACTAGTTCACACAGGATCGGTTTCGTCGTATTTCTGACCGATTCATTTTCTTCTTTTTTCTGATTTTTTATTCTTTCCGGTCGGGTTTTAAGGTATCTCGATCCTGAATTCTTTTTTCGTTTTTTTGCCTTTTTTTTGTCCATATTTGCTCTCGACTATTGGATTGGTTTTATACTAGTAAAGTGTATATCGTGGATAAATTGGAAGTCTCAATGCTTATTTAGATTGTTTTGATGTTGAATGGTTCTAATTATGTTTAATGGGCTCAAGAAATGTCAAGTTTCTTGAAAGGACACTCGCTTTGGCATCATGTCACTGGCGTCAGGTCAAACCCACCATAAATTACGTGATTGAATTTTCAATCCAACTGGCGGGAATAGCTCAGATGGAAGAACGTTAGAAGACCTGAAGGTCGCGGTTTTCAATCCATGCTCACCGCACAAGTCTGTTTTTTCATCTTATGAGTCAGGGACCCCTTTTGGGCTCTCTCGATCGAAGTTCAAATTTTCAAATCAGGGCCCATTGGCCCAACTAAAAAAGGCAAGCCCGCTATCCTCGAGCCCCTCTTTTTGCAATATTTTATCTTGATCTTGAAATTGGGTTTTCTTTTTTCACCCTTTTTTGGAGTAGCAGGCCCAAAAACAAAGTGAGCAACTTAACAAAAATTACCTCACAAAACGAGATGGCAATATTGCATCGGGTTTCGTGTATTGTAAGAGTGCAAGTACGCCATAGCATTTGACAAAAAGGAGCGTGGATTCCAAGCATTAAGAAAGCCCAGTGAAAATGTGTGGGTCGAGCCCAGGCCATGCTTGGTCACTACCAATCCAATGACCAAGAGTAGCCTAACATGCTCTCTTAGGGTATTTAAGATATTTCCCAAGAAAACATTTAGAATATTTCAAACATATCAAAAAGTACATTTAAGGAAGGAGCCTCACGTGCAGATCGGATCGCGAATTGGGTACTTCAATCCACTGATATAAATGATACCCCCAACATTAGACAGCCCATCCAAAGATCAATTCCCTTTGTTGATAGGAGAACAAACTTAGTCAAGTTTTATTAAAGGATTAATGGCGTAATATTCAAATTTTATTTTTTTATTAAAAAATCCCAAGAAGATGTCAGACTTGATCAAGTTTATTAAAAGAGTAATGACATGATTTTCACATTTTTTAATAAAAAAATATAAAATAAAAAAATCCCAGGAAGGACATGGTTCCAAATATCACAAATTGATGTCCACGTGGGCCTACGTAGGTCCCACCACTCTCTGAATGATTGTTCCATGAAACGAGTCAAGGCCAGTGCGGAACTTGGCAAAAGCCCCTCCTGAGTGAGTGGGGATCCTCGTCGTCTGCGCACCGACACGTCACCCACCAACTCCCGGGCGATTGCCACGTGGCGGTGCCCTGAGGTCGTGGGAACAGCGCGGGGGGTGGTCTGATGGGAGACCGCACCTTGCCGGAGCCTCCACCAATCCCAACTACACCCACTTTCTGTGCCCCCCACGACCCTTTCAGTTTTCAGTTGCTGCCACGTCAATCTGAGCAGCCCCCCCCATTCCGAGCCGAGCCGAGCCGAGCCGGGCCTGGCCTCGGTGGCTTTACCAACCGGCTGAGCCGGCGACGCTCGGTCGCTGCGGGTTGGTGGCCCAACTCCCTCGTCCCACGAGGCGTTGGCGGAGGTCCAACATCGTCCGACTTTGACTCCTTACGATTGACCTCGTTCGGCAGAGGACGAATTTCCGAGATTAGGAATCGTGTCTTGGGTTCGGTTTGCCCAGACTTTACCGGTTTGAGGATCTCTTTTAGAATGACTTTGGAGAGGAATGGATCAATCAGATTGATCATGATATATTCGAGGGATTTGAATTAGGATTTATATTCATTGGAATGGAACGAGATTCACCGACATGATGAATTTCAACTCATCTTTGGTTTCAATTGAAGAGGATGTGTCCGATGACCGTTGCAATTCAATTTGCAATTTTGAAATGGACATTGTAAACTATAGGAGATTGGAGGGTTTAAATGGAGGGGGGGAGGGGGATCATTTTCCGCGTCATAAGGCGAAAGTATTGGCTTAGTAGTAAAGGTGGGTTCAACCCACAAAAGGTTTCAAAGAAAGACCAATCATGAGAAAATGGATTGTTATCGTGGGACTCTATTTATTTCATGGAAAATGAGTGATTTAGAATATAATTTTCTAAAAATGATTGTTTGTATCACTTAAAAAAATTAGTCAATGAAAAGTATTTTCATTATCAATGATAATTTGTGTTTAAACATTTTAGTGAACGATAAAAAAAAAATTAGTTGTTCATTTTATAAACAATATAAGGAATAATTTTTAGGAAAATTTATCCAAATTATTCATTTTTCACACCATTTGATTTTTTAAAAATGTTATATTTCTAGAAAAGTGTTTTCCAAAAAGTCATTTTTTAATAAAATAATAATATTTTTATGTTTAGTGGAATTTGAAAATTAATCAAAAAATATTTTCATTTGCTTGAAAAAGGAAAATCTTATATGATTTTTCAAAATAAATATACATGATTTGGATGCTAGTAATTTATGCCTATTCAAGGAACCAAACACAGGCACCTAGGTCCTGAATCCAACCTCGATGGACCTAGGTCCAAGCGCTAAGGACCCAATTTCTACGCAGGGATTCAAACAAGGGCAGTGGGATCCTAGACCAGGACTTAAGTGTTAAGGACCTAGTCCTAGGCCTAAGACCCAAGCTCAAGTGTAGAGGATCGGGGCATGGATATTAGGGCCTCAAGCTCAAATGTCTAGTTCTAGGGATTGCCACTAGGGTCTTAGGCTCAATCTCAACATATCTAAGTTTAAACGTGGGGGATTTGGGTATGAGCACTAGAGTCTCAAGCTTAGGTGTCAAGGACATGGACATAGGAATCGGGGATATTAGGCTCAATCTCGATGGACCCAAGCATGGGCACGGAGGTCCCAATCCTCAACCTTGATAGACCCAAGCTTGGGTGTGAGACTTTTGTGCATGGGCACTAGCATCTTGGGTTCGGCTTTGTTGGACACAAACTTGAGCTTAGGCACCAAGGATACAAACATGGGTTTTGAGGTCCCAAGCCTAGCATTTATGGACCTAGGCCCAATCTTTGTGGATCAAGGTGCGGGCACCCGAAACCTAGGGCGTGAGCATCAAGGTCTCGGACTTTGCCTTTGTGAACTTGGGCCAAGTAATTGAGGAGCCAAGCAATGATACAGGAGTCCCATGCCCGACCATGAGCATGGAGGTCCTAGGCACAAGTACAGGTGTCACAAGCCCCATCTTTCTTGATTTAGGCCTTAACACCAAGGTTCAAACCCCGCCTCTTTAACCTCAGGCTTGGCCTCGATGGACCTTGGGGACCCGACCTCGCCCTCTAGACCCAAGTCCACTACAAAGGACGTGGGAAGGATGTTGGAGTTCTCATATCCAAATGCAACGTTTCAAGTCCAAGCATTGATATCTAATCATATTTTAAAAAATAATTTCCAAATTTAAAATATATATATTTCTAAATTTAAGTTGAGGTTTTATATTGACTCATTTTCCTAAGCAATCCAAACACTAAAAAATAAGGAAATTGTTTTTACGAAAAATATTTTTCGCGAAACGAAATGAACCTTGGTGTAAAAAAATTTTCTAAACGATAGTAAACCTAATAATTATCTGAAGAAAAGATCTCACAACAAACTCGCGAAATCACCATAGACAGTGACCTCCTTTATGGCCTTGCCGAAACCATACACTACGTCTTGGTCATTGTTACGTAGCTCATGTTGCAGGCGCAAGCACAAAAAGAGAATACATATGATTGATGAGCACCGTTAAATCGAATGGCATTACTATTAATGTTAAAAACACGATGAAGTTGCAAGCAAGCTAGTATTTACGAATAACATTGCGTAAATTTAACTAGTCCTTGCCAACATCATTGTCCAGTACAGTGAGAAATAACACCACCATTCATGTTTGTCTGCCAAAAAGCACGCTCTACCGACCGACCAGCTAATGGGAAGCCGAAGATGTAGTACAGACTTTCACATTACTTTACTTAGCATCAAACGGATATTATTATCCTTAACCATACTTAATCAAGTGATTAATCAAAGTTTTGAGAGCGACATATCAGTAACCCGGTGAAATGACTTTCTCCCATCTAATTACAATAGTTCTCATGATGCAATTCATTTGCGTGACAAGAAAGTATCGCTACTCAAAATCTAGAAAAGACAAAACATATTCCATGCAATTTATCTTTGAGATGCGATGCCTATACCTACCACGCCCCAACTTTGTGGTTGGCAGAAATGTCGGAATTGCCAAATCATCGTGATAATTTACCCAACAGAATATTAATCTACTAAAAAAATTTCAAAAGGAGTATAGATTCGCATTAATTTATGAGTAATAACGTCGTTTTTTTTTTGGTTAGGTTAGACTTTTTTTTTTTTTAATATAATACATGTCGCGTTCGAATCATATATCATCGCGTGATGTGAATGGTGGTCGATCCGATCACTTGCGGGATCCGCCTTCAGCCCAAGCTAATGGGCTCGAGCCGATAAGCCGCAAGACCGGTTGCGGTTGGTGAGAAACCGGCGTTTCCCGGTGACCCCCAATGGTAAACACCAGAGATCAGAGAGAGAGAGAGAGAGAGACAGAGAGATTTTCCTACCTTTCCAGTTTTTTATTTTTTGGGAACTGAATGTTATGTCGCCATCATTTTCTCTCACCAACCCCCAACCAATCCCACCATTTAAATTAATCGCGAAGATCCGACGGCCGTGGCGCGGAGAGAAACATCAGCCGTGGGATCCGATACTCCTGCAAAGCTGCAAGAATGAACAGCAAACTCCCCAACCGGTAACCGGTAGCTGGGTGCCAGTGTATATAACCAGAGGATTGCCCGAGGACAGAGTCGTCGTGGTGTCATTTTAACTCGGTCTGGTTGCCTAGCGCAGAGGAACAGCAGAGAGGACAGAGCCAGATTTTTTCTCTGCGCTGCGACCCTAGCTGCAGGTACCCTCTTCTTCTCCGTAGCCCTCTATGGCACATGATAGCATTAGCATCTTCTTCGTCACTTCCGTGTCACTGTCATTGCGCCTTATCTTTGTCAGATCTTACAGATAAGGCAAGAAAAGAAGGTGCCTTTTTGTAATCCTGGGTTTAAGATTGCTGGGTTTGGTTCTGGGTCGTCGTCGTCTTGTCAGCTTTTTGGTTCGTCTGGGAGTACTGTCTAGTCTAGGCGAAGTGTCATTTTGTGGGCAGATCTCGAACTTTTTAGGCACAAATCTGACGGTTTGTATTCAGACTACTCAGTGGCAATTGTCTATCTCTGTGACTCGCTGAAGTTTTTGGTTATCGAACATGGCGTGCTTGTTCAGGGATTTTGGATCTGTCACTGTGTGTGGCGGTTTACCGAGTGTTCATTTCGTTCTGGGCTTTTTGCTGGGCAAGGCATTTTTTGACTTGTATTACAGAAGTCAACTCTAGCAGATTTTGGGTGCGTTTTTGTCTCTTGTTTCTCTGTTTTAGCTGTTATGGATTAACTTGAGAGGGTCAAGTATTCTTTGTCAATTGGTGGTTTTCCATGAAACGGGTGCATGAACTCCCCCCACTTTTTCGGGCCGTTGCTTTGCAGCATGAACAATAGAAACAATAACTCTTCAAATACAATGAAAGAGTGGTTTATGAAGGATACCGCAAACTCCTCTTTTGTGTTCGAATATGACTCATTTAAGTACAGTATTAAATATCATATCAGAATCTGTCTTATTATTTCATGCGTCTGTGTAAAGGCGTATAAAGGTTTCTATCGAATTTTTCCACCTAGGGTAGGACAGTTTTTATCTAGAAACATGCAAGCATCTGATGATTTGGCCGGTCGAGTTCTTTATTGAGGAGCCAGTGCGGCAGATATTCGGTTCCAAATTTCTTTCACGACGCTGTAGTGCCTATAGAATCTGGTACTTTGCCCCTGTTGTCTTAATGGAGTCTTGCCTTTTTAGTAGATAAGAACTTTCTGAGAAAGTATAGAGATCTTATGCCATTATGTGGTGAAGCATCAACCAACTTTAAGGCATGCTAGGAACCCGATAAAAATCTTATCTTACGGTGTTGATTGAACATTCTATGTCCACATAAGTGCAGCTTGCTCAAATCCCAGCATAATAGTATAAATTTAACCCGTGCAGTTTCCTCTTAGGCGTCTCAGGAGCAATGGAGACCTTCCTATTCACCTCCGAGTCTGTGAACGAGGGTCACCCCGACAAGCTATGCGACCAGATCTCCGATGCCGTGCTTGACGCCTGCCTCGCCCAGGATCCTGATAGCAAGGTTGCTTGTGAGACGTGCACAAAGACCAACATGGTCATGGTTTTCGGTGAAATCACCACCAAGGGCAACATCGACTACGAGAAGATTGTCCGCGACACTTGCCGCACCATTGGATTCGTCTCCGATGATGTCGGTCTAGATGCTGACAAGTGCAAGGTCATGGTGAACATTGAGCAGCAGAGCCCTGATATCGCCCAGGGTGTCCACGGCCACCTCACCAAGCGCCCTGAAGAGATTGGTGCTGGCGACCAGGGCCACATGTTTGGGTACGCCACTGATGAGACCCCCGAATTGATGCCCCTGAGCCATGTCCTGGCGACCAAGCTTGGAGCACGCCTCACTGAGGTCAGGAAGAACGGTACTTGCCCCTGGCTGAGACCCGATGGAAAGACCCAAGTCACTGTTGAGTACTTCAATGACAACGGTGCCATGGTTCCTGTCCGTGTTCATACCGGTGCTGATCTCGACCCAGCATGATGAGACAGTCACGAACGACGAAATCGCTGCTGATCTCAAAGAGCATGTTATTAGGCCTGTCATCCCTGAGAAGTACCTTGATGAGAAAACAATCTTCCACCTTAACCCCTCGGGCAGGTTTGTCATCGGTGGTCCCCATGGTGACGCGGGTCTCACTGGCCGTAAGATCATCATCGACACCTACGGTGGCTGGGGAGCCCACGGTGGTGGTGCCTTCTCAGGAAAGGACCCCACCAAAGTGGACAGGAGCGGTGCCTACATTGTTAGGCAGGCTGCTAAGAGCATCGTAGCAAGTGAGCTTGCTCGCAGATGCATTGTGCAGGTCTCCTATGCCATTGGCGTGCCTGAACCTTTGTCCGTCTTCGTTGATTCTTACGGAACGGGGAAAATTCCCGACAGGGAAATTTTGAAGATTGTTAAGGAGAACTTTGATTTCAGGCCAGGAATGATTTCCATTAACCTGGACCTCAAGAGAGGTGGCAATGGAAGGTTCTTGAAGACCGCCGCTTACGGTCATTTTGGAAGGGACGACCCCGACTTCACCTGGGAGGTTGTGAAGCCCCTCAAGTGGGAGAAGCCTCAATCTTGAGACCCTGATCATGGTTCGCCGCTGGTGATGCTTGCTAGAGTATAGTGGATGAATAATCTGCTTGTCCTATTTCAGCTACAATGTCTTCGCACAAAGTATGAGTGCCATAATGTTGTTTTTCTGATATGCATATCGGCGATGCTCCTTGCTTTCTTTCTTTTCTTTCTGTATTTTTTGCCTTTCTTGATGTGTAATTGTTTGCCATATCAATTAATGGTACGTGTTCAATATGGTTCTGCTCAATGTGTTGCAGGGATTTTTTTTTTTCCTATGAAATCGCCGGAACTAAAGCTGGTTAACAAAGTGATGCCCTCAAGTATACTCATGGAGTTCTTTACTTAGTTCTCTCGCCTGCGCACGCTCACACACATGCTTGTAAGGCAATGTGCACGCCACCTCACAGATACACAGGAATGCTTGCCTTGATGTTGAAAATGTCAAGTGAAACCTCGTAACAATGTAATCAGCATGAAGAAGAACACTTGCCGTGCAAATTCCAACTTGCCCATATTATCCAAACTTTCCTCTCTTATACCCGCTTCAATAGCTGGATGAGGGAGACAGACATGTCTTTAACAGTACCAAACAGAAAAGAAACATTATTAACTATGATCAAGAAAAAAGAAACATTATTATCTTTAAGGCACTGGTTTGTCAGATTGATGTTCATATCGCTCCTGTCTCGTGCTCACAAGCTCTTCATCAGCAGCCATTACACTGGATAGATGCAATTGCCAATGGCTGCCAGAAAAAACCCAAAACTTACTTAGTCGAGAGTTTCTTCGAAGTTTGAATGCTTGTGTATCCTAATACGAGAGACAACACTTCTTGAATTACCAACATCATTTGGAGCCGCACCTATTGGGGAGAAAAGGAAATTTCCCTTTGAACTGTTTGAAATGTATACAGAGTGAACAGGAGTTGATGAAAAACAATTGAAGATGACACTTACAAGGATCAGCTGTTACGATTATGGCTGAGCCATTGAAATGGCAGTCCCAGTGGTGCTTCCCTGCTGCTTTATAATAGAGGTTCATTGCGACCGAAGCATGCGAAACTGCATTGTCAGGCTGGAAGCAGCTTCCACCCAGTTGAATCAATTCACAGTTGACCCCGCTAAGGCGGCAGCTGTAGTCTATGTTGTGCTGAAGCCTATCGTTGTCTGTGGACGGCTTCGCAATGCACCAGGCAGCACCGGTCTCGTTTGCATCCTAGAAGAGAACATGCTACTTGAGATTTTTCTCAGGAGGATAAAAAACGCAACTCTTGGGAACTGCTTAGAGAGACCAGGACGACAAGCCATAGAGACGGTAACTTGGGGAACTCACCTGCGGCTTCCCTTCATTATCATATGTCCTGGAATCTGAAATTGAAAGCGAACTCGCCATTAGAAGGACGAAATATCTGCTAAAGAAACGATAATTGTGCTGTTTTATGTGAAGGTCAAAAAGGAAATGACCGATGCGAGCTGTAACACAGAGGAGAATCGCGAGAGCTATAGGAAGTAACGTGATGGACTTTCTCGTCGCAGCCATGTTTTTAAAGTCGATTGTCTAGCTCTGATGAAGAAACGTAGTTGAGCCATGAATGCTCGACTATTTGTATATGAAAATGATGCACAAGACATATCACACCACATTCATTGAAGAGGAAAATGACAAGAAATGCCCTTGAAGATTAATTACCAGCTCAGCGAAATTCGTTTATTCTCAGATGAAAAAGGTTCATATTCACTGATAAATACAAGTTCCCCTAAACCGACAAAATAGACCGCAAATTCTTGAAATATAAACACGAAAGGCAGAATGCATCTCTTACAAGCAGGGTTACTGTTCATTTCCGAATCGATAGTGTCACTAATCAATCCTTTTTGTGCATTTGATCAACTAAAAGAAAACTAGCACTCGTTTTAGATTCAATTTTGTTAAGTCATACATGACAACGACGTTCTTGATTTTTCCCTTTGGTGCCAATTAATGTGCTTTCATGTCCAATTACAACTTTAGCCTGTACAAGAACAGATGCATCATGGCACCGAGATTAGAAGGACCAAATGAGTCGATCATCCATTCAATCCAACCGCTCATGTTTCCTCGTTTACTTGCCGTTTAGATCACGTAAGCTTTTTCTTTTAATCTCCATATCGATCATGGAGAATGAACCTAACAACTTTCTGTCAATCAACTCTAAAAATTAAACACAGGACGACATTTCAGGAAGAGGTTGCAAGCTTGAGACATATTACATGACGGCCGATTAGGTACGCTAATGAACGGCTAATCATCTCTTCCATGCCTAACCTGTTGTTTTGCAAATGTCATGTTCATTCGCTACCTACTCCTTCAGACGCCGGTACTTTCTAATGGAGAAACAAAAAGCAAACGAAAAAAATAAAAAACAAAGTAACCAGAGAGAACATAAATCGTTCATCAACCGTCTTTTCTACCTACCCGTGATGGACGGTATCATCGCGTGACGAAACTACTGGGAGGCAGCCACTCGACCACACAACATGTGTTGCTTAATGGATCAATCCGTCAAGGGAATGAATGAGTTTTGAGTTGCATTTTGAATGTCAGAAGTCTTTCTGATTTTATTTTGGCTCGCAAAAAAGATAACTGAAAATGGATTGATATCATGAAACTGCTTTTTCAGATTCAAAGAACGAAAAGCAAATGACCAATTTCCTGCACTATCAGTCTATCACGAAGTCATATCTTAATTCAACTTTCTTAAGAGATTTTGGGTCTCCAAAGGTTCATTTCGCGAAAAATATCACGCTTCCGGAAAATATTTTCTAGGAAGTCATTTTTTTGGAAAATGACTATATTTTACGGTGTTCGGCTAAAACTTGAACTTTGAGTGGAAAATATTTTTCACCGTTCGTTAGTTAATTTAATTGTTTGGGAAAATTTATCAAAAATGGAATTTCAATATTTTTAATTGACCAAAAATTAGTTTTTATTTTTTTTTTAATGAATTTTTTTATTATTTGTATTTTTAAAAAAATCAAAAAATTTATTCTTTTTCTTTATTCTTTTTTCTTTCTTTTTCCTTTTTCTTTTCCTTCCTCCTTCCTCCTCCTTCTGCCGCCGCATGCCTGACGATGGCCAGCTACCTAACGGCTGACCAAGACCCAGTCGCCAAATCCGACGAGCTCGAGGCTTGGTTGATCTCACTCGAGCTCACTAGAGTTTCACCGAGCTCTGCAAGTCGCGAGCTCGCTGGATCTGGCGATAGAGCTCGGGCTTGCCTGGATTAGGAGCTCAAGCTCGCCGCTAGATCCGACGAGCTGGCGGCTCCCCAAAGCCCAACGAACCTTTGGCAAGCTCGGACGAGGCTCAAGCTGGCTCGCGGTCAGTCATTGGCCGCCGCCACGCCGGCGATCAACCAACACCAAAGAAGATGATGAAAAAGAAAGAAAGAAAAGAAAAAACAAAAAGGAAAAAAATGAAAAACTCGATTTAAAAAAAAGCATAAAAATAAAACAAAAATGTATTAATGAAAAGAAACAAGATGGAAAAAGTTATGAAAAACATTTTCCTCACTTTTAAATGTTGTTTTTTTCAATGATGAAAAACATTTTCCTTGACTAGTTCATTTTCTGTGAAACGAACGCTAGAAAATTCAGAAAATATTTTCTTGGAAGTCATTTTTCGTTAAACGAACGGAGCCTTTTAGTAAATTTTTTTGCAACCCCTTTGGTCAAATGCTGACCTTAGCAACGCTAAAAGCCTAAGCCAAAAGAAAGGGCTTTCAACATTTTTGGAAGGCCATTTTCTTAGGATTAATAAAAAAAATTTCTTCTAAGACTGCCCCGACCAATCTTTTCTTTTTTGATTGGCTCAATTTGGTCCTTGAACTATTCTGATTTTTTTTTAATGCCCTCGTAAATAACTGCTCATCATCTCCACGTGGTGAAGCTCCGTCGAGAGTAGCGGAGGCTGGCCAACGGTCACCAAAAAAATTTAAAAATTTTAAAATTTTAAAATTTTTTTTAAAAAATGAAAAACAGACTCGTCCTGGGGAGGCTGGGGTTAAATTGACATTTATCAAAGTCCCCTAGCGGCCCAATTTTGCCCTGAGCTTCGCGGAGGCTGGCCAACGGTCACCAACAGACTCGTCCTGGGGAGGCTGGGGTTACGAAGTCCCTAGCGGCCCAAGCTGAGCTTGCACGGCACGTCCCAAGGGAGGGCCACCTGGGTCACGTTATCCTCACGTTATATGAAATACCTAGATTGAGAGGTTTTGTTCTTTTGAGTTATTTTTTAAGAAATGAGGTCTTGTACAGTCTCGACGGTTGAGCTAGGCTTAGTCTCACTTGTTATAAGGACAACCCAACAAGTGAATTCCTAATGTCAAACTGAGAATTTACCAAAATCTTGACAAAGGTAAGGGCGGGCGTCGGGGGGTGGGGGGTGAAGAGAGAGAGAGAAAAGAGAGTAAATATGTCCATTGTATATTTAAGAAATCTTACAATCTTTCAAAGTAATAATTCTACATAGATTCTCAAACTTTACAGTTCACAACAGCATACAAATAATACAAACACCCTAATTATTCTCATCACGGAACGAACCCACTGGCCTTAGCTTGATCCGAAATCCAACGCTTCCCACCGGAAGGGCTGGAACACGTAAAGGACTTCCGGGCAGCTCTTGAATAGAAGAGCCACGCAGACACACACTGCGGCGATGCCCACCATCGACAGCATTGTGGGCCTGTACAATAGCGACCTGCTTCTCATACCATAAGTCACCTTTTGGCAACACAGCTTGCAACTCTGACGAGCGAGCTGCTGTTCCGTCTTTCCGATCTCAAAGCTGCTCGTGGTTTCTTTATTCTGCTTCTGCACACCATTGCTGTCTGGGACCGCATCTGGGATATCAAGAACCACATGGGGCACTGACGGTCTCTTGTTGATTTTCTTCTGGACTAGGTGGATATACGAGTAGTGGCCACGCAAGCGAGCATAATCTTCTGGTGTGGATCCCGTGCTATCTCGAGCAGTTTTCCATGCCTCAATACCAACCTGAATGACACGTTTAGATATCAATATATGGATTGCTAACCCTCAGTTCGGTATGCATTTCTAAACCCACAAAAATTAGACATGATGTTCAGCACTTAAAGAAGAGATGCACAGAAGCGACTTAAGACTACATTAACATGCGATCTTACTAGCATTCAAGTCACCAGTCAAGGTTCCAAGACTGCTGACTGCTAAATTGATTATTCAACAGCGACTGGACACACTATCAGAATTTTTCTTTCAGCTTCAGACTTTCCATTCACAAACCATAAGCACTTGGCCAGAAACTAGTCAAAGAAACATTACCATTCCAGGGTCATCAATTAGCGCATCCAGTACATCCTCTGAATCATCTTTACCAGCAGCAATGTGAAGAGGTGTCAACCCTGCAGGACCTACAGCATCAGGTCTAAACAAAAAGTTCTGATGACTTCCGTTGATCAGTGACTTCAGTTCAGATTCTAATTTTTCCGAGACACTCTGAGGTACGTATCTCAAAAGAAGCTGAACAAGAGGCCTACAGTTTCTCCTCACAGCCCTGTGAACGAGGCCCATCTCAAGCACAGCACGATATATTGAAGGGTGCTCCCCTGCACCAACTGTTCCATCAAACAAAATATCCAAGAGCTTCTTTACCACCGCACACCAATCATGATCCATGGAGAACTCAATCAGCCACTTGAATCGTATAAATGAAAACGAGTCAGTGTATGGATCCAGCTGTCCCAATCTAGACCTTAACCCACTTCTATGAAGAATCCAACCCATTTCTTGTATGAATTCAAATGCTTGATTCTTCGCTGCAAATTTCAAAGTTTCATGATCATCCTCATCAGCTTCAACAAACTCCAAAGCATTCTCAAGCGAACGTATCTCCAAGCACACGTCACTCTCTGCTACGATGAAAGGGAAGAAGCTGCCTGGGAGACCGCAATTTTCGACCTGGACAAATTCAAACATGGGTCTCAGCTCATATATGGGCATAAAAACCACACACACGTAGAACAATGCAAATGCAGACGTGATAGTTAATACATTTTAGACCAAACCTCTTGGTCAAGCAACTCACTTTAAGACAAGTTTAGGCCACCATATATAAATTAGTTAAAAACCCGTTTGCATCTGAACCAGTTCATGCATTGAATATAAAATCTATGGCTGGACAAGCCACTAGTTAAATGCTTCACTGCATATGATATTAAGTTCATTCTTGTAGTACATCATAAAATTCAGAGAAATCATAAAAAAGAGACCTCGATGAATCCTCTTCCAGTCACTCTCGGGATAGAACAAGAAAATTTAACACATTGGAGTTCATCATGCTCCTCTAGGCCATCCTCCTCATTCATCAACTCCAGAGTTTCTTCTTGAACTAGATATGTGCCTTCAAGGGCACACAACAACCTGAACAGAATGACATTAGAGAACATTAGAACATTAGCATTGTCTACTACTGGCTCAAAAGGTCAGATTAACCTCATCTAAATGTTTGTACAACAGTTTAACATCAACATTGTGAAATTCCATACCTTGTTGCAGGGTGACCCATGTTAAAGCCTTTAACAGAAAACTGAGTTGTTTCAGAAGATGATGTGGCAATCGGTCTAATGCTCATAATTCTACTGCAGTTCATACTCCTAAGACACAATGATGTGTCAACAACAACCTGACCTGCATGGTGAGATTGCTTCAGAATGCACATTCTCCAAAACATCAAAGTCATTTGCATATTAATTGACAGGTTCAAGATACTATAACTTCTACAGACCATTGTAGATAAATGCCATTTGATGCTGCATTCTGATATACATCCATCCAGTCTTCCAGAAAGAGTCATCTGAGACGTCCAGAAGCCTATTTAAACTGGAACTGAGGTCGTAGCAAAGCTACACAGGGCAACAAAAAAAGAGAGTGAGTAAAGCAGCTCGTATGAATACATTAAGTTCATTAGAGACAAGGCAATATCAGAATTTGATCAGGGACATTGAAAAATCAGCCCTAGGATGACGAGATAACAACTCACCTCCTCCCATGCATCCTCATCTTGACGAAGATAAACTGTAAGAATGATACAACCAGGCCTAATGTAGCTCTCAATGTCAGTAGGACTGTGAGATAGCCACTCAAGTATCTGGAAATTCAACCATTTTTTGGTTATGAGAGTTCATGAAGATGAAAGAGCTGTAATGTTTTTGTCAAAACCAATTCCAGGGCTTAAGGAGTACCTGTGCTCGTAGGAGAAGAGGAAAATCATTGGGATCTTTCCCAAATAATTTGAAAACAATTCGGTCTGTCCGGCTCTGAAATAGCAGAAGAGACAGAAAAAGTGTACATGAGAGATGCAACTTAAAGAAGGTTGGACAGAGACAAATTTGACAGAGCTTTTGGATATTAAAAATAAGCATCACGTAAGCTCTTGGAATTCTCTGAAACATACAAGTTAGAGCTCACACAATGGAGCAAAAGCTATATGCTTCATGATCATCCACTAACTTTATCAAGCATAACATATGCAGTTGTGAAACAAAAGCATCCCACCCAAAGACCTTTAAGAAACAGATGGAAACTTAAGAAGCTGTAAGTACCTGGGTGTCACCACTTGAACTAGAAGGTGATTGAGCAGATGCTGAATCTGAAGTCCCACTCGTTTGAGGTGGGCTAGACTGGTGAGATTCTTGTTGCATCCATGAAGGACAATCAATAGAACTGGTGCCCAAATTTGCAGGGGCAGGCGACCTGTCAAGGTCCTCCATGCCATCATCAGAGTCGATGTAAGTATCATTCAGATCAAAGTTATTCAGCTTGCTCTGGCCTCCAGTTGCCTCTCTGCCATCTGCAAAGGATTGAACACCAAATTGTATTGCTAAGAGAGTTTCATTTTTTTCATCTCCAAATCTAGTACCCAGACAGAAACCTACTTGCTAGAATCTGCGATGCAGGCCCTGCCGCTTGAGGTTGAACAAGCCTTGAAGGTCCTTCAACACCCTTTGAGGACATGGGATGAACCAATTCTGAATTTGCAAGAGAGGTTCCACCATTGAGAATAGCTTGAGATTCCTGTAAGAGCCCAGATATATTCCTTTCCCCATGCCCGCTAGTGCTACTGGCAATGCTTCTGAGAATATGTGTTAGCAAATCCTGATCTGTAGCTTGTTTTGACTGATTGGCTGCACCCACAAAAGGCATTATCAAAATCTGATACCACTCGGTTCGGCATAAGTCATGCACTTTGCAACTTCAGACCAGCAACTAAAACATCTAAGTACTTTCACTTCCCTTCAAAGTCCACACAAAAAAATAAGAACCGTGCACCAGGGGTTGATGCCGGATTTACAAGAATGCAGATCTAATCGCAGTTTCGTGTAGTTTATTATTAAAGTACTTGCCTCCCAGCCACAAAAATCTCTGAAGAAATAAATGCTGGTACCAATGAAAGGAAGTGCGGAAGAGCAGAAGAATGCAAGAACTGGTGACAAGAAGGTGGTGCCATATCAGTGCTACTTACAGTGCATAGACGTCAGTATCTTCAATAAGCTTATCAGCAGATAACTGCTGGCCTGCTCATCGTTAACAGAATTTGCATTAGGGGTTGCTTCAGGATTCGTTTTCCTCCTCCGTTTATTGTGGCCAGCTAAACGTCTGCGGCAACTTCTCTTTCCTTCATCAAATTCTTGAAGGGCATGGAACCTGTCCGTTAAGAGTGGATGAAGACAGACACCACATAAACACACCATATCAGGACACCCATAAGAATAAAGGAACTGACGCCATTAGAAAAACTAAAACTTTAGTGGAACTCATCAATTGAAATAAGATAAAAAGGACAAAGAGAACTATTTCCGGCGGTGAACAAAATAAGGTGGATGCCACACTTACGTTGTCTTTTCAAATTATAACCTATCATCAAATGATAAAGTGGATATACTACTAAACAGCAAGCAAGGATATGGTAAAGATCTTGAGGGCACTCGACTTACCTACTGCACTGTTGACAAAACCTCTGCATGATGTTTCCCACAAGTGCTTTGGTGGCTTTGGAGTGCATCTCACATACCTTGTGCCGTCTGTGATAGTCCTTTGCATTACTGAGATCGGCACCGCAGTCTTCTACCTGACAAACTGCCCGACTCGCAGAACCCCCGGCAAGCTTAGTCTTCTTCCACTATTCCCCTCCCAAGTTCCCACATCCCTATCGGCGACTGGGTAGCCTCCCAGCTTCAAAGTGAGGCCGCCTGCTTTATCATCCGAGTTATCGTCCTCGACAACAATAACCCTCCGACGCTTCTCGAGCTCCCTCTTTCCATCATCAGTCCTCAAATTAACTTCATCGGAGCACGACGACGAGCTATTCGATGAATTGCCGGCCGCGGCAGGAATACCGTTCTCGAGCGGGAGAAACTGCCGGCCGGGGAAATCGGACGGGACCGGGTTCAGCGGCCTAGCGACGAACAGATCGCCGTCCCACTTCCATTCGTTCGAATCCCACTCTACGCTCCTCTTCCCTAACGCACGCAAGTCGGCCGGAGGCAGCCCGTAGAAATGACGCCCCGCCTGCGCCTCGACTCTAGCCTCCATCTCCGGTAACCGAGATCTTCAAAAAAAAAAACTCTCGACCGTACCAAAGAACCGGCCAAGACACCCCCAAAACTACAGCTCGGAGAGAAAAAATCAAAACTTCACTCGACTTATCGCATCAAAAACCGCAAAAGCCCCCGGAACAATCCGAACCCCGCAAAGAAGTTCACCTAATCAGCTTCGCTCCTGCCCCAAAAGTCGAGAAACAGCCCAGAGACGCATCCATGTTTCCAATTGAGAGCTACCCACATAACAATCAGGCACCGATCGACAGGCGAACCCCCTCAAGGCTCCTGCTCGGAAGCTCGAGGACCATGGAATCCCGGCCCCCAACTCGCACCGCGAAGCCGTACGCACCGCAGAACCGAGAGAGAGAGAGAGAGACTGGAAGCGAGGAAAAGGCCTGTACGGACTTGCCTAGGAGCGATCGAATCTGGGGGATCGGAGCCGCGGGGGGGAGATCGACGCCGACGAGGGCGGTGGTCCGCCGCCGGGGAGGACAGAAGAGGAGGTGAGCAGAGATACCGAGGCAAGTGGGGAGAGAGAGGTTCGGGTCGCGATGCCGATGATGGGAACGTGCTTTATTATTTTCGGTCTTGCTTTTTCCTCAGTCGAGTAGGGAGGGATAGAGAGAAGGGACACATTTTGTGGGGGGTTTCTTATGTGGTGCGGCAGGGCATATGGTAAATCGTACACCCACCCACAATCAATCATCGCCAAAAAGGAAGAGAGAGAGAGAGAGAGAAACAGTGGGAGGGGCTCCTGGTTGTGGTGGTGGGGCCCACCCCCCTCACTTTTTTGTACACCGCGTGTCCCGCACCCTCGCGATATGGGAGCAAGATGCCCTCCGCCTTTCTTTTTCTTTTTTTACTTTTTTTTTCTCTGTTGCCCGGTGTACCGCCCACGCGCGCACTTTTTTTTTCTTTTGGGAACGATCCGGTGCTCCACGCGCCCGGTGCGCTCGGTGGAGGAGGCCCTCCTGCCCGACCGACGGGCTCGACGTCGCTGTCGTCCGGACGGGGGAAGCTCCCGTGAGATGCGACGTGGGACGAGGCCATCGCATCGACATTGAAATTAAGGGTGGGCGTGATTTTAGTGTAAAACATGAAAACTGAAATTTTGATTATTATATATTTTTACCCGACCTTGCAACATCCTCTGAGATCAAATGATAATTGTATTATATGAAATCACTATTATCAGCTTCCATTTTAGGCAATGTCAATGACTTTGATTTTTATTTTTTAATATTTTATATTTTTCGTATATTTAAATATTAATAAACTGTAACAAAATGGTAGTTATTAAAAATTATGATTTACCGTAATTACTCGATTAAAAGAACAAGAGAAACTTTGATAAACCTTGAAACCTATAACAATGTGGGCTTTAGATTCATAAGAATGTAAATTAAGTTTCAAATTCAAAAAATTAAAAAACCTATTTCGACGAGTAAATTTTTCCGAGTTTCAAGAGGAATCTTCAATAGCCCACCTTTAGTTGGAATTCCAAAAACCCATTAGCATAAAATTCGATACAAGTGCTAGTAGTGCAAGTGGCTTCCACCTCATGCTTGTGACGTATTGGCCCGTTTAAATGAATTTATTGATGATGTGAAATTCATCTCACTTGATTGGATTAGGTCGAATCGAGTACATGTTGAGAATAGTGCAGGTGCACACTGAGTCTTTGTATCTAAAGACAATCCAAAGGTTATGCTTCTATAATGCGATTAATTTCTTATTCACCGCATGCGTGAGCCTCTGCAATTCTCCTATTGAAAATGGCTTTGAATTAGGCAAAAAGCACAACTCCACATTGATCATTGTGATTTCTTTATGTGCTTTAAGTAAAGGATTATTATTAACTTCCATTGTTTATGCAAGAATGATGCATGCAATTTGTTGTTGGATGATTGATAGATAGAAAAATTCGGTTATAAAAAAACTCCAAACACACATATCACTAATTCAATGATGAAAGTGCATTTACATTTAATATAGACAATGAATCTAACAACTTATCTTGTAAAAAATCATCATGGTTTATCAAATGATCGAGCATATGGTGTTGACAATTAGTTAAGATAAAATATACAGTGTTTACAAGGTTCAAGGGTTTAAAATAGTGTCCTCAAGGTAGAGTAACTTGTGAATTAGCTGCCCATTTTTTTGGGTAAAGTACTTTTCATGTACGTAGACAAAATGGTTTAGTAGGAGTCGAGTCGAATCAACCACCTAGTGTTATGAATAACTTAAATAAACGCAAAATAAATTCACGAAAACGGGTTTGAATGACTTTTCTTTTTTCAGTGAGGGCCGTACCTGTGGCAAAAAATCGAAAAATTGAAAGGGGGGGGCTTTAATGGTTCCCCACGCTCTTTGCTAATTTTTCTGATATCAATTTTTTGTGTTCATCTATTTATTTCTCCCAAAATAATTGCCTTGAACGAAAACATGTATGAACACGTCTCATTTTCAACCCCTCTTTGCTTGTCGGGACAACCTCTTTTGTTTATTTCCTCCAATCAAATCACGCCGAAGCGAGTATAATATAATCCCTTTTTTGACTCCCCCGTTTTCTTTATTTATTATAATCATTTCTTGACTCCTGGAGATTATAATGATCTTACCGCACGTTGAATTTTGACGATTCTGAGATCAGAGTCATACTTATGCAGGGGAGGCGATTCCATCGCGATTCAACGTTTGGAAGTCGTGACATTGCCAATTCATCGCATCGACGAAAGGGGTTTTGGAAATTGGTCAGCAATCGGGTGCCCTTTTATGTCGTGATCGCAAGGTGGACGTAAGAAGAACTAAGCACAGCCCGACACATCAATTAATTGAATAGAGAGCGCGCTCGAGGAATGGCAACGGGCGGAAATGGATATCAAGGGCATGATATTCATAATAGGAAAAAAAAAATGTTGATCAAGGGCAATATTGAACATTTTAATACGAACTAAATTTAATATGTAACAAAAGTCTAAAAACTATATTAAACAAGTCAAAAATTGAAGAACAATACCATTCAAAGACCACATTACAGATTGATTTAAAATTCAAGAATTTGTTCATCTCGATAAGAACTTATCAGAAATGTGGATCCGCTTAGAATAACGGATGATAACTTCTATTCCAAATGATAACGTAAGCGAAAGAAAGTTAGTAGAGCCGACAAGTGCCACAATAGATGGAGTATGAATAATGACATGCACCTTGAGATCGATTTACAATTGGTTTTGAATTATGAAGGATTGACGAATCACGAAGACGTGAAAGGAACGAGAAGAGATAAGGTCAATGGTGGGGATTTTATTTACTTTTTTCATGTTGATTAGATGGTGTGTCGTTGTCAAAAAGAAATCGGACTCAAATTCTCGTACCAATAATTAGGACACGAAGACATCGTCAAGAGAAGAAAAGGTAAATTCGGGCTTTCGAATTGGAGCACGGGGCGCCATCGGTCGTCACGTGTCGCTCTCTCGAGATGAACGGACGACCATCATACTTTCTACGCCATTAATGAGATCGATACATAACAAAGCATGTTGCCCATTTGAATTGGGTTGATGGCGCTTTTCATTTTCCAAAAAATATTTTCTCCTTTTTTTAGATCACTTATGAAAATGAGTTAATTTTTTTTAAACGAAAACTCTTTTTTCTTAGTCATTTCTTTTTTAAAAATCAAAAATCATTTTTCAAAATACGATTAAATGACATCACTTGAGATGAAAATTTTGCTTTCTAATACGGAAATTCCAACACTCATTCTTGTGCACTAGGCAACAAAGCCAAGTTTAGAGGCCGAAGTTGGGACTATTGGGATCCACTGAGGCCAAGCTCACGTCTAGAGAGGTCGGGCTCAAAACCTTAATGCCTGACTCGAGGTCCATGAGGTTGGGCCTAGGAGAATAGTGCCATGCTCTAGACCTTGGCACTCGTTGCCAGGTACTTGACGCTCAAACTTGAGTCCGCAAAGGTCAAGCCTGGGAACTTGGCACCTTGGCTCGAGTCTCTAGTGCCCTAGCCCAAGGTCACAAGGGCCAAGCCAAAGATCTTGATGCTCTTACTCAAGTCTCTAGCGTCACACCCAAGTCCATCGAAGTTGGGCACGAGATCTCAATGCCAGAACGAGGTCCTTAATGCCCAAGCCTGGCTTAATTGAGGCTAGGCTCGAAAGTACATGCTCAAATCTTGGTGATGCGCTACCCAAGCCCAAGTCTATTGAGGTTGGGCTTGAGACCTCAATGACTTTGCCTAGCATAATCAAATCAATTTTTTCTCATCCAACGACAAAAATATATTTTCCATTTTATCTTTAAATTTCAATCAAACATCAAAAAATATTTTTCAGAAACGTCACATTTGTCGCGAAATAAACAATGCTAAGATTTCTGTATAATTTTGGTTAGTTAAATAATTTTGCGGGTCGACATACGGGCAAATCCCCATCCATTGCAGATGAAAGGGTCGATTCACATGCCCCGGTGAAAATTAACGAACTGAATGATGCGGGTACCTCTCGCGAAAAAAAACGAAAGAGATTTTCCCATTCAGATCTAAAAACGAGCAAACTCAAATGCTACATGACATGTGAACGTCACCTTCGATCCCAAAACGAAGTCTTCAATCGAAACTCCGTACAAACCTTTTTTCACTAATATCTTATCTCGACGCGACAACGTTTAAATATTGGATCTTATCTTCAAAACGGTCCCTATAGGCTATGGTCGGTGGTGGGTTCCGCAAAGTGGATGTACCAGAAGGCTTGAATTTCCATGACCCTCGTTCGTTTCCTTCCCAATTTCGTAATTAATTCATCACACTGCAATATTCAATGCTCGAGAGAGTTAGAAAATCAAGTAAAAAAATGCCTTACTTTATCGATCACTTTAAGGTTCTAGAGCGCTTCACAGTGTTCACAAATTAAATTATAGAACGCGTGGATCTTTAAAGTGATCTATTCGTGATTAATTATGATGCAATGATGATGGGCTTTCTTGGGGTGGACCCCTTGAAGCATCTGTACTAAGATACGTATCGTATGGAGGTGCACATCATTACAAATTAAAAGCACTTTGTCTCTTCGAGGCTTCTATAAAATTGCTTTTGGTAATGCTGTTACACGTTTGGTAATTTTTTTTTGTTTTTGAGAACAAATTTAGAACATAAATAAAATTTAAAAAAAAAACTTATTATTTTGAAGAAGGAGTAAAGAAATAAGCATTTTCTCTTTTATTTTATTCTTTTTCTCTTCCTCCCTTCTTCCTCTCAGTCGATTCGATTTCCTCGACGATGGCCAACAACTAGCCAAATGAGGCCTGACAACCTCACCGATCCCCAGTGAGGTTGCCTTGAGCTTGTTAGCCACTAGCGAGGCTCCCCAACCTCATCATGGTTGGGAGAGGCTCCCCCAACCTTGCCATGGCTGGACGAGGCTTGACTTAGCCCAGATTTGGCAAGGCCAAGCCTCGCCTAGCCATCACAGGGTCGATGTCGCCTTGGTGGGTCACAGTGAGGTTACCTCGAGATTGACGACCTTGTCAATCCTCGTCTGGCCAATCATTTGCCAGCCATGGCTAAGTTCAGCGACTAGCTAGAGAAAGGAGAAAAAGAAAAAAAAGAAAAATGCAACAAAATTATTAATAGATTAAAATAAATTTTAAGTCATAAAAATATTTGGGGACGCATCAAACTCATTTTTTGTTCCGTAATAAAATTTTTATATAGTTACCAAATTTTTAAAATGCTCGGAAATTATTTCAGATAAAAAGAATAGAAAAAAATGTTTATAAATCATTTACCAAAAAAAAAGAAAAAAGTGTTTATAAACAAAAATTATTCTCGGGAACATAAACGTTATTAAATGCACCATAACATACTCATTGGGGAAAAAAACAAAATGATATAAAAAAATAAACCCAATTTTTGTCAGGAAATAAAATGAAAAAAAATAAAATGACGCCCTTTTCAGTTTGCTTTTGGATTATGCCCCCACAAATAAAAAAATTTAAAAATTAATTTCTTGTTCTTTTTGGCATTTCTGTCTTTTCTTTGGAGTTTTTAGCCCGAGAGTTTTTTTTTTTTTTTTTGGGGGCTGAGGCTCCTTTACTAGGACCCCCTTGCCCTTAGCTTGTCACAGCCATTCAAGGCTTCAAGCAACGTCGACGCTCTTTCCTTGAGGGGACCTCTCGAAGCGACCACGATCGAAACCCAGTCACGTCGGACGAGAATAATTAGACGATCACGGATAAGAAGGTACGCGACTTGGCTCGACGAGGGCGACGTGACGTGCGAGAGCTTCGCCCTCGTGTGAATGGATCGCGACGATGAGGCTTCGCCTCCACGTTCCGAGCTTCGATTCGGCACGACAAAGTAGAGTCGCGAATTAAAAGAAGATGGAATATATTGAAAAGCTGGAGGCCGCCCAGAGACGACAAGAGCTGTTGGTTCAGTGAACAGGCGCCGCAATAATGCCACGCGGCCGAAACAAACGAGGGGAGGGGGGGCAGAGACGATGTCGGAGCGGCGCAGGAGACCAGATTTCGATTCTTGACCGGCTTTGGACCAGGACCGGAGGCCCTGGCCACTCAGAGAATCACGAGGTGAATTGGATGGAACAGTCCACATGCGCAGTTGTCCTCCCATAACGCCGCGTGGACCAGGTGTGAATTAATGCAACTTGGCCATAAGCTGGTCGGGCTCCCCTCTCGTCGTAATTCCTTATGCCGGAGGAGCCCCGTCGATTGGACGGTGGGTCAGATTTGAATTCGACACGCGCTCATGTCTCGATCAATCTTACGAAATTTTTTTATATATTTAACTCAAATCTAGAAAAATTCATTTTCAAATTGAGATGATAATATGGAATAAGCAAACACGAATTTAAATGATGGGGTGAGAGAGAGAGTTGTAAACATGAGTTAGATTTAAGTTATTTATAATCCCATTTAATACCCATAGAATTTTGAATTTTACCGTTTTAAGCCAATTTATAACCCATTTCAAAATTTCATTAACACATATAATGACTTAACCCATTAAATATGTTTTTTTTTCGTCAAACATCAAATGTGGGTTAAGAAGATGGTTTATGACCCATCTTGATAGGTTTAATGTTAACACTTAATGCATCATGGATTGATCAAGCTTTGCAACACTTGATTTAAGTAGTTTGTGAATTTAGTTGAGCGATTCGATGTGTACATGTTTCAATTATATTGATATATTTTGTGTTTGTACATGTTGTGTTGAAAATAGTCTTGATAGTACTTGATAGGAATCTAAAAATAAAAAAAATAATATTTTCAATATGCGCTGAAGAATATCAGGTACTTTTTAGTACAAGTGTAGATAAAAGGGTTTTATTAGCATAATAGTTATTGGATTAATGTGTGAATAATAGTTTATTATGAGTGAACAAATTCTTGAAGAAGTGGGTCCTGCTACAATTTATAATTATTTTTTATTTGATTTTTTGTGATATAAAATAGATTGTTATTATCACAATACATAAAAAATAGTTACGTAATCATTTCTTTAAATAAACATACGAGTTTCAGAATATAATTAATGTTTAAGTGCTCTAGAAACATGTTTTTTAAACAAGATCCTTTTTGTATATTTGGAAAGTTGTTTGCCAAGAGAATTTATGATTTAGATTTAGGATTTACGCGTGCTTCTTTCTTTCCTCCTTGTCTGCTTGGTCCGAGGCAATTCATTTTTGTTTCCTGATTTTAGGTTTATAAAGAAATACTTTCCTTTTTTATTCCATGCCAGGAGAAACCATTTTATATGTCTATAACACGATTAATGTGCTATGGCCAATCGGTTGCGTAGCTGCCTCAAGCAAATTTAAAACCCTATTTTCGTATTGACTGATTTCCCCGTGCCTCATTTGTCGTGATGCGTGATCATTGCACAAGAGTACCTTTTTTCGTTTTCAAGATTCTTATAATTAACCTTACGATTGCTTACTTTCCGTTATTTCACGATAGAGTTGTCATTTTCTCTTTATATTTATGAGGAACTAAATAGTATTTTCAAAAAGGAATAAGCATATTGATAATCCTAAAATTTATCATAAATATACAATTGAATTATAAAAATTTCAAAAAGTGTAAGAAATATTAAAAACTTATCATGAAAGTACAATTGAATTTTGAAACTTTAAAATGTGTCATCAAATTCTAAAACTTGTCAAGTTGATGTAATAAAGTTTTTCAATTAACTCCATTTAATTTGATAAATGAAAAATGCTAACAAATTTTATGACTTTAGTACACTTTTTAAAGGTTTTGGTACTTAATTGCACATTTATGACAAGTTTTAGAACTTAATCATAGTTTTTGAAAATTTTCTATTGGTTTTAAAATTTCTGATGCACTTATCTCTTATTCTAAAGTGTGTTTTATTTTTTGTTAGACTTCTAAAGTGTTTCTAACCATGTTAATTCACCATGTTCTTTTCAATGTACCATCAAATAGTAGCATGGAGCAACTTTTGTCCCAACTCAAGGGCTGGTACAATGCACACAATCGATATCGACATTAGAGGATTGATTAATGAGAAACTACTTTCCAGTCATATGACCTCAAATAGATGCGTCAAGTAAGAATCAAATTCGAGCATTTTGAACCACAAGAGACGGATTTTATGAGATATTTTCCTTTATCTATATTACTAAACAATGTAAAAGCGTAAAGGTAGTAAAATAACTCCATAAGTCTCGCGCTTAGATTATAATTTCCACCACTTTTTTGATTTTCTTGAAAGGTTCCTGGAATATTAATCAGTTGTTCATTGAGGAAGTAATGGACAGGTAGGGCGCACAGAATCCAACACAAAAACCAATCAAATCTTCACTTCCGTCCTCTGCATTTCCTTTATTTCAATTTAATACCAACTTCCCATTAAATAATGGGGAGGTTCTCACATGAGTCCAGCCGACCAAAGCTACTAGCATATTCCCATCACATTGACCAAAATAACAATAATGGAATAAAAAAAAAAAAAAAAAAAACTCATGCTCTCTTTAATAGTCACTCACTTGCTAAAACGTTCAATCAAGTAAAAATGAATTTTCTTTATAACGAGAAAGTCAAACCCAACCAAGGAAATTTCGCACACGTAAAACCCTCCCTTTATTTCAACCGCCGTTTTGACCAAAAAAAAAGTTCAGCCGACACGAGATTTCACTTTAGCCAAATCCTTAAAACCGAGCAATTTATCAAAGAATTTGAGGTGGATCTACTTTTTTTTTTTTTTACTAAATCACTATTTTCAACATGATTTATGCAAATTAAACTTTATATTATATTAGAGGTACCGAGTGATTGCGAATATTGAAAATATAAATTTAATTTTTTCGTGCCATGCTCTTTGAGTTCGCAACATGCGTGGTTTGGTTTCAGATCCCCTCCAACCTGACAACTACTCTCAGCAAAATACTTAGCTTATAATCATTGTTTAGGACAAGAAGGTAATATGGGCTGGCCGAATAATTCCTGTTGAACATGTGCTCTTAACACATGCTTAGTTCCTTCAGCAATCATAGCGTTAAATCTTCTTTTTATTATTATTTAAAGATATAGATATTTTCTGGCAGGACCATATTATATCAAAAGGACGAAAAGGAGTTGTTTATATGTTAAGACGTCGGACGTATTCAAATCAAATTTTGCTGTTATGGTCGCGGTCTGCTCCTTGAGTAAAATTTCGCATGTGTATCTAGATCAGGAATTTTTTCTTCCGTTTGAATTAGGAAAGAGGGAGTAGGTTCGATGTAGCTTTTCTTCTTCTTTTTTCCCTTCTCTATTTTCTATGCTCGGATGAAAGCTGATTAACGTAGGGGCTGGAGCTGGATCTATCGCGCAAAGAAGAAAAAAGAGACATGAAAATCGAGCCAGATGGTGCGAGACTTCTATCCAGACCGGATTGTCATTGAACCATTGAATTTAGAGGGAAAAAACATCGAGGATACATCAAACTTCGATTAGCCTAGTTGGGTAGCTAGGCTTAGGAGGAAGGACGATCGCCTCACCTCCACAAAAAGATTGGCCTTGGGCTGGTGGAACAAGCCTAGCATCATCATTCGTGTTCAACCGCTAAGGTTGTTGGAGCGACGGGAGGCCTAACTCAGGCGCCATGATTGAATGTCTTTGCTTCGATCCGTCGCCCATGAAATAAAATCATTAAATCATTTTCCTAGATTGAATAGGGATGAGAGCCACATCAAAAAAAGAAAAAAAAGAAGGGGGAATAGGGGTGAGAGGACTCTATTGGGCCTAAATGAAGTTTAAGCCCAAGAAAGAATATGCACACCCGGCCCACCTAAATGACGTTGCGTTCCTACTTAGCCTAACCAGAGCCAATCGTCATGTCCATGGTCAGGTCCGTTGAAATAACTTAACATCGCTCGTCCCTTTTTCAAAGTTAGATAAATTCTGGGATTGACTAATCTCCTCCTCCCTCTCTTTATCATTTTTTTTTCCTTCATGGGAAAGGCCGCAGTGCAACCATTTGGAAAGTTGCGGACTTTGACCAGCATTGGAGGGAGGAAAAGTCACGTACTTTTGAAAAAAGAAAAAAAGAAAAAAAGAGGAGAGAAACATCCAATGAACGAAACCCCGTTGCAAGATCGGCGGCGAGGGAAGCGGGGGAAAGAATCAAAAAGCCCAATTAGTTCTGAATAGAAGTAGCCGCGGCGAGGAAATCGTAAACCCAATTGAAAACCTTTTCACCAAATTCAAAGGTTTCGATTCCATGAAGATCTTCCTCTGGATGAAAACGGCCCCGCAGCTTCAATCCAGCAATCAGCCCGACACACGCATCTAAGTTAGCTATAGCAATGAGGTTCGGGTCTCCGTGCTGCGACTAATCTCATCGGATCATAATGGCTATTCATTCTATCGTGATAAGACAATTATTGTGACCAACCCTCGAAATGGACTGATGATTAGTTTAGACTACGACCGAATAGACAATGACAGTTGCTAATTCAATTTTAGAGTCTTAATTTGCTCCACAGCTCTCAAGGGACATTGTAAACCGCGTATACACGGTGTTGAGTTTGTTTACAAAAGAAATTAGCAAAGCTCACAGTAATAGGAGTCAAAAGTGCCAATTGGACAACTAAAACTGGCCCAAACCAAAAATCCACTGCACTTGCTTCAAGTTCAAGCTCTATTTCGTTAGTTTTTGATTCTGGGAAAATCACATAAACAGTTATTAAATTTTGGTCAAACATGTAATATTATCCTTAAATTTTTTATTTATTAATTTAATGTGCTCTCCGAATTTTGATTAAACATACGACGAACTTTCAAATATTTTCATGTAATCTTGCAACAATGTTGGATAATAACTAATAATTTAATAATCATATTGAATAAATTAAAAATAAAACATTAAACCGAATTTTGGGATTATATTGTACGAATTGAAACTGAAATTCCGAGCCGCGTCATTCCTTTGACTTTTTTAACGCATAGAATCACCACTAAACACGTAACTCGCTAAATACACACCCTAGCACAGGTGATACCTTCCCCTTCCCCGACCAATTCTCTCTCTCTCCGCTTTGAAAGTTTTTGCTGACAGTCAAGTCAAGTCTGGCTTTCTCAGCCGAATTTTGTCAATCAAAGGAAAAAAAAAAAAAAGAATAAAGAAAAAAATAAAATAAAAAGAAGAAGAAAAATCTCACACCGAATAAAACGTCGCACCAACCCTAATTTTCCCCCCACTATAAAATAAGAAAAAAAAAAAGGAGAAACGGAAAAAAAATCGACCAACGACGAAACCGTCCAAAGCTTGTAATAATTCCACCCGAGAGGTGTGTGGGACAAGTCAACACCACTTTCGCTCCCAATACGCGCTATCCTGCGCACGCCCCCGCTTTTTTTTGCGCACCCTTCGCCGGCTTCCGACTTCACTTCAGATCTCCCCTCTCTACTCCAGTGGTCTCCCGAGCGGCCTCCTTCGTTTCGCTTGCGCTTGCGGTTTCCGGGGTCAAATTCCAGGTACCGCTTCCCCCCGCTCTCCCGCCTCCTCTCGGCGCCGTTTCGGCTCCCCGGTTGGTCTCTCGATCGCCGCCACCCCCGCCCCCCCGCGCGCGCGATCGGCTTCTAGCGCGGCGCGGCGCGATCGAGGTTTTCCGGGGTGAATTCTTTTATCGTTGCTGGATTAGTCGGAGTGCGTTTCGGCGATGTGAAATTCGCGTGTTCCTTTTTTTTTTTTTTTTTTTGGTTTTGGTGCATGTGCGCGGTTGCTGTGCTGATCCGATTGTTGTTTGCTTGCCGAGCTGTTCTTGATCGGCGGCGCGGTTCGGAACTCGTCGCTTGTGCGGTTCGATTCGCTGTGCCGTTCGAGGATTTCTAGGATAGCCGTGCGTTTGTGTGCGTGCATGTAGCTGATTCGCTAGGCTAGGCTCCACGGAGCGCGGCGGGTTGTCCCGGATGCAGATCGCTCCTTTACGTGCCCGATTGGGACGGAATGCTGTCCGAGTCGATTTCAAATGTGGCCGTGGGGCTAGGCTTCTCGAGGTTGCATGGTCGGGCCGAGATGGAATTCTTTATTTTGATCCGAGATTAAATGGCATCACGTGGTGACATGTTTGGAGGATTTGTAGGACTTGTTGGATATTAGATTTAGGGACTTCATCAATAGTTTTTTGGCTGTAAAACGTATTTATGAAATGACTCGTGAAATCATAGTTGTATGATTCCTTCTCTATTGGAATGCTGAGAATGATAAGAGTGTCAGAAGCTGAGATATTCGTGTTAAAATTGTGGAGATTGTTCTCGTATCCTTGTGCTAATTATGATGTGATGCAGAGTGTCATGATTGAATGGGCGATAGTTGTAGCTCATTATTCAATGTCTTCACATCTCCTACTGCGAGCTTTATCTGACTCTTGTTTTGTGAGTGAGGAATAAAACATGGACAGGAAATGGGTGTACGAAAATGAGTTTACTTGTAAATGCCTTTGTTTTTCTCTCACTTAAGGAGGGAGGGAGGGAGGGAGGGACGTTAAGTATGTGGAGCCTCGACCTTGCCCTCCTCAGCAGATGCTTCTACGGCTTGAATTTGTGACTTTTGAGTCACATGAAGCAACCTTAATTGGGCATTTATACACACCCTTGTCCAATATCATGGAAATCAAAAGGGGAAATTGACAACATACTTGAAAACTGTGTAGTAAACTGCGAAAGAGATTAAAGCTTATATCTTCTATCTTTCAGAATCGTCAATTACATGTACAAGGTATCTTTGACTTCTGTGACTAAATTAACGCGCTGCTTGATTGAGACTCAAAAGACGAAGGTTTCCAAGTGAAGACACTTTTAGCTAATCCTATTATCATACAACTGACCCTGCAACATGTTAACGGTTGGTCCTCATAGTTCAGAAGTAATATCCTGCAGTGTAGATAGTTCTTAGCAAGGCTAGCCTTGGACATGAGATTGGGAAGAGTTCAAGTCAATTGAGACTTTCCTCTGCTTTTCATCTATGTTTATGAAAATTATTTTCTTAACCTATTTGACTTATTTTGAGCCAACTCTTTCCTGTGTTATTGAGAACTAACTTCCTTCGACAGGGGAGGTCCATTTGGTGAGCGAAGAAAGCCATGAGCTGCTTTAGCTGTTGTGAAGATGATGATATTCATAAAGCTCCAGATAGTGGAGGCATGTACCCAATGAAGAGCTCAACAGGTAATTCTGCAATCAAAATTATGTTTGTTTAGATGCATAATTTAGTCCTACTCATACCAGCTAGAGAAAATTGGTATGCTGTTTGTCATGTTTGCTGCTAAATCTGTATCAAGTTTCTGGTTTTGTTCATCTAGATGCATGTCACTCGACATTCATATTCATATAGTAAGTACTTATTTTTCTACTTTTATCCTTTCATATTATGCTCTTCCAATGAAGTTAGCCTTTACTTTTGTCCTTTATTTCATTCTTCTTGTCTATTTCCTGATTTTTGTCAGTGTAAACTAAGTTGAACTTAATCATATAGGAAATGATGGGGCATATCATGCCTCTGAATCTGCACCAAAAGGTGCACAAGCGGTAAAAGTTCAGCCCATTGAAGTCCCTGCTATTCCAGTGGATGAACTTAAGGAAATCACTGATAACTTTGGGACAACTGCTTTGATTGGGGAGGGATCATATGGCAGAGTGTACTATGGGGTTCTAAAGAGTGGGCAGGCTGCAGCTATTAAGAAGTTGGATGCAAGCAAGCAACCTGATGATGAATTTTTAGCCCAGGTTTGGGATGCTAGTTGGTATCAATTTTTGCCTCAATCTTTATTTTAATATTTTCAACTGATGTAAAGCTTCGCAGGTTTCCATGGTGTCGAGATTGAAAGATGAAAATTTTGTTGAATTGCTTGGTTATTGTGTTGATGGAAGTTCTCGAGTTCTCGCGTACGAGTTTGCATCTAATGGTTCGCTCCATGATATTCTCCATGGTAAGCAAGAGGCATGTCTCATTGTGATCCTTATTTGACTGTTGCACTTTTTGGATTTTACAACTAATTCTAGCTATTATAGTTGCGAAATGACGCCACTTTAAGGAGTCGACTTAGTGATTTTTGTACCTATGGATGTATATCACAGCTAGTTAAACTTTATGCTTTCTCAATAAAGCATATGTTACAAGCATAATTATTGACTTACATCTTAGAACTGCCTTTTCTATCATGATGTCATTCAATACTGCTTAAGACAAATTCAATTGCAATGTCTTCTACTTAGCAGCATCAATCTATGTCATGAATCATTTATCATAGATACCTCGCCTTCTTGATTACTGTGGCTAGCTACCTTTGGTTTGCTAGTTTGATCTGCTTTAGCAATGGCTCCAACTTCTCCTTTGCTCTTTTCATTTTGGGCAGGGGTGAAGAGTAAAACTAAGAGCTAGTGTTGCTTTCTCTATATTAGTATATGTTACAAGCAAAATTATTGACTTATACGGCTTATAATGCCTTTTCCATTGCTGTGTCATTCAGTACTGCTTAAAACTGTATTTTTGCAATGTCATCTACTTTATTGCAATGATCTATGTCATGTTATCATTTGCTATGGATACTTTGCATAATTGGCTACTGTGGTCAGGTAGCTATTGTTTGCTAGTTTGATCTGGTGCACGCGCGCCAGCTAAGGGTTAAGAGTGAAACTTTTCCTTTGTTTCTAGACTGAAAAATTAACCAGACTCATCAAGAAGTTTTGCTTGCCTTGTAGTCATCCAATTTCTTAATAATCCCCATACTACCACCTGCCATTTATCAAAGGCAACAGAAGATGACTTCAAGAAAGTTCACAATGGGTATACCTGTTGGAGAGCTGGCGTCCTTATATTCTTCATTGAAAGGGACAATGTATATGCAATTCTATGGACCATTTTCACAGGGAGCATATGGCAAAACTCCCTTGCTTCTATTGATTATTCAATCCCCATAAATACACCATCTGTGATATATGATTGTTCATATTATTGTGGTTACGTGGATGCTCTTATGCAATATCCTTAACTTAGGGCTTTGAGTTTTGCTGGATCAAAGTGGTTTGATTTGAACTCCTGGTAATGATGTGCAGAAAGTAACATAAATCATCACCATTTCCTTTCAATGCACAGGTAGAAAAGGAGTTAAAGGGGCACAGCCTGGTCCTGTTCTTTCTTGGGCACAGCGAGTAAAGATTGCAGTAGGGGCTGCTAAAGGACTTGAGTATCTGCATGAAAAAGCAGAACCTAGAGTAATCCATCGTGATATTAAGTCCAGCAACGTCTTAATATTTGATGATGATGTTGCAAAGATAGCTGATTTTGATTTGTCCAACCAAGCTCCTGATATGGCAGCCCGTCTCCATTCAACTCGTGTTCTCGGCACCTTCGGTTATCATGCTCCTGAGTAAGCTACTTTTAGTTCTCACAATTTATCATATCTGACACAACACATGCTTGCTTGCACTCCCATCATTATAACTCAGGTTATCACGTTCTTAGATTAGTATTTTCTGGAAAGCATATTATCAGTTATCCTTCTACTCTAGTGACTCAAGCTAGAGTGTATAGTGGATAATTTCTTTTCAAATATCTTTTATCTATATTATTACATTTGAGCTTGACAACAGAGAAGCAAAAACATGGACTTTAATGAACGTTTGTGGGAGGAAATGAGAATTTCGTTGCGGTAGGTAGTATTTTGTGGGAACTTTTCTTTGTGCCAGCTCATATGATCTAAATCACATGGAGTATTTTTTTTTTAGGCGGAGTTCTGCCTGGTAATCCTTGCCATGAGCAACTTTCGATAACCCAATTTCTTTCTTTTGGGGCAGATATGCAATGACTGGACAGCTAAATGCCAAGAGTGACGTATATAGTTTTGGTGTTGTTCTGCTGGAGCTTCTGACTGGGCGGAAACCTGTGGATCACACGTTACCACGGGGGCAGCAGAGTCTTGTTACATGGGTACTAATCTCACCCATGATAATTTATGTTCTACTGTTTTAGTTTTCTATGACACTGGACTTTCTTTTGGTCCTTTTGCTCAGTTTTAACTGAATCCCTTTTGTGTGTGTTTATGATAGGCTACACCTAAGCTGAGTGAAGACAAAGTTAGGCAGTGTGTAGATGCAAGACTCGGGGGAGAATACCCTGCGAAGGCAGTCGCAAAGGTAATGCTTCAATTTACCATGATTATATGCTTTTACTTTATAGCATGTTCGTATGGTGACTGGAATATGCAACTCATGAGCACACGATCTCTGATCCTAACTTTCTTATCATCGGTAAGCATTCTGTGATTTCCACATTGACATATTTATTGAATTAATGGACCAGTGGCAGACTTAATTCATTTTAGGCTTAGAGATTCTAGAGATTCTAATGTGATCTACAGTTTGATAAGATCTTAATTGTAGAGAGCCACCTCTTATATTATCAATCTGCATTTGCAGCTGGCTGCTGTTGCTGCCTTATGCGTGCAGTACGAGGCTGATTTTAGGCCAAACATGAGCATTGTTGTGAAGGCATTACAGCCTCTTTTGAATGCACGGCCAGGACCAGCGGGGGAAGGACGAAGCTTGTAATTTTCTCTCCGTCTCTCTGTGTGAGCGTGCATGGAAAAATGTAACGAACGGATTTGTAGAAGGTGTTCCTATATGGGTTTTTTGTGAATTTGTGTATGGATCCCTCATTGGGAACATTCTATTTATTAATAGTGTGAAGTTATGACAAATGTTCTCTTCGTAATAATCTGCCTTTCTCTTGTTGGCGGATCCTATTTTCTCCGTCTTTACGGGATAATTACCAAAAAACAAAACAAAGACTTAAATTTATTTCATTTGCATTAATTCTGTTTTAAACTTTTTTATTTGATTTTTTTTTGAAATTTTCTAGTTTGAAACTTTTGACAAACAAATTATTAGTGTATTTCATTCAGTCAATTTTAGTCAGAAATTACTTACGTGAACGCCTCCTAAATGATATGAACGATGTTGACATTGATTTTTTTTTTTGCAATTTTTAAATATATATATTTTCTGAATTATTTCTTTTTTCTACTTTTTTTCCTTTTCATTTTATTTATATTTAAAATAAGGTTGGCAAGGGCATTGTGGCCCTTGTTGGCTTTGGGTGAAGGTTACAACGCCCTTGGTGACCACTCGAGGGGCCACAGGCCCTCACTAGATTTAGCCAGGTGTGGGGGTTCGGCCTTTGCCTCTTATTGGTGACTTCCGTTTGCACGATTGAGGCAATGGACTAATGGAGGAAAATGGGAGAAAGAGAAAAAAGACAACAAAATGAAAAGACGATCTATGTTTATATTAGTAATTTCTGATAAAAATTAACCAAATGATTATATTAATAAATCGTAAAAATGTTTAGAATTAAATTAGTTAAATTAAAAAATTTAAAATTGAATTGACATGTGTAATAAGTCTGGAAATTTTTTCGTTTATATCCGTCCATTTTACCTGCCAATGTCGCAAGATCCTTTGGAGACCTTGTCTGGGCCATGGAAAGACATACAGAGAGACCTTTCGCCGCCTCCCGGGACCGTCTCCTTCTTTTATTTGCTCCTTTTTCTCTCTCTAAATTGCTTTGATTATTTGTTGTGCTCTCGTCAAGAACGAAGTGTAAATCACAACTAGGATTGGTTTCAACATTTGAAGTTCCAGGTACTAAATTTTATATGGATTTCCTTTTAATTTTTTGTTTAATAAAATCTCATGAATTGCACATTTTTGACTTTTTTTTTTTTTAAAATGGGAAATATTTGAAAATTTCACAAAATACGAACTTTAGCACGCAAATCTACGTATGATTTGATTTGCATCTTTTGAAATATAAATTATTTTTCTACAATTCAACTGAGAAAATAGAAAATACTTTTTTGCTACTTGAAAATGTATAACAATTATGCCCTGCATTTGATACCCATCTTATTCAGAACTCTCGAGGACGCTATGGATATTGACATTCCTCTTACCACCCTACCGGTTTAAAAATCCAGAGATTTTCTGTTCGTGTTTATTTGGAATTCAACAGTGAGGACGAAACATATATCCATCCTAGGTTTAGATGAGTTATATATTGTTCGTCCTTTACTTGAATTACATCTTACATATATAAATTTATATCGGCCGAAATAGTACAATGGCGTGCATTCCTCGTGTCATGGATGGAAGCAAAATGTAGCATCCAAATTAGATGAAAATCTAATTATGTTCACAAAGAAATTATGTCCCAAAGTGAAGTATCTGCCAAATTATTCACTTGTGACATGATTCAAATGAGAGTTTGGGGTCTCTCTCTCTCTCTCTCTCTATATATATATATAAGTACGAACTCAGATGTAGCCATCAATCTCTCCTTAATTTGACTATTGAGATTGAAATTTCTCAATTTGTTCAACTATATGCATTTATTACAATGATATATATATTTATGGTATTGCTAGCCTCAAGAGTATTTTAGAATGCTCAAGAAAATCTAAACCTTTAGAGCTTCAAGGTTCACCCATTCATAAATCAGTTACATTCCTTTGTTCAGAAATCCTCTAACTTGTGTCATTTCTCTCAGTAGTAAAACTTATATTAATTCGATCGTAATCTTTTAATTTGACATTTTTTTTGTGAAAATATTTTCATCCTAAAATTGTAAATATAGTTCATCTTGTCAATTTGAGTTAGAAATCGTTCACGTGGATGCCTCCTATATGGCACGATCAGCATTAATGTGGACAATTTTTTGTAAATTTTTTTATATTATTTGTGGATGATATTTTTTGCTATTCTTTTCTTTTCTCTTCTTTGTTTTCATTTTTTTTTTTAAATGAGGCCGATGAGTCTCAATGTTCTTGGTGAGGGTTGCATTGCCTTTCCTGGGCATTGGATGAAGGCCGGTGAATAGGAAAATTACCAAAAAGGTCTAAACCTATTCATTTGCTTGTGCCAATCATTCTTAAGCCTTTCAATTTGGTTGAATTGGTTTTCTTGAGCATCCTAAAATACTCTTGAGGTTGGTGGTTGGTTAAATTTAAAACCATTAGAATTTTTAATTTTTTTCCATATTAGCATGGCCACGCCATGCAATCAATTTCTAATCAAAATTGACTAGATGGACTACAATGGCAAATTGTTAATAGATTGAGGATTAAATTGACCAAATTAAAATATTTATGATTAAATTGACGTAAATGCAATAGATTTAGAACTTTTTTTTTTTTTTGTAATTTTCTCTATTGCAAACTTTGGCTAGATCTAGCTAGGCGAGGGTGTCCTGCCCCTTGTTTATGGTCAATAACCTCCGCTTGCATTGTTGAGGCTGCAAACCAATGGACATAAATAAGAGAAAAAGAAAAAGGAAAAAAAACATAAAAAAAAAAAAAAAGGAGAAAAAAGGAATAGAAAGAAAACTCAAAAAATTATTAGAAAATTGTAAAAATTGTCCATGTCAATGACCATCGTGTCACATAAGACGGTTGAGGTCCACGTTAGTGATTTTTAATCAAAGTTGATCGGTTAAGTTGGGCCAGATGGGAAAGATGCACAAGCAAGGTCCTTGCCTGGGCCGGTCCACAAGTTACACCTTCTTATTTTATTTTTTTTAAATTTCTAATTTCAAGCATCTCTTTTCTTTTGGAAGGCATAGAAGCCACAATCTTATTGATAGTATACTATAGAGGCTACATATTAGGCGTTACTCAACAATTTAGCATTGTCGGGCCAAAATGTTAGACGATTAAGTTAAGTCAAGTCGATTACATTTGAATTGATATGGCTTGCTTGATTGATGTAGCATGTGCCTGCTGCCAAATAAAATGATTGACACTGTGTAAGTACATTTCTTGGAATTCCTCTATATTGAACTTTGATGGACATTGACAACTCCATGGATTGCAGTTGCAGATCTTTTTGTCGGTATTTTGTGAACAGTAAGTTGTTCTCTTTGCAGCAATTAACGTGGGTTGAAGAAACCTATCAAAAGCCAAGCTTTTTCTATAATGTCATTGTTATAAGCTTTTACTGGATGCAGGCCGGATTACAAGAACAAGATGCTAATCTCCAATCAATTTCGTGCCGTCCAAGGTCTACATAAATAATAACTAAACATATTTCGCTTATGAGAATTTACTGCAACATAATGAGGTAACTTGCGTATACGTTATAGGTCCATTGATGATATATGTTGTGCTTCATATTTCGCACTATGAGAATCTTACTAGTTTTAGGTTAATGGGTGTTAGAATATTTTAAAAATAAATCACGCATTATTCCTCTTTTGATTGAGGTCCGGGCCGTAACCAATAATATCAACTAAATAAGCAATCTTAAGCAAGTGTAGGACCTCCTATTCTTGCCCAGAGGTGAGAACTCTAGCCCTAATTGTGGTGGGTTATAGAAGCCCCACAAGTTCTAGAATTATATTCATGATTCAAATGAGAGCAAGAGATCCCTATATATACAAGTATAAGTTCAACTGCAACCGTCAATCACTTCTCAATTTGATGATGGAGATTAAATTTCTTCATTCACCCAACTACCCGCATTTATTATAATGATATATATTTATACTATTGCTAGCTCCAAGAGTATTCTAGAATGCACAAGAAAATCCTAGAACTTTAGAGCTTCAAAGTTTGCCCATTCATGGATCTATTATGTTCCACTGTTTAGAAATCCTCTAAGTTGTGTCATTACTTTAAGTAGTGACACTTGTATTAATTTGATTTAAAACCTTTCAATTTGCCATTTTTTTTTGTCCAAATCTTTTCATCCTAAACCTTGCAAACATAGTTCATCCTTTCAATTTTAGTTCGAAATTGCTTACATGGATGCGTCTCGCGTCTCTCTCTCTCTCTCTTTTAATGAGGCCAGTGAGCCTTGGTGGCTCTTGGTGAGGGTTGTATTGCCCTTGTCGGCCACTAGGTAAGGGGTTGTGAGTAGGAAAATTACCAAAAAAAGTCTAAACCTATTCACCTATGCCAATTCATTCTTAAGCCTCTTAATTTGATCAATTTAGTTGTTGACCTTTTAACAATTTATCAATATAATCCATCATGCCAATTTTGAACTGAAATTGATGACATGGTCGTTGGCTATCATATGTGGTACAACTAATGCTGACATGGAATTTTTTTTAAATATATATTCTTTAAAATTTTTGGTTATCATTAAAGGTTAGCAACTCCTATTGGCCATTGGATGGGGGCCTGTAAGCCCCTGTTGGCTGTAGGCCAAGGCTACGAAGCTCTCCCCAACTTTGGGTGAGGGTCATGAGCTCAACTAGTGGTCAGTGGCTTTTGCCAGCCTTTAAAAATAAAAGAAAAAAATGCAAATAATTGTAATTTTTCAAAATTTTTTTGTGTTAACATCATTCGTGTCACGTAGGACGCTTGGTGTTCACATAATCAATTTCTAGTCAAAATTAGCTAAATGGACTATATTGGCAAATTGTTAGTAGATTTTGGACTAAATTAGTCAAATTGAAATATTTATGATTGAATTAGCTTGAGTGTAATATATTTAAAACTTTTTGTTTAATTTTCTTGGTTGCAAGCTCTCACCAAATTTGCGCCAAGTGAGGGTGGCCCGGCCCATGCCTATGGTTGGCGACCTCCTCGTGCACTATGGACGCTGCAGACCAATGAACAAAAATAAGAGAAAAATAAAAAGGAGTCAAAAAAGAAAAGGGAAAAAAAGGAATAAAAAGAAAAAATAAAAAAATTATTAAAAATTTACAAAAATTGTTCACTTTAATATCTATCGTGTCACATAAGATGGTTGATATCCACATTAGTAATTTGCGATTATAATTGATTGGAAATATTATATTGATAAATTCTCAAAATGTTTAGGATTAAATGGATGAAATTAAAAAAAAAAAAAAATCAAGAGTTCTTTTAGTAATTTTTACTCCATTTTCCTTTGTCATATCCTTTCGAGACCTTGTCTCGGTCATGGAAAGTCATACAGAGAGAACTTTCACAAGACACGAAGGCTACGGCGACTACTGCTAATGATGGTGTGTGATGATACGCGATTTGCAACGTCATTGATTCTGGGAATCGTGCGGCGGCGACCGATTCATCTGAATATCGGCGAGGCGGAAGGCCCATGAACATATCTAATTTTTCTGGGCTACAATTTGCATCGTGGGATTGTAGCGCGAGGTCGTGACCAAGTAAGGTCTTCGCGGTTCCATACTTTAAAAGTGAGCGCACCACCATTAACGGTATTACCCGCCGAAACAGTTGGGTATAAAGAGAAGTCTTTCTGTTGCAAAACCTACAACAGAACTCCAAGAAAGGCCAACGAAGTTCATCGATCCAAGAAACGCTCTCAAGTCTGAGTGCTCTTCTGCAACTTCGCTCCAAGCTCTCTCGAGTTTGCGTTCTTCTGCAATTCTGCTCTCAACTCACTCTCCCTCTCTCTCTCTCTGCGCTTTTTCAGAGGTTTTCTTGATAGTCTTTGTGCGTATGAATCTTTCTTGTTATCTCGTCAGGAATTCTCTTAATAGCTTGTTTACTTGGAACAGGGGTACAACTAAATTTAGGTTGTGTTCTGATAAGATCGCTGCCATGGTTGGTATCAGCGAGCATCTGTTCACTTCATTGCACCTCATTTTTCATGGGTTGCTCTCACTGGCACGCGGGCTGTACTACAATGTGAGAAGTGTGTGCAATGTTGTGCATTCTTTTTAAGTTGTTTCCTTCGTATAATCCATGATTTAACTCCCTTGGTTGGTTGAAGTATAGTTCATGCTTTTCGATTATTTGCAGTGGATCCTACCTGAGGCGCTCTCACAACCCACCGGAACAATGGTTCTTTGTATTCTCCTTCCGGCTTTGTCATTGGAGCTTGTTCTAGCACATATTCTAAAGGTACAATCGAGCACCATATGAATCTGATTGCAGAGAAGTTTCGAATTTTTCAAGCATCTTTTTCTCTTTTGGAAGACATAGAAGAGACAACCTTATCAATAGCGTACCATAGGGGTGCGCATATCAGGTGTTACTCAATAATTTAGAATCAGCAGGCCAAAATGTTAAATGATCAAGTTAATCAATTTGATTAGTTTGAACTGAGAAGGCTTGTTTGATTGATGCAGCGCGTGACTCCTGCTGAGCAACTGACTGCCAACTTGTAAGTATTTTTCACTGAATTTTAACAAACTGAACTTTGACTGATATTGCATTGACAAGTCCATCGATTGCATTTACAGATGCATTGGCCTTTTTTGTCTCTTAAGCGTATTATTAGGATGGTGAGTTATACTCTTTTTCAGCAATTACTTTCTGTGATGTTGGCATCATAAATCTTCTACTGAGAATATAGCAAAATGAACTGAAGTCGGCATTTGAAGATCTACTTATGCAAAAAGCCAATTATTCAATCACTGCCCAAGTTCTCCATGATGTGATTATCTTAATGCATGCTTTTACTGATGCAGGTCGGGAAGCAGGACAAATAAGCAATTCCATGTGGCCAAATGTCTACGTAAGTAATATATCAATATATTTTGCTTCCTAGAGCTCGCTGCAGCATAATGAGGCAATTTCAATTTTTTTTACAGGTCCAGTGATGACATATATTGCGCTTAATATTTTGCACACTGAAAATATTAGAGGTTTTGGGTTGATGAGCATGGTATTGTATAGCTTTGGACTTCATCTTTCGATGTACGGGACCAACAGTCCCAAGGTGCAGGGTACATCGTTTCAGCTCTTCATTGTAGGAATGGCTGCCGATGCTCTTGGTTTGGCTGTGATCCCACGTTTGTTTCAGGGGGAGTGCTTTAGCTTACAGAGTTTGGCTGACTCATGGTCCTCTGTTGCACCAATCTGGTAGTAGCCAATTAATCTTATTGGTTCGGTCGGTCTTATTGTTTTTTAGAACTGGAAATATAGACATGCATTTGTTCTGTTCTACTTGCAGGACAAAAAAGTATGATCGCAAGTTTTCTGGTCAGTAGTTGAACTTGTCCATATTTTTTTTTTTGCAGTTTCGCTCTTATGTGTGCTTTGGGCTATCTGTCAGAAAGTTGCACACCATTCCCGGTGTCTGCCTCTATGTTCTCGATATGTCTCTTGAATTTGGTTGTCACCTTAACCGTGATTTACTCCACATTGACCATAGTTAGGAGTTTTGGAGTAATTACTCTCCTATTTGTGGATGATGTGATGGACGGGATTATGGTCATAGCCTCAAAAGATCATCCTCAGTCAACCATTCTCTGGGGTTACTTGATAGGTACGCGTCCCTTCATCTTGAAGTTGGAAAGGCGTTCGAGTTCATTTCTAACGAACTTTATTCTTCTCTGATGCAGCATCATGTGGTTTCGTCATGTATCACTGGACAAAGGCTCATGCACGCGTCAACAGGAGGAACCATGCTGGACGTGGCGGTTTACCTTTTCATCACTAATTCTGCAATGCTTCAATCTCAAATTAGCTTCGTTGCTGACACTTGCTGATTTAGCAACATACATTGCAATCGTGGGTGAAGGACAATGCAAATTCTGCTGAGTCCATATCATTTTTCTTCATTTTGACATTACTTGTAGAAAAATTTAAATGCGAGTCAATATCTTTTCCCCTTTGGCGTTCTTTCTGCACTTCTGCAGAGTCAACACAATTCCTTGCAGAGTCTTTTACTAGGACTTTACTACACTTGTATAATCATCGATTGTGGCACTAGAAAACCATAGTGCAGATTCAATATCATCTTTTTCCCTATGCTTGTTTCGATATCTTCAATGGTGCTCGAAGGAAATTTTTATTATACAGTCCTAACTGGGCGGGCACAGGTTACATGCGAGGCTAGACTAGAAAATCCTGGCCATTCATTGTGCTTTGGCGGCTGACATTCGATGGATCCGATATTTTAGCTCTATCCCACCTAGGATCACCAATCAACTTCAGCCTGACCTCTCAGTCTGGATCATCAGTGCTTATTTAGCCCGAGTTAGAGCCACTTGAAGCGCCCAAATCCCATATTTTACAGTAAGGATCTTTTCACTATGTAGAAAATGCTAACTCTGCTCTGTGTGTGTGTCATGCTCATTGAAGCATGTGAAAGGATCTCTGAGATAGTCCAACAACTTCTGTTCCATTTTTTAAATAGCAGCACAAATCTCTTAAAGAAAATATGTTTTGCACATTCAATCTCTCATTTGAAAAAAGGCCAGCATTGTTCTTTTTGTCTGGCCAGAGAAGAATGACTATACGCTTGATTTGTGGGGTCTTAATCCTGGCCCCACCAATCCAGCCTACCGATCGACCATGAACATTGGAGAGACACCTCCAATCATCCTCCCCTGATCCTAAGGAAAAGGCATGATCCCACGATTTGCGAATGGATGATAGAAATGATTATGTTTTCAAAGGTCTCAATGCACGAGGGTTAAAAACATTTTCAAGTCATGACTGGTTTCTCCATAACTTTGTTATCAATATAGCAAAACAAGATGACAATGGTGGTTGACTGCCTCTACAATCGTGAAATGCATGTTAAGAGATATTGATTTAACAAATGGCCTACTATTATGTCAATTGATCTTACGTATTGTATCTGTAAGAGATATTCGATCTTTTCTATTGAAAAAGAAAATTTTCAATTGTGGTTTGAGGTGATGGGTTGTGAATTCAGTCTATAGTTTGTGCGGTCAAATTAAGCTAAATATAGTGCAGAAATAAAGTGGGTTAGACAAATCATAACCTTTTGGCGAAGTTATGCATGGGTCCATCCCATGACTAAGTTTACTTTATATTAGGCAAGAGTAATTCCTCTTACAAGGACTTAGGAGAGTGCTTAATACAAACTTGACTTATGCTCGATAGTAGTGTTGTATATATGCTATTAATATAAACTCGGCATACTCAATAACATGACGGATTATTGCTAAGCTTTCAAGTAAGTGAATTATATCGATACTCAATATCAATTCGCCACATCACTTAACAACATAGCGATTTTAATATATCCAGCACTGTTCGTTTTTATATTCGGGTGCTCACCATAAAATTGGAAACAAAGGCCATGTCTAGAATCTTCTTTCTCAGTCATCCTAGTTGTCAACTATCTGTATAGACACAGCACGAGTCACGTGTAATTTCTTTTGACGCCAATTTTGGCGTGGAGTGGAATAAGCAAAAGCCCAAAAAGAGGCCCAAAGATAAGGTGCGACTGCAAATCCCCTGGGGTCCGTAACTGTCCGGATTGAAGGAGACATCTGGTTAACGTTCATCACGCAAAGCATATGCCATTTTTGTCTCCTGATCGAATTATTTGGATGGTAAGTCATTCTCTTTTCGGCACAATTTGTGTTGTTTGAGCAGTGCATGAAATCCAAATCGAATTTGGATGATATGGACCGGAATTATCAATTAGATAAGAAGTCATCGTGTTCTTTGAGATATTTATTGATTTGATCCAAGAATTGTTTGATTGCCTATTTGAACTTTATCTTATATTTTAAACATTGAGCATCTAATTTAAGAGCCTCACACCGATCAAAATAAAAATCTAAAAGCCACACAAAGAAGAAAAAGTGAATTTAAAATTCGGTGGATCCCTATCCAAAATCAAGTCCTTATAAGAGAAAGAGAGAAGAAGTAGAAGAAAAAGGGCATTGCTATTATTCTTCTTTTTCTTGGAGAAGCCGCAGCCGCACAAGTGAAAAAGAGACGCCGCGCGGTAAAAGGAAAAAAAGGAACATGGAAGACGTTCTTGGGTCGGAGCTTGTCCATTCCTTGATTTGTGCAGTGAGTTTTACATTCAAATTAAGTTGTGTTTGTATAAACACATTTGAATTTGGGCATAATCTAAGTGTAGCAAAATTCACACTCCAATTATTAGTGGATTATTAGTAGTCTTCGCATGAATATAGGTACCGACAATCTTTGATGTTTCTCGTTGATTTTTCTGGTTATTTAATTGTAAGATCCAGCCGATTTGGCTTCATAAATCTGCTTCCAAGTAAACAAATTGAAATCTGGAATTTGAAGATCTACTAATGCCAAAAGTCATGGGATTCAATCACTACCCGAGTTCTCTATAATATCACGTACGATGCAAGTTGGTGAACAGGAGATCAAAATGCAAATCTCTTTGCAATTTCATGCCGTTGCTAAAGATCTACGTAAGTAATACCACTTCAATATATTTTGCTTCCGAGAATTTACTCTCGTATAAGGAGACAAACTTGCATCTTATTTTGCAGACAAACTTGCCTTTTATTTTGTAGGTTAATTGTTGACGCTTCATATTTATGGTCTTGTGTAGCTTTGGAGTTCACCTCTTCATGTACAAGACCTAATCGGTTTGGCTCTCATTCATGAGGAGGAATGGCTGGGGATTGGCAGTGATCTAACTTTGATACACTTCAAAAGGATGAAATTATTGCCATAGTGTAGAACCCTCCAACGAAATCATAGACAAGCTTCATCATTGGTAGTGGCGAAATCATAGACAAGCTTCATCATTGGTAGTGGCGAAGGTCATGGCTCCTTAAGCTAGGACTAGGGCCACCTTCGGGGTGATCTTGCATCCTCCTGCAAGAGCTGAGGTGGGGATTTCAATTGATCGAGTGGGGCTTGGGTTTGGGTTTGGGAGAGAGGATCGGGGTTGTATTGGAGGAGGAGGATGTGGGAATCGATGGCAAGATGGAGGGAACAGAGGTGGTTATTGAGATTGTGGATCTGGCGGTAGAAGGCGTTGATGGCAAAGGAGAGGGAGCCTAGTTGGGCCACCAATTGTATTGCTGCCGAATCCTCTCAATGCAACATTATCGGAATTTCCAGTGGTAGAACGGAAACCCTAATTTTGAAACTTTTGATCTGATTTTCGTGGGGAGTTTGGGGAACTTAATCTTTTTTTTTTAAGAGCTAAGGGATTGGGATTGGGATGGGGGAGGGAATGAGAGGAGAGCATTCTCAGAAGTTTTGTCTACACTTCATTGGGAGTTTCTTCTTCTGAATGGGGCATTCATTGGGAGTTTCTTCTTCTGAATGGGGCAGTCATCCTTACTCAATTATTACTATGATTCTCTCTTGAAGTTGCTTGATAGGTATGTGTCCCCTTCCTCTCAATTTTTCAGTCAATTATTACTATGACTTATCCCTTGGGTTGCTTGATAGGTATGCGTGCCCTTTATCTCCATTTTCAAAAGCATCCGAGTTTCTTTCTTACCAACATTTTGATTCTTTGATGCAGCATTGTGCGTTTTCGTTGTGTATCACCAAAAAAAGAAGTTTCATCTTTGATTCTGCAATGAAGTTTATTGTTGACACTTGTTAATTTGGCGACCTAAATTGTGATTGTGTGTTAAGAGAGACTAATTCAACAAATGGTCTGCCATTATGTCAATTGATTGTAAATCTTGAAAGGTATTCGATTCATTTTTTATTTATTTATGGAAAAATAGAGTTTTCAAACTTACAGTTTCTGGTGATGGATTGAGAATTCAATCTATGATTTGTGTGGTTAAATTAAGCTACACATAGTGCAAAAATAAAGTGAGAACGATGGATCTAAGGTTTCTTCGCTCCGCGGCCTCGACTCACAAGGGGATTATAGAGAATATTTTTGGAGAGAAAAGCTTAGTAGTATTTGTTCACTTGTGAATGAGATTATACAACTTAGGGGCATGGGACTCTATATATACAAGTACGGGGCCAATCTTAGCCATAGATCTCTTCTTAGATCTAACGGTGGGGTTTAAATATTCCCTAATGATTACATAGTTGTACAATATCACTCAAGAGAGCCCTAGGGTTTTGGGAAGCTCAAGGGTCATTTGCTTGTCACGCCCAGTGCTTGAGAAACTTCTACAATGCGTTCATCTGTTGGGCCGTGTCATATGGATCCAGGCCATGACTAGTTCGCTTTGTGTTTGACTCTGCAAAGTCTGTTGATAATGGAGTAGGTGGTAATCAAATGAAAACAAAAATAAGACCCCAACAAACGCCATGGGACTTCAGGTTTCTTTTATTATTAAAATATAAAGGGGAATAGGAGAATGGCGTAAACAATCATATTCCTAGGCATAAGTTTATGCCTACAACGGAATGTCCGGTTCAAGTGGGAACTACTATTTGTTTTGACCGAACCGTCACTATCCCACAGTGCTAATATGAATAAAGCTAGAGCCATCCAACACAATAAAAAATATGCTGTTCAAAAAAAAAAAAAAAACACAATCAAATATACATTACAAATGAACAAGAGCTTTTTAAGATCGAGAAGTAATCAGGAGAATTGAATCTATGACTAGTAGGGCTTGAATTACTTGCATTTTGGGGATATCAATGGCTCATTTCGTAAAAATAAGTCTATAATTAAAAAGATAAGAAAAAGCATCAATAATATTCGGGGTGAGTAAGTTCCAATTTAAAAGACATGATCGACTCTAAATTGTCAGGTGGTATAGAAAGTATTTGGAATCTCTTGCCCATTGCTATTTGAAGAGGTTAAATCTCTTGTCATGGCCTTGCAATTAAACTCTATAAATAAACAGATAGTCAATTTAAGTACTTAATAATCCCTGTTATATGCTTTTCCAAAATGATACATTTTTTTTGTACTCTAAAAATACTTATTACATAAGCAAATAACAAGAATTGTAATTTTCAATTTCTTGAAATCAAAACTTATTCTAAACAATTTTTCTTCTTAAAATGTTTGATAAAGATAGAATGATTGACATACACAAGGAAGCAAAAGCTATCCTTTCACCAAACCTAGGTGAGGGCGGGTGACCTTGCCCAAATTTGGGAGAGGGTTGCCGCCCTCTCTTGTTTCTGGTGAGGGCCTATTGGCTCTCGCCTTTGGTCAACAAGGGTCGCTAGCTCTTATCCAAGCACTAACAACCTTGTCAACTATTGCTGCCACCCCACCGATGATGGAGTGGCAACCACAAGTGGGAGGGAGCCCTCTCGCCTATATTTTTGCTTTTTTTTTTTTTAATCGAAGTTTTTTTATCAAGAGAAAAAAAAATAGAAAGAAAAAAATTGAAAATTTAAAAGACAAATTTGCCCTTCACAAGTTAGTGAGTTCAGGCCCTTTTTTGAGATTGATATGATCATTTCAAGCCCTTATTTAAAATAAACTTCACTTTATGCCTTTATTTGAAAAAAAAAATGATGACACTCTGGACCTTTATTTGAATTTGAAACAATACCCTTTTAAGTTCTTTATTCGAAAAAGTGAGGATATTTCAAACCCTTATTTGGAATTTCCCCTTATAAAATGGTGCATGATCAATAGTCCTCTTCCTTGATACTATGCTTCTAAGCTCCCACTGGTACTATATTTCATGGCTATATCGGTTATTTGATCAAGTGATTCCTTCATCAAACCATTCGAAAAAACTCCGTCACATGTATTGGATCTCTTGGTCATAGATAGGATATTGATCTTGAGATGCAATGGCCAGAAGCTCCATGTCTTCATACACAACCCTAATGCCAAGGCACTAGTTTCATATTATTCTATTGCCGGGAGGCTAATGGAATCTGTCCTAGGCGAACTTTAGATCAATTGTTCAAAGGAAGGAGTGAGGTTTGTCGAGGCTACTGTGGATTGTACGCTCAAATCTTTTGATTATTTTGAGGATGTCATGTCAATCCTGTACAATGAGCTTCATTATGCGAGACACATAGCCGATTTTGAGGTAATAGGTGACTCATAATCTTTGTTGTTGTTGATACCTAAATTTTATCATTTTTATTTAAGACTTAATAGCATAAAAAATTAGAAGTTAATTTCTAAAAAAATGTAAAAAAATAAAGTAAATAATTTCTTTAAAATGCATCATGTGTTCATTAAATTTCGTGACATATAGACATAAGGAGTATTTGCATTACTAGTATTAAAATTGAAATAAGATTATTTTAAAAAAGCGGCCGGCCCGGCCTTCTTTCTTTTCACTTCTTCCTCTTTCTCGTTTGGGCTTAGCCCATTTTTCCCTTTGTTCTTGGCTCGGCCCGCGGACCTCTTCACTCCTCCTCCTCCTCCCTCATGCGTCGCATGCGGTCTGCCAAAAGGGAGAGAGAGAGAGAGAGAGAGAGAGAGAGAGAGGCAAAAAACCTTTGTGACGACCAAAGCTGCGGTCGGGGGCCAGGCCGGTAGGAAAGCTGGTGGTGGTAGAGGCCATGTGCGCCTGCCGGCCAGGCTTAAAAGGAGAGGAGAAAGGAGGACTCAGTTGTGGGGGGCCGAGAGAGAGGAACGGAGGGGAAGCTGGAGATGGAGAGAGCACCAAGGAGAGTGAGATCCGAGAGAGAGAGAGAGAGAGTTCGATGTTTGAGCCAAGTCGCAATCGCTTCGCAAAAAATTCAAATTTTGCTGCTACTTTCCCATAGCGCTTGATGGGCTCAACCGCCACAAATATTATCCAAGTCCAAGCCTCGCTTGAACTTCGCCATAACTGATGACCTCATCAGAATACCAACTCTACATGCACCTTTAACTGCTCCACAAGGATTTTCTGACATAACCTCCTCAACCGCAGATAAAGTAAAACCATTATTGTATACATATCTATCAGGAGATTGAATACATACCTTATTAGTTTCAGCAGTTACAGCAATCATTGGCTCTATAGGCTCCACCTCGTTATGAGCACTATCTGTGTCGATTACTTTGCTAGTACTCGTACTCGCTACCTCAAGAGTTTCTGGTTGCAACTCCACATCAAGACGTCTAGATCCGTATTAATACTGCCACAAAAACTCCTAGCCAAAAGTATTGGAGACTCATCAAGGGTAACTTCTCCGCTGTTAACAGGTGAATTTATAGCTGGACACCACAATTGGTCGCCCTGCTCACCTTGTGCATAGCCATGGAATATGCACCTTGCCCTCCCATCGAGCTTACCATCACTCACTCGAAAATAATACGAGCAATCAAACATTTTAAGAATAGAATAACCAGCAACATTACCTGACCACACTTCTTCAGGAGTCCGCCATTCAATAGCAATCGATGGGGATCTATTCACCGAGTAGCTTCCCGTACTTAGCACATCAGCTTCAATACCAGCACTAGAGATAATTTTTCGGGTCGTCTCTAGTAATGTTCTGCTCATCAATTCTGCAAATTGTTGTGATTTACTGGCATTAGTACGGTGTTTCACTATGCCCTCTTTCATGCAGAATTTATTTGTCAGCTCTGAGTAGAACTCCATGCTATTGTCAGTCTGCATATGCTTGATTGACTTACCAGTCTCCGTCTCAATCAAAGCTCTTGACTGTGAGATCCTAATACCAGCATCAAACTTGTGCCTTGGCACAAACACCCAGATCTTCCTCGAACAGTCAAAAGACTCTCGAACAAATGAATCCGACGTCTTCGCAGCGAAATTTATCACTGTCTCACCTTGAAGTTTATACATGTCATCATGCTTGATTCCTTTCATTATCACCAGGGCACCTCGAATAACCTTCAAAACTCCACCTTTTGAAGAATACCTGCAACCAGTTGAATCTAGGGCATCCAAGGAAATTAAGTTCTTTTTCAATTCTGGAACATGCTTCACTCCAATCAATGTCCTCATGATACCATCATGCATTTTGATTTTAACATCACCAACACCCACAACATCGCACTCAGCGTTATTCCCTAATTGGATTTTACCACTACCCATGCACTGATAAGTGATAAACCAGTTTCTATTTGGTGTGGCATGAAAAGAACAACCAGAATCCATAATCCATCCATGAAGTGATGAATCATTAGTGACAGACAAGACATAATCGGCATTATCTGCTACAGCTGTAACATTATCTACGGAATCAACCATAATTCCCTTCCCCTTCTCATTCTTCAACCTAGGCAATCCCTTCTAAGATGCCCTCTCTGGCCATAGTTCCAACAGACAACATTAACAGTCCTAGATTGACTACGTCTGTTCATATTAGTACTACCATTACCCACACGTGTTATAGATCTTCCTTTATTTTCACCTACTAGAGTAGTAGATACAGATTCGCCAGATTCTCTTCTACGAATGTCCTCGCTCAAATCAAATCTTAAACCCCATCAAACGTCAAACTTGTTGACCCAAATGAATTACTAACAGTAGTAACAGTAGTATTCAAACTATTAGACAATGAGAATAATATAATCAAAGCACATACCTCATCTTCAAAATCAATCTCAAATGAACTCAATTGACTAACAATCACATTGAATTCATTGATATGATCTGCAACTGATGCACCTTCTTTTATTTTCAAGTTAAACAGACGTCGCATCAAACATACATTGTTTATCGCAGATGGCTTCTCGTACATATCCGACATGGCTTGCATCAAATGAGCAGTGGTCTTCTCCTTTAGGATGTTAAATGTGACATTACAAGCCAACGTCAGTCGAATAACACCCATAGCTCGTCTATCCAGCAAATCCCAATCAGCTTGCTTCATCGTCTCTGGTTTCTCCCCAAATAAAGGCAAGTGCAGATTCATATGGTAAAGATAATCTTCAATCTGCATCTTTCAGAAACTAAAATCCTTCCCATCAAATTTGTTGATTCTCACTTTTACTTCTTCTGTCGCCATCAATTCGCTTCAACTTAGCCAAGCCTGGCACTGATACCACTTGTTGAGATGGGGCAAGCGATCGAACAAAATATAGACGGAAGAAGAAAAATAAATTAAACATTGGATTTACGTGATTCAGTCGTAAAAACCTACGTCCACGGGGAGAGCAGCAACGAATTTTACTATAGATCAAGCGATACAAGGAGATTACACACTCGAGTCACTCAAACACTCTCTCGATGTTTCCCAAACCCCAATTTAATCCAAACCCAAGTCACGGCACAAAATTATCACACAAGCTCAAAACAGACGTTGAAAAAGAGCTCATTTTCTTGATCGTGCTTCAACTTGAAGATATGCGGCTCCTCCTTTTCTCTCCTACAAATGCAGCAGCAACACCCCGAAAAAGAAGATCTCTTTTGCGGCTTCGTAGGGTTTATTTCCACAGAGACTTCGGCCTGTACGTGCAGCAGCCAAGAAGCGAAAACCCTCGGCGTCCCATATATATGTGTGTGCCCAAGGTCAAAAGTTTGACCTTGGGCCCCACTTTCCTTTTGATTCTTCACATGCAAGGCTTCTGCCTTGGGCGGTATCTTCCTAAAAGGAAAAGAAGACCTTCAGTTGTTTCTGTACGTGTGCCCTGACCTGGGCCCACCACGTTCTATTTGTCTTCTTCACGTGCGTGGACTTCATCTACACGCATTCGGATTCCACATACGAGGTAATTTTCTTCCATTGTTATTTTTACTTTATATTCCCTCTTTTGCGCAGCTCGAAGGAGTTTAGCAAATCTCAAACTTTGAGACATATTTTAACAGAGAGCAAAGGGTGAAGCGGAGAGAGAACCGAGAGTGAGCGGAGGGATAGACCGAGAGAAAGCGAGACCCAGAAGCCAAACTTCGTTCTCGGACAAGCGTTACCCCGCCATCCCTGACGTAAACGGACGATCTCCAGCCAACACCCTTGAGCTCGCGGCTACCTATTCCCCGGCACCCAAATTCCCGGTGAGTTTTCTTTGGGTCCGGTCCATTTTTATCCCGAGGATCCTGGCTCGACGCGACATCGAGGTGGCCGACCATAGCTCGTTTCGCTTCGGGCGCACCTTCTGGCCGTCGTCGCCGAGCCGGGTAGGGACGTTCGCGGTCAAGCACTTCTTCTCTCTGGGAACTCCGTTGCTCGGTTTTATTTAAAACGGAACCGAAACGATAGCTGGGTCTCGTTTTTCTTGGTCCACGAGCATGCTCTGTTTGAACGAGCCGTTCCTTTTGTCGAGTTTGAGCGTCACGTTCTCTTTTGCGTCTAGACGCGAGCTAGAGTCTTTAGAGTGGGTTCATGACCTCTCTTTAGTCCGTGCTCATCACATGCTCGATATAACACCTCAAAGTTAGTGTTGTTCTGAAAATGAGCCCGAGGTTTTGTTTGTTTCCGTGAAAGCGTACCATGGATCTGTTTGACATATTTTCATCGACTTGAGATGTCGTAGGACGAGCTGGATACCAAAGTGGTGGTTCATCGGTATGCCATATCACTTTTAGTCGAACGTCTAAGACTTGCTCGATGAAATGTTTATGAGAGAATTGTTTAAGAAATGGCCTCTATTTTTGCTTGAATGCGCAGGTACCGCTTAATGCGGTTTGTGCGCTTATTAGTTGTTAAGCTCGATTTTCGCGAGCGATGAAGTCACTGCATCTTTGCATTTCGTTCGAGATACGCTGCCTATTTTTCATTGAACGTGATGAGTGGTGGCGGCTGGCGTGATGGTAGACGTTGGAAGCGAATTTGGTTTTGCGGTGGTGAGCCAAGATGGCTTGGTGACGGCCGGCAACGTTGGTGTCGCCGTCGATTCGTTTAAAGTTCTTCCTTTGTTCCGTGGGGCAAAATTCCAGGGTGGAGTTCATCGGTGGGAGGCTTCGGTAAAGGACGTGGCAGGGGATTGAGACGTAGGAAGGCTGAGAGGGGATAAAAGAAAATTAGGGAAATAGGCCTGGTGCAGACGTTCGTGAAAAGAGGATAGAAAGATGGGCCTCAGGTTTTGTTTCAGTAGATTTGGGTTCGGTTTAAGTTAGGTGGACTTGAGCTGGGCTTAATTTATACGGCTGGGTTTAAATTTTCATGAAGGGTATCTTTGAGAGTCCATTACTGAAATGGGGGTTTGTTTTAATAGAGCCCAATTCATGTTCCCAGTCCATAGCAGCCTATGTTCGGACCGGACCTTGGGGCCCAGCTCAAGTCCCTATTTTCCGAATTATTTTTGAAAATTAATTAAAAATTAAAAATTCAAAGATATTTTTTTTTTAAAAGGAAAAAGCTTAAAGATAGTTTTTTTTTTCTTAAAAGTGGAAGCCTTTTGATCTAAAATTATGCACTAAAATTGAACAACCTTTTACACTTCACCTTAAGGTTTTGTTGGTCCTTAAAGACAAGCACTCTTAATTATGCACTTTCAATAAAATGATTATGGCTTTCCTTTAACCTAGTTAGGATTAATATTTATTTATCTTTTAGTGTTAGATGCTTGTTCTTCTTGCAATTTATCAATTCTCCATTGGTTACTGATTATTACCTTAATGATTGCACACCTACATAATCACCTCACATAATAATAGATAGGTTTAAAATTAATTCAAACTGCCTAACAAAAAGTTTTATAAAGTGAACAAGATTAGGTATCGAAATTGTACTAATTGGTTAATTAATGTAATCAAGTCTTCGATTCTGAATTCTCTTATTGTGGAGGAAGTAAAGTGCGTTTTAATGCTTTACTTGGTTTCTAGTTGACCTCAATAGACTAGTGGTGACTTCTTATTAGATAATTCTCATAACATCAATATGAATACCTAAAGCTGCGCGAGATATGAGTCTAGGAGAGCTCCGTAAAAAATTATGGGCCATAGGTCTATTTTTTAGACAATAACCCTAAATCTATTCTCTCTCTCAAGGGGTAGGTCGTGACAGTTGCCGATCACCTTCAACCGATAACTATGCCATGCAATTGTCGAGTTTCCCATGTCTTTGGAGTTATCATACTAACCAATCTCTCGATTGACTAATCAAACCTAATCATTTGTCGATCACAAGGAGTCATTTACCTTTTTGTGTAAGCAAATCCATTTATAGAAATCTTCACACAAAGTTGGGGTCTACCATTTTATTTACACAATGAAGTCAATCTTGTTAAAATCGATATATTTCATCAAACAAATATATCCTCACTTGATCTGGCCGAGGATGTTGTCTCATCTATTAAGTTCCCTCTTGTTTTTCTTATTGTAAATTTTCTCTCAAATTGATTAAATTAGAGAAACATGACGTTGGCCTAGAAGGTTTAAAGAAAAGGGAAATTTTGGAAACTTATTGGCCAAGACAAAAAAAACGAAGTCAATTTTTCGCCACTGACCATTCGAAACAGCATCACAAAGGCCAAATCGACCACTCAAATTGCCCAAAACGAAGCCCGCCGCCATTGTCCAATTAGGACCTTCACATGGCTGCATCGATTCAACAGTCGATTAGCCCCTTTAAATTAATTTTCAAATCCCACTCTTTCTTCTTAATGTAAATTGTTTGAAATCTTTATAAATGATCTTATATCTTATATCAACACGTAAATTCACATATTGTTCTTTCATGAACATGAATAGTATTTTGACATTTCAAAAGCTCTCTTGTCGATTTACTCACTAATGAGACAAATTTTTGCCATAAGCTTTTCTTGAGTTCATCTTGGAAGATCGAAAACTATTTAGGGCAAAGCTCTTTCCAAATCCATGCTAGAAGTTAGGGTGCTTGTAGACAATGCTATACCTGGATTGGAACAATTATTATCTTATACATCACAGAGGAAATCTCGATTTGTATGGTGACCATTGTAATTTGAACTTGTAACCAGCCCGGGCGACTCTAAGGAGAAGAATTAACCCAACCGTGAATGAAATTATGATGATAAATAGACATTGACCTGCGATCAGCTTCTAAAAAATGTGGATGAGCTTCTTCTGCTGCTCTTGGCGTCTAGCAAGGAGGTGATCATGTTAGAAAGCAAGGGAGAGAAATGATCATAAGTCGAGTTACGAAGTGTTGGAAAAAACAAATGGAGCTAAATTGACACTTTTTTTCCCCGTTCCCCGCAATTATCACTCATAGATACAAAAATTATATCGGTATGTCTCAAATATTCTAAGTAGTAAGTGAGTGAAAGAAGGGGTGTGCAACCGGACCGATCCACATGGAAAACAGAGTCGGAAACCAGTTCTCATTGAAACCGGTCCAGGAACTAGGTGTGCCTGATTAATCACTCAAGAACCGGTTTCCGGATTGGTTTTGGAACTGGTTTGGGAACCAGTTTTTTAAGTATAGGTCCAAAACCCTATTTTTTCCCCTTATTTATATTCTTACTCCTGCAATCTTGGCTCTCTCAAATACGCATGGCACTCCTCCTTTGTTGTTCCTCTTCCTCACTTGCTTCCCTTCCTCATCGGCTCCCTCTTCGTCGCCGCCAAATTCTTGTGTACCACGTGGATTGGCTCGCCTAATTTCTCTTTTGTAGGAGGTTGTGCTTGCATAAATGAGTAGTTTTATGTAGTAGTTGTGGGAAAAAGACTAATATTATATCCATATTTGTTGTTAATTCTTTGTCTTATGATTTTGTTTATTATAATTAGCTCTATAAATCCTTAATTTTTTGTTTAGTCAAAAAGTTTGTGTTTTTATTTATTACAAGTGTTTAATGTTTTGATACAAATTATGAGGATTACGTTATTTTCTCGTATATTAATATAAAATTTGAAATTATATAGGATATCGGGAGATTGCAAAACAGGTTTCAGTGAAACCAGACCGGAAAGGATCCAAAAAAGAGGAACTGGTTAGGATTGGATATAGGGTATAGCTCTAGACCCTACTCACCCTAGACTCGAGCTTGAGGGGCGTGGTCTATAGCCTTCCGTTTGATCCCCTTTTCTCGCCCCTGTTGGGTTGTCGGCATGTCCATAAAATGGCCACTGGTCCTGCTCCCTTCGCCATCAAACTCTAAACCGTGGCAGAACTAGCTCTGCCCACAAAGCTCAGAGCTAGCGAGCTGGGGTGCGTAGATCAAGAAAGAAGCATGACGGAGTCGTTGGAGCGTATGATTGCGGGAGCCCTAACTGGCTTGGCGACGATGGCCGGAAGACGGTCTCCTCCACACTAATTGAGCTATGGCGGGTCGTCTCTGTGTCGCCAAGCCGGAATCCTTGGGGAAAACGGCGATTCAGACCGAAAAACCCAAGTTAGCACTCTCCTGCAATTCCGCAACTTTGCTCCAAGCTCTCTCAAGGTAGCGTTCTTCTGCAATTCCACTCTCTCTCTCTGCACTTTTCAAGAGGTTTTCTTGATAGCCTTCGTGCGTATGAATCTTTCTTGTTGTTTTCTCGTTAGGAATACTCTTAATAGCTTGTTTGCTTGGAGCAGGGGTAATGCTACTGTGTTATAATGAGATCACTGCCATGGTTCGGATCAGCAGAGAGCATCTGTTGACTACCCGACACCTTTTACACCATGGGCTGCTTTCCTTGGTAAATAGGGCTGCTCTATAAGGTAAGAAGCGTTTACAATGCCGTGCAATGTTTTTACGTTGTCTCCTTCGTAATCCATGATTTAAGTCCCTTGATGGGTTGAAGCATAGATCTTGGTTTTTGATTTATTTGCAGCCCCTCCTTTAGGGCATATGACCTGCCGGTCCACTGATTCTTTATATTCTCCTAACGGCTGTGTGCTGGAGCTTCTTCTGGATTGTATCCCATAGGCACAACTGAGCAGCATTATGAATGTGATTGCAGAGAAGCTTTTGAATTTTTTCAAGCATCTCTTTTCTGGTACGGCCTTACCTTATCATTGATGGTATAGCAGAGGGCTACATATTAGGCAGTACCCAAGTACCCAATAATCAAGCATCGTCTAACTCAAAATGTTAGACGATCAAGTTAAATAATTCGATTACATTTGAACTGAGATGACTTGATTGGTTGGTGTAATGCATGCGTGCTGCCAAACTAATGACAAACGCTATCTAAGTACATCTCTTGGAATTTCTCTAATAGAAGCACACAACTCGCATTTCCAGACACACAATCTTTCTGTCATGACTGTGTTTTATGGAGAGTAAGTTGTTCTTTTTTCAGCAATTAAAGCAGATTGAACACATCTATCAAAAGCTGAATTCTCTATAACGTCTTGTTATAACATAGTCTACTTTTACTGGATGCAGGCTGGATTACAGGAACACCATGCTAATCTCTAATCAATTCCATGCTGTTGAACCTCAATATATTTCACTTTCGGAGAAGAGAAAGTTGTTAAAAATGAATTCAAATGAATATGAACAGAGATGAAGAGCTAGGAGAAGAGAAGGGTTGTTAGAAATGAATTCAAATGAATTTGAGCAGAGATGAAGAGGATCCTACTCATCAGGCAATCCAAGAGAGAAGTTACAGTAATGGTTGGGGCTAATGTTTGAAGGTATGGCTATAGCCCCTTTCATTGTTTTGTCTGGTGAGAGGATAATTAGTCCATAATTCTTAACAAAGGTCCGAGTATATCGAAATTAAAATGATAGCGATACTCCAAAGAAATTAAAAAGACATATAGCCACATATCTAATATGGTATGGAGTCATTTGAGAAAAAGTCGAAAATATACATAACGGCACAATTGCAAAGAAGGAAAAAGAAAAAAGAAAAAGAGAGACTAGTTTGGCTAATTTAGCTGGCCTAGGTTGGGTTTGGCCAGCTTTGACCATATATTTTTGTCTAATTAAAGGGAAAATGGGCTAATTTGAAAGTAAATGGTCCAAATTCGATCAAATTAAACTAATTAAATCCTTTTTGTTGATGTAGACATTGCACTTTAGATGTCGCACGTTGAGTCTTAGTGTTTTCGAGTTGAGCATGATTATATATATTTTTGGAGTTACCTTTAATTAGACATTTATGTTAGGTATATTGATTTAGCTCTCATTGATCGGAGGAATGACTGCCAAGGCTCCGAGATTATTTGTGATATAGCATTTAGTGGGGTTGTGGATATAAGAAGCTGCACCAATCGGGTATGAGATATTAATCTATATTGGTTTAGTTTTGCTCATTGTTTTCATTTTCAGGGATGGTTTAGGATTGGATATATCAAGTCTCACCAATCGGACACTGGATATTAAACAAATAGTTTTTTTCTCATGCAAGTAGAATAGAACACATGCATGTCTATTTTTGCAATCCTAAACTATCCTTGGAAAATGAAAGCAATGACTAAACTGATATAATTAATATCTAGTACCGATTGGTGCATCTTGATATATCTATAACTTAGTCAAATGTTGGATCACAACCAATCTCAGAGCTGCAGTCATTCCTCAGATTGATGAGAGTTGGACTGATATACGCGGCATATATGTCTAATTAAAGGTGAACTCGAAAAGCATATATAATCATGCTTGTTAATCCAAAAATGCTAAGATTCTCACCATACAAAGTTTGAAGCATAACATATATCATCGGTGTAAGGGTTTAATTGGTTTAATTTGGTTTAATTTGGATTGTCATTAGCCCCTTTAATTAGATAGAAATATTTTACAATTAGGTCTTATTTACATAAAAATTGACCAAAACCAACTTAGACCGGTTCAACTAGTCAAGTTTTCTAGTTAGGTCTTTTTTTTATTTATTTTAATCTTTGCAATTTGGCTGTCATGCATGTTTATGTCTTTTTGTCGGATGATTTCATACTGTACTAGATGTGTGGTTATATGTCATCTTTATGTCTTTGGAATATTGCGATTATCTTAATTTTGATGATCTTAAAGAATTGTGGAGTAGTAACTCTATGTGGACGAAATGATGGAAGAGGCTATAGCCATAGCCTTAAAAAACAGCCAACCATTATGTGACTTCTTTCTTGGATTGTTTGATAGGTAAGCGTCTCCTTCATCTCCGTGTTCAAATTTGTTTGAATCCTTTTATAACAAGCCTTTTCTTCTCCGATGCAGCATTGTTTCCTGAAATAGAATTGAAATAGAAACGCATTTAATACTTTTTTTTATAAAAAATTTCCGAGAATAACTCAAGGAATAAGTTTTCATTTTCTTTTCCCTTCTTCCCTTTATTTTCTTTCTTTTTCTCTTCCTTTCTTCTTCCCCTAGCTGGCTGCCGACCTTAGTGATGGCCGACGACCTCACCGAAGCCTCATCGTGGTTGGGCGACACTCGAACTTGCCCAGATGTGGTGAGGCCGAGCCTTGCCTGACCACTAAGAGGTCGGCGTCGCCTGTGGTGGCGTTGGTTGACCTTGTGGTGGCCAAGCGAGGCCGATCTTGCAATGGTCGAGCGAGAACGAGCCTTGTTGGTGGCTGAACGAGGCTCGGTCACACTAGATTTGGGCTCAGTCACCTCGTTGAGCCACGACGAGGCTTGGGGGGGACCTCGCTGGTAGTCAAAGAGGCTCTCTTGAGGTGAGGCCGGCGAGGCTCTCTCGAGGTCAGCGACCTCACTGGCCCTTGTCAAGGAGAAGAAAAAGAAAAAAGAAAAAGAAAAATGTAATAAAATTATTAATAAATTAGAAGAAATTCTATGTCAAAAATATTTGGGTTGTATCAAATGTATTTTTGTTCCGAAAACTGAAATTTTATATAATTACCAAAAGTTTTAAAATATTTAGAAATTATTTTTTGAGGATAGAAATACAAAAAAATGTTTATGAAAAGAAATTGTTCTCGAAAATAGAAACGTTGCTAAACGTGCATTTAGATGCGGGTCAAAATCTTTTCCCATTGGGCGTTCTATATGTACTTCTAAAGAGTATTCCTAGGACATAACTAATCTTGTGTAATCATTCATTGTTGCACTAGAAAGTTAGTATCGTCATTTCTTTTTCCTATGCTTGCTTCGAGATCTTTAATGGTGTTCGGAGGAAATTATTTTTATACACTCCTAGCACCATTGAAGATCTGGAAGCAAACATAGGAAAAATAAATGATGATATTGACTATCTATTGCAACAATGAATGATTATGCAAGCACCATTGAAGATCTGGGCACGGGTTAAATGCTTTCTGGCAAGCCCAAGATGTCCGTTCCGTCTAAATGAAGCTCGTTTGGTGAAAACCATATAGTTCCGCTTGAAGCCTGACCCTCTCAATCTGGGTCATCCGAGTTAGAGCCACTTGAAGCGCCCAAATACCATGTTTACTGTAAGGATCTTTTCAGTATATAGGAAATGCTAACTCTTCTGTGCGTGTCATGCCTATTCAAGTATGTAAAAGGATCTATGAGATAGTAGAACAACTTCCGCTGCAATTTCTAAGTAGCTGCACGGATCTCTTAAAGCAAGTATGTTTTGCACAAAGAATCCATCATTTGAGAAAAGACCAGAATAGTTCTTCTGTCTGGCCAAAGAAGAATATGACTCTATGCTCGTGATTTGTATGGTCTTAATTCTCGACCCCACCTATCCAGCCTAAGAAGCGACCGTGAACATCGAAGAGACACCGCCAATCATCCTCCCCTGATCCTATGGAAATTTCATGACCACAAATTACAAATGGATGACAGAAAATGAAAATTTTCAATTTGGTTTGAGGTGATAGGTTTGGAATTCAGTCAATGTTTGTGTGGTTGAATTAATCTAAATATAGTGCAAAAATCTAGTGGGACCAACAAATCATAACCTTTTGGTGGAGTCCTCTATGGGTCCATGCCATGACTAAGTTCACTTTATATTAGGCAAGAATATGTCCTCATATGTTGGGAGAATGCTTAATACAAAGTTGACATTTGTATGTCAGTAGAGCCACACACACATTTTAGTCATATACAAATTGGCATACTCAGTAACATGATAGATTGTAATTAGATTTTTAGGTAAGCGAATTAACTCAATAAATAATAATAATTTGTCATATTGCCTAACAAACCGATTTTAATATATCTAACTCCGTTAGTTTTTAAATTCACGTGTTCTCATAAAACTAAGGCCTTGTTTGAGGTCTTCTTTCTTAGTTATCCTGGCGGTCATGTATTTGTATTAATAAACACGGGTATAACATGTAATTTCTTTGAATATAGGAGACTGACACCAATTTTGACTTGAAGCGGAATAAGCAAAGGCCCAAAAAAGAGGCCTAAAGATATGGCGCGACTGCAGATCCCCTAGCTGGTTAATGTTTTTTTTTTTTGACCCAGGGAACTCCGTACAGCCAGTAGCTGAAAATAAACCACTAGGGGCGACATGTGCCAGCCACCACACACGTGCCACCAGGTAAGTCACTAAAGGGCTCAAAGCTAGCCTTCCTGCAAGGCAATTGTAGGAGTTTTGAATACTAGACCTCCTCAATCGAAGTTTAGTGCCTACCCAGCTGAGCCACCGCGGCGGGTGGTTAACGTTTTTTTTTTTTTTTTTTTTTTTTTTCTAGCTGGTTAATGTTAATCACGCCATAGGCCATTTTTATCTTTCCATGTTGTAAAAGGAATGGCTGCCAGGGCTCTGGGATTGGCCGTGATCCAATTTTTGTATTAGAGGGACTACTTTAACTCAGAGAATTTTGCTCTCTGGTAGCATACTGTACCAATCAGGTGGCAGACACGGTCTTGCTCATTGTTTTCATTTTTTGGGATGTTTAGAACTGGAAAAATAGACATCACAAATTCTCTAGTTCAATCATTGATCTTGTCCATTTGTATATACTTGTATATCATCTTCTTCTTTTTTGCAGTTTCGCTTTTTCGTATGTGCTCTGGTCTCTGTCGGGAAGGTGCATACAATTACGGAACGGTGTCTCCCCCTATGTCCTCCATATATCTCTGGAATACCGCTCTCATCTTAATTGTGATTTTTTTCACGTCGACCATGATCAAGAGTTTTGGAGTAATTATTCTCCTATTTACGGACAGGATAAGATTATAGCCTAGCCTCAAAACATCATCATCTGTCAACTATTATTATGACTTCTGTCCTGGGTTGCTTGATAGGTACGCATCCCTTCATCTCCATGTTTAAAAGCCATCAGTTCCTTTCCAACCAACAATTTTTCTTCTCCGATAAAGCATGGTGCGGTGTAGTCATATATTACCAGAAAATATTTCATCTTTAATTCTATAATGAAGAAACTCGTTGCCGACACTTGCTAATTTAGCAACCTACATTGCGATAGTGAGCAAAGGACAACATAGATTCTGCATAGTCGATATCATTTTTATTTTTATTTTCCTTTTGACATTAGATGATTAGATGCGGGTTGAAATCTTTTCCCTTTTGGCATTCTTTCTGCACTTCTGCAGAGTATTCCCTGTACAGAGTCTTTTACTAGGACTTTACTACACTTGCATAATCACTCCTTGTTGCACTAGAAAACCATATTGCAGAGTCAATATCATTTTTTTTTGCTATGCTTGCTTTGAAATCTTCAATGCTGCTCCAAAGACATTATTTTATAACAGTCCTAGCCGGGTACAAATTACATGTGAGTTTTCACGGAGGCTAGAGAAGGAATCCCCGGCCATTCATTGTGCTTTGGCAACTGACGTGCGACTAATCCAATATTTTAGCTCTATCCCACCAAGGATCAACAATCAACTTCAGCCTTACCTAAATCTGGATCATCAGTGCTTATTTAATCCGAGTTAGAGCGCTTGAAGCGCCCAAATCCCATATTTTGCAGTAAGGATCTTTTCACTGTGCATCACATGCTAACTCTTCTGTGCGTGTCATACTTAATGAAGTATGTAAAAGGATCTATGAGATAGTCGAACAACTTCTGTTCCATTTTCTAAATAGCATCATAGATCTCTTAAAGAAAATATGTTTTGCGCAAACAATCGATCATTTGAAAAAAGACCAACATAGTTCTTTTTGTCTGGGCAAAGAAAAATGACTATGCGCTCGTGATTTGTGTGGTCTTAATCCTGACCCCACCAATCCTGCCTAACAATCAACCATGAACATTGAAGAGACACCTCCAATCATCCTCTCTTGAATGACCCCACAAATTACAAATGGATGATATGATTATGTTTTCAGGGGTCCCAATGCACGAGGTAAGATAACATTATTAACTTATAATCGCTTTCTCCTTAACTTTGTTATCAATGTATAGCAAAACAAGGTGACAATGATGGCTGACTGCCTCTCTCCAATTGTCAAATGCGTGTTAAGAGAGATTGATTTAACAAATGGTCTACCATTATGTCAATTGACATGATCTACTATATTTGTAAATTTAGAATGACGGATGTCTTTGAAGTTGTGTAATCAAGGGCATCTTTTTTTATTGCAGAAGAAAACATTCAATTTGGTTGGAGGTGATGGGTTGGGAATTTAGTCTATGGTCTGTGTGCTCTAAATTAAGCTAAATATAGGGAAGAAATCAAGTGGGATTGACAAATCATAATCTTTCGGTGGAGTCGTGTATGGGTCCATTCCATGACTAGTTCACTTCATATTAGGCAAGATTATTTACTCATACGAGGACTTAGGAGAGGGCTTAATTCAAAGTTGACATTTGCATCATAGTAGTGCTGTATATATATATTATTAATATACAAATTGGCATACTCAGCAACATGATAGATTATAACTAAGCTTTCAAGTTAGAAAATTATCTTTATACCTTATATCAATTTAAAATATCACACTAAAAACAGTGATTTTAATATATCCGGCACCGTCGGTTTTTATATTCGGGTGCTCTGCATAACATTGGAACAAAAGCCCTGTTTGAGGTGTTCTTTCTCAGTCATCCTAGTTGTCATGCATTTGAATTGACAAGCACGAGTGACATGTAATTTCTTTGAATATAGGAGGAGGCTGACGCCAATTTTGAATTGAAGTGGAATAGGCAAAGGCCCAAAAAGAGGCCGAAAGATATGGTGCGACTGCAAATCCCCTGGGGTCCATAACTTGTCCGAATTGAAGGAGACAGCTGGTTAGCATTCATCGCACAAAAGCTTCCCCTCCCTTGGAAAACCTCATTCAATTCAAAATACCAAAAAGTGTGTTGCTCAAGTTAGGAGTGGGGAATTGGCTCATGTTTCTCACTTGCTGACAGATCCCTACAAAGAAAAACTGGACCCAAAAAAGCAATCTTTCTTTTGAGATTTTCCTCCATCTTTTGTTATAAGTCTTTGAATCCTTTTCCTCCCAATTTCCAGCCCTTCCAATTCCACCTCCTAAAAAGTCCTTGAGAGTGACCCAGTTGGGTGGACTGACTGCTTGGAAATATTTTACCAAGATAAAGTCAGGTAACGTGCAATACCACCACAAAAGTCGTTTCCCTTTCTTGCAAGGTAGAATATGCATCGATAATTTAATTTGGAAAATGTTTGATTAGGCGGAGGATGAAATCTGTTGGTCGTTTGCCATTATTGGGTTTTTAAATTCCTAAACTCCGAATAAAATATGTGAGTTTTGCTGTGGCTCCGGATCTAACACCCTTTGGAATCCAGTGCTCGAATTGGAAACAAATAGATTCTGGGTCTTCAAGAATTGGTTAATGAAGTAATCGGTATGTCTTTTTTCAATCACTGGTTTCCAGTTTTAGTCCAAATGGATTAAGATTTAGAATTCTTGTCCTCGTTTTTTATAATCTCGATTTCTTCCTTTATTATCCCTTCCGCCCCACTCTCTCTCTCTGCGCCAATGGTTAGATCTCAATTCAGGTGAGCCAATCGTGTCTGACACCAACACTCTCTGAATAAACAAGCCTGAACCACAGCTGACACCTGAAACCCAAAAAAGAAGAAGTGGGTGGTGTTTGTGCTTATAGAATCAAACAAGGAATCAGAGAAAAAGTTCCGATTTATTGTTCTCTGATTTATCGGCATCTGTGTCTTGGATGAGTGCAAGAATGTGAAGCAAAATCTGGGGAAGACTTTGTTTCTTTGAAAGAAACAAGCAACTTCTGATTGTTCATTTTTCTGGCGGGATTTGATCTTGTGGTATTCTTGAGGATGGGTGAATTTCCCAATGGGTGGAGTTGGGAAGAGAACAAGCTGTTTGAGGTGGCTCTGGCGATGGTGGATGAACAAGACCCAGATCGGTGGGAGGTGGTCGCGGCCATTGTCGGAGGGAAGAAGAGTGCAGAGGAAGTGCAGAGACATTATGTAATCCTTTTGGAGGATTTGCACTTCATTGAATCTGGGTGTCTTGATCACGAGCTGGAGGATGCTCAGTCATATGGTCAAGTTGAGTGTATTAGTCAGTCAGCGTATTGGACAGACGAGGATCAAGAGTAAGTCACCTCTCTTCATGTAATTGATGCTCTCTCTGCTGCTCCAGTTCTGCAATATGTTCTTTAACTCAATTGTCTTAAGATTGTTTTTTTCGCTCTTGCAGTTTGATCTGTTCTTCAAATTTGTCCCAATGCTATAAGCTACTTTTGCCTGACCAACTTCAACCTAAAAGATTCCCAGCTTGTTCTGTATTTCTTGATTGGCGTTAGGGAGGTTTGCAGACATTTTTGGTGATTTTGAACTGAAGTGAAGGGCCTGTTGCTCTTTTATTGGAATTATTCGAATGAGCTTTAGCAAATAAGATTTGGAAATATATGAACCCAGCAATTAAGCTGTGGAGGGTCAAAATTGGTATGGAACTCTTTTACTCTTCCTCTTAGCCTTGCGGATGAACTTCAAAGGACCGGTGTAAGAAACCAAGAAGGAAAGAAACCAGTAGGAAAAACAGAATCAGACCAGTATTCCAGAAGAGAAAAACCCTCTGTTCAGTCTCCTAATGACCATGTCTAGACTGAAACTCCAGAAAGAAAATGGCCCTTTTTCCACATCACTCTGCATTTTTCTACTGTACAGACGATTGGATCGATAAGAGACTGCAATGTCCTTTTTTCACATCTCGGAATTTTGTTGATCCTAACACAAAGCCTTTTGTCTGAGAGAAATTTAAAGGAACCAACAGTTCATATTTCGAACTGCTCATATTCTCTGATGCCCCGTAATTATCGCTTGACTGGATGCCGTTCAGTAAATTTTAATGTTATCAAGCAATGTAGATACTCTTGCTAGTTTTCTCAAGCTGTCTTTTGCTTGTCTAGGTAATTTTTTCGATGTCTCTCTTGAAATGCATGTAGCATCCTGGAAAGAGTAATCTGGAATTTTGGTCGCCTATCTACTCTTCTTAAGGGGTCAATCTAGCAGTTCTTTTTTTATGTTTCTCATTCGTTCCTGTTATACCTTGACAATTTTCATAATTATGCTGTCATTCTGTTCTGGATTTTCAAGTTATTGATCTCATGTGCTTTGTCTGCAGATTGTTCATTCAGTTGGACATAAACTGATCAGTAAATCCAAGAGCCATTCATTCAAGCAGCTTGTTTCTTAATTGAGAGCTCATGCCTAAGAGGAAGACAGACAGTAGTACTTCAGTATTTTGCTGTTATTCCCGTAATTCTTCTTTACCCTTCTTACATTTCGTCAACAAATTAAGTTTCAAGTGGCAAGTTTATAACAGTATTAGCAAAATGTATCTGAAGCCTTGTCGACCAAACTTCTAGTGATCAATGTAAATATGGCTAAAGAATCGCAATGTGAAGTTGCAGGATTGTGTTATTCCTGGAATGCTAGTGTCGCGTGCTTTGTTCCTTATTCTTGTTTTGGTTTCGCGACCCCAGACCGCGTGAGCTGCAGCATTTGGTTTACTGAAGCTTTTTAGCTCATTCGAACAAACAGAAATTGGTGCTTTCCTATTTTCCAGTGGCGAGGTGAATTGATTATACAATGAAATAAACTTCTTTAAGCTGTGATGAGTGGGAATTCATTCATCGAATTCCAAAGTAAGAGTGTATGATATTTCTTTGAGTGAATTGTTAGCTCCCGAGGCATCCAAACTATGATTTAACAACTCTTCATCTGTCCACCAATGTACAGAGTCTCCATGCCAAAAGAAAAAAATACGCACGAGAACGTTTCTAAAACAACAATTCTTCATCATCGACAGCTCATGGGAATTGGTTGGTGCAGTCCACTAAGCTCCTGGCCTGGCGGCGTTCTCCCTTGCACCCTGCATATGCTCATGTATCAATGCCCTAAAAGATTTCACCTGGCTTCTTTCAAGCTGGAGTGCTGGTCGAGTGTGGAATACGATCCTACCCGAAAAGTCGAATGAGACGACAGGAGGGTCGGACCAATTGGCAGAAGCTGCTCTTTCTCAAACACCAGGCCGAGGTTCCACATGACTTCACTCTCGCTTCGAAATCAAGAACCATATCCTCTCGACACATTTTTAAAATCAACTTTGCACAATCTTTATCTGTAGGTCGCTTTGGATATGAAAGATGTGCCGAGTCAATCCCAAGACAGACATAACATCACTCTTAAAATTGCCGCAGTATGCAAAAAGGTACCAATTGAACTCGCAAGCAAGAATCGATGTAAATATTGAGCTCACAAGATCAGTGAACAGACATACTTTGCTCGTAACGGAAGTCAAAGATGGCTTACTTGACTTCGAGGCCTGCTGTTTGTGGTCCAGAGTTCATCTTAATGGAGATCTTACCTATCTCCAGCAAATAGTCTTACGCTGCCGCATCAGGAGATTCTTGACCCGTGGCGACATTCTTGTCTGTTGCTTCTCCGATCTCCATTCCCACAGACAACATCAACAGAGTGAAAATAAAAAATGACAAGGAAGCAAATAAATTCTTTCCTTACTCATTGAATAGGGAGGAGGAGAAGCAGAGGAAGAGGCGAAGGCCAGGGAAGAGGCAGTGCAGGGTCGAGCCAAAACAGTCCCTGTTTCTGTCAATAACTCAATCCATGCTCTGCCTCTTCCCAGCCTCTGCTCTGTCCCCTCTTTACCTCAAATATGGACACCCGAAATGCCCCTCACTCTTCTCTTCAATCTCTGCCCAGAATTCGCGAGCACAAGCCTCATCTTCCCAGATTTTGATCGATAATTGCATTGTCTTGGAACCCATATAAGTTCTGCGAGAGTGTATGAAAATATAGTACACACGTACTAGCATCTCAATCCTGAACCGGACTCACCGTGTACTGCACAGGAGCTTTCCGTACTGGGCCAAATGCTAAACGTACTAAATTCTTGCCTTGGTGTACTCGCTTCCTTATTTTTAGAGCATATTTCAGAATTCAGATGTGCGAAGGCACACAATTTTAATTCCAGGGACCAACTTCTTTACATACGAAGAATTAAGCAAATTCTAAAGATCGAGGGCGCGTTTGCAGTTGCATATGGGGTAGAATTATTTGATTCTTTGTCCTCTTGGAATCATCGAAGGAGATATCACAGGCATGAGCAGCACGTTATGGCTATGGTGGTCCTCCACCCAAAAAACCCGTACGCCATTTTCGTTCCAATGGAAAGAAATGAACTGAAGTTGATGGTGCCGTGTGATGTAAAGTTAGTGGATGGCCGACCATTTGACGGAGAAATTAATGAACCGACCTGAAAAGAACGGGCCACCCCATGCCGAACTAGGAAACACAAGAGGGGCCTACGATTTGGATCTTGCGATCGGAGAGTTCGATGCTTTTAAGAAAACGAAAGGTGAACTTAGTTGACCACGGCAACCGACGATATCTCTTACGTAACATCCCCGAATCCTGCAGGAATAGGCCTCATTTTATCTTGATCCAGAATTAGGCCTGCACCTTAATACTTTTTAACAATAGACTAGCGTGTTATAATTAACACACAACCTCATATAGTCCCACAAAATCGACACCCAAAATGTCATAACCTAAGCTCTCAACACCAACAAAATTTTTTTTGTATGCATAAAAAATACTCATTTTAAGTCAATAACAAAATCATATATCCATTGTCCATTCTATTTATTAATCTCATATTATATATTGATTATTCTATTAGTCAATCTTATATCATATCACATTTCAAGGCCACAGAGGTAGCTCTTGACATCATCATATAGTATTTAGCCTTAGGTTAGTACAAAGCCTTATAAGCAACTCTCACGGGACTCCCATTCTTGTAACACTTAGCCCTTGCACAAAATATATACTTGCAATTAATCGTTAGGTTCACAACGATCATAAACCATTTTGAATAAAAAATAGGCTAGCAAATGTCTGATTTGAAGTTATGTATCGAAGCTTTTGAAGAGGCTTTTTTGAGTCAAACTCTCTCGCTTTTGCGAGTCTCTCTCTACCGCCATGGTAGTGTCCCCCTTTTCTACCCTAAGACTTTCATGCGAATGTTTCTCTACAGACATGGTTAGTGCTTCCTTTCCCAAACCCTAAACACCCCTTTTGCATCCGTAACCTTCTTTTCTTCCTGTTCTCTGTTTCTTTTTTCTCATATATAAAAAAAAAAAAATCCCCGATGATGCTGGGTAGAAATAGAAAATGTGAATTGAACAGTGGAGTTCGTCGATCTAGTCATTGTTCATGCATTGGTGTAGTTCTAGCAGCGTAGTCTTCGGATCTTCTTTGAATCTCTTCGGATCTGGGTGATTGGAATTTATTCTGCTATGGTTGATTTCTTCAGTCGGTTGCCCTGGGTATTGTCGAGGTGTTGCGGTTGAAAGGGATGAGTCTCAATGCAGGTGGATTGGCTGTCTATATTCGCAGCAGATGAGTATTCTGGAGCTTCTGTGCTGGTTGATTGATTGATTAAGTGTATCTGAGGAAGGAGGGTATTCTCGATCTTAAAATGGTGGATTGATATAGCGAAATTTTACTTCGGTAATGATGGAGAGAAAAGATGACAATGAACTAAGAGTGGCTGCACTATGTAAAAGACTGGGTTACCTTTGGTCTGAGGAGGACGTTGTAGAAGTATCCTATGAAATTTCTCAGACAAAAAAGGAGGAATGTGAACGCACGCTCCTTGGTAAGCTCTTCTCCAAACCTAATGTTAATTTCCCAGCATTTGTTTCCACTATGAAAAAAGCGTGGAAAGCTGATAATGTTATCTCGTGCACAAAAAGAACCGGGGTTATTTACCTTTACTTTTCAAACGAAGGAGGAGAAAGAGAGAATTATGAAGGCATCACCCTGGTCGTATTCTAGTAACTCGCTAGTATTAAGACAAAGTGCGAACCCGAAAATACCGAGCATTGTTATGAGTATACCAAAGCAGCTTTTTGGGTGCGTATTGGAGGCGTTCCCCCAGTTGGAGAGTAGAGCAAGTCTTCAAAGATCTGGGAAGTAGGCTAGGTCAAGTTATGGAAGTTAGTCTTGATACTACAGGGAATCAGCAGAGAGGAGGAAGAGTCAGAATAGAAGTTGATCTGAACGCACCTTTGAAATCAGGGGCGATCCTGGATATTGGTTCCAAATGGCTGTGGGTGGAATTCAAGTATGAGCGCCTTCCCCATTTCTGTTATTCTTGCGGGAGAATCGGGCATTATGCTTCCGATTGTGCTGAAATTCCATATGAACAATCACCTTGGGGAAACAACAAAATAGGATCCTATGGGCCCCGGCTGAAATCAAGCAAGTGAGCACAGCCCTTATTGGGAAACATTTTATGGCCAGATTGAAGAAGATATTAATGTGGAGGAAACAATACCTGTGACACCTTCCCAATCCGATGGTATGGAGATGACAGCCCATGAACCAACCCCTGATATACACATGGGAGCTTGCAGCAAAAGAAGACTTGATAGTTCTCTTGGCAAAGAGATCGTTCAACTTCATGAAGGGTCTGTTAATGCAGGCAGAGACCATGGCAAACTGGTTCACTGTTCTGAAACCCATAATCCAGTCCTATCAAAAGTAGGAAAAAGCAGTAAGAAGAATATGAAAGTTCAGAAGGCGAAAAAACAGAAGTGTATTCCTGAGAACATCCCCCTCCTCATTGATGATAAATAATTTCTGGATACTCCTATGAAACTGGCTGCGGAAGGACAAGAATGGACTCTGGTGGCTGGCCCTAATAAGCCACCTGTGACGTCATGAAAATTGTTAGTTGGAATTGTCAGGGGCTGGGCAACCCCCTGACAATTCAAGAGCTAAAAGCCTTAACGGTTAAAGAAAGGCCCAGCATTTTATTTCTTATGGAGACTAAAAACAAAGAGGCTATGGTGGAAAAAGTTTGCAAAAAATTACTCTTCTAGAAAATTTTCCTAGTTAATCCAAAGCGAACAAACGGGGGTCTAGCTCTTATGTGGCAGGAGGAAGTGTTATTGAAGGTAAAAACTAGTTCAAAGCATTATATTGATGTAGATTGTATGGATCCAGATAGCAGGCAACATATGCAAATTACTTTTATCCATGCATCTACCAATTTTGGAGAGAGACTGAACTTGTGGCAAACTTTGGGTCACATTAAACCGAAAAGTTCCTGGCCATGGATCTGCATGGGTGATTTTAATGAAATTCTGTATGTGTGGGAAAAAGTTGGGAAAAAAAGAAGGATAATAGTCGAATTGCAGCATTCAGAAATATGATAAATGACCTCTCCCTAATGGACATGGATAGTCATGGGTGTGCATATACTTGGGCCAATAATAGAGATGGGGAAGATCTTGTGAAGAAACGTTTAGACAGAGCACTATGCACCTTAGAGTGGAGAATTACCTTTTCTGAAGCTGAAGTACAAGCCCTTCCAGCCATTGGATCGGATCATAGTCCTCTTATTCTCCGACTCTACCCTGGGAAGATAAAGACAAAGAGGTCTTTCAAAATGGAGGTTTTCTGGACAAAACATGAAGAGTATTATGAACTCATGCAACAAACATGGAAATCTAACTCTATCTCACCATACACCTTTTCAGAAAAATTACAGGAGACATCTAAAGTATTGGCACGGTGGAGTAAAGAAAAGTTTGCTAATGCTAGGCTGCAGATAAAAGAGTTGAATATGGCTCTTACAGAGCTTACTAATTGGTATGACCAGCACACTAGCAGAAAGGAAAAACAGAGCATTATTCAGTAGATAGCAAAATTACACAGACAAGAGGAACAATTTTGGGGTATGAGGTCCCGGATTAAATGGATGCAATGGGGAGACAAGAATACCAGATTTTTTCATGCATCAACTATCCAACGGAGGCAGAGAAATAGAATAACAATGCTGCAAATGGAAGATGCACAATGGTGTAGAGATCCAAGCCTAATCCGCAACCATATTCTGTCATTTTATAAAGAGCTATATACTTCAGAGAGCCCAAGGCAATACCAACCTATTCTCACCCAATGTCCCTCACCTATCACACAACACATGAATGATGATCTTGTGGCTGTACCTACGATTGAGGAGGTCCAAGAAGTTGTTTTTCAAATGGGAGCACTTAAAGCTCCTAGCCCAGATGGTTTCAATGGTATGTTTTATCAAAAATCATGGGATAATATAAAAACTGACCTGTTCCAGTTAGTTCTGAATTTTTTCCAGACAGGGCTTCTTGATCCCATACTCAACCAGACGCATATATCCTTAATCCCTAAAGTGAAGAACCCTGAAACCATAAGTCAATACAGACCTATTAGCCTATGCAACTTCAGTTACAAAGTAATTTCAAAACTTCTAGCAAACAGACTAAAGAAGTGGTTACCTGTTATTATTGAACCAGAGCAGTGTGCATTTGTCCAAGGTAGACAGATACAGGACAATATCTTTATTGTGCAGGAAGTATTACACCAACTGCGCATCACAAAAAAGAGGCACAAACATCATGCCATCCTTAAACTAGACATGCAGAAAGCATATGATCGAATTGAATGGGATTTTCTGAGGGATTGTATGTAGCATATGGGATTTTGTGGAAAGTGGATCACACTTATCATGCAATGTGTGTCTACAGTTTCTTTCAGCGTGAAGATTAATGGAGAACCTACCAATTTTTTCCATCCCTCAAGGGGACTGAGACAAGGCGACCCTCTTTCACCTTATTTATTTATTCTGGTCTCTAATGTTCTCACTTGGCTGATGCATAAAGCTATTATAGATGGTAGTCTCAAAGGAATTCGGTTGAACAGGTTTTGTCCTACACTATCACATTTATTGTTTGCGGATGATGTTATCTTTTTTATGGATGGTACTATCATGGAATGTCAAAACCTGGCATTGCTATTGAAACAGTATTGTTATGCTTCGGGCCAAGCTATAAACTTAAACAAATCGGGGGTGTTTTTTAGTGCTAACTGTCCCTATACATTGAAAAGAAATATGGCCACGGAATTAAGGGTTCCGGTATTTGAAAAAATAGGGAAGTATTTAGGTATTCCTACAGATTGGGGACAATCAAAAAAATAACTTTTTGCATGGATATTAGCCAGGGTCAATTCAAAGCTTGAAGGGTGGAAAGAGAAATTACTTACCAAGGCAGGCAAGGAGGTGCTGATTAAAAGCGTTGTTCAGTCCATCCTTATGCATGCTATGTCCATCTTTAAGCTTCCAATATCTATTTGTCGATCCATTGAACAGCGAATTGCATCATTCTGGTGGAAAAAAGATGATAAGAAGAGGGGAATTCATTGGAAAAAGTGGGAGGAAATGAAAACTCGTAAAGATGAAGGAGGAATGGGTTTCAAAGATTTGCTTACCTTTAATTATGCCATGCTAGGCAAGCAAGTTTGGAGGCTATCCAACTCTCCCTCTGCATTGTGTAGTAGAGTGCTGAAAGGACTATATTTTCCCACTGGGGACCTCTGGACAACGAGTACTGGACAACGTCCTTCATGGGGATGGCGTAGTTTGATTGTTGGCAGAGATACAATTAAAGAAAACATCAAATGGTCAGTTGGGGATGGGAAATCTATTCGTATTCGACAAGATAAATGGTTGATACAAGAGGTACGGGGTGGACAAAGCAATACATCAGAACCCCTGATGGTTTCTGAACTCATACAGGAAAATTCCAGAGAGTGGAATGTTCAAAAGATTCAACAGCTATATAACGAAGATATGGTCAATGAGATTTTGGCTATTCCACTGAACCCGCTATCGCATCCAGATTATCTAGTTTGGACAGGCAACACTACTGGAAAATATACTGTTAAAAGCGGCTACAACAGAGCAATTGTAGTCAATTCACAGCAAAATATAAATAAGGCTTTCTGCTCGTTTCGACCGCCACGTACCTTATGGACAAGAATCTGGAGCCTTGAAGTGCTACCGAAAATCAAGACTTTCCTCTGGGCGCTATGTCAAAATGCCATCCCCACGAGGGAAAACCTACACAAAAGAAAAATCATCACAGATCCACTTTGTCCAATCTGCTGTACGAAGGTAGAATCAACCGAACATCTCTTCTTTTTGTGTAAATGGACCAAACGCATATGGGCAGATTCAACTTGCAGGGGTTTAAGTCCAACAAATACGATTACCCGAGCCGATAAGTGGATAATGGACGCTCTTCGCACAACTAAGGACATACCTGACTGGGAATATACAGGATTGATTCTCTGGTACATCTGGAAGGCAAGGAACGGCTGGATCTTCCGAGCAAAAGCACCGAATTCGGGACACGCCGAGATGTGCGCAAGAACAGCACTCAATTGGTACTCAAGGACGGAGAAAGAAACGACCAAACCTTAATCGAGACTTACCTCTGAGATGGAAACCCCTGGATAGATCTGAACTGAAGTTGAATGTGGATGCATCTTGGATTCCCGGCGAGTTTATTTGCTCGGTGGTTGGAGTTGCGAAGGATTCATCGGGGCTGATGGTTGAGGGTTTCGCAAGCACTTCTAGGGCTTCTTCTTCGCAGGAGGCGGAACTCAACGCCCTCTTTCACGGCTTCTTTTATATTCAAGACTTTCAAAGGAGGCACGTGGGGGACATTAGAAGTCAACAGCTTCGTTGGATATGCGAATCAGATTGTAGTCCAGCAGTTGATCAAGTAATGGGCCGGGCCGATTCTCAGTGGAATTTAAAAGAAGCGGTCAGAAAATGCAAACAAGAGCTGGGCCAGTGTGTGAATGTCCAAGTGAAATGTTGTACACGCGAAGAAAACCGGGCTGCGGACTGGATTGCCCGTTCTCACCGAGCGAACACGCTCCCTTTCAACTGGTGGATTAACCCGCCAATGCCTCTTTGGAATATATTATGTTCGGACATTAGTCCGCTCTTATCTTGTAATTCTCCTTTTAAGTAAGAATACCACGTCACTTCTTTTTGACCAAAAAAAAAAAAAAAAAGTTATGTATCGAATATTTTATAAACATCACTTTTTGCTTTGAATCAAATCACACTTGTCTAATCATTTTCATTTTCAAAATATGAGTTTACAAATTTAAAAAGACGATAGTATCACTCACCCGGGAATGCCCAAAACTAAACAATGAAGAGTCGCTCGAGTTGGATTCTCATCAATTAATCAAAAAATGGCATTAAAAATCCAAGTAATACCTTACTCTAATGAACATGTCGATTGAACTACCCTAATTATTGATCAATCGACTAATAAGCGCTAGTGAAGAAACTCGTTTTATAATGAAGATCAATCCTTGTCAATTATAGGTATTATTTATCAAGTGTAATTCGCACGCAAAACTTCAAAAGTTTGTTATGATAAAATCATATTTCAAAATCGATTTTCGGCAAATAGCTCCACAATGCCATAATTATCATTCCCATATAAATTCACAATTCAATAATTCCTCAGACGAACCTCACAGTTCAAATTTCATATAACTTTGAATTTACGACCAAATTTACTTACTTGGATTAGGTGAATAACATGCTTGAATACTTACCACTCGTTGCAAGACCTAACTTGTTACTCTGATAGGTGAATAGTAGGCTTACATACTTACCAAGCCTTGCAATTCGGAGTTGTTTGGATTGTCGGGACGTTCGAACCTTCGAAGCGGCTAGGTGGGAATTTTTTTTTGGGCTCACTCTCCTTTTCCTTGTTTTTCTCATCGCTTCACTGACTTCATGCGCAATTTAGGTAAAGGAAAATTGTGAATGGGCTGATCTGTGGCTATTGAAACATGGGCTTGGGCTTTGAGCCCATTATTACATCTTCCGGGTCATGAACAAGGCAATACAAAAAGCCCCTTTTGGTTTGACTTTCCCAAGGGGCTTTGGGGGCCCAAAACCTCTTGGGAAAAATATTTTGCATTTGGTTCACACTTTTGAGTCTCCATTTGCCAATGCCAACATTTTCGGAATGCTAATCTAGGGTTTAATGAATTTTTTTTCTTTTCCAATATTGCCCTTACCAATAATCATGTTTTCCTCTTTTTGCTCTCGAAAAATGTTGTTCATTGTTCTCTTCCTTCTTCCTCGTGATGCTCAACTGGTGAGCAGTGCTTAGCCGCGAGTGGCCAGATTTGGCCACCGAAAAGCCTCGCTTGAGGTTGAGTGACCTGGGCGACCCCGCCTAAGGTAGCGCAATTCAGGGCATCACATGAGGTCAGCACAATCTAGGCAGTTAGGTTGCACGACTCAGGCATCACCTGAGGTTGCCAACCTCAGGTGAGTCGCCTTCCCCCACCACCATTGCCACCAACCACCTGCCCACCACCACCAACCACTCGAGCAGCTACATCTCCTCCTCCCCCTTTTTTTTTTTTTTTGTTCATTTTTTTTCACCTTAAAGCTACTTTGCAAAATATACACAAAAATAAGTTTCCAAACACACTTGCATTCACAAAATGCCCATTCACTCAAAGTTACTTGGGGAAATGCAAAACCATTTTCCCAAAATTGAACCAAACAGGCCCAAAGTTGCTAAGATAGATCTCGTGATGGCCTGCCTTTCTTTTTGACGCAAATCAAGGGGTTCGGTGCTCAGCTCACATGGTAGGACCGTTCAATCCCATGGTCCCATGTTACCACTCTCATGCTAACGCATCTTTTGCTTTTGGAGACCACAAAGGAAGGACCTTCGCCACTCTCTTTTAGGAAAAGAGTAATGAAGGTGATACAGCAATAGTGTTCTGCTTTATGTGCTGCGAATTCGCAGATTGCCCAGCATCAGTTTCTGCATTACGGTCTTAAACCTGACCGTCTCTTCATCGAATAGTATAAAAGCATGAAGAAAATGTCAATCTATAGTTCAATGTTGTGGTTCTCGTATATGAATTCTGTGATCACGATGAAGTGAAAATACAGATTAAATAAGCCATGCCCTTACGGGTTTGCCGGGCTTCCTGATCTGTTGTCCCCCGATTTGCATCTCGAACGAGTTTTCTGGCGGTCTTATTTTATTAATTTTTGGCAGAAATGCGGAAGACGAACTTGAATCATGATGCGTCTGCCGACGGAATAAGGACATCAAAGTCGGAGAGAGCCCACTCTGCCACTTCGTCTTTGTCGCTGACGAAAATTTCGGTGCCCACGTCGATGGATGTCCAGATTCTCCGAGCTGGAGTAGTTCCGGGATCCTGCATTGTGATCAACTAGAAACATTTATTCACAATTTTATTCGGGATCAATCGTTTACTACGGTGCCAGTGCAAAAGTACGCGTTCTCCGAGCATATTCAGAATGATAAATAGCCGCTGGACATAGGAAATGCGTATTTAGCATCACCCGTACGATAAAACATAACTACCTTTCGAGAGGAATTAAGTCATCATTATAGTAATAAAAGCAATGATCTCAAACTAGTTTACTGACCTGATAAAAGTAGAGCCTAGAAGCTAATCCACCAACGTCGAGCTCCCAAGTTCTTCCATCCCCAACCCAACCGTCCCCTTGCTTCGTTGGATAGCCATACTCGGCCCAGATAGGGTGTGGCAAGAGCTGAACCAGCTCTTGCGCCTGAGGATTACTGTACGGATCACACATGCTCACAGGTTTCTCCAAGTGCTGCGCGTTGCCTGGAGCGCAATAGTAGTGATAAGCCGAGTATGGGAAGTTCGCAGTGTCGTTTCTGTGGATCTTTTTATTGTCAGGCGTTATGTGATACGGGGGGCAGTTGCCTAGGCCGCTGGGGCTGGGGCTGCACCAAGCTGGAGTTTCGGGGTTAATAATCATCTCGCTGTATCGGGTGACGTCGGTGGTCACATCGCCATCGCAAGGGTCCCCATTGTTCTTCCAACAGCTGCCTATGTCCACTAAATAAAACTGGCTCTTGGGACCACCTCCTCGTTTGATGTCCAAGGTCACTCTTACCTTGAAATTAGGCGATTCGGGAAGCTGGAAGAAACAACATAATGACCATAAAGCGATAACCAGGATAGGGTCAAAATTGCTTAATTACCTAGTTAGAAGCGATTCAGACTCCAAATGAAAAAGTAGCAATCAAGAACTAACGCGTATTGCCCAACCATGTGCAGCCTTACTCTAAAGTAAAACCTTAGCTACCTACCTAAAATCTGCTATCATCGAACACTTCAGACAAGGATCGATGACGACCCGAATTCGTTCTCCCCTATGTAAAGTACCCCATTAATGGTAAAGAATAGGTGGGCTGCTTTGATGGACATTGTATGATTGATGAAGCGAAGGAAACTTAATTACGTCACGCTTCATCAAAGCTGGGGAGTAACACGCAAAACATTAAAAGAGGGGATAGAGAAAAGGGAAACCAACGAGAATCTTCTTGAGTTATTTAAATTCAACTCATGCAGCCCCACACAGTAGAAACAAGCTCAACTACTCCATCACGAGAACCAAGTACGGATTCGTGAGTCTGTCGCCTCCCCTGGATCCGATTCCAGGTCATATCCAGGAAATGAGAAAGAAATCTATCTCCACTCCCATCCAGTTACCCTCACGAATTATCTAAGCATCTTCCAAGCAGTTAAAGCTAAGTAAATGCCAACAGTATACCTCTCTCTCTCTCTCAACAGTCTACGCCTTTCTCTCTCTCTTAGCCAAGACATTACGGAATTGAGCTGTCCAATCTACTCTTTCTCACAAGCGAGCCGAAGAAAAGCACCTAATCGTGCACAGAAAAATCAGGAAAGGACTAAACTGTTGAAAAAACATAACGAGTCATCGCATTTTTTACCACTTACAGTTTTGAGCATCCCTCTGGTGTCGTAATGGTACCCACCAGAGAACCCTTTGGTTGCATCAGCCCTGAGGTAGAGCATCAACCACGGGTACTTCTTTGAGGTCTTGAGCTTGTGATAAAATTTCCAACTTCCTTCAGCAACCTTCTTGTCCCAGGTTACCTCATAGTACGAGGCCCCGTCATTCCCCTTCCCAACGTCAGAATCCAGATCGTAAGTCCCGTTAAAGCTCCCTCTCATTGTACCATCGCCCAGTAACCGTGTCTCCTGGTGATTCAATACTGGCTGGTTCATACACCCAGTACCAAAGCAAGGGAACCTCCCTGGCTTGAAAGGTGGCACCTTTTCCCCATTCTCGGGGCACAGGCCAGAGGTGGCGTCGTAATTGCCATTCTTGAGCATCACCATCCAGAATTGCCATGGCCTGGGGGTGTCCGGGACTTGACACAGAGACCCCAAGTAGAGCTCCTTCTCGACAGCGTACATGTCTGGGTCTTTCAGGGCTTCTGAGGGTAGACCTGGGAATGATTTGCCCACCCCAAGCTGGTTATCAGCTTCTGTTACCTTGTGTTTCAGTGCAGCATCTGCCCTTGTCCCAACAAAGAACAAGAATTCAACACGCAAAGAGAGAATGGGAAATGGGAAATGGGAAAGACATGGTGCATTCCCATTTATGTTAAAAGAAACTGAAATTATCTTTTCTGAAGCGAAAAAATTGGGCTTTTTATTTTTCTTTTCGTTTCTTGACATGCAAAAGATGATATTAGTTGAGTAAGTCCAGGTAATTCTGAAGAGCCATTGCCCCCAAGTTGCCCCCAATATTAAGATTATCTGATGAATGACAATCTTCGTATGATTACTAAATTAGACAGGACAGAAAAGGAAACCATGGAAGTGGAGACGAAGAAGAAACAATTTATTAATGCACAGTCTTCTTACTGCTTTACTCTTTCCCTTTTCTTTTTTCCCTTTTGGGACGGTGCGTCTCTGTGCTTACTTGACTCCAGATCGAAGCAATCGGCAGCCCTCGGACTGCCCACGCCAGGAGCTTCTTGGCCAACCTCGTTGCAGAAGTTCCAAGCTTCGAACCCCACTCTCAGCCCATCCCTTCGCATTCCCGGGTCACCCACTGCCGACACATACTCAGCACCTCTCGCGCAGGACGTCATCAGCATTAGCGCATTCCCAAGCAACAAAAAAAGCGGATGCAAATGCTTCTCCACAGGAGCAGTACCCATATTGAATATGGCGCTGATTTCTTTTTTCCCCTTTTCTTTTCTAGTGCTTGAGAAATGGATCCTGGGGACTGGGTTCATTTATATATGGAGACTCGTGAAGAACATCTGAACCCCAGGCGGTTTTGGCCCTTCCTCTGCCCCGTCTGTGTGATGAATAAGATAATGTAAAAGGACATCTTTAAATATAGCAACAGATGCGGATAGAGAAAGCTCCACTCCACCGCTACCTTCCATTTTTTTCACCTCAAATTAAGGCAGGCATCTTTGCTTTCCCCTCTTTAGCCTTCCTTCCTTCAAATCTATTTTAGAGATCAGGGTGTTCAGACGCGCTTTCCCTTTTTATTTAGTTAAAAAATCGGGAGCATTTCCAAAAATTACATGTTATTTTCCCAACAAAACACGGTCCAAGCACAAACAAAACACGGTCCAAGCACAAATTTGTTGATGGCATGTATTGTTGAGTAGGATAACCCAATTTGCTAGATCGCCTTACATCTTTACGACGAATAGTCCATTTTTTTTTTTTTATCAATTGAACAGACAGAATACCAATCGTCGGCATATCTTAAAATGGGCAAAGAGCGCCCTTTCACATTCCCTTTTTCCCTCTCTGTTTTTGTCTGTCGGCCTTCCGCTAAAGGACGATCATAACATGCAAGATCAACGACAGGCCGGTGGTTCACAGCAAGGCAAGAAAGGGAAGCAAAAAGAAAAGATCGGAGACGGGACAAGACGAGCGGCTCTGTTCTTTCAGCGTTTTGGATACGAGTGCCCTGTTTCGTTCGTTTGATTGCGAGGGCGTTTCGTGTGGAGTGGAGAAGGCGACGGGACGATGGCGAGCTGCGTGGGTGCACTGCCGCTGTCGGCTCCCACCCCCCCTCTCCCGAGGGCTACGGCGAGCAGAGACGTGGAGATCCGAATCACGAGAAACTAAAAATTTGGGTTTGATTTTTTTTTTTTTTTTTTTTTTTTGGCCGAAAGTCAGAATGGACGCTTGTGTGTGGCTGGCTAGTCGGTGTCTGGGCAAAAAAACAGAAAAAAAGCCCCTTTTTTGCGCGGTACGATTCTATCATGATGGAAAATTTCCAGTTGCAACCCGAAACGGGGGTCGTCTCTTGTCAAGAGAGGGTTCAGACCGGGCGATTGGTTCGAGCTCACTGATCGGTCAAATCTTCACCAGTGTACTTACTCCGTTGACTAGAGAGAGCTAGAGAGGGCAATTTCGTATCAAATTCTTTTTGCTTTGGAAAAAAGAGAGCAGAGATGTTAATTAGAGTTTTCTTGTGAGATATTTTTCTAAGTTAGAAATATTTGATAATTCTGTTCCATTAATTCTATCTTTCTCTAAGACTGCGGTATCATTTTTTGATTATGCATATCTTGATTAAATGTATTATTCATTTAGTGAGGCCTGCTAATAGGCTGTACAGAAAATTCCACAATTTCTATTCTATGTCTATAGGTTTTTTCAAGAGTTTTTCTTTTCGAAATATTCCTCCTCATTAAATATATATACACCATGTGAAATAAGGTTCATTCCATGTTCTCTTTTGAAAGAAATTATTTTGCTTCAACTCTTTATTTGAAATTTCCCTACAATATTATGAGGGCGGTACATATGTTATAAACTCAATACGTATTAAAATTCAATAATATAATTCAGGATAGCTTTTTCAACAAAAGTAGGTGCGATTCAATGAATACATGTGATCTTGGAAAATTGTCGAAGTTTTTCATCAGGGAAGACGGGTGGCAATTTACCTCTAAATCAAACTTTTCCTTGCCATAATGATTAGTTCCTACCAGAAGAAAAATGAACTACAAGAGTTGACTTATATGACCTGTGAATCAACTCATAGCCATAGTGGAAATGAAAAAAATATAGTTGATAATTGACCAAGGTGGTGATCGAATGAAAACGGAAATAAGACTCGACAAATAAACCTTGACGGCACATCTCTTCTCAATAGAAGGTTCAGATTGGGTGATATCTCAAAGAAAGGTTTGAATCGATCAACTTAATCTCAAATAAGATCATCGATTAGTCCAAATAAGATCATTGATTAGTCAAATCTTTACCAATGTGCTTACTCAAGTGATTATAGAGGGGCAATTTTGTACTATTTTTTTTTTTTTTTTTGCTTTGACACAAATTGAAGGAGCATCAACTATAGGCGTTAGAGATAATTAGGAATTCCTCTAGAATAATTTCCCATGTTAGAGGTGTTTGATAATTATGTTATATTGTAAATATTTCTCAAAATTGTGCGTATAATTCCCTTTGATTGTACAAAACTTATAACTAGGCTCAATTTGCCATTTTCTATAGACATAGAAATGTATAGAAAATTTCACTTTTACTTTATTATTCTTCACTTGTAAATATTTTATAGGTTTTTTTTTTTTTTTTTTTTTTTTTTTTTAGAGTTCTTCCTTTTGAAATTTTCCTCCTAATCAATATATCATGTGAAAAAATGTTCATTTTGTGCCATTTTTTGAGAAAATGATTTCAATTCAGACTTTAGTGTTGCATATATTATTAAACTGGAAACCTCAGCTTTGCAATAAAGCAGGTATGGTTCAAACCGCCAAAGTTTTTCATTGGGGAAGATGAGCGGCGATCGGAAGAAAAATGAACTACAGGGGTTTGACTTATATGATCTATCATAATTGACTAAGGTGGTGATCAAATGAAAACAAAAATAAGACCTAGCAACCTCCACGATGTTTCAGGTTTCTTTTTATCATTAAAATACAAAGGGAAGGAGATCATCGGTGTAAACAATTATTTTTAGACATCAGTCTGTACCTACAATAGAATGTTCAATTTGAATTGGAATCACTACTTATTTTGATTGGATTGTCATCCTTACTAGCATCTTAATATAGCGCCAGTGAGAACAAAATCAAAGCAATCCTAATCATTTCATGACACGATCAAATATACATTGTAGACGAACGAGAGCTTCTTAAAATCAAGTAGTGATAAGAGGATTTGAATCCATGATTAGAAGAGCTCGAATTACTTGAATTTTGTGAATATCAACCACTTTTGTTGTATATACTTCATCTATAATAAAAAAAAGACAAAAGAGAATCAATAATTCAAGTGAGTTAGTTAATTTCAAGATATGATCCACATCTAAAATGGCAGGTAGTACAAAAGTATTTTGGAATCTCTTGCCCATTGCCGTGTAAAGAGGTCAAATTTCTCATCATGGCCCTGCAATCAAACGATATACAATTAAACTGATAATCAGAATAAGTGCTTAACAATCCCCTGTTCTATCCTTTTCTAAAATGGTGCTTTATTTATTTATTTATTTAAGGAGTACTCCTAGAACAGCTGTTAAATAAACAAATAACGAAAGCTGGAATTTTCAATTTTTTGAATTCAATTTTTTTTTGCTCATCAAGTACTCTCAACGATAATCTGTTTCTCCAAACAATTCTTGATTCTTATTCGAGTGGGGTTGGAATGTGCTGGCCTCCACCGGTACCGCCACCGCCATGATTGGAACCTGGAATTATGAGGTGAAGGACTACTGGCGTTTGACCTGATGCAACTGGGCTCTTGGCTGGGCTTCTGGGATTGGCACGGCACTACATATACAAGCCTTTTTAGCATGCTTTCGATGTTATCTAGTCCTAAAGCCCGCGATAGGTTTTTTTTTAACTAAAATGAGTCGTGAAGGTAGAACGATTGAAATCCACGAGAGGAAGCAAGAGCCATGCTTTCCAAACTTGGATAAGGTTTCATCTTAGCAAGCAAAAGCAGTTGGGCCACGCTTTATCTGGACTCCATTAGAAAGTTGACGTTTTGCCCACTTTATCCATTTGCTGTAAATGCAAGATTATCCAGTTCAAGACACGTCTTGTCACGCTGATTTTTGTAATTCCACGAATCTTTTTGTGGCTGTACGCAGTTGATGAATAGTGGGGTATACAAGTAGTAAAAGAGACCATACTTAACTCCCGATCTTCTTGGGGGATAGTCAATGGAGACTTGACTTGAGCTCATGATTAAATTGTAACTGAGTGGAGCATTAGTGCTTATTTGGTAACCATTTCAAAGTGATTAGTTTTGATTTTTTTTGTTCACGGGAGTAGTTTAGTAATAGAACCGCGTTTGGTAAAATTTTTGTTCCCGGGAACAAAATTTTATTTTTTTGTTTTCAGAAGTAGATTTGGAACATAATTAAGAATAAAAAAAAGTTGATTATTGTTCCGGGAACAATTCTAAGAATCAAAGCCAACTCTTCTTCTTTCAATTTATCTTCTTCTTCTCTTTTCTTCTTCTTCTTCTTCGACTACCATCTCGCGGTTGTCGTCCACCGCCGCTCGTTGCCACCTACCATCGTTCGTTGCTGCTACCCGCCGCTGTCCATCGCCGCCAGTTGCCAGCAACCGATTTGGTGAGATCGCTAGAGGCAAGCCTAGCCAACGGTAGGGCTTGCCCTGCCAGTGGCCAGGCAAGCCTCGCCCAACCTCGGCGAGGCCGGCTTGGCCACTGGCGAGGCCGGGCGGGCTGGGCGAACCTCGACTAATGAGGGCCGGCCTTGCCAAGGGCCAGCGACGCTCTGGTGAGGCCACCGTCCCTTGTCTGGCTCGTCGCCGGTTCAACAACCGGCCTGAAGAAGAAGAAGAATAGGAGACAAAATAAAAAAAAGAAAAAAAGGAAAAAAAGAAAAAAGGAAAAAAAGAAAAGAAAAAGGAAAAAGTATAAAAATTATTTAAAAATTAAAAGAAATTAATTTGGAACATAATTAACAAGTACGGTATCAAATGCAATTCTATTCCAGAATTAGAAATTTTGGACAGTTACCAAACGGCTTAAAATGCTTAGGATTTGTTCCTGGGAATAGAATAAAAAAGAATCATTTCTGATCAGAATTTATTTTCGAAAATAGAATCGTTATCAAACGCACCCTTAGAGTAATGAAAGTTTATCCATGAACTTAATGATTACGAGTGGTGCTTGCTAGTGGATCGAGGCTTATCATGTCATTTTACATTATATATGAATTTTCGTATTTGCCAATAGCTTGCTGACATTTTATCATGTCATGGTGATGTATACAGACATTAGTGGCCCAAAACGCATTTGATCGACTGCCACTCTACATCGATGAGAACCGCAGTATAATGCACGTTCTTGTTAATGAGTACTTTGGCAATGCAAAAGCCCCACGTTGGCATAGCAGGAAAAGAAAGGGGGGTTCCTTCATGGGCAAGTCGCAAGTGCAATCATTGGCAAGTCACTGTAGTTCGATACCTATCCCATAAAAATATTTTTGTCAATTTGATAAAGCACAGTTCCATCTCTACACCAAACTCCACTTTGGACTTCGAAGCTAAGAGTTCATTTTTTTGACATGAAGGCACCCATATATCCAACATTCCCGCACTATCGGCTTATAAAATGGGGCATGATCAATAGTAGTCGTTCTCAATCCTATGCTTTGTTATCTCCTCATATCTACTAGGACTGTCTTTCATGGCTATCTCGGTGATCCGGTCAAGTGATTCCTTCGTCAAACCATCCGAAAAAACTCCATCGCATTTATTAGATCTCTCAGCCATGGATAGAATACCGGTCCTAAGATGCAATGCCCGGACGCTCCATGTCTTTACACATGGCCCTGACGCTGCCCGAGTTATTAAGGAAGCCTTGTCCAAGGCACTGGTTCCATATTATCCTATTGCTGGGAGGCTGGTGGAGTCTGTCCCTGGCGAGCTTCAGATCGATTGTTCCGAGGAAGGAGTGCGGTTTGTTGAGGCTACGGCGGATTGTATGCTTGAATCTGTCAATTATTTTGAGGATGCCATGTCGATCCCGTATGATGAGCTTCTTCCTGGAGAGCTTCAGGAACCTGAAAGCAGAGAACCACTGGTTCAAATGCAGGTCAGGAGATTAGGATCTAGTTAACTGCAGCTCTTTTGAGTTGTCACTCGAAATTTGTTCTCAAAAGACCTGTTTCTGATGTTAATTGAAGTTACGATTTCAGGTGACTCGATTCGTTTGCGGTGGGTTCGTGATAGGGCTTATATTCTGCCACAGCATTTGTGATGGTCTAGGAGCTGCTCGATTCCTGAATGCACTAGGAGAGTTTGCGAGAGGCCTCGAGCGTCCCACCATTGAACCGGTGTGGTATAGGCACTTCTTCCCTGCTCCCACCCCTCAATCTAGAAGTGATAATGTCTCTCCTCCTCCTCTGCCGATCCCACCACCTCCCCTGCCGAATTACCAACTACAACATGCCAACATAGACATTCCCCTGGAAGACATCAACAAGCTCAAGCAAATCTTTCGCAAATCTACAGGCCGAAATTGCTCCACCTTCGAGGCTGTGGCTGCTAGCTTTTGGAGCTCACGGACGCAGGCAATAAGCTTGAACCCTGAGACTGAGGTGTGCCTGGTCTTCTTCGCCAACTGCCGTCAACTCCTAGATCCTCCGCTGCCCGACGGGTTCTACGGAAACTGCTTCTTCCCTGTCACGGTAAAAGGCTCCAGTAAGCTGCTTCAGGAGGCATCTTTCACTGATGCGGTGAAGATCATTCAAGAAGCCAAGGAAAAGCTGCCCTGTGAGTTTGAAAAGTTCAAGAAAGGAGACCCTTTGGAACATGGTGCCGACCCGTTCACGCCGCCACTTGGTTACACCACCTTGTTTCTATCAGAATGGGGTCGGCTTGGGTTCAACCAGGTCGACTATGGTTGGGGGCCTCCGGCGCACATTGTTCCTGTACAAGGATCAAGCACCATACCCGCTGGTATTGTGGGGTCTCTGCCTCTGCCAAGAGAAGGCGTGAGGCTGATGACCTGGTGCATCGAGGAGGCACATCGCCGACCCTTGCTAGATCAGATGGCGAAGCTCTTCCAATGTCACTCCGAGCATGATCCATGAGAGGACTGTCAATTAACGAAAAATTATCTATCTGCAGAAATTTACCCGTGTTTCGGAAATATTGTTTGTTCATCTTTTGGGCCAGAGGCTTTGTTGTGATGACATTAGCCGAAGATGGGGACGCTCAAGGCCCAAGTGGCCATGAAAACATTTGTTAGTCTAACTGGAGGTTTCCCAATGATCGACTTGGTGATAAAGTAACCGAACCAAGATCAATCATGCCGTCAACAAAGAATTTCATTTTAACGCTAATAGTTTTCTCTCTTGATCTTTCAAACAATCATGACGCCAATTGATTTTAATGACCTACTCGCTAGATCCATATGTATATTTCTTAGTATCAAGTGACCAAAGTAACTGCGGTTTAACAACAAGGAGATAAATTGGACACAAGATTCATTAGTTAAGGTGATTTTACACCCATGTAAAGACTTAAGATTTAGCTAACCAATGTGAACAACAACATAAGAGATTTCTTACAAGGTTTTTGGTCTTCAAATAATAAAAAAATATATTTAAAAAAATTTATTTTCCATAAAATATATGGAGGCAAAGTTGTTCGATACAATTACGTTTACGAGATGTCTCATTTTGTCCTACATCGGTGGTGGTCCAAGTTCCACCTCTTAGATTTTAGCAAAAAGGGAAAAAACAAGTTCAACCTCCTCAAAGTACAACCACAGCATGAAGTGCCAAAAAGGAGGAAAATAAATAAATAAATAAAAGGGAAGTCATGCGTTTGAGATTTGGACCTAGACATAAGGAAAAATTTCAAAGGGTTTAAAGTGAGCTAATTTTCTAAAAACATCGCATAGAGTAAAATCTTGTCTTAATAAGGGTCTAAAATCATCAGCTGACTTTTTTCATGGGCACTCTTGTCTAAAATTTGCAATTGGGTAAAAAATGGATAAAATCTCCACTTCTCAATTGGGAGGTTTAGTTTTGAACAAGAGGCTGAATTTATATCCAGATCATCGATAATGATATTAGGCTTTGAAGAAGATAGGTGCTTGTTTTATATTGCTGGTGAGGAAACAGGCAATTTCAAGATTCAGCTCACAAGTTTACCCCAAAATCCTTTGGTCTGAATTAGGGTACGAAGAAGAGAAAAAATTTGAGTCGATTGTCCCATTTCTATAAAATTTAGGGTAAACATGTGTAGCGATAGAGTTTTATGGAATTTGTGTTAAATTATTGCCACGTCAAATTTCCATCAAGTCGCAAATGTTGGAAAAAATATTAAATTGTTGTTAAGTCGAATTTATGACGTCCAAATCGAAATTGACATCTAATTGATCATTTTTTTTATTGGTACAAAAGTAGAAGTGAAGTCATTTCTCAAAAAGTTTTAATACTAAAGTAAGCACTATAAAAAAATTACGTCACTTCTAATCCTCGCTTCTCTCGTCATTGATTCAGCTTCTCTCATAATTGATTCAACTTCTTGATCCTTTTTAGTCAACTCTTCAATGCCGACTGTTGCCAATTCCTTAGTCCGCATCGTCTATGTCTGTTCACCCTCTTCAACATTAATTACACTATTTAAAACAAAATACCAACACGTAATAACGAATTTGCTTAAGTGATAAGGAATTTGGAAGTATCCTCCACCACACTACACTCATGTCAAATTTTAGTACTAAGCTAAGCAAAGTTGATGGCCGTAGCCAACACATAATCTTCTTGCAATAAATATATAAGAAAATGGAACTCTGACTTAACTTATTACCAATAATCAATTAATGCTGCTCCCAAAAAAAGCAAAAAAAAAAAAAAAAAAAGAGACAGAGAAAACAACACCACTGTCGTGACCAAAAATTCGAGGGGAATTATTCAAAGAAAATGCTAATGGATTACTAAGTCCAAAGACTTGGCACAGACCCTCCCAAATCCTACCAATCGCGACTTGATACTAGAAATTAATCTATTTAAACATGCAATTATACTCAATTTGGAGTCGCTATTAACCCATTAGGGTTGATTAGAAATCCAAGTAAAGTATGAGAGAATACTTTACTTTTGCGAATCAGAGATTCAATAAGTCCGGATACATGGTTACGCTAGATTAATCTAATACCCTTTCGGTACCTTTTCATTTTAATTTCAAAAATATTTTGCACGTAGTCTTGATTAATTTTAACCTAAGCTACTAACAAGCAAAGGGTGGTCATGTGGGTGCACAATCAGTAAAATAACATTCAATCAACCGAAGTGATAAATTGTAAGAAATTATAAACTACAACTTCATTAAGGTCCACTCTCTAAAGAAAGACTTACAAAAATGCTAATAAAAATGCATGCCCTAAACATGATTTCTAAATGACATGACACATAATTTTTCTTTTTCTTTAAAAAAATGTTAATTATATGCAATCTTAACCTAAATTTGATATGCATGAGTTTTACTTTAATGACATATGAGATGCAATCCATGTGACATAATTTGAATCATTACAATATGTGTGCAATCTAATTTACATAATCCTAAATATGCATGTGCTACATGATATGGGATGGATGACATGACAATTCTATATACATGTTCTTTTTATGATTTTTTAATGATTTTTTTTAAATACATATATGCAACCTACACTAAACAATGAAGACATAAAATGGAATTAATTATGAACTAGCCTATTGGCTAACTAAGTAAATGACCTTTGTGTTTTGCTTCTTTTTAAAATGACTTAATAATTCTTATTAAAAAAACAACATGATGATGCAATACTAATCTTTGGCTTTTTTTTTTTTTATTAAAAACAAACTACACGATGAGAATGTTAAAACATTAACCTATGTCCCACTAACTAAAGTGCAACATATAATGTGCACATTATGAAATCTATATAACCTAAATAACATTTTTTGTTTTGGTTTTATTAAAGGAAAATTATCCTAATTCTATATAAATCTTAAAAATTAAAATGCGTTGCTTTAAATGTGAAATGTGTATGGACATAAATACCTAAATCCTAGATATGACATATGATGCATGATATATGATGAGCAAATAACGCTAACGCACCAAAATATGTGTCCTATTGAAAATCCATCAACGTAAATCAGTGACATATTATTTTAATGTGAATCAATGATGCAAAGCAATTCATGAATTTGCCATGAAAAGTCGAAATAATAAAAAATCTAACCCGACATCTTGCGGCTCAATATTTTTGATTATTATGACTTAATATGACAAATTTCCTAATCAGATAATGATAAAAATAAATCAGAACAAATCAAGTTAAAATAAAAAAACTATGAGTCCAAATACTCGAACTAAATTTAGCCTAAAAATTTTACCTAGCTTGGAAAAATTATCTCCAAGATGGAAACCAGCAAGGAACAATGCCAAGTTCACCCTTCTCAAGCCTCAAGTGACTTGCATAAGAAAAATGGTACCAACAGTACTGAACTTGCTGGACAACTTCGGATGAAGGTTGGTCGGCGTCGGAACGGGCGAGGACTGGGTGGCAGCAGCAACAGGGAGGCACGGTGTCGGTGACCGACGAACAGTGGGGTCGCGGGTCGCATTGGTGGTGGTGAGCAGTGGCGTCAGGGGTCACTACTGGGTGGAACAGAGGAGCAGCAACGTTGCAGGTAGGGGCGTTAGGCTACTGGGACTGGTTCGGGCTACTGCGGAGGGAGTAGCGACGTTGGTTGAGACAGAGCGTGACGTGGATAGGGGACGGCGTCGGCGGAGTGGTTGTTGTGGTGCAAGCGTGGTGAGTGCAGAAAGTCGGCGAGGTGGCACATTGACCGGCAAAGGCAACAACAGACGCGGTGGTATCGTGGCGGTGTCGGTGCAGGTGAGGTAGATCCGATGGAGTGACAGGGAAGGAGGCGTCGCGGGCTTCGGTTGCAGGCGATGTCGACGTGGTGGCCAGATGCAAGCGGAGGTGTGGTGGATAGAGGCCGGGAGGGCGCGAGGCTACCCACGAAGAAGACGACTGTAGCTTTTCCTTTTTTTTTTTTCTCTTTTCTCTTTTTTCTTGCTCTCACATCTCTCTCTCACATGAGTCACTTTCTCTTTGACTCTTCTCTCTGCAACCCCTATTTCCTCTCACTTTTCTTCTCTCTATTTTCACTTTTTTTTTTACTTTTCTCTTCTTCTTCTTTTTTTGATCCAGAGAAGCCTCCCTTTGTTCCAAAGCCTCGCATTCTTTATTTATAGAGGAAAAATTCAAAGTTGTTGAAGATTTCCCAATATAATTGCACATATTCACTCAACCACTTAATAAGAAAAAATGGCTCCATAATCACACAACCGCTGAATTCTTGAATTTTGAAATGAGAAGATATGTTCAACAAGAAAAATACTTCATTATTCAAAATTTTCCAAAATCTCTATCCAAATGTTTTATTTCATATGTTATTTATTATCCTCTATTTTTTATTTTCTAAAAGGTAAGTTTAATCCTAAATGTTATTATTACCTACATGCAATGCTATGGAATGCTTAATGTAAGTAAGTAGCATGGTCAAAATTAGGTGTCAACAACCACCAGCCCCTAGAATACTAATAGAGATTATTTTTTCTTGTAGGTGCTTCATTTGTCGATGCATTGCCACTATTATTTTTTGAAATTTGGGGATTTAAAATATGTCAATTAAGTGAGTAATGTTATTAATGTTGGGAAAATTCCTGCCAAGATTTTGAAGTTGACAAATTTTTTTGTCTCTAGTGCCTATATTGAGTACAGATTATTTAGAAATTGTTTCTAAGGAACCATCGAAGACATTTGTCAAAGTGTATTCTTTTCAGAAGCATATCCCATTTTGACGAGCCTAGAATGAGATCATCTCCAGAATAAGGAAGAGTCTAGAACCAGACATAGTGATGTTGCAACATAAATCCATAATAAACTTTGTTTGGAAACAATTCTTCAATGACTATCTTCTAGCCAATGATTTTACTTACCTTATTCAAAAATGTTGATTGAGTTAATTATATATTGACAAAATCAATATCAAAGATAAGTTCTATATGAGGAAGCATCAATTATAGAAACCAAGATTTTGATTATATGGATGACCAAAATCAAAGTGGAATTTACATTTCTGTCTTCAATGGCCACAAGATTTCCTTGAAAGATTCTGTCCAATGGTTTGATTGAAAGAATTTCCTCCAGAGAATGTGAACGACTAGTGTTGCATGTAGGAGTATTTAAAGGAGGTCATTCAGTCAAGATGGATAAGAACGTGAATTTAGAATGTCAAAGTCTGAAGCTTATCTCAATCACTTGTCTCCATTTGTGAGCATTACAAATTGTGATCAATAGATAAAAACACACAAAAAAAGAGCGTCTTAGGGGGTTAGAGAGTTCTACTGTTGAGTGTTTGCACTCATAAGTTTTAATCTTCTGTTAATCTTATAATGAAATTCAGCCAATAGGCCGTCAGCGTGGGAGAGTGAACGTAAACTTAATTTAAGCTGAACCACTATAAAATTTGTGTGCAATTTTCCTTCCCTTAACTCTTTCTTTTAAAGTCTGTTGCACGTTTTTTGGTTATTGCGGAAATATGGCGTTTCACGATTCTAATTTTCTTTCATACTTTGCTTACAACTTATTGTTTACCACGTCCATTTCTCAATAATTCTTTCAAACACCTATTTACTCCCTCTATGTGTTATTTTTAGCTATATCATTTTTCATCAATAGGATGCTTTTAGAGCCCATATTAAATTAATTGAAATTAAAAAAAATTAAAAAACTTTGAAAATTGGGGAATTACACATTTTAATTGATGTAGTTAGAAAAAAACATCTAGAAAGGGGTGAATAAGTATTTGAAAGAATTCTTTGCAAATGAATGTGGTAAACAATAAGTTGTAAGTAAAGTTCGGAAGAAGATCATAATCATAAAACACTAGACTTATGCAATAGTCAGAAAGTGTGCAATAGATTTTAAAAGAAAGAGTTAAAGGAAAAGAAAACTACACACGAATTTTATGGTGACTTGGCTTAGATTAAACCTACGTCTACTCCCCTAGTTGACGGTCTACTGGCTAGATTTTATTGTAGGATCAATAAAAGATTACAACTTATAAGTGCAAACACTCAATGGTAGAACTCTCTAACCCACTAAGACATTCTTTTTTTGTTTTTTGTTTTCCCTCTTGATCGCAATTTGTAATGCTCACAAATGAAGACAGGTGATTGAGAGAATTTTTAGACTTTGGAATTCTAAATTCACGCTCCTGTCCATATTGACCGAATGACCTCCTTTAAGTACTCTTTCATGCAACGCTAGCTGTTGACATTCTTCGGAGGAAATTCTTCTAATCAAACTATTGGATAGAATCTTTCAAGGAGATCTTGTGGCCATTGAAGACAGAAATGAAATTCCACTTGATTTTGGTCGCCATATATTTAAAATCTTAGTTTCCATAAGTGATGCTTTTTCATATGAAACTTGTGTTCGAGATTGATTTTATCAATACATGATTGACTCAACCAATGCTTTTGAATAAGGTAAGTAAAATCCCAGACCGGAAGATAGTCGTTGAAGAATTGTTTCCTACCAAAGTTTATTCTGGATTTGTGTTGTAATGTCATTGAGTCTGGTTTCAGTCTCTTTCTCGTTCTGGATGATCTCATTTTGGACTCGTTAGAGTGGGATATGCTTTTGAAAAGAATAGACTTTGACAAAAGTCTTTGATGTTTTCTTAGAAATAACTTATAAATAATTTGTACTTAATATAGGCATCGGAGATAGAAAGTTTTGTTAACTTTAAAATTTGGGCAGGGTTTTTATCAACAATCTCTCTTTTTTTAATGGTGACAAAATTTTCATGTAGATTTGAACATAAAGTCTATATTAAATTGCAAAACAATACTTAAGTAGCATAACTTATATAATTTGTGAATAAGCAGACATTAGATAAGCAAACATAACATTTATTAAAAGAGCAATCACTAACTTAAGAAGTCCTGCAAATATCTGCACAATCACATCAAAACACTTAAAATTTGCATACTATCCCCCCATTTGTCAATAGTGAAAGGGAAGATCAAATTGACAAAAACAAACCAAAACACACAAAAGTCAGTAAGAGATAAAGATTTTTGGAAAGATCAAGGGTTTCCAAGAGCTCGAACAAGACAGAAATCCTCCAAGTTTTGCATGGTCTCTTGAAGCTTAGTCATGCACTGACCAAAGGTAGTCTTCACCTTAGCTAAATTATGGATGGCTTTCTGGTTGACATTCTAAACTCTTTCATAAAGAGATTGCACCTTTCTACTAAGAGATTGTGCTGTAGTATCAAGAAAGGCGTGCAATTTTTGGATTTCAACCTCTATGCCATATTGCCGTGCTTTAATCTCCAAAAGGAGTTCAACTATTTGAAGATAATTCGGATTTGGTTCAATCTAAGCACTAGCCTCTGCCAAGTGAATTGGAGGGATATCCAAACTTGAAGGAAGATTAGTTTGTACCTGGAAGTATATTGCTCCCCCCGAACAATAGCTTGCTTTTTTTTTAATCACCAATAAAATCCTTAGGGAAGTGAGGAGCGAAGATGTCCTTTGTGTTTGGTGGAGAACAATTGATACTATCACTTAAGGTTAATTTTACATCTTGCTCTTGAAATGGAGTTTTCCTAGTAACTCCCCCTGTTTTTGTGCCTTTAGTCTGAGTGAGGATATTTCCACCTTCTATATCACTTTCTTTTTTTTAGCTTTTTCAATACCATTTTGTTGATCATTTCCCTTGGTCTCATCTACTACAGTATCTTTAGCATCATTTCCTTTATTGTTAAACTCTTCCTTATTTTGGTCACCTTCTTTCTCTTCTTCCCTTTCTTCTGCTTCTTCACTCTCTTCTTCTTGATCTTTCTCACTTTCTTTAGCTTCTTCTTCAGATTTTGCCACACTTGTGACAGGGTCTCTTATAGCAATGTTTGCTACAATATCAGATAGAGTCTCCTTGTTAGTTTCTTCCTCGTCCTCATCTTGTAATAGTAGGACAAGTTTTTTTTTTTTTTTCTTATGGGTGTCTTAAAGATTACACCTTTCCTTTCCTCTTTTTCTCAGCCATAGACCTTGTCTTGGTCGAATTAGTAGACCCCTTTTTCATAACTTCCCAAACATTAGAGATATCCTTTAATCTCATCTTGGAGATTATTTTAAAACCAATTTGCATAGGAGAAATGGTTATAGATTAAAACCTAGGAGGAGGTTGAATCTAGAAATACTTGAAAAGCTTGGTCACCAAAGCACCATAAAGAAGTCAGCCTTTCTCCTTGATTATCGTTCTATACATGTGCTACAAAATGGTGTGTGTCAGAGAAGGCAACTCCGTCGTAAATGGCCCACATTATTTTGGTCTCAAATTTGGAGACATTTGTCTTTGAAGCAGCCTTGGATCTTATGCAATTTATGACAATTTTATGGAGTGGAATGTTGGAAGCAAACAGTCTATAGTAGGTTATACTTTCCCGTAGAATCTTGCCCAGTAGAAATTTGATCACTTCTTCATTCGAGACATTAATGGGCATAAAGTCACTTCTTTCTACTCCCAGAATGTCAACTAGTAAGTCAACATTCATGTCAAAAACTTTTTCACATACGGTGAATTGAATATGTATGAGTGCCAAAACGGACAAGTTCAAATAAAAATAAACAATTAATTCAGGATAAGCATAAGGCGTTTCCAAACAAAAGTTTTCCGTTTGAAATTTGGCACACTTTTCCCTCGAAGACACTTTAATTGTCTCTAGAAAATTAAAGTCTACAGTATGGCGATTAATCACGCTCTAGTCCAGCATCTGTGCATAAACTTCTTTATGTTCTTTAGACTTAAACAACTTCCCTCTAGAGCTTGTAACCTTAGCAGTAACACCAATTTTAGGCTGAAAATTCTTAAACATGCTCTTATTGTCATATTTCTTTTTATCTTCTATCCACCTCTCCGTCCCAAACCTAGGATCATCAAGAAATATAGTAAACTCATTCTCCGCTCTTCAAGGTTTCACCAATCCCAATTTTTCCATGGCTTTCAAAAATAACATCTTATTACCATACCCATTTTCTCTCCAGAAATTTGTAATGAAATCCATAGGGTTTCCTCCTTTCTTTAAGAAATATAATGCTTAAGGAGAACATCGGGTTTTCTTACCGAGAGAGGGGTTGCACCTTGAATGACTTCCTGCTCCACTGAAGGTCGATTTGTGTTACATGGAGATTCATCTTTAATAAGATCAAAGTGTGTTTGAATATCTTTCACAAATCAAGGCCCTTGATTGGCTATGCAGGATAACTTCCATTGTGAAGAAATCGATACAAATTTGGAAGATTTTGAAGACATGATGGCAAGTGAGTATGAAGGGACAATTAAGGCAAGGGTTTGTAACGAGGAAGATGATCGAAAAAAAGATAGAACTTTTTCGATGATTAAGATTTGCTAAGGAGTGATTTCATGATAAAATAAAAGAGAATAAAAAGGTTTTTAAAGAAACCAAAGTGAGGCAAACGAACAGCGCAAAGAGAAGAAAATTGGCATTTTGGAATTTTTTTGAAAATAACTAAAAGTTTTTGGAATTTTTTATTTAAATTCTGAAAAATTAAGAAATGATGAAAAATAAATAACAGTTTCCAAAAACCATGAAAGGCAAAAAAAAAAAAAAAAAATCGAATAAATATAAAATATTCATACCTATCCAACAAAGAAGGAAACTTATGTGCCAAAATTTAAAATACAAGTACCCAAGTCTGAACAAACTTCTAGAATAATGTCTCTTCTAGAAGATTGTATTTTTGAGTCTGTCTTGCATAGACTTTAGCCAAATGGGTAAGTGATGTTCAATTTTTCAAGAATAAATTCAAACGTACCTTTCTCCAAAGCCTTGGTGAAAATGTTTGCTAGTTGATTATTTGAATTAATGAAATGAGTATTGATTTCACCATTTTGCATATGATCTCTTATAAAATGATATTGAATTTCAATGTACTTTGCTGTTGAATGGAGAATGGGATTCTTAGTGAGATTAATCAAGCTTGTGTTGTTGCATATGATTTCAGTACATGATTCTTCTTCTCCAAAGTCTCAGTTGTTGTCGAATCCATAAAATTTGAGTGTAACAACTGCCAAGAGTAACATATGCTACTTCTACAATTGAAAGAGACACAATATTCTATTTCTTTGAGAACTAGGATACTAACATCTATCTTAGAAGTTGATAAGTCTCAGAAGTACTTTTCCTATCAACTCTATAATTAGCTAGGTTAGCGTCTGATTTCCAAGTAGAGCAAAATCTCCTCCTTTTGGATACTAACTTTGGATTAGTGGTAATATATTCGATAATGCGTTTAACAGTACTAAGATGTGATTCTCTAAGATCAGTTTAAAAACTAGCACACATGCACACACTGAATAATATATCAAAGTGTGAAGTAACAAGATAGAGAAGATAACCGATCATACTTCCGTATGTCTTTTGGTCCACTTTCTTTCCATCTTCATCCTTGTCAAGTTTGGAAGAACTTGACATAGGAGTTTTAGTCTTCTTGCAATTCTCCATTAAAAACTTCTTGATAACATCTTTGGTATATTTCTCTTGATAGATGAATGTTTCTTCTTTGGATTGTTTGACTTGTACACCTAGAAAGAATGTTGATTCTCCCATCATGCTATTCTTCCTACATAGACTTAAAAAATTTATTGCACAAAAGATCATAAAAAGAACCAATGATGATGTTATTTACATATATTTGAACAAGTAAGAAGTCTTTATATTTTTTCTTGATAAATAAAATGGTGTCGACCATACCTTTCTTGAAGCCATACTCATAAGAAACTTACTTAATCTCTCACATCAAACACAAGGTGCTTGCTTCAGACCGTATAAGGTTTTCTTCAGTCTGTAGATAGAGTTTGATTTTCTCATATCTTCAAATCTTAGTGATCGTTCGACATAGACTTCTTCTTGAATGAATCCATTAAGAAATGCACTTTTCATGTTCTTCTAGAATGGCTTAAAGTTATGAAAACATGCATAAGCAAGTAATAACCTTATGGCTTTCATCCTGACTACGGGTGCATATGTCTCATCATAGTCTATCATTTCTTCTTGTGTGTATCCTTTGAAAATGCTAGTACTATCACTTGGGGGGTAAATATGCGTTAAAATTTTTTTAACAAATAAATGCAGAATAAAATATGTTGCGAGCAAAGTCTAGAAATGAGTCATAGTCTAATTAAAGTGCCACCAGACTTTTGGAGAAAATTCAGAATAAAAAAGGCATGTAATAGATTTTTGAAATATTTAAAAGGAAATCTTAACGAATAAAGCTGAAAAGAGTTGAGGGAAGAGAAAATTGCACATGAGATTTATTGTAGTTTGGCTTAGATCAAGCCTACGTCCATTCTTCCATGTTGATAGCCTTTTGACTGAAATTTACTAAAGTATCAACAGAGAAGTATAATGTTTCGAGTGCAAACACTTAGTGGAAGATTTCTTTTTCCCTCACTAAGTTACTCTTTTTGTGATTTTCTCTCTTGAGTACAAATTTGTAAAAGCTATTGTTGAAGAATAAGTGACTTGGAAAGGCTTCAGACTTTAGAATTTCAATTTTCATGCTCTCTTCAAATAAACTGAATTACCTCTTTAAATACTCATCCACGTCTTGTTAGGGAGTTTGGGACACCTGGAGTGCCAAAACTTGGCACGGAGAGACACTTAAGTGTCAAAACTTCGAAAATGTACACTTAAGTACTAATTTCGGAGTAAAGTGGATCACTTAAGTGCCACTTCGGCCAGAATCTAGCCAAATTGCTGACGTGGCAATTTTCCGGCGAGTTAGGTGCAAAACGGCATCGTTTTGCTCGTTGACATGGTGAGAAAATGTAAAAAAGACATCGTTTTGTGTTTGATGTTTAAATAATTAATATAAAAATCAATTAAATTAAATTTAAACTTAATTTTATTTAAAATATTATAAAAAATAAAAAAACCTAAAAAAAAAAGGGAGGGGGGGAACCGAAGGCGGCGGGCCGAGGGCTAACCCCTCGCCGCCGCCGGAAGGTACAACGACGGAGGGGGAGGGTCGGCCAGGGTTGCTGGCCCCGGCGACAGTGGGCGAGGGCTACAAGCCCTCATCGGATCATGGCGAGGGCAGCGACCCTTGCCCTAGATCCGAGCGAGGGCTTGCGGGCCCTTGTCGCCTCCCCGCTGTTGCCGTGAAGGGCCGACGACGGTGGGGGAGCATCGGCCGAGGTTGCTGGTAGGGGTGTGCAAAAGAACCGGGATCTGCTGGACCACTCGGAACCGGACCGATTATATTAAGATAATATATTAATTTTTAATATTAAAAAAATTGAAATGACTAATTAATAAACCTAAATCAAATAACTAAAAAAAATTAAGTCAAGATCGCGAAGAAGCAGGGCTGAGTAATCTCCAGTCAAACCAAATGGAGAGATCCATAAGCTAAAAAGTCTAAAGCGCATCTTGAGTCCTTAACAAAACGCGAGCAGTGAGTGGGCAAAAAGCAAGCATGCAAAGAAGCACGGCTACAGGAGGAGGAGGAGGAGAAAAGGTTAGGCGAAGAATTAGCAATTTCCATCGAAAAACAAAATTATTTTGCGTCAAGATTGGTTCCATGGATTCACCTGGGAACCGGACCGGACCGGCGGTGCAGTTCCCGGGTGGATCCATGCAACTAATGGGTGGATCTCGATTCTAATTTTTTGGAACCGGTCCTTAGCAGGCGGTTCTCAGTTCTAGGTAGGGAACCACCCGCCCGGACCATGCACACCCCTAATTGCTAGGCCTTGGCCAGGGGTTGGTGACGCCGGCCGACTAGTGGAGAGGGCTTGTGAGCCCTCGCCGCCTCCCCGCTATCGCTGGGAAGGGCTGACGGCGGTGGGGGGAGCACTGGCCAAGGTTGCTGAGCCCTGGCCAGGGGTCGGCCAGGGCTTGCGAGCCCTCACCGCCGGTCGGCTGAGGGCCGGCGACCTCGGCCGACCCTCTCCTCTCCTTTGTCAGCCCTTCCTAGCGGCGGCGGGGGGGCGGCGGCGGCGAGGGCTTAGCCCTCTAAGCCCTCGCCGCCCCCTTCGACTCCCCCTTTTTTAATTTTAATTTAATTTTAGGTTTTTTAATTTTAAGTTTTTTAATTTTTAGAATATTTTAAATAAAATTAAGTTTAAATTAAGTTTAATTAATTTTTATATTAATTATTTACATATCGACACAAAACGATGTTGTTTTAGCATTTTTCGCCATGTCAGCGAGCAAAACGACGCCGTTTTGCACCAAACTCGCCGGAAAATTGCCACGTCAGCAATTTGGCTGGAGTGGTAATTAAGTGATCCACTTTACTCTGAAACTAGCACTTGAGTGTACTTTTCCGAAATTTTGACACTTAAATGTCCCTCCGTACCAAGTTTTGGCACTTGAGTTGTTCTTCTGCCTCTTATTAGCCATTGGCATTCTCTAAAGGAATTTCTTCCAATCAATTTATTAGACAAAATTGATTAAAGAAACCTTATAACCATTTGAAGATTGAGATAAAAATCCGTTGATTCCTGTCGTCTATACAATCAGAATCTAGGTTTTCCTAAGTATATGCTTCTTAAAAATGAACTTGTATTCAAGATTGATTTCATCGTTGTAAGTGAGATTATTTGCCAGAAAGCCAGATATTGAGGAATAAATCTCCATTATGTTTATACTGAATTCTTGTTATAAGATCAATAAATCTAAGTCTAATAATATCTTCGTTTTGGACTTAGTTTCAGTCTGGATTGCATCAGTAGGGGAAAGACTTCTGAAATGAATAGATTTTGATAAGAGTCTATAATATAACTTTAGAAGTCTACTATTTTTCAGAATAAGAACAAGAACAAGAAAATTTTATCATTTTCAAAACCTGGTAGGAGTTTTCTCGACATTATTTTGCCATGAGTCTTGCCTTGTTTTTGGTCACTTTTCCCTTTTCATCCATTTTGTTTATAAACACCCATTTGGTTCCAATCACAGATTTTCCTTTTGGTTGGGAAGCCAACTCCCAAACATCATTGATTTTGAATTATCTAAGCTCCTTTTGCATTGTGTCTATCTAGCTTTCATAAGATATTGCATCTTCTACTCCCTTTGGTTCCACCTTTAAAATAAGTTTAAGATTAACTCAAATTTTTCAAGTTGAATATGATCTTGTTGGTTTTGGTAGACTTCTTGAAATATGATGTTCATTGATTCTTTAATGGTTTGAGTGCTCTTGTTGAAAACCCTATATGTCTTGTTTGTTGTAGAATATTCAAGAAATATCCCTTCATCTGACATTTCTTCAAACTTACCTGGACTATTATTTGTGTTTTTCAAGATAAAACACTTACAACCAAAAACATGAAAATAGAAAATATTTGGATTTCTACCTTTGTAAATCTCATAGGGGATTTTCTCTAGAATGGGTCTTAGAAACACTCTGTTAATTATGTAGCAAGCATAAGAGATTGCTTCTACCCATAAGTGAAAAAAGACTACGCTTTTAATTAACAGAGTTTTGGCAATTTTCTATAAAGATTGATTTTTCCTCTCTACAACTCCATTCTGTTTTGGAGTGTAGGGAGAAGAGAAAACGTGTTGAAAACCATTTTCATTATAAAAACTTAAAAAATCTTGATTTTCAATTTTTCTTCCATGATTTGTTTTGATGCTTGAAATAGCATAGCTCTTCTTATTTTGAATCTTCTTAGTGAACTTTGAAAAATAAGAGAAGGCTTCCGTTTTATTGGCCAAGAAGAAAACTTATGTAAATATTGAGTAATCATCTACAATCACCAAATAATATTTCTTACTTCAAATGCTATGGGTTCTAGTAGGTCCGAAAAGATCTATGTGGAAGAGCTGCAAGACATGGTTAGTAGAAAAATGTTTTATGGATTTGAATGGGCTTCTAACCTATTTTCCCAAAATACAGGGAGTATATAGCTTGAATTTCTGGTAGACCATTTTAGGAAGACCATAAACTAGCTTCTTAGAAGATAGCTTTGCAATTCATTTCATGTTGACGTGTCCTAACTTGCATTGCCAAAGATTTGCTTTATCTTGAATTGAGATAAGACGTCGAGAGCTTTTTGAATTTACATCCAAAATGTATATTTTTCCATGCTTTCGTCTAATGAAAGTTTGAGCAAAGACTTAACAGACTCCAGAACAAACATTCTCTTAGAATTTGATTCTGAACCCTGTATCGCACAACTAATTGATATTCAGAAGATTGTAGATGACTTTTTATCAGGGATACATTATTGATGATCAGGCTGTCAATCGCCACTATTCTTTGTCCAACAATTCTTCCCTTGCTGCTTCCACCAAATGAAACACTTCCTCTTTTTTGTTTTTCTAATTTGATGAAGTTAATTGAGTTTCCTGTTATATGTTGAGAACACCCAACGGATTTGTGAAACATCGAATACTAGATCTGAACATCTCATTCCAGTAGCCAATACTCCTCAAAACTCGATAGTGTGTTTTTCTAAATGATTGGACGTTTTTTATTTCGTTTCTCTATTACGACCATTATGGTTGCAATTAATGGGTACTTATCACGCAATTAAGGTGGATAATAAATTGGGCAATAAATCAAAATTAATTAGGAAATACTGAATTGGGATCATATTAACAATATTATAATACTTGTGTCCACGGTAAAAGCTTTGCAAATATTGACTTGGTGGATTATTACAAAGAAACTATTTTCTCGAAAAGGAAATTCTTTTCGAGTACTTGTGTTGAGATTCGGAATTAATTGATTAGATTGTTTGTGAAGTCTTCAGATAGCTTTAAAGTTATCTACCTGACGCTTGGGTATGGTGCAGCGGCTTTTCTTCGTGAGTGCATCTTGAGTTTCGATTTACTTTTAGTTCGGAGTTGAATTCTTTATCTTAGGAAATGAGAAACTTTAATCTTTGTTCTTACTTCCATTTGGTCTGAAGTAGCGTGCTGGATGGTCGCCGGCAAGCAACGGGCTTCGAGAATAAGGGGCCTGTATCTCAAAACTATATTGGGACAAGATGTTTCCTTCTTTGACAAAGAGACTAACATTGGAGAGGTCGTTGGGAGAATGTCTAGCGACGTTGTTCTTATCCAAAATCCCACCGGTGAAAAGGTCGTACTTCTTTGTATTAGAAACTATCAATAAACAACCTGAGTCACCTGAAATCGTAACTTTAATTAGTATTAGAAACATGTCTTTTGAGAACAAATTTCAAACGGCAACTTGAAACAGCTGTAATTAACTAGAGACTAAAAATATCCTAACTTGCATTTGAACCAGTGGTTCTCTCCTTTTAGGGTCCTGAAGCTTGCAGGGAAGAAGCTCGTCATACGGGATCAACATGGCATCCTCAAAATAATTGACAAATTTGAGCGTACAATCCACTGTAGCCTAAAAAATCATTAGATTTGTGTGAGGGTGCCCAGACCCTTGTGTCACGGGCCGATCGATTGAGATCGTGATTGTGCGGCAACTCTGGCTCTTTTGGATTGCCTAAGCTAAGTCTTGCTCGATTAATCGCACACTTGCTTACACACTCGGATTGTAGAGAGAGAAAGCTTCTAGAGAGAGGAGCTCTGGAAAAAAATAAGTTTTGTATTGTTGAAAGGATTGGATCAAATGAGGGGGAGGGCACCCCTTTTTATACTGGAGGCCTTCTGATTACATCCATTGATTGACTCTTTATCCGGCGGACAAGATCGCACCGCCATATCTACCGACACTTAATGACAACTACCAGCTACCGACATAAATAGCTAGAGACTTCTAAAATTTAGCATAAGAAGATGTCGCCCGCCCTTGGAAAGTTCCATAAGAAGACTTGTTGGGAAGCCAAGCAAGCACAGGAGGTCCTACACGGTAAGGCATAGCCCTTTAGCACCGGAAACCTCTTGGCCGTGACATTCTCCCCCACTCATTCGAGCGACGCTCTCGTTGCTCACAGCTCGACGGGTGGCCTTTCTGGCACGAGCACGAGCTCTCTTCTTTTGATTTTGCTTCGCTCGGACGCTCATGAATGAAGGACCACACCCTTCTATTTTTAGCTTGGGCTTAGCACGTAACTCCATCTTCGGCTTGGGTGTAGCACGCGGCGAGTACTCAATCTCGGGGAAAAGTACTTGGATCGGCATGTCGCGAGTGTGAGTAGGATCCAACTCTTCCTTCGGTTTCTCCATGGATGGCGGCTTGTGCATGCGCTTCTCGGCCTTCAAGCTCTTGTTGAGGCGCCAGATCATCGCAATGGTCTTGGTGTCGATCGCCCCTTTTATCATAGGGATCATCGACAGGCATTTTGGATCGAGGATTATGATGCACTCGGTCCTCATGTCGATCATGGACCTCGCGCTATGGAAGAATTGCATTCCTAGAATGAGATCATAATCATCGAGAGGAGTTACCTCAAATGCCAGCTTGCCATTCCATTTGCCAATCTGGACATCCACATCTGGAGTTGATCCTACGCCATGGAGGCCATCCGAGTTGATGGGCTTGAACGTTTTCCCAATTGGCTCCACACAAAGTCCTAAGGCTTTTGCCACCTCGGTCGACATGAACATGTTCGATGCGCTAGTGTTGACCAAAATGTATAGCGTTCAGCCACACACTTCAACTTCCATGAAGAACATGTCTGTGTTTGGTGTAGCTTCCTTCTCTTTGGACGGTGATCTAGCTTGGACGGTGTTGACAACCTTTACAGCTCCAAGTTGGATTCGCCACTTCTCTTCTTTGGGCTCCTCCTCCACTTTTTCGATGGCAAGGAGGGCGTTGATCTTGCCCTTCTTTGGGCACTTTTGGGTCCAATGTGGACCTTTGAAAATGAAGCAAGGAGAAGGCGGGGGTTGATCGAACTTACTCGTCGTGTAGTCCGTCGGTTGACCCTTTTTGGAAGGACGACTTAGAAGTGCCTTCACCCCATGTCTTGACTCGGCTGCTTTGTTCATGCGGGCCTTGGGGAGTGTTCCTTCCTTCGTCCTCAAATCGATCCGACCTCCAATCTCTTGCTCTACTCCTTGGTTCTGCTTTGGTGAGGTCGATGAGAGACTTGGACATGCTAAGCACTCTCGCGAGACTTTGCACATCCCTTCGTTTGAGCTCAAGTTGCACCCACGGTTTCAATCCATCCATGAATGCTCCGAGAGCCTCCTCCTCACTTAGGTTGCTGATTTGGATTTTGAACTCCGTGAATTTCTTCACGTACTCTTGGATCGTACCCCTTTGTTTGAGGCGATGGAGCTTGCTACGGGCTTCTTGTTGAGCAAACTTGAGGAAGAAGTAGTTTCGGAACTCCCTCATGAAGTCATCCCATGTGTCCACGAGATCGGCGCCGCACTTTGTCTCGTCGCACCTATTGCGCCACCAAAGCATTGCAGTATCGAAAAGGAACATCGAAGTGGCTTACCTTGATCGACTTGTCTTGTATGTTGACGGCACCAAAGTATTGCTCCATGCTCCACACGAAGTTATCCACCTCCTTGGCAGATCAGTTGCCTTTGAATTCTTTTGGCTTCGGCACCTCAAGCTTGGGCACTGCTTGTGTGGGCATCACTCTGTTGGTGATGCTCAACTTGCATAGGGCGAGCTCAGTCTTGAGCTCTTGGATCTCCGCCTTCATTGCTTCGACCTCATCTCTACAAGGGCTTCCTTCCTTGATCACTTGGACACGCTCCTTCAACACATCGATCGATGCTTCATGGGCTTTGGGCTTTGTTCTTGTTGTGCAATGGGGCTGTAGCTTCATTGAGGCCGGTTGTGAAGTCTTCATGGAGCGAGGTCTCAACTTCTATGATTCGGTCTCTCATGTTGTCAAGACCTTCCATGAATTCGACCATGGCATTTCGGACCTTCGCGAGCTTCTCATCCAATGCAGCTACGACGTCCATCGAGGCTTCTCTTTTCTTCGTTCAACTGCGGGTCTCCTTGACTTGCACAGTCTCTCCATCCATAGCAGCTTCTTGGCTTGACATTCTCTCGAATAGTTGGTGCTCCTCAATCTCTCGAAACTAATCTCTCATTTGCTCTGTGGCCGATCGATTGGGATTGTGACTGCATGGCAACTCTGGCTCTTTTGGATCGCCTAAGCCAAGCCTTGCTCGATCAATCACACACTCGCTCGTACGCTTGGATTGTAGAGAGAGAAAGCTTCTAGAGAGAGGAGCTCTGGAAAAAAAGGAGCTTTGTATTGCCGAAAGGATTAGATCAAATGAGAAGGAGGGCACCCTTTCTTATACTTGAGGCCTCTGATTACATCCGTTGATTGACCCTTTATCCGACGGATGAGAACGCACCGCCATATCTACCGACACTTAATGACAACTACCAACTACCGACATAAATAGCTAGAGACTTCTAGAATTTGGCGTAATGACGGTGTCGCCCGCCCTTGGAAAGTTCCGGAAGAAGATTTGTTGGGAAGCCAAGCGAGCACAAGAGGTCCTCCATGGCAAGGCACGGCCCTTTAGCACCAGAAACCTCTTGGTTGTGACACTTGTCTAATCTAGGTGAAGGCTGCGATCCATGCTTGCGGTTGGCGAGGTCACCTGTGATGGTGGGGGGGTGGCAAGGTTAATGCAAGTCCTCGCCTTGTTTTTCTTTTTTATTATATTTTTATTAAATATAGCTTATACTTGTATCTAATTTAAATGGAAAAAAATGCCGAAATGTTTATGTTTTAACCAAGTCAGCACTATGAAGGAGAGAGGAAATAATAAAAAAAAGTCATCTTAGCACTTTCCTTTAACCAAGTTCAGAGTTAATGGAAGGATTTGAATGCACTAATTTAATAAATTATAAGACTTAATTGTACTTTTTTTAAAATTTTGTACTTAATTGCACTTTTTGAAAAAAAATTGTACTTAATTACACTTTTTGGGACAGGTTTTATTACTTCAAGTGCATTTTTCCTAAAAGGAAAAGAAAAGAGCCAAGAATGTATAGCAAAGGCATTTCCATTTCTTTAGCATTGATTGTTGTAATTGTGAAATTACATGTTGAGTTTTTGACATTCAAATTAGTGATAGGGGCAATTTAGACCATGCACATTTGTTTGAGGGTTTTTTTGAAGGGAGACTATAAAATGATGTATTGAACAATACTTCTCTAATCACAGCCTCCACAATATCTCTCTTCTTTATTTTCCCTATCTTCTTATTAGAACTTTAGATCTTCTGGCTCACAAAGTAGTTTTTTGAGCTTTTGGATTGTACTCTTGTACTCGTTGAAGATAGTGGACCCTCTCTGTCCACGTAAATCCAAAACTCATATTAAGCTAATGATTCATTGTTCTCATTAATTTTTTAAGGGTGCTCAACCAATAAGATCCAAAACTCTTTCCGAAGTACAGTCCCCTAGATCAGCGGTCTTTGATCTCTGTAACTTTGACTTTCATGGTTAAAAGAATGTCTTGTATCTTGATTACTTAATAGCTAATCCATTCAAATCTTACAAGAATATACTCAGTGTTTTTTTTTTGGGAAATTGTTCAGAGTAGTTTTGTCTTTGGTTGCTTATAGATTTGAGAAAATTGACTGCAGTACAGTTTGTTTTTGGTTAATCAATTTGTGCTTAACCGTCCTTCAACTATTTCTTTCACAGCTTGCCCAATTCTTGGACTCCTTTTGCATGAAACATAAATTGCTGATTCTAGATGTTCACTTCATGCAGCCCCCATTGACAATTCTGTGTATATAGACAGGATAAAGAAGTTGCATAACAGATCTGTGTAGGCTATGGTAGCATGGCCATCGAAAATGGGGCAGCTGAGCATTCAGCAACCAATGAAGCTGCCACTTCAAGGCTCCTCGAGGTGGTGGCCGCGAAGAGCCCTGCCATGAATGAGGCTCTAACAAGAGCAAGGGAGATGAGAAAGTGAACTCAGTTCCATTCCACAAGCTGTTCTCATTTGCAGATTCTACTGATATGCTATTGATGGTTGTTGGGTTGATGGGCGCAGTTGGGAATGGCATTTCCATGCCTCTTATGACAGTATTGTTTGGACAGCTGATCAATACATTCGGCGAGAACCAGGCTGACACTGATGTTGTAGATCTTGTGTCCAAGGTAAAATCTCTGCAAGTGTGGACAAGATAAATTATTACAAAGAAACTCTTTTCTTCAAAAGGAATTTCTTTTGGAGGACTTGTGTTGAGATTGTGAATTAACCTGATTAGATTGTTGAGATTGTGAATTAACCTGATTAGATTGTTTGCGCAATCTTCAGATAGCTCTAAAGTTTATCTACCTGGCACTTGGGTGTGGTGCAGTGGCATTTCTTCGTGAGTGCATCTTAATTCTCAATTTACTTTTAGTTTGGAGTTGAACTCTTTATCTTAGGAATTGAGAAAAATATAATCGTCATTCTTCCTTTCATTTGGTCAGAGGTATCTTGCTGGATGGTCACTGGGGAGCGACAGGCTGCGAGAATAGGGGACATGTATTTGCAAACTATATTGAGACAAGATGTCGCGTTTTTTGACAAAGAGACTAACACTGGAGAGGTCGTTGGGAGAATGTCAGGTGATACAGTTCTCATCCAGGATGCCATGGGTGAAAAGGTCATACATTCCTTGCACCGGCATAACAATTGTGAAAGAATGAGTATTTTGTCTGGTTTACTCAGTATACACTTTTCATCCTGGATTTTAACAGATTGCTAGATTCGTGCAGTTGGGGAAGTTCATACAGCTCGTGTCAACATTTGTTGGAGGCTTCGTGATAGCATTTATCAAGGGGTGGTTATTGACCCTCATCATGCTAACCATGATTCCTCTGCTAGTGATTGCGGGAGGTGTTATGTCTCTCATAATCTCAAAGATGGCATCTCGCAGGCAAAGTGCTTATGCTGAGACAGCAACTGTTGTTGAACAGATGATTGGTTCAATCAGAACGGTATGTTGCATTTATATAGCTGAATACCAAAACTGCATGTGTGCTGACTAAATCGACACATTTCCAAGAGCAAGACAGCTGTCTTGATGTATTTTTGCTCTAGAACTCAAATTCAGCCATCACTCTAATCATTTACTATAGAGTCCTACTATTATCACATTTTGGTGCAGGTTGCATCCTTTACTGGAGAGAAGCGAGCAATCACAAATTACAGCGAATTCCTTGAGAATGCATACAGATCAGGTGTCCACGAAGGCCTGGCAGCTGGATTAGGTCTTGGAACAGTTTCCCTCGTCATATTTGGCGGTTATGCTTTGGCGATATGGTGTGGCGCAAAGTTGATATTGGACAAGGGATATAATGGAGGCACAGTGATTAATGTGATTGTGGCAGTCTTGACTGGTTCTATGTGAGTTGCACTTAAACTGTCCTTTTTCTTTTGGGTCTTTGTTCTCACGGTTCAATTCCTTGGTTACCTATTGAAATTTAGAAATCCCGATTATGGATTTTCATTATTTTTTTCCTCCTTTTTTGGGGGTGTTGTTAAATCGGCGTCGTAGCGGAAGCGGATCGGAATTTTGCAATTATGTCGGGAGCTATAGAAATCGATCGAAATAAAACGAGGAACAATAAAAGGACAAGGACACCAGAAATTTACGTGGTTCGGTCCGAATGTCGGAACCTACGTCCACGGGGAGAGCCAGCAAATCAATCCACTATAAATTGGAGAATTACAGGATTACAATCACTCAATACACTCAAGTGTTTCCCAGCCCTACTTTATACCCGATACCCACGGTGTTTAACAACTCAACTCACTTACTGGACTCGACTTCCGCACAAATCTCTCGAAGCTCAAGCCTCTAGCTCTCGGTCTCTTGAGCTCCTTTCTTTCGCTCTCTCTGCCGAGCTCTATACTTTCGCTCTCTTTTTGCGTAGTCCACGATCTCCAGACGTCTTTCTCCTTTTATCGGTGGAGCTGAAGGAAATAAAAAAAACAAACTTGTACTCCCCAATTGTCAGAACGGTGCCGATTCAAAGCATGCGCCTCCATGCATTTAATGATGGCGTGTGAGCGTGAGAAGCATAAACTGACACACGTAGAAGAGCTTCCCCCTTCCCTCTTTCTTTAATAATAATAAAACAAGAGAAGCCCACAAACGTTGAACAAAAGAGAGGGAGAGTGTTCGGCGCCTAAATGATAGGCTTCTGAGGCAGCACATCTTTTTCTATGGGCATGCATGCACATGGCCATGTGCATGCATTTAATGAGGCTGAAGGAATTCGCACGATCAACTCTTCACAAGATTTTATGCTGACAAATGACAAGGCCACAAAAATCAACACATGGTGTGGCCTTCATTTCCAACGGTAGAAGCTCGTATCTAGGGCTGAATCCTTTCGGCTTCTACCACGCGACCTTTATTTTAATTAAATGCTCCTCGGACGTGTTTTTCTCATTTCAGCATATAAATGTTTTGTACGGATCGGGTATCGTACACGAACTCAAACTCGAGACATAATCTTAACAATTCTCCACCTTGGCTCGACGTTTGAGGCCAAGTTATAGTGATTATTTTCCATGCTCGGCTCTCCCAACGCCCCGATGGGCGCTCATACTCTACAGACGCCAATCGAGCTCATACAGAGCTCGAGCTTTGCTGAAGGAACATGCTTCGTCATCATATCTGTTGGGTTCTCCGCTGTTGCTATTTTCTTAACAACAATTTTACCCTTCGCTATGACATCTCGGATGAAATGGTACCTGATGTCGATATGTTTTGTTCGCTCATGATATATTGGATTGTAAGCCAAATATATTGCACCTTGATTGTCACAGTGTATGGTGACACTTTTCTGCTCCAGTCCAAGGTCCGAGAGCAAACCCCTTAGCCATATCGACTCCTTTGCAACAAAGGTTAGTGCCATGTACTCCGCCTCAGTCGAAGACAATGCAACATCATCTTGTAAAGACGCTTTCCAACTTATTGCACCACCTGCTAGCGTAAACACGTACCCTGCTAACGATCTGCGATCATCCAAGTTACCGGCGTGATCTGAATCCACGTACCCTATGGTCTCATTGCCATTGACATTCCTCCGATACATAATGCCGACGTCTGCTGTCCCCTTTAGATATCTAAGGATCCATTTCACGGCTTCCCAATGAGTCTTACTTGGGTGCTTCATGTAACGGCTGACAACACTTACAGCCTGTGAAATGTCAGGTCTAGTACATACCATGGCATACATTATACTACCAACTGCACTAGAATAAGGAACACGGGACATATGTTCCTCCTCCTCCTTAGTTTGCTGTGATAACTTGTCAGAAAGTTTAAAATGTGCGGCTAAAGGGGTACTTATAGATTTTGCTGACTGCATATTAAAACGTGCCACAATCTTCTCAATATATTTCTTTTGAGACAAACGCAACGTTCCTGCAGCTTTGTCACGCAAAATTTCCATACCCAAGATTTTCTTAGCAGCACCTAATTCTTTCATTTCAAACTCAGCACTCAACTGCCGCTTCAGCACATCAATATTAGACATATGTTTAGTTGCCATTAACATGTCATCAACATATAATAATAGGTAAATCAAAGATCTATCCTCCAATCTCTTAAAATAAACACAGCTATCAAACTAACTTTTCAAATGGTCCTAACTAGCCATGAAAGCATCAAAATGCTTGTACCATTGTCTAGGAGATTGTTTCAACCCATATAAAGATTTTTAGTAAGCAAACATGGTCTACCTTACCTGGAATAGCAAATCCTCGGGCTGCTTCATGTAAATTTGTTCCTCCAATTCACCATGAAGAAATGCCGTTTTCACATCTAGCTGCTCCAACTCAAGATCCTCGTGCAACAACTAAGGCAAGTAATACACGAATAGAGGTATGCCTTACCACAGAGAGAACACTTCGTTGTAGTCGATGCCCTCTCGTTGAGTATACCCCCAACAAGTCTTGCCTTAAACCTGGCTGCCTCTACACCGGGAATGCCTTCTTTCCGTTTGTAGACCCATTTGCATCCGACAATTTTCTGACTTTTGGGTACTTTGACCAATTCCCATGTCTGATTCCGATAGAGTGATTCTATTTCTTCACTCATAGCCTCTAGCCACTGTGATGACTTAGCACTAGCCATCGCCTCATAATAGGATGAAGGCTCATCCATCTCCACCTCATCACCTACAGTTAATGCATAGGCAATATCAGAATAACCATAACGTACCGGTGGTTTAATTTGTCTTCTTTGTCTGCTCGTGGCTATGTTGTGTTGTGGCTCGCTGGTTGTTCAAGATCACCGTCTTCGGAATTGTGGCCTCATCAGCAATCTCTTCCTCTGTTACCTCTGAGGTCTTTGGAGACTCCGCCTGAATCTCCACCTCACTCCTGACACCATGATCCGTTTGCTCTGCTGGTTGAGTCTCAAGACTCCTCTTTTGAAGCATTGCAGTCTCGTCGAAGATCACGTCTCTGCTGATTAGAAAACCGGGTGATCTGGGATCAGTGCACCACAGCCGGTAGCCTTTCACCCCTTGTGCATAACCCAAATATGCACTTCTTCGCCTCGGCTCAAGCTTACCATCTCTCGCATGAGCATACGCAGACATCCGAATATTCGTAATCCGGAGTAATCAACGTGTTTCCCGACCATACTTCCTCAGGAGTCTTCCACTCAATAGCAGAAGATGGAGATCGATTAACCAGGTAACACGCCATATTTATTGCTTCGGCCCAAAATTCCTTGCCCAATCCTGCATGCGAAAGCATGCACCGAGCTCGCTCGAGTAGAGTTCTATTCTTCCGTTCTGCTACGCCATTCTGCTGTGGTGTTCTAGGAACTGTGCGGTGTCTCACAATCCCTTCCTTTTGGCAGAACTCGGTAAAGTCCTTACCACAGAACTCCATACCATTATCAGTTCTCAGGCACTTGATTTGTTTACCTGACTTCTCAATCAATGCCTTAAAATTCTTGAACCGATCAAATACCTCGGATTTGTGCTTCAGGAAGTACACCCATACCTTCCTTGAGTAATCGTCGATGAATGTCAGCATATATCTGGCACCTCCTTTCGATGGAACTGGAGACGGTCCCCAAACATCTGAATGAATGTATTCGACTGGTTGCTTGGTCGAATGTAGAGCTGTACCAAATTTGACACGACGCTGCTTCCCAAAGATGCAGTGCTCACACAGGTCTAGCTTTCCTGTCTTCTGACCTTTCAGCAACCCCTTTTCACTCAACATTATCATACCTGCCTCACTCATGTGTCCCAATCGCATATGCCATAATTGAGTCAAATTTGAGTCTGACTCACCTGATGAAACTGCAGCAACTCCGGTCACGGTTTCTCCCAGTAAATGATAGAGAGAATTCGCCTTCTTCCCTTTCATCACCGTCGTGGCACCTCGAGAGATCTTCAGCACTCCACCTTCAGCTGTGTATTTGCACCCGAGGTCATCGAGTGTTCCCAAAGAAATAAGGCTCTTCTTGAGCTTCGGTACGTGCCTTACGTCTGTCAACGTCCGTTCTACGCCATCATGCATTCGGATCCGGACTGTTCCTATCCCCACAACCTCGCAGGCTGCATTATTCCCCAAAAGAACTCTACCACCATCTGCAGTCTGGTAGGTAGTGAACCAGTTCTTATGAGGAGTCATGTGATAGGAACATCCGGAATCTAGCACCCATTCGTCTCCTGACGAACTCGTAGATACACATAGGACAGCTTCGGCATCACTGGTACTCTCCTCGGCAACATTCGCCACACTGCTTGTGGCATTTTGCCAAACGCCTTTATTTCTTAGCTTTGGACAATTTCTCCTTATGTGCCCCTCCTCGTGACATTCGAAGCACTTCACGCGACCTTTTGATTTTCTATGTCACGACTTCGACCTGCTTTTGCTTTGGCTTCTGTTGCTGGGCCTTCGATGTTGGTCTCTACCTCGAATCACCAGTCCACGCGCTACATCTTGCGCTAGACTGTCATCACGCAATTTTCTTTGCCACTCCTTTGAAAACAGGGCAGATTTTACCTCCTCTGAGGTAATCGTAGTACGCCCCTGTAACAAGGAGTCGGTAAAGTGCTCCCATGACTCCGGTAGAGACGCCAACAACATCATGCCTTGCTCTTCATCATCTAAAATCTTGCCAACATTTTTCAAGTCCATCATGAGTTTATTAAACTCATCTAGGTGGGATCTAATGGACGTACCTTCAGTATATCGAAACTGGAACATTCTCTTCAGCATATATAAGCGATTGTTCAAACCCTTCTTTACATAGAGGGCCTGAAGTTTAGCCCATAACGCTGCGGCATCCTCCTCCTCGGCGACCTCTATTAGCACTTCATCCGATAAGTTCAACAGGATGATACTCATGGCCTTCTCCATCAGCTCGTCCTTCTCAGCATCTCGCATTGTTTCGGGCAACTGAGCCTTGCCCTCCAATGCCTTGGCTAATCCTTGAGTTGTTAATAGCGCCTTCATCTTGACGCTCCACAACCCGAAGTTGTTCCTCCCGTTAAATTTCTCAACTTCTACTTTTGCTCCAGACATAATTGCAAAGTCTTGGCTCTGATACCAATTGTTGTTAAATCGGCGCCTTAGCGGAAGCGGATCGGAATTTTGCAATTATGTCGGGAGCTATAGAAATCGATCGAAATAAAACGAGGAACAATAAAAGGACAAGGACACCAGAAATTTACGTGGTTCGGTCCGAATGTCGGAACCTACGTCCATGGGGAGAGCCAGCAAATCAATCCACTATAAATTGGAGAATTACAGGATTACAATCACTCAATACACTCAAGTGTTTCCCAGCCCTACTTTATACCCGATACCCACGGTGTTTAACAACTCAACTCACTTACTGGACTCGACTTCCGCACAAATCTCTCTGAGCTCAAGCCTCTAGCTCTCGGTCTCTCGAGCTCCTTTCTTTCGCTCTCTCTGCCGAGCTCTATACTTTCGCTCTCTTTTTGCGTAGTCCACGATCTCCAGACGTCTTTCTCCTTTTATCGGTGGAGCTGAAGGAAATTAAAAAAACAAACTTGTATTCCCCAATTGTCAGAACGGTGCCGATTCAAAGCATGCGCCTCCATGCATTTAATGATGGCGTGTGAGCGTGAGAAGCATAAACTGACACACGTAGAAGAGCTTCCCCCTTCCCTCTTTCTTTAATAATAATAAAACAAGGGAAGCCCACAAACGTTGAACAAAAGAGAGGGAGAGTGTTCGGCGCCTAAATGATAGGCTTCTGAGGCAGCACATCTTTTTCTACGGGCATGCATGCACATGGCCATGTGCATGCATTTAATGAGGCTGAAGGAATTCGCATGATCAACTCTTCACAAGATTTTATGCTGACAAATGACAAGGCCACAAAAATCAACACATGGTGTGGCCTTCATTTCCAACGGTAGAAGCTCGTATCTAGGGCTGAATCCTTTCGGCTTCTACCACGCGACCTTTATTTTAATTAAATGCTCCTCGGACGTGTTTTTCTCATTTCAGCATATAAATGTTTTGTACGGATCGGGTATCGTACACGAACTCAAACTCGAGACATAATCTTAACAGGGGGCATGGTGCGGATGTTCACTAGGTCTCTTGGGCAGGCTTCTCCATGCATGAGTGCATTTGCTGCTGGTCAAGCTGCTGCATATAAAATGTTCGAGACCATCCACAGGAAGCCAGAGATTGATTCTTTCGATACCAAAGGAAAGAAACTAGACGACATTCGTGGAGATATAGATTTGAGGGATGTTCATTTCAGTTACCCAGCTGGGCTCGATGAACAAATATTCAACGGGTTCTCTCTTGGCATCCAGAGTGGTACAACTGCCGCTTTGGTGGGACAAAGCGGAAGTGGGAAGTCCACGGTGATCAGTCTGATAGAGAGATTTTACGACCCACTAGACGGTGAAGTACTTATCGATGGGATCAACCTTAACGAGTTTCAGCTTAAATGGATCAGGAGCAAAATTGGGCTTGTCAGCCAGGAGCCCGTGTTATTCGCTTGTAGCATCAGGGACAACATCGCATATGGAAAGGAAGGTGCCACGCTTGAAGAGATCAAGGCTGCTGCAGAACTTGCGAACGCTGCCAAGTTCATAGACAAGTTGCCGTTGGTATAAAGATAATGCAACTCCATGATCTATGCATCGGCTTTCCTCTTTTCTCTGGTCAAACAATAATTTCTTTTCTTACCTTCTCGATCTTACTACTTCGTGATTTTTTAACTTTTGACATTTAGGGCTTGGACACTATGGTTGGCGAACATGGGACTCAGCTATCTGGTGGGCAGAAGCAAAGAGTTGCCATAGCAAGAGCGATTCTTAAAGATCCTCGTATTTTGCTCCTGGATGAAGCCACAAGTGCAATCGATGCAGAATCTGAGAGGATAGTCCAAGAGGCCTTGGACAGGATTATGGGCAACCGGACGACTGTCATTGTTGCCCACCGCTTGAGCACGGTTAGGAATGCCGATATGATTGCCGTTATTCATCGTGGGAAAATGGTGGAGAAAGGTAGGCTGCAATCTAACTTGAATTAAACAATGAAATTGCGAATTGAATGAAGGAACTATGATTTCCTAGCATGTACAAGTATATCATTGACAATTAATTCCTCTCTAAAACTATCCAGGTTCACATTCTAAACTGCTCAAAGATCCAGACGGTGCATATTCTCAGCTAATACGCTTGCAGGAAGTGAACAGAGAAGACGAACAAACACTAGATGACCAAAACAGGTTAGAGATTACTGAATATAACAGGCAATCCAGTCAAAGGATGTTGTGCAAAGGATCCATTACTCAGGCATCATCTATAGGGAATAGCAGTCACCATTCATTCTCAGTCCCCTTTGGTCTTCCCACTGGACTCAACGTTGCTGAATATAACGTGGCTGGACCACAACTCCCTGCTACTGGGAGCACAGAAAAACCACCAAAGTTCTCCTTACGCCGGTTTGCTTGTCTCAACAAACCAGAAGTGCCTGTCTTGCTAATTGGAACTGGTGCTGCAGTAGCTAATGGCATGATATTTCCGATTTTGGGCATGCTTATATCAAGTATTATCAAGACGTTCTATGAACCACCACATGAACTAAGAGAGGATTCTAATTTTTGGGCACTGATGTTGCTGGTCCTCGGCATCACATCATTTGTGGCATGTCCGTCTCGTACATACTTATTCTCTGTAGCTGGTTGTAAGTTAATTGAGAGAATCAGACTAATGTGTTTTGAAAAGGTGGTCCATATGGAGGTTGGCTGGTTTGATGAACCTGACCACTCAAGTGGGGCCATTGGGGCAAGGCTCTCAGCAGACGCAGCATCAGTGCGAGCCCTAGCTGGAGATGCGTTAGCTCAGATTGTTCAGAGCATTGCATCGGCAGTTGCTGGTCTGGTCATTGCTTTTGCTGCAAGTTGGCAACTGGCGCTGATCATCCTCGCCTTAATCCCTCTAATTGGCGTCAATGGATACGTACAAGTGAAGTTCATGAAAGGATTCAGCGCAGATGCAAAGGTAAGCATTATAACAGTGCTTCTTTCTTTTCCTGCTTACTAAATAAAATTTGTTGGGAGGTCTCTATCAATCCCCAATTCAAAATTGAGTTTCTAGGTTCAAAGAATTGAAAACAGAAAGGTCATCTTTGAAATTTATGATCCACATTACTCGTAATCTTCAATGGCAAAAGCAGGTTTCACCAGGGGTTCTCATTTATCTATCTTGCAAATAATTTTACTTAATCATGACCATTATTTATCTATATGTTTGCAGTTGATGTACGAGGAAGCAAGCCAAGTAGCTACTGATGCGGTCAGAAGTATAAGGACCGCTGCTTCTTTCTGTGCTGAAAAGAAGATGATGCGGCTGTACAAGAAGAAATGTGAAGGCCCCATGAGGACGGGAATTCGACAAGGACTGATTAGCGGAATTGGGTTGGGCATGTCCTTCTTCCTGCTGTTCTGTGTGTATGCAACAAGTTTCTATGCTGGAGCTCGACTCGTTCTGGACGGCAAAACAACGTTTTCGGATGTCTTCAGGGTAGGACAGTTTTCTTTGAATGTTGACCGGCTTTGTCCTTAGGCATTTCGCAGAATCATGATTGCCTTTTCCTTGTTTGCAACTGGTTTCGATAAACAGTTCAGAGACATTTTCTTTGCAGGTTTTCTTTGCTCTAACCATGGCAGCCATTGGAATTTCACAATCAAGTTCCATCACTCCCGATTCCACCAAAGCCAAAGCGGCTGCTGCTTCCATTTTCGCAATAATAGACCGCAAATCGAAGATAGACCCAAGCGATGAGTCGGGGACAACATTAGACAATGTGAAGGGAGAGATTGAGCTTCGCCATGTCAGCTTCAAATATCCCTCTAGGCCAGACATTCAAATTGTCCGTGATCTCAGCCTAGCCATTCACTTTGGAAAGGTAAAACTTTGGACTTTATCCGATGCCTAACTTTAATTATGACATCCACAATTGAACTTTAACTTACACGGACAGCACTAAAATTTTGTCGAGCATGAGGAATAAATGTTTGACAATTACACGATTCTTCTTCTCAGACGGTTGCTCTGGTTGGAGAAAGTGGGAGCGGAAAATCGACAGTGATAGCGCTGCTGCAACGCTTTTATGATCCTGATCCAGGTCATATTACGCTGGACGGAGTGGATATTAAGCAGCTGCATCTCAAGTGGTTAAGGCAGCAAATGGGTTTGGTCAGCCAAGAACCGGTTTTATTCAACGAGACAATTCGTGCCAACATAGCTTATGGAAAGGATGGAGACGCGACCGAGCAAGAAATACTTGCCGCATCAGAATTAGCAAATGCTCACAAGTTCATTAGTGGATTGCAACAGGTCAGATGGCCATTGCTTGTTCTGTGTATTTAACTTAACATTGTGCTTTCAAATGAGCTTATCTGATTTCTCCTTACATATCTGATGTTCAGGGATACGATACTGTGGTTGGTGAAAGAGGGGTCCAGTTATCCGGTGGTCAGAAGCAACGAGTGGCTATCGCTCGGGCTATAGTAAAGAGTCCTTTGTTGGCTGGGTCCACCTTCATGTGGGGCCCAGCCAGCATTAAATTAAAAAAAACAAAAAGAAGTGGAAGTTGTCGTATGTGGGGAGTGCGCCGGAAAAGTAACGAAGAGAGAGAGAAAACAAAAACTGCACAAAGGAGAAAGAGAAGAGAAGAAGAGCGCTGCAACTTTGTGGCTTTGATTCGAAGGCCAAATGTTGTCGGAATCGGCTCAAATTTCAGTATGTTGTTCGTGAGACCGAGGGCTACGAGTTGATGGTTTTTGTTCGTCGAGAACCGTCTCCAAATTCTCCAATTGCGGTTAAGGTTTTTGCTGCTCCCAACTTATTTGCCTACCTACATGTGAGAAAAAAGATGATTGTAATGCTGATGTTGAGCCTCTAGTTGTAGAATCTGCAGAGAAGAATCTTTGTGTATCCTACTATTCTTGGTGATTAGTGGATGTTTTTGGGCCCGTGGTTTTTCCCGCATCGGGTTTCCACGTTAAATCTTTGGTGTCGTTATTTCTTTGTCTACTTATTATTTCGGCGTTATATTTGCATTTTGTGAGACTATACATTGCTGGTTGTTGCTGGGGGTTAAGAAATTCTTAGTTAATTTTGCTTCGGGGAAGAAATTGATCATAGATTGCGTTTGGACGTGGTGAATTGTTGTACCCGAGGTCTCCCCAACATGGGATAGAATGAATCGGAAAACAGTTGGGTTTATCCGACAATGGATTGATGATAGTGTATTTCATCATGTTGCTCAAGAAACGAGGGCGGACACTTTGTGGAAGAAATTACAAGATCCTAAAATCCTTTTGCTTGACGAGGCTACGAGTGCACTGGATGCAGAATCCGAGAAAGTGGTTCAAGACGCGTTAGACCTAGTCATGGTGAACCGAACTACAGTTGTGGTGGCTCATAGGTTGTCCACAATCAAGGACGCGGACGTAATTGCGGTGGTTAAAAATGGAGTCATCGTTGAGAAAGGAAAGCACGGGACTTTGATCAACGTCAAGGATGGTTTCTATGCATCTTTGGTTGCCCTACACACCAGTGCTTCTACTGTATGAGCCTTTTGTAGCATTCACTTCCCGTAAAGCTCATTCTTTTGGAGCATATTCTTGCTACTTTGCTTAGCAAAAGAAATGGGAAATAAAGTTTCAAGTTTGCTGAAACTCATATACAAATAGATTTCTTATGCAATTTTACAGCTTCATCAATTGATGCTAAAGAGATGGAGACGCCTTTCCTATACATTCCCTGGCCACTGGCTCTTTTCATTCAATAAAACTTGTTTAAAAAGTGCAATTGAGTGCTAAATATTAAGTTTTATAACTTATCATATTGGTCCAATCAAATCCTTTTACTAACTTTGTTGAACTTGGTTAAAGGAAAGTGCTAAAGTTACTTTATTATTTCCTCCGTCCTTCATGGTGCTGACTTCATTAAAACATGCACATAAAGCCAAATTTATTTAGATTAGATTAAAATACTAGATATATTTAAAAATAAAAAATAAAAATGAAAAATGAGGCGAAGGCCTGTTTGCCCCTTGCTGCCACTGCCCCACCATCGTCGGCGACCTCACCGAACGCAGGTGGGGGTCGCGGCCCTTACTTAGATTGGGCGATTGTTGAGACTACGGTGGATTGTATGCTCGAATCGAATTTGTCGATTATTTTGAGGATGTCACAGTGATCCGTATAACGACCTTCCCTGCAAGCTTCAGGACCCTGAAAGGATAGAACCACCCACCGCTCGACTGCATTTGGTGACCAGAACAAGGGCAATTTTGTCCAAAAATTGCAATTGGGTAAAAAATGGATAAAATCCCCAAATGGATTACTAATTTTTTCCAAAATCCCCGATTGGGAGGTTAGGGTTTGAACAAGAGGCTGAATTTGTCCCCCAATTCTCGGTTGTAAGAAATAGTTGGTGAGGAAACAAGCCATTGCAAGATTCAGCTTACGATTTTGTCCCAAAATGCTTCGATTTGAATTGGGGTTAAGAGAAAACAGCAAGTTCTAGCTAAGCTTTCTCCAATTCTAATGAAATTTGGAGGAAACATGGGTAACAACGTCATGTTATCATGTTGAATTTTCGACAAGTCACATTAGTTAGGAAATCTGTTTTAATATAGTTACGGCATATTTCCAATATTTCAAATTGGAATTGACACTGAAATGATTTTTTTTTTTTTTTTACCGAAGTGGTACTGAATTGATCCCTTGAAAAGTTTTGGCACTAAGAGCGTGTTTGGTAACGATTTTGTTCCCATGAGCAATTTTTTATCAGAAATGATTTTTTATTTTATTTTATTCATGAGAATAATTTTTGAGCAAAAGAATGCGTTTAATAATCTATCCAAAATTTTTATTCTCAGAATAAAAATACGTTTGGTAGGATTCTTAAATTTTTCGTTTCTTATAATTTTTTAATACTTCTATTAAATTTTTCTTATTTTTCTCTTATTTTTTTCTTTTTCTTTTTCTACTCTTCTTCTTTCTCCTTCTTTAGTGTTCGACGATCGGCTAGGCAAGGTCTAACGAGCTCATTGGAGGCTTGCCTAGCCAAGGTGAGGCTCGACCTCACACCTCACCCCGGCTTGGTGAAGCCGAGCCTTGTGCCAACTATGTGAGGCTTGACCTTGCCTTGGCTAGGCGAGGTCGACCTCGCCCAATCGGGTGAGGTTGAGCCTCACTAGTGGCTTGGTGAGCTCGGCCTCGCTAGCCACTTGGAGGTGGCCCGATGAGATCGAGCCTCATTGGTGGCTGCTAGTGGTCAAGCAAGCTCGGTGTCGCCAAATTTGGGCGAGGCTTGGGTCGACGAGTCTCACCGTCCCCAGTGATGCTTCGGCGAAATCGCCGACCCTCATCGTCCCCGGTGATGCTTCGGCGAAATCGCCGACCCTCATCTAGCAAGTCACCGGCCATGGCCAAGGCCGCCAACCAACCAACCAAAAGGAAGAAGAAGAAAAGGAAAGAGAAAAAGAGAAAAAAAAAATTGGACTTGATTCTAGGCATTGTTTTTGAGAATAAGAAATAATATATTTTTTTTGCTTTTTGATTATGTTCGAAATCTATTTCTGAGAATAATAAAAATGATTTTTGTTCCTAGGAACAAAAATTTACTAAACAAATTTCTATTCTTTTTTTACTCCCGAAAATAAAAGAATAGTTATTCCTAGAAGTGTTATCAAACAGGTCCTAACTGAATGTTGAATAGAATTTTGGCGTGCTGAACAAAATTTTGACACTAAATGAGCACCATAAGAAAGTTATGTCATTTTTTCCTTATTTTTTTTTTACTCTTATATTTAACTCTCTTTTTTTTTTTTTTTAAGACTTTTGCCCTGCCTTTTACAGAGCGTGAGAGTCGAACTCTGACCTGTGATACTCTATGTAGCACAGACACTCTCCGGAAGCCTTCGTGTCGTGTTCGACACTTTGACATGTGTCCGACACGCGGTCAACGAGTGTCGAAAAATCCGACATGTGGTCAACTCTCTCTGACACGTTCCGACACACGAGTCCAAAATTCCGACACGCGATTCCGACACGCACGGGGTCAATTTTAAAAATTTCTAATACTTGTGGGGTCAAAATATAAATATACACAAAATAAGTAATAAATGAAGTAATAAAAATGCTATAAATATACACGCATTTGGTCATTTTTTTTTTCAGTTTTATTTTTTTAAGAATTGTTTTAGTTTTTTAAAAAGTCTTTTACTACGAAAGAAGTAATAAAAAATGCTATATATGATAAATAAATAAATTTAAAAATATCATTTCAGCATTTTTCTTTAAACAATGTTTCTTTCCTCTAAGTTTTATGTATTATTGTAACAAATTAAAATAATGAATGATCTTATTTAATATTTTTCATGTAAATTAATTCTAGGCTATTTTTATTATTATTTATTTATGTATTTATATATAAAAATATATTTAATATATAACGTGTCGAAATGTGTCGAAATTCTCTATTTTTAAGAAATGACGTGTCGGCGTGTCGTGTCGTGTCGTGTCCGTGTCGGTGCTACATAGGTGATACTAGTGTCCTCACCCCTCAATTCCCCTACCACCATCCTTTTCAATCACCTCTTCCATGCTTGACGGTTGCCAATTCCCTAGTCTGCATTATCTCTGTTTGTTTCCCCTTCTGCAACATTAATCATACTTACTTAAAATGGAATATCCATCCAATGCCTTTTCCCCTTACTTCTCCCACTATTAATTTAGCTTCTCGATCCTTTTTAATCAGCTCTTCAATGTCGACTGTGGACATAGTCCACATTACCCGGTGTTGGTTTTCCTTTCTTCAACATTATTATATCTTTTGAAACGAAATATCCATCTTGTGTCCTTCTTCCCTTTGCTTTTCCCACCATGAATTCAGCTCCTCGATCCTTTCTAATCAACTCTTCAGCGTTGATTGTTGCCAATTCTTAGTTCGCATTATCCATGTTTGTTTCCCCTTCTTTAAACATTAATTATACTATTTAAAAGGACATATTCACAACTAATATTGCCTTAAGTGATAAGGAATTTCTGAAAAATCCTCCTTCACACTACACTCACATCGAATTTTAGTAAGCTAAGCAAAGTTGGCGGCCGCAGCCAAGACTCTCTTGTTGCAACAAATGTATAGAGAATTGAACTTTGACTTGACTTATTACCAATAATCAATTAATATCCCTTCTAGAAACCCCGGCCGGGGGGAGGAACGATACCGCGACCAGCCCCCTATAGTACTAATAGAGATTATTATTATTATTATTATTATTATTATTATTATTATTATTTTGTGGTTGCTTCATTTGTCAATGCATTGCAGCTATTATTAATTGGAATTTGGGAATTTCAAATTTATCATTTGAAGTAAGTAATCTTATTAGAACATGTAATTCCCAAATTTCTAAAGTATTTTAGAAAAATTTACTTTTGATTTCAATTAAATTAATTAGGGCCCTAAAAGTATCCTGTTAATGAAAAATCACTATTCGACCAAAAAAAAAAATGAAAAATCACTGTAGTTCTTAAAGTCGGTTTCTCAAGTAAATTTATTGCCTGGAAAAGAAAAAATATCGGTTGCGGAAAGCTGAAATTGCAATATGTGAAAAGAGAACCAAGCAAAAAGGATGCGAGGGGGACCACGGCCCACATAAGAAAAGGGCGAGCATCTACAATCACGTTCCTGCTTAGAAATTTTCTCCACGTGGGGTGGAAGAAGACCAACCCAACAATCTTGGACCAAAAGCCGCCGCTGAGTAGAGAAGTGCGAATTTGCTTGTCCTGTCTCGGGGGTCTCAGGTGATATGTGAAAACACGGATTGAGGTGAAGGTTCTTAATGCACGCGTCGACGAAAACAAGGAGATTTTCTCGTGTCTTGGAAGCGTTCCAATAATAGCAATGCATGGGAAAGTTATACTGGGCTTGGCAGCCAAGGAAAGAATAGTCCAACATCGAAAGGAAAGAATAGTAAGAGGGGTTGACGAGAAATGCCGGGCTGTGAGGCTTTGACCAAGAGAGCGACATGGGATGCCATGCTCTGCTTGTAGCAATTTGGGTGGGCATATATTGGAGGAGTTTGACGGGAGAAACTGCAAATCAGGATCACAGAGTAAAAGACTCTTCAGGGCAGTCACCCAGTGTCTCCGATAATTCTTTTCTGGGGATCCCAGAAGACATACTCACCCGTGAGCTGATTTTTTTGAGAAGCTTCAGGTGGAATAATGCATCTCTCTCTCTCTCTCTCTCTCGCTGCCAGTCCTCCTTTGGTTGCTTACGTCTTGTTATGCTCGGGCTTTCGGAGTTGGTGACATGCATAATTTGGAACTCTGCCTGAGGCAAGAGGCAGAGCAAAAGAGTCGGTTTTTTCGCCTTCTTTTGCAGAATCAAGATTCTTGCAAAACAGGAAGTGGGGCAAAATAATAAAAAAGAGTCGATTGTGCTCCATCTGCTAGTTCAGATCAAAGGTGGTTTTGGCACAAATCTGATAAATTCATGATATTAACCTTTCTTCACTCTGTGTCCTGGGAATGGTATTTAGAAATGCTGGTCCATTGGCTAATTTCTCCGGTGGGATCTTTTGACAGCTTCTTATTTGTGAGGCTTCCTGGGAACCCTTCAGTTTAGTCTGACTGCATTTGCATTCACATGTGCGCGCAAACATTAATTTTACTAATTTCAAACTTATTAAGTTAGTGATTCATTATTCTAATTGATTAATTTAAGGGTGCTCAACCAATAAGATCCATTTTTTTTTCAAGTAGAGTCCCGTAGATCAGCCATCTTTGATCTCTGTAACTTTGACTTTTATGGTTGAAAGAATGTCTCGTATCTTGATTGCTTAATAGCTAATCCATTCAAATCTTACGTGAAGATACTCGTGATATATTTTTTGGATAATTGTTCGAGTAGTTTTGTCTTTAGTTGCCTACAGATTTGAGAAAATTGACTGCTGTACAGTTTGTTTTTGGTTAATCGATTTGTGCTCAACCGTCCTTCAACTATTTCTTTCACAGCTTGCCCAATTCTTGGACTTCTTTGGCTCGAATTATAAATTGCTGATTCTAGATGTTCACTGATGCAGCCACCACAGAGAATTCTGTGCGTAGATATATACAGGATAGAGAAGTTGCATAACAGATCCGTGTCTTGGGTACAGTAGCATGGCAATCGAAAATGGAGCAGCCGAGAATTCAGTAACCAGTGAAGCAGCCACTTCAAGGAGCCTGGAAGTGGCGGCCGTGAAGAGCCCTGCCGTGAATGAGAATGAGCAGGACTGCAACAAGAGCAAGGGAGATGAGAAAGTGAACTCGGTTCCATTCTACAAGCTGTTCTCATTTGCAGATTCTACTGATATGCTACTGATGGTTGTTGGGTCAATAGGCGCAGCCGGGAATGGTATTTCCACGCCTCTTATGACAGTTTTGTTTGGAACGCTGATCAATACATTTGGCGAGAACCAGACTGACACTGATGTTGTAGATCTTGTGTCCAAGGTAAATCTTCACAAATATGCACATGATGGATTGTTACAGAAAACTCATTTCTCCAAAAGGAATTTCTTTTGGAGTACTTGAGATTGTGAATTAACTGATTAGATTGTTTGTAAAATCTTTAGATAGCTCTAAAGTTTGTCTACCTGGCACTTGGTTGTGGTGCAGCGGCATTTCTTCGTGAGTGCATCTTGATTCTTAACTTACTTTTAGTTTGGAGTTGAACTCTTTATCTTAGGAATGGAAAAAATTTAATCATCATTCTTCCTTTCATTTGGTCAGAGGTATCTTGCTGGATGGTCACTGGCGAGCGACAGGCTGCAAGAATAAGGAGCCTGTATCTGAAAACTATATTGAGACAAGATGTTGCCTTCTTTGACAAAGAGACCAACACTGGAGAGGTTGTCGGGAGAATGTCCGGCGACACGGTTCTAATCCAGAACGCCATGGGTGAAAAGGTCATACTTGTTCTGGCATAACAATTGTGAAAAGAATGAGTACCGTGTCTGGTGTACTCAGTATACACTTTTCGTACTGGATTTTAACAGATTGCTAGATTCGTGCAGGTGGGGACGTGTATACAGCTCGTGTCAACATTTGTAGGAGGCTTCGTGATAGCATTTATTAAGGGGTGGCTATTGACCCTCATCATGCTAACCATGATTCCTCTGCTAGTGATTGCTGGAGGTGTTACGTCGCTCATTATCTCAAAGATGGCATCTCGTGGGCAAAGTGCATATGCAAAGGCAGCAAATGTTGTTGAACAGACAATTGGTTCGATCAGAATGGTATGTTGCATTAATGTAGCTGAATTCCAGAAATTCACGTGTGCCAACTAAATCAACACACAAGATAGATATCTTAATGTCTTTTCACTCTTGAACTCAAATTCAGTCATTGCACTAATCATTTTCTGTAGTGTCCAACTATTATCACATTTTGGTGCAGGTTGCATCCTTTACTGGAGAGAAGCGAGCAATTACAAATTACAGCAAATTCCTTGTGGATGCATACAGATCAGGTGTCCATGAAGGCCTGGCGGCAGGATTAGGTATGGGAACTGTCATGCTCGTCATATTTGGTGGTTATGCTTTGGCAATATGGTGTGGCGCGAAGTTGATATTGGACAAGGGATATAATGGAGGCGCAGTGATCAATGTGATCATGGCAGTCTTGATTGGTTCTATGTGAGTGGCACTCAAACTGTCCTTTTTCTTTTGGGTCTCTGTTCTCATGGTTCAATTCCATATTTACCCTATTGAAATTTAGAAAGCCTGATCATGGATTTTCTTTCTTTTTTCCCTCCTTTTTTTTGGGGCATGGTGCGGATGTTCATTAGGTCTCTTGGGCAGGCTTCTCCATGCATGAGTGCATTTGCGGCTGGTCAAGCTGCTGCATATAAGATGTTTGAGACCATCCAAAGGAAGCCAGAGATCGATTCATTTGATACCAAGGGAAAGAAACTAGACGACATTCGTGGAGATATAGAGTTGAGGGATGTTTATTTCAGTTACCCAGCCAGGCCCGATGAACAAATATTCAACGGGTTCTCTCTTGGCATTCCGAGTGGTACAACTGCCGCTTTGGTGGGACAAAGCGGAAGTGGGAAGTCCACGGTGATCAGTCTGATAGAGAGATTTTACGACCCACAAGACGGTGAAGTACTCATCGATGGGATCAACCTTAAAGAGTTTCAGCTTAAATGGATCAGGAGCAAAATCGGGCTTGTCAGCCAGGAACCCGTGTTATTCGCTTGCAGCATCAAGGACAACATCGCATATGGAAAGGAAGGTGCCACTCTTGAAGAGATCAAAGCTGCTGCAGAACTTGCGAACGCTGCCAAGTTCATAGACAAGTTGCCGGAGGTATAAAGATAATGCAACTCCATGATCGATGCATCGGCTTTCTTCTTTTCTCTGGCCAAACAATGATTTCATTTCTTACCTTCTCGATCTTACTACTTCATGATTTCTTAACTTTTGACATTTAGGGCTTGGACACTATGGTTGGTGAACACGGGACTCAGCTGTCTGGTGGGCAGAAGCAAAGAGTAGCCATAGCAAGAGCGATTCTTAAAGATCCTCGTATTTTGCTCCTGGATGAAGCCACAAGTGCACTTGACACAGAATCTGAGAGGATAGTCCAAGAGGCCTTGGACAGGATTATGGGCAACCGGACAACTGTCATCGTTGCCCACCGTTTGAGCACAGTTAGGAATGCCAATATGATTGCCGTCATTCATCGCGGAAAAATGGTGGAGAAAGGTAGGCTGCAATCTAACTTGGAATAACAATGAAACTGCGAATTGAATGGAGGATTTATGATTTCCTAGCATGTACAAGTATAACATTGACAATTAATTGCTCTCTAAAACTGTCCAGGTTCACATTCTGAACTGCTCAAAGACCCAGATGGTGCATATTCTCAGCTAATTCGCTTGCAGGAAGTGAACAGAGAATCTGAACAAGCACCAGATGACCAAAACCGGTCAGAGATTACTGAATATAACAGACAGTCCAATCAAAGGATGTCGTACAAAGGATCCATTAGTCAGAGATCATCTATAGGGAATAGCAGCCGCCATTCGTTCTCAGTCCCCTTTGGTCTTCCCACTGGACTGAATGTTGCTGATGATAACATGGCTGGACCACAATCCCCTGCTCCTGGGAGCACAGAGAAACCGCCAGAGGTCTCCCTACGCCGGCTTGCTCGTCTCAATAAACCAGAAGCGCCTGTCTTGCTAATTGGAACTGTTGCTGCAGTTGTTAATGGCATGATACTTCCGATTTTCGGCGTACTTATATCCAGTGTTATCAAGACATTCTATGAACCACCACATGAACTTAGAAAGGATTCTAAGTTTTGGGCACTAATGTTTCTGGTCCTGGGCATCACATCATTTGTGGCATTTCCGTCTCGTACATACTTATTCTCTGTGGCTGGTTGTAAGTTAATCGAGAGAATCAGACTAATGTGTTTCAAAAAGGTGGTCCATATGGAGGTTGGCTGGTTTGATGAACCTGACCACTCAAGTGGGGCCATTGGGGCAAGGCTCTCAGCAGATGCAGCATCAGTGCGAGCCCTCGTTGGAGATGCGTTAGCTCAGATTGTCCAGAACATTGCATCGGCAATTGCTGGTTTGGTCATTGCTTTTACTGCAAGTTGGCAACTGGCGCTGATCATCCTCGCCTTAGTCCCTCTAATTGGTGTCAATGGATATGTACAAGTGAAGTTCATGAAAGGATTCAGTGCAGATGCAAAGGTAAGCATTATTACAGTGCTTTTTTCTTTTCCTGCTCACTAAATAAAATTGGTTGGGAAGTCCTTTTCAATCCCCAATTCAAAATTTTGAGTCCTAGGTTCGAAGAGTAGAAAACGGAAAGGCCATCACAGAAATTTCTGATTCGCTTTGCCTGTAATCTTCAATGGCATAAAAAGGTTCCACCATGGTTTTCTTTTTTCTATCTTGCAAATCATTTCACTTATTCATGAACGTATTAATCTATATGTTTGCAGATGATGTACGAGGAAGCAAGCCAAGTGGCTACCGATGCGGTCGGGAGTATAAGGACTGTTGCTTCTTTCGGTGCTGAAGAGAAGATGATGCAACTTTACAAGAAGAAATGTGAAGGCCCCATGAAGACGGGGATTCGACAAGGACTGATTAGCGGAATTGGGTTCGGCATGTCCTTCTTCCTGCTGTTCTGTATGTATGCAACAAGCTTCTATGCTGGAGCTCAACTTGTTCAGGACGGCAAAACAACGTTTCCAGATGTCTTCAGGGTAGGTATTTTTTAGTACGTTAACCAGCTTTAACCTTTGAATTTCGCTCAATCATGATTGCCTTTTCCTTATTTGAAACTGGCTTCGATAAACAGTTCATAGACAATTTTCTTTGCAGGTTTTCTTTGCTCTGACCATGGCAACCGTTGGAATTTCACAATCGGGTTCCATCACTCCCGATTCCACCAAAGCCAAAGCAGCCGCTGCTTCCATTTTTGCGATAATAGACCGCAGATCCAAGATAGACCCAAGTGATGAGTCGGGGACAAAATTAGACAATGTGAAGGGAGAGATTGAGCTTCGCCATGTCAGCTTCAAATATCCCTCTAGGCCAGACATTCAAATTTTCCGTGATCTCAGCCTAGCCATTCACTTTGGAAAGGTAAAACTTGGGACTTTATCCGATGCCTAACTTTAATTATGACATCCACAGTTGAACTTTAAATTACATGTACAGCACTAAAATTTTGTCGAGCATGAGGAATAAATGTTTGACAATTACACGATTCTTCTTCTCAGACGGTTGCTCTGGTTGGAGAAAGTGGGAGCGGAAAATCGACAGTGATAGCGTTGCTGCAACGCTTTTATGATCCTGATTCAGGTCATATTAAGCTGGACGGAGTGGATATTAAGCAGCTGCAACTCAAGTGGTTAAGGCAGCAAATGGGTTTGGTCAGCCAAGAACCGGTTTTATTCAACGAGACAATTCGTGCCAACATAGCTTATGGAAAGGATGGAGATGCGACCGAGCAAGAAATACTTGCCGCATCAGAATTAGCAAATGCTCACAAGTTCATTAGTGGATTGCAACAGGTCAGTTGTCCATTGCTTGTTCTGTGTATTTAACTTAACATTGTGCTTTCAAATGAGCTTATCTGATTTCTCCTTACATATCTGATGTTCAGGGATATGATACTATGGTTGGTGAAAGAGGGGTCCAGTTATCCGGTGGTCAAAAGCAACGAGTGGCTATCGCTCGAGCTATAGTAAAGAGTCCTAAAATCCTTCTGCTTGATGAGGCTACAAGTGCATTGGATGCAGAATCTGAGAAAGTGGTTCAAGATGCGTTAGACCGAGTCATGGTGAACCGAACTACAGTTGTGGTGGCTCATAGGTTGTCCACAATCAAGAATGCCGATGTGATTGCAGTGGTTAAAAATGGAGTTATCGTCGAGAAAGGAAAGCACGAGACTTTGATCAACATCAAGGATGGTTTCTATGCATCTTTGGTTGCTCTACACACCAGTGCTTCTACTGTATGAGGCTTTTGTAGCATTCACTTCCCCATAGCTTATTCTTTTGGAGTACATTCTTGCTACTTTGCTTGACAAGAGAAATGGGAAATACACTCTCAAGTTTGTTGAAACTCTTACACAATTATATGTCTTATGTAATTTTACGGCTACAACAATTGATGCTCAGGAAACGGAAATGCCTTTGCTATATGTTCCCTGGCCACAAGCTCTCTTTTTTACTCTTTGTGATAAATGCATTAAGAGTATTAAAACTTATCATGAAATGTGCAATTGAGTTCTATATGTTTAAAAGCAGCGAAATTATAGTTTCCAAATATTTCATCGTCAACTAAATTTCAAAGTGCATTTCAGTTGTTGATCTTCATTGTTGATTTAATTCCAAGGTTGTATCTCTCTATCATCTTACTTTGTCGGTAATTAAATTCCGTTAAATTAAATCTGTTGGTCTCCTTGTGCTCTAGTAGTAAATCATATCCGGAATCACCATAGAACCAAAACTTGCATTCTCTCAATAAAACTGAAGAATGACTTTTATCGACTTTCGATGAAGGGTATTTCATTGTCAAGACAAATTCCGGCGAAACATTGTTTTGGCACGCTTGTTGGGACGACTTGTGTTTATTTTTGAGGAATAACAATGCCGAGAAAAAGGAATCACTATGCTGTGGATAACAACCCGAGAAAGGGTCACCTGATCCGAGATCTCAGTCATTCCTGCACCGGTAGAGACAAGCCAAGGTGAGAACGTCAAAATGGCGTATTTGTTTAGTAAAATAATTTTTCACTAATTAATTTTATGACCTTTGATGTGTGTGGTTAACCGAGAAAAGAATCATTCAACACACCATAGTTGAAGTTGTGATTTCTAAGTGACTCTATTTGCCTGCGGCGGCAGGTTCGTGATGGGGCTCATGTTCTGCCACAGCATTTGTGACGGTCTAGGAGCTGCTCAATTCCTAATCCACCAGGAGAGTTCGCGAGAGGGCCCGAGCATCCGACCATTGAACCGGTGCGGTACAGCCGATTCTTCCCTACTCTTGCCTCTCAATCTAAAAGTGAAAATATCTCTCGTCCTCCTTTGCCAAACCCACCACCTCCTATGCCGAATTACCAACAAAAACATGCAAACAAAGACGTTTCCCTAGAAGACATCAACAAGCTCAAGTGAATCTTTCGAAAATTGTAAAATTTGATAGGATCATAGCCAACTATTTTAAAAGCTTAAGCCGTTAAACGAAGGAGTGGCGTTATATTTAATTATTCACTTTTCCTCATACTTAGTCTGATCTTTTTGCTTAGGACTAAGCATTGACATATTTAATTAAGGAGGCAAATAGGGCTTGATAAGGTTTGAATTCAGGACGTTCAATTTTGATATCATATGGAAATTTGGTGAGACTACAACCAACTGTTTTAAAAATTTAAGTTGTTAGATGAAGATGTGGTTTAATATTTAATTATTCTAACACAAATCTATAGGGCTGGAATCGCTCCACCTTTGAGGCCGAGGCTGTGAGTTTTTGGAGCTCACTGATGCGGGCGATAGACTTGAACCCCGGGACGGAGGTGTGGCTCCTCTTCTTCACCAACTGCCGTCAACTCCTAGACCCTCCTCCTCCGTTGCCCCGATGGGTTCTACGGGAACCGCTTCTTCTCTGTCACAGTGAAAGCCTCCAAAGCACCGCTTCAGGAGGCATCTTTCCCTGATGCGGCAAAGATCATTCAAGAAGCTAGGGATAAGCTGCCCTCCGAGTTCGAAGCCCTTTGGAACATGGCGCAGCCACATTCACCCCGCTGCTTGCTTACAGCTCGGGTTCGACAGGTCGATCATGGTTGGGGTCCTCCGGTGTGCTAGGATCAAGCATCATTCCTGCTGGTGTTGCGAGGTCTCCGCCGCTTCCGAGAAAAAGCTTTTGGGTTCGACAGGTCGATTAAAGGCAAAGGCCCAATTCAAGACTCTCCTTGGACTGGTTTCTGACTGGGGAATGATCGTGATTTGAGCATTGATTTAGAACCTCGAACCCACATTAATTGAAAGACATTGATCTCCAACTAAGAGCGAGAATGTCCGACTGTGAGACATTTCGTGTTGTCCTAACCTCCTAAATTTCAGCAAAAAGACAGAAAAGAGAGAGTCATACGTCCGAGATTTGGACATAGACATAACGATAAGAAGGAGGTAGGATGATAATAATAATGATAATAACAATAAGAATAATAAAAATAAAAATATTAATAATAACAGCTTTTATCCCATGTTCACAAGGTCATATAGGCCCTGAATTTACGGGATGATGTTATCATTTTATAGTTGATGAGAATAAACTTCAATAGTTTACGATAAGCTTTTAAATAAACTTTTGAAGGATTTTATTTTTAAGTATTATATGGAATTCGATAAGTGTTGACCAAATTCTCACAATGAAGTAGCCTTGGAGTCCAATAGAGTTCATTTGGGTTAGGTTGGAATTGTCCAAATAGCGATCTAGTTAATGGTACTAAGGATAACTAGCATTGATGTTGATGATTTTCAAATATGATCTACTTAATGGTACTCATCTTATGTAGGATAACCAGCATTGATGTTGATGATTTTCAAATATTCTCAGTTTTTTTTTTTTTCAATATCCTAGTGTTCATTCTTGTTCTCCATTGGTTGTAGGTCATAGGTGAGGGTTGCCTTCACTAGATCTAAGCTAGGGGTGGTCGACAAAGGTGACCCTCACTTATGGTTATCAACCTATGCCGAGGCCTAACGAATAATGGAGGAAAAAGATGAGCAGCAGAATAGGAGAAAAAGTCAAAACAAAAAAGAAAGAAAAGAAATTGCAAAAATCATTAACCTTAGCATCAATCATTTCAAATAGGATGCCTAGGCGTTGATTGAACCGATACATAAACAATGCATGGCATAAATTAGTTGGATGGCTTACAGTGGGAAATAGTGAAAATATTTAAAACTAAATTTGTCAAATTGAAAATTTTTAAATTGGAATGCTTGACCATCTTATTTATATTATGCATAAAATTATTTGACTTTTATTTATGGCATATCTTCCCTTGCATCCTATTGCCAATAATGGCAAAATTACCTACATAATGTAGTCTTGGAGTCCAACGCAATCCATTCAGTTAATTTAGGTCGGAATTGCCTATTTGCGGTCTAGTTAGTGTGACCGCTCTACATGGCATGATCAGCATTGACATGGACAATTTTAGCAATTTTAGCAATTTTTTCAAATTTTCAAATTCTTTTTCAATTTATTTTCTTTCTTTGATTTTTTTCTTTCAAAATTCTACCATTCTATTTTTTCTCCATTGATTGTTGACCATAGGCAAGGGTGGTCGACAAGGGCGACCCTTGCCAATGGTAGCACCTTCACTGAGGTCCAATGACTGGTGGAGGAAGAAGATGAGTAGTAGAATAGGAAAAAGAAAAAGATATAAAAAAAAAAGAAAAAAAAAATTGCAAAAATATTAACATCAGCATCGGCCATGCCAAGTAGGATGCTTCATGCCGATTGGATTGCCACATTCGCAATTTATGATATAAATTACTTGAACGGCTTACATTGGAAAATAGTAGAATAGTTTAGTGCTAAATTGGCTAAACTTATAAGTTTAAGCCTAAATTGGCTGTCGCACTATATATTTAAAATTTTTTGAACAATTTTCCTCAATCAAAAAGTGTAGGGTGATATTATCTTTTGCATGAGATAATCAACCAATATAATTTCTCTGGTAAAGCCACCCATCTTGCTTGATGAGATTTAGTGGTCAATTGCAAAGACAACTTTTTAGTGATTGAATAACACGAGTAAAATAAAATAAAGGCCCAAAATACTGATTATTACTTGCTTGTATATATCTGGCAATAGCTATAGATTTGCCATGAGATGGCTATTTTCATTTAATGAAAGTCCATCTCCCCAAGTGACAAGAGATCCGAAAGCTCTCTCATTTACATGTCAACATCCTTCCTTATGGCACTGCGACTAGTAAGGCTGTGAGTGAAGTGGGTAAGGTTCTGGAGGTCCGCATAGAATCTAAGGATAAGTCACCAATCAGAGTTGTGCGAGCAAAAGTGGAACTCAGCCTCACAAAGCCTCTAAAACCTGGAAAACTTATTCGAATAGCGGGGAAAAACATATGGCTGGACTTCCGTTATAAACGTTTACCCCACTATTGCTATTCCTGTGGAATTATTGGTCACTATGCATCATATTGCAAGGATATTCCCTATGAGGATGCTAAATTTGATAGTAGGGATCAATTATACTATGGTCAATGGCTTCGGGCTGATGTTAGGGAACACAGCTCTTTCTGGCAAGCTTTTTACGACTCTACAACTCCTCCAGAAACTTTTGAAGAAACCGTACCTGAAACTCCTCCATCAGGTTAACTCTTACTCCCTGCTGCTCCTTGCGAGATCCATCAACAAACCCCTCCAATGGAGGCTCGACCAACTCATAAGTTGCACTCCTCACCAGAGCCTATGGTCTTGTTCCCTTCCCACCCTGCACCAGCACTATAATTATTTCCATTCCACAGCAGAGGCTTCTTCCTCTAAGAAAACAAAACATTCGCACTTGATTACAAAACCAACTCCCACAAAAAAGGCTAATCGCTTTTCATCGTATCACTCTCGTTCCATCCCACTTGATACTCTTGATGAGAGTCAGCTCTTAGATACACCCATACTGGAGGCCCCAAGGGCCGAGAATTGGGCTATGGTGGCTTGCCCGAAAAAGCCATCTATGGACAAATGAGGATATTAAGTTGGAACTGTCAGGGACTAGGCAATTCCCTGACAGTTCAAGCCCTGAGAGACTTGGTGGCTCAAGATCGGCCTGATATTATTTTTTTTGATGGAGACTCGGAACCAGGAACAGGTTATTATAAATATACAACGGCAGCTGCATTATCTTAATAGATTTGTAGTTAATCCTATCGGTTTGGCTAGAGGCATGGTTCTTTTTTGGCGGGATTCTGTTTCTCTCTCAGTTACTGCTCACAGTTCCTATTTTATAGATGCTATATGTTCTAATGATCGCTGCCTTTCCCCTATGTGTACTACCTACCTACATGCTCCTGCTGTCTATTGCCAAAGACTCCCCTTCTGGGCTGAATTGAGGCGGCTCAGCCTCTTACATACTCTGCCTTGGCTATGCATTGGTGATTTCAATGAGGTTTTACATCATTGGGAAAAATTTGGGCAGAAACCAACCGATCAGTATCGATTAAATTCCTTCAGAGAAATGCTACATGATTGCGCTTTGTTGGACATGGAGTCAAAGGGATGTGCCTATACGTGGGTTAATTAGCGTTATGGTGATGCTATCATCAAAGAAAGGCTTGATTGTGCATTATGTACAGTTGACTGGCGAGTGACCTTTGCCAATGCAGAAGTTATAGCCTTACCTGCTATTGCATCGGATCACAGTCCACTTCTACTTACCACTGATCTAACTGCAATCAAGAAGAAGAGATTATTTACCTTTGAATCTTTCTGGCTGCAAGATCTTGCTTGCCACAGGGTGGTTTTCGACACATGGTCTTCTTCCTCTCTCGTAAATGCTACAATCTCCAGAAAACTCCGAGCTACATCAGCTGCCTTGTCGCGGTGGAGTAGTAATAAGTTCAAAGCGGGCCATCGTCAACTTACTATCCTCCAGCAGCAACTTCAGCAATGCACCAACCAACCTATCGTCAATCATAATAATAGTCATATCAATTCTCTGAAGACACAAATTCAGAACATATGGTCTCAAGAAGAGCACTACTGGGCGATGCGATCTCGCATTAAATGGCTGCAGTGTGGGGATAAAAACACAAGATATTTTCATGCTACGACTATCCAACGCAGAAAAAGAAATACCATCAGTACCCTGAAAGACAGCAATGAGAACTGGATCCGAGACCCCAAACAACTTAAACAGATGACCTTTGATTTTTTCAGGGACCTGTATACTTCCGAAGGCCCTAGGGATTTTCATCCAATTCTTGCTCAATGTTCTATGGTAGTTACAACCGACATGAATGTTTTACTTTTTGATCATATACTGAACTTACTCGGGAAGAGGTAAAACAGGCTACCTTTCAGTAGGCTGGGCGCAACTAATGCCCCCCTAACTCCTTTATTTTGGTCCTGACGGCTTGAATGGCCTCTTCTATCACCACCATTGGGATATTCTTCAGGAGGATGTTTATCGTATGGTCCACACTTTCTTCAGTTCGGTAGTGCTGCCCGCATAAATCAATAGGACCTCCATCTCACTAATTCCCAAGACTCCAAACCCTGAAAGCTTAGATCAGTTTCGTCCGATTAGTTTATATAACTTTAATTACAAAATCATATAAAAAATCTTAGCAAATCGCTTGAAAACTTGCCTACCTAAGCTAATCTCCCAAGAATAGAGTGCCTTCGTCTCAGGCAGACAAATACAAGACAACATACTCATTGTTCAAGAGGTTCTGCATCAAATCAGAATTCGCAAAAACAAGAAAAAGTTTCAGGGAATATTGAAAGTGGACATGAAAAAGGCCTATGACAAGGTGGAGTGGGATTTCTTGGCTGCCTATCTTTCTCAGTTGGGTTTTCATGCTAAATGGATCTCCTAGATTATGCACTGCGTCTCTTCAACATCTTTTAATGTTAAATTTAATGGCGAACTGCTACCTACTTTTCAGCCATCTCGGGGTCTACGCCAGGGCGATCCTCTCTCTCCTATTTATTTATCCTGGTGGCTAATCTGCTCTCCTCTCTTATCCTACAAGCTGTGGACATGGGCTCTCTAAAGGGTATAAGACTCAATCGATGGTGTCTTGTTTTATCTCATCTACTTTTTGCTGATGATTCTATCTTTTTTATGGAGGGTACAACTACCAAATGTCAAAATCTCGGTAACATTCTCAATCAATACTGCTTAGCCACTGGTCAAGCCATTAACAGAAACAAATCAGGTCTATTTATGGGGAAATCATGTCCTCAGCCTCTTCTAATTAACCTGGCTAGTGAACTTCGGGTTCTTATTTTGGAAAAATCTGGTAAGTACCTAGGTTTACCTTCCGATTGGGGTTCTTCAAAAAAGAATATGTTTGCTTGGCTCTTTGATAGGGTTAATGCAAAGCTGGTGGAAAGAGTCTTTCATTTCAAAAGGGGGCAAGGAGATTCTTTTAAAATCGGTTGTTCAATCCCTACCTCAGTACGCTATGTCTATATTTAAGATCCCGGTCTCAATATGCAGATCCATTGAACAAAAAATTTCCAGGTTTTGGTGGCAAACAAACAACAATAAATCTGGCATTCATTGGAAACAATGGGATCTCTTAAAAGCCAAAAAAGATACTGGAGGTATGGGATTCCGAGATTTTCTTACCTTTAACAAGGCTCTCCTGGGCAAATAGGCCTGGAGATTGTTCCAAGATCCTTCATCCTTGTGGAGCCGCGTCTTTAAAGGTTTGTACTTTCCTTCCAAATCCTTATGGCATGCTGACAGAGGTCATAGACCATCCTGGGGTTGGCTGAGCATCCTGTTAGGAAGAGATTCTATTAGTCCACACCTTCAATGGTCAGTTGGGAATGGCCAATCAATAATAGTCCGTGAGGATAGATGGTTACCTGCTGGAATTCTAGGTGGTCCTGCTCTCTGCGATGAAACCCACACCGTCACTGGTTTGATATGCCCCTCTTCAAATGAATGGAATATCGCTCTGCTCAATCGTTTCTTTGATGACTCCACTGTACAGTAGATACTCCAGTTAAAAATTTGGCCACAATCTACAGCAGATAAACTCATATGGACAGGCACACATGATGGCGTCTATTATGTCAAGAGTGGCTACAACGTTATTCATCAATCTACACACCAGCAGGTACACTCTCAGGCTTCATCTTCCTACCAACCACCCAAACTTGTATGGCAAAAGATATGGAAAGCACAAACGCCTCCCAAGATTTGTAATTTTTTATGGTCAGTATGTTAGACTGCATTACCAACTAGGGACAATCTATTCCGCAGAAGGATCATTCCAACTCCAGTCTGTGGTCTCTGTACCTCTGCCTCCCCAGAAACAACAGAACACCTCTTCTTGCATTGCCCTCGGACTCAACGCATTTGGACTCATTCAAAAGTACAACTCAATATTTTTGCTTATACCCCTACCCGAATGGACTCATGGTTAGCAAATTTCCTCAATCAAAATAGAGGCTTACCAGATTTTGAGCAGGTCGCAAGCCTTCTTTGGGAAATCTAGAAGGCACGGAACAACTTCATCTTTCGCCGCTTTCGGATGTCCCCAGATCATATTATCGATTCTGCTTTTGCCCTGGCCGGTAGACTGCTCGGTGGAATCACTTGTTCTGTCTCTGCCTCCTCTGCTCTCGACACTGAGATCCAGGCGTTAATTTTGACTCTTAACGATCTGATTCAGCAAGAGTTAACAGATTCTAACCTGCTTGTGGAGTCCGACAGCATCGTCCTCGTTGAAACCCTAAATCGGGGTCGCCTGCCGCCGTGGGAGTGCTGCACCCTCTTCGCCGAGTGCTTTGATCTCCTTCGCCGATTCTCTCATATCCGTGTACAGCACTGCCGTCGGGAGGCTAATACCCTAGCAGATTGGGCAGCGAAGGCCCATGGCCGCGGATCCCTCTCTTCCGCTTGGTTTGTCTCTCCTCCCCAAGTCATGCTCGATATCCTCTGTAACGATGCCCTTGCTCAGGGTTTCTTTGTCTTTCCCACGTGACTCTTTATCAATATATATTATCTTTTCTGATAAAAAAAAAAAGTCCGAAGGAACTTTGCAAAAGCAATTAGGGATGAAAATTACATGGAAAAATTTACAATACTTCGTTTCCTATATCCATGAAGTTAAACCCGTGCTTTTTATAAGCGGTCTTTTTGACATATGTCGCATCACTTTTGGAAATACATTGTTTTGGTGAAACGACGTCTGCCAATGTAGAACTCATACGTAAATCTTGAAAAGGGATCGTTTATCAATTGATTTTTTTTTTCTATGGACGGTCAAGAGATGACTGCAGGTGAAATATGGATTTTGCTTATTGAGCTCCATACACCAGCTGTATTAGCGAGCCAAAAACCTTAGAAAATTCATGGGGCTCAGCATCAGCATCCTTCAAATCTAATTAGAGCAAACATTAGTAGGTGGGAATGGGTGCGTCGAACTGTTTTGATCAAATTCAGTATGCAACTGCACAATTCGATGAGTCGTAATTGATGGAAATAAATGTCGAGGAATGGGCCGCGGGGCCAATAGCTACAGCCATCCTTTTAAAAAAAGATTGGTTCTTGGCGGGCGATCGAAACTTTTTGTGTTGCACTTGAGCAACCGCGAATAATGCTCTTTTTCCTACCCTACCAAAAATCTAAAATATCAATCACGTTTTGGATAAATTGCGAGAAGAATTGTAAATGGATTTACATGATTGCGAAAATTTCATTGTTAAAGCATCCAATTGGAGCGAAAGTCAATTCACGCATGCTTTTCAACGACGATATATTGAAGCAGTGATAAATTACGAATCAATATGTCATGGCACGGCCAAAAATTATTACAAGCGGTGCCTCAAAGGAGCACTTGAGTGATGGCGACCATTTTGATCGTTGTAACCTCTCCTCTTTCATATAAAACATTTGGATTTGTGGGAGATTATGTATAAACTGATCAAATTCAATAAACTATAGAAATTTGGAACGTTGCTGTTTGCATAATATATATATATACACAATAATAAGTTTCCGTGACTTTCATTTCAACATTTATGCGCGTAGGCAATTTGATGGATAAAAGGGCAAGATGATGCCGCTCCTATTAGAAAATTTTGTCCCGTTCATTCATTTCTTTCGTAATCTAGGGAGTATGTAAGGGGAAAACACCCCCTCCCTTTTATTTTCTCTTGTGATGGTATTTTCCTTTTCTTTTTAATTTCAAAGTAAGTTAACAGAGTTTCGAATAATGCTACGGTGACAAGAATATTTACAAGATTCTGGATGGGTTTTTCTGTAAAAATTATTCACATAAATAATTAATTAATCAAGAAGAATCGAATCCATATATAATTGTAAAACACCAAAATTGATAGACACAATGGAATTAAAATATACATGTTTGAGCCATTGCTTCACTTGAAGAAAAAAAGATCACTCTAATAATCAAAGATTTATTGAAATGCTAGATCTTCCTCTCTATTACTTATTTCAATATAACAGTTTTCAAACCTACCTTAGGCTAGAGAGGAGACCTAGCAAACCCTAATCAATAGCGTGTCAACTAGACTCTTCTCATTATGGGTTTCAGTTAAACACAATTGCTTACATTTTGCTGCTTAACTAGGCTTGTTATCAATAGATGACAAAACACAGTTCAATAAAATCACTTGAAGATTTGACAAATATTGAAATATTCATTAACCTGATTATTTAATAGAGAAAATTAATCAATTAATGTAAGCTTATATTATAGGAAATTTCCAATATTCTCCCACTTGGGCTATATTAATTAAATTATTTTTATTTTGAAAAATATTTTATATTGAAAATGACACTATCGAATTAATAACTAATTTTTTTATGTGGCCACAACTTTTAAAAAATAATAATAATATTCCAATAACGGTATTTCAAAACCAATCCAATTTGACTATGGGGATCAATGTGTTAAGAAAATAGCACAACACATGGCTTTCCATAATCACATAATAAACATTATATTTTCATGGATCATGGGCCTAGTAGTGTAACAAGAAATAGTGTCAACATGTGATCAAAATATACACTATTTTTTATCGGTCCTCAATGTAATTTCTTAACAACAAACGACATGAAATTGCACGACTATGTCACAATCCAACATGAGATCTCATAATTAGTGATATTCAGTTATCTTTAAGCTAAAATTTGTTTAAAGATACTATATTATACTTCCATTTTTCAATCAACTGGAGAAAGAATAATAATAGAATTAACAATAATGATCACTGAAAATAAATGCTTTAATAGACATCATGAAAGTATTATCAGTTTGCATATAACTATAATATCTAGAAATACAAATTATATGGCTCCCACTAACAAAAGAAATCAAAAGAATCTAAAATACCCATATTCTTTACATGTTCTTTAAACAAAATAGGTCGTAAACCTGTTGTTAGAGGATCAGCTAACATGGACTCAGTTCTAATATTCTCGACCACAGTGTCTCCCTTTTTTACCAAGTCTTTGACAGTAAAATATTTGATTTCCATATGTTTGGACGCATTGCTGATCTTGTCATTCTTGGAATAAAACACAGCTGCAATGTTATTACAGTAGATCACCATAGGTCTAGCAATAGAGTTCACAACTCGCAATTATGAAATCAAATTTTTGAGCCAAACATCTTGAATTGGCGTGTTGTAACACGCTACAAATTTAGCATATATTGTAGAGTTCGTAATTAAGGTTTGTTTTGTGCTCTTCCAAGAAATAGCACCTTCAGTGATTATAAAAATATATCTAGAAGTTGTTTTTCAATCATCCGAAACAACTAGCAAAATCAGCATCTGAATATTCAATCACCTTTTAGGTCCTCAACTCTACTATACACGAGCATGAAGTCTTTTATTTGTTGTAGATATCTCATCACATTTTTAGCTACAACCAATGTTCATGACTTGGATTCGACATATATCTTCCAAGAGTGTTCACAGCAAAAACAATATTAGATTTGGTACATATTTGTGCATACATAAGATTGCCAACTGTACTAGCATATGAAATATTCATCATTACTTTTCTTTTTTTAACATCATTCTTGGGGCATTGCTCTATGCTTAATTTATCTCATTTCACAACATGAGCTTCACTAGACTTGCAAGTTTGTATATTGAATCTTTTCAAAACACATTCTATATAATTTTTCTGTCACGATAAATCTCAATACCTAGAACAAAAGAAACTTCCCTAAGGTCTTTCATATCAAACTTTTTCGATAAAAAAAAAAACATTTTGTGTCATTCAATAGATCAATATCATTACTAGCAAGTAAAATGTCATCTACATAAAGTACTAAGAAATTCACATGAATAATTAATTAATCAAGAATAATCAAATCCATATATAATTGTAAAACACCAAAATTGATATACACAACGGAATTAAAACGTACATGTTTGAGCTATTGCTTCACTTGAAGAAAAATATATCACTTTGATAATCAAAGATCTATTGGAATGCAGATCTTCATCTCTATGACCTATTTCAATATAATGGCTTTCAATAGGATTAAGCAACTGATAAGCCTACCCTTTTATAGGCTAGAGATGGGACTTAACAAACCCTAATCAATAACGTGTCAACTGGGCTTCTCCCATTATAAGCTTTAGTTAAACACAATTGCTTACACTTTATTGCTCAACTAGACCCGTTATTAATATATGCCAAAACCCAGTTCAATAAGATCACTTAAAGGTTTAATAAATATTGGAATATCCATTAATCTGATTATCTAAAATAGAAAATCAATTAACTAATGTAAGCCCATATTATATGAAATTTCCAACATTCTCCCACTTTGGCTACATTAATTAACTTATTTTTATTTTGAAAAAGATTTTGTATTAAAAACGACACTATCGAGTTAATAACTGCAAATTTTGTTTTATGTGGTCACAACTTAAAAAAAATAATAATTAATATAGCCCAAGTTGGAGAATGTTGGAAATTTCCTATAATATGGGCTTATATTAATCAATTGATTTATATTTTAAATAATCAGGTTAATGGATATTCCAATATTTATTAAACCATTGAGTAATCTTATTGAACTTTGACATCTATTAATGACGGGCCTAGTTGAGTAGTAAAGTGTAGGCAATTATGTTTAACTTAAGCCCATAATGGGAGGAATCCAGTTGACACGCTATTGATTAGGGTTTGTTAGGTCCCATATCTAGCCTATAAAATGGTAGGTTATACCTATCAATTGTTTAATCACATTAAAAATTGCCATACTAAAATAGATCATAGAGAATAAGATATTTGCATGGGAATTTCTAGAGTTGCATAATTTGTTTGGGGAATTTCATTTGTAATAGGAGGATCTACTGTCATATTTCCAATAGCTGTTTTTTGTTGTATTTCCACTCTGCAAGAGTCTTGCATAGAATCGTCATGCGAGATAGGCAATGGAATAGAGACCGTTTTGTTTGGTTCTTCCCTTTCGAAAGATTGAGAAAAACTCTTTTCAGTAACATCTAATTCCAGGAATTTTGCAGTTTGGGATTCAACAATTCTAGTGTCATGAGTAGGACAATAAAACCTATACCCTTTGGAATGATCATGGTATCCAATAAAGTAACATCTAATAGTCCTAGGTTCGGTCTTCTTTTGAGAATGATCATAAATTTTCACCTCTGCAGGATAACCATAAACTTGAAAATGATTCAAGCTTGGTTTTCTCCATGTCCACAATTCAAAAGGTGTTTTCGTTACCGATTTACTAGGTATACGATTCAATATATAAGTTGTTGTTTTAATTGCATCATCACATAAGTATTTAGGCAAATTGGAACTGCACATCATACTTCCTTTCATCTCCATGAGCATGTGATTGCGCCGTTCAACTACATCACTCTACTGAGGATTACCAGGCATTGTATAATGAGCAACAATACCACAATCCTGCAAATATTTAGCAAACGGTCATATTTGTTGTCCAGTCTCGGTATATCGCCCATGATGATCGGAATCAATCAGAACGAAACCTAGTCCAGACGCCGAGTTGTTGTCGTGCTGTCCCCGCCTGGGCGTCGTGCAGTGGCGTTGCTTCGTGAGTTTGCCAATTAGCTTTGAAGTTTCCCCGACGCTATGAAGGTTTGCCAATTAGGCAATAAACTTTATAATTTTGAAACGTTTGGGCAAAGGGTAAAATTTTAAATTAATTTGCCTTATAATTAATGACTTTTCATTCTTCATTTTTTGTTGTGGAGAAAGCGAACTAAATAACAAATGAGTACTCGAGTGTAGAGATGATTGGAAATTGGGTGGCCCTCCAGGTTTTCAAGCCCCAACGGCTCGAGAGATAAAAATGGGTGGTCTTGATAAATCAACTCATTGGGTCCGACCGGCGCACTTCGACTTGCTCGAGATCATCATACTCGACAATTTTATTGAGACCTTATAAGGAAAAAGAGAGAAAATTGAGGTGAAGAAAGATGAAAATTGGAAGAAATTTGAAATTTCATGGATGGGTTTGGGGCAAAAATTTAAATCTTGGGGCATTATCCTTGCCCCAAATTTTCCAAACATAGCGTTAGAGAATTTTATGTTTTATTTATTTATTTATTTTATAAATGAGTGAAGTCTAAATAAGAATTTTTAAACTCGATAGCAGGCTCGGCTGGCTTATTGATCATGTCTATGCATATGGTGCATGTAGGGCACATCATGCCAGAACTTTTTCTAATTCTGACCACCTAAATTCTCGTTGTATTGTGCTATTAGTGGCCAAGTTATTTCTCCCGAATATTATTGGAATGCTCCACTTTAGTCATGCACTTTGGCTTCTAGCGAAAAGTTACATGTTCTTGTTGCTCATGCATTGTGTTAAAACACGTTAGCGAGATGCAATTGCATTATTTGAGCGAGTAAATCTTTATGTGAACCTTTCCATAATCAATAGAATGAATTAATTTTAGTCATTGACCATGTGAGTCTCACATGAAGCCCATACAATTCAATCGACAGTAATTCACTCGGTTCCTATAGATCCATCGCATGAAAATTTCCTACCATGTATGAAAGCTGTGCATCAAAACCATTCACAAGGGTGAGATTGCTCTTACATCTTCCGCCACTAATTCAGCCTGTCGGTCCTTCTCGATCAAATTCCCTGATGCTAACCACGCTGCTTCTCTCTTCGTCTGCAGTACATGTGCTTGTTTCCCCTTCTTTCGACATTGGTTATACTATCGAAAAACGAATTATTCACACGTAATCTTGCTTAAGTGATAAGGAATTTTGAGAAAAATTCTCCATCGCACTACGCTCATGTCAAATTTTTGTACTAAGCTAAGCAAGGTTGGTGGCCGCAGCCTACACACCGTCTTCTTGCAATAAATGTATATAAGAAAACAGAACTTTGACCTGACTTGTTACCAATAATCAACCACCAGCCCCAAGAGCGCTAATGGAGATTATTTTTCCTTGCAGTTGCTTCATTTGTCAATGCATTGTAAGTGGTCTTACTAAAACGAGCGATTTCACCTTTTACGAAGTACCTTTAATGAACGTAGTTTTCATTTTCGATTTAACGTAACTGGTGTGCTGAATGCACCCTGCTAATGAAAACTACGTTTGATTATTACAATCCATTTATGGAGAAAATTCATTGCTCGAAAAGCTGATCAATACGTTCACATCCTGATTTTTATCAGGAAATAATAAGATGAACTAGGTTTGACACCCATCCATGAGTAGTGCAGTTGGTTGAGAATCCCTCTCTCATCACTGAGGTTGAGAGTTCGAAACCTTACGTTGATAGCGATTTAAGTGGAGGTCATGGCGATGGGTTGCAGTGCTAGTCTTCCCCGAGGTATAAGGGCCTGGTCTTTAGGAGCCATTCGGGCATAGGAGGCATGTGCCGGAGTCCTCGGTTACAAAAAAAAAAAAAAACTGGGTTTGACAACCAAGAAAAGAAAAATAAAACGTTGTAATTACAAAACGAAAAGGATCGTGAGTGTGGGGGGGAGTGTTGACAAGAGATGTTGGTTTGCAATTACAAAACGAAAAGGATCGTGAGCGTGGGGGGAGTGTTGACAAGAGATGTTGGGTTGCGAGTCTTTGACCGAGAGAGCGACTTCGCGTGCCATGAAATGCTTGCTGGACAAGCAATTTGGGAGCGTGCATATATAAATGGAGGAAGAGTTGGTTGCGGAAACCGTAGATCAAGATCACGAAGAGGAGAGAGGACTCTCCAGGGCAGTCACGAGAGTGCCCGCCATAATTCCCCCAGACAACTGTGTATATATATAAAGAATAAAAAGTTGCATGACAAATTTGTGTCCTGGGTAAGGTAGAATGGCCATCGAAAATGGAGGAACCGAAGAGTCAAGAACCAATGAATCCACCGCATCGAGGAGCCTTGAGGTGGCGGCGGTGGCAGCAAAGAGCCCCACCGTGAATGAGAATGAGCAGGACTCCAACAAGAGCAACGGAGATGAGAAAAGAGAACTCAGTTCCATTCCATTCATTTGCAGATTCTACTGATTTGCTATTGACGGTTGTTGGTTCAATAGGCGCAGTCGGGAATGGAATTTCCATGCCCCTTATGACCGTATTGTTCGGACAGCTGATCAATACAATTGGCGAGAACCAGGCTGACACTGATGTAGTAGATCTTGTGTCCAGGGTAAAATCTTCGCGAGTATGGACAAGATAAATTGATACAAAGAAACTCCTTTCTTGAAAAGGAATTTCTTTTGGGGGACTTGTGTTGAGATTGTGAATTAACCTAATTAAATTGTTTGCGCAGTCTTCAGATAGCTCTGAAATTTATCTACCCGGCACATGGGTGTGGTGCAGTGGCATTTCTTTGTGAGTGCATCTTGATTCTCAATTTACTTTTAGTTTGGAGTTGAACTCTTATTTTAGGAATTGAGAAAATTTAATCTTCGTTCCTCCTTTCATTTGGTCAGAGGTATCTTGCTGGATGGTCACTGACAAGCAATAGGCTGCGAGAATAAGGGGCCTGTATTTGCAAACTATATTGAGACAAGATATCGCATTTTTTGACAAAGAGACTAACACCGGAGAGTTCATCGGGAGAATGTCAGGTGACACGGTCCTCATCCAGGATGCCATGGGTGAAAAGGTCATACTTTCCTTGCGCCGGTGTACTCAGTATACACCTTTCATCCTGGATTTTAACGGATTGCTAGATTCTTGCAGGTGGGGAAGTTCATACAACTCATGTCGACATTTGTTGGAGGCTTCGTGATAGCATTCATCAAGGGGTGGCTATTGACCCTCATCAAGCTAACCATGATTCATTTGCTAGTGATTGCAAAGAGACCCAAGACTTATAAACACACTTTTCACCCCTTAGGAGCACAGGGTCTTCGCTGTGGTCCCACACGCGATCGGGAGTCGACTAGCTATTGACCCTCATCAAGCTAACCATGATTCCTTTGCTAGTGATTGCAAAGAGACCCAAAACTTACAAACACACTCTCCACCCCTTAGGAGCAAAGGTCCTCGCTATGGTCCCACACACGATCAAGCGATCAGGCATGATTCCTTTGCTAGTGATTGCAAAAAGGACCCAAGACTTATAAACACACTCTCCACCCCTTAGGAGGATAGGGTCCTCATCAAGCTAACCATGATTCATTTGCTAGTGATTGCAAAGGAACCCAAGACTTATAAACACACTCTCCACCTCTTAGGAGGATAGGGTCCTCATCAAGCTAACCAAGCTAACCATGATTCCTTTGCTAGTGATTGCAAAGTTGCTAGTGATTGCAAAGGGACCCAAAGACTTATAAACACGCTCTCTACCCTTTAGGAGCACAGGTCCTCGCTATGGTCCCACACGCAATCAGGCGATCGGGCATGATTCCTTTGCTAGGGACCCAATACTTATAAGCACACTCTCCACCCCTTAGGAGGATAGGGTTCTCGCTATGGTCCCACACGCTCCACCCCTTAGGAGGATAGGGTCATCGCTATGGTCCCACACGCGATTGGGAGGTCCCACACACGATCAGGCGATCGGGCATGATTCCTTTGCTAGGGACCCAAGACTTATAAACACACTCTCCACCCCTTAGTAGGATAGGGTCCTCGTTATGGTTTCACACACGATTGGGAGTCAGCTCTGATATCATTTGTAACAACCCATGCCCCACTGTGTAATATTGTTTGCTTTGGACAATGAATCATCATGGTTTTAAAATACGTTACACAGATTAAATAAACCCAAGCCTTATAAACTAACCCGGGACTCCCCCCTAAGAGATGTGGGACAGGAGATGCGCCCCCTCCTTGCGCACGTCTGGCGACCGAGGCGCGGACACACCGCCATCCCTCTTCCCCACGCACCGCCGCCTGGGCCGTCACATTATGTCTCTCATAATCTCAAAGATGGCATCTCGCGGGCAAAGTACTTATGCCGAGGCAGCAAATGTTGTTGAACAGATGATTGGCTTCAGGGTAATGAGTAATGACTAGCGAAATTGGGTTCGGCATGTCCTTCTTCCTGCTGTAATGACTCCACGACTGGGCCTGCCGAATAGCCCAAGATAGGAGGAACGCTCAAGGCTCGGGTGACCATAAAAATATGTGTTATGTCTAATTGGAGGTTTCCCAATGATCGACTTGGCGATACTGATGAAGTAACCGAAACAAATATCAATCGTGCCTTCAACAAAGAATTACATTTTAACGCGAACATCCTTCGCTCTCTATCTTTTACACGACAGTTGACGGTGACCGGTTCTAATAACCTAATCCTGGCCTCAAGTAACCAAAGTTCAACAGTAATCTGACTGCACAAGTAATGAGGAAAAATAAATCAAACTTAAGATTTACCGATTAAGCGGGTTTGAGTCTTCAGATAAAAGGAGAACATCTAACAGAATCGTTGGTAGGCATTGAAGTGCAACATTGATGCGTACATCTACTACCCAAAAAGAAAGAACAAACAAACATAATTTCTATTTCTCTGGAAAGGAAAATTGGCTGTGGGCCAGAACTCTAGCCTGCCAAATTTGGGTGAGAATTTCCGATCATGTTAAAGGCAAAGGCCCAGTTCTCGAGTCTCGTCGTGTGAATGGGACCGGTTTCTGGTTGAGGGATTGATTGTGTTTGAGCATTTGATTTAGAACCTAGAACCCGCATTAATTTGAAAGAAAGTGATCTCTAACTAAGAGTGAAAATGACAGAGTTTGATCCGATTACGAGACATTTTTCTTTCTGTCCTATATTGGCAAAGGTCCCTGTTCAACCTCCTAAATTTCAGTAAAAAGACAAAAAAAAAAAAAAAAAAAATGGTTCGACCTCCTAAAATTACAACTATAATATGAGGTGCCAAAAAGGTCCCACAAAAAGGCCATTCATCGGAGATTTGGAATGAGGATAAACATAATGACAGTGAAGAGGTAGGTCCATGATGGTGATGATAATTAAAATAATAATTATAATAACAGGTTTTATTCCTTGTTCATAGGGTCCAAGAGGCTTGAGTAGACCGAGATAATTGTTGTTATTTTATAGTTGATGCGAATAAACTGGAATATGCCTCAGTGGCCGCTCTTCCCACATGAGAAGAGAGAGTTAGGGAATTCAAATCTCTGTCTTCTTAAAAGGTTGGAGTGAAGACGATTTAGTTTTAAATATAAGTTTCGATTCCTACATTTTATAAGGAGACGGGGTAAAAGTCTTAAACTTAAATTTAGAAAAAGAATAGAGTATGACCAATAAAGTTACATTTATCGTCTGAATTTCTTGTTAGAATAAGAGTAGATAAAATATGATATGAAATTTAGGGATTTTGTCATATCCTATCCACTATTTGATTATTGCAATAATCAAGTGGGATATATTATTATGATTATATCATATGTATTATTTAGTTTAAGTAGTATATTGGTTTAAATAAAAAAAAATTACAAAATAGAAATAGTAAAAATTTCTCATGACACTTTGGCAAACTCTATTTTTATTCTTTTTATTTTATTTTCCTCTCTTTAATTTCTTTTTATTTTTTCTTCCCCTTCCATCATTCTCTAATAATATTTTATTAAATAATGAACTATATCAAGATACCTAAAATACTAAAATACATAAAACATATAATAAATATAAATATATATTTATATTTATATATTGAATTTATTAAATTAAATTAAATTAAATTAAATTAAATTCGAATATACAAATAAAAATAAGATTAAATTAAAATAACTAAATTTTTATGTTTTTATTTTGAATTTCTTAAATTATAATTCAAATATTATTTATATTGAAATATAATTTTCATTTTGTTAATTTAAGAATATTGTCATTTGAGAAAAATCCTATACATCTTTATCCCATATTTTCCATATGATAATTTTATCCGATTTATATCTCCCTTATATCCAACTTTATCGTATCTTAAGTAAATACCAAACGCGAATAAGATAAATTTTATCATATCCCGAATTTTATATCGACTGCCAAATGCATCCTAATTGATTACGATGAGTTATTAATTTTTTTAAAGGAATTTAAGTATTATATGGATTTCGATGAGTCTTGACAAAATTCTCACGATAAAGTACACTTCAGTAAGCACATGTTATCACTATAAAATTATGTTTTAAAGTGACTGAAATGAATAGAAAATTAACTAAAGAAAGTTACCTATGATTTTTTTTTTAAAAAAAAAGGCTATGAAAGAGAACATGTGCCTAAGTTAATTTTTCACCATGAAAGCTGTGATAGATTAATATGAGATTTGGCATTTAAAAATCTATCTCCTTCCGTAATGATAACCAAAACCTCGTATTAATTTTCATCGTAGGTGCTAATTCTCTAAGAAATATTAGATAAATGCGTATATGTTTGTGCTGAAAAATTAACTGAAATACATGGATTTGAAAAATGATATAAAGAAATTACATCTAACTTTCTATAAATAGAGAGGAGCAAATGGAGTTGAGAAAAGAAACAATTTTACTCTAAAAAAGATTTCGCGCCAATTAGCTTGGTATATTTTCCCATATCAACGATGACACGCAGATGACAATTCCAACAAAAAGAAGTAAGCTGTCATTTATATTTTCATGTGTCTAAGTTATTCATTATACTTCATGCACTTTAAAATATTTCGCGGTCTTCTATTATAATTCAAGAAATACTACAATTTTATGTGTCGTGATATTTTAATTGGAAAATAAGCCAACATGCTAGAGTTCAGATCCATTTGTTAATAGAACTCCATCTTAGCTCTAACAGAGAATTTAATCGATGTGAATACTTGTCTAATTGTAAATTCCTGTAGGTTATTTCTCTAGCAAAAATTCACATTGATAAGAACATTTTAGAATTATATAACAAATACAATGTTAGACTCTGCGCAATGCTCCGCCATCTTACTAATATTGTGCATAAAATTATTCGACTTCTATTTAAGCCATATCTTCCCTGGCATCCTACCGCCAATAATGGCAAAAATAGCTACATAATGTAGCCTTGGAGCCCAATGCAGTTCATTTGGGTTATGTTGAAATTGTCGACATGGCAATCTAATTAATGGTAACCATTCTCCATGGATGACCGGCATTGACATTAATGATTTTCACGATTTTTTTTCTTTTTTCCTTGTATTTCCTTTTTTTTTCAATATTCTACTGTTCATTTTTTTTTCTCCATTGGTTGTCGGTCATAGGCGAGGGTTGCCTTCATCAGATCTGGGTGAGGGGTGGTTGACAAGGGCAACCCTCGCTTTTGGTTATCAACTTGCGCCGAGTCCTAGTGACTAGTGAAGGAAGAAGATGAGGAGTAGAATTGGAAAAATAAAATGAAATAATAAATTAAAGAAAGTATAGAAATTGCAAAAATCATCAACCTTAGCATTGACCATATCAAATGGAACGGCTAACACTAATTGAACCATTATTACATCAACAATTTACAATATAAATTAGTTGGATGGCCTGCACTAAAAAATAGTCAATAAGTGCCGTATAATGATTTAAGAAGTTTATAATAACTTGCCCGATCAAAAAGTGTAGAGTGATAATACTTTTCACATGAGATAATCAACTAATATAATTTCTTTAGTGAAGTTGCCCATCTTGCTTGACAAGATTTAGTGGTTAATCGCAAAAAGAACTTTTCAGCAATTAAGTAACACGAATAAAATATAATATAATATAAAGGCCTAAAACATTCATTATTACTTGCTTGCGTATGTTTGGCAATAACTATAGATTTGCCACAAGATAGTTATTATCATTTAATGGAAGTCAATGTTTCAATTCGAGTACGGGAATAGAAATCCCCAAGTTGCTGAAGTAATCGTGAAAAATTGAACAAGTTGTTGTGTAAAGTCAGAAAAGAGCCGACAGCTCACTCATGTTACATGTCAACATCCTTCGTCATGGCACTGCAATTGGTGCGCCGGGACATGATGTTTGCATTTTTTGGGAGGTTTAGGCTGATATGTTTTAATGATCTTATCTGGTTCTCAAAGTCTAAAGGAACTTGGCAAAAGCAATTAGGGATGAAAATAACATTGGAAAATTTACAATCACAGCTTCCAATATCCATGAAATTAAACCCGTGCTTTTTATGAGGCGGTTTTTTAGATATATGTAGCATAATTTGTGAGAATACACACAATGTCTGCCTATGTTGAACTTATAGGTAAATCTCATAGAGATATTGTTTATAATTTTTTTTTAAAGTATATATACGAGTCTAGACAGGCTTTTCGTATGGATGGTCGTGAGATGCCCGCAGGCGAAAGATCAATTTTCGCTTAATGAACTCCATATGTCAATTGTATCAGCGAGTCAAAACCTTAGGGCCTGTTTGGCAACTTGCCAAACGGTGCCAGATTTTGATTTTTTGTTTCCAGAATTAGTTTGGGATAAGAATCGCGTTTAGTAAACTTTTTGTTCCCGGGAACGATTTTGGACAAGATTTGAGAATAAAAAAAAATTTGATTCTACGTCCGAGAATCAGAAAAAGAATCAAAACGGTAAAACCCTTGTTTTTCTCTTTCAACATCTCGGTTGCCGTTCGCTATCGCCCGCCGCCGTCCGTCGCCGCCCGCCGCTGCCGCCGATCGCCGGTCCGACGAGGTCACCGGAGGCTCGCCCGGCCGGGGCGAGGTCCGGCGAGCTCGCCGAGGCAAGCCTAGCCATCGGTGGGGCCGGGCGAGCCCCGCCGATGGCCAAGCGAGCCTCGTCCAGTGCCCGGTGAGGCTCGGCCGACGAAGGCCGACCTCGGCGAGGGCGGCGACGCTTTGATGAGCGTCACCGGCTAAATGAAGAAGAAGAAGAATAGGAAAAAGGGGAAAAAAAGAAAAAAAAAAAAAAAAAAAAGAAAAGAAAAAAAGTAAATAAATTATTTAAAATTTATTTAAAAATCAAAAGAAATTAATTTGGAACATAATCAATTAATACGGTACCAAACGCAATTTTATTCAAGAATAAAAAATTTTGAACAGTTACCGAACGCGTTTTTTTACTCAGAATCAGTTCCCGAGAACAGAATAAAAAAATAATCATTTCTAGTCAGAATCAGCTCCCGAGAACAAAATCGTTACCAAACGCGTCCTTAGTTATCTCTTAGGTCTCAGCAACAGTATCATTCGAACCTAATTAGAGCAAACATTAGTAGGTGGGAACAGGGTGCGTCCAACTGCCTTGATCAAATTCGGTACGCAACTGCACGATTCGACAAGTCGTAATTAATGGAATTAATGTCAAGGAATGGGCCACGTGGCCAATCGCTAGAGCGGTCCTTTTGAATGCGGGCCTTTTGAAAAAGGTGGTGCTTGGCAGGCGATCGAAAATCCTGTAGTCTTCTTGTACTTGAGTGGCAACGTATATTTCTCTTTTTAGCTACCCCACCAAAATATCAATGGCGTTTTCAATATTAGGAAAAGGATTCACGTGGCTGCGCAAATTTTAGTTGTTTCGGATCTTTGGGAAAGCATTAGAATTCGTGAATCGCGAGATTTACATTAGATAAGATGTCTTTGGGTGAAAGTAATTTAAAAAGGCTTTTCAAAAATTATATATTAAAAACCGCATGCGCTTTTAAAATTTTCCTGCTTAAGAAAGAAATCCATGAAGCATTCATTAACAATTCGTTTGTTGAAGCAGCGATTAATTGTGAATTGACATGCCATGGCACGGCCAAATATTCTAACGAGCGGTGTCTTGAAGGACCACCCAAGTGAGGGGGATACGAGATATTGTTGCAAGCTCTCTCCTATTTCGGGTGCATTTGATTTCCAAAATCCCTTAGGTAAAAGCCAATACCGTTTGACAAATTTTCTAGAGAGCTTGCATTTCCTAAAGGCCTCTTGGCCTAAGGTGGATGTGTTTTAAGTTTCTAGCACTTTTAGAATGCAAGTACATTTTTTTCCAACTTTATTCTCACTCAAATTTCATAATTCCGAATAATGTCTCCACCCCACACAATCTCATTGGCAAAGGTTTAGGAGGCCAATGAGATCAAATCTAGCTGCCGGCAAGTCGGTCCGGCGCCAGTCAATCGCATCTAAGATCAGGAGGTCACTCGACCCAACTTCTAGCAAGGCTAGCTAGCGGTCGATTTTCATCCTAAAGGTTTGGGATTTAAAAAAAAAAATAGCAAATTTTTTTTTTTTATAAAGTGTAATTTGTCCCGAACATCAATTAAGTCAAAGTCACTTCCTAATATATTTTTAAATTACACTTTACAAAACACTATTTATATTTTAGAAAACTTCTCCTTTGAATTTTCCCAAGAACTTATTCTCAAATCGAAACAAATGCACCCTTCACATAAAACATTTGGATTTGCGGAGAATCAATGTACAAACTGATCGAGTTCAATAAGCTATAGGTAGGTAAGGGGACCATCTTTTTTTTTTTTTTTTTTTTTGGGAGGGTGGGTGGGGCGGGCTTCTGCGATGGTATTTTTTCCTTTTCTTTTCAATTTCAAAGTATATCAATCGAGTTCCGAGTAATGCTGTGGCGATGAGAATCTTTACAAATTTTCTATCTTTGCGGGACAAGACGTGGGGTTTTTCTTTGCAGCGCGGCCGGAGCAAGTTGACGGCGACAAGAAGAAGAAAGCGAGGAAAGTCAAAGATTTGTATGCGGAATTGAGGCAATTATTGATGAAGAAGTTACGCCTTTAATTAAGCTGAGCTGAGTTGTGTGATTCGAGGAAAAAGGAAGCTTCCCGCCTTCGGCGCCTATCTGACGGGAATCAGTCAGAGACGCCGAGTTGTTGCCGTGCTGTCCACGCTTGGGCGTCGTAGAGCGGCGTTTCGTCGTGAGTTTCGTTTCGTCGTGCTGTCCACTATATAATTTGGGCAGATCAATTTCTCTTATGATTGACGTTTTTTTCACTCTTTCCTTTTTTGTTGTTGTTGTTGTTGAGAAAGTGAACTAAATAATAAATTAGTACTTAATTGTAGAGGTGATTGGGAATTGAGTGGCCCTCTAAGAGTTCAATTCCGATTGGCTCAAAAGCTAAAAAAAAGGCGGGTCTTGATCGACCAACTCCTTATTGGGTCTGATCCGCATACCTCTATTTGCTCAACATCATTATGCTTGATCAAATTTATTGAGACTTTGTAAGGAAAGAAAGAGAGAAAATTTATGTGAAGAACATTGAAAATTGGAAGAAATTTGAAATTTTTGTAGATGGGTTTGGAGTAGAAAATTATAATCTGGGCCATTTTCCTTGTCCCCAATTTCAAAACATAGCATTAGAGAATTTAATATCTTCTATAAAGGGGCAAGGTTTAAATAAGAATTTCTAAGCTTGATAGTCGGCTCATTGATTGTGTCTATGCATATGGTGCATGTAGGGCACATCACACCAGAACTTTTTCTAATTTCAATGGCCAAAATTCTCATTGTACTGTGCTATTAAGGGCCAAGTTATTTCTCTCGAACATTATTGGGATGCTCCCCTTCAGTAATGCACTTTCCCTTCTATTAAAAAGTTGCATGTTCACTTGCATTGCATTAAAACACGTCACCTAGATGCAATTGTAATTTTCGAGCAAGCAAATCATTATCTAGACCTTTTCCATAATCAATAAAATAAATGAATTTCAACAATTAATTATATGAGTCTCACATGAAGCCCATATCATTTGACAGGTTATAATTCGCTTAATTCTTGTGTATCCGATGCATGTAACTATTTTTCCACCATGTGCGCATGCTGTGCATCAAAACCATTCAAGAGGGTGATGCAACTTTAACTTTTCCCACCACTAATTTAGCCTGTTGGTCCTTCTCGATCAAATTCCTCAATGTTGACTACCCACCAACTCTCTTCGTCCGCATTATATGTGCTTGCTTCCCCTTCTTTCCACGTTGAATATACTATTAAAAAATGAAATATTCCCACCTAATCTTGCTTAAGTAATAAGGAATTTGGAGAAAAATCCTCCATCGCACTACACTTATGTCAAATGTTTGTACTAAGCTACCCAATGTTGGTGGCCGCAGGCAACACACCCTCATCTTGCAATAAATGTGCATGAAAATAGAACTTCTGACCTGACTCGTTATCAATATTCAACCACCACTCCCTAGAGTACTAATTGAGATAATTTTTCCTTGCATTTGCTTCTCCTGTCAATGCATTGTAAGTGGTCTTTTTAAAATGTTGCAATTCCCTAATTTTCAAAGTGCTTTTAATGACCGACCAAAAAAAAAGTGCTTTCAATGAACGTCATTTTCATCTTCGACTAACTTAACCGGTGCCCTGGAAGCACCCCGGTAACGAAAACTACGTTTGGTTATGAGATTCCGACTATTGAGAATATTTATTGCTTACAATATATATATATGTATGTATCGCTTGTGCATAGCCAACCAGGCAAAGATGACGAGAGAAGAGAGGAATGGAGCATCTAGAATCACGTTCCCCCCTTAGATACTCGTCCATATGCGAGGGATACAGAAGCGAGGATGAGTGCGAATTTACTTGTCATGTCACGGGGCTCACAGATGACATGTGAAAGCACGGCCGAGGTCAAAAAGTTCATAGTGCATGCGTTAACGAGACAACCATGGACCCTAGTTCAAGAAAAGATTTCCCGCAGAGTACTGTACTGCTGCCCTCAAGCCAAGAAAACAAGAGAACCACTTTCCGATAAAGGCCAGATCTTTGCGTTATCATGAGCAGGGCGATCTTCTTGGGTTCATAGAAAGTTTTCACAAATCCTGATTTTTATCGGGAAATATAATAAGTTTGACAAACAAGAAAGAAAGCAACACGTTGGAATTTAAATCCGAAAGCATCGTAGGTGGGGGGTTGACAAGAAATATTGGGCCGCAAGTCTTTGACCGGGTTGGCGACTCAGATTGCCATGTTAAGCTTGTTAGACAAGCAAGTTGGGAGCGTGCATATATAAATAGAGGAGGGGTTGGTGGTGGAAATTGCAGATCGGCATCGCGGAGAGGAGAGAGGACTCCTCAGGGTGGAGCCACGAACGTGGCCGCCATATTTCTTTTCTCGGGATTCCAGAGTACCGTACTTACTTTCGTGAGCTGACTTCTTGGAGAAGCTTCAGGTGAGATAATGCCTCTCTCTCTCTCTCTGTGCGAGTCTGCCTTTTTGGCCGCTTACGTCTCGTTGTGCTCGGAGCTTATCTGGAGGACAGTGTCGGAGTTGGTGAATGATTCCTGACTCTGCCTGAGGCAGAGGCTTTTGCAGAATCAAGGTTCTTGCAAAACAGAAGGTAGAGGGAAAAAGAAAAAAAGAGTTGATTTTGCTCTTTTGTGGTAGTTCAGATCAAAGTTGGTTTTGGCACGAATCTGATGAATTCATCGTATCAACCTTTCCTCACTCTGTGTCTTGTGAATGGTATTCAGAGTATTCAGACATAGTCGTCCATTAGCTAATCTCTCCTGTGGGATTTTTCTTGGCAGCTTCTGCTTTGGGGAGGCCTGTTGTGCACCCTTCAGTTTCTTGTGTCTCCATTTGCGTTCACACTCGCGCACACACGACAGACTTTACCAGTTTCACAACTAATTAAGATAATGAGTGATCGTTCTAATTGATATTTTTAGGGAACCTCAACCAATGAGATCAAACTCTTCTCGAAGTACAGTCCTGTAGATCAGCGGTCTTTGATCTTTGAGCTCTGTAAATTTGACTTTTATGGTTGAAAGAATGTCTCGCATCTTGATTGCTTAATAGCTAATCCATTCAAATCCCACGAGAAGATACTCATGATATATTTTCCGGAAATTGTTCTGAGAAGTTTTGTCTTTACTTGTTCAGAGATTCAAGAAAATTGACTGCAGTGCAGTTTCAGTTTGGTTAATCAATTTGTGCTCAACCGTCCTTCAACTGCTTCATTCGCAGCTTGCCAATAGTTGGACTCCTTTGGCTTGAATTATAAATTGCTGATTCTAGATGTTTAATGGTGCAGATATACAGATTAAACAGTTGCATAACAGATCTGTGTCCTGGGTACGGTAGCATGGCTGTCGAAACTAGTGCAACCGAAGCTTCAGGAACCAATGGAGCCACCACATCGAGAAGCCTTGAGGTGGCGGCGGAGGCAGTAAAGAGCCCTGCCGTGAATGAGAATGAGCAGGACTCCAACAAGAGCAAGGGAGATGAGAAAGGGAACTCAGTTCCATTCCACAAGCTGTTCTCATTTGCTGATTCTACTGATATGCTATTGATGGTTGTTGGGTCTATAGGGGCAGTCGGGAATGGCCTTTCTATGCCCCTTATGACCCTATTGTTCGGAGAGCTGATCAATACGTTCGGGCAGAACCAGGCTAACAGTTCTAATATTGTAGATCTTGTGTCCAAGGTAAAAGCTTTGCAAATATGGATTTGGTCGATTGTTACAGAGAAAGTCTTCTCTCGAAGGAGAAGTTTCTTTTGGAATGCTTGTGTTGAGATTGGGAATTAACTGATTATATCGTTTTTGAAATCTACAGATATCTCTGAAGTTTGTCTACCTGGCGCTTGGGTGTGGTGCAGCGGGCTTTCTTCGTGAGTGCATTTTGAGTCTTGATTTTCTTCTAATTCGGAGTTGAACTCTTTATCTTAGGAGATGAAAAAAACTGATTTCCGTTTGTCCTTTCGTTTTGGTCAGAGGTGTCATGCTGGATGGTCACTGGCGAGCGACAGGCTGCGAGAATTAGGGGCCTGTATTTGCAAACTATATTGAGACAGGATGTCACGTTTTTTGACAGAGAGACTAACACTGGAGAGGTCGTCGGGAGAATGTCGGGTGACACAGTTCTCATCCAGGATGCCATGGGTGAAAAGGTCATACTTTCCTCGCACCAGCATAACACTTCTGAAAATAAGAGAATTTTGTCTGGTGTACTCAGTATACACTTTTCATCCTAGATTTTAATGGATTGCTAGATACGTGCAGGTGGGGAAGTTCATACAGCTCGTGTCAACATTTGTTGGAGGCTTCGTGATAGCATTTATCAAGGGGTGGCTCTTGACCCTGGTCATGCTAACCATGATTCCTCTGCTAGTGACTGCGGGTGGAATTATGGCTCTCATCCTCTCAAAGGCGGCAAATCGTGGGCAAAGTGCATATGCAAAGGCAGCAAATGTTGTTGAACAGACGATTGGTTCAATCAGGACGGTATGTTGCATGACGTAGCTGAATACATTGCACATGTGTGCCAACTAAATCGACATACATCCAAGAACAAAATAGATGTCTTGATGTCTTTTGCCTTCATCCATAACCCTTATCTTTTACTGCAGGTTGCATCATTTACCGGAGAGAAGCGAGCAATCGCAAATTACAGCAAATTCCTTGTGGACGCATACAAATCAGGTGTCCATGAAGGCCTGGCAGCTGGATTAGGTCTTGGAACGGTCATGCTTATCATCTTTGGCGGTTATGCTTTGGCAATATGGTATGGTGCAAAGTTGATAGCATCAAACAAGAAGGGATATGATGGGGGCACGGTGATTAATGTGATCATGGCAGTCTTGACTGGTTCCATGTGAGTTGCACTCAAGGTTTCCTTTTTGGTCTTTGTTCTCTTGGTTCGATTCCTTATTTCCCCTAGAGAAATTCAGAAAGCCTAATCATGGATTTTCTTTCCTTTTTCCCTTGTATTTCCTGGCATGGTGCGGACGTTCATTAGGTCTCTTGGGCAGGCTTCTCCATGCATCAGTGCATTTGCTGCTGGTCGAGCTGCTGCTTATAAGATGTTCGAGACCATCCACAGGCAGCCGGAGATCAATTCTTTTGATACCAAGGGAAAGAAACTAGACGAGATTCGTGGAGATGTAGAGTTAAGGGATGTTTATTTCAGTTACCCAGCCAGGCCCGACGAGCAAATATTCAACGGGTTCTCTCTTAGTATCCCGAGTGGTACAACTGCTGCTTTGGTTGGACAAAGCGGAAGTGGAAAGTCCACGGTGATCAGTCTAATAGAGAGATTCTACGATCCACACGCCGGTGAAGTACTTATCGATGGTATCAACCTTAAAGAGTTTCAACTTAAATGGATCAGGAGCAAAATCGGCCTGGTCAGCCAGGAGCCAGTGTTATTCGCGTGCAGCATCAAGGACAATATTGCATATGGAAAGGAAGGCACCACGCTTGAAGAAATCAAAGCTGCTGCAGAACTTGCAAATGCTGCCAAGTTCATAGACAAGTTGCCGCAGGTATAAAAATTATGCTACCCATGATCAATGAATCAACTTTCTTCTTTTCCCTGGCCAGACAATGATTATCTTTTGCTACCCCATGATCCATGATTTTCAAACTTTTGATATTTAGGGCTTGGACACTATGGTTGGTGAACATGGGACTCAGCTGTCTGGTGGGCAGAAGCAAAGAGTAGCCATAGCAAGAGCGATTCTTAAAAATCCTCGTATTTTGCTCCTGGATGAAGCCACAAGTGCACTCGATGCGGAATCTGAGAGGATAGTCCAAGAAGCCTTGGACAGGATTATGGGCAACCGGACAACTGTCATTGTTGCGCACCGTTTGAGCACGGTTAGGAATGCCGATATGATTGCTGTTATTCATCGCGGAAAGATGGTGGAGAAAGGTAGGCTGCAATCTAACTTGAAGTAAACAATGAAAATGCAAACTGAACGAAGGATTTATGATTTCCTAGCATGTACAAGTGTATCATTGACATTTAATTGCCCTCTAATACTGTCCAGGTTCACATTCTGAACTGCTCAAAGATCCAGACGGTGCATATTCTCAGCTAATTCGCTTGCAGGAAGTGAACAAAGAATCCGAACAAGCCCCAGATGACCAAAACAGGCCAGAGATTACTGAATATAACAGACAGTCTAGTCAAAGGATGTCGTACAAAAAATCCATTAGTCGGGGATCATCTATAGGGAATAGCAGTCGCCACTCGTTGTCAGTCTCCTTTGGTCTTCCCACTGGACTTAACGTTGCTGATGATACCATGGCTGGACCAAAATCCGCTGCTCCTGGGAGCACAGAAAAACCACCAAAGGTCTCCCTAGGTCGGCTTGCTTGTCTCAACAAACCAGAAGTTCCTGTCTTGCTAATTGGAACTATTGCTGCAGTTGCTAATGGCGTGATATTTCCAATTTTCGGCATACTTATATCCAGCGTTATCAAGATATTTTATGAACCACCACATGAACTTAGAAAGGATTCTAAGTTTTGGGCACTGATGTTTCTGGTCCTTGGCATTGCATCATTCGTGGCAATTCCATCTCGTACATACTTGTTCTCTGTGGCTGGTTGTAAGTTAATTGAGAGAATAAGGCTGATGTGTTTTGAAAAGGTGGTCCGCATGGAGGTGAGCTGGTTCGATGAACCTGATCACTCAAGTGGTGCCATCGGAGCGAGGCTCTCAGCAGACGCAGCATCAGTGCGAGCCCTAGTTGGAGATGCATTAGCTCTGATGGTGCAGAACATGGCGTCGGCAGTGGCTGGTTTGGTCATTGCTTTTGTTGCAAGTTGGCAACTGGCGTTGATCATCCTCGTCTTAATCCCTCTAATTGGTATCAATGGATATGTACAAGTGAAGTTCATGAAAGGATTCAGTGCAGATGCAAAGGTAGCATTATTACAGTGCCTTTTTCTTTTCCCGCTTGCTAAATAAAATTGTTTGGGTGGTCTATATATATCCCCAATTCAAAATTTTGAGTCCTAGGTTTAAAGAGTAGAAAACGGAATAAGCCATCTTTGAATTTTCTGATTCGCATTGCTTGTAATCTTCAATAGCATAAAAAGGTTCCACCATGCTTTCTGTTATATTGCAAAATAATCTCGATTATTTGTGACCATATTAATGCATTTGTTTGCAGATGATGTACGAGGAAGCAAGCCAAGTAGCTACTGATGCGGTTGGAAGTATAAGGACTGTAGCTTCTTTCTGTGCTGAAGAGAAGATAATGCAACTTTACAAGAAGAAATGTGAAGGCCCCGTGAGGACAGGCATTCGACAAGGACTGATTAGCGGAATTGGGTTTGGCTTGTCCAACTTGCTGCTGTTCTGTGTTTATGCAACAAGTTTCTATGCTGGAGCACAACTTATTAAGGACGGCAAAACTACCTTCTCAAATGTCTTCAGGGTACACCGCATTTTCTTTGAACTCTAGATAGTTTTTCCTTAGGAAATTCTCAGAATTATGATTGCCTTTTCCTTATATGGCCGGAGGATCTCCATTGGAACTGGTTTCGGTTAACGGTTCTGAGACATTTTCTTCGCAGGTTTTCTTTGCTCTGACCATGGCAGCCATTGGAATTTCACAATCGAGTTCCTTCACTCCCGATTCCACTAAAGCCAAAGGCGCTGCTGCTTCCATTTTTGCGATAATAGACCGCAAATCCACGATAGACCCGAGTGATGAGTCTGGGACAAAATTAGACAATGTGAAGGGAGAGATTGAGCTTCGTCATGTCAGCTTCAAATATCCCTCTAGGCCAGACGTTCAAATTTTCCGTGATCTCAGCCTGGCCATTCACTCTGGAAAGGTAAAACTTTGGACTTCATCCGATGCCTAACTTTAAGTATGATTTCCACAATTAAACATTGAATTACGAGAACAGCCCTAGAATTTTGTCGAACATGAGGAATAAAAGTTTGACAGTTACACAATTCTTCCTCTCAGACTGTTGCCTTGGTTGGAGAAAGCGGAAGCGGAAAATCAACGGTGGTAGCATTGCTGCAACGCTTTTATGATCCTGATTCTGGTCACATTACGCTCGACGGAGTGAATATTAAGGAGTTGCAACTCAAGTGGTTGAGGCAGCAAATGGGTCTGGTCGGTCAAGAACCGGTTTTATTCAATGAGACAATTCGTGCCAACATAGCTTACGGAAAGGATGGAGATGCGACCGAGCAAGAAATACTCGCCGCATCAGAATTAGCAAATGCTCACAAGTTCATTAGCGGACTACAACAGGTTAAACAATCTTTGCTTGTTCTGTGTATTTAACTTAGCCATTTGCTTTCGAATGAGCTTTTCTGATTCCTCTATACAAATTTAATGTTCAGGGATATGATACTATGGTTGGCGAAAGAGGGGTCCAGTTATCTGGTGGTCAAAAGCAACGAGTGGCCATCGCTCGAGCTATAGTAAAGAGTCCTAAAATCCTTTTGCTTGACGAGGCTACAAGCGCATTGGATGCAGAATCCGAGAGAGTCGTTCAAGATGCATTAGACCGAGTCATGGTGAACCGAACCACAGTCGTGGTGGCTCATAGGTTGTCCACGATCAAGAACGCAGACGTGATTGCGGTGGTTAAAAATGGAGTCATCGTCGAGAAAGGAAAGCACGAGACTTTGGTCAAAATCGAGGATGGTTTCTATGCATCTTTAATTGCCCTACACACCAGTGCTTCTACTGTATGAGCCTGTTGTAGCTTTCACTTCCCGCACAGCTAATTCCTTTGGAGTTTATCCTTGCCAATTTGCTTGACAACAGAAAGTGAAATACAGTCTCTAAGTTCGTTAAAATTCTTATGCAATGAGAGGTCATGTGCAATTTTACAGCTACAGGAAGTCGATGCTAAAGAAATGGGAATGCCTTCGCTATATATTCCCTGGCCACGGTTTCTCTTCCTCTCTTTTTCTTGCTGGCTCGATTATGGAGTAATGGCCTGACAGGCAATGCCTGCACAATTTTTGTATTTTCCTGCAATTGGACCGTAGTCTTGGATTCTCTCGTTTGTGGTGAGAACTTTGAACACGACAATAACCACTTTTCCAACTGTTTGATTAAAGGGAAAGTATCGTGGGTGGATGCAAAGACGTCATGCATGACGGTTTCTGATCTATATTTTTTAATTCCTAGAGAATATGAACATGTCGGAGGAAGTATGGATGACCGATGACCGGTACTATGAATTACACCGCCAAAATCCAGTGTGTAATTTCGTATTGGGCGAAGCCATGCCTCGACGTGGGAATCAGGACGAACATTGTTTAATATGAATTCTTGAAAATCCCGAATGATGCAAACGTTGGGATCTTCCCTAATCAAAAGATTATGAAATCTGACTTGATGCATGACCTCCTTTGATAAGGACACGATCTAGAAGCCTGTACAGCCTGTGACATTATTGATTCCCACTTAAATTATACACAATGAGTGCGGTTGTTTGAAAGCGAGGGTAAAGAGTTTTCGGTTAGTCAAATCTTTTGAGGGCAACGCAATCGTTGGATTACATTAGACAAAAAGTCGAGCGACACCTGGATTAGACAAATTTCCACGATGTGATGACAAAACCGAATCAGATCTTTATTGAGCCGATGGAAAGACAATCCTGCAAGCAATGGCCACGTCAAATAAAATCTCCGCACACGCTCAATTTTAAAAAGCCTACTGTGGAATTCCAAGCAGTGAAAACAAAAGGGCCGCCTGCAAATTATTCAACGGGCCTGGAGGGGTTTCGCTGTCCCATGTGGGGAGGAAGTCAAAAGGTTCAGGCTGTCGACAGAACGACGTCTGACCTTCGTACAGGCTCGTCTTGCCCAATGAGGTTGAGGATGGTTACTCAGTCAATGAAAGAACCAGCGCAACCGCCAAGAAGAAGAAACTTGCGGGACATTTCAGACGGAGACAGCGACGAGAAAACAAATACATGGCAAATCAGGATTCGAATCCTTCGATTCCTGATATTTCTGGATTTGCGTGGTTAAGAATGGTGTCTAAACATCACCATCATAACCTTCATAAGACAGCCCCTCCATCTTGACTGGCAAGGGAACGCCTTGCCAGATACTAAAACCCCGCGTCCTCGCAAACTCAATCGGAACCCAATGGCATGTTACAACGTTCCATCCACAATGTTTGAAAATTGGGAAAGTCATAGAGTCATAGCTGGAATCGGATGAACATGTTGCCATAGACCTTATCATAAATATCATCCAAAAAGAATGTCCGCACAAGTTGGATAAAACTGCCTATTAGAACTACAAGAGAAGAAACTAAATCTCTTCTTCACTTCCTTTGTTTCTACCAGTTAGTCTGTTTCTTCTTCGCTTTCATCACTATATGAAACAAGACAAGATAGAGGGAGGCCCTGGGTCTCATTAGTCTCATCACTGTTGTGTGTTTTTATAAGGTCTGAAGTTTTTCCATCGATGTCACTGGAGGTTTTCCTTGTGTCCGGATATTCTTCAGGACTCTGAGGGTCAATCTTTGCTTTCTTTGCCGGCGGTTTTACTTTTATCAGGACACCCAATGGCTGAGCTGGTGGATTCTTCCTTCCAATCGTTTTATCTTCCTGCACGTAGGAAGAGCTGAATCACCAAAAACTATAAAGGAGATTGTAAATAGAACATGTTTGATTTAGTGCATTTATTCCAGGGACCAAGTTTAACAATCCGCATTCAATGGAAAACAAGCAATGACCGGACAAAATCACCAGAAAAATTACCAAAAAGTCCTAAACATATTTGCACATATTGTATGAATGCCAATGCAGTCCTAGACCTTGCAATTTGGCCAATTCATGCCTAAAACACAATGTGCCAATGTAGTCCTTTCAGTGAAATGAAATCGCTGACGTGAACATTGGTGGTTCTACATAACACAATCAGTATTAACATGGACAATTGTTGCAATTTTTTTTTTTTTTCAAAATTCTGTGAATTTTCTTTTATATATTCTTTTTTTTTCTAGTAGAAAAAAAGGAAAATTAAAAATTAAAAAATAAAAGAATTTAAAAAAAAAATCATAACATTTTGAAAAAATTACAAACATTGTCCATGTTAACGCTAACTGTGTCACGTAAGACCACCGATGTTCACATTAGCGATTTCCAATCAAAATTAACCCAAAGTACAACATTGACAAATCATCAAAAGATTTTAGGCTAAATTGGCCAAGTTGAAAAATTTATAACTAAAATTGGCATCTATACTATAGGTTTAAAACATTTTTTTTTGGTAATTAACCCAAAACGCCTCCCTCTCAATTTCAAAAAGAAGGAGGAGGAGGAGAAACTTGAGACCAAAAGCTATAATATCAATAGCCACTAAGAACCTAAAAGAAGAGTCGGATCACAACATCAACAATGAGCATAAAAGTCCCCATTGATTGAAATTTGAAAGCCACAAACTCGAGTGCATCTTTAGTTCTTCCCCAGTATAGAAGCAAAATGTCTGTAAGGCGGTCCAGTATCAAAGCTATTGTTTTGCACTAGTTCAGTTTCTACCACAAAGATGATGGGTCCAAGACAATCTTCTCTTGTGTGGTATAAACCCCAAAACGACATCTTTACACAACTACAACATTGGAAGGACAGACCCCTCACATACAGATGAAGTTTTAGTTTTATTTGACATTCTTCGAGTCCTACAAGCTCCCGGATTCTAAAGTGCCAAAACAAGGTGGCTTAAACTAAGGTCATAGAAACGACACCTGTCTTAAAAATGCATAGAACATAATTTAGAGGACCTGAGGACCTCAGGGTCTTACAGGCTATTTGGCACTCTATTTCAGATAGGTTATTCAATTTTGTGATCGATTTGTGAACTCACACATCAGAGTTCTGAAACACGAGTGCCACTTCAAAAAATTCTCTAGCTACAATAATATGCTTCAGTTCGACAGGATAAATCCCCCCGGGAACCGTAGTTAGTTGACACCCCTCATTTGCAGAAGTGAATGCCTTTTGCTTTTAGATTTTAAATTGAGCATGATATGAACATTCTCTCCAGAGAATGTATATCCATACTACCAATTTGAGTAAAATACAGAGACAAAAAAGCTCCGCACATGAAGCATGTAAATCAACAATGAAACTAACCACAGGAAGAGTTGGCACTTCTTTAAGCTCATGCACAACATTAGATTGTGCTGCCACAGCGGCCTGAAAAAGATCACATGTATTGGAGTTAGATTATCCTCCCATCTGAATATGCACATTAGAATTTATCATGTACCATGTAACAACAGAAAGTTCAGAAGCTCTTTGACAAATTTTTCATTTCAGGATTAATTATTACAGTTTCAAGAGACCAAAAGGAGCAAGAGACTGGACAAAAACCAGACTCTTGTTCATTATCAATCAATTAAAACTCTGAAATTGGTGCAGAGATGAGCTTGCATAACCATCCCGGATCACAAATGTGTTTTTCCCATTTTACATAACAATAGTAACAAGATGAGCATCATCTCATGAGTGTTCAAATTAAACATAATACTGCCACTTCAGCATCCATGAATTACAGTTGTATAAAGGTAAATAGACATACTCCTCAATACCTGGAAACTTCGTAGTTGTTGAGCTTCCTCATCTGCCATCTGCCTCTCATATTCCCTCTTCGACTATATATTAAAATAACAGAAGACGAGACATCATGTCATAACTAAAGCACGTGGACGGATGGCAACTATAAATGTATGTGCATATCTTATGCAAAAATCTAACAATGTAACATTTGAGAATATTGCCTCGACACTTGCAAAATTTAGGACGGAATACATAGTGCCAACTTGAATTATTATGGAAATCATGCTTGCTTCAAAGTTTACTAATACTACTCTTCGAACATCTTCAACTAAATGCCTGATGTTCCAGATATCAAAATTTGCAAATGGTTTAAATTGAAACCATGTAAGCAAATATCATGTCTGAGGGCTTTAGTGATCAGATTTGTGATTAGCTAACTATTCAGACTTAGAAGTTATAGATAGTCATTGAAATGATTCGCCATGACTAGCACCACATTCTGTGATGATCTAGTGAGTAATCTCACCATCTCCACTTTATCAAGAAATTCGGTTTCATCTTCATCCAAAGCTTTGGGTGGTCCTGAAAGAGGAAGTATTATCAGACAATTTCAAGTATTATATTGCCACCGTCTAGGTGTCTACTTATATCAAGTACAGCAGGCCATATTGAAGATTGAAATAATGATTATAATAGGATTTGTATTCACGTTCGAGTTAAGTCTGTAACCCACACTAGGCGTGTGCAACAGCTAAACAGTTTCCACTTATAATGTAATGAAGAAAACATATAACATAGTCTGCCTCCAGATGATTCCTCATCAAGAGTAGACTCTGTTAAAGGCGAGCTGCCTTTACGGCCCATCTAAATAAAGACTTTGATATAAACACAGGCACTTACTATGCTTGAAGCGCTCGTTGAATTCTGCATCACGCTTGTCCTTGTTCTCTTTCAAAATCTGTATCACAGAGGAGAACAGCTCGGTTTTAAGAAAAGATTGACATAGCACGAGAATTAATAAGTAGTGGCCACAGAAGAAGACCGACGGTCCCCAAACTCAAACTACGAGTGAGAATAAAATTAAGATGCAACGGATGAGCATGCAATGCCTTTCAAATATAAAACCCATCGCTATGAATCATCACAAATTCAGAGGAACAACATCCATATGCATTAGGAAGCGGCATGTCCACCTGCTAATTCACGGCCGCCTGCGAAAGCCCAGGCACGGAACCAGACAGTTACCACGCAAAGCCCCGTCGAGTCCACTCGCTTCGGCTCTACGTGGTAACGAAATGCATTTCCAGGCGAACTCGCACGTCCTCAAGGGGCAATGCGAACTCGAAGTTTCTCAGTAAGTACTGAACCTCAGCAGTGAAATTCGACTCAACCCCCGCGGAGGAGCAGCTAGAAACGCAGCGCCCGCACCGATAATGTCTACGGCATTGCTACCTCAAGCAATTCGTCGGTTTGCAGTTCAAGCTTCCCCCGTAACGCCAAAAATAGAAAGAAAAAGAAAGGAGCAGGAGCAAACCTCGAAGAGCGGCCTGTCTCTCTGGGCGGTGCCGTCCTCGACCCTCTCGCCCCTCGACTTCTTCGATTCCTCCAACTGCAAAATCCAATTCGCGAAGCAAAACATCAGACCCGGAGCGACCGAGACTCTCGAAACGGAAACCTCGCGGCTCATAACGAGGTAAGAAGCCGCCGGCTTCTAGGGTTTACGGGAGGCTCGTCACCTGCTCCTCGGAGACGAAGTTCATCAACCGAACCGGTCGCGCGGATTCCTCCTCCATGGAGATTCTTCGGTTCGTCGCTGTCCGCAAGCGCGAATCCAAAAGGCGCGGCAAAATTTCACCTGAACAATGTCGGATCGGCGGGGTGGGCGATGGCCGATGGTGATTTTTTTTTTTTTTTTGGACTGAGGCCGATGTTGATTGGCCGGGCGGTTAGTTGCCGGCGATCGCGGGAGCGCCTGATTGGGCCTCTGGGCCCATGAGGTTGCGATCCTTGGGTTTTGATGATGGAAGGGCCCATCTGTTTCAGTCTCTTCTTCTTTTTAGTAGGAAAATGAATCATCTGAAAAAAATTTCTAAAGATAATTATTTGGATCGTTTGCAAAAAAAAATATATATAAAAATATTTTCACCATCTATAGAGATATATACGTATAACTTATTGTCGAATTGACTCACTATTTCAAATGATACGACCAAATATTTTTCAAATAAATTATCTAAAACATTCTTTATTGATGAAAAAAATGGAATTAGGAGTTAATATTATTAGCTTATGAAATCAATACCTATCAATATCATATTTTTGATTCATAGTCCAATCGCAATCCACCCCATCAATTAGTATGTTTATGACGTCTTGATATATCTAAACTCAATTGAAAAAAAAGAACCCTATGATGAGGAAAAAAAATTTGAAAAAAATAAAACCTCATTATCGATATATTATTTAAAGTCACTTGTTATGTCAAAATAGCATCATGTTTCATATTAGGCTACCACTACCAATCTTATTTCGATGGTATTTAACTGTTAGATGTTGTGCCTCCATTAATGGTGAGTGTAGTGCCCCCTTGGAAACAAGTTAAGCCAATTGTATCCCATTTGTCGTTAATTATGATGTAGCTAGTAATGCTATTTATGAATTTTTCCTTTTTGGTAAATGTTGATTCTCGCTTATTTGATAGGATCGCGAGATTGAAGGACCAAATAACGTGTGTTATTTGATTTTTGGGGCATCTCCAAGTAAGTAGTACTAATGTCTTCTTTGGTTTTGTGAGACTCATGGTAAGATTAATTGACATATACTTGTGTAGGGAAGTAATGACCTATTTGTTGTATAAAGATGGATATAGTGCTCGGTAATTTTGAGTTATTGTGGGATGATTCGAGGTTATGCATGCTGTTTTGGTACAATTGATTTATGTGGTTATGTGATAACTATTGAAAGATGATATGTGTTGTGTTAAGGAAATCAAATGTATTGTGAATAGGTAAATGACTAAGGGTGCGTTTGGAAAGACTTTTGGGGAAACTTCTTGAGAAAATGTAAAAGCCTTTGAGCTAAAAGGGTTTTTCGAAATGTAAATTGTGTTTGGTAAATCGTATTTGTGAAAATCTATTGTAAAATATATTTGAGCAAAATAGCGTTTGGACAAATTAACTTTGCAAAAGACTTTTGTTATTAAAAAAAAAGGAAAAACAATGAGAATTGGTTGGTTACCATCGGCGAGGGGCAGGTGGTCCAGCAAGGGGCAAGTGGCCGGCGAGGGTCGCCATGACCAGATCGAGCGGCCCCGGCCACCTCCGCACGGAGGTCGCGGCGCGACGGGTCGCGCAACCCTCGCCGGAACATCGTGCAACCCACCGCGCCGCGACCTTCGTGCGGAGGTGGCCGGGGCCGCTGGATCTGGTCGCGGCGACCCCGATCGCAACTAGATCATCATGACCAGATCGCGCGATCCCGATTGCACAATCTAGGTTGCCGGAGGTCGGGCAGCCCACATCGGTCGTGGTGACCTCCAGTGACCTAGATTTGCGTGCGATTTGTGTCGCTGGAGGTCGCGCAGCCTAGATTTGGGTTGCGGCTTCCTCCGGTGACCCAGATCTGTCGGGGGTCACAGTGTCGCCGGGGTTGCAGCGGTTTGCAACCCAGATCTGTCGGGGGTCACAGTGTCGCCGGGGTTGCAGCGGTTTGCAACCCAGATCTGGGTGGTTGTGAGTTGCAACGGTCGTGGCGACGGGACTCACAAGGGGTCGCCGAGGTCACGTGATTGGCCGTCGATGATCGTCGTGACGCACTGGCCTCTTGCCGACCTTTGTCCAGCTTGTCACCGGCCATGGGTAGCTCCGCAACTTCAACACCATCCTCAACGAAGAAGAAGATGAATAGTAACGAGGACAAAACTGGAAAAACAAAATGTTAGTCATTTGTGGAAGAAATTTTTTTAACTTACTCTCCCTCAGCCTTTCGAGAAGGCCGAATGCCTAAGGCAGCCCCCAACTTGCCTTAGGCTTTCAACCTTGGGAAGGCTTGCCTTTGGCAAAGGCAAGTCAAAAAAAATTTGCCAAACACTAAATATTTGGCCCAAAGGCCTTTAGGGGGTTAAAGATCTTTGGCAAAGTGGTTGCCAAACGCAACCTAAGTATTACATGACAACGAAACTTCGTGTGAGTCATCTTTAGAGCCTTATAGTCAAGGGCTAAGTACTACATGATGACTAGAGTTACATAGGAGCTACCTCTAGGGCCTTGCACTATTGATATTCATAATAAATGGCTAAAAGCTACACAATAACGTAATTTTGTGGGAGCCACCTCTAGGGCCTTATATTATTGTTATATGTGGTTCATGGCTAAGTGTTATATGATAATATAATTTCGTGAGAGCGTGAAATGAACCATCGATATGAGATAGGATGAGTCAGATTATTGGACCAAATTGGTGATGCTTGTTTTGTTATTATGAATGAATGAGAAAATTTTACTATTTGATATAGCTAAATTGAGGTAACATATAATGCATTTTATTCATGCAATTTATTATATTTTTGTTTGGCAATAATAAGCCATATCTTGAGTTTTAAATATGTAATGTGAAAGTTGATATGCTTTTATGGTATGTACTACTCACTGAGCCGTGGTTGCTCATTCTATTCATCTTCCATGTTTCAGGTCCCAAGATTAGCAACTAGTAGAATGAGGGCACTTCTAGAAAACTTTTGGGAGTTCTATTTTTGGGTATGTTTTAAGAAAGTAGTACACATAATCCTTGCTAGTGGTTGGATTGGTTGAGTTCTAAATGTATATTTATTTTTGGTGAATTATAGAAACTCTGATGTTGCAACCAATTTGTTGGTTTATTTTATATGTATATATATATAAGTTGATATCAGGTTATTTGTTGTGTTTGAGATTGTGTCCTTAGTGTAGAAGGACGGCCATGTCATCTCCATTCTTTGTAGTTTTGGGGTGTGACACAGATACCCATTATTTAAACCATATTGAGCCTAACTATTTATTTCTAAAGCCCGAGTGGTGATTATCTACCTACACTGGGGGTAGGACACATGATTTACCAATGCAACTAGTGTTTACATGAGAATATGAAAAGCATCTCAAAAGTCCTAAAAACTCAAAAAATTCAAAAGAGCAAAAGTCAAATGAAAATTAAAGGGCATGAAAAAATAGTGTGCCTAATAAAAGCAAGGCTAATGCCCAGAAGAGAGAGAGAGTAGAAGGTAAAACAATTGCATCAAGAGGAATATCTTTGTGAAAGCAAAAATGGCAAAAAAAAAAAAAAAAAACGCTTGCATTGAAAAGAAAATCATTGCAAATGCAAAAGCTATCGTGTTAAAATGATTAGTCAAAGGACTTTCGAAACAATTTGAATTTTAAAAGTTGAGTGCTTTAAAAAAAAATGGATGATATGGCAATGATGTCATGATAATTGCCAACTCTCATATCCCGCTTTGACAAAAAATTCTAAATCTTTTGAGCTAAGCCTTCTGAACCTTTCCCCAAATCAATATTACAACTCATTTCTAAAATATCTTCAGATTAGGATAATTCAAAGTGGAAATAAGGACTTCCCAAAGAAGATGCTGCTTGAAGAAGTGAGAGCAATGTTGTTTTTATCTCATCTTAAGGTTTCTTGACTTGTAAATCTGGTGAAGATGTTGATCGGTGATTAATTCATTTCATAGCCAATGATGCTTATCAATTGCTAAAACCATGACCAAATCTACACTACGGTCCTTCTAAAAGACCTATTGGATTAGTCAATGTGTACTTATTGTGAATGATTCTCAAAGCCTTACACACTTGGAAAAGTGAGATGTATTGAGTGATTAGTTTATTTCCCACATGAATGGATGGGATCAAACAACTATTTTCTTGAGAATATGCGAGAAGTCCTTTTTGACTAGGGGCCCTTGCTCAGCATACTTAACAGACCTTTCTCTTAAGTCAAGGTCATTTCGACAAAGACTTTTCTCCCAAGAGAATTTGACGACTAATGATATCTTCCGAGCGTGATGACGATTTTGCGAGTTTATCAAGTGTTCGGAATTAGTTTGATTTGTTTATGCAATCATTGCATTTTCATCACCAATACAATTTTGATATTGTTTTTGATGATATGTGCTAAAATTGATCTCATCTAGTATGCTTTTTCTACTAGAATAGTTGTTATAATGAATTCTATTTGATGTGCAATACCCATATCAGAATATTCTCAAATGACAAGATCTTAGTGAAACCACACAATTTCAAAGAGTTCATGAGTCAACCTTAAACCATGCATTTTCAAGAGATTCTTGGTCATCCTTAAACTTTGTAATTTTAAAGGGTTCATGGATTAGCCTTAAACCATGCACTTTCAAGAGGTTATTAGTTACCCTTAAACCACGTAATTCCAAAAGGTTCATGGTTTAGCCTTAAACCATGTATTTTTGAGAAATTCTTGGTCATCCTTAAACCACATAATTTCAAAGGGTTCATGAGTTAGTCTTAAACCATGCATTTCCTTGATCATCTTTAAACCATGCAATTTCAAAGAGTTTATGGGTTAACCTTAAACCATGTAATTTTTAGAGGTTCTTCGTCATCCTTAAACCACACAATTTCAAAACGTTCATGGATCAACCTTAAATCATGAATTTTCAAGAGATTGTTGGCCATCCCCAAACTTTACAATTCTAAAGGATTCATGGGTTAGCCTTAAATCATACACTTTCAAGACTGTCTTAAATCACAAAATTAGTGGGATTGCCTTCAACAATACGGTTAGTGGGACTACCTTAAATCACAAAGTTAGTAGATTTGCCTTAAACCACATGATTGGTGAAACGGCTTTAAACCACACGATTAGTAGGTCTGCTTTAAACCATAAGGTTAGTGTGACTGCCTTAAACTATACGGTTAGTGGGACAATTTTAAACCACACAGTTAGTGAGGCTACCTTAAATCATAAAGCGAGCTAATATTTTATCTGTCAAACATACTTTCTCAATTGTATATAATACATTGAGTATTAAGATGCATAAATGTCAAACAAAGATTCATAGGCATTAATGATGAAAAAACACAAATTTATTAAAAGTGAACACTTCAAGGAAATTACAATATTCAATACATTAGCCTTTACGCAGTACTAGAGATTTTACATGACCACAAAACACATATCTAGGTATTGGTTTTATCATATGATCTACTACTATTCTATGCATAGATATGTATTGTAAGTTCACATCTTTTCGTACAATTAAATCATTGACAAAATTATACTTGGCATCTATATGTTTGGTTTTGCCGTGATATTTTGGATCTTTGGTGTACGCTATAACTATTTGGCTATGACAGTTAACAAATAATGGATTTGTAGCATACCCAATAACACCTAAATTATCCAAAAATGTCTTAAGCCAAACACCTTCTTGTACTGCTGCTGATAATGCCACGAACTCAGTTTTTATCATGAACAAAGTTATACACGTTTGTTTCTTATTGCTCCAAGATATGTCGCCATTATTCAGTAAGAAAGCAAAACCAGAGGTAAATCTCCTTTCATCTAAATCTCCTCCTCAATCAGCATTTGAATAGCCTTCAAGTCGCAGATCATTTCCTTGGTAATTCAGCTTGTAATCAGCAGTTCTTTTCAGATACCGCAGTATTCTTTTAACAGCTTTCCAATGTGCTTGACTTTGATTGGATTGGTATCTACTCATCATTTCAACTGCAAAATATATGTCAAGTTTTGTACACATTATAGCGTACATTAAGCTTTACACAGCACTAGCATAAGAAACATATTTTATTTGTTCATTTTCTTGTGGATTTTTTGGACATAGTCTATGACTCAATCATTCATATTTTGCAATAGGAATATTTATGGGTTTACAATCTTGCATATGAAATCGTTCAATAACCTTATTTATGTATGTTTCTTGCAAAAGAGATAATGACATCTTTGAACAATATCTTAAAATTTTAACTTCAAGAATGTATGCAATTTCATTCATATCTTTCATCTCAAAGTTGGAAGATAACTAACTCTTGATAGTATTAACAAACTCCATATTACTTCCGGCAATTAATATATCATCAACATATAATGATATGATCACAAATTGATCTTTAAATCTTTTGATATATATACAATGATCCTTATCAATTATTGTAAAATCATATGATATTATAGCATTATGAAAACGTATATATTATTGTCTTGACGACTACTTAAGATTATATATCAATATCAAAATTTGACATACATTTTCTTTTTGGCCTTTTATAATGAAACCAGCAGGTTATTTCATATATATTTCTTCATATAATTCTCCATTGAGAAAAATAGTCTTTACATCCATTTGATATAATTAAAGATCCATACTTGCCACTATTGCCAGAATAATGCGAATCAAGGTAAATCTTACTACATGAGAAAATGTTTATTCATAATCAATTCATTCTTATTAATTATACCCCGTTGCTACAAGACGAGCTTTGTGTTTTTCTATTGAGCCATTAACTTTACGCTTTATTTTGAGAACTCACTTGTTCTCAATGGCTTTGAGTCTTTTGGAAGATCAACTAGTTCTCAAACTTGGTTCGACTTCATTGACTCAATTTTCTCTTCCATTGCATGCATCCATTTTTTCTTACTATGACAATTTAGAGCATTATGTACATTTCTTGGCTCATCTTTATCTTGTGGAGCAAGCATAAAAATTTCCCCTTTAATGTCAAAGTGTTGAAGGAGAATACTTTTGCGATTTATTTATCGTATGTGAGATTGTACACTTTGCACATCATTCCCCATCATGCTCTCACTTAAATCAGATAATGATGATATCGTCTCATCATGTGATTGTAATTGAGAGTGAGTTAAATTAAATTCATCACTTTTCATGTTACTCCCATTTGGATAAACTCCACCAAATTTATTATCTAGATCCAAGATTTCAAATAGGAAGTAATCCTCACCTATTTCGTCCTTCTTAGAAAATTTATTCTCTAAGAATGTGACATCCCGTGATTCGAATTCAGTTATACTTCCACTTTCCTGATTACCTATGAACACATACCATTTCGAGTGTTCAGAGTATCTTATGAAAAAACTCTTTTTTCCTCTAGACCAAATTTTCCAAATTTGTGAGATTGTTTATGAGTATAGGTAGCACAACCCCATAGTTTAAGAAAACTTAAGTCTGGTTTTCTACTTGTCCATATATGAGTGGAAGTAGCTAATTTGAAAGGCACTCGATTAAATATATAAACAACAGTTAATAACGCATCACTCCAAAAAGTGATATGTAAGTTAACATGTGCTATCATGGACCTAATCATTTCTAGTAGGGTTTTATTCCATTCTCCCCGCAACACCATTTTGTTAATAAGTATATGAAATAGACAACCATATTTCTATTCATTTTTCATCATATAAATTTTTGAACTCATTAAATAAATATTCACGACCCGATCGAATCTCAATACTTTTTTTTTGTGTAATTGATTTTCTACCAAGTTCATAAATCTTTTGAAACAACTCAATGCTTCATATTTATGATAAATCAAATATATATATATATATATGAGTGATGAAATAAATAGTTTCATGCCTTTCTCTCACATTCATTGGACCACAGACGTCAGAATTGATTAAATGCAAAGAAAATTCAACTTTTATGCATTTCTAAATGGTTTTCTCGTCGTTTTCCCTACTGGGCAATGCTCTCATATGGGCAAATCGATTTTCTCAATATTGCATAATAAGCCATATTTGGCTAGTCTATTCATACGTTGTTGGCCAATATGACCAAGTCTAGCATGCCACACATTCACATCATTATCATATGAATTAAAAAATGTGAAAATAGAATAATAAACATTAATATCACTATAGTCAACATTCAATACAATAAAACTATCAATAAAATAACCTCAACCATATTAGTTTGCATTCAAATACAAATCCATACTACTATTATGAAATTTCATACTAAAACTAAGCTAATAACCAACACTAAAACAGACACTAAATTTCGACGAATTTCTGGAACATGCAATATATCATGTAGGAACAAAATGCGTTCACCACGCATGTTCAATTGGTAGGCGACAATCCCATTTACTTCAACTTTGGAGTTATTTCCTATATAAATTCCACTTAGTTCTAGTCGGTACTTATCGAAATTCCACAAAATTCTCTATCCTTTGCTACATGATTTGTTGCTCCCAAATCTATGGTCCACCAATGATTACATTCAATTAAGAATACAAAACTTGACATATGAGCAAAGTTCTTATGAGTACAAGGGGCGATTACCTTCTTTGGCTTACAACAATCACGAGCATAATGATCATTCTGGTCATAGTTGTAACACTTCACCATTAAAATATTCTTCACTCGAGGACGTTTTCCTCTCTTATATTAGTTAACTCTTGGTTTCTTATAAGAAAGACTTGATCCATTGCATTTCCACATATTGAACGCATCAATGCGCTTATGCTTAGAACTCGAAACTTCTTCTAAGCTGAAAGCAACACAACAAATATATGTATCCCGCTCAAATGACTTGAGGCGGTCCTCTGTTAGCTCAAGGTGGCGCACAATATTCTCAAGTTCTTCCATAACATGCTCAAGAGTTTTTAGTGGTTCTTGCTTTCAAGCATATATTAAATTTTCATATTCAATATTTCACAATTCTTACCGTTCAATTTGTTTTATTTGTTCAAATCAGCAATTATGTTCTTAGTTACTTAAGCTATCGATTTAAACATATTAGATACATATGCATGAATTATTAAACATATCATTTATGCATCCATTTTGCACAAACCATCATATTAATGAATAATTTCAAGTAAAGTTCAGAATCAAAAGGTCACTATGTTTTCAATCATCATCCAAAATATCCTAACTCAAAAATTATTATTAATGTAATCTCCTATGCAAAATAAGTTCAGTAAAGATCACTAAAACTTTCTTGAACTCCACACAACAAATTGTAAATTAATATACTAATTTACAACAATAAATAACATTGAACTTTCAATAATTAAATATGTCAATTACACTAAGTAATATATTTAGAGGAAAAATATCAACATAGAAATAGATATTTACACATAAAACATCTCAAACTAATCTAAGAAATAAATATGGAAAGTCTCTTCTAATATATCAGTAAAATTCTTTAAGAAATCTAATGGCACATTGGCCAATCATAGAAAAACTTTTGAGAGCTCTCATGCCACCTTCGAGGCGCATTCACTCTGTGCCATATGATACTTAATGCAAGTGTTGAAGTTTTGGTTAACTCAATCTTATAGTACTCTCTTATAAAAACTACTACAAGCCTCCTATAATCTAAGACCACGTTGACCTCCTATAGACGATCTAATCTGAGACCAGGTTGACCTTTCATAAACGATCTAACACTAATTGCTATTCAGGTGGAAAAGTATATTAAAACCGGTACCTTCTCAAAATCCGGTATAAGATAACCATTTCAGATGATTTCTTGCATAATCTGATTGACTTTGACCATGTATGATACTACATTACCATCATTCCATCAATAATTAACTAATTTTTTCATTAGCCCTTTAAGTCTTACATTTTCTTCATTCGTTCTCGGAAATGCAGGTATGTGTGCATAATGCATCATAGTTCTTGCAATAAATGTATAACAAAATGGATTACTTATAATCCATAATAAACAAATTAGAAAATACATAATTTTATTTTCTTCTTCTTCTTCTTTTTTTTCATTAGTCAACGGTGGTCAACGATGGTCAACACAGATCAACGGTCAAATGAGTTGAGGTCAACGGGTCAACGAGTCGGAGTCAATCGGGTTGGGTCGGATGGGTCGGATCGAACCGACAGACTCGACATTTGGCGCGCGCGTGCTCGGTTGACGTCACAATGACATCAGCTGGCATGTGCAGCGCGCGTGCGCGGCTGATGTCATCTCGCACATGCCTGGACCCAAAACAACGCGTGCGTCACACGCACCCGGGAGGGACCAATGCACACGCCAACAACATCGGTTCTTTCCGGTTGCACATGGCGATGCATCCGGCAGCCTCCAGCGGCAATCCGCCACTCGATTTTCTTGTATCAACAAGAGTTTCGACTTTATGCTATCAAAAACAAATTTCGATTTATAAAAAATCACAAACAGGGGTGAACAGTACGCGGGTGTTGGGATTTTCTATCTTCGATCGGTCGACAATGGTGTTTCACGAAAATTCAATTAAAAAACAATTTATAAACCTAAAAATGGATCGAGAAACATGAACTATTGCTATGATACCAATGTTGGGTAAGTGATCGTGCACGTGTGTCGCACGTGCAAAAAATCACAAACATGGGTGGGCTCGAAACAACATGTGCGTCACACGCACCCGGGAGGGACCAATGCACACGCCAACGACACCGGTTCCTTCCGGTTGCACATGGCGGTGCGTCCATCATGGGTGGACGAGCCTACTTAAGCTCATCATCACATAGAAAAACCCATTAAGTGCAACAATGAATGATTAAAAAAATGATATTGAGTCTACAATATGATTTTCTAGTACAACAATGAATGATTACACAAAGTGTATTAAAATCTTAGTAAGACTTTATACAAAGAATACTCTGCAAAAGATGTCTTTGCAATTTCTAGATGGGAAAAAAAAATGATAAATGTCCTCTCTAGAATTCGTTAGCATCAAAGATGTGAAGGCAACCTCCACCTGTGCCATCATTCCCATTGATGGGTCTTCGAGTCCAGCCATACATAACGAAACCGCAACATGTTGCATCGTAGAAGAAAAGGCTCGTTAGAATGAATTCGAACGATTCCAACATGGAGATGAAGGCTAATAAAGGCATACCCATGAGGCAACTCAAGAGAGAAGTTACAGTGATGGTTGGCTGAGGCTGATATTTTAGCGCTATGGCCATGATCCTTTCCATCATTTCCTCTACATATATGAGGGTAACCACTCTATGATTTTTGATGAAGCTCCATGAACAGCATACCGAGATTACGATAATAACTGTATTCTGGAGATAATGGATGGACATATAACCAGACGTCTTGAATGGCATGAAGTCATTTGACAAAAAGCCAAATACATGCATAACAACTAAATTGCAATGAGGGAAAAAAGAAAAGAAGACAACTTAACTAGAAAACTTGTGATGATAGTTTTTAGTTCTGTAAGTATAACAGAACAAATATTGCATGTCTATTTTTCCAATGCAAAACTGAAAGTACCTGACCGGGGCCACTTGATAGATCCACATCCCAGCCAAACGGTGTATGCTGAGGTTGTCCCTTTGAGACGAATGTTGGATGATCACCAATCCCAAAGCCTCCGCAGCCATTCAGCCGATGGAGGATAGCTTAACCGATTTAGGCATGCCGGTCCCATACAGGGAAACGTGAACTCCAAAACCATAAACGATGGTGCCCATTAACCTCAAAATGCTGAGATTCTAAGTGTGTAAGATTTGAAGGGCGACGTATAGCATCAGTGGACCTATAAAATAAATGCAAGTCGCGTTATTATGCTGCAGTAAATTATCGGAATCGAAACACATTGAGGCGTTACTTACGTAGACCTTCGGCGCTAAGGAACTGATTGGAGATCACCATCTCCTTCCTGTGATCCAACCTAAATCCAGTAAAACCAATGGTGACATTATAGATAAGTCGACTTTTGATAGACAAGTGCAGTCCGCATTAGTTGCTGAAAAGGGAATGACTTATCGTCCACAAAACATGGTCATGTGAAGAAGATAGAGAAAGCGTATGCAAATGCAATCCATGGACATGTCAACATAGGTCAACGGTCAACGGTCAAATGAGTTGAGGTCAACGGGTCAACGAGTCGGAGTCAATCGGGTTGGGTCGGATGGGTCGGATTGAACTGACAAACTCGACATGTGGCGAGCGCGTGCCTGGCTAACGTCACAATGGCGTCAGCTAGCATGTGCAGCGCGCGTGCGCGGTTGACGTCATCTCGCACATGCCTGGGCCCAAAACAACGCGTGCGTCACACGCACCCGAGAGGGACCAATGCACACGCCAACAACACCAGTTCCTTCCAGTTGCACATGGCGGTGCGTTCGACGGCCTCTAGCGGCAATCCGCCACTCGATTTTCTCGTATCAACAAGAGTTTCGACCTTATGCTATCAAAAACAAACTTCAATTTACAAAAAATCACAAACATGAGTGAACAGTACGCGGGTGTTGGGATTTTCTATCTTCAATCGGTCAACAACGGTGTTTCACGAAAATTCAATTAAAAAACAATTTATAAGCCTAAAAAGGGTTCGAGAAACATGAACTATCGCTTTGATACCAATGTTGGGTAAGCGATCGTGCACGTGCACCGCATGTGCCTAGGCCCGAAACAATGCGTGCGTCACACGCACCCGGGAGGGACCAATGCATGCGCCAATGACACCGGTTCCTTCCGGTTGCACATGGAGGTGCGTCCGGCGGCCTCTAGCGACAATCCGCCACCCGATTTTCTCATATCAACAAGAGTTTCGACCTTATGCTATCAGAAACAAATTTCAATTTACAAAAAATCACAAACATGGGTGAACAGTACGCGGGTGTTGGGATTTTCTATTTTCGATCGATCGACAACGGTGTTTCACAAAAATTCAATTAAAAAACAATTTATAAACCTAAAAAGGGATTGAGAAACATGAATTATCGCTCTGATACCAATGTTGGGTAAGCGATCGCGCACGTGCGTCGCACGTGTCTGGGCCCAAAACAACGCGTGCGTCACACACACCCGGGAGGGACCAATGCACGCGCCAACGACACCGGTTCCTTCCGGTTGCACATGGCAGTGCGTCCGGCGGCCTCCAGCGGCAATCCGCCACTCGATTTTCTCATATCAACAAGAGTTTCGACCTTATACTATTAGAAATAAACTTCGATTTACAAAAAATCACAAACAGGGGTGAACAGTACGCGAGTGTTGGGATTTTCTATCTTTGATCGGTCGACAACGGTGTTTCATGAAAATTCAATTAAAAAACAATTTATAAACCTAAAAAGGGATCGAGAAACATGAACTATCGCTCTGATACCAATGTTGGGTAAGCGATCACGCACGTGCGTCGCACGTGCCTAGGCCCGAAACAACGCGTGCGTCACACGCACCCGGGAGGGACCAATGCACGTGCCAATGACACCGGTTCCTTCCGGTTGCACATGGCGATGCGTCCATCATGGGCGGACGAACCTACTTAAGCCCATCATCACATAGAAAAACCCATCAAGTGCAACAATGAATGATTAAAAAAATGATATTAAGTCTACAATATGATTTTCTAGTACAACAATGAATGATTACACAAAGTGTATTAAAATCTTAGTAAGACTCTATACAAGGAATACTCTGCAAAAGATGTCTTTGCAATTTCTAGATGGGAAAAAAAAATGATATGTCTTCTCTAGAATTCTTTAGCATCAAAGATGTGAAGGCAATCTCCACCTGTGCCATCATTCCCATTGATGGGTCTTCGAGTCCAGCCATACATAACGAAACCGCAACATGTTGCATCGTAGAAGAAAAGGCTCGTTAGAATGAATTCGAACGATTCCAACATGGGGATGAAGGCTAATAAAGGCATATCCACGAGGCAACTCAAGAGAGAAGTTACAGTGATGGTTGGCTGAGGCTGATATTTTAGCGCTATGGCCATGATCCTTTCCATCATTTCCTCCACATATATGAGGGTAACCACTTTATGATTTTTGATGAAGCTCCATGAGCAGTATACCGAGATTACGATAATAACTATATTCTGGAGATAATGAATGGACATACAACCAGACGTCTCGAATGGCATGAAGTCATTTGACAAAAAGTCAAATACATGCATAACAACTAAATTGCAAAGAGGGAAAAAAGAAAAGAAGACGACTTAACTAGAAAACTTATGATGATAGTTTTTAGTCCTGTAAGTATAATAGAACAAATATGGCATGTCTATTTTTCCAATGTAAAACTGAAAGTACCTGACCGGGGCCACTTGATAGATTCCACATCCCAGCCAAACGGTGTATGCTGAGGTTGTCCCTTTGAGACGAATGTTGGATGATCACCAATCCCAGAGCCTCCGCAGCCATTCAGCCGATGGAGGATAGCTGAACCGATTTAGGCATGCCGGTCCCATACAGGGAAACGTGAACTCCAAAACCATAAACGATGGTGCTCATTAACCCCAAAATGCTGAGATTCTAAGTGTGTAAGATTTGAAGGGCGACGTATAGCATCAGTGGACCTGTAAAATAAATGCAAGTCGCGTCATTATGCTGCAGTAAATTATCGGAATCGAAACACATTGAGGCGTTACTTACGTAGACCTTCGACGCTAAGGAACTGATTGGAGATCACCATCTCCTTCCTGTGATTCGACCTAAATCCAGTAAAACCAATGGTGACATTATAGATAAGTCAGCTTTTGATAGACAAGTGCAGTCCGCATTAGTTGCTGAAAGGGGAATGACTTACCGTCCACAAAACATGGTCATGTGAAGAAGATAGAGAAAGCGTATGCAAATGCAATCCATGGACATGTCAACTATGAAGCACGGACACGTTGCCGAGCCTTCCGAGTCGTGTCCGACATGTGTCGACGTGTCCGACACGCTCGGACACGCTCGGACACGTTCGGACACCCGGTCAACGCGTGTCGAGAAATCCGACACGTGGTCAACTTTTCTCGACACGTTTCGACACGCGTGTCCGAGAGAGATTGTTGAAGAAGACGATGGTGGGTAGAGAGGTGAGGTCGAGGAAGAGGCCGAGGAAGCGGAGGTGAGGCCGCGACGGCGAGAGGAACAGCATAAACCGAGCGATGGAGGGCCGGCGGCGAGGGCCTCGCCGCGAGGCCGTAGCTGCTGCGCGAAGGAGGGAGGGCGGAGGCGGCAGCGATGAGGCGACCGAAAGAGTTGAGAAGATCGTGAGGAAGAAACTGAGGGGGAGGGGAGAAGGTGGTGGCGTGGGGGAGGGGGAGGGGGAGGGGGGAGAGAGAGAGCATGGGAACATTGGGAAGAACGGGGATGGAGGGGATTGATGGGGGCACAGCCTCGCGGGGAAGCAGATGGTGGCGTGGGGGAAAGGGAGGGGGAGGGGGAGAGGAGAGAGAGGAGAGAAGGGGAAGAAACCGAGGGGGATGGGGCGATTGATGGGGCGCAGGGAGCAGGTGGTGGTGTAGGGGGAAAGGGAGAGAGAGAGAGAGAGAGACCGAGGGGGCTAGGGGTGGCAGGGAGCAAGTGGGCGTAGGGGGAAGGGGAGGGGGAGAGAGAGAGTGGGGGCAGATCGCAAAATCGAAGGGGAGGATTTTGGGGGTGGTGGTGTGGGAAAAGAGGGGGAGAGAAACGAGGAAAGAGGATTTTAGGGGAATAAATTTTGTTAAAATAAAAAATATATTTTTAAATATGCACACATATTAATTATGAATATGTTTTTTAAATTTTTTTATGAATAGATTTATTAATATTATTAGTGTAAATTTATTATAAGTTCTTATTTATTCACAAAATTAATTAAAAATAAAAATATTTATTTAATATATAACGTGTCGGAACGTGTCGGAATTCTCTACTTTTTAAGAAATGACGTATCGCGTGTCGTGTCGTGTCGTGTCGCGTGTCGCGTGTCGCGTGTCCGTGCTACATAGCATGTCAATGCAATGTCCATCAAAGTTCCGTTTAGAAGAAATCCAAGAAAATCACTTACACAACAAATGTCACTAGTTTGGCATTCCATCTTAGTTCAGATTATTGTCTAACATTCTGACCTGATTCTAAAGCATGAAATTCATTCATAGAATTATAATGGAATGTTCCCAATAACTTTTCAGTCCTAATGCAGCAACTCTATGCACACTATAATATGCCCGAAATTGTTCAAGAGTCTCCTATTTCAGCCTAAGCATAGCCACGTAATAATCATATTCACTTGTGTTTGATACTGGATTTATCTTTGTTCACAAATTCCAAGCTAATCGTTGGATCCTAGATTTACTTAGCTTGATCAAAACATTCGTCTCAGTTCATTTAGTCGATTCACAAAATTATAATGTAGAGTTCACAATAACTTTTCGGTCCTAATGCAGCAACTCTATGCACACTATAATATGCCTGAAGTTGTTCACGAGTCTCCTAGAATAATCATCTTCACTTGTGTTGGATAATGGATTTATCTTTGTTCACGAATTCCAAGGTAATCGTTGGATCCCAGATTTACTTAGCTTGATCAGAACATTCGTCTCAATTCGTTTAGTCGATTTACAGATATATAATGGAAGGTTCCCAATAACTTTTCGGTCCTAATGCAATAATTCTATGCACACTATAATATGCCTGAAGTTGTTCATGAGTCTCCTATTTTAGCCTAAGCATAGCCACAAAATAATCATCTTTACTTGTGTTGGATATTGGATTTATCTTTGTTCACGAATTCCAAGCTAATCGCGGATCCTACATTTACTTACCTTGATTAAACAATTCGTCTCAGTTCATTTAGTCGATTCACATAATTATAATGGAAGGTTCCCAATAACTTTTTAGTCCTAATGCAGTAACTCCATGCAAACTATAATCTGCTTAAAGTTGTTCACGAGTCTCCTATTTCAGCATAAGCATAGACACAAAATAATCATCTTCACTTGTGTTGGATATTGAATTTATCTTTTGTTCACGAATTCCAAGCTAATCGTCAGATCCCAGATTTACTTAGCTTGATCAGAACATTCGTCTCAGTTCATTTAGTTGATTCACAAAATTATAATGGAATGTTCCCAATAACTTTTCGATCATAATGCAGCAACTTTATGCACACTATAATTCACCTAAAGTTGTTCACGAGTCTCGTATTTTAGCCTAAGCATAGCCATAGAATAATCATCTTCACTTGTGTTGGATATTGGATTTATCTTTGTTTACGAATTCCAAGCTAATTGTCGGATCCCAAATTTACTTAGCTTGATCAGAACTTTGTCTCAGTTCATTTAGTCGATTAATAGAATTATAATAGAAGGTTCCCAATAAATTTTCGGTCTTAATGCAGCAACTCTATGCACACTATAATATGCCTAAAGTTGTTCAGGAGTCTCCTATTTCAGCCTAAGCATAGCCATAGAATAATCATCTTCACTTGTGTTGGATAATGGATTTATCTTTGTCCACGAATTTCAAGCTACTCGTCGGATCCTAGATTTACTTAACTTGATTAGAACATTCCTCTCAATTCATTTAGTTGATTCACAGAATTATAATGGAAGGTTCCCAATAACTTTTCGGTCCTAATGCAGCAACTCTACGCACACTATAATCTGCCTAAAATTGTTCACGAGTCTCCTATTTCAGCCTAAGCATAGCCATAGAATAATCATCTTCACTTGTGTTGGATACTGGATTTATCTTTATTCATGAATTCCAAGCAAATCATCGGATCCTAGATTTACTTAGTTTGATTAGAACATTCGTATCGATTCATTTAGTCGATTCACAGAAATATAATGGAAGGTTTTGAATAACTTTTCAATCATAATGCAGTAACTCTATGCACACTATAATCTACCTGAAGTTGTTCATGAGTCTCCTATTTCAACCTAAACATAACCACAAAATAATCATCTTCACTTGTGTTGAATACTAGAATTGAGACGAGTTTTGAAAATTATTTGAAAATGTTTTATGAAAAGTATTTTGGAGTTCTTACCTTTTACCAAAAAAAACAAAGAAAGTATTTTTGACAGGTGAGTTGAGTTGCAAAATCTTTTGGTGATATATGAAATGATTTATGAATTTGGTTTGTGAATTGTGGATGGTGTTGTTCCGAATTGATATTGATGCTCAATATTGCTATGAGCCCAACGAGGGGCTTGTGGGTATGCACATATTAGTCTAGGACATCCTTGTGGGTCGAGCCACTGGTTATTAATAGGTGGAGACCTTGCCAAGGGAAGGATCTTGATCACCTTGTTACCAGGTGTTGTATCATGACCATGGTTTGATATTGAGCAACTGATTGGTTAATGGAGTAGACCATTGACACGTGATATGGATTTGGTCGATAGAATGTGCTATCAACGTGTAATTTGAGTTTAGTCGATGGAATGGACCATCAGCATATGATTTGATATTAGTTATTGGAATGGATTATCAACGTATAATTTCATTAGATCATTGATATGTGGTATGAGATTAACTAATGTAATAGACCATTGGTATGTGAATTAATGAGATTAATCAATGGATTAGACTATTGATGTTTATTTCGATATTATTATTAAATGATTATTTCTATTATAAATATAGTTGTGTTAAAGCGCGTGTACTTATTATTTTACTATATGTTTGTTATATCATTGATTTGAGTTAAAAAAGTTATAGTTTGGTTTTGTAAATATGCATAATGGCTGCTTGATCCGCTTAGAAGAGATGCACTACTCACTAAACTATGGTTGCTCACTTCTCTATTTTCCAATCTTTTTAAGATTGCTCGACTAACAATGAGTAGGTACTTGAGCAATATGTATGTGGGGACCCTTATAAGTTGGATTTTGGGAGCTTTAAGGTTGCGTCTTTTGAGTGGAAGGGCGGTCATGTCATTCCCTATTCATGATGGTTTTGGGGTGTGACATTTAATGTAAGAATAATTTACAAAATACTCATATCAACAACCACCCAAATGGGGCAATTATGGAGGTTTGGGTTGACATTATTTGGAGAGGCAGGATGAGAAAGGTTTCTTTGCTCTCACTTGCATAAATTTTTTTGTGGTAACTTCAGATGAATTCTTATGAAAGCTCGAAGCATCCCGAGGTGAAGAGGAGTGGTCATTTCTCCACCCAAACACAGATTGTAATATTTGAGATTTTTGAAAAAGTTAAAGAAATGGTGGTGGGACCCACTTTAAATAATGAAAGCAAAAGAAAAAAAAAAAAGGAAGAGAAAAAAGAAAATAAAGTCCACATTCCGCATAAGGTTAGGCACAAGAAAAGAGGAGAAAAGAAGAAGAAGAAGAAGAAGAAGAAGAAGGGGAAGAAAGGAAAGGGGTTTTGGCACGTGCATGCCTTAGATGCCTCACCAAGCCGACTCAACTCCATAACGCAGCACCCGATAAGAGATTAGGCCCTCGTTCACCAAATCAAAGTAATTTACGGGTTTATGGCTCAAATTCAAAATTTTTGGAAAATAGAGCGGCAAAGTTCGATTTTGGAGTCGTTGAGCCATGTGTTTTTATAGAAATGATAATTTAGGGTGTTATGGAGCCGTGAGATTTTACGGATTGTGATTTGAACTTATGGTTTGCCTGAAACAAAATTTTGAAATTTCCCGCACGCTGTGAACATGGCGCGTCCAGCAACTTCAGGCCCTTAGTTTGTTAGTTTTCGATTTGATTTTGGGATGATCAAGTTGGGATTATTGTTGTATATTAGAAGGGCTTTATATTGATTATAATTATGTTTGGAATGGGGTTCAACAGAGAAAGTTATAGCGTAACTAAATTTTATGCTCAAGTATCGCATTATGAACGACTTGAATAGCTATTTTGAGTATATGATTTATTAGCGCATAAAAATCATTTTGTTAACGTTTAGGCATAATATAGCCGTTTCATGGTTGATGTAACGTGTTACCCAAAAAAATTATATGTACATAGATTTCATTTGGGCATTTTATTCTTCTTTTTTCACATACAAATCATTAAGCACAAGCTATATTTGTGTCACGGTGAATTATGGTTTAAGAAGAAGAAAAACTTATTTTGAGAAGTTGGGTGCTTACCTGGTAATTAATTGATTGAGTGGGTTTAGTGAATGGGCATAAGACAATGTTGGGTGCTCACCTAGTAATTAGATGAGATGCTAGTTTTAAATATTACTCCAAATCCTAATCAAAGAAAATGTTTTCCTTTTTGTTCCAAAAGAAAAGCAAAAATAATAATAATTCGAGAAGCACGTGCGAGAGAGATTACCTTATCCCCATTTCTCAACGTCTCTCATCTCCATCTCCACCTTCCATGGACGGAAGCGGAGCCTGAAGAAAGCCACCGTCCCGCTTCCACGTAACCAACTCCTCCGCCCCCAACCGCCTCTTCCCCTTCTCATGGCGGCTCCCCTGCGCGAGCCGCCGCTCGCCGGCCGCCGCCCCGCCGCCTCCCCCTCTCTCCCTCCAAGTCCCTCCTCCTCCTCCCCCTCCGCCGCCGCCGCGGCGACCTGAGGCCCCCCGCGGCCTCGCCGTTCCTCGGGGGCCCGGCGCTCCGGCGACTCAAGTTCGAAGCCAGGGCGCCGAGCTCCGGCTGCAATGGCAGGGGGCAGGTGCGCGCGATGGCTTCCTTGGGAGGCTTGCTCGGCGGGATTTTCAAAGGCGGCGACACCGGCGAGTCCACCCGGCAGCAGTACGCGGGGACCGTGAGCGTGATCAACGGGCTCGAGGCGGAGATGTCGGCGCTGTCGGACTCGGGGTTGAGAGACAGGACTTCGGTTCTGAAGCAGCGGGCTCAGCGAGGCGAATCTCTGGATTCTCTTTTACCTGTCAGTGTTAACATCCCGAATCGATCCTCATTCTGAAGTTCATTTGCTCACCTCTTAGTTTGGAATTGATTCTAGCGTCTCGGTTGCTCTTTTCGACGTGTTGGAATTATCGTCTCGTTCCTAGTGAAACCGAAATGCAGTTTTAAGTTCCAGGAAATGGCTGAAAAATAATGAGGGTAGGATTAAGTTTAGCAAAGTTGAGCTGTAGATATTTTGGTTGAACCCTTTTATTAACTTAAAATTTGCACTTTTTATTGTTATCTATTCCTCCATTTCTTTGGTTGAATGATGGTTCATGGTCAATAAATCTGTGTGATTGCAGGAAGCATTTGCTGTTGTCAGAGAGGCCTCAAAGAGTCCTAGGACTTCGTCCCTTTGATGTTCAACTAATAGGTAACTGTGTATACGTGTTCATTGGATTCTTGTATTAACACGTAAATATGGCCTTCTAACATGATTGAGAAAGGAAGTGCTCATTGACTAAATTGCACTGAACTTGTAACATGATTTTTTTTCCTTCAATCGAGTATATATATGCTCAATACTATCATACAACTGGGTGTTATTGAGCACTTGATCTCGTATACATTATTGGATAATTTGATTTTCAGGAGTTTACTTGCAGAATTAGTCAATTCACACCTGCTTTTACTGTTTGCATTGACAGCAATGCACTTATTGTGGAATTCTAAATAACTTTTTTTTGTAGGTGGCATGGTTCTTCATAAGGGCGAGATAGCTGAAATGAGAACTGGAGAAGGCAAGACACTTGTAGCAATATTGCCAGCTTATCTAAACGCTCTTAGTGGAAAAGGAGTCCATGTTGTCACAGTGAATGATTATCTAGCCCGACGTGATTGTGAGTGGGTTGGTCAAGTTCCCCGCTTTCTTGGATTGAAGGTTGGCCTAATCCAGCGTATGTCTCATTCTTCTGTATGAACTAGACTCCATTATTTGTTGTGTTTTATGATAAGGGCAATGACTGGCATGAGGAAATCTTTCCTTCTAAAGCTTTTGAAGGTGCATATGGATTTTTTACCACTTCATGCTGTGCTACTTTTCATTTCCAGATTCCCAATTTTCTGTTTCATTCACTGATTCAGGTTAGCTAGCCCTTGGCAAAATGGTAGTGGTTTTAGGACGCTGTTGGTTGTTTGTGACTCTTTCTCTCTTTTTAGTTAGAGGTTTAAATGTATCTGCAAGTTTTAGAGTTGTTATGGTCAATCAAATATTTGAATTTTTGGGGGCATGATGCTTCATATGGATCCAGTGCGGAATAATTATGATAGGGTTCTATGTATGATCGCATCATCCAAATTACAATTTTTTTAGCTCAGGCAATTTCAACATGGAGCAACAGTATAGGTTTGAAACTTTGGGGAATCCCTTTATCATCCAATGATGGCGAGTTAGATTTTGATGTGAATTTCCTCTTATATTGATTATGCTTTTCACTCGTGTTGGTAGTCTGATGTGACTTTCTCCGTCACTTCTCAAAATGCGTTTGGTCAAATATCCACCCTCACTGTTTGCTTTAAGAAAGAGCTTAGATTGCTGCATAAATTTATCATCCGGATATTGATGCTGGCAGAGAATTTGACAAGCGAGCAAAGAAGGGAAAGTTATTTATGTGACATAACATATGTCACCAACAGCGAGCTTGGGTTTGATTATCTGAGAGACAACCTTGCCACGGAAAGTAATTTTTTCTATATTTATTGTTTTCCAATGATACTACATTCTCTCATTTCTTTTGAGATATTTTGATGTGCGGATCACTTATGCTGAAGCTGATTGTGCTTTGTGGTGAAAACAGAGTATTGAGGAGCTTGTGCTTAGGGGTTTCAATTACTGTGTAATTGACGAGGTAGATTCCATCCTGATTGATGAAGCAAGAACTCCTCTCATCGTATCAGGACCTGCTGAAAAACCTAGTGATCGTTATTATAAAGCTGCAAAGGTTGCAGCAGCTTTTGAACGTGATATACACTACACTGTAAGATGCTGAGACTTCTCAACAGTATTTGTAATGGCGTAAATTGATCTGGCTAAGCCTTTTATGTCCATATAAGTTTGATTTCTGGACTTGCCAGCCCTTGATGCCTAATAAAAAGTGAACTTGCAGGAAGCCTGTCAGCCGTGGCTTTGTAATTATTAGTTAAAATAAAATGGAAACGAGTTTAAACAAAGGACAACCAATCTTTACCCCTCTTTTTTCCTTTATTGAGAGGATGATAGCCTTTCAAGCTCTTCTCTTATGTAGCTTAGTAATACAGGTCGATGAGAAGCAAAAGACTGTCCTTCTGACAGAGCAGGGTTACGAGGATGCTGAAGAAATTCTAGAAGTGAAAGATTTGTATGACCCACGGGAACAGTGGGCGCTCTACATTCTAAATGCAATAAAAGCTAAAGAGCTGTTTCTTAGAGATGTGAACTATATTATCCGTGGCAAGGAGGTGCTCATAGTGGATGAGTTTACTGGTCGGGTTATGCAGGTAATATTTTGATTGAGGTTCCTCTGTCGCTAAGCAGATGAGTTATTTTCTTCTCGATGTTGGCTAAGGAATTTCTCAGAGAGACTGTCATTCTTAGTGTCGCATCATTGAGGAATTTATACTCATGGCTTCTTCCTAGTTGAAAGTCATGTGATCTAGGATCTAAATGTGTTCGCAATGGAGATTCCTTAAGATATTTGGACATTATGGTCCATGAGTTATTAAATAGGTGTTTTTTTTTTTTCTTTCCTTTTTTGAATCTCTTGGCATCATATAACCTCTTCTTATACAGAAGCAATTAACATTCAAGTTTCTTGACATGTATGTGGCTCAGATGATGACAGGATGGAATGTCATTTTGCTGGTTTAATTTTGAAAGTTCCTCAATTTTGGTTTCTGAAAGAATTAATCCTTCTTATTTCACTTGAGGTAATGATTTGGAGTGACCTTATTATCATGGTCATTTCTTTGAAGTATCATGGGGATTAAAGAGATAAAAAGATTGACCTTTATGATTTATGTAAAAGAATAATTAAGGAAACTGTTGGGTTGCAGATAACTCATTACTTTCCTGATCTCTAATTGACTAGAGGTGCCTTTTTTTTTTCTTAATTATTAGGGGAGACGATGGAGTGATGGACTTCATCAAGCAGTTGAAGCAAAAGAAGGGATGCCAATTCAAAATGAAACTGTTACATTGGCTTCAATTAGTTACCAAAACTTCTTTCTTCAGGTAGTCTTTGATCAGTATAGAAGACTCTCTTAACCCTTTTTCTTCATCAAATTCATGTGTTTCTTCTCTATTGCTCCAGTTTCCAAAGCTTTGTGGAATGACTGGGACTGCAGCAACTGAAACTGCAGAATTTGAGAGCATATACAAGCTAAAAGTTACAATAGTACCGACAAACAAGCCAATGATTAGGAAGGTTAGTTATAGTGATGCATTTGTGCTACTTTTTTAGGGTGACGTTTGTTCATAATGACAATATATTGCTTAACTTCTTTAGAATAAGAGGGTCGATGTAGAATTCAAGTGTGCGTTCACATGTATGTTAAGAGGGAATAAGATCAGTCTTAGGTTTCTGCAGATCATTTGGATGAAAGCCATCTGTGTGGATTTCCATTATTAGTGTACGTATGAAATTCCTTACCTTACCCCTTCCTTTTGCTTCATCTTCAGGATGAGTCTGACGTTGTTTTCAGGGCAACCACAGGAAAATGGCGAGCAGTTGTTATAGAAATTTCCAGAATGCATAAGACAGGTCGTCCTGTGCTTGTTGGGACAACCAGTGTCGAACAAAGTGATTCGTTATCAGAGCAGTTAAAAGAAGTCGGGATTCCTCATGAGGTGGGGTGTTCCGTGCTTTAAGGAATAAACAGACTCTATTTTTCCTACTGAGTATGAATGGTCTATTTAGGACTCACATATTCTTTGGGGGGGAAAAGATGAACTAAACTTCCATCTTTGGTGCTCTAGAAACCTTAGCCCCTGTCCGAGTTTGGAAAAAGCATCATAGAGATTGAACCACAATAATTAACATCTCCAGCAAGTAGAACAGAGGATATACTGAAGCCTATTCAGGTTCATTTTTAGGTTTTTAGAGCTCTGCACTCACCACGTGGCTGTGATTTTGGCTGTACGATGTTTATTTCAGAACACTTCTAGCCCAAAATTATGCATTGAAATTCAATGTTACATCTTAGAAAGTCAGAGTAAACTGGCTTGAACTCAATTGCTGGCAAAGCTGCTTTTGAGTTCGTAACTTCTTTTACTCTGGCAATTATTGGCATATATACCTGTTTTTCTGCAACCTTAAATCCTCTAACTTACTCTGGAAATGAACTATTTTACTTTATCTCTAGTGTGAAATGTGTTTTATATCCATGTGGCAGTTTGAAAAATACAAAGTTGTGATTTTAATGATTAAGCACACAAGGCACCCCCATGGTGGTTTGCTGTACTATCATCATACTACATGCTGTTGTGTCAGAATTAACCTATCCTGTGGTTTCAAAATTTTTGTTCAATTCTTATCCTTTTTTCTTAACTTTACATTATCATTCTTTTTTTAAATGATGAAACTTGACCTTTAAGTTTGATGTGCAAGTTCTGTTGATATTAGTATCTACTTTGTCTGTTAAAGGTCCTTAATGCAAAGCCAGAGAATGTGGAAAGAGAAGCTGAAATTGTTGCACAAAGCGGTCGCCTTGGAGCAGTTACTATTGCCACCAATATGGCTGGTCGTGGAACAGATATAATCCTTGGTGGTAATGCTGAGTTTATGGCAAGATTGAAGCTACGTGAAATGCTTATGCCTAGGTACTTCCTGAGCATTGATAAAATGTATTACACTATTAGATCCACTTCTATGTGGTATTATTTTTACTCTTCTGCACATATTTCAAATGAGCTTGCACTAGATCCTTCCGCTAGAAATCATCCAGTTCTTATGCATGGGAATTTTATCTTGGATTGCACTTATGTATGTCCTAGGAGTTTCATGTGAGGTATTGCATTTCTATAACGATTTGGAAATCAAGGAGAGGCAGTTTTAGCTGTAGCTCTCTGAATATTAATTTGCTTGTGACATGCACAATCTTGGTGTGGAAGAGCATTGCCTAGTGTTTTTAAGGTTTCCAGCACTTGTTTTCTTTACTTGCACAGCATGAGGGATGCTATCCAATATAGATGCATTCTACTATCGGTCAATCCTGTACTACATTCTCAGACAGGTGTCCCTCTGAATGATCAATGACAAATTTTACAGAGTTGTTAAACCAGTTGAAGGAGTTTTTGTATCAGTGAAGAAGCCACCTCCAAAAAAGACATGGAAGGTTGGTCTTTTCCTGTGATGTTAATCTTTAATTTAGATGATGAACTCTTGAAATTTTATTGTGATATGTCATTGTAAGATATTTCTTGGTAAAATATAATTTTCCAGGTCAACGAAGACATTTTCCCTTGCGAGCTATCCAGTGGAAATACCCAACTGGCTGAGGAAGCTGTGCAATTAGCAATGAAAACATGGGGTCAGAGATCATTAACAGAGCTTGAGGCAGAAGAGCGTCTATCTTATGCTTGTGAAAAGGTGAAGTTCATGAACTCTGAACTTATCGGTTGATTGAATATAACTGCAGTGCTTGTAATAGTTAGGTGGTGAATCCTATTATGCCGCTAAAGCTTCTGAAAACCATGTTATGGATGATTTCCTTGCACTTCAGATGCTCTCTTCTTCCTTGCAAAAATCCATCCCAAGGACTGTTGACCTTTAGGGAATTGTCATCTTAGGTTAGATGCATCATAACAATCATGGAAATTTAACATATGATGATACCTACTAACATTTTCTAACCTCCTCTTCTTAAATTGCTCAATCTTGTTTTGGTTGTTTGTATCCAAGATATTTGTTTGCTTCGAGATACAAGCTGCCGTGACTTTTTGCCATTTCTCTGGGACTCAAGATGATTAGCAGTTGGATTAGAACCCTCTGCCCAAAAGAGCTATGAAATGTCCTGTGCTAGATGTGGATCTGGAGACCTTTCATTTAGCCATATCATTTTTCTTCTTTCTTCTTTTCCTTTTCTTTTTTAGTCAGTGAGATTCTTACTTTCCTTTCAGTCAGCACTTTAACAGTCAGAGAATCTTTAACAAGATCGACCTTTTATTGTACTTTATAGGGTCCTGCACAGGATGAAGTCATAGCAAAGCTAAGAAGTGCTTTTCTGGAAATTGCAAAAGAATTCAAGGTCTACACTGAGGAAGAAAGAAAGAAGGTCTGTTAGCTCCTCTGGAGAAAAGGTTTCATATGCTGTACTTTTTCCCTGCTTGATTAGTCTCTTTCCACTTGATTGGTTTGTAGGTAGTGCAAGCTGGAGGTCTTCATGTGGTAGGAACAGAACGGCATGAATCACGACGAATTGATAATCAGGTCATATTTGTGAAAATATATATTTTTTATGTTAGAGCTCTTCTGTAGTTTCTTTTGCCACAATAAAATAAGTAAAATTTTGCTGACAGCTGCGGGGTCGAAGTGGACGACAAGGGGATCCTGGAAGTTCTCGATTCTTCCTCAGTCTAGAAGACAATATCTTCCGGATTTTCGGAGGAGATAGAATTCAGGTTTAAAAAAGTAGTGTGAATGAGTCCTGATATATCTCTTGCGACAAATTATCCTTGTTGAAGCATTTTTTGCATTGTGTAGGGTTTGATGAGAGCTTTCAGAGTTGAAGACTTACCAATAGAGTCAAAAATGCTAACGAGAGCACTTGATGAAGCTCAACGGAAAGTGGAGAGCTACTTTTTCGATATCAGGAAGCAATTATTTGAGTTTGATGAAGTGCTAAATAGCCAAAGAGACCGTGTATATGCAGAAAGAAGAAGAGCCCTTGAATCTGATGATCTTCAATCTCTAATTATTGAATATGCTGAGTTGACAATGGATGACATCTTGGAGGTGAACTGTTTGAACCCTTTGCACCCTGCGGATACACTCATTGGTTTCATGTTTTTTGTCTTATTATATATTGCTTTCAAGACTGCTTATCGTTTATAGGCAAATGTCGGTCCTGATGCTCCAGTGGAAAGTTGGGATCTCGAGAAACTAATAGCCAAGCTTCAACAGTGAGTTGCTTATGTTCTCTATTTCCACAACTACAAAAAAATATTTGAACATCTTTATTCTTAACAAAGTTTTAATATGGGAAAACTGACAGTTACTTTCTTCTGAAGTTTATACGCTCTTTGCCCTTTTGTAATGTTTTTTTATGAGACATCGATAAAAAAGTGTTCGCTTGCATTAGAAGTATAGAACGCCAACAAAAACAGTGTACCGTTAACACTTACATTTAAGTCAAAGTAAGATCAGAGCATGAAGTCCATAAGCATTTTAATTGCATAAAACAATAAGGCGAAGATTTAGTTCCTTTGAACAATCTTTAATTTCCTTCAAATGCACAGCATGAGACAAAGTGGAGCAGCGCTTTAATCCTTTTTTTCCTTACACAGCCTGTGTTATATTTCTTGTGGATGTCTAGATTTGAATACTAAGTTTTGGTTCGGGTAACACTTTGCATCTTATCTGGCACGAAAAATATTCATCATTTATTCCTTTTTTCTCAGATTTAAACTGATAAGCTCATTTCCAGGTATTGCTATCTGCTGAATGATTTGACTCCAGATCTGCTGAGGAGCAACGGTTCAAGCTATGGGGAATTGCAGGGTTACTTGCATCTTCGTGGTCGGGAAGCATATATGCAGAAAAGGGTCAGTATATCATCCCATTAGTCGTAGAGAGTTAGACATTCTGCTTCCTTCGAGTTTGTAAAGTTAGCCCATGACAATACACACGATGCTTCATCTTTGTATGTTATATTGTAAAGCCAACATCGGTAGTGAAGTGCAGACATTGTAAATCTCATCCTGATGTAAGGATAAAAGTTTCATAATAGCTGCATGTTAACTGTCATCAAGATAAAGAGTTATGTTTCAAGTACATGGCTGTTGCTGTAATTTTTTTTTTAATTTTCCTTTCAAACCACAAACAGGAGATCGTGGAGAAACAAGCACCAGGGCTGATGACAGAAGCCGAGAAGTTCTTAATACTAAGCAACATTGACCGTTTATGGAAGGAACACTTGCAAGCACTAAAGTTTGTTCAGCAAGCGGTGGGCTTGCGAGGATATGCGCAGAGGGACCCTCTCATTGAGTATAAGCTCGAAGGATACAATTTGTTTTTGGACATGATGGCACAGATAAGAAGAAATGTCATATATTCCATATATCAGGTTTACATTCTACTCAGAAAACTTCACACAAACCACGATGTCAACAATTCATCACGCCTGCTTTTTTCTCTTTTTCGTTGTTACAGTTCCAGCCAGTGCTGGTAAAAAAGGATGAGGATCGGAGCCAGAATGGAACAACAGGGAAACCTACTACAAATGGTAGAAGTGGTGGCAAACCTGATCCGGTCAGTGTGGAGTCATCTTCAACGGCTGCCAGTCCTCAGGCAAGTGCGTAGATGCGTACCGTGACAATTTTGGCCCCAGTTCACTTGGATGGGAACATTATACGAGCTTCTCTCTTTGTTCTCCTTGTAAAATACAAGAGCCTGCTGTATTTATTTGTAAAGGAATAATTTGTGCGGATGAAGGGAATGATTGTAAAGCTTGACCATAAAAATATTCAATGCTACTGACTCCAGGCATCTCTGTATAACAAACAGAAGCTGGACAGTGCAGCACAAAAGCAAGTTTCTTATTATAAACCTTCTGTCCTTTAACTTAATTGTAATGAGTTCCACATCAGTGCAAGTTAAGAACAGGGACAAAATTCACATATTTCATCTCTCAAAATCTTTTCGTAATGCATCCATATTCTCCCCAAACTGATGGATTCTGATTGTTGGCTCTCAAGCAAAGTCAAGAAGGCTTGCAAAACATCTGCTTGAGAGTATCTACTTGTCGTGGACAGGATGTTTGTTCCATCAAATCAGGATCAGGAATAATCAACAAGCCTTGTGAAGCCAGCTTCGCATATGACCAGTAATGATTCCAAGATTTCATTTTTTTTCCAGCTTGTGAAAAGGCAAAATTGTTTCTTTCTCATCCTGCTTGACCAGGCTGTTCATTCCCATTCGTTTCTCCATTTAGCAGACTCTGGCCTGTGCTCTTCCTTTCAACATTTAAGTCGCTGTTGCATAGAATTTTCTGGACAATATGGTTGACAGCATTCCCTTTAGCCTGTTAAGATAATCAATTGTCATTCATGGAGACATGATAGAGAGCTAATGATGCCTGGGAATTGTCCAAAATTGAGTGCGGTATACCATCCTAAAGGTCATTGTGTTTGCTACCTTTATTCCGATTGCAATTGCAGTTTTTAAGTTGACGAGTTCTCCAAGCCTTAAAGATCCCCGCTTCTTATCTTTGACAAAGATCAGTGGCACCTTCCTTGACAAGGCTAGACTTGGGAGATGTCTGGTCAGCCATCGGGGGTTGCAATCGGATGCCAATAGAATAGCCTGCATATGAATGTTCATTGAACTCCCTCAGTCATGATGACGGTGAAAGATATATAAATAGATAGCATCCTTCAAGACCAACTTAAGCAGAGCAGCAGCAGTACAATGCCTGATCTGCTCCTGAACAGTAGATGGTATCATCTCTTAGAGAGGTCAGGCCTAATGCGAGCCTCTGAAGTATGATTTTCCTAGTTTTCAAAAATCACTGAAACAGTTGTTTCCCACAAAATTATCGACCCCAGATGGGACGAGTCAATTTATTGATGGTGTAGAAGACATGGCTGTGAGCCAGCACACTCCGGCACGCCACTAGTAAAACTCGAGTATCACTCAACAGAACAGCAATAGTAATAGTAAGTAATAAAGGGCCAAGGTTTCTATTGATGCAAGCAACGGGAAAGTTGGTCGTCGAACAAACCTGAAGCCGGGGATAGGATGCATTATCGTTGCTGGATACAAGTGACTCCTCCAGAGGACAGTCATCTGCATCATTAGATGGAGGCATTCGTTCGAGCACGCGAGTAACTTCGTTGACCCCAATCGCAAATTGTTGCTAAAGAAAATCCATAAAACCTTTCCATCAGTATGATACAAGGCCATGATCACAGAGTAAAACCTACTAACTAGTCTGAACGCAAGGGGAAATTTTCAAGAACCTTGAGCCATATCTTCTCTGGCAAGGCCTCTCCATCCAAACTTCTAGCTGCCTTAATCTTGCTGCGCAACAGAGAAAATCAAAACAAATAAATAAAAGAACAACTACGCAACACGCCAGGAATCACAGACAGAGAAAATTCATCCGTTACCCTTGAATCGATTCGAGCAAAAGACCAAGACGTTCTCCTTCAAAGGTACTCCAACTGCAAAATTCGTAAACAACACAGCGGGAAACGTGACTCGTCGGGCGGAAGAAAATATGGAAATCCGCAAAAAAGGAGAATACAACAGAACAAGAACAGAAGATAAATCAGAAACTGGGTGTGCTCAGTGCCACTCACTCCTGCTCCTGAGGACCGGAACCGGGCTTGGCGGGTTCGGGAGGAGCCGGCTTCGGAGCTTTGTTCCGGTTTCGCATGGCCGCCAGCGCCGAGTCCGAGGAAGACGGAAAGCTTCTCGACGAGATTGTCTGGTTAGAGCGATGGCGGAGGGTTCCGAGACCGCGCTCAAAATCTCGAGCCGAGCCGAGCCGAGCCGAGCCGAGGGCGTGGGGGCAGCGAGCACGATTGCAAGTTTGCAACACTACCCTTGGAACCTGTCGAACGGAAGGCGCTAGCGCTTTATTCTACCGTGGAATTTGCCGGGGTCGGACCCAAAAAAAAAAAAATTGCCGAGGGCTTTTGGAAAAAAAAAAAAAAAAAAAAAGATGAACCAGAAAGCAGAAATTCCCACCTTTGCTTTTCACGATGAAACCACATGTTTTTTCCGGGCCTAATCCACTGTTAAAACCCTCTAATCCCAAATTTAGCAGCGAGTCGAAAAACGCACCTGACTTTTTTTATCAAAATTACCAATATTGAAAGTAAGTAATTAGAAGTACATTATCAAAACCCGAATCTTCATCAACACCCTCAAATTTGTATTGGATGACAATAACCTCTTGATGTTGATAATTTCAAAAAATCAATAGCCAATTTTGAACAAAGGATTAATGGAGACAGATTTGGAATCATGGTGAAAGTTGATAGTTTTTTTTAAGACAATTAAAAGTTCGGCACAAAATTAGGATTAGACCTAGGATCATAGCTTTTTTATAAGGAATTGTGCTATATCAAAAGTGCACTAATTCTTAGCACCATTTATTATAAAATCTAATGCCTATCGGGTCCTATGTAAATTTGTTTAACGAGAGAGGCTATCTAAAACTTTCAATTCAACACACGCATGAAAATTATTTTCTAATTAACAACAAACGCATAATCGGAGTGCAAAAATGATCTACTGTTTTAAAAAGAAAAAATCATCTTCAAGAATTCACCTAAATCTCTACACTCGTTTGTCCTCCAGTTGGGGCGGGGGGAGGACATGGGGGCTGGGCTCGAGAGCCCCGATGAGCAAGACGAGGACTTTTGATGATGGAACCTGGGTTAATCAATTTACGTGTTTGTCATGGACAATAATCATTATAGAAATAATTGAGATCTTTTTTTTTTAATAAAAAAGCATTTTCATCCCTTAAAAGTATGAGACAGCCTCCTCATTTAATATAGAACTCGCATATATGTACACGCATTGTGTGTTCACAAAAATCAAAGAAAAATATTACATACAAAATAGAGTCATCATATTGCAAAATATTTGGATCATCAAATAATGAATTTATAAAAGGACTCATCAGAGATAAAATGGAATTATCGATTGACGAATCTGTCCATGTATACAATATTTCGACAACAAATAGCTAGTGATATATTGGAGAAATGAAAAAAAAAAAAGGATTGAGATCTTTTATATTCATATAATAACAATACAGATATGGACAAGAAATTTCACCTTTTGCCTACAAAATTCACGAAACTTTATGCACAGTAATTAGTAAGGGCAGAAATGTGATGGAACAGATTCGAAGTCTCATCTCAAGAGATGACTGTCAAATTGCTGGTTCCCAAAAGATCCTGCTCTTGACCTCTGTGATGCTTATTGCTCTGATCATCAGCATTCGATCCAATCACCGACAAGTTTGAGTTGACGGAGAATGAATCGGCATTTTCGAATTGCAATTGAAAGCTGTTAAATACAGGATGGTGAAAGAAAAAGATGGTACAAAAAAAGGTCGGAGGTAAACTCTTTGTTCTTAAATACACATTAGAAAGGCAGAGATAGATCAATCAAAGAATCCTTTTTTTGTCTCTGAGGCCGAGAATTCGAGTTTCTAGCACTAAATATGTGCCGGAGATGCTTCGCTCCCGTCTTTTTGGATGACAGGACTTAAAACCTGCCTCGATATATAGGTTTCGAGCTCTTTCGAGACCTCTGTCAACTTCAGGTCAAAATTGCCTTTGTACTTCTGCTTCGGCGATGCCGCGATGCCTGAGAACATGGTGGGAGAGCCAGAGAATCGTCTTCTCGGACTTGAAAACCTCCCAGGTGATCCTGGAAGCACGCCTTTGGCGACGGTGGGCGATAAGCCTGTGAGCACAGTTGCCATGTTCTTGTCTGTGTTGATTAGTGGCCCACGTTTTTTCTCAAGTGGCAATGGATGTAATTCGCCTTCCACCGTCACCTTCTGTCTCAAGAGCCTCTCTCTGGCCTTTTCTGCTGCTAAAAGAGCTTTGTCTGTGCTCAACTTTATCAGCTTCCATGGGTTAATACTTACATTTAAGCCTTGTTTCTTGGTTAAAGGAGAAGATCTGGGATCTTCATCAATCCTTATCGACAATCTTGTTGGATTCTGGCCATTCAAGGACTCATCGTTACTACAAAGTAATTCTTGTTTTTTAACTTGCACGGTAATTTTAAAGGAGAATTTCCGGACTTTACCTGATCTCCCCTGTCTCCGCTGCAGACGAATCGAGACATGAAAGTTGACTTTTCAGGTGAATCGTAATCAGAACTGTCATCAGAATCCGAATCATCGAACACATCAAATCCTACAGTTTGGTTCTCTCTCATAGCCAGTATGTAATCATAAGTTCTCATTCCCTGGAGCGAGCAATGACATGCTTTCATATCAGAAAGGGAGAGAGCTTCTAAGGAACAGTGGTTGGGAATCACCCAACAGAAAGCGCAAAATAAAGACAGCCACTGGACAGAGTTACCTTCCGAATGAGCACCATGTGAAAGAAGAAAAGTTGTCCTAGCGCTGCTGAGCTATAAGCTGTGAGCAAAACCAACAAAACCTGTGACATTCCGTTAGTTAATGTGCTACCAACAATACGGCGTGCATCCATATGAAGACCATCAAGTGATTAATTAGACAGAAACGTAAAGATACTCACAGAAATTGTGGCAAGAACTCCCCTTGGGAACTTTGTGTAGAGCCTCCTCCTCGACTCATGTTCTATTCCTTCCTTATCCACAAAGCATCTGACGAATATCGCAACAGCAGTTCCTCCTTCTATAATTAACTGTAACATTATCAACCGGCAGTAGTAAGTAAAGAAACAAGAGATTGTAGTACGCCAGGTTGGTTAATGCTAGCATTGATGGGAAACTACTCCATGTCAAAAAGAAACTGACCATCAATAAGACAGAAGCCATGAGGAGAATGAATATCGTGTAGTTTTTTTTCCCAATGCAGTTGTTCAACCACTGGAATGAAAAGCCCAAATCATTCATATATCAGTTTTGGTGGCTTCCACCATTAAACACGATAAGCAAATGCAGGTCATCATTCCCTTAACAAATTAGACATGTAACAGCAATTCTCACCCTGCAATGATGATCAAACCCTTCCACACACCTGTTGCAAGTCCTGCAGTGCTTGCTGTGCTTCTTTACCTGCAAATTGATTTGGAGAGTTCTCCATGTCAATTTGAAGATTACGACGAAACGAAACTACGCAGGTGAAAGGCTACACAGGCATATTCACCGGTTAGTAACCAACCTCAAAGTTACAAAGGCTGCAGAAAGTAATGTCATCCGCTTTGAGATCTGGTGCAATGGCATCATCCTTCATCACCAGGGGAAATGGGAGCAGGGGCTCTAAGTGCGTGCTAGTGTTCATCGGGTCCAGGTACTTCCTCCTTATGATTTTCCGCAGGATCTTCCTCTCCAGCCTCCTGAAAAACCTAGTAACGATCTGGGCCAAGACGAAACCATAATTTAGCTTAAGCAAGCCCTTAGATTTGCCTCTCTTCCTCTTCCTATAACCGGTCTTATCCGTCGGATCTATCGCAGTACACCAGACGAACAGGAACATCGCCGAGAACGCCTGAGGATTGGGGGGAAAATATGCGGAAAGTCCAATCAATTCGCAGAAAACTGACGAAAGAAAAGCAATCAATGTCGTCATGGCACAGAGTAAACGCTAAGGAGTTTACCACAAAGGAGAATATTGTCGTCACAGTGATTTCGGCAGCTCTGCTCCCGAGCAACAGTCCCAGGAAGACGTAGAAGGCCACCGCTAGGAAACTGAACACCGCCATCCCAACTATCTGCAATCGCAAAATTCACGTCAAGAGATCGATTCATTCTAAACGTCAAACGCGATCGATCGATCGTCTGCATCGCGCCCTACAACCCATCCACCCGTCGCCGATTCAGAGCTGCCGCAACGTCGCCGATGCAGGAATCGACTCAACGGTACGCGCTAACCTATGCTCGCGACCTCGGTAACCTGGAGCAACTCGACGGATCTCACCGAATCTCAACAAAACCTTCGCAGCCAGCGCGCGACTTCCAGCTCCAACCGCCTACCCGACTGCTGCCGAAACTACCGCGCTAGCTACTACGAACAAACTAAAAATCTCCAATCCCAGCAATCGACGAGCTCCCGCGCCGGGAGCAACGCGGTCCGACCGTTAGTCCGAAATGAAGCGAAGCTCGAGAGATGCGTGCGTTTACCTGGAGCGGATGGAGAGGGCGTTGCCAGCCGTGGCGTCGCCTCGTCGCCGCCGCCGTCGTCATCTCCGCCGCAACGACGACCGACCCGCCCGCCTGCGGTGGATGCGCGGTGGCGAGCGGCCGCTTCGATCTTCGAGCCTCGGGAACCTGCCGGCGACTGACTAGTAGCGAGAGAGAGATTCCATGGACGCCGAGCCGTCGTTCTCTTCTTCTTCTTCTTCTTCTTCTTCTTCCCTCCCGCAGCTCTCGAGGTCGGTCTGCTCGCGGACTCGGAGCTCGATATGAAAAGAGGAAGAAGGCCAACGGTCGAATGCGATTGTCGTCAGGGCGCGTTCAAAATTTGAAGATGGTCTGCATCGGACGGCCGTGATCTCGTGAACCGGGGTGGGCCCCCTTCCCCCTGCCTTGATCTCGAAGTCCGGATTTTTGTCTTCACGTGAAGTTGACCGGAGATGTCATATCTCATCATGCCAACTCAAAAATTATAATTAGAATCGAAACATTCCCCGTTTTCTGGTCCCCGACCGGGCCGGGCGATCTAAAGTGCCGTCCGGGTCGGTCCATCATGCCCAAACGAGGTTAGCTTGGACCTTACGAGTGGAAGCGATTGTCCTGGCCCATCGGAAAGCGCCTTTGGGCCCATGTGGACCGGGCCAGGATTACCGGCTAGGCCCATGATCAAGTCTTTCTCTGAGCAGAAAGAGGTTCTTCTACCTCCCGCGTATTTTTAGTATTTTCAATTTCAATTTTTTAAGAATCTTACGACTCGCGCATGATTTTTTGTTCAGCACGAAGTACGTAATTTTTTTTTGAAATATACAAATGTTGATATGTAAATCCAAATATGATTATTTCATAAATTTTTAAAACTTAAATTATTTTCTCTCCAAATTTTGAAAACAATTAAGAGGTTTTTCAAGCGATTAAAAAAGAAACTCTATAGTGTGTCTAGTAAGACTACGGTTTTTCAAGTTCATTTCCAACATTATTGCTAAATTATATCTTGCCATTTCAGTTTTTTTTTTTAATTTAGATGAACCTTTTCACTGTTTCTTAAAAATTTAAGAAGTTCTTTGTTATGAACTTTATTACAAAAAATTTACCAAAAAAAAAACTTTATTAAAAACTGTACTAGGACACTCGTTAACAATAAAGGAAGTTTTTATGTCACTCGTGATATATAATCAGTGACTTGAAAATTGAATGGTTTCAAATAAAATATACTTAGCAATTGTTCCATGACACTCATTAACAATACTTTATTTTATTACATGATAGTGGCTTAAAAGCTGTGTCCTAGTCAAACAATGAGATCTATGTAAGAGATGGAATTCATTGCGAAATTCAGTGTGAAGCTTACCTATATACATTTACTGCCTTACATTTGACTCTAACACCAATTTGCTAATCACCTGAGCATTGGTAACTTTCTGAAATATTGTAATATTTTTTTTATGTGAATAATGATGGTGAATTGTGATACCCAAGGATAACTTTAAATATGAAAGTTGGTGAGTTGCCAATCGACTAGATATTAATAAATCAGAAATATCCTCGGTAATTTTCTAAAAGTATTATAGTAGTTTGATATCATTAATACCGGTAAATTTTGAAATCCACTGCTAAGTATCAAATGTAAGCTGATGACTTGCTGATCGACTATAGTGGTTGCTAAAATTCAAATGTAGGGTTGAAAATTTTGTCAAATATGATGAGTTTTAAAGGTCAATAGTAAAATTCAAATGCAAGTTAGTAAACAAAAAAGTTGTAATTGAGTAATTCTATACTGATCAACTAGACAATGACAAAAAATTGAATGTAAACTCGTGACTTGCCAAATAATCACAGTGACTTAATATGGATACTTATAAATGTTAAAAGCCAAGCGATGATATTCAAATGTGAGTATAAACTCAAATGTAAGTTACTAATTTACTAATGAGAAACCGGCTAAACTTTGAAATCTTTTACAAACTACTTTCCTGTATTGGAGTTTACCTGTCTGCGACATCGACCACATATGCTACAGAACCGAAAATCACAGTGGACCCTTCTCCCTGGAAGCTGCAACTAAAGGCGTGTGAAGCTACACATCCTTCACGTTAGTGCCACATGATTAGATAATTACCAACCAATGATACATTTTGCTGTTTTGATGATATGATCTCGATTCTTGATTATCCCTTGATTGATTATTACCCAGCTTTGCAAAGTAACTTTTTTTGCTCTCGAATGATTTGTGAAAATAGAGTAAGATCGTTCATCTAGAAACGCTCTCCATGTTAGATAAATGTTTGGCTGCACCAAGAGTTCCTCCAAACCCTTCAGCAAGGATTGAATTGAAACAGGCAGTATTCTGCAGACACACCTCATCCATTAAAATGAGAAATGCAGCACTACACTATGGTCTTGCGGGGAAAGAAATGATAACATGACTGGACTGCATAATCAAACTCACCGGTTGTAGGACGGATTTGTGCACTGAATCTATCGAGTACTTCTGTTTCGCGGCTAGGTATGCTCGCGGAAGGGAAGTGCAGGAACTCGAGGTGGAACCAAACTAGAACACGCCGACATCTCCGATTCGCCTCCTCGCCGTGCCATCTTCTCTACCCTTTTATTGCGGTTTTCTCCCAAGTTTTTCGAATGGAATTTCTCGAGATTCTGCGAGTTGCAGAGGAGCCATGTCTTCTTGGTAAGTGAACCAAGCTAGTGTTTCTGGCTACATTATGCAAATGGTGGAAGGTTCATTGAACTTAGACGGCTTTATGAGTCGATGTTGAAGTGTGCCGATCAGCAATCTTCATGGTGAAGGAGGGGTTGCTTTCTTTTCCTAGTAATCACGAATTAGAATCTTTGCTTGTCCAACTAGCCCTTCCCAATGAATGTGTAATCGTTGTTATCTAAAGGATAGCTGTCTTATACAGTGTCAATGATTTCTTAAATAGAACTACATATCTCTTAATATTAGGTGCACATAGAAACTCAATAGCTTCACTCGAAAAGAGATTGTCAAAGGTATTAAGCTTTTGTTTCGCGATTCTTATAAATAGTATTAGGGCTGATGATTAATTGATGGTCTCCTAATCTATTCTCGTGTTTAATGAAAATCTCAAAGAATGAACCTAATTACCAAAATGTTTTTCCAGCGATAGGCATTGTGGTGCAACAAACTCAGATACCAATTGTTTTAATATTATCGCAGAAACTAACAAGGATCTTGCATCTAAATCAATGCGAAATTACCAAAGAAATAAATAATGAATAATAGTGGCACAGAAAATTTATGTGTTTCGATTTAAATGTTCAATAACTACATCCATGAGGAGAGCCAATAACAAATAATTCACTATAATTAGAGAATCAAAGTTACAATACCTCACATATTCAAGGGTTTCCCACACCAAATAAACAATTCAATTGGATGTAAAACTCATAGCACAAATTGCTGCATGTTCAAGCCCAAAGCACAATGCTCACGTATGACTGAAAACAAGAGCTACACGTTCTTTTTCTTTTGTCACGTGGCTACTTGTAGAAGAAAAGAAAGCAAGTGTGGGCTCAATGAGTGAAAAGAAGAAAGAAAATAAAGTAAAACTCTGTCATTGATGATTCACCATTTTATGGATGGAGTATGGATTACGGTAGTTCACTTCATGTTACACCAAATAAGAACTAGTTTAGCACTTATCAATACATGAATAATAGTATAGTTGGGGAAAAACACTAAGTGCAATGTCATGAGTATTGGTGATGTTAGAATCATAATGTATTATGCTATTGTGAGGACATCAAGTGGAGTTAGGCATGTTCTAGAGTTGAAAAAGAACTTGATTTCCTTGAGTACCATCAATTCAATTGGATATTGGTATACTTTAGAAAATGGAGCCGACCAAATAGAAGACCCCTAGTCTCTATCTCGTGTCACTAAACCAATTGATATTAGGCATTTGGCTCATAGTATTAGGCCCCGTTTGATTTGGCTTTTCTAAAAGACTTTGAGCTCCTAAAACCCCTAAGCTCAAAGCCCATTGGGAAAAATAATAGACATTTGGCAAGTATTTTTAGAAGCCTATTGGCCAAGTATTAGCATTGGGAAAGCGAAAAGCCTAAAGTATGTAGGGACCTACTTTGAGCTTTCGGCAGTTTGGAAATACAAGTCCACTTCTACTGTTAGAGGTAAGCATGGTCCAGATTGGGCCGGTTTGCCCCCTAACCCTAGGACCAATCCACACAGTACGATCCTCAATTTTTGGGACCAAGGACTGACCCTATTGAGTTTGGGACCAAGGACCAGATCGACTCAATGAGTTCAGTCCGGTCCCAAGGTCAACCCAGGACCAATCGATAATTCTTTATTTCATTTTTTATACTCTTTAAAAAGGTGATTGAAGACCGAACTGACCCAATGAGTTCAATAATGTTTTAGGGTCAACCCAAGACCAACTAATAATTTTTTATTTAATTTTTTATATTCCTTAAAAAAGCGATTGATGACCGAACTGACCTAATGGGTTTGGTCTGGTTTCAAGGTCAACTCAAGACCAACCAATAATTTTTTATTTCATTTTTTGTATTCTTTAAAAAAAAACGATTGAAGACCGAACTGACCTAATGGGTTTGATCCGGTTTTAGGATCAACCCGACTAATCAATAATTTTTTATTTCATTTTTTGTACTTCTTAAAAGGGTAACCAAGGATCATACCAACCAAATGGGTTCGATGATAAGCGAGGTCAGCAAAGAAAGGTAAGTGGTAAGGGTCAAGTGGGGTGAGCATCGAATAGAATGAGTATCGAATGTTGAGCGGGAAGCAACAAGCCAAGCGAGCATCAAGCGGTGAGCAGCACGAGTGGCCCAAAGCGAGCGAGGCGAGTGTCAAGGGGTGAGCGGAGAAATTATTTTTTTCAATTTTGGCAAATTGAAGAGTAATATGGCAAATAAGATAGAAGATAACGAATACTAGAGGATGCTACCATAATGAGTTGTTTATGTCTTTTTGGACGTCGTGAGGACTCCTTACAAAACCATTTTCCTCCTTGGTAAATTATGACTATTGACGTCATAAAAGACATTAAAAATATAAGTTATTAAATAACAATGTAAAATTACTTGAACTCCTCACTAAAAAGCTGTTTAATATTGTTGACGCTGTTTATTTGAAAGTTTTCTCTATATAAAAAAATTATAAGTAATATTATATATATAATCAGGGTTGGTCCAAGTTGGACCAACCCGAAACTCTCAAGACCAAGACTAACCCGCACAGTGCTGGTCTAGGAATTCTAACATCAAGAACCGATGCAATCTTTCTGAGAACTAGATTAGGACCGGCAGGGTTGGACCGATCTAAGGTTGAACCTGGACCAATGCTCACCCCTATCTATTGTTCACCCTTTGACTTTTTCTTTTTTGGGTCAATTGTTCATCTTCCTCTTCCCCAGTAGCTGTCGAAAGCCAACCACTGTTGCTTGAGGGGTGGCATGTCCCTGGTGACTATCGCCTAGGTTTGCGCAACCTAGGCAACATTGCTTGGGGTCACTGCTTGGGTTGCGCAACCTTAGGCAACACCGCCTGGGCTGTTTGGGGCCCAGATTTGGCCGCCGTTTGGCAAATGGATTGTGGATTCTAGTTGTTTTTTCACACTACATCAAATAAGAATTGGTTTATTACTTTTTATTGTATGGATAATAGTAAAAAGTAACTGGGGAACAACACTCGGTGTAATGTTGTGGGTGTTGGTAATCTTAAAATCAGAATATATGATGATATTGTGGTGTTGGTGATGTTAGAATCATAGTACATTATGGTAATATGAGGACATTGATTGGGGTAAGGTATCTTTCAGAGTTGAAGAAAATTTTGATTTCCTTGAGTGTCTTTGATTTAGGTGAGTGCTGATATACTTTAGAAAGTGGAGTCACCCAAAGAGAAAACCCATGATTTCTATCTTAGTAGACCAATTGGCATTGGGCTTCTACTACGCTCTCCTAATAAATGGTATTAGAGCCCATGGTTAATTGGTGGGCTACCAATTAATTCTGGTGTTTGGTAAATATCTCAAAGAAGGAATTTAATAATTAATGCAGTTTCTGGACACTAGGTGTTGTGATGTAACAAACTCTGATACTAATTGTTGCAATATCATTGCAGAAAATAATTAGGATCTTGCAATTAAATAATGACATAATATTACTACACACACCGTGCAGAGCACGAAGAGGATGTTCAAAAACCCTTTTAAAAGAAGTGATGCAATGAGCTCTCAGATTAATTGCTTGAAAAAGGGATAGAACGTGCACCGAAGATCCATTTGAAATTCGCCGCGCTACTTTCGGCGAAATTAATTTTGTCGACCAGAATTTAAAGTACTCCTAAGCATGAGTCCATGAAATATGTCGGACGGGTCATAAAGCTGCAATGAAACAACTTCGTAATCATATAAGTTATTATTATTATTTTTTTAAGCGTTGATACATGTAACTCTTTCATCTAGTGGCTCTAGCTAGGGAGCTGACACTATGTTCAGATTAAAATACGGCCTCGTATATATGTAGCTGCTGAAACAAGGCCGAGGGGTTTGGTACGTGATAAAGTAGGGTTCATAAAACCCTAATTTATGTTAATTCACTCTGCCTGAACCTAATGCAATATCTATAACATTGATGTCGGTTATTTCCCTAACCCCAAGCTACTTGAAGATTTATGACTATAGAGTTCCACGGTCTAGCATGCGATATTGAGGAAAAAAAAAAAAAACTCAAATGTGTCGAATTGATATGTGATATAGTGTGTTATTCAAGGCTATTTAACTGTAAAAACACATGGCCAAAAGAATACGAGTCTTAAAACCTCTCAATTCATCAGTTTTACTGTGATTGCTGTGACTTCTCATTAATTGCTTTCGCAGTTTATTAGATGACTCTCTATCCTTGCTATTACTTGGTCAAAAAACTAAACCAGCCACTGGCAAAGACTAATTGAACAAACCGTAATGTAATATAGGGATAGATATTGAGAGAATCCTCCATACTCAGCATATGTACGGCAGCTCACCCTATGATCCAAGTAAAGACACGATGCTTGACCATAGACTAAGTGATACAATGACATATTCTAATCAGCTACTGACTAAGTTCTATACATCCGCTTGTGTTATTCTTGATCATCTCAGTAAATATTATACAGATTTTGTAATTTTATCATAGTATACCTCGCATTTTATATTCTAAAGAAAACGAAAGGACTTACTTCAGACATAACCCTCCCGCAAGGCAATTGCCTTGCATATTTTCTACGCGGCCAAGACGCTCTAGACTGATTCTAAATTCTTCAGATATTAAGAGCAGCATCCTTCCTACTAAATCATCACAAGCACAAGCCAGTGATTCCCGCAAGTAGAAATAATGTATAGCGGTAAAGGTGCACTAAAGAAATAATATAAGAAGAGGAGATTTTCTATTCTAAAACGTAAACTTAAGACAAGTGCAATGAAGATGCAAAGAGACGAGATCAAGTAAGGCAGAGGCTGAAGAAATATTATTTGAAAGATAAGAAGCTTTATATCTGCTTTTAAGCCTGTGAGGCTCTGATCTTTATTACTTAATGTACAAGATCAGGTATATATATTTGTTTCTCTCCAAGTACCTGTCCTTCCTAATGTGTCTACCTTGAATTATACCCCACTTTTCAAAGCTGCAAAACCCCCATATATGAAGCAATTGCACTGAAGAAAAACATACCTTCCGGAGAAAAAGAAAAATAAAAGAAGAAAAGATCATCACCAAGAATTCAAGACAAGAAAAGGCAACGAGTGCATGTTCTCCGAGAAGTTAGAAGCTGATTAATCTTTAACCCAAAATCACCCATCAACACCAAAGAAGCACCGCTTGCTGCATCCATGCATGATCAACAAACTGAGTCTCTACGGCCATCTCTGAAAAGAGAGATGCGAATGCACTTCCCTGATCTCCATCAGCCTTTCTTATCCTTCCACATAGGTTGTATAATTTTCTTGACAGTAATTATTCCGTTTTTCTTCCTCGACCTAGCAGCATCTTTTCCTGTTAGGCATATAGAGTGAGTCTGCGGAAAAATAAGCTCAGTTGGTAGAGAAAGTGGTGCAGGATTGAGGAAGCTGTGGGGACCCAGGAAGCACACCAACCCCAGCAGGAAGAAAGTGATTATTCCCACTATTATTGTTATTAGCATTGATATTGCCATCCGGGCCGTTCCGTGGCGGTGCACCGCCCATCACTGTTGAAAGAGCGGCCGCAAGAGCAGCAGTAAAGTTGGGGTCGGAGGCAATGGCAGCACTGACGCTCTCCACCAAGGACGCATGCCTCTGCCCTAGTCCTGGTTGCACCATAGGCATCGCTGGTAACTTCATGGAGTGTTGCACTTGCCCCATCATCTGAGCTGCATAGCCATGCAAGGGAAGAGGGAATGTGGCCGAGGCCTGAGGCGGTGGGCGAGGAAAGAGTTGCATGGGGTTATGGTTTTGGGTCAAGTCGAGGGTGATGGTAGGGAATGGTGCGGAGGCAGATAGGGTGGCAATGGTGGAAGGGTAGGGGAGCGAGGGGAAGTAGCCGGGGTTGGTGGAAGCTAGGGTTTCCTTGCTGGTGGTGGAGCCGGATAGTAGCATGGCAGCAGCAGCGGATGTCGTGTTGGCCATGGCAGTGGCTGCCGGAGGAAGTGGGTGGTTGTGGTTGCCTTCGTAGGTGGTGATAAGAATGGTCTTGTCGTCCGCACATCTTTGAACCTGTGTTGGACAAAAAGGCCAAGTTTACATTTCTCAGAAAAAATGTATAATCATCTCATAATCCAATAACGAATTTAATTAACGCGCAATGGTGGTTTGATGGGTCCATTAGAAGTTCGCTCTGTTTACAAATGAAGAACTCTCATTATCATTTCCACTCGAATTGCCCAAGATTACAGGACAATGGAAATGCATGGATTTATTTACGGGCGATAATGGTAGAGAAGCTTAGCTAAAAGAAAGAAGTTTTAGCAGAAGAATCTCAACAGGTCATGTTTATAAGGTTTCCATTTCTTAGTGAACGAGTGGTTATTGTTGACAATAACCACAAATTATTACGTCATGGTTTCAAAGATGAGTCACCTTTTCTTAATCAAAGTCGTTACCTGCTTGCGAACTGGACATCCAACGGCCATCGTACAACGGTAGTAGGCCCGTGGACAAGGATTCCCCTTGGCCATCTTTTGTCCATATTTCCTCCATTGACATCCATCGCTAATCTGGAATATAATTAATAGAGAATCAACAACAAAAATCACCCACCAGCTAAGTTTTCATCCCAAATCAACATAATAGTCCTATAAATTCTCCTTTTCTCGAGTTATTTACCGATGGTGCTTCCGATCTAGCTCTGACCGACACTCTCGCCTTCCTGAAGGGCATGTCGGCCAGTTGCTCTTCCCCGCCTTTCGAGGGCTCGAGCCTCGGGCTCTTGGGGGAGCCCCAGCTTTGTGAGGCCCGGTCGCCATCCTCGATGTTATGATTGTTGTTGGTGCCATTGAGGGGAGGGGTGTGAATGTGGTCGCTTTCCTTGGACATGACCTCCATGGTAGTGGTTGGAGAGACTGACACCTCGCGGGTCTTCTCTTCCTCCTTCACGTTGTCTATGGCCGCACATGCTGGCCGAAGGTCCATGAGCTGTTGCGCTGACTTTGTGGGGCTCGACATGCTGGTCATCTCGTCCCTCTGGCAAATTAAGAGCCCCGTTAGTCAACAAGTCAATCGTCAGTGCAGGAAAAAATAAAATGAGAGAGAGAGAGAGAACCGAAAAAAGGGTAAGCAAGTTCAGCTGAGTCCACAGAGAGAGAGAGAGAGAGAGAGAGAGAGAGAGAGGAGAGAGCTTTATATAGCTCTCCTAAACAAAATCATTCATTGAAAATACATCTGGTTTCACTTCTGTTGATTTTCTTTATGACCATGTTTAGCTGATCTTATAAGGCAATGATATACTGCTTCGATTTTAGGAATTATCAGGCTGTAATGTTCGGAGATATAATCAGATAAACTTAAGATATTGATGAGATGAGAACTTGCATCAGGAGGAAAAAAAGGGAAAAAAGGAAAAAAAGAAACTCAAACTACACCAGAAGGGAAAATAAATAAATATAAGTAATGGGTGAACAGATTCTCAGGACACTCGAGTAAGGAAAAACTCTCCAATCCCTAGGTGGTTCTGTTCCATAACTTGTTTAATAACGGGGAATTAATTGAAACTGGAAAAAATCTCAGTTTTGATTAAGATATTGGAGAAAAGACGATAGCGGATCAGGAATACACTTGCCAGTTTAAAGTGAGGTGAGCACGGGTTGCCCATTTACTATATTTGACATCCAGGAAGAGATGAGATTGACTATAGCCTGTATGGTCTACCGATCCATGAACTGCGATGCGAGATATATCTAACTCCAACCTCCGTTGGATCTTATCAAGATAAAAGAAATCGACAGACTGAGCGGCTCGATCGAAACCTGGACAGTACCTGCTGCTCGCTCTGATTAAGATGGGCCTGTTTCTGCATGGCCATCAGGAGCTGAGCTTGGAGATTATTATAGTTCTTGGCGATCTGATCCAACATGCTTCTCAGCTTGCAGTTCTCCTCGTGCAGTCTCTCCAACTCCCCTCGGAGCATCCTCACCTGATCACAAACCGATCAAAATCTCAACCTTTCTTAGCGCTCTCGGAAACTTCAAGAATCAAGATTGAGGAATCCCGACGACCCGCAATAAAAAACGTCATGAAACTCACCTCAGTATCATGGTTACTGCAATCGTCTCCTGTAGCGGTCGCCATCCCGGAATTTAAAGAGAGCAGGTTCAGTCCAGTCTGTCGTCGAATTGTATGTTAATGAACCGTGAATGATTCATATTGAGACATCCAAATGATCGAGAGAGAACAAAAAAAAGGAAAGGAAAATAACACCAACATTAAACTTACGCGGGGATCGGATAGAGTCGATCTCGATAGTCCATGGCAGTCCTTCCTCTCTTCCTCGTCGCTGTTGAGCTTGGAGCAATTCCCCGATGAGAAGAAATCGACCTCCCTGATGGGAGGCTTGCTGTCGCCGGGGCCGTGCGAGCTCCCGGCAGCGGCTCGGTCGTCGGCGGGAGGCGGGGCGGGGTTCCGCCGGAGGAAGTCGCGGGAGTGCAAGAACGTCAATTCACCGCGTTGTCCATCCATGACCGAGAAAATGAAGACGTGGGACAAGAAAGAGAGAGAGAGAGAGAGAGAGAGAGTGGTTGTGTAAACTTTTCAGAAAAACGAAAGTATATTGCTGGCAAAGTCGCTTCTGGGGGTCCGAAGATAATAAAAGGCCCGGACAGAGAGAGAGAGAGACGACCAGCCGCTTTTGTCGCTGGCATGGATGACGCCGCTGGCGATCCGACCGTCCACGTGGCGCCTTCTGGAGTCGGCAGGACGCGCCAAGATCAACCCGAGAGAAAATATGTTGTCGTATGTAGGCGCAGCTCCGCACGAGTCTAGCCCGTGTTTTCAGCTCAATAATCAAAATGTCCTAGTGGAAGGTATTTCGTGAATGAATTTGTTACGTTCCATCCCGTATATCATATCATTACATAGGAGAATCTATTCAATGATAATCACAATACTTATCATTTAGGTTCCATTCATTTCGTATAAAATAACTTTCGAGAAAATATATTAACATAATTAAATATTAAACCATATATTCATTTAAAAACTCGAGTTTTTAGAACAGTTAATAGTGATTTCACAAAATCTTACATTATATGAGAGTTGGAGGCTCTAAATTCAAATATTTCCATATCTCATTTATCTTCTCAAATAAATATATCCACACTTAATACTATATAAAAAGAAAGCAAAAATATTAGATTAAGTGTGATGGAGAACGTTAGCGTAATTAAATATTAAATCACGCCTTTATTTAATAGTTTAAACATTTAGAATGATCGATAATGATGACAAATTATCAAAAGACGTTTCTAAGAGATTAATTGTAAATTCTTCGATATTGTTCCTGAAATTTATTTTCTGACCTTCAGTCAATGGAAGTGCAAATTATAATATTATTCCCATAAATGTTTTTTTTTTTATTTTGTATTCTTTTGTTTAATATTAAGTACGGCGATATGATCCATTTGATCGAACGGTCGAAAACGCGATGGTGCCACGGGAGTCACGTGATGGATCGTGCGCGGTCGTGGAGGAACCGACGGTTGGCATCTCTAGTTGGGGATGCCGTTAAGGATAACGGGGGTGTGGGGGAGGGCCCACGTGGGTGGGGCGGGGGGCGTTGTCTGAGGTCAACGGAGTTGACGGCACGGCTCTGTCTCGGTCTGTCCGGTCCGAATGGAAGGTTGTTATGAGAGGAGAGAGAGAGAGAGAAATGAGAGGGGGTGGTGGGGACCACGTGGGGAAGACACCTAATCCCACTGACTTCCTTGGCGAGAGGTCGAGCCCCACCGCCACGTCACTTTTCGCTTCCGTCCACGTCAGACCCCCGTAAACCCCAAATTCTAGACCGCCGCGAGCCACATTACATTAATGTCCCCGTGGAGCCCGCCTTCACCGCATCATTTTGTTAGTCTATTATTATGATTATTATTATTATTACTATACTACTACTACTATTACTATTATTTTTCTTGTTATTATTGTTATACTTAATAATGCATAGAACGTATTTAATTAGTCGTGTATATGAGGAAATTATCATAAAATTTCATCGTGATCATCCCAATTAAATTTAAGCTTCTTACGGTATTGAATTGAACTCATAACCATTGATTCCTGAATTGAAAGCTTGGATACATCTTGTCGATGGGTTAATTTTAGAGTGTTGATTTTATAATTCCTGTAGAAATGATTATTCTACGATAAATTGAATTATATGAATTCCTTTAACGAATAATCTAGGAGCATCTATTGAGTAGCTAGCTAAGGAAATATTGTGGTTTCAATGCATTGACAGTCTATTGTATTGCGTGCTCATATGTTTTGAAAATCAAATTGTTTCCATATTCAATATTAGGGTGAAATAGATGCTCGTTAACGGGAGCCAAAATTTATTGAATCTAAGTATTGCGTGTGGAAACGCATGAAATCTCTTCAATAAATAACTAGATTTTTTTTTTTTTTATTTTTTTTTGCGATCCAACCGTCATCAATCTTAAGGAATTGTTCTTCCAGATTTATAAAATGGCCTTTTTCTCATCCTCATGTAGCAACATTTCCTAAAATTTCCATTATTTTTCTATAATGAAGCATATATCTCGAAAAAGAGATAACTACAATGAAAAGGTGCTTCATAGATGAACAACATGGATGTTTCAAAGCATTACTAATGATCACCTTTTTTTTTCTTTTTATAAGACAGCAATTCACCAAATCTCATAGTTAGAAAGTTCTAATAAAAAAGTTAGAAAAAAGCACATATGTGTGATCCTACGGATTCCCATATACAAGAGATAATTTTTTGAGCTTATTCTCGACTAGTTGAAGGTCTTAAAAATAACCCACGAGTTTTATGAATCAATTAAGTCTAGATGATCTTTACACAAAATTGATAGAATTCAGATAAGTGACTTTTAGTTTTTAAATTGAAAATCTCCGTGGGCTGATCAAGTTTTACCAATTCCAAAGAGGTAGTTGTGATCAAACTGCATATTACTTGCAGCAGACTTACATCATCCATACGTAGAAGTACACCCCCAACGTGAACAGGAAGAAAGAAAAGTTTGATATGCAGACATATAGTTTGTAAAAATCCCAAATATTAAGGACTATGGCGAAGCTTATGCAAGGTTAATAGATATTAGAACTTGGGCTACTCGACAAATCATTTTATATTGTACAATACTAAAGTATCGCGATTAACTTTGACAAAAGTGACAAAGTAGAATCCGCAAGTCATTAATTTAATGTTTAGTCAAGGCCATTAAAAAAAAAATCATAGTATTCTACTATTCCTCTATCATTTTTGGAGAAATTTATTGTCAATGACTCTCGGTTGAGTCATCAATTCGAGTATGACCGGCTCCAAAAATAATAAATAAATAAATCTCTTAGATATCCTAATTACGAAACGGCAACGTTCAAAACGTTAGGTCTGTATTTTTGCTATTTAAGCCTTTCATTTTAGATTTTGAGGCAATGATGCATTCTCACAGAACAATTTTGCTTCGTCCATGTCTAGATAATAAGCGAATTATATATAGTGGGGGGGCTCCATTTAAAAAAAAATTGTAAAATTAGTAATCACTACATAAAATTTCGATTTATTAGGAGGTTCTTTATGGAAAAAAATGTAATTAAGTATCATTGCTTATCACAAAGAGTTGAGATAAATTTTATGAAAGGAAAATGGTAAAGAACGAGTGCCCCTAACGCGCTAATATACAGTGATTAAGTGGTATTTCTATTCGAAAAATGTCTTTCTTCAAAGTACGTTCCTTTCTTATTTTCAAAACATGTCTCTTTATGTGTTTTTACTAATTTTAATAGGATTAAATATTGCTCCTATGTGCTTGTTAACAAGACCCGCTTTGACATAGTTCCAGAAAGTTTTCATATAACTAATCGCCGAACTAGATGAATTCGATAACCCCGTTTCTTGACACTTTTAATTTAAAAGAGAGAAAAAAAAAGGAAGGAAAAAAAAGAAAAAGAGAGGGATGCATTTGCCTTGCCATAACCTTATGGATCAAGAAGTCGTGCATTTACATGTACTGGCAGATCTACAATATAAATATATATATTCCTCCATGCATTAAATGTGAATAGCTATTTCTCCAATAGACATGATCGAAAGACACAAATCACCCACCCAATTCTTTTGTCTTGCCGATAAGCATACGCGATCCGGGCACATAAAAATAATCAAGGTGGATAATGAAATCAATCGAAAACCCTAATGCATCAGGCTCGCAACAACCGCCACTATTTTTTTAACGCACAGGAAAATCTCAGTTTTAACGGGTCAAGATTCAAGTAAAGGGGCATTCAGTCAACGGGGGAGAAGAGAAGATGATGAGGGGGGCGCTCCCCATTCGTCACCGAGACAGCTGGAGGGTCCTTGTCCGAACCCAATTAAAATAGAAGAATTGAGAATGATCTTGGCCGGTATTCTGAATAAAAAGTTAATGGTCAAATGATCCTAATCAGCTCCTCGCACCAGCAGAAGAAAAAACAAGGTTGAATCGAGTGATTTTCCAGTAATGAATCTTGATTTTTTTGAATTAAGGAATGAAAGTTTCTGCTTGCTCTCTCTGTCCATGGATTTGAAAATAGTGGCCACCATGATAGTGGAAAGGATTCCATGGGGAGGGCACCGTCGTCAATCGTCGACCTCGTTTGTCCAATCTTTGATTTTTTTCCCTGTTCAGGGTTTCCATGGACAGAAACGATCTTGTCATGTAATGAAAAACCATTGACCTTAAGATACCCAAAATTTTCTCCTGTCCTCTTCGTGATGGCATGGGCGACAACGAGGGCGAAAGAGACGTCGCCAGCAACTTCTTGAGTTCGCACGCTACCTTTCTAGTCAAGTACGTTTTTTTTTTTTTTTTTTTTTTTGGTCGAACAAGTACGTAATTTAAGTTGGTGATTTCAGCACTCTTTCGTTTACCCATCTCTTGTGAATTTTTCTTTTCTTTTATTTTTCCCGTCTTCGCTGGCAATTATTGCTCTCTCAAGCACCCAGGGAAATCGGGAAACGAAGAATTGTGACGATTCATTTGCGAGATATTCGAGGATCCTCAAAATTTGGCAGATGGAGATTAATAAGTGAAGAAAGAGTACCTTATTTTATAGATTATGTCTACGATGGAAGCGAATTGCGGCTAAACTATCGTAGCTGCTTCGGTAGATACGATCAAGAGAACTATATGGACACAAAAGCGAATGACCATATGCATTCATTAAATTGGAGACAAAAGAGGTTTCATTTTAATTCTATTGCTTTTGATTAGACGATTCTCATTTTATGCCGAGAAGCAAAACACCCGCACCACGACTCATTCGAACGAAGCTTTAGTCTATGCCTTGATTAATTTAGGGGCATTTACACGTTTGAATTTTCTATCTCCAACTAATTCTTGCGACTAATTAGATCACATTAACAGAATCATAGACACCTTATGCATTATTTATGATTCGATGCAGGTGACTCTTCAACTCAAAATACCCCAAATCCTGTTGAGGGTTTTTCAATAGTGGTAACTTTTCCTTAGGCTTTCTCTTTCTCTTTTAGATTCAACTGGAATTCCATCCCACTTCCAAAAGATTCCTTAACATAGATGAGATTCTAGGACCTCCAAGACTAGGGTAGTGTTAATATTGGAGCTAACTGCACTTCTCTAGGCTCTCTGCCCATCCGGAAATAGAATCTACGTAATCTATATGGGGGTCGAATTCCACAGGGAAAAAAAGAAAACCCTAGAAAGATAGGTCCTAACAAGACTTATCTCAGTCGCTGAAAGAGCCAATTAGGGTCTGCCATGGAAGATTAGGCTTGTTGGCGGTTTTGCTGAAAGGAGGGAGGGTTAGGAGAAGCTTCGACTCCAGTGCATTAAATTGGGGTCGTGCCCAAGTCACATGCAATTGAAGGCGCAACTTGTTTTTTTTTCCCTTTCCCCAGGTCAAATATGAAGACAACCGAAGAACATCGAGTTGGGGGGCTTTGACAGGTAATAGAAAGCGGCTCCCTCGGAGAAAAGAGACATGGAACAAGCCTTAAATGCGGCGTAGGTGAAGAAAACCCTAGAAAGATAGGTCCTAACAAGACTGATCTCAGTCGCTGAAAGAGCCAATTAGGGTCTGCCGTGGGAGATTAGGCTTGTTGGCGGTTTGCTGAAAGGAGGGGGGGTTAGGAGAAGCTTAGACTCCAGCGCATTGAATTGGGGTCGTGCCCAAGTCACACGCAATTAAAGGCGCAAGATACAAATGCAACTTGTTTTTTTTCCCTTTCCCCGGGTCAAATATGAAGACCACAGAAGAACATCAAGTTGGGGGGCTTTGCGGGTAAAAGAAAGAGGCTCTCCCGGAGAAAAGAAACATGGAACAAGCCCTAAATGCGGCAGACTCCCCTCCCCTCCCCTCCCCCCATGCCCCTACCCAGTTGAGAAAGTCTAAATGCTTATATCACGTGATGTGATGTGCAATATCCTTTGCTCGGTGGATGATAACTGTAATCATAAACGTAATTGTACGAGTATATAGAAGATATGCGAAGCATATAAGTCAAATGGCCTTGAACAACCTGGATAAGCGCTTAAGGCCGTGTAAGAAACAAAGAGATAAGCCCTTTATTTGCAGTTGAGGAAACCCTGGCGCCAAGGGCCCGTAACGTGCTCAGGTGGTGGCCATGATGACTCCACCTCTAGGTGAGCGACAATTGTAAAGCACTGGACAGGACCTCTGCAATGAGATGCACGATCAAGTGATCTTACGTATTATAACATACGCTGCAAAACCATTTTAAATGTTAAAATAATTCCATCTAATAATTTAATTTTCAAAACGGTTAACTATAATCCCACGAAATTTCTCATTAGCGTCAAATTGAGGCCTTGACATTCAAATCTTTCCGATCTCTTGATTTTCTCCACCTATTATGCAATTCCTTGCTTCAATATTTGGTCAAGTTCTAATTTGTTACGTGATGGGGAGTGTTAAGTATTATAAAACATTTAAAACCATAAATTCATCCAATAAATTAGACTTTCAAAATGATTTGTTGTGTTCCACAAAATCTCAAAATTACTGCTTCAAACGGATGGAAACATGTCATGTGAAACCTTACATGACAAAGGTATCTCAGTCGGTTCACCCGATCTTATATGCTGTGATTAGAGAGCACGCTAATAAGAAAAAGCCACTTCAATAGGTATATTAATATATGTGCACGAATATACAAACGCCCGTCAATATGCCAGTAGAATTTTGCCCCCACCGAGCCGCCACAGAGGCAAGCTTTCCGTGAAGCTTAGGCTCCTTCTAATTTAGCTTAAGCCGACTTTTGCTCCCACCAAGCCGCCACAGAAGCAAGCTTTCCGTGAAGCTTAGGCTTCTTCTAGTTAAGCTTAAGCCTCTCTCTCTCTCTCTCTCTCCCCCACCCTAAAATCTCAGCTACCCTTTCTTTGCGTTTTTTCTTTTGGCTGAGCCTAATATCTCGGCTAGCTGCAAGGGAACAAAATAGGCGCAGCCCCTTAATGTTTGCCAAAAAGATGGCTCTCTCTCTCTCTCTCTCTCTCTCTCTCTCTTGTGGGTTCGGCGTCTCCGTCCGAGATTAGCTCAACTTAGTTTGGCTCGACGTGTGCCCTTTACATGCCAGAGATCAGATTGGACATAGAATCGAGTCGAGTCCTTAAATGCAGCCTGCTTTAGATTCGCTGTCAGTGGGGCTTCCTAGTCCTGGACCAACCTTTGAGTTCGACTGGGTACTTGGATTCGTCGTCGGCGTCGATGGAAGGTCTGCCTTTTCTTTAAAAGAATCTTCCAAAAATCTCTCTCTCTCTTTACTTTCTCGTGACTCTAACGTAATTCTTACGGAATTTGATCCGCAATATCAAAGGGTTCTCATCATCTGGTCATGACTAACCGCTATCCAGCTTGTCTGGTAGAAATCCTACGTCGTGTGGGGACTTTTTGAGTTTAGACTGAAAAAGTAGAGGAGTGGCTAAGTTGCCATGCATCGAAGCACGTGGTTCTTTCATGGTTACGGGACGCGAAACGCGCCGAACAAAGCCCTATTTCTAAATCGAAAGGGCACACGTACAAAAGCTCATCGCACGTACCAGAAAAGCTGCGGCCGCGTTCCGTGTTGAATTCATCCAACGTGATGGCGAATTGACAAGGAAAGACATGGACATATTCCCCCCGGTTCGGTTTCATCGATTCTTGTGCGCTTAACCTGTTTATCTAGTCCAGCCCATTTGACAATTGAGATAGGTCTCTCTCTCTCTCTCTCTCTCTCTCTCTCTCTCTCTCGTCCTTTTCTGGGTCGAGCCAGCGACCTCTTTTCTCATTAATCATTAATTCTCCTTCCTCCTCCACTTGCGGGGGGTCATCCGTCAGGTGGACCAATCCCTTCTCGAGGAGTTTGACGATGCAGAGACTCCGGGGGATGATATTATTGAGGATTTGATTAGGAGGAGGAGGAGGGTGTGTGTTGAAGCTTTCACGTCATCGAGAGCTCACGTGGGGTCTTCGGATACGACGCTTTCGTCCTCCACTCGCCATATGCATGGGCCTTAAGACAACGAAACGGATGAGGACACGTACGACTTACCTACTCCCAGTCTGTCCTAACCCAAAAGTTTGGGCTTCTGGCTTGAGCTCACATATTCTGCAATAAGCTGCAATAAAAATACGCATTGAATTTCTTTGTAGTACCCCCCTCACGTGTTACACAGAAGTGTTACTTTCTTAGAGTTCAAGCGTTTATAGATGGATTTAGACCGACTCTTTAATCGCCACACCAAACCAGAGCCGGGGTGGCGTCGGAACTTAACTAAATATATATTGAGAAGGCATATAAACAGTCGTGTTTAAAATCCCATCAATAATTTTGGAGGGTCGATAAGATTCGAATGCGGACATGGAGGAACGTTCATCAGAAGTTCAGTCACCCCCTCATCACTGTTACATCACATGAGACCGCTTTTCTCAACCCCCGACGATAAACACCAATCAATTTCCCACATCCGGTGGCGGTGGCAAAACTTCAATCCCGTTCTTCCACCGAAATGAAGAACACGTTGGGGACATAAAGAGAGGCTAAAAGGAGGTACAGTAGTGATGAGAGCTTGTATGGCGAAGGCATCGTGACACTGACGGCACGCTTGGTGAAAGATACATGTGCATAGCATGGTCACTGCATGCCTGGAAAATGTGGGACTTTGGTCGGTACAGAACGAGCGGAGCAGCCCGAGAAACAGCCAAAAGAACTTGATGTTCTCATCCATTTAAGACTTAAAAGGACATCCGTGAACTACCCCTTGCATCCCCACACCACCACTAGGGTCGTTTCTTGTTCCTTTATTCACATTCCATCGCCTTCAAAGGACCACTTCACATTGGACCTCTTGCGATGCCTCAAAATTCCAAGTCTCATAAGAAGTCGAAAATTTGCTGTTTTTTCATTCTGGAAGACTATTCATTTACGCGGACCGTTAGTCTAAGGTGTTCGAGGACCTTAATATCAACGGATGCACGTATCGGATACGTTTTACTATATGCCATTGAGAGGGGGCAAATGGGTGGATTGGGTCGGGGTGGCCATGGAGGTCCGATGGGTGGTGCATGACAGCTTCAAGTATTAATTGTTGCCGTAGCCACTTCGTGGTTGCTAGTTCTACCGCGGTCACATCTCCATTGCTGAACTGCTTGAACTGGTCGTAAAGACCGTGTCTCCTAATGAGGGTGACAATGGCTTTGAAAGCAAGGGGTCATAAATGGTATTAAAATGGGTTTGTAAAAGGCGCAATAAAACCCATCCTATCTAGGTTTTAATTTTTAAACCAATTAATGACCCGTATCTTAATTTTAAGATAATCCATATATAACTCACGTTCATACATGTGGGTTAAAATATTAGTCCGTGGCCCATTTCGACAGCTCTGTATGCTGTAAAAATTGCCAGTGAGCATATTTATTTCAGTGATGGATCAAGTAATGTTGGAAATTCCAAACATTTATAAAGAAGATTACGCAAAAAGGTTACGAGTATATTTTATTGCATTCGGTTTCTCATTCCGAAGCCGCTAAGACTTGCTTGGGCTACAACGATTGGTAGAAAGCCTGGCGCCCCTAACCCAGCCCGGACTTGACCGGAACAGATTCCGGCCCGACCCGTACCGGATAAAAAAGGGAACGGGTTCCGCCCGAATCCATGGACTTCCCAAGTCGGAGCTCGAGCACAATCTAGTACGAAATAAACCCACCCATTTCCGATTCAGCAAGCTTCCGCCTTTCCGGCAGCGTCGTCCCCAGTTCATCGAGCGACCTGCAAATTCCTTTAAAGATTTTGGGTTCACCGGGAATGGCTGAGGCAATCTCGAGAAATTCTCCCCCGTTTGTGCGTTCGCGCGCTTTTCCTTGGGACTACAACGGTCGTCAAGTCGGCTCAAAGAGCCAAAGTTGCGAACCATCTGGGAAGATCGCCTGCTGGTCAATGGCTTCGCGCATCATGAAATCTGTTCATCCGTCTCTGTTCGATTGGGTGGCAGACGGTGACATCGTCGATTAACTACAGAGGGACAATTCGCTGGAAATCGTACGCACCCATTTTGGATTCAGCGAGATTTTCTAAGCGCTATCCATAATTCATCAATGCAAATTTACTGTTACAGCTCTGTTCGATTGGGTGACTGATAGAGACGTCGTCAAGTAACTACTGGGTGACGATTCGTTGGAATTTGTATGCACCCATTTTGGATTCGACGAGTTTTTCTAAGAGACATCCAAAATTCATCAATGCAACTAACTGTTACGGCGCACTTTGCTTTGTCAATTCCTGTACTAATTAGGACAGAGACTCCAGTTCGCGGCAATGGCCGATACGATCTTGAAATCCTCCTCCTGTTGTTTGTTCGGTTTCCTTTTTTGCTTTTCTTCTTCCTTTGTTGTGATAATGATTGTCAATTTAACTGAAATTGGATTATGATATGAGAATTTCACATGAGAGTTAGGGTCCGTTCGTTTTGCGGAAAACAGCTTCCGGAAAAATATTTTCCAAAATTTCCGGTGTTCGGATGGCGGAAAATAGATGGTCAAAGAAAATGTTTTCCGGTCAATGGAAAATCTCCCCATCATTTTCCCATCCTTAGTCATGTGCTCTTGCGCAATCTTCTGTTGCGCTGCTTCTTTCCTTACTCCTCCTCCTCCTTCGATGTTGACGATTAGCAACGACGAAGCATCCCCTCGTTTGCAAGCTAGCTCCAACCTCACCCCAGGCCAGCGAGGCTCTGCCTAGCCCAATTTGGCAAAGCTGAGCTCGAGCCTCGCCAGATTAGGCGAGGCGGAGCTCGGGCTCCCAATCCAAGTGAGCCTGAGCTCCACCGCTAGATCCGACGAGCTTGCAGCTTGTTAGAGCTCGGTGAAACTCTAACAAGCTCGGGCGAGATCGGCCGAGCCTCAAGCTTGCCAGATCTGGCGAATGGGTCTTGGTCAACCGTCGAGCAGCCGACCATCGTCAAGCATGCGGCGCCGGAGGAAGGAGGAGGAAGGAAAGAAAAGAAAGAAAAATAATAAAATTTTCAATTTTTTAAAAATACAAATAATTAAAATTTAATTTTAAAAATATTAAAAAATAAAACTAATTTTTTGGTCAATTAAAAATATTAAAACTCAATTTTTGATAATTTTTCCCAAACAATTAAATTAGCTAACGAACAATTGAAAACATTTTCCACTCAAAGTTCAGATTTCGGCCGAATACCGGAAAATAGAATCATTTTCCTGGAAAATGACTTCTAAGAAAATGTTTTCCGAATACAAGATATTTTCCGCGAAACAAACGGACTCTTACTTGATTTTATCAAATCATACAATTAGGGGTAAGCAGTTCTAAGTTTCATACAAGTTTCATCTAGAACCTAAAACCTACACATTGAAACAAGTTTCTTATTTTTTTTAAACTCAAAATCTACCATGCATACCTTGGAATGCGGAACCTACCTTATTACAAGTTATAGGATCGGTTCCAAGGTCTACTCGGATTCCATCTATATTATTAATCAAACAATGCAATGAATCATCATATTTAATGACCACCGCTTATTATTAATCCACTTATCGCAATTTATATCCAGAACAAAAAACAATAAATATTAACAAAATAAAAGTCTAAGTTATTAAATAAAAGCATAGACTAATGGTTCTAGATTATATACTTATCATTAGCCATCATTGAATACCGTAGGATCACTTGAAGACATAGGTCAAGAAAAACAAAAAACTTTTACAAGGTCTAGGTTTTAGGCTCCACATACCAAGAACTTATAATAGACTTGTCGAATTAAGTTCTTCAATTTTCAGAACTTGACACTTACCTTAATACCTTGGAACTTGAAATCGAACAAGTTCCCATTGCTCCAGTTCTATAGTTCCAGGTTCTACCTTAGAACCATACTCACCCTTACATATGATCTATCAATTCATCTTGTTGCAATTGGCAGACAAAGAGAACATCCACGAGTAACTATAAGTGAATTAAGAAATTCTTTGTGTGTCTGTTGTAAGAGTTTTCCTAATATCAATTACATTAATAGGTATTATAATTTACCGTTTTAGATGTTAGTCTAAAGTGAGATAAAATGTTTCTTAATTAATCTTATATGGGGTTGGTTAGTATTAGCCAAGTTGAGCCCCGCCTATAATGAGAGGGCCTAGCTAGAAACTCAATATATAATGCTCAAATTTCTCATCTAACCCTAGTTCTCACAATTATTCTCACAAATGAGCATTTACCTAGTATTAAAGGACAAAATGGTCATCTCATTGAGCTAGTGATACAAAGCACAATAGAAAAAAATGATTTGCGCGTGGATTGTCAGTTTTCCGCTTCCGCATCAAGATCGATGGATCTAGAGGTATGTTAATATTTCTACTCGATTATATGAGTTATTGTTCTAGATATGGAGATCGTGGGAGCTATGGAGATAGTGGGATTACTTTTTTTCCATGTTAACATTTGTATATTGTGTTATCATGGATTGCTGAATGCTTTGTGAGTTGCCGCATATATCTGAAAATTCACTCTCTTTACATATTCTTTTGCATCATGGAATTCTCATGACCGCGTCCTCCGTTTTTCTTTTACTGCCCTTTAAGTTTGTGTAGCGTTTGATTGTTAGTTACCGAGTCTTTCTATCTCTATCGGTGGAGATCAATTTAGACAAGTATGGATATTTTCATTTTGCGGAAGATTGTTCCATAACATGTCTATTTCCTCCTGGCTTCATTTAATCGTTCCTCATTCCTTGGCATTGGGTGGTTCAGGGTCATATGGTGCAAATTCTGCAAAAATCTTCATATCGAACGACCTAGGCTGCGTATGATAAAATTTATGTTTCTTGATTTCTCTGTTTCTCTATTTCCTCGGAAACAAGTTTGGAACAAAAATCCGTTTGGTAACGCAATTTGATTTATCTATTTCTGAAACAGATTTCTATTTCAGAAATAGATTTGAAGAATAAATTAGAAGCTAAAATTTTTAGTTTCTCAGTTTCTGAAATAAAAATTGAGAAATCAATTTTTGGCTAGAAGTCAATTTCTCTTTCAGAAATTTTGTCATGCGCACCCCTAGCGTCTGTGCATGAGGCTCGACGACATGAAGAAGGAGAAGGCTGCCTAGGAGGAGGTCGCAGAAGGAAGCGGCTTGTGCCTTTCGACAAATTGAAGCACTCAGCATTAGTTGGTACGTAAGATTTCTCTGCCACACGACCAAACACGAGATTACACTTTGGCTTTGATCATGCTGCTCTGCAGTGACGCAATGCAAATGAGACTTTAGCTTGCACGCCAGGTTGTTTGATTCCCCTTGCATGGAAAATGTTTTCCGATGTTATTTTTGCTAATGTTCCTTGTTTGATCGAGGCATAGATAGATGGAGCGATCTATTTGAGTTCCCAAAGACCATTTCACCTTTCTCTTGGAGGAGCATGCTATAATCTTTGTTAAAAAAGTCTCGAGTTTGAATCATTGAATGAATTTGATCCGAATTAAATTACGGACAAAGTTCAAAGAAATTGAATATAAGAATATATGAAATCGACTTTTTCATCAAAGTCCGAATACCCGTTAGGGATAATCAGTTTCCAATCCAATCTGGTTTCACCTAAAAACCGAGAACTAAACCAGGATGATCAGTTTCCATTTTTTGGGACCGGGGACAAAACCAGACCGGACAATCCTAGGAAGGGGAATTGGACAAGACTGATCGGTCTAGTCCAATCCAGTCTAATAGAATTGGCCACTTAGAAAAAAATTAAAATTTAAAAAAGTACTATGAGTTATTACTATTTTAGATTTTATTGCTATTATTAAGAAATTTAAATATATATATATATATATTTAAAAGAGTTAATTAGGTTTATTGATCCTGCCCAATCCAATCCCTCCGAAATCGGAAACCAAACTATAAATCACCAGTTCCATTTTTATGGAATCGGGAACCAGACCAACACCTCGTGGAATCGGACCAAATCGATCAAGCTAGTATGGTCCAAGTGATTCTCAGTCCGGTCAATTTGATATGCTCACCCCTAATACACGTCAGTGAATGTGGTTATTGAAATAAGAAAGTTCAGCGTTGAACAGCGTTGACTTGCGTGAAATTTATACGGAAATCCACATTGAAGTAGACAAAGAACAGCAAAACATGAAAGTCCATTGTGCACTTTGGAGTAGGAAAGTTGAGCGTGGAATTTTTCTTTTTCCACGTTGGACTCGGTCTCAAGAAGGGTTTTTCTTTCTTTTATATATTATAAATATGGGATGATCTGTTGTTGCCGCAAGTGAAGAGCAAGCCGTTGTCAGAGATTGTTGAAGCGCCCTTCCCAGTGCTTGGACAGCAAGCTATCTTCGTGGGTGGGTCTGTTCGTGGATTACATCCAAGAAGATAAAAAGTCAATTAAATTCTGTGAGCTCAAGATTTGTAAATAATTTTTTTGTGAGATTAAGAGATTATTTTGTGAGAATTTATGGGGCTAAACATAGCATGTAATATTGGGTATAATTAGGACTTAGGAAATACCGAAGTGTTTGTGTAACTTAAGTATATAATCTCTATTATATCGCTTGATCTATAATGGAATTCACTGCTACTTACCTCATAGACGTAGATCATTATGAACAAATCACATAAATTTGTTGTTCAATTTATTTTTTAATTATATCTATATTATTGTTCAATCGCTCGCTTTCCGCAACAATCTTTTTAAAGAATTTCTTCTCTCAGGCTATTTTTGGTCCACTTGTTTTTTCTCCACAATCTTATTATAATGCATCTCCAATCTCATGCTAATCCTCTAGGCAATTCGAGCATGTAATGATTCCGGAGTCCATCCACAATTCCGCGAATCTCCGATCCACCCATTGCCATTTATCGGATTTTAATATTTGTCCAATCAAGATATCAATCTCTCTGTAACACATTAACCTATCTAAACTCATAAGAATGGGAGTTTTGTTCATTTCCATACGCAGAGCACTGCGCTTCACAATGATCCTAACTCTAGCTTCCACCATTCTGATGCTATAGGGTAGCGAATAACACTTAAGAAAATAAATTCCGACAATGAGTGATTTTCGGCTTAACAATGTTACGACTTCGCCTTCTTATTTGGCGGGGCAGGGGGTTACGCGAGAAGAGGCAAACAACGCAGTCCAAATTTCAAGTAACGTCAAACGCGGGAAACCCATTTCCGACAAGATAGTGTCATCTTCGAAAGGAAGTCGAGTTTCGGAGAAACTAGATGCTGCTTAAACCCAGAGATGCGCCAGCACCCCGGGCCAGTTGTTTTCGGATCCTTGAAGCTCAGGCGAGAGCGGTCAAAAGGGACGGTCGCGTCTTTCGCCATCAACAAAAGAAGAGGCAAGGGCGAGAAGCCGGAAGCCATATCAAAGGAGGAAGAGGCGACGCCTAAAGCGAGGGAGGAGGCTGTCATACGCTGTTGTAGGTCGAGAGAACAAGACCTACAACAGCGGAAATTAACTGAATCGTGCGCCACTGCCGGAGTAAACACACGCTCGACAGGCCTCAACCAGACCTCAAACTTTGCATGGCTTGACAAATCATGGAAGTACGCAGCTGTTATCCGATGTCCATTGCGTCTGTCAGAGTCATCGCGAGCTTGAAGAGGTCTCGGAGACTGGACCAACCCACCACCATTTTCATGCGGTGTGTCGACATTTTCCACTTCCGCGCTGCGCGACCACGCCTGCCCGAACTGGCCGGCTGCCCCCCACACCCACCCCCACTTCCGTTGACCACGACAGTCACGCTCTCCGCGAATTAAACTAACTGCAGTCAACTCTGACATCTCTTTATGGCTTGTCAGAGTTGACATCTCTTTATAGCTTTTCCTTCGCAGCGTTTTTGGGAGAGATTTTGGCCCTTCCCTTTGTAAATGGACGTAAAATAAGAAGAAATGCACGAAGTTACCAAGGTTAGCATCGTGGGCTTGGATAATGTATACATATGTATTATGTCCTAAAAAATGACTGGAGATTACTATTTTTAAGATACGGCCAAGGCTACTACTAGATTCGTGGATCATGCCTGGCCACAAAAGAATTCACATTGGACGGCCATTGACCGACTCACTGATCCCCCCCAGCAAAGCTCTTGGTCGCTGACTTAGCAAATACATCTCTCTCTCTCTCTCTCTCCCCCCCCCCGCGGGGAATGACATGATAAATAAGCTCGTCTCCATCCATCACAAGCACTCCATTCCATAACACCCTAGGAAAAAAGGGTGGGGGAGAAACCCTAGCAAGCCATGGCTAGATCCCTCGCCTTTCTCTTCCTGGCGCTCGCTCTTTTAACCCTATCCCCGCGCGCAACCGAGGCGCGCAGAGAATCCTGCATCTCTTCCCTGATCACCGAGCAGCTGTTCGGCGACATCTTCCTCCACAAGGACGACAACGCATGCCCGGCCAAGTACTTCTACACCTACGACTCGTTCGTGCAGGCCGCGGGTTGCTTCCCGAAGTTCGGCCGCACAGGGAGCGTGACCACCCGCAAGCGCGAGATCGCGGCCTTCCTCGCGCAGGTGTCGCACGAGACGACCGGCGGGTGGGCGACGGCGCCGGACGGACCGTACGCGTGGGGGCTGTGCTTCAAGGAGGAGGTGAGCCCGCCGAGCAACTACTGCGACGCGACCGCCAAGGAATGGCCGTGCTACCCGGGCAAGTCTTACAAAGGCAGAGGACCCATCCAACTAGCTTGGTAAGAACCATGCCTCTCCATGAACTATATATCTCATGCATATCGTCGAAAGCTAGGACTTCCTGGTCATTGGAATAGCGAGCATTGGCGAGGGTTGTGCTGCATTTGTGTAACAATTTGCGTCGTGGGCAGGAACTACAACTACGGACTCGCTGGGGAGGCGCTCGGCTTCGACGGGCTGAAGAACCCGGAGACGGTGTCCAACGACACGCTGGTGGCGTTCAAGACGGCGCTGTGGTTCTGGATGACGGAGCGGAAGCCCAAGCCCTCCTGCCACGCAGTCATGGTCGGGAAGTACCGGCCCTCCAAGGCCGACCTCGCAGCCAACCGGACGGCCGGGTTCGGGCTCCTCACCAACATAATCAACGGCGGCCTCGAGTGCGGCATCCCCGACAACCCGAGTGTCAACGACCGGATCGGCTTCTTCCGGAGATACGCCAAGCTGTTTGGGGTCGACACGGGCCCCAATTTGGATTGCCAAAATCAGAAGCACTTCTAGTCCACGAAACAAAATATAAAAAGGATGGAAAAGATGATGAAGATTATGTAGTTTGGAACCATGTTGTTTGTGTGTTAAATAAAACTTTGCAAAGTGGTCCTTGTCGGGACAAATGGTAAATTCCAAGAGAATTGGGTTGGATTTGAAGCTGACACAGTTGGCGTCACTGTTTTGGTCCTGATCTTTTTGTCCCTGGTTTGTTTCCATCTTTTGATTTTTAATCGTTTTGATTTTATCCACTGTGCTGAATGAAGACAAAATCCATTAAATTTAAGTTCGGAGGGCCCAACAACTCCTATGAGGAGTTGACCCCGACGGTGGATACATGTCTAATGTCCGGCCCCTCAAATAAAATAAAATAAAATAAAATAAAAACAAAGAAAAGCAAACCCTAATGACCAACCAAAGAATTCACGACCGAATGATACTCTAAATCTCAAAAAGATTCTCAATTTTAGGCTGGATTTAATTCTATCCCGAATTTTTTTTTATCTAAAAAAAAATCTCCATCTTTGACTCTAGTTTCAAATCTACCCACACATTTCATATGCCGCTAGTTTTTTGAAAATTATCAATATCTAGGCCAATTAAAGGTTCATTATCGGAACTCGCATGTTCACAAAACCCCCAATTTCACATGAAACAGCAACAACATCCTGATATTAATAATATTGAAGAAATCAAATGAGAACTTTAGACGCGTGGATAGATTTGAGAATAGCTTAAAAGTTTGGGGCATAATTGAAATTGTGCCTAAAATAAATAAATGTTTTAAAGGAATTAGCTCCCTAATGAAAACCGAGAGGAGTTGGCCTGTAAATGGACATGGCAATCAGCACCACAAGATTGGGCTTTTGGAGTTGGACCGTTTATACTATTTGATCTATTAAAACAAAGTTTTGGCAGGCTTTGTTTTCGACAGAGAATGCTTCCTTAACTAGAGAAAATACCCCCTTTCTTTCAAAGACGAAAAAGAACACCAGAAAAAATAGAATTAGAAAAGTTCCATGAATTACATGAATCCTTAATTTACTCAATTTCATTACGTGCTCCAATTAAGTTTCGGGTTTGTGTCACTTTGAGTTAGATCAGGACATAAATGCAATTGGGGTTTGAGTTGCATTTAGGTTTACACCGTAGTTATGCCAATCAGCTGGAATGAGTGGTGTACATGTTGAAGTTCAATCATGAAATCTCACGGAATTGTTAAGTTGAATGCTGGAGCAATATTTACTTGACAATCGGTGAACTCTTCCTGAATTTCTTGCCTTTGCTGCTCAAATTTGACTCGGGATAAATGTAGGTCTTAATTCACATTTAGCACTCAACCCTATTTGTTCATCTTTCTGGAGGGCCTTTGAGCCCTCAAGACCCCTTGGGGAAAATTTTAGGCACTTGCCAAACATTTTTGGAAGTCCATTGACCAAATGTCAACATTGAAAATGTTGAAAGCCCAAAATAGTTCCACACCTGCTTTGAGCTTTTAGCATTTTAAAAATACAAGTTCACTCCTACTGTTCATTTGTTGACCTTATTCTTTTTTCTTCTTTTTTTTGGTGCGACCATTCATCTTACGGAGGCCAGATCTGGCAGAGGCCAACGTCAAGCTATGAAGCACGGACATGTTGTCCGTGCTTCCGTGTCGTGTCCGACACGTGTCGGACACGTCGACACGCTCGGACACACTCGGACACGCGGTCAACGCGTGTCGAGTTTTCCGACACGCGGTCAACTTTTTTCGACTCGTCTCGACACGCGTGTCGGACGGAAGCGAGGGCGAGGGAGGAGAGACAAGGCTGCGAGCAACGGCGAGCCCGCGACGGCGAGAAACCGCCAGAGAAAGAGTAGAGACTGATGCGCCAGAGAAAGAGTAGAGACCGAGGTCCGAGGCAAGGGCGGCTGTAGAGACTGAGGTGAGGGCGGCCACAGTGATGCTGCGGGATCGGCGACGAGGCTGCAACTGCAAGTGAGGAAGGGCCGAAGGCGAGGCGGAGGACGAGGAGAAGGATCGAGAGGAAGAGGAGAGGAAGGGGGTCGTATGGAGGTCGTCCGGTGAGGAGATGGAGATGGATCGAGAGGAAGACCGTGCGGCGAGGGGAAAAAGTGAGGAGAGGAAGGGATTGCGAGGTCGTGCGGCGAGGGGAAAAATGTGATCCGGTAGCTAGGGTTTTGGAAACTCAATGGGGGTGAAAGTGACAGTCTGTCACGTGGGTGGGGAAGGGGAAAAAGGTGAAATAAATTTGGGGTGGGGGAAATAGTCTGACGTGGGAAGGTAGGGAAAAAAAATTGAAATAAATTTAGGAGGGGGAATGGTCTGTCGTGGGGGAGGGAGGGAAAAATTGAAATAAATTTGGGAGTGGTGGAAAACTTTGTTTTAATCGGAAAAAAAAATAAATAATTTTAAAAAATAAAAATACTGAATTTTAAATGATAATAAATTTTGACCATTGTAAAAAATCATAGATTTATTTAAATAAGTTGATTCTAATTTCCAAACATGGATACGTATTAATTATGAATGTCTTTTGAATTTCCAATGAATTAATTTATTAATATTATTAGTGTAAATTCATTGTAGGTTCTTTTTTAATTAATATGAATTTAAATCAAATTAATTAAAAATAAAAATATTTATTTAATATTTAACGTGTCGGAACGTGTCGAAATTCTCTACTTTTTGAGAAATGACGTGTCGCGTGTCGTGTCGTGTCGTGTCACATGTCGCGTGACGCGTGTCGGTGCTACATAGACGTCAAGTGAGGCTGCTGGAGGCCAGATCTAGTGGAGGCTAACCTCAAGCGAGGTTGCCGAAGGCCAACCAATCGCGGACAGGCAAATATGGCCACTGGACAGCCTCACCTGAGGTTGCGTGATCTCAAGCGTCACCACCTGAGTTTGGTGCGACCTTAAGTGGCCTCACCTAGGTTCATGCAATGATGTCGAGTGGGTTCACGACCTTAGGCGCCACCACGCGGGTTCATGCAATCTAGGCAGCAACACTTGAAGTCACAACCTTAGGTCGGTAGCTAGATCTAGCTGCCAATGTTTGGCCAGCCATCAAACGGCAATAGTGCTTCATCAGATTTGATTTTAATTTTTTTTTAAAATTAATAAAAGCACTTTTTAAATGTAGGGCTTACCGAACAGTATTCATACTAAAGTCACTTTCCAATGCACTTTAAAGTTATAATTTACCAAACATTAAAACATTTCGGAAAACCCCTTTACCTAAAAAATATTTGCATTTTCCCAAACTTATTTCCCCAAAGTCGAACCAAATGAACCCTTCATCACCTTTGAATCTCGTTTTGATCGGTCTTTTCTCTATGGGCTTACGATAGATATTCCAAATTGTTTGAGTACTTGACTAACCTCATCAAATGCATTCTATTTTGGTCTTGCCGACTCTAATGCTAAGTAATTGCAATAATACATGAGTTTTCATTTTAAAGGTAGTGCCAAGAGAGAGAGCCCAAGTGCAAGCACCACTATATGAGTAAATGAACTTTGAAGGCACAGGGTGCATTTGGGAAGGCATTTAGGAAAAGGTTTTGCAAAATACAAGCAACTTTAGCTTAAAGGATTTTTAATAAAAATTGTTTGGTGCACTATAATTGAAAAATGCATTCGAAAACAACTTTAATAGAAAGACCGTTCGGAAAAGACACATTTGAAAAGTCATTTGTTGGCCAATTTCAGTTTTTTCATTATTAATTTGTTTAAAATTGGAAAAAAAAAACAATTACTGCAACTTTTATGGTTTGAATGTTGAAAACAATTGAAAACAAACACATTAACAAATATATATATATAAAATCACATTTTCTTTTTGGGTAAAACATCGAATGGAAAAAAATCACATACAGTTGACTTTATCTAATAGAAAAAAGAGTCATTTCATTATATTAGATATGACCCAAGTAAAGAAATACGTTATTCTTGAAAATAACAAGTATCCTTGAATATGTGTTAAAGTTATGACTATTCGATTACGTAAACATGTTAAAGATATATAATCATTCGAAGTACTAGCCCTCTCATTTACATCATTAATTCAACTCTATATTGGTAATTGGAATCCAAGTATGCTTTTCCAAATTGCATATATGTCACGACCTTTCTTCATATATAATTGTATAAAGTCATTACCAATATCACAATTTTCATTTGCTTTTCATATGGATAACTAGGTGTATTCTTTAAAATCTTCAACTTGTTTCTCAATACACCAAAAACTCAATCAAATTCTGATCATAGTAAGAAATAGACATGGTTGGACACTTCTTGATAAACTTATAGGTATATTATCTCATTGAAACTCTAGCAAACAATATCTAACTTTTATTTATGGCTCCGAATATGGATATTCAATATATATTAAATAATATTTACCTGCACAAATTAAATATAAAATTTAAATGAACATATACCGTGTGTGTGTATATATATACATATTAATGTACAAATACCATTAATTAACGAACTTCGAGGAGGATGAAGAAATTGTGGATCGCATCTCCCAATGGCTATTAATGTACAAGTATCATAAGTTATTTCCTCTCAACCGGCCCAAACATAAGTAAATTTTATATTAAAATTACACATGGCCAATACATTTTAAGTCAATGTTCCATTTCAACAAATAAAACAAATTTGATCATGTGTAGGTACCACCACTGGAATATGTATACCATCCCTAACTCCAATACAATCTTAAAACAAAAGGACAATTATTGGTATGTTTGTATTTATTTTTTGTTGTTTTGGTCAATGGGCAATTTACATAGAACTTCTACATCTTCAGGCTCCAATATGTCTTTTTCTTTGACATTCTTATAATCTTCTAGTAAAATGAACACGGACAAATTTGAGGGGCACATAAAAATGAGATTAACTACGAGCCAATTTATTGACACCTAATATTTTAAAAAATAATAAATTAAATAAAATTCGGTTTTTGAAAATCTTTGTTGTTGAAAATATATTCTCATTTCAAAATTTTAAAAAAAATTAACCATTTGATTTTTAGAGCAATTGCTTTGTTGAAGAAGTTGAGTGAATATCACCGGATCTTCAACAATTTCAAGTCTTTCCTCTATAAAAAGGAATGTGAGGTTTCGGAACCGGGGGGCTTCTTCATCAAAGGAAAAAATAGAAATCTAAAGAGAAAGAAAAAAGTGGGGGGTCTTCTCTTCGTCAAAAGAGAAAAAAAATGGAAAAAATTCATAGCAAAAAGTGAGAAAAGGGGTTTCCATCTTCGTAGAAGGGACGAAAGAGAAAGGCAAAAGTGAAAAGTGAGAGAGAAGGAGTTGATGTGAGCAGGGAAAAAAGAGAAAAAGTACAGTGGCAGAGAGAGAGGGTAGAGTTCGGCAAAGACGTGACGAGAGAGGGAGAGAAGAAATAAAATAAAAAAGGGCAAAAAGATGGACCACTGTTCATCTTCCTCGTGAGCTTCCATTCGGTGTCCCTGCTGCCCGTTTTTCTCCGCGCTGCCAAGACCGCCGCCGCCACTCCTGCGCCCCGCATCGCCGCCGGTCCGAGATCTCCACCAGCACGCCTTGCGCCAGTCACCGCCGCCCGTGAAGCTTCCACTACTGCTCCCTACTGCCGACGCCAACCATCTCAGCTCGCCGCCGGTGAAACCCCCTCGCGACGCCTCCCCCGTGCCGACGTAGCCACCGCTCTCCGCTCGCGAGTCCCGACGACCACTGTTTGTCCCCGAAGCCCTACATCAACGAATCACAGCAAACCACCTCCCCGCCGGACACCGCACCGCGCCACCCTCTGCTCAGTCCCCGTACCTGCTCAGAGCTCGATCTGCCGCACCAGAACGCCGACTCGCCCCCAACTTGTCTGCAACCCGCGATCCAGCAGATCTCGACTCGGTTCGTCGGTCTCCGCTGCTGCTGTGCCCACGAGCCACCTGCTGCCTCCCCTGTTTTTGTTGCAGGTTCGATTATCACCTGAGCTTCGCCGGAGCTCCGACGCCGACCAACCTTCATCCAAAGTTGTCCAGCAAGTTCAGTACTGTTGGTATCATTTTCTTTGTGCAGGTCACTTGAGGCTTGAGGAGGGTGAACTTGGCATCATTCCTCGCCAGTTTCCATCTTGGAGATAATTTTTCCGAGCTAGGTAAAATTTTTAGGCTAAATTTAGTTCGAGTGTTCGGGCTCATAGTTTTTTATTCTAACATTGATTTGTTTTGATTTATTCTTATCCGATTAGGAAATTTGTCATATTAAGTCATAATAATCAAAAATATTGAGCCGCGAGACGTCGGGTTAGATTTTTGACTATTTTGACTTTTCATGACAAATTCATGAATTGCTTTGCATCATTGAGATAATGTCATTGATTTACATTGATAAATTTTCAATAAGACATATATTTTGGTGTGTTATCATTATTTGCTCATCACATATCATGCATCATATTAGATATTTAGGTTTATACTCATTTCACATTTGAAGCAACGTATTTTAGTTTCTTTTTAAGATTCATGTAGAATTAGGATGATTTTCCTTTAATAAAACCAAAACACAAAAAAAAATATTTAAAAAACAAAAACAAAAAAAAATGTTATTTAGGCTATATAGATTTCATAATGTGCACACCACATGTTGCGCCTTAGTTAGTGGGTCATAGGTTAATGCTTTAATATTCCCATCATTTTTTTAATAAAAAAAAAAGGCCAAAGATTAGTATTCCATCATTATGTTATTTTTAAATAAAAATTATTAAGTCATATTAAAAAAAAAGAAAACACAAAAGTCATTTACTTAGTTAATAGGTCAGTTCATAATTAATCCCATTTCATATTATCATTGTTTAATATAAGGTGCATATGTATAAAGTATAATTTATCAAGGTTGCATTATTTAAAAAAAAAAATCACAAAAAGAACATGCATATAAAATTATTACATCATTCATCTCATATCATGTAGTACATGCATATTTAGGATTATGTAAATAAGATTGCATACATATAGTGATAGTTCTAGTCATACCATATGAATTGCATCTTGCATGTCATTAAAATAAATCCATGCATATTAAATTTATATTAAGATTGCATATAATTGACATTTAAAAAAAGAAAAAAAGAAAAATTAGGTGTCTTGTCATTTAGAAATCATGTTTAGGGCATGCATTTTTATTAGCATTTTTATTTATTTATTTGAATGTTATTTTATTGATTGTGCACCTGCATGACCACCATTTGCATGTTAGTAGCTTAGATTAAAATTAATCAACATTGCCTGTAAAATATTTTTAAAAATTAAAATAAAAGGTACCGAAAGGGCGTTAGACTAATTTAGCGTAACCATGTCCCCGAACTCATAAATCTCCGGTTCGTAGAAGTAAAGTAAATCTCCCGTTACTTTACTTGGGTTTCTAATCGACCCACCAAAAATAGATTAGTGGCGACTCCTAATTGAAAATCATTTGCATGTTAAGAATTCAAACCTAAGTCGTGAATTGGTAAGGGCTTGGGAGAGCTCGAGCTAAGCTTAAAGACTTAGTAATCCATTAACCTAGTTTTAGGTGGTTCACACCCGAAAAATCTGGTCACGACACAATTCCACAAAAAAAATAAAATAAAAATGTAACCAGAGAGAATAACAAACCCTTAAAACAAGTGCGAATGACAAACCGTCAAAACAAGAACACCAAAAGCTACAATAACACCAAGGAGACTGCTCAATGGAGAGAACTCGGTTCTTTCCAATAAAACTACTTTGTCTGGAGAAAAAATTAGATAGCCCTGCGTTGGATTGTTAGTTACCGAGTCTTTCTATCTCTATCGGTGGAGATCAATTTAGACAAGTATGGATATTTTCATTTTGCGGAAGATTGGTCCATAACATGTCTATATCCTCCTGGCTTCGTTTAATCGTTCCTCATTCCTTGGCATTGGGTGGTTCAGGGTCATACGGTGCGAATTCTGCAAAAATCTTCATATCGAACGACCTGGCATCTGTGCATGAGGCTCGACGACATGAAGAAGGAGAAGGCTGCCTAGGAGGAGGTCGCATAAGGAAGCGGCTTGTGCCTTTCGACAAATTGAAGCACTCAGCATTAGTTGGTACGTAAGACTTCTCTGCCACACGACCAAACACGAGATTACACTTTGGCTTTGATCATGCTGCTCTGCAGTGACGCAATGCAAATGAGACTTTAGCTTGCACGCCAGGTTGTTTGATTCCTGGAGATGTACCCCCTTGCATGGAAAATGTTTTCCGATGTTATTTTTGCTAATTTTCCTTGTTTGATCGAGGCATATAGATGGAGCGATCTATTTGAGTTCCCAAAGACCATTTCACCTTTCTCTTGGAGGAGCACGCTCTAATCTTTGTTAAAAAATGTCTCGAGTTTGAATCATTGAATGAATTCGATCTGAATTGAATTATGGACAAAGTTCAAAGAAATTGAATCTAAGAATATATGAAATCAACTTTTTCATCAAAGTCCGAATACCCGTTAGGGATAATCAGTTTCCAATCCAGTCCGGTTCCACCTAAAAATCAGGAATTGAACCAGAAGGATTAGTTTCCATTTTTTGGGACCGGGGACAAAATCGGACCAGACAGTCCTACAAAGGGGAATTGGACAAGACCGACTAGTCTAGTCCAATCCAATTCAGTCTAATGGAATTGGCCACTTAGAAAAAAAAAAATTTTAAAAAGTACTATGAGTTATTACTATTTTAGAGTTTATTGCTATTATTAAGAAATTTAAAAATATATATATTTTTTAAAAAGAATTGATCAGGTTTATCGATCCTGCCTAGTCCAATCCCTCCGAAATTGGAAACCAAACTGTAAATCACCGATTCCATTTTTATGAAATCGGAAATCAGATCACCTCGTGGAATCGCACCAGATCGATCAAGTTGGTCTGGTCTAGGTGATTCTTAGTCCGGATCGATATGATATGCTCACCCCTAATACACATTGGTGAATGTGGTTATCGAAATAAGAAAATTCAGCGTTGACCAGCGTTGACTTGCTTGAAATTTATACGGAAATCCGCATTGAAGTCGGCAAAGAACAGCAAAACATGAAAGTCCATTGTGCACTTTGGAGTAGGAAAGTTGAGCGTGGACTTTTTCTTTTCCCACGTTGGGACTCGGTCTCAAGAAGGGTTTTTCTTTCTTTTATATATTATAAATATGGGATGATCTGTTGTTGCCGCAAGTGAAGAGCAAGCCATTGTCAAAGATTGTTGAAGCGCCCTTCCGAGTGCTTGGACAGCAAGCTATCTTCGTGGGTGGGTCCGTTCGTGAATTACATCCAAGAAGATATAGGTGTTTAAGTCAATTAAATTTTGTGAGCTCAAGATTTGTAAATAATTCTTTCGTGAGATTAAGAGATTATTTTGTGAGGATTTGTAGGGGCTAAACATGGCATGTAATATTAGGTGTAATTAGGGCTTAGGAAATACCAAAGTGTTTGTGTAACTTGGGTATATAATCTCTATTGTATCGTTTGATCTATAATGAAATTCACTGCTACTTGCCTCATAAATGTAGATCACTATGAACCAATCACATAAATCTACTGTTCAATTTATTTTTTGATTATGTCTATATTATTGTTCGATCGCTCGTTTTCCGTAACAATCTTTAAAGAAGAGAATTTCTTCTCTCGGACTATTTTTGGTCCATTTGTTTTTTCTCCACAATCTTACTATAATGCATCTCCAATCTCATGCTAATCCTCTAGGCAATTCGAGCATGTAATGATTCCGGAGTCCATCCACAATTCCGCGAATCTCCAATCCACCCTTTGCCATCTATTGGATTTTAATATTTGTCCAATCAAGATATCAATCTCTCTGCAAGACATTTACCTATCTAAACTCATAAGAATGGGAGTTTGTTCATTTCCATACGCAGAGCACTACGCTTCACAATGATCCTAACTCTAGCTTCCACCATTCTAATGCTATAGGGTAGCAAATAACGCTTAAGAAAATAAATTCTGACAATGAGTGATTTTCGGCTTAACAATGTTACGACTTCGCCCTCTTATTTGGTGGGGCCGGGGTTACACGAGAAGAGGCAAACAACGCAATCCAAATTTCAAGTAATATCAAACCCGGGAAACCCATTTCTGACAAGATAGTGTCATCTTCAAAGGGAAGTCGAGTTTCGGAGAAACTAGATATTGCTTAAACCCAAAGATGCTGGCACACCCCAAGCCAATTGATATAATAGTTATTTTCTTTTGCACATGTTGCTGATTTGGTTTTTCAGTTATTAGAATTAGTGGAGTCATGTGTGCTGGTTATCCTAGTTTTTAGGTGTTAGGGGGGCAAGTGCTTTATGCAGAACATGGGTAGTTATGGTGTATTTTACGTTATGTATTTTGTCTTTTGTAAAAGACTTGGTTGTTTTGTACGTAAAATGAAGTTTTAGCCTCATCTCTCCTCCTTTTAGCAATTTAACAGTGGTATCAGAGTCAGAGAGAAGCATAAAAGAGTTATTAAAAAAAATTGTTTGTAGGTGTGAGATGCTTTCGTGAGAAAATTGCAGCAGCAATATTTCCAATTGCCACCGACAATTTTCTTCAACCAGCAATTCCACGCTTTGATGGTCACTATGACCATTGGAGCACGCTAATGGAGAATTTTTTACGATCAAAGGAGTATTGGTCGGTTGTCAAATCTGGAATTCAAGAGCCACCAGCAGGCATGGCTTTGACAGATCCCCAGAATGCATAATTGGAAGCTAGAAAGTTGAAGGACTTGAAGGCAAAAAATTATTTTTTTCAAGCCATCAATCATCCCATCTTGGAGACTATTCTTTGCAAAGAAACTTCCAAGGATATTTGGGATTCTATGAAGAAGAAATATCAAGGCTCTGTTAGAGTGAAGCGTGCACAGCTTCAAACCTTGAGAAAAGATTTTGAGACACTAGCAATGAAAGATGGAGAATTTGTCACTAGTTATTGTGCCAGAACAATGGAGATCAGCAACAAGATGCGATTCCATGGCGAGAAGATGGACAATGTCACCATTGTGGAGAAGATTTTGATTTCCTTGACACCAAAGTTTAATTATGTTGTCTGCTCAATTGAAGAGTTGAAAGACATAGATGCGCTCTCTCTTGCAAAGCTCCTTATTGGTCCATGAATAGAAGATGAATAGAAGTTCAACAATAGAGGAGCAAGCGTTGAAGGCTTCTACCAATACTCATTCCAACAATTTCAGAGGAAATGGTAGAAGTAGAGGTAGAGGAAGGGGAGATCGAGGAAATAGAGATGTTGGCAAGAATTTCAAAGCCAATAATGACCAATTTCAAGGCAAAGGCAGAGGATGGGATCCTAACAAATCTAAGGTAGAGTGTTTTAGATGTCATAAATTTGGTCATTATGCATCTCAATGTTATAATAGGCTGCCTAATAATAAAGAAAAGGGAAAGAGTTCAAATTTTGTTGAAGAAAAAGAAGCAAAAACATTGTTGATGGCTGTTCAAGATAAAAAGAAGCGCGAGTTAGATATTTGGTACGCAGGCTGCAGTAACCACATGAGTGGAAGTAAGTCTTTTTTTTCTCATCTAAATGAAGATTTTCATTCCACTGTGAGTTTTGGGGATCATTCTACTGTGAAAGTAATGGGAAAATGTGATATTAAGATAAAAACCAAGAATGGTTTTGTGGAAACGATCTCTAATGTGTTGTATGTTCTTAACTTGAAAAGTAACCTATTAAGTGCTGGCCAATTACAAGAAAAGGGCTATGTAATCACCATTCAGAGGGGTGCTTGTGAAATTTATGATTCTGTTAGAGGTGCTATTGCAGTTGTTCCTATGAGTTCAAATAGATTGTTTCCATTAAAGATTGAAAATATTCAGTATTATTTGATGGCTGAAAAGAAAAATCTCTCATGGTTGTGGCATTTTCGCTATGGTCACTTGAGTTTTGGTGGATTGAAGACCCTCCAACAGAAAAACATGATGACAGATCTTCCTCAAGTTACTGTTCCTTCCCAAGTCTGCGAAGAATGTGTTGTTAGCAAACAACATCATTCTCAATTTTCAAAAGAAAAGTCATGGAGAGCAAAGGATATTTTGCAGCTGATGCATTCGGATATTTGCAGTCCCTTAAACCCATTTTCTAATGGAGGTAAAAGATACTTAATTACCTTCATTGATGATTTTTCCAGAAAAACTTGGGTTTATTTCTTACATGAAAAATTAGAAACTTTCTCCACATTTAAAAACTTCAAAAATCGTGTGGAAAATGAAGCAGGAAAGACCATTAAGACTCTTCGAACAGATCGTGGTGGTAAATATTGCTCAAAAGAATTTGGAGTTTTTTGTGCAGAGCATGGCATTCGAAGAGAGCTTACTACTACATATACACCACAACAGAATAGTGTATCTAAGAGGAAAACCATTCTCAACATAGTGAGAAGCTTAGGGCTTGCATGGAAACATTCTTTATTTCTGTTTCTGAACAATTTTTTTGTTTTTTTGTTCCCGGAACAAAATAAGAACTAAAAAAAGAAACAACAAATTTTTGTTTCTTGTTCCAGAAACAAAAATGAAGAAATGTTTCTCTTCTCTCTCTTCTTCTTCTCTTCTTCTTTTTTTCTTCTTTTTTTCTTCCGTCAAGGGCTGGCGACGTCGTTGAGGGTCGGCGACCTCGCCGGAGCCTCGCTGGCCCCCCCGGTGAGGCCGAGCCTCGCCTTGGGGGCCTCGCCTTGGGGGCCGGGCGACGCTCGGCCTCACCGAGGCCGGCGAGCCTCGCCGTGGCTAGGCGAGGCTGCCGGCCCCGTCGGTCGATCGCCGGAGGCTGGTGGACTGGCCGAAAAAAAAAAAAAAAAAAAAGAAAGGAAAAAATGAAAAATAAAATAAAAATGTTTAAAAAATTAATAAAAGAAACAAAAAAAGAATAAAATTTACCAAACGTGTTTCTATTCATTTTTATTCCCGAAACAAACGTTACCAAATGCGTTCTTTTGTTCAAAAATTGTTCCCCGGAACATAAACACTTTTTTTTGTTTCTATTCCCTGGAAGAAAAAAAGAACAGAAACATTACCATTCGCACCCTTATTAGCAAGAGGAAGAGTTCCAAAAATTTCTAGCCAGAAGCAGTAAATTGGAGTATTCATGTTTTAAACAGAAGTCCAACTTTTGCTATTCAAAATACGACACCTAAAGAGGCTTGGAGTGGGAGAAGACTAGTTGTAGATCACTTTAGAATCTTTGGATGCATCGTATATGCTCATGTCTCGAATGTGAAGATTGTGACTAACAAGGATGTTGTTTTCGATGAAAAGAACACTTGGGATTGGAATAGGCAACAACCTACCCAAGTTCTTTATGATAATGATGCTGAACATGAGCAAATTTCAGCACATTGTATGCCCCAAAATTCATCAAATACGACTTCTACAGCTGTTGGAATTTTACCAACAGGCTCTAAAGTCAATGAGGAAGAAGCCCAATCTCTTTGCCGCATTAGAAGAAAGCCTATTTGGATGGAAGATTATGAGGTAACTGGAATTGGAGATTTAATTACTCACTTTGCCTTATTTTCAGACTATAACTCTACAACTTTTGAGAGTGCTATCAAAGAAGAAAAATGGCGAAAAACGATGTATGATGAAATTAATGCCATAGAAAGAAATGATACTTTGGAGCTATCCAATCTTCCGGATGAACAAAAACAATTGGTGTAAAGTGGGTCTTTAAATGAAAACTAAAAGAAAATGGTGAAGTTGACAAATATAAAGCACGTTTGGTAGCCAAGGGATACAAGCAACAATATGGGATCGACTATACAGAGGTTTTTTCTCCAGTTGCGAGACATGACACAATTAATTGGTGGTTGCATTGGCGGCACAAAATTCTTGGCCTATTTTCCAACTAGATGTCAAATCGGCATTTTTGCATGGATGCTTAAAGGAACAGGTATTTATCGAACAACCCCCTAGTTATGTCAAGATTGGAAATGAGCATAAAGTTTATAAATTAAAAAAAAAAAAGCTCTTTATGGGCTAAAACAAGCCCCTCGAGCTTGGTATAGTTGAATTGAAACTTATTTTCTTAAAGTTGGTTTTTCAAAATGTCCTTATGAGCATACTTTTTTGTCAAGATTAGAGATAAAGGGAAAATGCTTATTGTCTGCTTGTATGTTGACGATCTTATATTTACTAAACGTTGTGATAGCGTGTTTGAAGAATTCAAGAAATCTATGATGGATGAGTTTGAAATGTCTGATCTTAGTATGATTCATTATTTCCTTGGCATAAAAGTGGTACAATCGGATGATGTGATCTTTATTTTTCAAAAGAAATATGTGGAAGAAATTTTGAATAGGTTTCAAATGAATAATTGTAATCTTGTAAACATTCCAATTGAATTTAGCTCAAAGTTATACAAAAATTGTGAAGGAAGGAAGGTTAACATCACACTTTATAAACAAATTGTGGAATGTTTGATGTATTTAATTGCAACAAGACCAGACATAATATATTATGTGAGTTTAATCAGTAAATATATGGAGAATCCTACACAAATGCATTGGTTAGCTACCAAGAGAATCATTCATTACTTGCAAGGAATTAGAGACTTTTGGCTATGTTACACGAATGGTGAAAAGTCTGATTTGTTGGGATTTACTGATAGTGACTTTGCAGGAGATCAAGATGATAGGAGGAGCACTTCAGGTTATAATTTTATGTTTGGACCAGGTGCTATTTCGTGGTCATCTAAGAAGCAACCAATTGTCACATTGTCAAAAACAGAAGCTGAATTTGTTGCTGCAACAGCTAGTGCTTGTCAAGCTATTTGGCTAAGGAGAATTCTTGAGGAGCTACAATTCAAGCAATCGAGACCTACTAAAAAAAATTGTGACAATAACTTAGCAATAAAACTCTCAAAGCATCCGGTGTTACATGGAAGAAGCAAGCACATTGATGTGAAGTTTTATTTCTTGAGAGATCTTAACAATGATAGAACAAGTGATCTAATCTACTGCAAGAGTGAAGATCAAGTTGCTAATATATTCACCAAGGCCTTCAAAATGGAGTCATTTATGAAGCTCAAAAGGTTACTAGGTGTTTGCACGGTGAAAAAAGTCAAGACTTTAAACTGAATGTTAGCAAACATCATTTTAAGGGAAGAATTGTTGATATAATAGTTATTTCATTTTGCACGTGTTGCTGATTTGGTTTTTCAGTTATTAGAATTAGTGGAGTCATGTGTGTTGTTGGTTATCCTAGTTTTTAGGTGTTAGTGGGGCAAGTGCTTTATGCAGAACATGGATAGTTATGATGTGTTTTATGTTATGTATTTTATCTTTTGTAAAAGATTTGGTTGTTCTGTACGTAAGATAAAGTATTAGCCTCATCTCTCCTCTTTTTAGCAATTTAACAGGGCAGTTGTTTTTGGATCCTTGAAGCTCAAGCGAGAGCAGTCAAAAGGGACGGTCGCATCTTTCGCCATCAACAAAAGAAGAGGCAAGGCAAGAAGCCAGAAGCCATATCAGAGGAGGAAGAGGCAACGCCTAAAGCAAGGGAGGAGGCTGTCATACACTGCTGTAGGTCGAGAGAACAAGACTTACAACAGCGGAAATTAACTGAGTCGTGCACCACTGCCGGAGTAAACACACGTTCGACAAGCCTCAACCAGACCCCCAACTTTGCATGGCTTGACAAATCATGGAAGTACGCAACTATTATACGATGTCCATTGCGTCGGTCACAGTCATCGCGAGCTTGAAGAGGTCTCGGAGACTGGACCAACCCACCACCATTTTCATGCGGTTTGTCGACATTTTCCACTTCCGCGCTGCGCGACCATGCCTGCCCGAACTGGCCGGCCGCCCCCACCCACCCCCACTTCCGTTGACCGCGACAGTCACGCTCGCAAATTAAGCTAACTGCAGTCAACTCTGACATCTCTTTATGGCTTGTCAGAGTTGACATCTCTTTATATCTTTTCCTTCACAGCGTTTTTGGGAGAGATCTGCATCCCTTTCGTTTTGGACCATCCGTTTGTAAATGGACATAAAAAATGACTGGAGATTACCATTTGTAAGATACGGCCAGAGCTACTAGATTCGTGGATCATGCCTAATCACAAGATAATTCACATTGGACAGCCATTGGCCGACTTAGGTAGCGCATGGTAACTCTCCTGTTTCTTCCAATTTCTGTTTTTTTATTCCCCAGAACAAAAAAAGAACAGAAATATGTTTGGTAAAACATTTGTTCTTTGAACAATTTCTCTAATTTTTTGTTCCCGGGAACAGTTTTAAGAAGCAAAAAAGTTGCTTCTTGTTCCCTGAACAATTTCTAGAAACAAGTTGATTTTCTTTTATAATTTTCTTCTATTTCATTTTCTTGCCGTGACCATTATCAACGCCCGGAGCCGCCGCCGCCGTCGTTGCCGCCGGTCGCCGCCCGCCGCCCGTCGCCGTCGCCGCCCACCACCACCACCGTTGCACTACCGCCGGTCGCCGACCATCACCGCCAACCGCCGCCGGAAGCCCATCGGCCGCCCCCTCCCGCGGCCAACAGGCCGGTGGTCGTTGGCGACCGATGGGCTTCCTATAGCGGTCGGCGGTGATGGTCGGCAGCCGGCGGCCGACGGTGACGGTCGGCAACCGGCGGCCGGTGGTAGTGCAGTGGTGGCGGCTGGTGAGCCGGCGACCGCGGCGAGTGGCAAGCGACGATACGTCAGCAAGAATAAAAAATAAATAAATACAAAAAGAAATTGTTGCATTACAAACGCATTTCTATTCCAAGAATAGAAATTTTGTGTCATTACCAAACGGGTTCTTTTACTCGAAATTGTTCTCCGGAACAGAAATAGAAAAAAACTATTTCTGGAAAAAAAAAAAAAAAAAAACTCTTCCTAACAGAAACGTTATCATGCGTAGCGCTTAATGATCGACAGTCCAGCAAAGCTCTTGGTCGTTGACTTAGAACGTACATCTATCTCTCTCTCTCTCTCCTCCCCAACCCCCCCCCCGGGGGGGGCCCGGCGGGAAGGAATTCACATGATAAATAAGCCCTTGCCTCCACCCATCACAAGCATTCCATTCCATAACAACCTAGGAAAAAAGGGTGGGGGAGAAACCCTAGCAAGCCATGGCTAGATCTCTCGTCTTTCTCTTCCTGGCCCTCGCTCTTTTAACCCTATCCCCGCGCGCAACCGAGGCACGCAGAGAATCCTCCATCGCCTGCCTGATCACCGAGCAGCTGTTCGGCGACATCTTCCTCCACAAGAACGACAACGCATGCCCAGCCAAGGACTTCTACACCTACGACTCGTTCGTGCAGGCCGCGGGTTGCTTCCCGAAGTTCGGCCGCACAGGGAGCGTGACCACCCGCAAGCGCGAGATCGCGGCCTTCCTTGCGCAACTGTCGCACGAGACGACTGGCGGGTGGGCGACGGCTCCAGACGGACCGTACGCGTGGGGGCTGTGCTTCAAAGAGGAGGTGAGCCCGCCAAGCAACTACTGCAACGCGACCGTCAAGGAATGGCCGTGCTACCCGGGCAAGTCTTACAAAGGCAGAGGACCCATCCAACTATCTTGGTAAGAACCATGCCTCTCCATGAACTATATATCTCATGCATATCGTCGAAAGCTAGGACTTCCTGGTCATTGGAATAGCGAGCATTGGCGAGGGTTGTGCTGCATTTGCGTAACGATTTGCGTCGTGGGCAGGAACTACAACTACGGACTCGCTGGGGAGGCGCTCGGCTTCGACGGGCTGAGGAACCCAGAGGCAGTGTCCAACGACCCGCTGGTGGCGTTCAAGACAGCGCTGTGGTTCTGGATGACGGAGCGGAAGCCTAAGCCCTCCTGCCACGCAGTCATGGTCGGGAAGTACCGGCCCTCCAAGGCCGACCTCGCAGCCAACCGAACGGCCGGGTTCGGGCTCCTCACCAACATAATCAACGGCGGCCTCGAGTGCGGCATCCCCAACGACATGAGGGTCAACGACCGGATCGGCTTCTTCCGGAGATACGCCGAGCTGTTCGGGGTCGAGACGGGCCCCAATTTGGATTGCCAAAATCAGAAGCCCTTCTAGTCCACGAAACAAAATATAATAAGGATGGAAAAGATGATGAAGATTATGTAGTTTGGAACGATGTTTGTTTAAATAAAACTTTGCAAAGTGGTCCTTGTCGGGACAAATGGTAAATTTCAAGAGAATTGGGTTGGATTGGAAGCTGACACAGTTGGCGTCACTGTTTTGGTCATGATCTTTTTGTCCCTGGTTTGTTTCCATCTTTTGATTTTTAATCGTTTTGATTTTATCCACTGTGCTGAATGAAGACAAAATCCATTAAATTTAAGTTCGGAGGGCCCAACAACTCCAATGAGGAGTTGACCCTAATGAGGAGTTGACCCTGACGGTGGATACATGTCTAATGTCCGGCCCCTCAAATAAAATAAAATAAAATAAAAACAAAGAAAAGAAAACCCTAATGACCAACCAAAGAATTCACGACCGAATGATACTCTAAATCTCAAAAAGATTCTCAATTTTAGGCTGGATTTTAAGCTATCCTAAACTTTTTTTTATCTAAAGAAAAATCTCCATCTTTTAACTCTAGTTTCAAATCTACCCACACATTTCAATATGCCACTAGTTTCTTGAAAATTATCAATATCTAGGCTAGTTAAAGGTTCATTATCAGAACCTGCATCTTCACAAAACCCCTAGGTTCACATGAAACGGCAACAACATCCTGATATTAATAATTTTGAAGAAATGAAATTAGAACTTTAGACGCATGGCAAGATTTGAGAATAGCGTAAAAGTTCGGGGCATAATTGAAATTGTGCCTAAAGTAAATGAATTTTTTAAAGGCAACTAGCTCCCTAATGAAAACCGAGAGGAGTTGGCCTATAAATGGACATGGCAATCAGCATCACAAGATTGGGCTTTTGGAGTTGGACCGTTTATACTATTTGATCTATTAAAACAAAGTTTTGGCAGGCTTTGTTTTCGACAGAGAATGCTTCCTTAACTAGAGAAAATACCCCCTTTCTTTCAAAGACGAAAAAGAACACCAGAAAAAATAGAATTAAAAAATTTCCATGAATTACACGAATCCTTAATTTACTCAATTTCATTACGTGCTCCAATTAAGTTTCGAGTTTGTGTCGCTTTGAGTTAGATCATGACTTAAATGCAATTGGGGTTTGAGTTGCATTTTGGTTTACGCCGTAGCTATGCCAATCAACTAGAATGAGTGGTGTACATGTTGAAGTTCAATCATAAAATCTTACAAAATTGTTAAGTTGAATGGCGGGGCAATATTTACTTGACCATAGGACAATTGGCGAACTCTTCCTGAATTTCTTGCCTTTGCTGCTCAATTCACATTTAGCACTTCAGCCCTATTTGGTTCAACTTTCTGAAGGGCCTTTGAGCTCTCAAGACCCCTTGGGGAAAATTTAGGCATTTGGCAAATATTTTTGGAAGTCCAATGCAATCTTAAAACAAAAGGACAATTATTGGTATTTTTGTATTTATTTTTTGTCATTTTGTTCAATGGGCAATTTACATAGAATTTCTACATCTTCGGGCTCCAATATGCCTTTTTCTTTGACATTCTTATCATCTTCTAGTAAAATGAACACGAACAAATTTTAGGGGCACATAAAAATGAGTTTAACTATGAGCCAATTCCACCAACAAAAAAAAAAAAAAAAAAAAATCTGCAACAAGAGAGAACAACAAGCCCTTAAAACAAGTGCGACAAATCGTCAAAACAAGAACACCAAAAGCTACAATAACACCAAGGAGACTGCTCAATAGAGAGAACTCAGTTCTTTCCAATAAAACTACTTTGTCTGGAGACAATATTAGATTAGCCCTGCTCCACCGCATCAGCATAGTCTCACGCCACTTAGCCACTCGGTCATCGACACGTGGCGCTATTGCTTTTTAATTGCTCCTACTTGGTCCCCTCTCTTTCTCGACAATGTAAAAGATGCTCATCAACCACCAAAGAAACAGAAGACCAAATGCTTTCAAGGATAATCAATCAATTCATTCATTCTTATCAAGAAATCTGATTGGATTGTTGCGATATCCATGTCCACAGTGAGGGGGGGGTGAATATGAGAAAAATGAGCAAAAGTGAGCTTGTGTACCCCAATTAATATTCTGGGAGGTCAGATCAAAATGAAAGAACTTCAGATTTCTGCCGTAGCATGCCCGAAAACCACCTTCTCGGTAAAAGAAATTTCCCAAACATTATTAGAAAGTATAACGTGTTCACCTGTGCTGTTAGAGGGGTGCGGCAGCTAATTTTGGAACTTCAATAATCTTTTTAGGACAATAAAGGCGACTAACGAAATTTCATTAATTGATTGAAGTTGCCTTTCAAAAATGTTGAAAGGTCAAAAATGTTGAAAGGTCAAGACAAGTAAGGATTTACCTTGAACTTTCAGTTTTGCTAATGCTAACTTTCACTCAAGAAAGGTACAACACAATTAACCAAACATCCTCATTTTTTTCGCAACAGATTTTGGAGGTTCGAAATCCCTTGAGAAAGCAAGACCAAACATATTCTCAGTCCTTAGTCCCACACGTAAATATCCAAACTCACCAGTGGTCTTATATACATAGTTTGCATGGCTTGCACAGGAAAAGGCACACCAATTACAACAATGCATATTAAACAAGATCATAGTACCGTGTATACAGACACGCACAAAAGAATTGATTATTCAGAAAGAAACGTTCTTCCGACAATAAGTGGACAAGTGACCACTAAATAAGGCAAGTTTAAACCAACTAAAGCTCAAAAGAGCATACCCATCAAAACCAAGTATAACCACACAATGTCATAATACCAAATTTATCAAATGAAAATGCAAATCTGAATCAAAAACAGAACATAAGTCCTTCAAAAAAATGCTCAATGCCCAAAGCTCTCTTGACCCTCACGATGAGCTAAACCACTTTGGGATACAATACATATTCCCTAAGGAACTTCTAAAATTCTTCGCCAAACACAATTAAATTTTGTCAAAAGACACTCAAAAAGTCATTTGGAAAAGTGTCGCCTCCCAACTAATTCATAATCAAGGATGTGTCGGCCTCCCGAACAGGTGTTCGGTGGGCCCCAGGAAAGCTCCGTGCATTTGGGGTGTTGTGGGGGGGCTATCTTCCCAAGACGTGTGGACACATCTTCGTCGTCGTCGGCGCACGATCGAACGAACGCTCAATCGAACGAGGATGTCACGGCGCCCGGAGGGGGGGGGCCACGACAGAACATCACCATCTAATCCGACGGTGGGGACGCGAATACGATTGGTCGAGGTTTCGCTTCGTCGCTCTCTCTCTCTCTCTCTCTCTCTCTCTCTAGCAGCAGCAGCAGGCAGCAAACGGGCAGCATCGTACGCTGTACTGTCACGCAGGACAGACGCGAGGCCGAGGCGAAACACGGTCACGTGAACCCCGCGCGGATCACGTGGTGGACACGCCCCCCACTCTCGCTTTTTCTTCCCCCACCACCTCGCCTCGAAGCTTTTCTCTCTCGACTCTCGACCGACCGATCTGACAGGCCGACGCCTTCCCCACGCGACGTCCGCTCAGCAGCACCCGCCACCCCCACCACCATCGCCATCGCCACCCTCCCGTGGGGCCCGCCCCTCCCCTCCACGTGGGCTTATCTTGTGGCTCGTCCGCCAACGAGATAAAACCCTCTCGTCTAGAATAATTAAATATTAAATCACAGTTTAAATTTTTAGATCAATTGATCATGTTCTTTCAAAATTTTACACTTTAGACTCCCCATTTTGTTGATTTTCGAGCTGAACTCCGAGGTTCCCCTTTCTTAATCCGAGAGAGATAAAAAAAAAAAAAAGTGAGGTTCATTTCGAAGTGAAGGGGATCCGTGGGGTTCCCCTTCGCCAGCGCACGGAACCGCGGGGTGGGGACGAAACATTATCGTCATCCGTAAGGAAAAATGGATGCCGAAAGCGACGGCCACTCCAGCGCATGTGCGTTACTTCCTTTCTGATCCGCGCTGTTCGAACGTGGGGAGGAAGATTGAAAGTGATTTTCATTAATGGAACAGTTCTTGCGTGAGCCCTCGAGCGATCGAGACGCTCGGCACTGACGTGTTCGGTCATTAAACCCCAAAAGAGAAAACGGGAATGAACTCTTCCAAGACACGCCGACCGACGCTATTACCTCGTGAGCTCGTGCTGCTTGCCTGCTCGGGTTTTGCACTGCATGTCGACAAAGACACGTTGAAACCAAAGCTCCAGTATCTCCCACCAACCTAGAAACTGGTAAAAGATTTCTTAAGCGGAGTAAACGGAGAAATGGGACCCGAAATGAGTGGGCGGATTACAGGTTAAAGGCCACGATCCAACACCCCCACTTCCAAAGTATCAGGGGAGGGGTGGGACATTGGATTTGGATCAAAAACGGGATCGTCTTAGTTTCGGCATTTGCGATTGGGGACCAACCCCTCAAGTCCTGATATGTCTGTCACGCTCAAGCTTCGCTGCTCGCCACCATATATAAAATCCTGATAGGCTCTCCCGCTTCGACATCTTGCAGCCCCGTGGCCACCTTCTCTTCCCTTCCTTGCGTTTGCCGTTCTGCGAGCGACTGGTGAGTTGCTCACGACCCATCACCAACCCGCGCCCCAGCCTCTGCCCCCTCCGTTCGGCATCTCTCCCTTCTCCTCTCTCCCTTCCCACGCACCGCGGATGCTAGAGGACCACCGGGACGACAAGTTTGGCGTAACCTAGCGGCTGCTTCCATGTGAGTTTGCTTCGTGTTCTTGAAATGTTCTTCTCCTTTTTCTTGCCCCCGTGTTCCTGACTTTTCTTGGTTCTTGTGGCTGTGCAGGCCTGACCGCGAGTTTGTGGAGCTGGTGTGGGAAAATGGCACGATCGCGATGAGAGGAAGCACTCCGCCGAGCAGATGCATCGCCTCCCGCCGCTCTGACGACGGCAAAGTGGCTTGCAAGGCTCTTGACCCGGGCAACCGTGTGAAGAACCCCTTCCCTGGTGACCTCTATCTGCGGGACGTTGCACACCGCAATGGCGTGGACCCTTCTGCTCGAGGCAATGCTAACGATGATGACCTAGCTGCTCCTGATGATAAGAATAGGACATGCGCGGCAGATGCTGCTTCCAAACATGGAGATGCGGATCATCCGGTGTCATCGAGAAACGAGTCCTTGATCATCAGGAAATTCTCTTGCCCTAATGAGACTCGCGAAGGCGGTAATCCTTGCCCGCCCCTGTCTCCCATGCGGCAAGGCCAAGATTCGGCTCAGTTCGTGGGATTAGGATTATGTCCAATCCCTCATCCGTCGCCGCGCGATCACTGCTCATCCAACGCAATGGCGTTGAGGGAGCCCAATTCTCTTGGCAAGCCCAGCAACGCGAACTTTTCCTTCTTCCTACGGCAGCCTGTCGTCCTCGGGGCTAACAAGAGACTCGCATCCGAATTGCCAATGAGATTACCAACCGATGAAGATCTCCCCCGTGCAAAGATAAAAACAGACAAGAGAGCAGGCACCGGAGATGCCCGACAGGCGCCATTGACTGAGCCAGCAGCGGCTTTTGGAAGACGAACGGATTTAGTGGATGATAAGGCGAAGCCAATGTTCACAGACGATAAGACTTCAGGAAATGCTTTTCCTGATGAACACTCTCAAGTCCTTGGCGGAAAAGACAATTCCCTTAGAAACAGAAAATCTAATGATCAATGCCGGGATCCGTCATCGACCATAGCAGCAACTGCTATAGATAAAACAATGCTGGGTGAGCGACAACCTTGCGACCCAACACCAGTTGCATCTTCTTCTGTGTGCTCGCGAGAAGCTTCCAACCATGTAGCAGGTCCATTGAAGAGGAAGCACGAAGACTCCGAATCGATATATCCAGGTGAGGTAAGTGAAGCAACCGGAATTCTCTCTCCTTCATGTGCGTTTCCCCGACATCCCACACGACTTATGCGACCGTGATAAACAAATTGCTAATTTGATGCAGGATGAGGATGATGAAACAGAAAACGTGAAACGGAAAGTACCGACTCGAAGAAGAACAACAATTCACAATCTATCAGAAAGAGTAAGTACCTGGAGCCCGTAAAATTAATAGAGCAAAACCAATAATTGATCTAACTGTCGCATGTTATAACAGAGACGCAGAGACAGAATCAATAAGAGAATGCGCGCCTTGCAAGAACTTCTGCCAAATTGCGACAAGGTTGGTGTCAATTTCGATTCGGATTAATAAAATAAAGCAACCTTCCACACGATCCCACTGCATAACGAACGAACTGTAACTCTTAGCAATGCTTGATGATTACCTCGCGCATCATCCTATCAGCTCATTCTTTCTTTCTCCTGAAATTAAGGTGGATAAAGCTTCAGTCCTGGATGAGGTGATCGAGTATCTAAAGACCCTTCAGGGTCAATTACAGGTAAAAGGGAATTCTTCAGACGCGGCATGCTAATGCATTAGAAATAACACGAGCAGATCCTGAACCTGTAACTTGATGCAGATCATGTCAACCAGGTCGCCGCTTTTCATGCCTCCAATGATGTTGGCCCCAGGTGTTCATAATATGCACGCACCACATATGAGACAATTCCCACTAGGAATGGGTATGAGAATGGGCGCAGGAGCCGATTGCGGCACATTTCAGCTCCCAATCCCACCTCTTTCCGGAGCTACCTCTTTGCCTCAGAGTAATGGAACCGGCATACCTATGTTTGGAGTCCAGCCAATTCCATATTTGCCTTTCATGCCGACCTTAACGCAACCAATCCCAGCTGTGGATGTCTCTGGAACAACCACTGCATTTGAACATGGGGAATCTGCAGACCCTTCTGGCAATTGGGATATAATCCATAACAAGGAATTCTGAGAAGCTGGAGGTCATGTCGCGTGTGCCGGTAAATACTTTTCTAGTGGCATTTACCCTGTGGACAATGTCCTAATTTCCTCCAAGCAACATTGTACATGTGGGAAATCAGAGGTCTCTCAAAAGCTAAACTCTGCTCATTTTGTTCCAAATGAGAATGCCGACTTTGAAGTACGGAGGAGGGGAGAATTTGAAAGAAGTAGCATTGACAACATTCCTTTTCCAAAATGATCATTCGCCACTTGTGTATATGAGCTGTCTACTAGTTAGCTAGTTCGAAGGTCTGACAAAAGGAAAAACTTTCATGTAATCAATATTCTTCCCAAGAAGGAAAAAAAATCAGAAGCTACAGATCTTTGCTATACATTTTCATAATGTAGCTGCATGAACATTGCTTAAAACACTTCAAGTTGCCTCATATACATAAAGGTACAATGTCAGATGAACTGTATATCATTTTACACCGTTCCATGCTTCAAGTTACTATTGAATGTCAGGCGAAATGCATCGCGCTAAATAGAATAATTACAAAAATCTCAGTGAGCCGACCATCAAGTGCAATCAAATATCAAGCAAATTCATCATTGATGAATCTATGTAAGCATTTGTACTAAGCAGCTTCAGCTTCAAGCCTTAAATTTTTATGTTCCTCCTCACTTGCTCGAGGTGCACGATCATGCCCAAGTTCCTCTGATGCACCAACTGCAAGTTTTAGATTCGAAAAGGCATCAGCTAGAGATGCAGCAGATTCCGATTCCTCTGCTTCATTTGCAGCATTATCAGTCTGATTGCCTATCTGAGAGTGCTCTTTCCCAACTTCCAACTCTAACTTCCTAAACTCATCAACAACATCCTCATCATCAAATCTGCCAGATGATGTTGATTCTGTGAGCAGGAAAGAAGAAGAGTCAGAAAAGCAAAACTTGAAAAGACACAGACCATAAGTGGGAAAGGGGATAGCATATACCTAGAGCCTGTTCAACTTGCTTTTGGAAATCAATGCTCTCGTCAATTTCTTCCAGACAAAGTTCAACTTCCCCTACACTGATCTTGTTTTCCTTAATTGCCCGAGCTTCCAATCTGGATTGCTTCTGAAACCTATTATCAGTTATTCTGCATGTTAGCATTTTTAGAATCACCTAAATAATAAGGAAGCATGATGAACTGCATATATCCTCAATCTCAGTCGATGGTTCAGCATGACCTAAATATTCAGATACCTTTTTCGTAGATTCAGCATCAGAAATAATCTGAAGAACTTCCTCCACTCTGTTCAAAAGCGTTGCGCATTTTTCTCTGCTCTCAGAGGCCAGCTTCAACTCCCTTGCATACCTGAGCGCAACTTTCTTGTTTCCAGATTTCAGAGAAGCAGCAGCTAAACTTCTGGTCCTGCAAATAGATTTCAGAATATAACATAAAGTTACAAAAACATTAACTCGTTGCATATAGAGCAAGCTCCTATAACTGTGAGCCTAAAGGACCACACTCATACTCAGTGGAATCATTGGGCCTAAAATTTCAGTGAGCTGGGGCAACCCCAGATATTTCCAGGGCAAAAGAGAGATGAAACGACAAGAGAAAGCAGAAATGCAAGTGGAAAATGGTCCCATTCCATGTATTTAAATGATGCCAACCATGCATCAGTTGAGATACTTAGATTTTACTCCAACTGTTACTTAGTGAGCATGAAAATATATGAGATCATTCAGCATTTCAACTAGACACAATACAGGCATAATTACTTCTCATAACGTCGATCAATCAAGTCAAGTTGCTGTTGAAGCTTTTCCATCGTCCAAATTAAGTGCAAAACATCATGATCTAGACTTGTGATAGTGGAAACTGCAGCTGCTGTAAGGGAAACTTTAACACCCTGCAAAGGGGAAACTTGTAAAATATAATTAACCCTGTGAGAAGTGCAATATCAACATAACAATCGTTTGAGATAACAATTCTTCCTTCTTGTCTTTGTTTCTCCAAACTCAGACACTGGAATAGTAGCTTGTACTGAAGGTATTTAAAAGATTAAAGGCTGACTTGATTAGAAATAACAGATTTTCCTTTCATTTGTACTTAATAAGCTAAATTCAATGTTGGTACCTCTAGGCTTTATGAATGGTAACAAGACAACAACATATCCTGTTTCACCTTCTAAAAAGTTCAGTAATTAACCATGCCAAGGGCCATCAGGGAAACATAATCAGTAATGGTAGACAAATAAAAAAGACAGACATAGAATACCTCTATTAATTCCTTCTTGTGAATGGACAAGTATTGTGCCTTTCTGCATCCTGACAAGTAGCTCAAAATGATAGATTCTTCATCAGGTCCTCCACAAATCTCCCGGAACCTTCTCCTTGTTACAATGCATGAAGATGTCCAACTGCTCTCGGATAAGACATTGAGAACTTCGCATGCTTTCTCCTATAAAAATGAGATAACCAGCACATGCCATATTTGAGATTCCGTCACAAGATTGCTTTATGAAGACCACTGCCTATTCTGTAGTTGTCAGGTGAAAGTAACTAATGGCAGAATCAGGTTCTTGTGGATTATGAAAAACAAAGAAAGACAAATAAATATCAATCTACAGTATAATTTCCTTTTAAAAAAAAGAAGTAACTGAATACACTGCTAAGCAGAAAAAACTCCCCTCCGCTCCATCCCGCAAAATGCAATTTCAACAGGACAGATCTCATGAACCAAACTGTGATTAAGGTTTTTCAAAAGTGGCCCTCAACACACACCTTGAGGAGAGCTGCAACAATGACACTATCTTCCAGTACTGCTTCAGTACTCGACGGTCTAACCACCAAAAGCCTTACTTTCCTCAAAATCTGGGAAAGCCGTCCGCTACTTGGGTCTCCAAGATCAGCTTTTCGGAGAATATCACCTTCATCATACATCAAAGACTGAAAATGAAGAATCAAGACGACCCACAAGCTCAGGTGGACAAGTAGTTAGTAACTCACAAAATTTTTGAAAAGAAGTACGCAAAGAAGATGCAGAAACCAATGCTAAATCTACTAAAGAAAAGCATAGCAACATACTTCCCTTCCCACCATCTGGGCCCTAACACAATATCAACATTGAGCATAATTTGACTAAAGCAACTCAACGTCTAATAAGTCTCAGCAAAATTAGAACGCTTGTATCAGAAATTTTCCAAATTGGTTCGGCATTTCCCACAAACTATTCCATCGACAGCCAACGTTCACAAAAGCAACGTCACGCACAACATAGCTATGCACAACGCAATTCATGGGAGCTGCTAATTTACCGTTCCAGGAAAGCTTACCAGAACATGATCGATGCACAGAGGAGTCAAGCCGCCGCGGTTAAACCATTCCTTCGTCACCTTTGAGCAAACAAAGGACACGCATCAATTCCAGTCGAGCAACCCTACCCTCGAAAAAATGGGGAAAACCCACATGGAGGAGCATCGCAAAATGCGCCCCTTCGCCCCCCTCAAACTAGAAAACCCAAGCGGCGACGCAATTGAACGAACCTGCGAGGGTTCGATGAGGAGGAGGCCGAAGCGACGAGCGATCTTGAGAATCAAGTCCCTCCAGAATTGGTACCTGGGCTCCCAATCGGACCTCTGGCCGCTGAACGCCTTGAATCTCGCCGTCGCCACCACTTCGTCGTCCCAGTCGGGGACTTCCCGGCGTATGAACTGAGCCAGAGCTTCGCCATCCATCTCCTGGTTCGATCGCCGGAGCCCTCGATCCCAGGTGCGGCGTCGTCAAAAGAGGAAAATCATTCGGAAAACAAGAGAAAATCAAAACAGCACTTCATTTTCAAATAAACGCACACTTAATTTTGAAAAATAGGATACTCCATAGTTCATATTCCGATATAAATTATAATAAAGTTAATAAAACACGTAATAATATTTGAATTTACGGTTAGATTGTATTTTGAAATAGTTTAGATTGATCATATTATAAAAATGGAATTCTATTTTCAAATTGCTTTTTGCTCGTTCTAATTGCCCGACTACACACCTATTATTTCTAAACTTGTCGCTGATATCAATTTGTCCAAAAAATTATAAATCTTTTAATTTATAATAAATTTATTCAGTCAATTTTAATTAGAAATTATTTATGTTAATAATTTTTAATAAATTTTTTTGAATTTTTTTTTCTTTTCTTGTTTTCCTTTTTTTTTCTCCTCTTCTTTTCTTTTTTTTTTTTTTTTTTTTTCCATTTTTCCTCCACCAAGCCTCATTGAGGGTCGCTCACTTGGGCAAGTGCGGCCATGAGGGTGGGTACCTATGGCCAACAATGGTTGCCAACCATGGATGAGGTGCAACGGAGGGGAAAAGGAAAAGAAAGAAGAAAAAAAAAGGAAAAGAGGGGAAAAAAAGAAAGGAAGAAAGAAGAACAAAGGAAAAGTAAAAAATTTAATAGATTATTCAAAAAAATAAAATATTATAAAAATTATTTACGTCAATGTGAGACAACCAATGTCCATATTAGAATTTTTCAGTTGAAATTAGTCGAATAAACTCAATTAACAAAAAAATGAAAAGATCTAACTCAATTTTCAAGAGAGAGAGATTTGAGACTGATATAGATTTAGAGTTTTTTGGACAATTTTCACCATCATAAAATATAACGCATCCGGTTAGCAATAGAGGAAAAAAATCGTTAAATGAACTTATAAGGTATCGCAATATAGTGACAAAGTTGACTGTTCTCTTGCATCTTTTTTTCATTAAATGTGCTTGTTTTTTGTTTCGTTGAAAGCAAGGCGGTATATTCAACTATTTTTAATTGTTGTTTTGGACTAGTAGAAGAAGAAATGGTACGTTCAATGCGTCTTTGAACCTGCTTGTTTTTTATTCACAATAGGTTTAACAGCTTTAATCGGTTGTTTTGGATATGTAGAAACAAAGAATGTTCAATGATTTTTAAGATCGTTTGGTAACCATTCCGTTTCACAGGAATAATTTCTTATCGAAATAATTTTTTTTTATTATGTTCCTGAGAATAATTTCTTATCAAAATTGATTTTTTTTATTTTGTTCCCGAAAACAATTTCGAGTAAAAGAACACGTTTTCTAACTGCACAAAATTTCTGATTCTAGAATAAAATAAAAAAACATAAATGCGTTTGGTAACTATATAAATTTTCTATTCCAATTCTAAAATTTTATCAAATCATAGAAATTCTATTGATTAATTATATTTATACTAAGTAATAAAAATATTAACTAATCAATTTTTTATTAAATAGTAAATAATAAACTATAGTATAAACTATAAATATAAATGCTAATAATAAATTAAAATACAAAACTAAATATATATTCTATATATAGAAAAATCGCAATTTCTACTTTAAATAATTTTTTATTTTTTCCTTTTTTTTTTTTTTTTTTTTCTTCCTCCCCATCTTCTTCTTCTTCAAGGTGGCTAGTCGCCGGCCTGGGGATAATCGGCGATCGACTAGATAAGGACCGACGACCTCACCGGAGTGTCACCGCCCTCGGCAAGGCCGTGCCTCGTCGATCAAGCCTAACCAGTAGTTAGGCGAGGCTCACTGGTGGCCACGGGAGGTCGCCGGCAACCAATGGTGGTGGGCAGTGGACGACGGCATTCGGCAGGGGACAGCAATGGCGGCAAACGGCAATGGCGGCAGTAGCAGTATGACATCCGGATTTTCGGGTTTTAATTTCAACTGGATAAATAGGGCCGTCTTCGTTCAATTGAAACCAGAGATTGTGAAACTGGGATGCAAGTACGCCACAGTGGTAAGGAAAAATACCAATTTGATTGATGAGGTGTTGAATGAATTAATGGGGGTCAACTGATTTAATTCAAGTGGGATTAAGATTTAATTGGAAGAGAATTAAGTGGAATCGAAGACATTGTTGTACAAGAATTGGACCCCGGCGGAAAATGGAATTGAACCCATTGGAGTATGGTTGTGGGAGATAGTGGAGAGTGATGTCATGCATGAGGTCATGGTGGGCCACCTTGGTTGGATGAAAGAAAAGAAAAAGAAAAGAAGGAAAATGAAGTAGTTTCTCTCTCCTCTCTCTCTCTCTCTCTCTCTCTCTCTCTCTCTCTCTTGACCACCCCCTCCATCTCCATCTTCTTCATCTTCTTCTTCAGACGCCAGCCACAAGGAAGATCGACCAGCAAGCTGCCGAACCTCACGCCTCCGCCGTCCGCCGCCCGCTCGCTATCACTCAGCCCCGCGAGCACCTTCGCCTCCCTCTCTCTCTCTTGATGTCTTCTTCTTCCCTAGTTGTTGCTTGAACCCGCGAGCAGATCTGAGATCGCTTAAGCAGCAGCCAGTCCACGCCACCAGCCGGAGCTCCTTGTCGTCGCAGCTCGCCGCTGTTCGACCGCTCGCCCGCACGCCGCTCCGCCGGTCAGCTCGCCAGCTTGCCGCTCCGCCCGTTCCCCAGCTCGTCGTCCCGAGCTGCTATTCAGCTCGCGTAAGAGCTGCCGGAGCTCGTCCTCGCCACCGTGAGTCCCGCCGGAGCCACCACCGTTGGCCGCCCGAGCTACCGCCCCTCTCCCTTGCCGTTCCTCCGCCCGATTAGGCTCGGATCAGCCCTCCTCCGCCCAAATTAGTGGCTGCAAAAATGGGTATGGCAGCCATTTGTGGGCCGTTTTGGCCGGCTTCCCGACCCCGGATGCTTGGCCCGCTTTGGAGAAAGTCAATCCTCTCGTTGTCCTCATCGTTTTGGTCCGCTCGGATCGTTAATCGGGTGAGTTTAACTCACTAAATCTTGATTAGACGGTTAATGATGCCCTAAGTGTGCTTAGCCTAAGTTAAGTAAGCTTAGGTGATTAGTTTAGTTTATTTAATTGTGAATTAAATTAAGATGTTTGTTTAATTTAAACCATGTTTAATTAAAGGCTAAGAGAGTTTATTTAATGATAAACATCGATGTGACATAATAGGTTTTATTTTTTATTTATTTAAATGTTTCGAAATTCTGGAAATTATAATATTATATTATAATCCGAAATTAATAAAATATTATTATTTAAAAAAAAAAAACGGAAAAAAATTATTTTGGCCCCGGTTGCTCAGAATTTCGTGCCGATCGCTTCTGTGTATTCGGAATTTGAAATTGATGGTTGTATATTATAAATTGAGTGTGGAATGCAAAAAATATGGATATTATTATTTAATTAATTTTCGGAATAAATTTAATTATTTATTAAAATTCAAAAATTTCGTCGGGACCCTAAACTCTCAGAATTCCGTGCCAATCGCTGCTGTGTATTTAGAATTTGAATTTGAATTTGATGATTGATTGTGGCAAATTGAGTGTTGATTGTGATAAATATGGATTTTATTCATAAAATCTCAAGTGTCGAGTTCGGCATTGAAATTGGATTGTTAATGGCTAATATCGTAATTGGATTATGTGAGTGAAATGTAAAGTATCCAAGGATCGGTATCGAATTGTCGTGTGCTAGTTGAAAGGCTCGGGTCGTAGTAGTGGCTAGGCCGACTGGATCCTTATTCTTTTAGAATGCCGTCAAGAGAATGACGTGGCTTGGTCGCGGTAGTGGCGAGACCGACCGGACCTTTATTCTTCTAGAAATGATGTCGAGAACGACGTGGCTTGGTCGCAAAGTGGGCGAGACCGACCGGACCTTTATTCTTCTAGAAATGCTGTCGATAAAACGACGTGGCTTGGTCGCAGTAGTGGCGAGACCGACTGGACCTTTATTCTTCTAGAGATGCTGTTGATAGAACGACGTGGCTTGGTCGCAGTAGTGGCGAGATCGACTGGACCTTTATTCTTCTAGAAATGATGTCGATAGAATGACGTGGCTTGGTCGCAGTAGTGGCGAGACCAACTAGACCTTTATTCTTCTAAAAATGCCGTAATGCTAGTAGATATCTAACCTACGAGTAAGCTATGCTATTGTGTGGCAGTGAATAATAACTATGATGCGTGCTAAGTGCAATCGTGATTTATATGAAAGTGATGGCGTTCCAATGGTTTGAATTATTATTACTACCTGAAATTGTGTGATACGAATTGTGCTAACCTGTAGGAAGGAATTAAGGCGAGGTAAGTTCTCTGTGTGATGTGGCTAGGCCACCCTTGGGCGTATTTTCTTTCTAATAGGGGTTTAGGGGGTTGAACTTGCTGAGACGTCATCTCAGTGGTTATTGAATAACCATTTCAGTCCCAGTGGACGGAGCAGCCAGATAGCTTTAGTTGGCCTTGAGGAGTTGGAGAAGTGAAGTCATAAGGATTGGAGATCGTGTCCGACTTGTAGGTCGTAGGACAATTTTTTTTTTAAGGGCCGGTCTTTTGTAGACTTTTGGCCGTAGATCTCTATTTGTAATTCTGTTGAATCATGAAAGTGTTATGTTGTGATTTAGTTTCCTGCTTTTCTATCCCGTATGTTATTGTCAGGGGTTTTATAATACGTTCCGCTTGCGCATTAATAAATGAATGGGGTCGGCGACACTACAGGGAATGTCGCATTTGATCGACCGCATGGGATGTGCGCGCGCTCGGGGTTCGGGCGTGACATCCCCGTTTAAGTGGTATCGAGCATGGTCTCGTGTATGGAGTGATAAGGTGCGATGAGTCATGGGATAGTTAGTAGGAAAGGCTTTTAATATGCTAATGCATGTGGTTGATAACTGATTTGTAGCTTGTTTGTGGGGTCACTCAAATTTCAACCTGATGTTGGAATCGGAAAACAGGTGTCTATAAAGAGCCTATAGGATGAGTGACCAGGAGTGGAGGACTCTTTGGAGAAGGTCGATAGGACCTTACCTCGAGGTAGGATGCTGATAAGAGTCGGTACCTGAGGTAAAGCGCCGGCTTAGGCCAGCGCGCATGTAAGAGTACCGCCGTAGGTCGGTACTGAGAGTGTAGCAGCATCGAATGATCCTAGGTTTGATGGGATCGTTCAAGCGCTAGTGTTCCTTGGAAGCTCGTTGGGTCAGTAAGCTCAAGATCAAGCCGCCGCTGTTGCCGTTGTTTCTGCCATTGCCAGTGCTGTGACCGTTGTTGTTACCGCGCCTGTTGAGGCCTAATCTGGAGTTGTGATCGAGGATAAAGCCTTCGTATCTGAGTCAAAGTTCAGTTTAGACAGAGATGGAAATTAATTGGGGAGAAAGGCCGATGTCATAAGAGTGCCCTGTTTCACCTAGCTGGAAGAGTAGAATTGAAAAGTATTGCCTGTAAGGCCATTTGATCAAAAATTGTCTGTATAAACAGATGGAATCACAGTTGTTTCTGTCACCGCCGTTGATAAGACAAAACAGAGGAATCATGCTTCGGGACATTTAGTGGGGTACTTGGAATGGACCTCAATGCAAGGATGGATGCATGATGTCACTTGATGGGAGGTAAAGTACTCTTTGATTGTGCGCCGAGTTTGTGGAAAGGAGGCATGAGTCAGCCCAGTGTCAGAGTAAAAATGGAGCATACTTTGAATATGGCTAGCACGGCCGTCAGGTTAATAACTGTCCGTGTAGGTTCAGAAGAGTGTAAGCACTGTTATTGCAGATAGAACGCCACTAGGATGGCAAAAGGAATAATAATGGATTGACTATGCATTAATCAAGGGAAGAATGTTTTGAGGTGTTTTATCAGAGTAGCGCAACAGGATTTTGAGTGAAGGTTGTGGAGTTTCCGTTGTTGTAATAAAGTAATAGAAAGATGAGTATTTGACTATAGTTGTACCTGATAGGTTTGCTTATGTATGACTTGGAAGTCATTTATGAAAAAGGTTTGGCTCGAGGAGCTTTCTGCTGTTATGAATCGTAGTAATGATATAATTCAATTTGTTCAGTTAGCGTGCGAAAGTTTTGAATCGCTAAAAGTCGAGGGGAACTTCAATCCTTGTTGTTCATCATTGAAGATGACCTGGTTATGGTTGTTGGTTATCGAATTTACATGGCAGCTGTAATGGATGCGTCAGTTGAGGAGCCGAATATGGAGAACATAATCGTGGTACATGAGTTTTCTAAGGTAATCTCTGGAGAATTGTCAAGTTTGCTGTTAGAAAGAGAAATAAAGTTCGTGATTGAATTAGCACCCGGAATAGAGCCAGTCCCTAAGGCTCCTTACCGGAGGGTGTTACCCGAGTTAAAAGGACTGACGGTGTAGATGCAGGAAGTGTTGGATAGTGGATTCATACTTTCCAGTGCATAACCTCAGGGAGCACCAGTTCTGTACATGAAGGAGAAATGTGGTTCGTTGTGGTTGTGTATCGATATTCCTCAAGATCAACTGGAGGTCAGGGTATCACCAATTGAGGATCAGGAAGAAGGACACACCGAAGTTAGCATCTCATACTCGATATGGCAGTTATGAGTTCGTTGTAATACCGTATGGTTTGATGGACACCATAGCTATTTGTTTGGGTCTAATGAGCAGAATATTTAAGGGTACTTGAATCAGTCGTGATCGTGTTCATTGAAGTTATCCAAGTGTGTTCAAAAAAAGTGCTGAGGAGCACGAGAGACATTAGAAGATGATACTTCAAACCTTGAGAACTCTTCAATTTTATGCTAAGTTTAGCAAGTGAGTTTTGGATGACTTGTGTTGCACCCTTAGGTCACATGATTTCAAGTGAAGAAATCTCCGTAGACCCCGTCCAAGATTAAAGCAGTGAACAGTTAGCCGAGATTGACTACAGTGACGGAGATCAGAAGTTTCTGGGGATTAGCAGGATATTACAGAAGTTTTATGGAAGGGTTTTCCGCATCAGCGTTGCAGTTGATTCGACTACTGAGAAAGTAAGAAAAGTTCGTGTGGATGGATAAGTGCGAGCGTAGTTTTCAAAGGCCTAAGAAGAGGCTGACTACCGCACTATGTTGATCGTTCCATCTGGTCCTGAAAGTTATGAGATCTGCAATGATGCATCGTTTAAAGGATTTGGTTGCTTGTTGATGCAACAAGATAAGATTGTTGCATATGTGTCCTGTCAGTTGAGACCTCGGGAGTTGAATATAAGACATCGTCTCTAGATATAACTCATTAAGGATTATAACTATGATATTTTATATCACTTTAGAAAGGTGAGCAAAGTTGCAGATGCACTAAGTCGAGAGTCCTTAGTTGCACAGTTGGTACTCAAGGGTTGATCTTATTTGAGAAAGTTCGAAATTCGGTTTTCAAATCTAAGGTGGGCCACCTTTGGAATCTTATTACTACCCTCAGAATTGAATCGAGAGAGCAGATCAGAATCAAATTGCTTCAGCGAACAGATTCAGAAATTCAGAAGATTCTATAAGAGAATGCAAATGAGAGAGGTTGATTTCCAGATTTCTAAAGACAGAATGCTAAGGTTCTAAGGATGATTGTGTGTAATTGACGATACGGAGATTAAAGAAGAGATCTTTTGGGAAGCTCATCACAGCAATTTCAGCGTTGTCCAGATAGTACGAATATATATTATTTTGAGTGTGTGACATCCTAATTTTCAAACTCTGATTTCGATTGGTTAAATTGGGCATTTCATCGACGCGATTACAGTGTTTTTCTCTAAGTTGGCCACTTACGAGAGAACTAGACTAGCTGGGTGAGTTATTAAGGACTTTAAGGCAGATAGACTAAGAATTCGACCAGGAATCGATTTCTTGACTGTGCTCATCTTTAGAGATCATTACGGCACAGTTAAAAATCGAATTAAGATCAAAGATAGGTCGACTCGACTGAGATGAATGACCAATCATTGGTGACCCCACTAAATTGGAAAACTCTCGTCGACTGGCACTAATTTGACTCTACTGTCGGTTTGGTACCCTGTGTCCGTATTTGAATCATCGAGATTTTCACGACAATCGAGAGTCGCCAATGTGTCGAGTGGGTTCATCGTGGCTCGAAGAAAATCGACCATGGGTCATTTGTCCTAAAAAGCTCTGAAAACTACCTAGTAGCCTAGGTCACACTAAAAGCGTGTCAGAGTGAAATTAACCGCCAATCTAAGTTCGATTCCAGAAATTGAAGATTCTACCTTGTCACAAAGTGGGTACGCCGAAGTGTGTGTATATTATATAAATCGTCTGCATGGAGTGCCGGGGATGAATTGTATTTCAAATCTAGATAAGATGTTCCAAGTTGGCAGAGCTTTCAGATGGTTCTTTCTTAAGCAGTGCATAACAGAGGATGTAGAATCTCAATTGCAGAGATGAAGTCAAGGAAAGAAAAATCACAGGCCAAGGTCTGTACAGTAATCAGTGATTGCAGTTGCCGTGATTAGAGTCAAAGTTATATCAAATCTTGACTAGAGGTTTCCAGTTTCAGCAAATCAGTTAGATAGTTTCTTTTAATCAGTGCAAAGCAGAGTGTACCGGATTTCAGTCAGTTGAGATGAGATCAGAAATCGGAAAATCGCAGGTCTAGAGTTGGGTCAAGAATCAGTGATTCAGTTGCAATTATCAGGGATAGTCTTGAGACCGCTCAGAATCGCCAGTTTAGCTTCGAAGATTTTGTGTTGAAGACCTTTAAAAAAAAAAATTAAGTGGGCAAGTGTTTAGTATTTTGGATCCAAAGTGGTTTGGGCAAGATAGTAGTGATCTGGCAACATTAGTATAGAAGGAGCAATATGAGAAAGAGGAGAGGATATGAAACGACTGTACTCCCACCTTCTTGTTAAGAATTGGTAAAGGTTTAAATTTCGAGGACGAAATTTATATAAGAGGGGAAGAGTTATGACATCCGAATTTTCGGGTTTTAATTTCGACTGGATAAATAGGGCCGTCCTCGTTCAATTGAAGCCAGAGATTGTGAAATTGGGATACAAGTACGCCACAGTGGTAAGGAAAAATACCAATTTGATTGATGAGGTGTTGAATGAACTAATGGGGGTCAATTTGATTTAATTCAAGTGGAATTAAGATTTAATTGGAAGAGAATTATGTGGAATTGAAGACATTGTTGTACAAGAATTGGACTCCGGCGGAAAATGGAATTGAACCCATTGGAGTATGGTTGTGGGAGATAGTGGAGAGTGATGTCATGCATGAGGTCATGATGGGCCACCTTGGTTGGATGAAAGAAAAAGAAAAGAAAAAGAAAAGAAGGAAAATGAAGTAGTTTCTCTCTCCTCTCTCTCTCTCTTTCTCTCTCTCTCTCTCTCTCGACCACCCCCTCCATCTCCATTTCTTCATCTTCTTCTTCGGACGCCAGCCACAAGGAAGATCGACCAGCAAGCTACCGGACCTCACGCCTCCGCCGTCCGCCGCCCGCTCGCCGTCGCTCAGCCCCACGAGCACCTCCGCCTCCCTCTCTCTCTTGCTGTCTTCTTCTTCCCTAGTTGTTGCTTGAACCCGCGGGCAGATCTGAGATCGCTTAAGCAGCAGCCAGTCCACGCCACTAGCCGGAGCTCCTCGCCGTCGCAGCTCGCCACTGTTCAACCGCTCGCCCGCACGCCGCTCCGCCGGTCAGCTCACCGGCTTGCCGCTCCGCCGCTTCGCCCAGCTCGTCGTCCCGAGCTGCTGTTCAGCTCGCGCAAGAGCTGCCGGAGCTCGTCCTCGCCACCGTGAGTCCCACCGGAGCCACCGCCGTTGGCCGCCCGAGCTACCGCCCCTCTCCCTCGCCGTTCCTCCACCCGATTAGGCTCGGATCAGCCCTCCTCCGCCCAAATTAGTGGCTGCAAAAATGGGTATGGCAGCCATTCGTGGGCCATTTTGGCCGGCTTCCCGACCCCGGATGCTTGGCCTGCTTTGGAGAAAGTCGATCCTCTCATCGTCCTCGTCGTTTTGGTCCACTCGGATCGTTAATCGGGTGAGTTTAACTCACTAAACCTTGATTAGACGGCTAATAATGCCATAAGTGTGCTTAGCCTAAGTTAAGTAAGCTTAGGTGATTAGTTTAGTTTATTTAATTGTGAATTAGATTAAGATGTTTGTTTAATTTAAACCATGTTTAATTAAAGGCTAAGAGAGTTTATTTAATGATAAACATCGATGTGACATAATAGGTTTTATTTTTTATTTATTTAAACGTTTCGAAATTCTGGAAATTATAATATTATATTATAATCCGAAATTAATAAAATATTATTATTTAAAAAAAAAAAACGGAAAAAAATTATTTTGGCCCCTTTGCTCGAATTTCGTGCCGATCACTCACGTGTATTCGGAATTTGAAATTGATGGTTGGATATTATAAATTGAGTGTGGAATGCGAAAAATATGGATATTATTATTTAATTAATTTTCGGAATAAATTTAATTATTTATTAAAATTCAAAAATTTCGTCGGGACCCTAAACTCTCGAATTTCGTGCCGATCGCTGCTGTGTATTTAGAATTTGAATTTGATGATTGATTGTGGCAAATTAAGTGTTGATTGTGATAAATATGGATTTTATTCATAAAATCCAAAGTGTCGAGTTCGGCATTAAAATTGGATTGTTAATGGCTAATATCATAATTGGATTATGTGAGTGAAATGTAAAGTATCCAAGGATCGGTATCGAATTGTCGTGTGCTAGTTGAAAGGCTCGGGTCGCAGTAGTGGCTAGGCCGACTGGATCCTTATTCTTTTAGAATGCCGTCAAGAGAATGACGTGGCTTGATCGCAGTAGTGGCGAGACCGACTGGACCTTTATTCTTCTAGAAATGATGTCGATAGAACGACGTGGCTTGGTCGCAGTAGTGGCGAGACCGACTGGACCTTTATTCTTCTAGAAATGTTGTCGATAGAAGGACGTGGCTTGGTCGCAGTAGTGGTGTGGCATCCCGGAAATTCAAAGCCGAGCCTTAAGGTGTGTTAAATGTCTTTAATTAGGTGATAGAATTTTATGGCTTATGCTTTAGCCAATTTGTCTTTTAATTTGATGAATTATGCTTGTGATTGTGGAAATTCAAATTTAATAGATTAATGCTTGGCCATATGATTTAAATTTCAATGATTAAAATATCCCAAGACTTTGGCCAAGATGAAATTTGAATTTAGAAATATTTATAGAAAAGGAATTCAAAAAAAAAAAAAAAAAAAAGGGGTTGAATTTTCGAAATGGGCCTTGGGCCCATTAGCCTAAAGTTTGGTGGGCCAAGCTAGTCGGCCCATTGGGCCCAAGAAGGATTTTCGACCAGCCCAAGGGGGATGGCCGGTTGGGCCTAAGCCCAAGCCCAAGCCCAAACTGAATTCAAAAAAATTGAAATTACAAGTGGCCAAAGGAAGAGCATGCATTGGCCATGGGTGTGGTGGATCAATCATTACCTATGATGAGCCTAGGGGAGTATAAGAGGGATGAAGAGAGAGAGAGTGAGCGGTTTTTCTTCATTTGGCCGAGAAAGGAGAGAGTGAGGGAGAGAATTCGAGAGAGAGAGGAGGCGGAGCCGAGAGGGAGGAGCCGCCCGTCCGCTGTCGCCGCCTTGTCCGACCGTCCTACGCCGCCTTGTGCTTGCTGTTCGTTCATCTTGGAGGCAAGTGTGGGGTCCTTTACTTCTCTTGCATGTTGTTTTAATGGTTGCATGTTCGGTTTGAGGGGTGATTTGGGCGAAATACCGAAGTGAGGGTTGAATGTGTTCATGTTATGTGGTTGTTTCCGTTCGGTTGGTGGTAGACAGTATCTTATTCGAGCTTTCATGTGTACTTGGAGTGCGATTTTGGCTTCGGTGTCTTCATGAAAGTTGGAGATAACATCTTGTAGTATGACATACTCGAATTTCATGGAAAACGATGGTGATATGTGGGGTCAAAAGCTTTGTTATACGGAGACTTCAGATCTGCGAATTTCCTACTGACCTTTTGTTGATTTCTTGGTTTCATGTTGATTTCGGTTGGAGATCTCACTTTGTTGTCTTCTTGAAAGTTGTAGGAAACACCTTGACCTACAACATATTCAAATTTTAGGATAAACCAATGAGTATAGCCTAGTTAACCAGTTAGATCTTTGAGACGGATGGTTCTGTTGAAGTGAACCGAGACACCCGAGACTTCAAGGACTTAAAAGAGGATTATACTTTGGTTATTTAACCTATATCTCTTCATGAAACTTGTAAAGGACACATTTATATATAACATACTCGAATTTCAGAAGAAACGAAAGAGATTTGATGGGTCAAACCTAAGTTTTTCGGTTGTTCGTTCTGGACGAAACGGTAGAGGTTCCAGAAGCTTCGTGGAGTTATATAAATTAATCTATAAAGAATTTGGCTTATAGTTCTTCATGAAAAATGCACGAAAATGTGTTGGCTATCATCCTGTAAAATTTGGGAATTTTCGGAGGTCATATGAGTATTTTAATTGAATTAATTCGAAAACTGTGCAATCTGGCCATGATCCGAATGTTGTGTGTATTTTTGTGGAAATTTGGGAAATTATGTAAAATGCAAATTAGCCATGGATTTTATGTGAAATTTGATTCTAATTGTTTTTTAATGATTGATTGAAGATTATGATTTTGGAAAATCATAAATATTATATTTAATATTTATTTATGAAAATAAATAAATATAATAATATAATAATATAATAATATAATAATAATATAATAATATAATAATAATAAAATAAGAGGTGGATTATTTTATTGGCCATGAGTCCTATTGAATTATGATGCATTGCTATATGACATTGATGCATGTATGATCATTAATTATGATGTATTGTTATATGGCATGTATGAATGATCATGAATTATGATGCATTGCTATATGACATTGATGCATGTATGATCATTAATTATGATGTATTGTTATATGGCACTGATGTATGAATGATCATGAATTATGATGCATTGCTATATGACATTGATGCATGTATGATCATTAATTATGATGTATTGTTATATGGCATTGATGCATGAATGATCATGAATTGTGATGCATGTATGTAAATCATATGCCATGAAATAACAAGATGAAAAGGATGATAAAAAGTGGAAAATGGTATGGAAGTAAGAGGTTGTGGCGGAGGATGATATCTGGTGGCCGAGTGGCATAAATCCGAGAGATTCCCCAGGGAGTTTCAGGGATGCCCGGAATGTGGGGGCCGGAAGCCTGTCGGAGGTTTCTGCCCGAAGGGAGTGACTCGCGATGCCGGGATTAGGGTGCGAGATCCCCGGTTAGAAGGGTAAAGGCCGGAAGCCCCGTCGGAGGTTTTACGCTCGAAGGGAATGCCTCGTGATGCTAGTTGAGATGCGAGATGCCCGGAATGTGGGGGCCGGAAGCCCAGTGGCCATGAGATGGCTGGGATACTGGGATCCCTGTCGGAGGTTTCTGCCCGAAGGGATGGTGATGATGGTGAATTTGATAATTTGAGAAAAGATAATGTGGTGATCAATTGATAAATAAAAGTGGAAATTGATCTATGATGATGATATGATGTGATATGCACGGTGATGCATGGTTAATGATGATATGATGTGATATGCATGGTGATGCATGGTTAATGATGATGTGATATGCATGGTGATGCATGGTTAATAATGATGTGATATGCATGGTGATGCATGGCTAGTGATGATGTGATATGCATGGTGATGCATGGCTAATGATGATGTGATATGCATGGTGATGCATGGTTAATGATGATATGATGTGATATGCATGGTGATGCATGGCTAATGATGATGTGATATGCATGGTGATGCATGGTTAATGATGATATGATGTGATATGCATGGTGATGCATGGCTAATGATGATATGATGTGATATGCATGGTGATGCATGGTTAATGATGATGTGATGATCATGATATATGAGACGCCATGATGATGATATATATGCTATGATGATGCATGAATACGCTTGACATCAAAAAGGTAAGCAATGCCTGCATTGTATGATGGTATGCATAGTGCACTTGAGTTGTTATTGGATTTCCTATCTGTTTGAGTGGTTGTACTCACCCCTTTTGGGGATAACATTTCAGATTAGCACTATGCCGCTACCTGCTGTTTCGCGTGGGGTATTTTACGGTCTACCGTCTGATGTTGAGGTGGAGTGTACGGAGTTAGATTGTCCCTCTGTGCCCGAATTGACGTTCATCCGAGTGCGATGCTTAGTTATGTATGATATCGGCCTGGCTGGGGGTCCTGTCATACAAGAGTTCATTTCTGTTCACGTCCGTCGAGATGGTGCTATGCGAGGGATGCTGCCGCCGCCACCACCTGACGCACCGGGTTGGGTGTGAGACTCACGCGCGACGAGTAGGAGCCGAGCTTTTTGATGTAGATAATCGACACCTTTGATGGGAGCTTGTGCGCTTGATGTAGAGGGTTGATAGTTTCTTTTTGAGATTTTAGGCGGGACATGGCGAGTCCTTGCTTTTCTTGTTTTGTATCGACCCGAGAAAGGAGGAGTCCCATCTTAAAAGAATATGTAAATAAAGTGTCGATGTTCATATATAAAATCCTGATGTGTAGCTGGTGTGTATTTGTATCATGGGATAGAAGGGAGATGGATGACGATGTAAATTTGGCTTCCGCTATGAGTTGCGCATGGGACCGCTTTAAAAAAAATGCCTGTAATCTGGCAAGGCTTTATTTAGTCAAGAGATAGAGATGGTAAAAGATGTAACACCGGCGCTGGTGACGACCTGTGAAAGGGTTCGGGGTGTCACAAGTGGCGAGACCAACTGGACCTTTATTCTTCTAAAAATGCCGTAATGTTAGTAGATATCTAACCTGCGAGTAAGCTATGCTATTATGTGGCAGTGAATAATAACTGTGATGCGTGCTAAGTGCGATCGTGATTTATATGAAAGTGATGGCGTTCCAATGGTTTGAATTATTATTACTACCTGAAATTGTGTGATACGAATTGTGCTAACCTGCAGGAAGGAATCGAGGCGAGGTAAGTTCTCTGTGTGATGTGGCTAGGCCACCCTTTGGCGTATTTTCTTTCTAATAGGGGTTTAGGGGGTTGAACTTGCTGAGACGTCGTCTCAGTGGTTATTGAATAACCATTTCAGGTCCCTGGTGGACGGAGCGGCCAGATAGCTTTGGTTGGCCTTGAGGAGTTGGAGAAGTGAAGTCATAAGGATTGGAGATCGTGTCCGACTTGTAGGTCGTAGGACAATTTTTTTTTAAGGGCCGGTCTTTTGTAGACTTTTGGCCGTAGATCTCTATTTGTAATTCTGTTGAATCATGAAAGTGTTATGTTGTGATTTAGTTTCCTGCTTTTCTATCCCGTATGTTATTGTCAGGGGTTTTATAATACGTTCCGCTTGTGCATTAATAAATAAATGGGGTCGGCGACACTACCTGGGAATGTCGCATTTGATCGACCGCAGTGGGATGTGCGCGCGCTCGGGGTTCGGGGCGTGACAAGCAACACTTGAAGAATAAGAGAGAGGGAAGAAGAACAAGAAAAAAGAGGAGAAAAAAGAAAACAAAAATAGATAAACTTGATTCTAGAATTGTTCTAAATAACAAAGGATCAACTTTTTTTTTTTTTTTTTTTGATTTTACTCCACATCTATTTCCAAGAACAAAAATTTTACCAAACACAATTTTGTTCCAAAACTATTTCAAAAAATAAAAGAATAGAATCAAGCACTGTTTGGATGGTTACCAAACAAACCCTTAATAATAGTCTTGAATTTGTAGAAGCAAACACGGTTTTCTAACCGTTGTTCTGGACACGTGGAAGTCACATAAGCAAAGACAATACGGTCAACGTGTCTTTTCTTTCATTAAATGTGCTTGGGTTTTTGCCACGTTACGGGAGCAAAGACTTAGACAGTATGTTCAACGGTTTATAATGGTTGTTTTAGACTAGTATATAAGCAAAGACGGCATTTAACGGTTGTTTTGGACTCGTAGTTCATTAAGCCGAGCAATCACGCAATGTGTAATGATCGAAAGCCAAAATCGAAAGCCAAAGCATGAGGTTCTCTTTTCCTCTTTTGAGTTAGACCATTAGGAACTCAAAAGTATTTAGAAAAGCACCGGCAACTATTCTAAAGTAGGATTGACTCGATTTATCTAAATCAAGTATAGTAACGAAGTCTCTCCTCCAATATTCAACTTCATTCTAACATGCTCTAGAGTTGCAATTCTAGAGCTATTAGGCACTAGCCAATCGAGATTTAGTTTTTTGGCAAAGAGTCATGTATGGACCGACCTTTATCTGGCAATTATAGGGAGACAAGATCAAGCCTATAGCTTTCGAATTTGCATGTTGTGGAAACTAATTAACTCTGACATTCAATTTGGACACATTCCTAAAAAGGAACTTGCAGTGGATGCGCGCAAGAACATCTGAACGAAGAGCACAATGCCCTTCGATTCATTATCGTCCTTTACGAGCATGGAATGGAATGCGGTCTCCAAGAAAACATCAACAATCCCTCAATCCTTATCCCACGACCTTGATTCCTTAGCTATAAAACCTTAAGGCTGCATTTGACGATCCGAATAAAATTCAGGATAGAATAAGATTTATCATATCTTGCATTCTCAAGACAAAACAAAATCAAATATAAGAGAGATACAAATTGGTCCCATGGGAAAGTAGAATAAAAGTGAATAGAATTTATAATATTCGTAAAAGGAAAATTATTTTTCTCAAATAATAAACTTCTTAAATTAACAAATTTAAAATAATATTTCAACATAAATAATATTTAAATATAGAAATTCAAAATAATAAAAATATATTTTTTTAAATTTAATCTTATTTTCATTTATATATTTGAATTTATTTTACCTTACAATATAAATTCAATATATAAATATATATTTATTACATATTTTAGTGTTTTGGTATTTTAGATATATTAGTACAGTTTTCTGTTTAATAAAATTTTATTAGAGAATAATGGAAGGGAATAAAGAAATAAAAAAGAAATTAATTAAAAAGAGTTGGAATATAAAATTAAAAAAGCAAATAAAAATAAAAGTAGATAAGATTGTAACAAGAGGTTCCTACCATCTTTATTTATAAAATTCATGGTTCATTTATATTGATATGCCATTTATACCCAATAACATATATGATATGATGTGAATATATCCTACTTTATTACTATAATCACCAAATAATAGATAGGACATAGCAAAATTTACTGGATTTCATATCCTACTCTATCCAATTATATTATGGTTATAAATCCAAACAACCAAACATGACCTAAAAGACTGGCCAATCCTGACTCCTAGTGCATCCTTCTTAAGTGCCTCCTACAGGTCCTAAGAATCGACAGACTGCTCCTCCTCCTCCTCCTCCTCCTCCTCCTCCTCCTCCTTTCCCACGAGGCACACATGCCTCTCCAACCACTACCTACAGCTCCACCTCCAGGATCCTATCCTCCTCACCACTCGGCATCTTGTACTCCTCCTACTTCGACGGCAAGCCCCCGACACAACGAATCGAGCAAGAGCATTGCAATCCATCTTCTGGTTTGATCCTTGGAGCCTCAATGCAGGCAAAGCATGTCTTGCATGCTTGTTGATTTCAACAAGCAATTCATTTGAAAAAAGAAGAATACCAAATCAGCACTTTCATATTCAAATGAAAATTCAGATAATGTATAGAAAGAAAGTTCAAACTACTCCAATCTTAAAAATAGGCTACTTCATATTCAAAAACAAATTATAATAAAGGTTAACAAAACATGTAATAATGTTTGTGTTTGAATTTACCGTTACATTGTATTTTGAAATAGTTTAGACCTGACCAAACCGTAAATCATTTTGAATCGCTTTTTGTCCGCTCTAGTTGCACGACTCCATGTTTTTTATACCAAGACTTGCGTTGACATTCCATATCAAACTATCGTTGACTTGTTGCCGCAACATCATAGCATATAACGCATTCAGTTATTATAGCAAATGAAAAGCAATCAAGGAAAAGAGTTGCTAAGGGCCTATTTGTTAAAAACAATTTCTATTTCTCGGAACAAAAATTTCTTTTCTTTTTTTCTGGATAACGAAAAAAGAATAGAAACATGTTTGGTAAAATTTTTGTTCCCGAGAACAAAAAAACAAAAAATCTATTTTTTTGTTCTTGGGAATAGATTTGGAACAGAAACAGAAGTGAAAAAGAAGTAGCTTCTTAATAATTTCTAAAGTCAATTTTTTTTCTCTCTTCTTGTTTCTTCATCACTAGCCCCCGAAGACACCGAGCCACGGTGAGGCTTGTCAACCCAAGCCTCGCCATGGCCGAGCCGAGCCACCTCTAGGACGGTGTCACCTGGTGGTGGCCCAGCGAGGTCAAGCCTCATTGGTGGCTGGACGAGCTTAGCCTCATCAAATCTGAGTGAGGTCGACCTCACCCTACTTAGGCGAGGCTAACCTCGTGCCACCCGAGTGAGGCCGAGGCTTGCCGAGGCCAGGCTGGCCTCTAGTGAGCTCACTGAGCCTCGCCCTGGCCTAGTGAGGCTCCGGCAAGCACGTCAAATGTCGCCCAACTAGTCGTCAGCCCGAGAGAAAAATAAAAATAAAAATAAAATAAAAAATTTTAAAAAATTAAGAAAAATTCTACCAAACGTGTTTCTATCCCGAGAATAGATTTTTTTTTTTTTTTTTGGGCAAAGGTAAGAAGAGAATATAAATTTTGGTAAGTTACCAAAACGCATTTTTTTGCTTAAAAATTGTTCCCAAGAATAGAAACAGAAAAAATCATTTCTCATCAAAAATTGTTCCCCCGAGAATGAATTCTACCAAACACGCCCTAAAAAAACTTATTCGTTTGTTTCACAAAAAATGTACATTTTTAAAATATATTTTTCAGAGAGGTGTTTGGCGGAAATCTAAAAAAAGACTCGATAAGTATTTTCCATTGTTTGGTATGAAGAATCTCATGGGAAAAATTATCAAAAAATTCATATTTTCTTTAATTTTTATTTTCTTTTATTTTATTTTATTTTCTTTTTTTCTTTTTGCTTCTTCCTTGGCCAATCACTAGCCATAACAACGGCTAGTGACTGACCACAAGCAAGCTCAAGTTCACCCAAGGCTTGCCTAGGCCAAAAATTTTGACCCTCCCCAAATCAACAAGCTTCAAGCACACCAATCAGGTGAGGCCTAAAGCCTTATCGGCCTAGGGTGAGCTTGAAACTCGTCGATCGGCGGGCTCCAAGCTTGACTTCATCAACCTCAAGCTTGTGTGTGGCCAGCCAAGGAAGGAGCAAAAGAAAAGAAAGAAAAAGATTATATTAAAATCAAAAATAATTTAAAACTCATTTTCTAAATTAAAAAATAAATTTTCTAAATATAGTTATAAGAAAAAATGTTTCATTAATCAAGAACCCAAGCCGAAGTGCCAAGGACTCGCACACAGACTTTATGGACCTAGACTTGAGGATTGGAACCAGAGCTCAAGTATCGGGACATGCACCAATTGCGGTACAATAAAGTTGTAATTCACTAGTTATTCTCGGATTTGAGTTCGAGTGCTAGAGCATTGAGCACCTTGGGTTTGGGCCTAGCCTTGATGGACCCGGCTAGGCCCAAGCACTAAGGTCCCCAGCCCCACCGTTGGAGACCTATTCTTGAACACCGAGACCTGAAAACCAACATTACAATTTCCGTGTTTAAGCCTAGAATTTTGGATCTAAGCAACAATACTTAATTATATTATGAAAAACATCCTGATCTTTCAAAAAAGAAATCATTTTCCTAAATTTAAGCTCTTGTATGAAATTATTTTCCATTGTAACATTTTATCTATGCAAACCAAATGCTGGAAAATGAGGTAGGAAAATGATTTTCATGAACCCTGTTTGGTAACCATCCAAACATGGCCAAATTCTGAATCTTTGTTCCCAAAATCAGTTTGGGCCTAGAATCGCATTTGGTAAAAATTTTGTTTCTGGGAACAAATTTGTTCCCAAAAATAGATTGGGAGTAAAATCAAGAACAAAAAAAAGGTTGATTTTTGTTCCAAGAACAAATTTGAGAATTAAAACCAACAACTCTTCTTCTTCCCTTTGGCCATCTCGCAACCGTTGTCCACCACCGCCCGCCACCGTCTGCTGCCGCCGGCCACCGTCCGCCATCCGTCACTATCCATCGGTCCAACGAGCTCGCCGAAGGCAAGCCCAACCATCGGTGAGGCTCGGCCTCACCAGGGCTAGGCAAGCCTCGCGACGCCTAGCCCCGCCTATGGCTAGGCGAGGCTCACCTAGCCTCGACAAGGCTCGCCCAGTCCCGCCGGTGACCAGATAGGCCTCACCCAGCCCCGGCGAGGCCGGCCTGGCCATTGGCGAGGCTCGGCCAACGAGGGCCAGCGCCGGTTGCCGGTCCGGCAACTAGCCACAAGAAGAAGAAGAAGATAGGAGAAAAGGCAAAAAAAAAAAAAAAAAAAGTAAAAAAGTAAAAAATTAATTTAAATTATTTTTTTAAATTATTTGGAACAGAATTAATGAGCACAAGTACCAAGCACAATTCTATTCTAAAATTAGAAATTTTGAACAGTTACCAAACGGCTTAAAATGCTTAGAATTAATTCTCGATAAAAAAAAATTTTAAAATCATTTATGATCATAATCTACTCCCGAAAACATAATCGTTATTAAACGCGCCGTAATCTTTTAAGGTATCGCAATATAGCGACAAAATTAGTTGATTTGAAACCGGTCCTCACGTCTTTTCTTTCATTAAATGTGCTTGTTCTCTGTTTCACCGTGTTGCGGAAGCAAAGAAAGTGTATTCGACGATTTTCAAGGTTGCTTTGAACCGGTACAAGGAAAGGTGGTATGTTCAATGCGTCTATCCTTTCATTAAATGTGCTTGTTTTTTGTTTTTCATTGTCACGAAAGCAAAGACATGTTCAACGGCTTCCAACATTTGCTTTGGACTCATAGAAGTAAAGATGGTATGTTCAATTATTTTTAACGATAGTCTTGGATTCGTAGAAGCAAAGAAAATTCTGGAATAAATGTATTAGAAGTCCTAAAACTTATTATGAAAATGCAATTAAGTGCTAAAATTTTTAAAAAGTGCAATTAATTTCTAAAACTTGTCACGAAAATTCAATTAAATCTTAAAACTTTCAAAATGTTCAATAAAGTCCTAAAACTTGTCTCGAAAGTGTAACCGAATCCTAAAACTTTCAAAAAAATGCAATCAATGGAAGGATTTAGATTAAATCATTTTAACAAATTTTAAGACTTGAAAAAATTTTAAGACTTCCTTAATGCAAAATTTTATTTAATTGCATTTTCAAAAATTTTAAGACTAATGTCTGTCTTTGGACATGTAGAAGTCACAAAAGCAAAGTGGTTTTTTAACCCTTTTTTGGACTCGTACAAGGAAAGATGGTATGTTCAACATGTCTTTTCTTTCATTAAACATGCTTGTTTTTGTTTGGCTGTGTCATGAAAGCAAAGACGGCATGCACAACGACTTTTAACGATTGTTCTCGACTCATAGAAGCAAAGACGGTATGCCCAACGGATTTTAACGGTCGTTTTGGACTCGTAGTTCATTAAATCAAGCAATGGCATAAAGCATAGTGATCGAAATCAAAGCATGCCGATGTCTTTTCCTTTTTTCGAGTCAAATGGTTATGAACCCAAAGTGTTCATGACAGTAGCGGTGACTATTATGAAGTATGATCGACTCGATTTATCGAAACCAAGTGTGGTGCAAAGGTCACTCCTGCAATATTCAACCTCATTCTACAATGCTCTAGAACTGCAATTCTAGAGCATTTAGGCACTGGCCAATCGAGATTTAGTTGTCTAAAAAGGAGTCATGTATGGACCGACCTTTATCAGGGCAATTAAAGGTGGATAAGATCAAAGCCTATAGCTTGCAAATTTGCATGTTATGGAAACTAATTAAGTCAGACAATCAGTTTGGGCACATTCCTTAAAAAGAACTTGCAATGACTGCACGCAAGAACGTCTGAACGAAAGAGCACGAGGCCCTTCGATTCATCATCGTCCTTCACATGCACGGAACGGAACACAGTCTCCAAGAAAACATCAGCAATCCCTAAATCCCTATCACAGACCTTGATTCCTCTATCTGTAAAATCCTAAGAGACTTAGAATGCCCGACCCTTATTCCTAACGCATCTTCTTGAGCGCCTCCTGCACCTCCGAAGAATCGACGGACTCCTCCTGCTCCTCCTCCTCCTCCTCCTCCTCCTCCTCCTTCCCCACGACGCACGCCCGCCTCTCTGACCAGTGCCTGCGGCTCCGCTTTGGCGCTGGCGGGCACGTCACCGGCTCCGGGATCCTGTATTCCTCGCCCCTCGGCGTCTTGCACTCCTCCTCCTCCTCCTCCGATGGGAAGCCCCCAACGCCGCCACTCCCGCACAATTCCATAGGGTCTGCGAAAGAGAGAGGAGGCCGGGGCAGGGGCGCAGGAGAACGGCGGGCTGCGGGCGGGCGAACCTTCACTGGATTCGCGACGTTCTGGCTCCGCATGAAGGGACGACGATCGGGTTGGACGTCGTCGCCGGTGAGGGTGGTGTCGGCGATGTGGGTGCAGAGGGTGTCGATGACGGCCTTGGGGGTCGTCGAAGAAGACGAAGACGTCGACGGAGAAAGGTTTGGTGGGCTGGTCTGGGACTCGGATGTCTGGGCAGAACCCACCATGGTCGATGTCGTGAGGTCCGAACCGAGAATGTTGAGATGCAAGAAGAGGCGAGGGGGAGAGAGAGAGAGAGACTTATAAAGGAGGAGAGAAGAGTTTTGATTGGCGGAGGCGAGTGAAGAGGCTAGCTCGGCCCTTTCCCGTATTGTTCTATAATATTAAAATTTGCCTCTTAAAGCACTTATTAAGCTTCGCTAAATCTATATCCGAAAATTTAAACGAAGAAATATCTGAAGCAGCAATTTTGCAGAAATATACGATTTTTTCAAAAATGTCTTTGAAATTTAATATTTTCTTTTACTCTTAATTAGCTTAATTAGTGTCCTGGCATTTCTTCTTTGTGAAGTAAAGTTTCATGACCTTTTGGTAATATCCTTTCTCTTACATTTGCTCTTTAATTAGCCACCCAAAAGACCTAAAGGGTCGAAAGAAACAATCAAATCGCCATCCCAATCAAACATCACACCTGGCAACAAAGCCAGTGGAGGACTTGCACAATTTAATTTCAATTCATTAGACGAAAAATCTAGAAAACATCTTCAAAAAAATAACCGGTTATATTACTTAAAGTAATTAATTCGAGAAAAATGTTTTTAATATTTATAATATTTATGTCTAAACATTTTAGTGGATAATGAAAGTATTTATCGTTCAATCATTTTTATAAGTGATATATACTATCATTTTTAGGAAAATATTTTTTTCAAGTTATTCATTTTTCATTGAATAAAGGAAGCTTTGATTCTTTATTATTATTATGATAGTTAATCGAAGGTGCTTTGGTATTGTGCACGAGAGGTTAATCTTTCTAATGCACAAGAGGACATTCTTCCTAGGGCCAATTAGACAAAATTTTATTTTAAAAAAAAAAAAAAAAAAAACTTTGGTCTTGTTTACCAGTCTGTCCAAATTGGGCCACCTTACTAAGGTTAAGTGGGCTAGGCCTAAATCCTAATCAATTCGAATCCCACGTGCTCCTAAATTGCATTAGCGCTCTCTTTGGAAATAATAGCTGGAATCCTCCAAATTTTTGCGTTAGATAAGGTAAATGAAGAATAAATAAATGGCATTAGCAAGCTGTAGCTTAGCAAGTCCCATGTTGACCCGGGATTGATGTGATCCGGACAGGCCCGCAATGAGTGGGCTGGCCCGGCCCAGCCCTAGTCGTCACGAAATGCGATTAAGGTTCGCAATTAATTCGAATGTGAGTGAGTATTGAGTATTAATAGGCTAATTTGGAAGGTGGCTGCCATTGCTGGATCCTAATCGGATCTAATTGGACACAGCCTTGACTCGGGAGCAACGGGCATTTTTGCACCAAATAAGGATATTATCTTTTTTGGCTTTTTCTCTTTTTCTATTTGGGGGGGAGGTGGGGTTGGAGATAAGGTATACTTAATAAGATTTAGGATAGAATCAACATGTAATTAATTAGCATTCCCAATTCAAGAAGCTCCCAAAATTTCTTTGCCAGCTCATTACCCTATCATGTGATAAAGTCAATTGGACACAATTGAACGGGTCAATTATCACTTGAATTATTGTATCAAAAACGATCGATATGGCAAAAAAAGTTGAAGGGCAATCCCTTGGAGATCGAGTTACAAAGACGGGTGTACATGGGTTCGGCCCGTGACACACGCTCGATTTCTTGCATCATTTAATGCAAATAATTTCTGTTAAAAAAAAAAAAACTACTCATTCAAACTTCGACCGATATCTTACCTAACCTATAAGGTTACTAATGTATTTCGTAAATTTCAATTTACCTCCCCTTCCCAATCCGCCTTATCATTTCACATTCTAGCTATACTTAGGGCTTGTAATAGTTACCTCGAGTGATCACTAAAAGATAAAATTGTGATAATAATTATAGTTTTGAACATTAGGGAAATTGTTTAATCGATTTTAAACTTATCATACGGATGTTAATTCAATCATAAATTATTCAATTTTGTCAATTTAATCATAACTATTTGTATGAAATTCTAATATGATCATTCCAATTAATTTTCATTGATAATCGCTGATGTATACATAACGGTTGGCAATAACTTACCACAACATCAGCAAATTAGGGCAATATTTGGATTGCAACATTAGAATTCCGCACAAACATTTATGGTTAAATTAGTAGAATCAAAACATTTAGAGCATCCGTATATAGGTTTAGAACTAATTCGGGCAATCCTTCCTTCGAACATTCTAATCTTTTTGCAGCGACGAGCCACGATACCAAGAGCAAATTTTAGGAATGATTCGTTCAGAAGAGAGAGGATGCGACCAACCCAATGGTCGATGTAAATTAATAATTGAAGTGAGAGAGAGAGAGAGGGGGAGGGGGGGAGGGTGTAGAGGAAGTAGAGCAGAATCATGGGTTGACTTTGGAGCTGCCTACTCCCAATGCGGTCTTGGCACGAATCATGGCATCATGGGTCGACAGGACTCGACCCGAATATCTCTCAACAACAACGACAACAAAAAAAAAGGATTTATGGTGGTAAAAGAATGGTGTAATTAAGGGGGACAAATCGAATGAATGTCCGACCTGATAAATTTTAAAAAAAAAAAAAAAAAACCCTAATTTTACCTCGGGAGGGGAGGAGGAAGGGTCAATGATGTAATGTGTGATGAAATCTGACTGTCATTTCCCACTAAGAAACCCCGAAAGTTAAGAAAGCCGTAATCATGAGAGGGTTAGGGTGGGGGGCAGGTGGACTAGTCGAACGAATGTACCACTTGACAATAACCCCACTTGGATTTATCAGCGACAGAGATCGGCAAGCGCCTCCCTCCTCCTCCTCGATAAAAGCGGCGTTAGGGATGTTATCGTTCCTTCCGGTCGCCTCCCCCCTCTCCCTCCCTCCGTTAATGCAATGTTTTTTAAAAGCTTTGATTTGACATGTCATCATTTGAAGGGTGAAGAAATCTCCAGCCTTTCACATGCCATGCTTCGATTGAACAAGCTTTAGCCCATGGGAGCACGTGAACCTTGAACTTGGCTCGACTCAACAGGCTCCAACAACTTTTTAGACTGTGTTTTTAGTTGCTTGAATGTCTAATGAAGATAAGACTAGATATGATAAACTATAAAATTTAAAAATTTTGTTATATTTTATCTATTATTTGAAGAATGGCAATAATAAAACTTAGTATTTCTTTGACATGCTATACTCGGATACAAACAAAACTTAGCCTCTCTCTCTCTGCTCGACTCATTGGACTTTGGACAACTTCTTAATTTGGTCACCTGGGTAAAATATGACCAAATATAATAAGATATTAAATTATGAATTTTATTATATCCTATCAATTATTTAGGGAAATAATAGTTATAAAGCTTGATATTTCATATCATTTCTCATTTGCCGTTTGATATGAACGGCATATCTAATGTGAATGAAGTTGAAAAATGTACAAATGAAAATAATAAGAACCTATCAAGATTCATTGTCAAAGAAACCACAATGCATAAGTGAAGATAATATTTATCAATAAATCCATTATTGTTGTATGGTCTAAATTATAAAAAAAAAAAAAAAAAAAAAAAAAAAAAGCTTGTTATAGCATTCCAAAGCTACAAGTTCAACCATGAGAACTCATGTAAATGGGTTACGACTAGAGGTAAGTGGTTTCGCATTCCTTACGAGTTCCACTTGGAATCTAGAACTTACCTGAGGTACAAGTTCCTCATTTTTTAGAACTCGGAACATACTTATCGAAATTTTGAACCTAAAACCTATCTTATCATAGGTTTTAGGATCCAACCAGTTCTTTTTTTCTTTTTCTTTTTTAGTTGAACAAAGCGAAAAGGAATGCAACGATAATGGATAAGTTTAGACATGTTTGTCTTTTTAAAAATGATGAAAGAGAGGCAAAAGAACTTCTTACAAGAAACATACATAAACCCTATTGACTTTCAACTGCAAATTTTTCTAGCATTTGGATAATCATTCATCTATGAGTTGTCCACAGTTATTTCATTCATCCCACATTCTTTTAAGAGAAATCATTAAGTAGGTTGCAACTACAATCACAAAAAAAAGTAAAGGAAAGAGAACAAAGATGAATCTAGGTCCTTGTAAACTATCCATATATCTTATTTAGAAAAAACTGCTTGAGGAAGAATGATGAAGCAATAGGAAGACAAAACAATTTTTACTCCTCAACTCGACAAGTGTCCTGCTAAATTACATAACAAATCATGAGAAATGAACTCAAATTCATCTCTTATTTATCTTTGCAAAGAGCTTACTAAATTGACCCACAAACGTGCATAACTTAATTAAACAAATTGATGGAGTCCATTAGCGTTATGTTCCATGAATTCAATGATGGAAATCCCATAAAAACCAAAACACATTGGTAAAAGGCAAAAAGAAAGGCAAAAGACAAAAGAAAAGAAAAATGCAAAAAAGAAAAGCAAAAGGCATTAACAATTTTAGGTTTAGGAATCCCAATCTAGTTCTGGTTCCGATTCCGGTTCTCAATTTTGATTCTAAAAAAGAGTAACTGGAACTTCTCTTTTTAGAATCAAGAACCGAATCTGACCCACCAGTCCGGTTCTCCATTTCCCAATTCTACTCAAGAACTGTACTCACCCCCTAGTTACAACAATATCATCTAGATTAGCTAGCAAATATCAAATCTAGTATGAAAGAGATAACAAGATTATTTACCTTAGCGATTACAAAAATTATAATGCTTTGATTTTTCTTGCATACTTCATTTTCATACATTTTTTATTTTTTATTTTCCCTCTTTTTATTTATTTTATTTTTATTCTTTTATTCCATCATCCCTAAATAAAATTTTATTAAATAATAAACTACATTAATATACCTAAAGTATGTAATAAATATAAATATTGAATATATATACAATTTATATTATAAGATGGAAATTCAATATATGAATAAAAAAAAATTTGTTATCTTTTCTTACTATTTTTAATTTTCTATTTTATATTAACATTTAAAAATTATTTATATTTAATTTTATTAATTTAAAATTTTTATTATTTGAGAAAAATAAATTTTATATCATAAATATAAGAAATCATATCCTCCCTTATCTCACATTTCTTATGAAATATTTTTATCTGCATTATATTCATTGTATATTCGATTTTGTCTTATCTAGAGTAGGAACCAAATAATAATAATAATAATAATAATAATAATAATAATAATAATTTAATAATAATAATAATAATAATAATAATAATAATAATAATAATAATAATAATAATAATTTCATCCAAACTTTGTAAGGAATTCGTTAAGGGCTCACATAAACTCGACATGTTCATCGTTATTAAAGATGTAATAGTAAATTTCCGAGTAGTTTATAGCTAAAAGGCAGTTCTTGAAGGCTTGAATAGAAATTTGCCTAGTGTGGAATAGCATATCTATTGCAACTAACCTAATAATCCCTAGATTTAAGCATAGATCCCTCATTGATATCAGAGCCATTTGTAACTCAGTTCATTTCATGTGCTTAGATGGTGAATCTAATGCTAATAAGGCTTCTTTATCATCATGACCAATCTAGTTACACTTACTCCATCCCCTTCATCCTCCTCTCTTTTAGACTTTCGTGTGTCAAATGCCTTTAAGATTGACTATCTTTATGAGGTCTCTCTTAGCAATGACACGAAAATCTCTAAAACTCAACTTCTTCTTATGAATTCATATTTTGCTTTTGTTAAATCATCTTCATCATTTTCTACCACCCGTTCAATTCGACATCTTATCCATCAAACTCCAAAAGAAGTACAAGAATACATGCAGTCCTCCGAATTTGATTAACATCCTATTCTAGCCACTGAAAAAGAGTATTTTGTTACTCTTCAGATTGCTCCAAAATTTCCTAAACAATAGACCTAACATGGATATTCTCATATCCATTATGAAGCTATCCGTCTCGCACTTACTTTCCACAGTTGAAAAAGCTTGCCAGTTGTAACCCAAATGGCTCTACTAGACACTAGACACTCGATTCCTAGAATACTAGCATGCTTGTATCGGCACTGTCCAAACCACTTTAAATGCTTGGATAGTCTTTATAGCCCTGTACCCATCTATCAATGTCGCCCTTTTGGATCTCAATTGCTTTCTTTCTTGGAGGCTCAAATTTAACTTACTAGAACACCTAGACTATTAATTCCATGGCAGTGACCCTGCATTACTAGATGGTCTATCAAGTGTAGAATCACACCCTTGATCTAAACTTCCAAAATGGAAATGAAGATACCATGTTCATCTCCATGCAAAATGACTAGGCATCCTACATCAATGTCCTTAGGTAAAATCCTGAAGAAAAGTTGGTCAAACTCTTTTTGAAGACTTGGATTACCAACTATGGGAAGTGCATCAAAATAATAAGCCTCTCCAGTCTTCAGATTATGAATTTTTAAGAAAAAGGGATGACATTGTTGTCATCAAATTCGGCAAAGAAAAGGAAGAAAACCCTAAATGAAAGGAAATCCAAATCTTGTTTATGATTGAGCATTGCATTCCAGATTCGATCTCTGAGCCAGACCCAATAAAGCTCGTCAAATACTTTTAAAGTAATGGAAATCATGTCAATTACTACAAATATCATTATGGTCATTGTTTTTGGGATCTTTTCTGCTAGTTCTCTTATCATACAAATTCTCCTAACGAGGTGGAACCGACTACAAGGCCTAGACGAAAACCCTAAACTCAAAGGATGGTGTATACCAAAAGTATTTAAACGAAGATCCCTCCATTGACACCTTTGGAGAAAGCAAAAAATTTCAGTTCATTATTTCTTATACTCCATCTCCACCAACTCCATATGCTTCATCATCACCGGCTTTGCCACCTTTGCCCCGTCCTTCACCCCCTTATAAAAAAACTAGTTGTTTCTCCATTTTACAAGCTAATCCTTAAGTAGGCAAAGAAACACTCAGACCCACTTGCACCTCCAAATGAAACACCACCCAACCAAGAAAAGAAGGATAATCCCTCTATTTCCATGTTCAAAGAAGCATATTTTACCCCTCTTGTCCGAGAGAGTTCTAAGCTTTTTTTCCCAATTGCTAAGGAATTTATTGATCCACAGGACTATCACGTCCTAAAGATACCTACTCCAACTGATGTAGATGAATATGGAAGGCAAAAGAGAAACCCTATTGCTGAAACTGTTTTGAATTAACAATCAAAAACTCTTCTGGTATACAACAATGCTTTCAAAATGATTAACTCTAAAATTGTTGAAATACAAAAGGATCTCAAGAAATATGATTAAACTACTAAAAAAATACTTTCAAAATTCCAAAAAAGCTTCACACCTCGGAATCTAAACAACATCCAGGGTATCATTATCTTAAAAGTCCAAAGGCTGAAATAAAAAAACTCAAAAGTCAAATTCAATTCCTTAAAGAAGGAAGACTCAAACCTTCTGATCCATTTCCTACCTTATCAAGAACTGAGTATTCTCTTCCACCCCAAAATACTTCAATCTTTGCTACAATTGCAGAAACTTCCTCTAGATGAAATAGCATTGAAGTGGTAGAGATACAAAATTGCCTCAGAGAAATGGATAGGCTAAGGAAAGAAAATGGGAAAGAAAAGATTCTCGAAAAATCCTCGACTTCTACAAAGGAGAAGTCAAACCAAATGATGATATCCAACCCTTTGGAATCATTTATGAGAGATTTGAGCAATCAAGAGGAAAGACAATTTGATCCTACTAAATACCATCCTAAAAGACCATATTCGGCCTTCTCCGGATCCCATTCTTTTGATCAATTCAAATTTAGGCTTAGAACCAGATTTGATATCTTTTTCATCCTCCTCCTCTTTTTCCATCCCTACTCATGAATCATTTCCCATTGTATTAGCCACTTCTTCAATATTCATGGTTGATCCTTTAGATTGGGAAATGGACTCAAACCCTTTTAAACCTGAGGTTATTCAACCAATTAGCCTTTCCCAGATTCCTACTTTCTACAAACAGTTCTTTACCCTTGATGATACCCCATATCCTAAATGGCTAGAAAGATTTGTTCCATTCTTGACTAAACACTAGAGCTCTCACCAATCAAGATAAGTATGATGTCTTTTTTGAATTTGTCACAAAATTTACAAGAAATCAGAAACACTAGCGGTAATCAATTCCAAAACAAGACCAAGTCCAATTTTTGCTCTTAACAGATTTTGGCCAGGCTATTGCCTTTATCTACCACATTTTCAACGGAAAACCCACTGATCTCTATGAGCTCAAAAAGAGAGAGTCCTTTGAAAGAAAATGCTGCTTTTTCCAAAAAAAAAAGGCATCTCAACAAACATTATCGAGAAATGATCAAACTCTTTTATGGCCTTAGAGCTAATGCAAACCTGAAGGAGGTTTTCCTAGCGTCTATTCCCAGAGAGCTCACCCAACAAGTCAAGAGATCATTTCTCAACAAACAAAGAAGAATTGTGAATATTCCCTTTGAAGAAATACAGCAAGAAATTCATCTCTGCCTCAATGATCTATGTCTTATACTCCAAATGATGAAAACTTATATCAAAGACAATCAAAAGCTTGATGGTGCCTGCTTGTGCCAACATCTAAAGATCAAATGCTCTAAGAAAGATTATGATGGCACCCATAGAAAATATTCCAAAAAAAAAAGAAGCATTTCAAGAAGTATAAAATTGGAATGTCCAAGCATGGACCTAAGCATTTCTAGATAAAGAAGAAATGGCAATTCCTGTAAAGAAAGAAAGATTGCTCAAATCTTAAGAAATCAACTTGATACTTCATTTGCAACAAAAAGGGTTATTTTGCCAAAAATTGCTCATAGGCAAAAAAAAAAAGAAGATCATAACCACTTGGTACACCACATTAAAAGTGAAATTGGTATTTCGCTTGAAAATGATAATGTTCAACATTATTTTCCATTTATAAAGACCCGTCTGAGCAAACTTTTTGTGCTAGTCTTTGTTATTAAACCCCTAATGAAACTAATTCTAATTCAAACTCTAATTTTTTTTTATATATCTGTTACCTCTTTAGAATAAGACCCTAATATATATTCTAGTCAAATTCATTATCCCCATTTTCCCGTAAAAATCTTCATCGCAAAGTTTGTTAAGCCAATCACAATTATTACTCTTATAAATACTTTATGCCAATTCTTCAATTTAGATACTAAGGTTCTTCTTGAAGAATACTGGACGTCTTGTGTATGATATTTCAATTCTATCTCAAGAGATTTTTTTTTTATAAATGTGCGAACCACACCAGTAATTATCTAGGTTTTCTCTTAGTGTTCTATAATCACAAAAAAATTGGATTTAGTCTTTCTAACAAATATTTGATCATTAGCTGGGATGTTATAACTCAAATTCCTTAACTTTGAGTCATTCCTAGAAAATGTCTAAAATATGAAGACCAATTCTCTGAATTTGTTAATATCCATATTCTTTTTTTTGCTCAAATGAGTCCACTGGATCCAATCATGCAAAAATTATTAGAATCCTGTTTGGAATCTCACTTCGACTTCTCTCAAGAGTATCTACATCCTTTGTGGAAAAATCCAGAGTTTTTTTTGTCTTCGTTTAAAAAAAATGAAAACATAAATCCCACTAAAGCGAGTCACATGAAAATAAACCCATAACATTTTGCTGCTATTCAAAAGCAATGCTCAAAACTATTGCAATAAAACCTTATTGAAGTCTCAAATTCTCAATGGGCCTACGAAACTTTTCATTTTAACAAACAAATCCGAGTAGAATCGAGGGAAGATGCGACTCGTGATCAATTATGAGATCATCAATTTTTTTCTCCAAAATGATAAATTCCCATTACCTTATGGAAATTTCATTTTTGCTAGACTATCCAAAGCCCACATCTATTCCAAAGTTGACCTCAAAACTGGATTTTGGCAATTAGGCATTTATCTTAAAGACAGACCCAAGGCAAGGTTCTGTATTCCAAATCAGCATTTCCAATGGAAGGTCCTCCCTTTGGCCTTCAAGTAGCCCATTCCTTGTTCCAAAAAGTCATGTGCCATATCTTTCAGCCAATCCTACCATGTGCAAGAGTTTACATTGATGATATCTTGCTTTACAAGCCTGGTGAAGAATCTCACTATAGACTCCTTAATCAGTTTGCAGATATCATGAAAAAATATGGATCATGCTTTCTTAGAAAAAGATTAATATTACCCAAACATAAATCGAATTTCTTGGTATGCACCTTAACAAAGGTATATACTATCTATGGCCGCACACTACTTAGGAATTGTTGAAATTTCCAAAAGAAAATTTCATGACAAAACAAATTCAGCAATTTCACAAGATAATCAATTATCTTAGAGATTTTGTTCCTAACATTGTCAAATTGTTGGTCCCATTACAATTGATGCTGAAAAAGAATCATTCACTTTAGAGTAAGGCTTAAATCAAAGTAGTTATAGAATTAAAAGAAGTTATGTGGAATCTTCCCACACTGCAAATACCATCCACTAGAAAGAGAATCCTCTAGACCAATGCTAGTGACGAATATTGGACAACCATACCATTTGAAGAAATTAAAGGTAAGCGACACCTTTGCACTTACAAAAGGCACTTATAAAAGTGGAAAGTTTTCCTAGACTAAAATGCATCATCATTATACTTTTAAAAAATATTAGTAGTAAAGAATGAGATAAAAAAAAGTTTGAATTCCATCTTGTTGGCCATCATTTCCTAGTGGAATTGGATATGGCATCCTTCCCCCAAATGACCAAATTCAAATAAAAGCATATTCCCTACTCCTAGTTGCTTCGATAGGCTGAATGGTTTTCGAAATATTCTTTTGAAACCAAACACATTGCAAGTAAAAAAAATATTCTTGTTGATTTTCTCTCCAAACCAAGGGCACCAATAGAGATCAACATGTTCATCTTCAAGCATACTTTTCCTCAACAAGAGAAGTATAAGATTGAAAGAATGCGAGATTGGCCAAGCTTGAAATATCCTCAGGAAATCATTGAACGGATCCAAAATGATAGTCTTATTGAAAATCTTGATAACCTCATGTGGCAACATCATACATATCTATTTAGGTTTCACGGAGACTCAATTCTTTATCCTTTCGGATTAAATCCAGATACCCATTTATTCATCCATTAATCTAGAAAGAACATGATTTCTCTTACCAACTTCGATGGCTATTTTGACACTTAACTAATAAGTATTTAATAGTTATGGAGTTCCCCACCAAAAAATTCATTGTCAAGTTAACCAAGTTGATTGCGCTTCGACAAAACGTGGGAAATGAAAGCGAGAGGAGCCTCCTAATTATGCTTAGCTGGTTCTATTCTTCGACTTATTGGAAACGCCTCTTCCTCCAAGAACTAAGAAATGCCTCTCGTGTGAAATAATAGCACTCTCACCAATGCACTAGAAAGAACAGGAATCACCACCTACAAGCCTCAACCACATCTCCATGAAGCTCGTATCTACAAAACATTTCCTAATCTTGTCAGATCCGTCAAATATAATTACAAATCATTCCAGAAAGTCCTATGCCAAGAAAACTGGACAATTCCTAAAGAAATATGGGATTATTCAATACATGTATCATGAGACCACTATGGTCTTACACCTGAAGCCAGACACGCACTCGAGGATTTCAAGCAAACACGGAATTAGGTAAGGACACCTCCAGTACTAGAACAAGAAATGGTAGACATAGACAATCCCGCACGGTTCTCTCAAGAATCCTATGTTGAGGCATCATATGCCTAATGGGGAGGTCCTCTCTCTTAAGATCCTTATGACCAGGGACGTTTGTCCTTATCTCTCGAAATGGGCCCCAACACAGTCTCCCATTATATTCAAACAATAAACCGGCCCTAGCCAATCATGTCTAACATTCCAAGACCCTTCGGGACTTGTGAAGAAAAACCTATCTCATGCAATTTAAGTATGTGTAATGCCTTGATCTCACAAAGGGAATCTTCTCACAATACCAACAATCCTCCTAATGAAACTGGATTGGAACAATGCTACGAGGAAAAACGGCTTACAAGACATAATTCTGATAATTTAGACTATGACTACAACTCTTGGGATAACAGATTAACCCGTAACAGAAGTTACTGTAGCACAGGTCATTGTAGCGAAAGTCACTGTAACACAGGTCAATGTAGCAAAGTACTATGACAACATGCTAGGGAAATTACTGTTCACATCCATTGTTCATATCACCTAGTATAATTCATAATAAAGAATTCCAGAGCCTCTACATGTTTCAAGACTTGTGAGCTTGGTCTTTGTTTTTTTATAACCTCTTAATGCCTATAAAAGGCATAAGGGATATAATGTATTGGGCAGAGCCCCTTGAAGTAAAGTGTGTGCTTATGAAAATCATCTCCATGTCTTTCTAAACACTTCTTCTTCTCCAGTTTGATAGGATCATCTAAGAAATGTAGCTCGCTAAGTTAAAGATGTTACCATCCTAGCATCTTCGAGTGTTTCTATACTCTGAACCAAATTTCCAAGTAGTTCATAACTAAAAGGCAGTCTCTAGAAGGATTGAACAGAGGTTCACCTTCAAGGCATGTGAGGTAAAAGGGAACATCAAGTCTTTACCTAGATAGCTTCTCAATTATTGAACATAGATCAAGATTTTGTAGCACCATGCTTAATTATAAAATTATGCATTAGCGTATTGAATAAAATTCCTCAAAAATAAATCATAGGTAAATTATCTAATCAATTCTAAAATTATCATATGTCAATGTCATCTCGAATTTTCTAATTTTTTTATTCTATCCTAAATATTTGTGCGAAATTCCAATATGGTCATTTTTAGCCAATTTTCACTAGAACTTGTTATTGTGGCAATGGTCAGCAATGACCGAATTGCCACATTAATGATTAGTTGCAAAAATTAATTGAAAATGACTTTATTGAAATTCCACGTAAAAATTTAGATCTAAATTGGTAAAATAAAATAAAAAGACTAAATTGATATATATAAAATAAATTTATGATTGATCGGATAAATTGTCCAATAAATTATCCCGCGGGATTGCCAGAATATGAGATCTAAATAAGTTGGTGGGCATATCCAACGTGGCGTGACTTGTCAAACACTTCTCCTCTTCAAAGGTCAAATCACTCACTCCCTTTCTCGACTAAAATTGCGTACTATATCTACTGCTCCTCCTCTCTCTGTCTCACTCTATCTCTGGAATCGGGGTAGCTAGCTCTAACTTGTGGAGTTCATTGCTTTGACAAAAACGACATTAAAAAGAGATGCCTTATCATTACGTACAATAAAATATCCCAACGGAGCAATGAGCTTATTTCAGCGAGGGGGAAGATGCACTAATTGGCCATCCAGAACGCGACATATGTTTGCGAATTCGCTAATATCGGCTTTTTCGTTCGTGCTTATTAAGAGAACGTGCCTCTTTGGCTTTTCCAAATTTAAAAAAAAAAAAAAAAAAAAACAATATTCCAATTTTTTTTAAAACAAGGGGTGGGGTTGGAGGGGCCATCGGGCGTCACTCTCGCCCCCACATTGATATCAAAGCTCTTCTTCAAACATGATTGGAGTTGTCTAATCCTATCTATTATTCTCCATTTTTTTAAAATATATTTTATTTCTTGATTCTTAATTCTTAATTCTTAATTCTTAATATTCTAATATGGGGGATGGTTGATACTTCTTGTCAATCGGGTTGTCATTTCCTTTCTTGATGATGGAAAGCGTGGCGATTGCTTCTTCCTTCAACATGCTTAGTCCTCTAGAATCTTCGAGCTTTCCCCGAAGTGGCAATTAAGATGAATTATATATATATATATATAAACACACATATATTGAAAGGTTATTAAAGTTAGGGTGATCTTTTTTTTTTTTTTTTTTTTTTTTGGTGTTGATTTTGTTTTTAGAGATCATATGTTAGTTAAGAACTTGTTTAATGAGTGAAGATGAAAGCTTTCCTTACAAACGGAAGTTAATCTTTATAATCCATCACAACCATCTTTTGCATTTTCGAATCTTGGTTGTTTTGTTTTTATCCAAAATAAAAGCATGGAAGATGCAAAAGGAATTTTTTTCATTTTTTGGTTACCAAAATATGAGTGCGAACCACCGGCCGCGGTGGCTCCACTGAATAAGATTCTGCTGATCCTCAACGAAAGGTGAAGGGTTCAAAATCTAAGGGAGGCGCTAGGTGTATTAAGTGTGACTCAGGGGTGGTGGGTCCTCCTACTTAAGTGTCATTTGGGGTTTACGGCGCGGCGCGTCATTCGATGCCGACAGGTTCTGCTCCAATCCAAAAAAAAAAAAAAAAAAAAAAAAAAAAGAGTGCAATTCCATTTTAATTAACTTCGACTTCCAAAGGACATCATTTAATTTCATAGTAATTAAAGCATTCACCGCCAAAATAAATAAATAAATAAGGTATGTTTTGCACGATTGATTTTACAAGACACCAATCGGAGAAATTTAACACTTATGATCCTCAAAGTCAAGGATAGATCAAACCACCGATGTGAAATTTTTCTTGGCACCGACGGTGGGGTTCTATTTTTTTTTTTTTTAAAACTTATTTTGAATTTTATGTTGCCAACTGCCTTCCTTTTTTTCTTTTTCGAAAAATGGAAAATGTCGAGAAATGAAGGAGCTGCCACCTTGGGGGCAATCATTGAACCGTTGAGACGACACAAATCCCCTCAGGTGGCTTCATCGGCCCCACCGCTCGTTGTCATGTCCAAAGCTTTTTAAGTTCGCTTCCCAAAATCAAAGCCGGCGATTTTCAATCCCTTTTTTCCACTTTTTTTCTCTTTATGGTGATCCATATAATCAAATCCAATTTCCAAAATTGTGTCTCGTGGGTTTATGACTTCTATTATTTTTTGCAAATTTTCCCCCCCGAATATGCAAATTCAATCATGTATATATATTCAAGAACAAAGTTGTTTGTATTTTGAATTTATGTTCACCTTGTGAAATTTCCATTGCTTTCGAATAAGAATAAATTTTCATTCATTAGTTATATGGAGAATAAATGCCCATCTTTTTTCTTCTTCTTCTTCTTTTTTTTTTTTTTTTGTATTGCAAATGATTAAATCTAACTTCTCAATCTACTCAAAGACAATCCAATTGAGTTAAGTTTAGAGTATTGCAAGGAATTGCTCCTATTCTTAAATGGGGTCGTGCGGCTCTCCTTCCTTGGCAACCTAATAGTAAATGCATTTCAGTATGAAATATAACACGTTAAGAAATTTCACGTGAAATTTCACAACTCGGGGCTCCACCTCCTCAACTTGGCCATAGCCAGGCTTCTTTATCTCATCCTTTTTTTGGTATTTCCACACTCTTTCAACAAGCCACCAAACAGAGGAAATTTTTACGGAAAGCATTTTCCCTTATCATGAAGTTTCACTCGAAACAAGCACGTCCTTCGATCGAAAAAGGTCGGATTCTTTTTTCTGGGTCAAACCCTCCCGCGAAACTCGAAGCGGGGCATGAAACGCACGTCCTTCTTTCGACACACTAGCTGCTAGGGAGAGATCATTCATTCACGTACCCATCGCAGTCCGCGAACGAATCATGGAGGTGCATGCAAAGCACCATCATCAAGCAGCATGGGGAGAATCATTCCCCAACATCGCAAGTCAAACGAGGGAGAGAGAGAGAGAGAGAGATTAAAGTCTTCCAGATCTTCATCATCATCACCATCATCTTCTCCCCCTCCTCCCCCCACCCTTATTGCTTAGGGTTTCATGCAGCAGCGGAGGAAAAGAGGGGGAAAGTTCCGACCTTTCAAGGAGGCACCATCGAGAGCTAAAGAAAAAAATGATACTGATAAAAGTCAAAACCTTCATTAGTGAATAGCAAAGCAAAAGAGATTTGGTTATCGATCCCTTTTGGTAACTTTTGTGGAAAATGGTGGCAATAATGGTCGACAAGGGTCAAGTGGGTTCGTTCCCGCGGAAACTCTAGACCGGACAGTGCATGAAATAATCAAGTGTCTTCGGTTATAGTGGGAGCTGCCGACAGCTACTGTGGGATGATGTCATTCCTTTGGTGTCCCCCTTTTTCTTACTGAATTAGAGGGAATTGAAAACATAATAATAATAATAATAATAATAATAATAATAATAATAATAATAATAATAATAATAATAATAATAGTAATGATCCGTGAATTGATAATAATAATAATAGTAAGAATCCGTGCATCAATGCCCCGAGTCGGCCTTTTCGATCTTCATTCTAGAGAAAATGCCACGGTTCTTAAACTTTAGTCAAATGTGCAATATTGTTAATGAATTTTTAATGTTTTTGACGTTATCCTTTGAATATTAGTAAATGTTTAATCTAATTTTTAGACTAAATAAAAATATTCGATGCCATCCTTAAGTTAACTCAAATTAACGAAATCTGTTGATGTAGCTTATAGAGTTCATTAAGTTTGAATGATGGATAACGAAGAAAAATTATAGGTGGATTATCCAAGTAAATTCATCTGAAATCAACATATAATAATTTACATCATCAAATAATGATGGACATGTTAACGCCCAATTTTTTTTTTCCTTTTATAATGTAAATGGATAAAAAGATGGATATGTAGACTTCTCATTTTTATAAATTCAACTCAGCAAACAATAATCCATAATAAATGTCTGATTTTTTGTTTGCGTAAACGGAATGACTTCATTAAACATTTATTAACAGTTCACATGGGCGGCATTAGTTTAGGGATGATATTGTACATCAAATCAAAGTTTGGGATCATTCGTAATATTCTCCCTTATTCTTTAAGGGAATATAACAAAGGATTTTCTGTATTATAAGTAGATGTGTTTAGGAATCTCCATCAGACGATGGGGTTGGCTAGTCGAACTTCATTACTAAAACCTGACTGATTGGTTCTACCCCGCATTGGATTGCCCGAGCAAGCTTTTAAAAAGCTTTGAATTCGGCTGAAATTATATCGGGGGCAAGGTTCGATATTTTGAAGGTTCTAAGATAAATAAATCACGTGACATAATTAATCAAGAAATGCGAATGTAAGGAAAGAGTCTCCAATGTCTTTGGCTATGGCCGAATCAATTTCTTAGCTGGTGAAACTGTCGAGCACCCTGATCAGCCATATGGCGGAGGCGACTGGAGGAGCCAACGGTGGTCACAACGGAGAGCCGGCGGACGAGCGAAGCTAGAAATGAACGGACCGCTGTTGAACTGCAAGTGTCCATAAATCGATTTCAGCCTATCTGGCAATAGTTGTCCACATCGTACTCTTTCGTGGACGTACGACAAAAGAAATGCTTACTTTACGCGGGCTGAGAACCAGAAGACGTTTCCTTTACCATTTTTGTATTGAAAATAAGGATTATCAAACCCTAGAGGCGATGGTTGACGAAGAATAACAACAGCTCATGTGCTTGAACAGGGGAAGCTGGCGAGTTTGTATATTAGGAGAAGAAACGGAAGGACAGAGAGAATCTTTACGTGATTTCGGTTTTTTCTTATGTTTTGTGATTGTCGTGTCTTGTAACCTTATTGAATGTGCGAAAACATGGACCATGAACCATGCTATATACAGAGGTCGCTGCTCGAGCAGTGTCATGCAATAATTCCTGCATGCAGACAAAATTATAATAAGGTACGAGACGGATATTTTCTGATCTTGCACTCGAGAGAGAGAGAGAGAGAGGTTGTATGTGAACACGAGCACCTATTGTCAATAGCAAGAGCTTTTGCCCTTCCTTCGGGTAATTAACTTTATAAAAACCTCGTGGAATCAGCATCATTAGATCGACGATATTAATGCGACGCTTATGTACTGAGCACTTTCCACAGTGGGTTCTCGTACGAGAAATCTTCATGAATCGTCCTCCTCGAATTAGCTAAGCATCGTAAATCCCTAAATGATTTTCAGTCGCGCGATCTTGCAATGCTCGACGATTGTAGTCCTCGCTTTTCGTCGCCAACGCTGACTTCGGTTTCTTGATCTTATGTAAAAGACATTGCGCAAATTCAATGACATACGCCTCTTCCTTTTTTGTCTTTTCTTTTTGGGTTTTCTTGATATGTTGGAGTAGCGAAAGTGATGTGTTCTTGATTGAGCTAGTACATGAATGAATATTGGCTGGCCCGGAAGAGGCCAGGACATCAGTCTAGACTGGACTTGTACATGAAATAATGAAAATTCAATGATTGAAGACTCGATTCCCCTCCACATCATTTGTGTTTTTTTTTATCATGTGCATGGAGGAACTACGCACACAAGGTCATAAATATACAAATTATTGGTATGTCCATAATAAAAACATGAATTTTCTCGATTGCGTATCCTCGAGGAATCCCATCATTTTCCTCCTAATTTTCCAATCAACGTGACTTTTATATTCTTTCTGTCGCTACGAGAGTAGGACCATCCATCCCAAATTTTTATATCGTTTCCCCTCCTAATTTTCCAATTAGGGTTAACTTGAATATTAATTGTGCACTTTTATATCTTGTAACGTGGAAAGTGGATCGATGCATCTGACCCGTAAGTGCTTATTCTTTTTTATAATTTCCTCAATGAATGTCTTCGGGACGCCGGTAAGACCGATTTCTACAAGCGGATACCTATACTTTTATTTAGATCAACCTCAGCATCGACCATTATTCTGTTTTTTTTTTTTTTTGTCGGAATATGCTGAATATCATTACTAGCCCGTAAAATGGGCATCATTAGTTGGTAAGTCTAAACATAATATTGAAAATAAAGGCTGAGGAAGGAAATAAACCCAATTACTAGGAAGGGAGTTGGTTCTGTGGGCTTTAGCAACCCAATACGCTGCCTTGTTGAGATCCCACAAGCTTAGAACGAGGGTCTTCCATCATCCTCCACGAAATGACCGAAATCTGACATAAGAAAACCCGGGAAAGGAAGGTCGTCGAATCTGCGTTCGTCTCGATCATGCACAGCAAAGCTACCGAAATAGCATGAAGCAGCTGCATTTTGCTTCCGTTTCGAACTTTCCCTCACTCTAGGTCACGTAGTCTTTTTATCAATACCTTCTTACGGAATTCACGGTTCTCGATCTTCCAAGTTGGTGACCCGATGATTTGCACCATGCGCGTTGGCGATATGCACGTATTTAGGCACACGAAGCATCTTGCTAGCAGCACACATAGGAGAGAGGAGGAAAAACTGTTTTGGAAGTGCGTGGTGGGAGGTGAGAGTGCCATTGCGGAGAGTAAAACATAATGTTCCTTTCTAGTAAGCATATGTCGTTAATTGCGCCTTGCTTTCGCGACCGGGTTAACCCTAAGTGGATGCGTCTTCACGTATGCATCGATCGCCCGGAGGTGAAGAGAGAGCGATGAGCGTGCTTGTCTTTTTTTCATTCATCATCTCAATCTCGACGTTCCCTTGCCTAAAGATTGGATTGAGGAATCTTTAGTGAGGATTTGGAAAGCGGGGAATTTTCTTGCTTGGACTTGGGTCCAGTGGAAACGATGAACCACAAATGTTGGTGTTGCGGGTCCCTTGTTGGCCCTGCATATGGATTCTACGAGATCAATGGTTGTGATTCATTGGGTCGACGTGGGCATTTCCACCCTAAAAAATAGTTAGGGATAAGTGATTCTAAATTCCGTCTAAGTTCTACTTAGAACTTAAAGCCTATCTGTCAAATCAGTTTCTCAATTTTTTTAGAATTTAGAACTTACCCTATATACTTAAAAACACTCATCCTATCATGAGTTACAAGGCGAATATAGGGTCTACCTTAATTCTACATGTACTCTTAATTGAATGCCCGCATTCAATCATTACTTCTAATTCTATAATTTACTGTTCGCAACTCATTTATAGATACATAGAGATTATAAAATATTAACAAAGTAAAAGCCTTAGTCATGAATATCGATGGAAATGGAAGTTCAAACTAGTAAATTCAATATACACACTCATCATTGAACATTACATAATGCCGCAAGACCACGCAAAAACATAAAATAAGAAAAGCATGAAAAACCTACCCATCCAAATAAGTTCTCTAATTTTTTTAGACTTAAATGCATGTACCAATTCCTCCATGTCCAATTCATCGATTTTCGGTTCTACCTTGAAACCACACTCACCTCTAAAAGCGATCATTGGTCGGCACCGGACAAAAGGTTCCTTGGCCCATCTGCTTTTTGTTCCCACCCTGAACATCCCAGGTCAAAAGGGGTAACCCCTTCATGGGTCGGTCGGCCTAGAGGTGTAGCTTCGTATCTCGAATTCAATTCGTCATCCCCTCGCGGATAAGACGCGAACCGGATCTACAAAAAGACTACACACGTACACGTCGTCAAACCCTAAAAGCTCTCGTAGTCGCCTTTCAACTGTACTCCGTATTACATCACTCCGTCTCGGCCTCGCATGGATTGCGCCCCCCCTCCTGCTTTGCTTTCGGACCCATTTGAAAGGGAAAGATGGAATAGAAATATCTTCCATCTTCTTCCATTCCTCTTTCTCTCTTTTTTAAAATCAAAATTGAGAACGTGATGGATTGAAGAAACGGGCAACATCGAGTGCATGACATCGCACAATGGGAAGTATAATTTAAACCAAAAAAAAAAAAAATGCAAAGCAAGAAAAAACTACTTTTCTTTTCACACGCAATGATGGAACTTTCCCGGGCCTCTTTTTCCCGCTAAGTAACTTTTCCAAGTGATCATGATTCGCAAGTGTTGCCCAAAGTGCTCTAGGAGTAAAAGCAGAGGGAGACGGGAGCCCTGAAATTTCATGGCAAAAAGTTGTTGATTAGCTTACGTAAAGAGGCATTCCTTTTCACAACCTAGAGTTTTACAATGAACGGTGAACATTTATCAGTAAAATCCATTTTCCCTCAAATTCGTTCCGATCCCAATGTCTAATCGCAAACTTTTCTTTTGATCCCATTGCGGTCTCTCTTTTTCGTTCGACATGCATGCTATGCTCCAAACGAGATGCAAATTTGGCGTACTTTTAACCATCTCAAAGTCGGGTGTGTATAGACGTAGTTCATGCTTTGTATCTATTGGTAGTTTTAGCATAGGCGAGCTAAGAGAGGGAAAAGGCAAAGCGAAGAAGCCTGCAAGATATTCCCAGCCGGAAACGGAAGTTTAGCCCTTTAATCGAACGGGGTTTTTGCTTGAATGATGATGGCGAGGGGGGGCTTGGGGCCGAGAATGCACAGACATTGCCCTCGGTCTATGCCCTGCTTTTAACGCCGTGTCTGTGCAGATTTGTCAAAGCGTCTGTAAAAACGCCATAAATATCATGATTCAAACTTAGGTCGCAAGCATAAGGGATTAAGCATCTTTCCAAATTCCGCTCCTCTGCAAAAGAAGAAGATTATAATAATAAAGTATCATTTCGACTCAGGACCCACCCCCCGCAAGGGCAAGCTGAGACTTTTAATCCTCAGGCCCCCATAACGGAACTACTACTTTGCAAACAAATGTCAATTTACCCTGATTCTCACGTTTCAAGAAAAAGATCACATCTTTAGGCCGAACCCTCTGCTTTTTTTCTTCTCCATGTTTTTCTACAGGGTGGGGGTGGGGGGAAAAAGGGAGCAGGAATTTAAATGGAGGACCGAGAAAAGTCTGGTGCCCATTTTGACTGTGGCTCCTTTCTCCAGGGTCTGAAGGGGCTCCCCTCCTGACGTTAAATTCAACTCCCGTTCGCAGCTGCTGCTTCATTTTCTCTCTCTCTCTCTCTCTCTCTCTCTCTCTCGCCCTCGCCCTCTCTTTTTCTTCTCTGTCCTGTCCTGTTTGTCTGTGCTCACATCTTTTTCTATCACGCCGAGGCTGGAATTCTGCCAGGAGCCGCCTCTGGTCCTGGCTGACATTTCACCTAGAAGTCACAAAAACTTTGTAGTAGTTACCATTTTCGGAAAGATTTTGAGGAAACACGCGCAGAGGGAGAGAGAGGGAGAGTGGAAGAGAGAGAATCTAGTCTCTGGATGGGGAGGCATTCTTGCTGTTACAAGCAGAAGCTTAGAAAAGGCTTATGGTCACCTGAAGAGGATGAGAAGCTTCTGAGGCATATCTCTCAGTATGGCCATGGTTGTTGGAGCTCTGTCCCAAAGCAAGCCGGTACATTGAGCTCCTTCCTCTGCCTTTTTCGCTTTTGAAAAAGTCGGCTTTTTGGGTCAACTGTGCAGTTACAAAACGAATGATTCCTGATGAATTTTATTTGCAAAGTCCCTGGCTTTATTATCTCTAGTAATTATTTCAATGTGATGGGAATTGGCAGGTCTACAGAGATGCGGCAAGAGCTGCAGATTGAGGTGGATTAATTACTTGAGGCCCGATTTGAAAAGAGGGGCGTTCTCGCAAGATGAAGAGGACCTCATTATTGAGCTCCACGCCGTTCTTGGGAACAAGTCCTGCTCTTTTCTTGATTAGCCATTCTGCCTCTCTATTTTTTCTTGTTCAGTCTCTGTTTTCGGTTGGGTTTAACAGAATCTTTTGTGGGCAATTCACAGGTGGTCGCAGATTGCAGCACAATTGCCAGGCAGAACGGACAATGAGATAAAGAACCTGTGGAATTCTTGCCTGAAGAAAAAGCTCAGGCAGAGAGGCATTGACCCTGTGAGCCACAGGCCTCTCTCTGAGGTTGAGAACAGTGACGACAAGGACGCGACGTCAGGGCAGACCCAAGATAAGGTCTCTCGAGGGTCAGTTGAATTGCTGAGCCAGCTCAATCCACAATTCTCAAGCTCCCAGACAACAAGGAGCAGTAAAAACAGCAACTTGATGGCACCGACATTGAGCAGGGACACAGTTGCAGATGGGTTTGTGAGCAATCACCAAGAGAACTCGATGATGAACAGTTGCAGCTCAGACTTTGTTGATAATTTCTCTCTGCAACAATTGAACTACTCATCAAGTGATTCCAGATTTTCTAATCTCTGTTTCACCCAAACGGGCAGAGCACTTGGAAACACCATCTTTCCCGACTTCAATTCGAATGTAATATCTGCCATTTCTCCTCCCTCATCTAACTCTTTATTCCCTACTGCTTCAATGGGCTTCAACTACAAGCCATCTAATGCTGTTCCCTCGGCGAATTCGACTTCAAGCGCTAGCACAGGAACTGCAGATTTTCACAACAGTTGCTCCTACTTCGGGAACAGCTTAGTTTCCTGGGGATTATTAGCAGATTGTGGCTCACCAGACAAGGAGGGATCGACTTCGATCCATCCATTGGAAGTTCACCAACCCGGAGACTTCAAGTGGGATGCCGATTATCTCCAGAACCCTCTGTTCATGGCGGCCGCGCTGCAGCACCAAGCCCAGGAACAGTCCAATTTGTACAATCAGATAAAGCCAGAGACTCAGTTTGTTCCAGACCATTCACCTATTTCCATGTGGGATCATCTACAGGGACATGAGTCCTTGGACAATTCTTTGAATACGTGCGGCAAGGACATCCAGAGATTAACGGCGCTATATGGACACAACTAGATAGAGTATTATATTAGCTGATGGAGCCTCAGCTGTTGAAGCAGGAGGGGATCATTTGATTGGTGGCGACTTGAGAATTTGCAGATTGTTATTTGTTACAGGTGTGGACTATAATTTTTATTTTTGTTACCCCTTCTCCTCTTTCAATGTACATAGTTCTGATACAAAACATCTGCATCCCCTTGTCTTTTACCTCTATTTGCTTTAAGATTAGGAGGCCTTGCTCTGTTTCGGCTTCATTGCTGTTGAATAGAGAACATGATGTTGCATTATTCCTGGGTTTTTTGAATTTGTGGTGTTCTTGCATCTAACTTGTGCCTCCGTCATCATCGGGTCCAAAAAGAAGAAGCAGAGGTTCTTCATTTCATGTCATATGTCTGACCTTTTTATCGTTATACCAACGTTATTTCATTTTTGCTTTCTTTGGTGCGACATCAACAGCGATGCTAATTTCCCCTGCAGGGATTTCCATCCAAACCCATGCTCTAATCTATTATAGAAACTGTAAATTGATATCGAAGAACTTAAATAATTTATCGACCGTACAGAATTTCATTGTATTAAAACAAAAGCACGATGATTTCACTAGTTTGAAATCTCTCTAAAAAACGAATTTTTTTTATTATGCAGTAAATCAATTTAGCTCCCTTTAAGAAAAAGCCAAAATATCTGCTTAAGTTCTCTTCTTTCTGAAAAATGAAGCACTTTTTTCTTTTGCCAAGATGGAGAACAATTAGGAAAAAGAAATGGCTGTCTATCACTGTTCCATCACTGTCTTCACGGGACAGTAGACCATCTCAACCTTTATCACGGCAGCGTCACTTTCCATCCATCCAATTTCGAGATAAATTCTCTGGATATCGGTCGTCCTTTCGGCTCGCCTCTGTTATGGTAATCAATTTACTGACACGGTCGTAAACCACAACTACAATTCAAACGAACTAATTATACTTAAATCATCTGACAAGAAAAGCGGCAGCACAACTTCGCGTATCGATATGGCACGTTCGTCGTTCATGGATATGTCTGCGGCGTGCTCATGTCGTCTTGCTGCTGACGCGCGCGAAGCCTCACGCGGACGTCGAGACGTAAGAGACGAGCAATAGGAGTTGAACTGTCAAAGTTACCGCACGTACGAGGGAGCGTAGAGATGCCGCTCCCTTTGCTTTCTGGAATCTTTATGGGTCCGTACGAGGAGATAGCGACCTCCATTGCCGTGAGATGAGGACCATTTATGACTTGTACCAGTCAAAAGGCACCGACACCAGCGTTGCTCATCATCAAGAAGCAACCTCAGAAGAAAATGAAGGAGAAAAAAAAATCAGTAGATGGTAGAGTAGGGGTCACCCAGATGAAGAAAATGCTCGCTCGTTCCATACTTATCGACTTCATACGCAACTGAAACGAACTTTATAACTAATCTGGACGAAGAAACAAAAAATTGAGCAGTGATGCTTAGTCACTGAAACGTAGGCAGCCGTCAAAAGATCCACGAGTGTCGACCCGTGCGCACGCCGAAAGGAAGAGATAATTCACTACCAAACTCGGCATTGGATGCGAACGAGGGATATTCTAAAGCGGACTCTCTCGTCATCCACTGCGTTTCGGATTGACTGTAGTTTAACTAACACCAAGTCTTTCTTTATTCCGCAAAGTTGAAAAGAAAGGGGAATTCCAAGGAAGGAGAGACGCAAATGCACGGAATGCGACGGCAGAGCGAAACAGAAGAGACGACTCTGAGAAAGCAACCTCCCTTGCATGAACCTTGCGCAGCTCGTGTACAGGAAGATGACAAACTCGGGTTCGGTTCAGTTCGGTCTTTCAAAATGGAACGGCACACGATACTTACTTCATCCGTTGAATCTTCGGCCATAACATTTGAAAAAAAAATCCCATCTCGTGCCGAGGACCCACTTCACATCTGACTTAGGAACAGCTCTCATTAACTCGCCACTTCCCCCCCGAAACCGTCCGTGCTGGTGGACAGTAAGTCAAATTATAACTATTGCCCATTATTGCCAGGACTTCTTGCTTTCCCAATGGCAGAGTCAAACGCGGATCGTGTTCTTGAATGATTTCTTCGATTTCGATAAGGATTCGTTCTTGTCGATGTGACGGTGATGATCTCTTCGGTGTTCTGTCCGGGCAGGGGTTTGCCAATGGGTCGAAACTTTTCAGCCCGATCTCGGCCCAGTTATAAACATCTGGGCCGCAGCAGCAAAAGAGAATCAGCAATTTTTCCGTCTCTTTCCAAGCTGAAATCCTGGACTGTGACTTATGGCATGCACGGAAACAGAGACACTACCGGTAGCTATCCCGAACCATATGGGCGATCCTATGGTTCCTAGTGACGTAATCCCTTCTATAATCTTTCATTGTTGGATTGAAATGCAACGGATCTCGATTGTTCGATCGATCTCGATCTGGACGGTTGTGATTTTTTGCTTTCCAGTCCAATAGTAAGAAACACGAGAGGCACGGTGGTCCCGAGGACCACAAACACACCCGTAAATTCAACTCTCTTGCGATTTTGCTTGATTTAGCTAAGTCCCGGAATCACCCATGTGAACATTAATGATTGGAAAGCGATATAGGCCGTAGTCATTTTTGAATCTCCTCTAGCTATATCTCCATCTTCTTCTTCTTCAAAACATCCTAAAAGTTCCAGTTGTCCTACCAAAAAAGAAATTGGGAACTAGTTTTCAAAGAAAATGATTTTACTTTTTTTATGTTCAAGTGTATCTTGTGAATAATATGAAAGCTAGTTTTTATTTAGTTTTGTTACGGGAAAATTACTATAAAAAAGAGAGAGAGAGAGAGAGAAAAGTCTCAAATATGCCCCTAGGCCCTGAGTTAGGGCTTTGAGCACTCGGACACCTGCCAAGTCGGATCGTGGCCGAGTTCCGGGGTTCCGAGCCCGGTTGATAAGGGTTCCGAGCCTGTCCTCGGAGGGTGAAAGCTCGGCCGCCAAGGAACTGGGCATGGATTCCAGGATCCTGGGCTCAAGAAGCCTGGCCTTAATGGGCCCAAGGCCCAAATTGGAGTGGGCTCCGAGCCCTCCAATACTCAACTCCCCTCCACGCCGCCAAAGTTCGAAATTATCGATGCTGTCTAAGTCGGAAATGCCCCGACAATATTTAATATATGTTTCGCCACGAAATTCCTTAAGGAGGGAATACAAGAGACAAGCAAGAAACGACGACATTCCTCGTATTCGAAACCCAACCTTTGACTCGGTCCGGTTCCAGTCCAAGATCTCCAAGTCGTACGTTGCCCAACCGAACCGAAACACCATCTTCCTCGAGAGGCTAAACCACTTCACACTCATGAAACAACGACGCCTCTTACTTTGGACGACAGCCACCAACCGTCGCTCGACACGTCGCTGCCCCGAATTTAATTACGATTTCGCCCCAACTAAAATAGATTATCCGGAATTTTGTATTCAATTTTTCCCCCGAACGTCGTTCAAAAGCTCCTGCCGACACACCTCGAGCGTCGCCACGTCGCGAGAAAATTTCAGAGAGGTCCCGTGGAGGAAGAGGAGATCTCGCGGGGGCCCCGGCAACTTTTTTATTTTATTCTCTTTTGGCCCCCGCTATTTATAAAATGTGACAATATCGTCCCGAAAAGTCCGATTAGTGGACGGTGGGGGAGATAATTAATCGTACAATTTAGGGAGAGAGGGGAAAAGGCAATTGCTCTTTTCCGTGTTAAAACAGTGGCATTCGATGTTAACAATGTTGTGGGGTTTAACTTGTGATTGCGGTTTTGGCCTCGTGTCGCCCGATTCCGGGACGAATCCCGCGTTGGAGAGCTCTAAACTTTTGGTGATGAGATCACGTCGATAGCAACTTGGCGAATTGAAGGGTTGAGGTTTTAAAATGGTGGGTTGGTTGAAAACTTTTTCGCGATTCCAACAATCGATGACGCGCGAACAGGGGTTAGATTGGAAACGACGCAGATATTGCATGAAATTTTGTTGAATCGGAAGGCGGATTGCGTCCTCGGAGGTCGTACTTGCTCGATGACTGAATTTGAATATGGAATAGCTAATGGGGATAAATAAAGTAAGTAGAGAAAGTAAAAAGAAAAAAAAGAAAAAAAAACTTAGGAGATAAGGGCAAAACGCGTTTAGAAGTTCAAATGCAAATTGTTCACTCTAGTGTGTTTTTAATAGTGGTTTGGTAACTATTTTATTTTTAAAAAATAATTAATGATAAAAATAATTCTTTTTATTCTTCATTACTATGAACAATCTTTAAGCATTTTAAAACACCAAAATTTATATTTCAAAATAAAATTATGTTGAACATCGTTCTCAAAATTTCTCATCCAAATCACAAACCATTTTTTTTAAATTTTTAATTATTTTATTATATTTTTCTTTTTTACTTTTGTTTCTCTTCTTCTTTGAGTTTTGGTCGGTCACCAAACTTGGGATGACTAGTGATTGGTTAGACAAGAACCAACGACCTCGCCAATCTCTCGGCAAGGCTATGCCTCATCGGTCGAGCCTCACACCTTGTCCACTAAGCCTTGGTTAGGCAAGAGGCTGAGCCTAGATCTAGCTTAGTAGAGCTCACCTAGCTAGGCAACTAGGCGAGGCTCGTCAGTGGCCGAGGGAGGCCCAAGGGAGGCTCACCTCGCCTCGCCGATGACTAAGTGAAGCTTGTTGGTGGCCAAGGGAGGCCCACGTGAGGCCCGCCTAACCACCAACAAGGCTCGGCCTCATCAGATCTAGTGAGGCTTGCTAGTGGCCAAGGGAGGCTCATGCAAGGCCCACCTAACCACTGGTGAGATCAAGGCTCATCGGTAGCTAGGTGAGCCTCTAGCAAGCTTGTTGGACCTCACCTAACCAATCACTAGCAACCAACGACAATGGTTGACTACGGCAGCAATAGAAGAAGAAGAGAGAAGGAAGAAGAAAAAGAAGAGAAATAAGAAATAAGAAATTTGAGTTGCTTGATTTTGGAATTATTTTTGGGAACAAGTAAAGCAAATTTTTTTTTTATCCCATGATTTTGTTTCAAATTTATTCTCGAAACAAAATAATAGAATCAAATATTATTTGGCAAGTTACCAAAGGCGTCTTAAATGGACCATTCCGTTACACATTATGATCTTCTATTAATGTCCAACCATTTTGAGTGCTATTTAAGGGATGGTTTACGACCACACTCGATTTCTTAGCACCGATTCTCGGCAACTATCTCTTCTCTAAGTCAGTTTTTACCTTTGTTGGACATCAACGGATCGTCGTCACGTTCGTTGACGATCATACTTGGTATTCAAATGAATGAACATTGTGGGTCGTATACTGTCATGATCTTGTTTAGGTCATGAACTTCTTTACGCTTGAGTGTGAATTTTGGGCACGGTGTCAAGTGTCAACACCAGGATTTGGAATTCTTGCGTCATTAATATCAAGGAGAACGCAAATCAAAATGAAATTACTTTTGAAATTCATTCATTTCACAGAAAATTTATTATTGGAAAACATTTTGGTCATTATTCAAGGTTGGGTTGGTTAGGAAAACAAGTCAATTAAAATATATTTTCATAGTCAATAGAAAATTGATGCTTCAATTCCAAAAAATCATTTTCCTCTTTTAAAAATCAGAAATCATTTACTAAAATACAATTGGGCATCGGTGATCAAATTTCAGCTCCGGCACTAGTGCCCAGCTTGGTTGAGGTCGGGCTTGAAACCCCGACTTTCATGCCCGAGTCCCCCAAGGCCAGTTTGGAGTCCTAGACATGCGGACAAGACTTTTCCTATAATGCACATGTGAATTGATTGTGTTAGAGAAATTTCCATATCGAGAAATTGATATAGTATAAATCATAATTGACTCATAACTCATCTATTTAAACTTTTGAATAGAAGTCGGTATAACTAGATATGCCGACAAACTTGGACTTGAACCTCACTCGTAGAAAGTATCGAACTTTCACTACCCACTCCCAGAACTGAGGATGCCAGCACCTGCACAAACTGGTCCAGGGAATTAATGCTGAGGGAAGCGTTATCTAAACCGCTTTACCTGGGGAAGGGGAAATCTTCCGATGGAAGAAGCGGAGACGTGCGAGCAAATCGAGCGACGCGACTGCTCCTCGCTCCTCAGCCCTCAGCCGTCCCTTTCCGCCGGGCCCTCTCGGCAAAACCTGGACCTGTTATGCGTTGTCGCGACTGGGTCAACGCCATCCGCGGTCGGCGCCCGGCCACGCTTTACTAAAAGGCTAAAAGCCCAACAGAAAAAGTCTTTAATGTTAGTTAGGAGAGTTCCCAGAGACACCCGTTAAGACGCTGTTCACAAGTTTCTAAAGAAATTCAGTTGAAGGGAATAATTTATTCGTTTATCATAGCCACATTCGTGGGTCTCTTCATATAAATATACATATATGTGTATCTTTTAAATTTTATCGATACGGTCCTCGGAAGGATTTGATACACCGTATATTCTTATCCCACCATCCTACAAACAAATATAATTATTCCTATTGATTTTGCTGGGATTTCCTCGGCGACGAAGAAATGTCTTTTGTGGAATTTTTTTTTTTTTCGATTTTATTAAGAGGATAGGGGTTCTGTGGGTATTTTGGATGGGAGTCTTATCGATGGAGTACAATCGATAGGTATGCTTCAATGGAATTTAATCAATAACGAAATGTGATGACATTATAAAGTTTCACCGAAATTTAGTCGATGACAATGGGTGATGACATTTCACATTGGAATTAAATAAATTATGAATATTTGAAAGTCATGACATTCTAAAATTTAATCGAAGATAAATAGGATTTTGGGATTTAAAAGAATATCATGTAGTTATTTAAAGCTTATAATCATCGGGTATAGACAATTACTGAATTTTAAAAACATAACTTCCTAATTCTATATTAAAACCAAATAACTTTTGTGGTGCCTGCAATTATAAGTTATAATTTCTTATTATCGTTATCTAAAATATATATATATATATATATATATATATATATATATATATATATATATATATTGTTACTTGGCCATTACTTCTCGATGTCTTTATCACTAGATAACTACGTCTGTCTGCTGTAGATAACCTCTTTGGTTATTGATTCTCTTCAATTGTTTCATCAATAGCTTCTACTGTTTGTCAAACTATTATTATCAGCTAAGTCTACTACTCACCAATCATAACCAAAAATTGGTCATTTATGGATGTTGACACTTATCTTTTTTTAAAATAATGCAAAATTCAAACTTTGACTCAACTCGATGAACTAAATAGGGCACGAACCTCCACATTAGTCCGGTTTTTCAGTTACAGAATCCATGAGATTTGAAAAGGAAATTATCAAGGAATCTGAGGCAAATATTCCTTTGTAAAATTTCGAGAGAATATACAAGTGATGCTGCGACCGTGGAGTTCATTTTTCTAAATGAAATTAACTATCTTATCGTATTTTTTAAAAATATAACAAGCTAACAATAAAATCAACAAAAAGGTAAAATAAACACACAAACAAAAAAGAAGATGATTTGGATTAACAAACTAATTTTTGACCATACAAAATCCAAACCGATACATTTATGATAAATTTATCAATCGTTAGTTTCCGTTAAATTACTAAGTTGAATAACATGTAACATTTTATGGTGCATCAACGTGAGATTTTATTGTATTTTACCACATATGTACTGGTTAGTGGTCTTTAGTGATATTAATCAATTTCAACGAAATTTAATGAAGAGTAAATTTATCATCAATTGATATTAACTATTTAAAATAATTTTTGAAACTTATTAAAATCATTCATTATTTACGAAACAAACTGACTCTAGGTTTTCAATTCACTTTGTTGAATTTATTAAAGAGTTATTTGATGACGGAGGTTAGATACTCTTTATATTCACATTATCTTCCTTTGCCTATTAGTTAAATTTCTGAATTTTCTAACACGATATCGGTCCTTCTCCTTTCCCGCGTGCGTCCATCTCCGTTAATCAAATCCGAGGTAGGTTTCACACACTTTTTTATGTAGTTGGGAGAGATGTACCGGTCCATGCCTCATGGGCGACTTTCTAAGCGAACTTTTTTCATCTTTGACCGGAAAAAAAATAATAAAATAAAAAAAAGACGAGCGCACTTTTTTCATCAAAATATCCGAAAGGCCAAACGCGTGGGGGAAGGGAAAGCTACAGTCTGCTTCCTTTCTCTGAGGTGGGACCCACCTCGCCTCCGGGGGGGCGCGCGATAAGCACAGCACAGTAGAGTACGTGGGGGGCGGAGTTAGGGAAGTGACGTGGCGCGCGAACGGTGGGCGACGTGGGGCCCGGCCGGGCCCCCCGCGGGCCATGGCGTGTCGCATTCCCGCCCTACACCGAGAGAGCCTCCTGTTTATAGCGTTATCGTCTCCAGGTCCGGTTGGGGGATCGGATCAACCAACGGAGGCGCGGACACGTGTCCTCCCCTTCCCCGGGTCCCGCTCCCGCCCACAAAAGCGAAAAAACGCGGTTTCGCTGACGTCATCGGGCGCTCATCGGGCGCCAAGACAGCGCGTGCGGCTCGTGCGGGTGTGGGACTGGTAGGGAGCGTAGGGGGGCCGGGGGCCCTCCTTATCTGCTGCCGAAACTGCCCCTCCCGTTCTGGAACGTTCCCTGGTCCCAGCTGAGCGGCATCGGAGGGGCAGTTTTGGGACTCCAATCTTGAATTCCGCGCAATCAAAATACGCCACGTGCCGACCTTTTTTGTTAATTGAGACTGTGAAAGTTGTCAATTGCCAGGCAACTTATCCATTCGGACGTGAACTTTTTCGATTTTTATTTGCATCATGACAGTCTCCTAGAACATGTCTCATACAATTGGTGAACAATAAAATTATCTAATTACACTTTATTCACCGACATTACCAAAAACTGTAAATGTGTCGCCAATTAATTGGCGGGCTCGACCTATTGGATATGTATAGAGGCAATTTGAGTGAAAAGATTGCGACTAATCATTCCTCGATATTTTCAAAGCAAAGAGTTGTTAAGTTTGTTCAAAACAAAAAATTGTAAGGTTTTGAATTTGACATAGGTTAGAATCTCTACCTATCTAATGTGATGCGGCTATGTTATTGTTTCCTATGCACCTGAAGATATACATTGGAGGAGAATGGCAGACAGTGACGTGTGAGATATTTCAATATTTAAGTGTATAAAGTGATTAGATTAGTCATTTTAGAACATATAAAGTATATTATGATATTTAAATAATAAATTATACATTTACCGAATGGCCCAATTTTGAAAAATAATTGATAATTATCCTATAAAATCTCAAAGCACTTCATCCAAATCAAGATATTCGAAAATCATGAATACCCTCTACAATTTCGGATTCCTCCCATCCATTTTCAAATTCATTTACGCCAGACGATGGAGTCCTTTCTCCCTCCATTCTCATCCCCGTGACTTCCCTGCTTTTCTATTTATATTTATTTATTTATGGCTCTTTTTTTTTTTTTTTTTTTCTGTAGCTATCCTCGTGATTAATAGGAGTCAGAAAGAAAGGCAAGCAGACAGAGAGAGACCAAAACCAGAAAAAAAAAAAAAAAAAAAAAAAAGCGGCACGAGGGCGCGCGTGAGGCAAATTTATTGTCGTCGTGCGGGCCAATGTTGTCGTGTCCTGCGAGCTCGTGCGCACACGTCTCCATCTCCCCTTCCCTCCCTCCCGTGCTCCTCTGTACTGCCGGCCTGGCCAGTCTCCCCTCCGTCCACTCTCGGCGGCAAAATCCCTCAGCCGTACCTCGCATCATCGCCCGCATTTAATATCGCCGCCCACTGTTCCGAACGCTTAAATTATTAAAATAAAGATATGATTAGATATCTAATTCGAACATTCCAGCGCTCCTTAATCTATCGAATTTATTCTATAATTTATAAATCCCACTCGAATTAGGCATATTTAAATCTACAAACGAATTCGAATGAAGGGATATTCAGATGGATCGAGATTAGAGATCAACTTGGATGAACCAACTCACCCTACATCCAATCCAATCCGATCTGATCGAACGACATTTGAACGCTTGCCCATAATCCACGCACGTAAGATGTCAGATTACCACAAGTGATTGGGAGTCGTAACATGAAAATTATGGATGAAGAGACCCCATTCAGGATGGTCCTCACCTAGCCTATCCATTTCCTTTGGTCTTCATCAGATATCTCTAAATCAGGCATTTATAAATCTACAAACATATTTGAATGAATTTTACCAAAAAAAAAAAAAAGCAAATTTGAATGAAGAAATATCCAAATGTATTTGATTAGAGCCGACTTAGATAGATTGACTTGATCTGCCTCGCATCCAATCCAATCCAATCGAACGATATTCGAATATCCGGTAATAATTCACGTACATTAGATATCAAGTTATTCTAAGTAATGTGGAGTTATAATACGAAAATTATGGTCAAAGAGACCCTATTCTAATGGTCCTCACCTAACCCATCCATCCTCCTTATTCCTCATTATTGATCTCCGAATGCGGAAACAAATCAAGGAAAATATGAATAAACAAATATAAATACGAAAAACCGATTTAAATAAATGATCCCGAAAACCGAATCGCAAACAGGACACCTGGCGCGGGGAGGGGGGCAAAACCGGAAAAACCGGGAAGAATCCCCCCATCCGGATCCCCGTATAAATAACGACCCGTTGGATCGTTACGGAGCCCGTTGCAACTCTCGCCTTATCGAGAACCCCGAGAGGGAGAGAGAGAAAGAGAGGGAGAAAAAACGGATGACTCAACGCATGCCAACGCTGCTACTGCTGCTGATAACTCTCCTTTAAAAAAAAAAAAAAAAAAAAAAAAAAAGACTGTTCATATCCCTTACTCCCCACTTCTCACTCTACAAACTCTCATCTCCTACTCCCGCTTGCGGCTGTTTCTCTCTCTAGAATTCTCGCAATCTCTGCGTGTGTTCGGCGGATCAATTGGCGGATTCGCTCCGGCGGAAGTTCCGATCGCTCGATCTCCCGCGGTTTCCGTGGCCATGGCTTCCGGCCAGACCGTCTCGGCGATCCTCTACTCCTCCGTGCCGGACGACGACGTCGAGTCCTCCGACGGCACCGACGACCCGTACCTCGACGGCCAGCACCATCTCCAGGCTCGCGGCAACCTCTCCCGGCTGTCCGTGTGCAACAGCAGCTTCTCCTGCGCCGACGACGAGGACGAGGCGGACGTGTACTCCGATTTCTACGGCGGCGGTGGCAGCGGCGGCGGCGGGGAGGCGGAGTGGTGGAGGGGGCCGCGGCCGTGGTGTCGAGCTACCTGGCGAAGCTGTCCGTGGAGAGCTTCGACGGGGACGCCGACGAGGAGCTCTCGGACGAGAAGGAGAGGCTGCGCGGCTTCGGCGGCTTCGGCGGCGTGGCCGAGCTGACGTCGGACTCCGGCGAGGAGCCGGAGTGCTACTCCCTCCCGGCGACGCCGCCGCGGCGGAGGAGCCGCGGGGTGGGGTCGGCGAAGCGGGGGCGGCGGGGCTGAAGGAGTACGCGAGCGAGAGCGAGGGGCGGGCGGCCGGGAGTGCGAGGAAGTACGCGAGGAGGAGGATCATAAGGGAGAGGTTCGCGAGGAGCGGCAACGGCTTCAGCGAGGAGAGCGAGAAGCTCAAGAGGGACGAGCATTGCTGCTACAGCTTCAGCGGGGAGAGCGAAGGGGGCGGCGCGGGGTTGATGGTGATAACGAGGCCCAAGGGAGGGCGGAGGAGCCTGTGCATGGACCTGGAGGAGGTGAAGGCGTGCCGGGACCTGGGGTTCGAGCTGGAGCACGAGCGGATGGTGGAGGTGCCGAGCCGGCTCTCGATCAACGGATCCCCGCTCGACACGAGCAGTGGCGGGAACTCTCCCATCGCCAATTGGCGCATCTCCAGTCCCGGTAAGCTCCAATCGGTCGAAGCCGGTCTATTTTTTGAAACGAGCATAGGCTAAGATTATACCTCAGATTGTCTAAATCGACGTACGAATTGAAATTGGACGCGCTTGCAGGTGACGACCCGCGCGATGTGAAGGCACGGCTTAAGGTCTGGGCGCAGGCGGTGGCGATCGCATCCACGTCTCGGCACGGCAACTGAGTTTTTTTTTTTCTTTCTCTTAGCTGATCTTTTTCTATTATAGTTTTTCCGTTTCCGGCTTGAAATTCCTCCTCCTCCTTTCGAAATTTTTTCGTTGTTTTCGGTTTTTTCATTCGTGGACGGTCGAGATTGAGGGAGAGGGTCCTTCGATCTCTACTCTCTGCAAGAGGAAGAGAGCATCTTTCGCTTTTTAGTGGGGGGATTGAATTCGCCAGAGCTTTGGCGTGGCGTTTTCCTTTTTTTTCAGCAGCCAGTCCTTTGGACTTGGGTTCCAGGGACTGGTGCGGTCTTCAGGGGGTCTTTGGCGATCCTGAGGTTGTTGATTATCACTCATCACTGTTCATCACTTTCTGTACATATATTATCATGTCGATCAGCTGTGAATACAATAAGAATTCGTGTAGGTAAAAGATCGATCCTTTTTCTGGGTCTTGCTCATTGACCGGTGGTGGCGATTCGAGCGATCATTCCTCGGGACCCAAAAGAAAACATGACCTCTCGTTGCGTTTCTGCCTCTACCCCTTTTGTTTTGACTGCATTCCGGAAAAGAGCGAAGGGTCTTTTCTATTCTCGGGAGCTTCACTAGGCCGAAAGATTCTCGGAATCGTGTTCCCTTTTCCAGATTCCCGAGAGAATCGGAAACTCGTTTGGGCCAAGCGATGATCTGATCTGGTGGAGAACCAGGGGAAAGGGAGATGACAGGCGTCGCGATTCTGGATTCGGTTTCTCGGGGGGCGTGACAGCACCTAACCGATTTCCAAATATCTAAAGAAAGGGTGAGACTGTCGGGTGGGTGGATGGATGGACGGTTTTTGGTATGCGTTGTTGACTGACTTGCGAGGCTAGCGGGTAGAGACTAACATCCTGAAACGACGCTAAGGAACGAGATAAGCAAAAGTAGACTGACGAGGAATTCCTATCTCTGGAAAGAAAAGCCAGTGGAACGAGGAATAGGCATTTTGTAATGATAGACCGCTGGTTGCAGAGACTTGTCTTGTCGGGCGGGTGGTCTCATGCGTTCGGAGATAGATGCATTCACAAATCCTAATTCGTGACAATGCATAATGCCAGACCAATCATCGACCTAATGAAAATTTTGCTCCTCCCCGTAGAGTTTAGGTGAAGCTTCTCTTAGGTTCGGAATGTCTGTATAGTCGGGTCGGGATGTATCGTTTCCCGTCTTTTGTCTGCATGGGCAAAGAAATCGAATCGTTCTGTATACTTCCATCTCGATTATGAAGTGAATTCTGATGAGTGATGCTGCGATGCATTTCGTCCTGGTTTTGTACAAACCCTCCGTGCCACGTTGGGACTTGGAATCTGCCGGATGATGTAGCGAGATAATTGATCGTAAATATATATAGGTCATACTGCTCCTCAAGAGTCGCCATGAGCAGATGGAATGCGAATCCAAGTCCTTTGCTTGGATCCTTGAAAAAGGCTACTTAATCAAGACCAAGTGACAAAAGCATAAACATTGTTTTAGAAGAAATAAATCTTGTTTTTACGCACAAGAATGGAATCCAACATGACTTTGTCTTGAGTTCTCGAGTTCGATAATAACAATTCAGAGAACTCGCAACAAATTTGGCCGAAACAATGCCATTTCGTCTGAGTCTTCCTTGGTAATAATTCCTTCTATGTTTCTGTCATATGTAAAGATGTTGCTCTGCCAATTTAGCATGAACACCTTATTTAACCAAATCTTGCAGTCTTCAGAAATTGCTTATAGGGATAGAATCGATCAGAGAGAGCCCTAATAAGTTAGCGAGTGAAATCCAGATTGTGACAGGTCTTGTCACAGGGGTAAGCGCAGTCGATGGCTTTAACAGTCTCTCTATCCAAAAACCAGTCTCCTACGGACTCTGCAACCCCCTGCATGAGAAGAGAATCGGGATGTGAATGCACATAAAATTAATTAAATTCATTTGGAAGCTACGGCCTCTCGGCAACATTCATGTGAGAACTGACAACCCTCCCATAAAGAAAAAAGGAAAATCTCAAGTCTGCATGGCACCTCCTGCATACTAATTAGGGCATATTGTTACATTCCTAAAGATGTTCGCTTGCTTATCATACCTTTTTTCCAATAAGAGGAGAATCACTGGCAAACCATGTGTCCTGTCTCTCAGACTGGCAATGAGCAAAACAGGAATTGATAAATAAACCATTTTGATCAGACCTCGAGAAAGTGTGTACTGCTTGGAGCATTTGGTTCCTGAAATCTGCATTATCAAATGGACATAAGGGAAGAACCCATTAAGCATCCAAAGGCTGCCTCAATGTATTAGACTGCATAAACAAATCAAATCACCTTGAAAGAACTCTATCTGTGATGAATTACAACGTTCATGGTTCATTTTGCATTCAGACCAAGTGCCATGAGGATCAGCTGACCGTGGAGCCAAACTTTCTTGGACCTGTTGAAAACATTTCAAGAAATGAGTCTTTTTCAGCAACCGAGGGGCCAGGAGAGCAACCGTACCAAGACGTGGATTTAACACTCCAAAAGAGTAGGCAGTGTTTAATTTTACAAGATGTTCAATAACCGCTCCTTTACGCAGTAACCCCGTTTTAATTTTACCAGTGAAAAAAGAAAAACAGTTGAAACCGTGCATCTTCAATCGCTAACTTATATTTTATACATTTTCATATATCTCTGCCTCTTGAATGTTCAAGGTAGCAGAGGAGCAATACTGGTTCAACTTCATTGACAGCATCGCCGTTTGAACCATATGATGGCCCTCTCAAAAACTAAATGAAATACTAAAAACAGGTTTACCAAGTACAGTTACCACAGGGAAGAATATACAAAAAAAGACAAGCTTACCTGCCACGCGTCATATGCGGCATTTAAAAGAAACAGCGGAGTCTTAATGTTTGCAACCAAATTCTGCGGGAAGAAGCACTGAGAGAGAGAGAGAGAGAGAGAGAGTAAGCTAGGGTTAATCTGCAAAAATGCTGAAATAGGGTTAATCTGCAAAAATGCTCAAATTTTCCATAGTAAGTATAGAAATTAAGAGAAGAGTACCGAAGTTGGATCCAGATGGCTGGTACAGGTACTAGGCAGATTTTCTTTCACATCCTAAAACAGTAAACCGGAATTATAAAATTGGAAAACTGAGATATGCAAAGATGACAAAGTTATTCAATTGTTCATCACCCAAACTGATATAGAGAAAGGAGTTACTAGCATATATTACCACACCCATTACGTTAACATCTAGACTAGGCCCAAAAGAAGAATTCTTGTAAAATCCATTAGCATCAGTCACAAATAATCCATAAAGGAAAGCTACTATAAATGTCAAGGAGCAGTGAAATGCAACCTGCAAGGTGACTACACCATTGAACATTTTCCGAAGAGCACGGCCTCCAGAAACATCTACTCTGCATTGCAAAAGAAGATTCTCAGTCAAAACAAAAACTCCAAGTCATTTGATGAAGACATTTAAGAACCAGAAGAGAGCTTCATACGCATCAAGAAACATCCCCGCGTCACTTAGGCATTTCACTTTGGTAGTCTTTGGGAATAAGCTGCCGAACTCGTCGCAGTGCAATATTGATGCTAGACCCCCAGCAGAGCATCCAGAAAGAAGAGCCTGCGAAAATCTGAGGATGAATTGACTGAAGCTGAGAAAGGCTGAAAGCAAATGGAGAAAGTCTCAAAAACCTGATCAGCATTCTTCATTCCCTTGGACATCAACTCGTCGATTGCTGCCAACCAGATTTGCTGTCCTCGAAAGTAGAGCTTTGCAGCCTGAAATGATAATAATAAATTCAGGTAAACTCCCAAAAAGTTAAATTGCTTTTACATTTTGATTTAGAAAACACACACACACCCATGAGCGAACGCACACTTTAATGAGCGTGCCATGCACACATGAGTTGTATTTGCACATGGCAGTAATCAATGACTTGCTTCCTAAGGATTAGAATGCAGCCAGAGGAGGTATTGTATACGATTGAAAGTTCCGCTATAATGTGCCAGCGGGCCACACAGGAGCAGGTGTGCTCATGAATCATTTAAAGCTGGCCTATGATGTAGACTCTTATGACTGTATACTAAGACAACAGCAGTAATCATTTCTACGCAACAATAGAGAATACAAAAGCTTAAAATCTTCCAACCAACCTCATCCTGGCCTGCTCCATTGAAAGAAGCCCCATCGCAGTACCGTATCTTTACTCTGTTCCAATTGAAAAAATCTGCCAGCAAAGCACAATCGCTCCATATGACATTTCCAATTTGAATAAACTATAGTGAAGAATCATTTCAAGACGGATTGAATCGTCAACAGATTTCCAATACCAGGGTTTTCTTCAGGTTTATTACTCAATATTCCTGTGAAAGGCAATTGCTTCTCCATAAACTTTGATGAACCACGATGAGTAGTTTTCCTGTAAACGCAATCCCTCACTGTATTGCACCATCCCCCACCCTACATCAGTGAAGGACAACATAAAATGGCTTCCAGAAAATGTAGAGAGACAAAGAATCAAGAATCGGAGAACTATGAAGAACTGAATAAGAAAACCAAGCAGAAACGAAGATATAAGTTTGCAAAATTAACTAGCTTAAGTACGCCCTTTTAAATCATATAACACGAAGTCTATTCAACAAACCTCTAAATGGACGAGCCAACTGTTTGCACCAGATCCGGAGCCAGGGTGAAGATGATAACCAGGCAATGTACCATCTAAGCAGACTGAACATTGTAGAACAAGATTAAATAAGAACCTCCAACATCAATTTTTCAGCTTCCAATATTATCAAAAGCACCACAATAAAAGAAAAATGTTGTCTCCATACAGTGAGCTCAAACAAAAAGGGAAAACAACCCAATTGCGCGAGGGTGATGGGAATAGAAAAGTGGATCAACCAAAATAAAATCTCCAAGAAATAACACGCCAGCCCGTCCTAGTCATGTGCAAAATAATCAATATCTTGAAAAGCGAGAACAGATTTTAAACCCGGGGACACAAAATAATGCGCCCAACAAACAAGAAAGACCAAAATCTTGTAAACCCATAAGTTGCTTACGAATGAAGCGAACCCAGACACGATATACAGAGAAACACCAACATTCCTAACTACAATTCCTACACCACTCACGAGCAAAAAATCATTAAAAAAAGGGGTTAAGAAAATCTAAGAAAGTACCAGCTCCTTTGGCAGCAGCACCCTCAATGAGAGTGAGGCCGACCAGGACAGGCTGCGGCGCGGCGGGCGAGACCGCATCGCTCTCCACGTAAGAGAGAAGCCCCTCTCTTTCCCCGAAATCCTGAAGACCCTCCCCAGATCTGCACGACGCAAACCCGAAAACGAAACACAGACACCAACCCAACACCACCGTCACCGCTCTCAGGTTCACCTCCATTCTTGCTTCTGCCTCTCTCTCTCTCTCTCTCTCTCTCTCTCTCTGCGCAGGTTCTCAAGAACCCAAAGAACCCTTCTTTCCTGGGCACTTTTCCCACTGCTAGCTAGCGCCTCACTCGCGCCCGGGACACAATCATTCCTCGGCGGGTTATTATATATGGGGGGGAAAAAGAGAAGGCCACAAGCCCGAGGCGCGGTTGTCGCTACTCGCTACTTCGATACTTTCATCGCGGCGTGATTTCTTTCCTTTCTTTTTCACCCTTTTCCATCAGGAAACCTAATAAATGACACGTCTAAAATGCAGGCTCTTTCCAAAACTTTGCAGCTGGCGTTAACTCCTGGATTCTGCCTTCCTTGATAGGAGGAGACTATGAAAATTCACGCCAGAAACGCGACCTCAAGAAATGGGAAAAAGGCAAAAGCTTCGTTCATCAGCTTCCTCGGCTGAAAAAGAGATTTCCGGTTTTGTTTTATTAAATGCTAATGTAGATGGCGACGGGTGCCGACCTGTTGTTTCATTGGAGTGCAACGGAACTGGAAAACGATAAAAACAGCGTTCTTCGTGTGAACGAGGATCGCGTTATGCACAGAGAACCCGTGTCGTCTTCTCCTAATTCATTTCATAATCTCTCTCTCTCTCTGGTAATCCTTAGCATGCGCTGCCGATGCATTAGGAAACCAGACGCCATGTGGATCTGTCTGAATGGCCGCATGGCCGCACTCGATATGCCTCAAACTATCGTGAATTGGATGTGTAGCGGATGTCACGCAACATAGGCCCTGAATTATATTTGAGCCGTCGGATGCGACTGGCTCGTGTTAATTCACGTTAGATCCATCATTTTTTTAATAATCGAAATTCAGATTAGCTTGTATGGTAACGCCTTTCTCAATCTAACCACCTTCGGCGTTGCCTTTTCCTCTTTCGCTCCCACAACAATTTTCAACTTCGAGTGTCACAATTTTTCCATTAGAGTACAGAACCCTGAGTGGGTTTCGTGGAAAATCGACCCATGATGATGCCTTTTCAGCCGTTCGATCCATAATCTTGCAACCTAAGTAGTTAGCACCGTCTTCGGACAAGACACCTACTTTTTTTCAATTTTACTCAATACAAATTTTGCGATGGGTTTGGCCGATGCAAAGGCCTGTCGCTATCGCTAGCAGAATTAGGCAGAAAACAGAATGAAAGCATTCATCTGTTCCTGGACGCGTTTTACGGCGGTATCAATGACCTAAACATTCCTGTACTACGTAAGTCCAAACCCTTTTCTTCTATAGGGGACCCATCTGATCCATGCGTACCCTAAAATCACAATTCCAGTCAAGCGCTTAAAATCGAACAACTACCTCTCAGATTAGCCAAACTCTGGCGTCCGGTCTGCACCACTCGATTCGGCAGATCTGTTGTTCTTCAATATAAGATGTCAGTAGCATTTTCTTCTCTTTTAACCAGATTTTCCTTCTTCAATATGCCAAACAGAGATATTGACCAAAGTCAAATGGAACTTGGGAACATAGAAGGAATTCTACACCTGTGTAGTTCGTAACACTGACTAACATCATTCACCCCTGAAAAATAAATTCGGGGGAAAATCATACCTGACATGATAAGCCGGAAAAATTTATTGTAGCTCTGATTCTGCGATGCCAACTTGACGGCTTGCTCAAAAGAGGAAAACTATTTCCTAATACAAAAGACTTGGGACAGGATTGCATCCCATAATTATTGCACAAAAAGAATCATTACATAAATGTAAGAATCAAAAAGATTTGTGCTTCAAAAGATTGAACCGCCCGACAACATCGCACTGCCATCATCTTCATGGCCAAACTGATGGCGCTCGTACACTTTAAACAACAACTCTCTGCAAGGCACAACTGCCCCAAGCTTGATGCAAGCCAAGAAAGCGCCTGAAAGCTTGCGATGGAGACTGTAGGCCTCATCAGGTGGCGGTGTAAGCCTGTGCCTCAACATGGTCACCCCCAAGTTTGAAATGCTTTGAGTGATATTAGTGGATCGGAAATCATAACCGCCAGGCTTTGAGAATGGCAGTCCAACCACAAAGCCACCCTGAACATGAGCATCTAACATGACAGCTGACTCGTCTCCTGTGAGGAACCCGAGTCTCTGGGACATCTCAATGACCGCATCTCTATCTTGATTTGCACAGGCAACAACCTAATTAAGCATCAAGAGAAAGTTGCTTAGTTCATGCAACTCTGAGAAGGTCATTCCTACAAATCAATGCAGCAATTCTAGCAGTGTTTCACAAGTGGGGTAGCATTCATCAAACTAGTTTGAATGAATCTCAAAACTCAAGTGAATAGATCTCATCCCAGTTAAAAACTCTGGCATTAACAGCAAGCACATTTTAATGACTCTTGTTGAAAGCTCGTAGCATGAGTAAAAATCACTTGAAGCCGCATGATGATGCCAAGGTTTACTTGGACCTTTGACATCCACAGATTGCAATTGTGGATTTCCTGCTATGTGTCATGCAGTCTATAATTTTAGGAACAAAGAAAAAGTCAAGGGAGAAACAACGAATTCACCATGCATAGATAGTCATCCACGAAACTCTTAGGGTAATCACGAGCTGCTCCAAAGTCGATAAGATTGATTGTTCTTGTAGCATCATCATACAAAAAGTTGCTCCAGTTAGGATCAGTCTGCATCAGGCAAGCGTTTTATAAGCAAATGCTGACAAGAGCAAATCATTTAACAGAAAGTTCCTCAATAAAACTCCTGATATGGCCGAGCTCACACCCTCATCACTGGGGCAGGATGACTCTCAAAGAGAGCCGTACGGAGGGATCACTCTATGAACAATCACATAAACTTTCTGCCAGGCTGGCTGGAGAATGAAACAATTCAAGAATGTGTTTTAATTGACTACAGACAGAAGACTATCCAAAAGTTACTGAGAACCAAGCAGCTGCTTAATCCAACTATGATGGCCTCCCGCAACATAAGCTCTGTACATGAAATTGCCAGTAGCCAAGTTTTATAGCGGAGGTAATTGTAATGAGAAGGCCAGACAGAAGCAGGACTTCATAAGGAATGAACTTCACCATGTCAAGGCACACCAAAATTCTCTCCCATCAGCAATGGTGCTCTTTAAGTTAATTCTAACTCACCAATGAAACAGTTTTTATCAGTCAGGCACAATGTTCATCCTTCTTTATCATTCGGCACAAAGTTCTAGCTTCAAAGACAACAAACTCGAGTGTGTGTGTAGGGAAAGTATCTGGTGAACCTAGGTTTGAACATATATCAAGGATGAAACAAAAGAGGTTACTAAAGAAGAGCTTGCCTGCATGAAACGGAAGACAAATAGCTCCCTCAAGGTGATTTCAAGCAACTTCTTCCCAACATAATTACGAGTTTCTTGATCCAGTGATGCCACCTTATCAATTGGAACACCTGCCACATAGAAAACTTATCATTATATCATTGGCAGTGTTTACTTCCAATACTTCTCCAATCAAGCTTTTACCTATCTAATGACAGTCAGTAGCCAAATGTGAAAAAGAGAAAATATTCGATTCTAGTCCAGCAAAAGGAAGTACAATGATATATAGTACAGGTAGGACAGTGTAAGCAGCTATTTTGAAAATTACATCCCAAAAACACTCTGAAATTCAAGATTTAGTCTCAACGAAACTCTATACAATCACCACATTGACTTGAAATTTACATTGTGCAGCCACTATAGTGGTACAAACCAGTAGAAGCATTTGGCTTCAGCAGAAAAGCAACAACACCGTGCAAGGAGCTTCAACAAAAGACAAGTCTACAATGATTGACACCTTGAAACACTGATTTTGCTATTCTGCAGCTCTGCCATATTGTGCAGTACCAGTTACATCAGCAGTAGTTTTCATCATTGGCAAAATTTCTCCCAAGTACCTTTCATGAAGATGGTAATAAGAATATGAAGAATCTACCTAATAAATTTCTTCAAATACTAGTATAGGTTCTGTGTATTCTATCAAAATTACCTTAAAAATCAGCTAATCATCTCCACAGACAAGATTTTAAGGTCTGTCCTTTCCAATCCACATTGTATTCTAGCACTAAGCATGAAAATATAGAGCTTCAAAAACCTCAGATCAAGCTCTTTAAGCATCAGTTTCATCCATTTCTTAATTTCTCACAATGAAGCATTCTAGTTTGCTGCATACTCCATATCAGTGAGCACATAAGGTGTAGACAAAAACAATGCTGAAAATTTCTTTTATCTAGTTTCCTCCCCATACTTTCTATATCCTGTGTTTTACCAGTGCATTCAAAATTAAGGTTTCATCGTTTTATGTCCCCCTTCTGCTCACAATGATTTTGCTCCCATTTCCCTAAAATTGAACAAGCAGCCACAAAGGTTGTGTCCATCAACAATAGAAGTACTAACTGCTGAACTGCTACAGTACACCATCAGAGTAGTCATTCATAATAAGTATAGTACCTTGAACAAGCTCCGTAGTCAAAACTCTCTTGCTTGAAATGTCATCCAACACCATTGGCACGTAAAACCCTTTCGTGCCAGATAGGTGGTCTCGGAACCTTTTTTGATTACTTGCCTCTAGTTCATAGTCACATTCACGAGACAATTCCTCTTTAGCCACCTGCGGAAGTATTGGGAATAAATTTACCCCCTGATTTTGCAATTCCACTTTTTATATGTTGATAGTCAACCTTCTAGGTTTCCTAGAGTAATGGGTTTATTAAGAATCAAAAGAAGAGTCTGCAGACTCCATTCAAATTAACATCTCACGTTTTATCCTTAGGTAAACAAAAGCACTTAATTAAAGATAATGATTTGTTCTAGCAGTGGCGGAAGAAGGACAAAGATCCTCCCAAACACACCCAGCAGTATAGGGATGTGGATACAAAGAAAATGAAGACAAACACTTAGTTACCTTCATAGCCCTGTCGAGATAAAGTCCTTTCGGAATCAAATTCGTATAATCCAAAAGAAGTTTTACATTCTCAATGTCACTCTCAATACTATTTGCAACACCAGGATATTGAATTTTCATTGCAACGTGCAGGCCATCCTTCGTGACAGCTCGATGAACCTGAAATCATTCAAAGAACTGTAAGCACGAGATTATCGGGCCTAGACAAGGAGGGCCATCCATCTTGTGGAATACTTCATGCAAGATTAGAGCAGTGTGGGTTTTAGATTAGACAAATTTTCATGGGATATATATAAGAATTAGAGGAAGCGTGGAAATGTATGTGCATGAAAATTCTGAAGAGAACAAGCTAACATGGCATTCGAAAAGTGGAATAAACACGAGACCAATGATAAAGAAGACAGAAGTCAGCAAAAAAATCCAAAAGAAGGCGTCTTAACAAAAATAGATGTTGCTAAGTGAAATATGAAGGTTGCATAATATCTGGGAGGGGAAGCTCACCCTTGACCCTCCAGAGATTCAGAAACATAATAACAATAACATGAAGAAAGCAGAAGTTTCAAACTTAGAGACAGCATATGGAAATAATCAAAACTACTTGATTTTGATGACCTGGCCAATGCTTGCTGCAGCTAGTGGTTCATAATCAAAACTACTCAATTTTGATGACCAATTAGAACCTAATTCAGCATCCAAGACTTGATTGAGCTGACTTCTCGGCATCACATCTGCTCCTTGACGAACCATGTCCAGAGCTGCCAAAATCTATGTGTGAACAAAATGCAAAACTATTTTGGTGTGAGTGTCTAGAACATGAGTTTGTTATAAGAACCGACAAAGCAACAGCCAAGCATAATGGAAAGCTATAGTACCGGGGCAGGCACAAGAGACTCATCTTGTATGCTCAACATTTGTCCCAATTTGAGAGCGGCCCCACGCATCCTACATAGAGCAATAGCCAAGCGTTCCGCATTGCTTTCGGTTAAAAAAGGAGAGAGAGTAGAATGCTCGTCTTGTTCTTGCGGTCTACCATAGACGAGCCTCCTGGTAGATTCCTGAATGCTTCCCCATGCGAGACCAGCACCTAGACCAGCAAACCTTAAGCAATTATGGGATTTAAGTTAGGACTCACAAGACCAATTCACACAATTAAAAAGTTAACACTCAAAGCTTAAAAGAGATGCATCTATAAACCCAACTCTGGTCATAAGTAAAACACTATCGACATGTCAGAATTGCTATGCAATAGATGCCAAAACAATTCTGTAAAGTGCTGTTTGGTCCAGTTTGCTCCAGACATAGATGGCATGCTTTCTACAACATGTAGAAGCCTAACCATCTATGTGTTCCGGTAAGTTGCAGATTTCATCCAAAAGAAAGACAAATTACGTCACGACACTTTACGCAGGACCTCATACACCAAATTTCACGCTTAAATGGACATCGATTGCCATGGATCTGAATTGCCTAAGGGCCTTTGTCCTGTAAGCAAGAGCCCTACATTTCACCTCTGTTAATATTGTTTCTGCCAAAACTATCTTCAGCTCCCTTAAAGTCGTCAAATTCATTGAAAGGCGATAATCACTCGGGAGGAGTTAGCCTAGAACCTGTAGCCCTTTCCCCACAATTTCAACTCTGACATTATATAGTCAACTATAAGGTATGAAAAGGCGACCGATGAAGAAAGACAGCTCCTACGCACAGTGAAATCAAGACACAAGCAAACCATAAAAAATTGCAGAGAGCCGAGTATACTCACCCAAGCGCTCGTGAGAAAGGTGTCGCAGGGACTCTCCTCTCCCTCGGCTTCCGCCTTTTCGAGGGCGGCGGCGGCACCGCCACCACATTCCCTCCACCTCCTACATCCACCACATTCGCCTGCTTCGCCTCCTCAGACAAGCCATGAGACTGACTCCCATCCGAAACACCTCGATCGTCAGATTCCTTTACAGAAGCACCCGTTTTATCTGCATTCCCATCCGCCAAATTTCGACGACCAGGATCATTCGCCTCCTTCGACTCCTCAGTCAACCCATGAGACTGACTCCCATCCGAAACACCTCGATCGTCTGATTCCTTTACAGAAGTACCCGTTTTATCCGCATTCCCATCCGCCAAATTTCGACGACCAGGATCATTCGCCCGCGCAACCTCCGCATCATCGACTTCCCTACCATCACCGACCGGCTGCTTTTGCTCCGCATCGCCGCCGGATTGGGTCGCTTCCGCCGAACTGTCGAAGTAAACGACGGATTCCCTCGGCCTCGGCATGGGCCTGGAGAGGTCACGGACCTTGCCCTTGGTGAGGCCCGACAGGTCCGTCGCCGAGACGAGGGCTTGCTTGGCGGCGGCCCGGATCAGCCCCTCGATGTCGCCGTTCCGAGCGGCCCCGACGAGCGGCGAGCGCTTGGCGGCCTCCTTGGCGACGAGGGACAGGCCGTGCGCGAGCCGGTTGAGGTCCTTCAGCCACGCCATCATTCACATCGACGGGACAACGGAGCAGCGAATGGACTGACCGGGAACAGACGGCGGCGCGTCGGCGGCGCTCGAGGGGGTGGCTTCCGAATCAGGCGTCCGTCCGAGCATGGAGGAGAGCTACGTGGGGTTCGTCTCCGCCATGAAAGGAGACAAGCCAGAGTATTTGTAGGTTTGACGGTTTGGGAAACGGGACCGGGGGTCGGGTCGGGGACCCGACCCAATTTGCATTTTCGGTTATTTGATCTTTTTATTTTTTTTTTGATAAAGATAAAGAATAATATAGCTTTGGACAAAATACAAAAGATAGCACTAAAGACTCTAAGGAAAACCGAAGAGTGGAAGGGAGCCGTGACAAAAGCCAAAAGCAAGCAAACCAAAAGAAGAAGAACCATAATTACAATGCGAAAACAAGTACAACCACCAGACTTCTGCCGACAATCGAAAAACGAAGGAACGGAGTGTTGATGAAGCTTGTATTTTATTTTTCTCTCTCTCTCCCTCCCAAAAAAAGGACCATAATTCAAATTTTGGCTATTGACCTGAAATCCGGTTCGCACAAAATCTTGGTCCTTCACGATTTGCATTTTCAACTTTTTTGACCATACTGAAAATAGTTTACATGACAAAAATCACACAATAAGAGGACAGCCATCAGGGACTGTGTTTACTGTATGATTTGATTTTGAATGCTCCACGTCCAATGAAAATTACATTAGATTATAAAAACTCATAGAAAATGAGAAAAAGAACGAAATAAAATTTTAACCGATTGATCAAACTTGCATTTTGTAACGACCATATTTTCTAAATCAATGCATTCTAGCCATCAAAAGCATTTGTCGAGTTGGTTGAAACTGTCTCCCTAGTGGTTTGGAATTCCCCTTCATCGTACTTTCAAATCATCCAGTCACCTTTTGTTCCTTTGTGGTATTAGTCGGATTTGTGTACTAAACATACAAATCACTCTGACTCAACCTCCAATTCTTGCGTTATAGTTCCGACTACAACTTACTATTTTTATCATGAACGAACTCAAGATGAGTAATAATAATAAGGCAACTACACATTTCGATGGAGGGTGTAAAACTTCTAGAGGGGTCGTCAATGTTTGATTGCTCGTCGCTGTTCATTTTACTTTAAAATAAAGAATTAAAAGATCTGTCTAATTTGGGGCTTGGCTGATGCATTCCATGACGATCATATCTCGCGTTACAGGGTTCCCCAAGACTCAATTTAGCCGCCCACGCGAGTCAGCAAGCTGAGAACAAACAGCCCGATTCCGCCCCCGCGAGGGCTCAAAGTTCCTACGTGACTTTTTCAACAGGAAACAAGCTTAACTAATGAAATTCCGCTTCATCGGCCCCGTCCGCTGGTTCGATCCTGCCTACTCCAATGTCGGGAAATTTGATTAGCACAACACATCTCCATATTTAGAATCAAAATCGACGACCATCTGCTATGTCTACATACACCAGTGCGAACATTTCAGCGGACAAGCCAATGAAAAGTGTCCGAGCATTGAGAGTATCGCATTAGAGCCTCAAAAGACTTCGCACTCTGCACTATCAGAGTCGTGTACAAGTAAAATCATGGGTCATTTGAAAATTCACTTTCCTTGACGAAAGAATTCAAACACAGAACCCAAATTTCATGGGCTACCACTGAAGTCAGAATCAGCAATGGAATCTCTAAGCATACATGAACGTCCAGTTAAAAAATACTGACCCAACAAAGAGCTGTCGCATGAAACTTGACAAAACCGGAACACATTACCAAAATTTGTGCTCCGCATTGCAACAAGCCAGCTCATGTGAATCAACCATCTAGGGGAAGTTCCCCACAGTTCACAATTCTGCATGGCTGCCGAGGCACGTCCGATCGGCTTGTCTCCTGAGATTCAAGTTTCTGCACGACATCAATCCCATCGACAACATGTCCAAACACAACGTGGCGATTGTCCAACCATGGAGTCTAACAAGAATACAGGAAATGAAAATTTGTTAGATAAAGGGAACTCTCAGTAGTAGTACAACTCTGCATACTTCAACCAAATCACCTCATAGTCGAACTTTGTCAATAATCATTGGGATATAATATTGAAGGACAGATGGGATAGAGTCATGCAAAAAAGCCCTTAAAGTGTTCAAGAAGTCATGTTCACAAAACTAATAATGAGACAAGGCAGTCAGCATAGAAGGCTCAAGAGATCAGCATCCTTCCTTGCACTTTGGATGAAGAGGTGAAAGTCAGAGAGACTGTTAGAAATGTGGCCGTGTGGTATTGCTACGTTCTGAATACATGGGTCAAGACTTTGCTAAGGGAAATACTAGTCATCGGTTGAGCAATATCACCTTTACTGTGCATATGAAAAATTGGCTCCCATTAGTGTTAGGGCCAGCGTTAGCCATGCTCAGTACTCCAGGTCCGACATGCTTCACTGCAAATAGAACAAGGCAGCATATAACAAATGCTTCTCAGATAACTTGTCACCCATCTATCAGACAAATGCAACCAAGGCAAAAACACAAGGAAATCAATTTTGAAATGCTTGCACTATCAGAGCTAGTTCTTGGGTAAAATGAAGAGGCATACATGCAAAGTTCTCATCTTCAAAAGTTGAACCGTAGATGCTCTTTCCTCCAGTTCCCTGCAAGCCAAAAGAAAAAAAAATTAACTTTCATGAGAGAAACGCTTCACCACACAAGAGCACTGAAATAATTTTCGTCCACCCTGCCAACCCCCTCCCCCCCTCCTTCCTCCTCTTTCACACACAGAGAGCAAGAGAACCCACATTTCCTCTAGTGAAATCCCCTCCCTGGATCATAAAATCCTTAATGATACGATGGAAGGAGCATCCTTTGTAGCCATATCCCTTTTCACCTGCATAAGAATTTTACAAGTTAAAGTGTGGAATGCACCATGCCAAAAAGTCTCGTTCCAGAAAATAGTGCCCCTTTATATTAAACTCTACAAAGAAAGCTTGCCTGTGCATAAAGCACGGAAGTTCTCAACAGTTTTTGGAACATCATCTCCAAAGAGGCCTATTACTATTCTACCAGCAGGCTCTCCCCCAATTTCCACATCAAAGAAGCATTTGTTTGTTACTTTCGCCTGCAGCCCCAAGTCCTAAAGCAACAGAGCACGTTTGTCACAATCAAGATGAAAGCAAGAATCAATAAAATCATAGAGATGGTATTTTAAAAGGAGCAACAGCAACAAGACATTGCACGGCAGGTTTATGAACATAAAAGCTAAATTTGGCCAACTGAAAATCTATGCTCCTTTTGGTTTCCAGAAGTTTCCATAGTTTGGTCCTTAATTTCATTTGAGAATGCTAATAGTCCATATACATAAGAAAATTATAGTTGAAAACTAAGATTGCTTTTTAGTGTTTCGTTGTTCTTATTCCAAATATAAACCAGGGGAGTTTGTTAAACAAAAAGGAAAGGATCTTTCGTGATCTTGATGAGACATAAACCTTCATTTAGTATTTTTACTCCAAAGAAACTTCTCATGTTTACTTAACAAATATGTTTTCAAGAACTAAGAAAAGTGAAAATTGTTTTATGACAACTGAAACTGTTTCTAGAACCAAGCTGTCGTTCAAGCATTGGCTTTGCCATTTCTATCTGAGAAGCTTTTAAAACACAAGTAGAACAGCACTGAATAATAGTGAAAGAGCAAGATACCAACCGTGGCCATAGCCTTGATCTCAACCATCCTGTCATATTTGATGGAGGGGGTTTTAGAAAATTGTTTGAATGCCAAGCTGGAGGCATAGTGAGACCTAGATGTTAATCCTCTGGCCACACAGCATGTCGCCCCATACTTCCTTTGCTGCATGTTAGCAATTTGAGAGCTTGTAGGCGCCTTACCCATTTCACTAACATCTTTACAGTTAGTACCCTGCAAGACCACGTGATGGTTCTGTTCACATTAGTTAAATGAAGCCCGAGTGCAAGAACCATGCACTAAGCATGGACCTTATAAGGATTGAACTTACATCATATCACACGAACGCCTACCATACAACATCCCTGAAAAATCTATCCTGTAAACACACACTGACTCTTCACACGCTGAGTCGTCATGCACATTTGGTTTCATTCGCCTCTCTTACCTAATTCCAACTACACGGGACTAGTATCCATCACTGTTTTTCCCAGACTCCTAAACTCGCAAAACCGCGGTTCGTTTTTACTCACATGTCAAGTACCGACGCCCGAACATGCATATCACAGAATAGCCATCAACAAACCCCGCGGTCGAGCGAAACTAACAAGAGCGACAACGTAGACACCGCATTTCGAAATCGGAAGCAACTAACCAGAGCACCGAGAGAATTCCTGATACAACACTACAGCGCAGGCCATTTTTCCTAGCAGATTAGCAAACGCTTCGAGTAGGAAACCACAGAAGCTCTCAAATCAGAACGCGATTGCGCGCGCGTCTCGACCGTCCCCGTCGCCAGACCAAACCAAACAACCAAGCTGCTGCTCCTAACTTTCTAATCGCAGTAGAAACAGTCGAAAGGCACATCAATCCAGCTCCACGACAGGTCAGCTACGATCAACTCGAGAACCGAGCCAACAATCCCTCCAGCTCCAGCTCGAATCCGCAAGTTCGGTCGAGTCAAAAGCCATCATCCACGCGAGCACCGGCTCCGATTCGCGCAACGTCTCGAAACATGCCGGAGAAGTGTAGAGAGAGAGAGAGAGAGAGAGAGAAGGGGCGGAGAAGAAGAGACGGACCTGGAGGAGGAGGAGGCCAGAGCCGTGCATGGAGATTGCGGACGCCATTGATGGTGGTTTGGACCGGCGGTTTCAGATAAGACGCGGTTATCCGGTGGGAAGAACGATACGACCGACGAAGAAATGAGCTCCCGAGACGAGGAGGAGGACGGGGAGCTTAGCTTAGGGGGTTTATCGCAGAGCATATTCTCTATCCGTTTCCATTTTTATTTTATTCTTTTTCGCCTGGGAAAACGAGGGGGGCTGGTGGTTAACGTGCGCCTCGCGCGCGCACCGGCCCGGCACGGCCCCTTCGGAATCTCAAACGGTGCCGCTTCGAAGCCGGCCAACTGCAGTCTTTTAACCGTTATAAGTTCGTGAGCATCGATCGATCAGAACCTTGTTCGGACAGCCGTGTTTTGCTAGGCCCGATAATTTCGAACGATAATTACAAGTGTGAAGTAGAGAGTTTTTTCATTTGGTTCAAGTTTATATAATTTGTCACCTTCTTCTTAATCATTGACTATTATACATCGAGCGCTTTTGCCCGGTCATGTGTGCCAAATACAACTACTCTTGTTTATTGTGCAGTTTTAATGCGAGTCACCAGCAAATTCAAATTAGGGAAGTAATTAATTTTCAGGGTAAATAGTTCTATTTAAAATTGGAAATCGATTCCCACATAGAACGGATGGCTTTAGAGAACTACAATCTTTTAATCATTAGAAGTTTATGAGCATGGATCAATTTAATTCTTGTTTGGACAGCCATCCTCTTGCTAGAATGCGAATCAAGAGAGATTTTTCATTTTTTTCAAAAGCACATGAAAAATGGGGAAATTTATATGATTGTCACATTTTTTGAAATCCACATTCGCGCTATATACATCTAGTGTGGTCATGATAACCTTCTTTTGCCCAGATCATGTGTGCCGGATGAAGTTACCCTTGTTCATCGCATGGTTCTCACGTGGGTCCCAAGCAAATTCAAATCGGACGATTACAATCCATCCGTAGACTATAATATAGGCATGTGCTCCTGCTTTTCCACCAGGTGTTTTTGTACATCGTCTTTGTCTTTGTCGAATTGGGCCATGTTCCCGGGACCATTGTGGGTTTCGTGCTGTGCTTCCACCGGCCCAACTTAGAATTCGTTCCCCGAATCCATGCCCGAGAACGCCCAATGCTCCGTCCGGGCATTCGGCGGCCCGAAAACCGGCCGACCCGCGAACCGGCCTATCTCAACCTCTCGAACGTTTCGCCTCGCTGCTCGCAAGTCCCAGGATGTCACGCTACACTTTCTAGACACAACGATTACCGCCTTAAAACTTCACCCCCCGACAATGCCAAGTCGTTTGGAGGCGGCATTCGGGACTCGACGCCCGCGATCCTCGCCTTTGCGCGCACCAAAAAAAAATTACTAGCGACGACAACAGAGGAACCCGAAACTCACCGAAGAGAAAGGACGCGGATGCGATCTAGATGGTGGAGTCGACAATACAAATTGCTCGGCCGACGATGGAGGAGGAGGCGGAGGCCCGAGCGAAGGGGGGCCCGATTCCGCACGGAGCGAAATTCGCAGCGCGGCATCCTCCTCCTCGTCGATCCTCGGCCACGGCTTTCGATCCTGAAAACCCGGGCGTTGACATTCTCTGGAAAATGGGGGGGTGGTACGTGGGTAGGGGTCTGGGTTTGGAACGGTTTAAGGAGCGAGCGGGGAGGGGGCAAAAGTTGTCCCACCGTACGAGGAGGAGGATTTAAGTGGGGGAAATCATCATTCCCATCATCATCATCATCTACGGTCTTTTGTTTATTTTGAAGATCTTTCCCCATTATTGCCGCACCGGCGTTGCGAATTAATGCCCACGAAATGCGGTCCGAGGCCGGGATCGGGGCCCTCCCCCGCGCGTCCTATCCCGTCGAGCGATCGCGGGGGGGCGAAAGCAAATAGTTTCGATCCGGGATCGCTGGGGAAGATGCCGCTCGACTTTGGACGTGCGTAGTGAGTAGCTTTTAGACTTGACGGGTGAAGATGCATTTTTTTCGCCTTGTTGTTGTTGTTGTCGGTCGGTTCTGCGGTACGAGTTCCGTCGTCCGGAAGTTTCCTCGCACTTTTGTCTTGTCCTTGCCAATGCGCCGGTTCTATGGTTTTAGCCTTTTGGATTTTGGTTTTGTTTTTTTGCGTTTGGATCAGGAAAATGAATTAACAAAATTTTTCTTTTTAGTCAAAAAAAAAGTTTTCTTATCTTTAGCTTTAGAAAATAATTTCCAAATTATTTATATGCATGTTTTAATAATAAATTTTACGTTTGGGCATGGGAACCCTAATGCTCATTCACAAGGCCTTGGCAATGGGGAAGTCCTCACCGCTTGGGCCTGGGTCTATCGAAGTCGAACTTGGGACACTGGGATGTTGACACTACTAATATTGAGGCCGGGTCCCTAAACCTCGACACTCATGCTTAGGTCCCCAACTTCCAAGCTGAGGTCCCCTATGCCCACATCCTAGTCCACTGATGTTGAACCCAAGCACCCGGGGTTGAGGCCTAGCCTCGATGGACTTAAGTATGGGTGCTACGGTCTCAGCCCAATCTCGATGGACCATGGTTTGAGTGTAGGGTATTGGATCCCACGTGTTGGGTCTAGAACTTAGCCTCAATGAATTGAGCGTTGGGATCTAAAGCCGAGCCTCAATGAATTCACGTGCAAGTTTGTAGCGCTCAAATAATGCACATTTATTTATGAGAATCAAATGAAATATTTCGCCCTATTTTCTTGATTTTGAGTTGTTCATACTTATCTAGATTTCACGGACGTCATCATATCCAAATCGAGTCCATCGCTCAAATAGCAAATCGGCTCATGCAGAAGTCTTCGATAATCATTCCGAAAACAAGCAATCGAGGAAAAGCGTTCATACGTCCCGAGTCAACATCGCCTCCTCAGATAAACATTGCACAATCCAGATCCCAAGTTGGATAACGATAGCGCCGTTGCTGTCGAGCTAGTCGCAGCTGGGACACACGCATCATGCACTCATCACGGTCGTGAATCCACAGCCGACGATCCTGGGGCTTTTCGACGGCGGCCAAGGCAGGCATCGATCGCACGTTCCCGGATCGAGACAAGAGACGATTTCCTGGACTCGAGATGTGACCAAACCAAAGAAACGCAAGCAACATCGCAGAAGACCATTAGACCCTTTTCAGCTGCCTAACTCCTTTCGCTTCCGTCGAGTGGCAAGTTGGCAACAGCATATATCCTTTCTGAATTTTTATATTACCGTCCATTTTTTTTTTTTTTTTTATTTCCCGGGTGTTGGAAGATATGCTCTAATCCGATTCTAGGAGATATGCTCGGAATCTCAAATTGATCTTAATTGTACACAATTTAGTTAGGATCTTAGATTGAGATTAGATACGATTTCATAAATATTTGTTTGCCTTGTATTACTTCATCTCTGTACTATAATTACAAGAGAATTGTACATCAGAAGATATACGAAATATACAAGAAATTCCAGAACTCTTTCGTCCATTCTTCACTTCCTTTCATGGTATCAGAGCTTCGGCTTCTGTCCATCCTTCGCTTCCGCTTCAGATTGCCACCAAAGGAGATCTGAGTCACATAACAGATCTGCCATCTTGGTATAGGAATCACCCTCGAAGAAGAATACAAGAGCTACTGGTTTTCTTCATCCCAATGGCTGATGAACAAACCACCGCAGAAGCCTCATCACCAGTGCCGATTCAAAATGTACCTGCAACAACACAACAACAAACAATCCAGACTCACCCAGTTCAATGGGGACCTACTCAGGCTCAGTTCGGTCTGGGGCAACCCTTTGCGGGTCATCCATTCCAGTGGGTACCTTACCCATTTTATGTCGGGACAAACCCGAATACATCATCGCCCGTTTATGTAGGACACCAGGGAACCTACGAGGCAAGCTCACCAGCCGTAACGGGCAAGCTCGACCCCGGATTGGAGCGTAAGCGGATCTCGGACAACCCTAAGTATAGGAACGAATCCCTATCCGGGGCTTTCAAATGCGGGGTATCAATTCGGGACAAACGAATCGGGCCAAGGGACAAATTCTTACCCGAACCTTGCGCCCGGATTCATGCCATTCCCCGTCTCTGCCGTCACTGGGCGACCGGAGCCTGGTGATCCTCTGCACGTCTCAACGTCCGATGGCCCCGAGCTGAGGTTGATCAACCTTTAGCTAAATGGCCCAAAGAATTACGCCAGATGGTCCCGAGACTTCCGGCGCGCCCTTGTGACGAAGGACAAGGATGGATTCCTCGACGGAGCGGTTCCGGTTCCTGCCGATGAGCGACTAGCCCGATTCTGGAGGAAGTGCAATCAACTCGTGAGGACATGGCTCGGCAACCGCATCTCCCCGAGGTCGCGGGCCGGGTCTCCCACCAACAAGGACTCGAAAACCATGTGGGAAAACATCAAACGGATGTATGGCAAGTTAGATCGGGCACGAATTTTTTCACTTTTGCGGGAGCTCAGTGAATTAAAACAGGAAACATGACCATCACGGTGCCCTTTACAACAAACTATCGTCCCCGTGGAACGATCTCGAAGCGACAGAGGAGAAACTCGTGGGTCCCGTAAGAGACACTCGCACAATACCGATCGATCAAAGAAAGGGAAAAGGCGACCCGATTCCTTTTAATCTTGAATGATTCTTACGACATTTCGCTCGCTCGCAGATCTTGGCCATGGAACCGGTGCCTCCTCTTGGCCGGATCTACCAATTAGCCGTCCAAGAAGAAAGCCGAGGCTTGCTTCTTCGAATCGGCAAAGGGAGGCGAGGTCTTTACTCCATGAAAGTTCATCATGCACTCATCAAAAGGGGTATCGAGTCCTAGATCAAACAACATTGGATTTCTTCATCAGCAGAGATGTTATCTTTCATGAAGACATTTTTCCCTTCCAAGAAAAGGATTCTTCAACGGGTCGTGAATCCACAGCCGACGATCCTGGGGCTTTTCGACTTTCCCGGCGATGTTGTGTGAGTAGAATATCCAAGCCCTCCACTTATGAAGCATCGATCGCACGTTCCCGGATCGAGACAAGAGACGATCGACCCGAGTTCCCACTTGGGGTTGACTTTAAAATCGAGACGTGACCAAACCAAAGAACCGCAAGCAACAGCGCAGAAGACCATTAGACCCTTTTCAGCTGCCTAACTCCTTTTGCTTCCGTCGAGTGGCAAGTTGGCAACAGCATATATCCTTTCTGAATTTTTATATTACCGTCCATTTTTATTTTTTTTATTTCCCGGGTCGCGAGAAAAGCCTCAAATCGGAACGAGACAGCCTATGGGGCTTCGTGGAGAGTCAAATTATCCGGATGCTCTACGCGACTGTCGTGTTGGGTCGCGATTAGGCCTGTGGTGGACGATCATAGGCGACGATCTCGGGGGCCATGGTGGATCCGTATAAATAAATAAAAAAGACCCGAAAAAAATGGAGCCGATCCATCGTCATCATCATGAGGATTGGGCCTTTTCGGACACGAATAATAGTAATTAATCATGATTCTACACCGCATAAACGCCCAAAACCTGTGACCTTTTGGCAAGTAATGATCAACTTAAACACGATTAGTGGATTCGGAAGGGGGTCGAAAAAGGGGGGAATTTTTTTTTTTTCCCTTCGCTTTTTTTTTTTTTCATAAGTCGCGATAACATTTTTTTTATTTAAATAATTGACCACTTTGGTGGAAGTCCTCGTCCACGTCTCTTTTCTTTTTAACGCCATCTGCCTGCCTGCCGAAGGGCCTAAAAATAAATACGCATTTTTAAAAGGAGAGGGAGGGGCAGTATTAAAAGACGACGAATGGTTTGGAAGGATGCGGGAATCAACTTGGACTTTCCAGGTTCTCGCATCTTATTTTATACATTCGCCCCTCCCTCTTTTTTTTTTTTTTTTTAAATATTTCCTCCTTTGTCCGTCCAGGACTCGTGGTTTCGTTTCGTCTCGTCTCGGGTGTTCCACCTTTTTTTTTGGGACGATATTAAATCTCGAGGTCAAGACTTCGGTTCGGGGACGCCCCATTTGTTTTTTTGGGGGTCCGCTTTCCTTTTTTTTTTTTATTATAATAACTTCCCTTCCTTTTTTCGTGATCCACGGGTTGTATATTAATCTCGAGTCTTGCCTAATAAAATTTAAATTTAAGGAATTAATTTTAAGGGATTAATTAAAAGCACGATTTGTGCAGGGGATCTGACAAAAAGATGCAAACAATGTGATTTTGCGTGGGAGTTGAATTCTGGTGGGTGGGTTTGGTTTAGTCAAACGGCAGCGTCAGAGGAGTGGGTGCCCTCCCTCACGAGGGAGGAGGAGAACGGGCCTCTTTTTTTTTTTGGGTGGCAATCTGGCAAGATTTGGCCACTACCATCTGATGTGCAGCAGCTTTGGTGCAACACATATAATTCCATTTTCCATCTGTAGAAAATGTTGGGGGGTTGATGCTTTTAATGTGTGCATTCATGCCCATTATCTTTTAGGTCAAATTTGTCCTTGAATCTCAACCCCCAAATGGAGCAACAAAGGGGTAAGTCAAAATCGGGATTAATTGCACTCTAGACCTTCCGGCAAACATATAAAATAAAATATGAAAGGCTCTCGTGAACATCATTGATGTCTTTCTCTATCCCAATTAGAAAATGAGTAATTCGCACCATCTTTCCTGGCCACGACATGAGTGGCCTTCCTCGGACGGCATCGAACAAGTAGACTTACTAGGTATGTGAAAAATCGATAGAAGATATTATCACCTTTGCTCTGGATTGAAATTTCCGTGTGCGATGTAATGAAACCCGCTTTGCGAAAATACCTGAAAAGATTGACCTTTTTCAAAGTACTGGTGAGCTAGTGGGGAAGCTGTCGCTGTGATTCTGTACCCATTTTTTTTTTCTCGCAATGGTAGACGGAGGTCATGATCAATGTGTGAATGATGCTTCTGCTGAGCAACTCAACTTAGCATTTCTTTTCTTTTTTTTTTTTTTTTGCCTTTTTCCAGGGGGGGTTATAATTTCGTAAAAGGGGCCTTTTTGCTTTAATGATTGAACCAAAAATGATTAGCTCCGATAATTGTCTGGAGTCAAGACTCCCGTCCTTGCCTTTTTCAATGATGTTGAGCCCCGCCAATCCATCGAATCCCAATCCCCTTTTTTCGGCCATTTCTCAAACTGTTTAGGGTAAATTCGGTCAGCTACACAAAAGTAAGAGATGAGAAGAAGGTACGAAATTTCCCAATTCCTGCTTCAAAGTTGTTAACACTTCCCCAAAAGGCGAGCTCGAACGGAATCCCCCATCCGGTAAAGATCTAACCGTCCGCATGCATAATCGTTAATTGATTCATCTTCCTACATGCAAATGACTCAGACGTGTCCCATTCGAGGAAATTCTCAATCGAGCTATTAAGTCGTGATGCATAAGCTTATGGTACGAGATTAGATTACGAATTCTTATGGAGAAAGTTTCTTGATACCACAGCTCCTTTTGCTAAAAGTGGGGCCATTGAAAAACCCCTTCGATTGGGGAATTATACCTTATGCGGGGAGAAAATCAAAAAGCGATCGTACAATAAATATTTTGACTTTAAACAGATAATTGACGACGAACACGACTAGGGTGTCTCATGACTAGCGAGAAAAGATTCTCTAAATGTGAAACATCCCTTTTGAATAAAGCCGATTTGGTGACCGACCAGAAATTACTGTTCGGCATCTGATGAATCTGCAGCAAATGCTTCTCTCTCTCTCTCGAAGATGCACATTTTTCACAAATTTAGAGAGAAGCAAAGAAGGGGGAGTGCGGGGGTCAAAATTCGAAGGGGGAGGGGGGGACAGGCCCCGCACGGGGAGGGGGGGCCCTCCTGCGTCTCCGAATTCACCGACGACCATGATGAAAGATAGTGGCATCCGTATTGACTCCCGGGGCACCAAATACACTTACCAGATATCATCAATCATTCGCCACCCAAAAAGAGAGCAGAAATTTTCGTTTTTTCTTTTTCGCAAGAATTGCAAGAAATGCAAGAAACGAAGAACAGAGGAGAGAGAGAGGGAGGAAAAAGATTGAAAAATTTGGAGCTGAAAGTCCGTCCTTTGGAGGAGGAGGAGGATAACAGCGACAGAGAGATGGTCTCCCAACTTTTCAACGCGAATTGAAATGTCCGATTTCTAACGCCCTTTTGTTTTTTTCTTGAGCCTCTCTCTTCTCTCTCTCTTCTCTGTTTCTCGGTGGTTTTTTTTTTTTTTCTTTTTTTTACCCTCCCAAACCATTTGAAAACCCCAAGAAAGAGGAGCGACCCCCTCTCCTTGATGAACTCAACTTTGATTCTGCATCATCAGTAGACCCAATCCCCCCACCCAATTGTTTATGCTACACAACAACGCCCCCCTCTCATAAGACCAACCCCCACCTCCCTTCCTCCTTCAGCATTTCTGCTCCCCCCCCGCCCCCTCCTTGCGTTTCTCTTCCTTCTTTTGTCTGCAGCCCCCGCTGTGGCCATTTTCTTGCACTCCCGTCCGATTTCTCCGCTGGGTCTCGTTTCTTTTCCATTTTTATCTGGACCCTTTTCTTGTTTCGATACGTCAGTGCCCGGTCCCCTCGCCGAACGGGCGCCGGTGTCTGCATGATTCGATCGAACGGGTCGAATCAGCATGAGCTCGGTCCTGGCGTGTTTGGGTACTCCGTCGGATTCCACGAACCCAAAGGAATCGAATGGGTTTCCGGGCGGCCCTCGTTTGGTTCTGATGTGTTCCATTTGCGGTCCTTGCTCCTCGTAGATCTGTTTGCCAGGTCCGCCCGATTCGCTCTTGCTTTGTATTCATGCTCAAACGTTACTCCTGAGGTCAGATCATCACTCGGTCTTTCTTCTCTTTGTTATGCCCGCCCTTTGGAATTGACCAGGGAATATGATGAATAGCGAAAGCGGGGCGGGAGAGTGGGTTGCACCGGTTTTTCTATAGTTGGCATGTGTATTTCGTTGAGCATGAGAATTTGATGATGCATAGTGACCTGGGCAGGCGTGGGGCGGTTGGGTTTGTTGAGCTTTCTCGACTTTGCTTGAGTTCTTTCGCCCTGTATTTGCTCATGGTACAAAGTCATAGGACCCCTCCGCACCAGAGGTCTCGTTTGTGAGGTTCATTGCGAGTATAGTGATGGGCAACAGTACTTCTCGCGTTGTGGGGTGCTTTGTTCCCAATGGGAAAGGCGGAGTCGATTTGGAGTTCTCGGAGCCCTTGGATGAGGGATTAGGCCATTCGTTTTGCTATGTGAGGCCAACTATTTTCGACTCTCCGGCCATTACGCCATCGAACTCTGAGCGGTTTACAGTTGATTCGAGCACTCTTGATTCCGAAACATTAAGTGGGTCATTTAGGCATGAGAATGTAGATGATCCGTCGAATTTGAACAAACCCAACAAGAATTTCACTGAAACCACGTTCAAGACTATTTCGGGTGCCTCAGTCAGTGCCAATGTTTCCACCGCTAGGACTGGTAACCAGAATGCATTTCTCGCCAGTGACGTTCTGGAGCCTGCCGCCTCATTTGAGAGCACAGCGTCCTTTGCTGCAATCCCTTTGCAGCCGATACCTCGTGGTTCTGGACCATTAAGCAGTTTCATGTCTGGACCCTTGGAAAGGGGTTTTGCATCGGGGCCTTTGGATAGAGGAAGCGGTTTTATGTCCGGGCCAATCGAGAGGGGTGTAATGTCTGGTCCTCTGGATGCTACAGATAAATCCAACTTCTCGGCACCTCTTGCACGGGGGCGTCGAAGACGTGGTCTCCACAGTCTCATGAGGAGTGTCAGTGGGCCCATGAAAAGTACTATTACTCGAACCTTTTCTAGACATTCCATGGGGTCTCATTGGATGCAAAGGTTTTTCTTGCACCCAGTGACCCAACTGGCCTGGCATCCTAAGGATGCAAAGTTTCGACCGGATGCCTCCCGAAATAGTCTCGAAGTGGGGGTGTCTGAAGGGGACTATGGAAATGCCAACAATTTGCAATGGGCTCATGGGAAGGCTGGCGAAGATAGGGTTCATGTTGTGATTTCTGAAGAACAAGGTTGGCTATATATTGGTATATATGATGGCTTTAGCGGGCCAGATGCACCGGAGTTTCTTATGACCCATCTTTATAAAGCTGTGGACAAGGAACTAGAGGGTCTGCTGTGGGATTATGAATGCAAATCATCAAATGATCAGCCAACAGATCAGCCTCAGAAAAGTGAAAATGCTAAGGCTATTTCAGGATGCAGTATTGATGGCCGACCGCAGTCTAATTCAGCTCAAGTTAGTTCTGGCACCTTGGAAGAATCATGTACATTGAGTGCCACTCAGTCATCTAATTGTGAGATAGTCGAGGAAGAAAATGGGAAAAAGGTGAGTTTGGAGCCCAGCATCTCCGATTGTGCTCCTCTTTCCACTTCAACTGGAATTTCAGGTGGTCAAGGCAGGAAAAGTATGCGGCTTTATGAATTGCTCCAGCTGGAATCACGGGATGAACAAACAATCTTGCCACCTGATGCTGGGAGCCGAAGGAAGGGCTCATGGGATTCTCAACAAATTTCAGACGCTTTGATTCCCAAGGAAGCCTTAAGAAAGGAGCAGCTAAGATCTCATTCGTTGAATTCGAAAGGGAATAATCTGATCAATCATGGTGATGATCCCACTACTTCGGGAGAAAATGGAGGGGCTGGAGTTAATTCGAGCAAAAAGAGCACTATCCCTGCAGTTTCGTTTTCTGAGAAGTGGCAAAATACAAGAAAATCCCTCATAAGTTCGAGGATTGTAAAGATGTACAGGAAGCAAAAGTCACTACACAAGAAACTGTTTCCGTGGAGCTATGATTGGCATAGAGAAGATAACTTTGTTGATGAGAGAATAATGGAACAATCTGGACCGATCAGGAAATGCATATCAGGAACTGTGGATCATGATGCCATTTTAAGGGCGATGGCACGCGCACTTCAAAAGACTGAAGAGGCTTACATGGAAATGGTGGAGAAGTCTTTGGACAAAAATGCAGAGCTTGCTTTAATGGGATCCTGTGTATTAGTGATGTTAATGAAGGATCAGGATGTGTATGTCATGAACCTTGGTGACAGCCGCATCATTTTGGCACAGGAGAGGCCGAGCGATCGCATTCCTAATTCCACTTCTCTAAAGGATGATCTGCGGCATCGAAACAGATCAAGGGAGTCTTTAGTGCGTATGGAGCTAGACAGAATATCAGAGGAGTCTCCGATGCATAATCAGAGCAATCACATCAACAAAACAAACAAGAATAGAGAGATTTCCATCTGCAGATTGAGGATGAGGGCACTTCAGCTTTCAACTGACCATAGCACAAGCATTGAAGAGGTATGTCCCTCTTGGAAGTTTTTTGTACTTTTCCTTCCATTTTGCATACTATAATCTGACGATCTAAATATTCATCATCAATTGAACTCCTTGAGTTTATTAATGGTCAGTGGTTTCTGAAGTATCATTTGAAACTTAATTTTCTTCTGGTGAATGCATGTTAACTAGGGTTTTTTGGGTCATTGCTGCAACTATTTTATATCATAGCAGCACTTTTGTATGGGTTTTGTGAAGCAAGGAGTATGCTCGTCAGTGATCTAGTGTTGGCAGAGTGCCTCCTTTATTTTGTGTGTGTGTCCATCTCTGTCGATACATCTCTATAACCAGCATGTTTTGACTTAGGAGAACCTAGTAATGAAACCCAATTTTAGTATGACCTTCATATGGCTGTCAATAGGGGAACCTATTTATGTCTTTGAGAACTGCACTCCATATGGTTACAATTCATCAAGTGACTGAAGCTGTGGCTCCTTAATTTCTTCAAAAGTGAAGACTGTAATTTCCAGATGTGGTGCAGCTGCTATCTATGAGCAGTAGTGCTGTCTGTGGAAATGTGGCCCTGAATTTTTCTATATAAAATGAAACGGAATGAGTATAGTACTTAGCTACCCCAATTGCATCATCAAGAGTACTTCTCATCACGGCACATTTTCTGTAATGTTTCCTAACTATGTTGAAGATCAATGGCAACAGTAATGACATATACTCTTTCTTTTCTGTTGCAGGAGGTTTTGAGGATAAAATCGGAACATCCGGATGATAACCAAGCCGTCATGAATGATCGTGTAAAGGGGCAGTTGAAAGTAACTAGAGCATTTGGGGCTGGCTTCCTCAAGAAGGTCGGTCAGTCCAATAAATTTTATTGAAGTTTGCCTTTTGGCTGCAGAATTCTGGTCTGACAATTCTCTTTAAAGGAGACAACTGTTTGGGGTTGGTTAGGCTTGGCCATGGCTTATAATATTGGGCTTTCATTGATTGCATGCACGAGAGGACAATAGTTAATATATGTTTCCACATGTTTCGGTAGAAAGGATGTGTAATTTAAGAAAATTGCTTGGCAACTCAGAAATTCGGAAAAAAGGATCTTCTTTTGGGCCAGTAGTAATCATCTGCTTCACTGCAGATTCCTAGCTACTTCTGTTCAACCACCTCTATCTATGATTCCTGGGCCTACAGAACGTATGATTTCTCTCCTGCTTGATGAAGCATGGGCTCTCATCATATCTGTTATCACATTGCACAGCTCACTTAAAAAATGTACCTGTGTACTTCCCCCCAGAATTTGAACAAAAAAGGAAAATCGTAGTCTTGAAGATATGTGAATGTCCAAGATGAATTGATTTAGGCTTTGTTTGTTCCGCGGAAATATGAATGATATCAAAAATATTTTCCTAAAGTTGATCACTTACGTCGCTTGAAATAATAAGTTAATGGAAAATGTTTTCATTGTCGACAACGATTTATGTCTAAATATTTTCATGGATGATGAAAATATTTTTTGTTCATTCATTTTGGTAAGCGATACAAATGATCTTTTCCGAGAAAATATTTTCCAAATCGTTTAATTTTCAGCGAAAGAAACTGAGCCTCAGTCTCTGAATGTTTTGTGTGGATGCCCATTCTCTGAGTATCTTATTGAGAAAATAATCAGTTTGCTTATAGAGAAATAGACAGAAGTTCTCAAGTGATGATAATGCACATAACCGTGCAAGAATTATATAATTCTAGAAAGAGTAACAGAGAACTCAAGAATAATGTAATGCTTAGCAGAGAACTTGAGAATGATTTATTGCTTATCAGTGAGCATTGTAACTAAACTTGAGCACATGCACATGTTTCACACGCTAAATTAGAGCACATCTAGCGACCAAGGTGTATCTCCAGTGTTACAATGAGAGGGTGTGGTTAGTGTGGGATGGCTCATTGTAAAATTTAGTGAGCTAAGTTCACGCCATATAGCTTGTTAACAACGATGATTAAAACAGCCTCTAAAGTGGCTTTAGCTTCTTTGGTCATTGTCGATTTCATGTTTATGAACTTGTAAGAAAATGGCATCTGAGCCCCAGAGAAGTTTAGCTATTTTTTGTCGGAGGTATGCATATATGGGTTAGAAAGTGGCTGTACATGGATGGCCTGTTTTTAGACTATTGGCTGAAGGCTGTGAAAGTAAGCTGTCGGAGATAGCTTCTATGTGATTTTTTTTTTTTTGGGGGCATAAAAAGAGACATTTCTGTTCCTAAATTTGTTCTTCTTTGTCCGAAATGAAAGAGAGCACTTTCTTTTTTGTTGCATAAAAAGAGACATGTTTCTGTTCCTGAATCTGTTCTTCTTTGTTCGTAGTGAAAGAGTGCACTTTCTTCATTTCACATTGCTAGTAGTTTTGTGCAATAGCTCTTTGCTATCTTATCTCCATTAGCTAAACTTGACCAGGATACATAACTGTTTGGTTGCAGCCAACATTGAATGAGGCTCTGCTGCAGATGTTTCGAGTTGATTATCTGGGAACTGCTCCCTATGTTAGCTGCATACCATCTCTTGTCCATCACCGACTTTCCTCGAGTGATCGTTTCTTGGTACTCTCCTCCGATGGGCTCTATCAATACTTCAGCAACGAAGAGGTGGTTGCACGTGTCACATGGTTCATAGAAAATGTCCCTGAAGGCGATCCTGCTCAAGACCTCATTACCGAGCTGCTTTTCCGTGCTGCTAAAAAGAATGGTCAGTCATCAGAACTGTCTCTTTCATTCTTTTTCTCTTGTCCTGGCTGGATGAATGATGTTTCGCGTTCCATTCATCTAGTTTTAGAAGTAATTTAATTCAACATGTTTTGTCCTAAATTACTCGGAGACTCATAGTTTCCTGTTGCCGAAAACATTGACACCTAATCCAAACCATCACGAGACAATACTCTTTGGAGTTTGTGCATAACTTAGTAATATGTTATGTGTGGAGTTGCTAGTTGCTGCAAAAATGAAATTAAACTCCCCCTTTGTCGTCACCTAGTCTGTGATGGGCATTATTAAAAACCTTGCATTCAATCAGTCAACTGACCGATCTCATCATGTCTATTTCAAAATTTGTCGTGTCTGGCAGCCGATAATCGATTTGTGTTACGTTATTAGAAAACAAGATTGAAGACTTAATTAAATAATCTTGTTGGCACTGGCATAAGCAGTCGTTTGACGCTTATCCTATCGCACTGTCAAAATTTCTTTTCCAAGGGACATTTATTTTGAATCCCGTAATTTGCGATTACTGCCATCATTTTATAGCTGGGGTTGGTTTTTTTCCATTGCAGGAATGGATTTTCATGAGCTGCTTGACATTCCTCAAGGTGACAGACGTAAATACCATGATGATGTTTCGGTTATGGTGGTTTCCTTAGAAGGAAGGATTTGGAGATCGTCTGGATGAGATGATTCTTCACGTTTTCATTTTACCCCAACGTTGTATCAATTTTTTTCCCAGTTTGGGGTTCACCTTTTCTTTCATTCAGGGATCGAAAAGCTCAAAGCCTCGAGATCTTGTGACATAGAAAAATTGCTCTTTTCTTGTCAATCTTTCGTGATGGATGGTTTGCCTCCGTCACCATAGCAAAGGCCAGTGCTCAATCACTAATTTCAACTTCCTGACATCGAAAAGATTAGGACATGCTTCCACTCTGATCCCTATCTAGACCTGATCAGTAGAAGAACCAGGAAACTATGTTTTCCCGGAACAGTAATTGGGTGAACATTGCTCGCATCTCATAATGATGATTATACCCAGATAATCCTTTGAGATCGGTATAATTTTTGAGTCGATGGGTTACAGTATTGGAGCTAAATGTTAGCCAAATCAATCTGATAGAGGTCAGAAAGACCTAAGTTACTGCTAACAAATAATTAGTTGGCCAATTCTTTCTATGTTCTCATCTTTGTGGCAATTCTAATAACAGCAAACAAGTGACGTAACATCAGGTGCAAATGTTGAAGAAAACCAAACAAGGTCAAGCAGATGGCCTCACCTGAGCTAAAAAGCTTCAGAAAGTGGAGCTCTCGCGTGAATCTATCTCTGCTTTTCAAAGATTTCTGCCTAAGCATCTTTGTATTTCGCATTACCCAATAGACTGCTTGCGAGCGAACAGACAGGACACCATCCAACTGCCGCAACAGGGCTGGTCATTTGGCCTTGTTTATGTGCAAGGTTCATTTTACGTTGGAAGCAAACGAGAAAAGTTTGGAAAACACGTCTGCACCAAACTTAAAAAATCAAAAAATCGTGAGTGTGTTGAGGATCCTTGGTGGTGGTTAAGGTTATATCTCATCATGTCACAAGAGCTCGACAGCTCCGTTGAGGGTCGCCCCGCCTGCCAGGTAACCCCGGTGGGCGGGCATTACTGCTTTCTTAATTTTATGCACTGGTGTTCATATGCTTCAGCCTTCAATTGAGGAAATATTTTTTTTTCCCCTCAAGTAAATTTCCCAATTTTACGTTTCACAATTCAGATTTGGTAGTTTAAGGACTATTTTATATTACATGTAAATGAGAAAAGGTGGAAAACATGTCCACACCAAACCGAAAGATGGTGCGCAAGAGTTAGAATTCCAGTCCCATTTCCAGGGCCCATTCTGAGCACTGTTCCTTTTTAACTTTACCGCTTCTCTCTCTTCCCTGGAAAGCACCAACCTTTTCCTCTTTCCTTTTTACATTTTCACTGACAAATTATCGTTCTTAGTAACTAGTACCCTGATGGCCAATGTCTCTCCCACCAAACTCTTAAGTGCTGTCGTCAGCTGTACAAACCCTCTTTTGGGAACAGCAAGATGCACTCAAAACACTCATCTATCCCTCATTCGCCAAACTACGCACTTCAGCCGATGAGTCCTATGTCCTTGTCTTTCCCCTTTTTCGTCCTTTTTCTTTATCTGGTGAGCGTTTTCTTAGCTTAATCGTCACTTTTAACGCTTGGAACTCCTCAATGCCACCTGATGATAGTCCGAAGCGTGGAATTTGGGTCAAACTACCGAGCCCATTTTGAATCCTGATTGCTTTGCATTAAAGTTGAAGTACTCTTCCCATCCCATGCTTTCTTTTTTGCATCAACGTCAGTTCCTCTCCCTATCAGCCAGTCACCCGTCCCTTCCTGATCTGCTCAGACATCAGTTGCCCGGTCTCTCTCTGGCCAGTTCTTAAAAACCGGGTTTCTCCTTGTTCGCCTCCACGCTCCACCGTATCGATCCCTCCGCCGCTTCACAAGATGCAGGCAGTTTTCGTTTATCTAGTTGTCTCTGCTGTGCTGTCCGGCGCTGTCGCTTATGACCCCGACATGCTTCAGGATATCTGTGTGGCCAGTACTTCCTCAGGTATCTTCCCTTTCTTTTACTTCCTCTTTCATCTGTTCATGAACTTCCAAATACCATTTGTGTCAGGATCTCAAATTTTCCTGAGCTTGCTTTGCTGTAATCTTAAACGGATTGCTTTCACACTCACAGCTGTTTGAATCCAACTATTATGGATTTGTCCTAGAGAGAGATTCAGCATGCTGTTGCTTATCCTATGTATTGTCTGACCGGGGCCTGAACGAACACCGTTAATTTTACTCAAACTGCATTCCCCTACCAACACGATCCGCCGCACGAGGTGAAATTCTCAATTTCCTATTCCTTGCAGATGTAAAGGTCAACGGCTTCGCATGCAAGAGTGAAGCAAATGTCACGGCGTCCGATTTCGCCTTCGAAGGCCTGGCAAAGCCAGGAAAGATCAACAGCTCCGTGGGATCCCTGGTCACGGTCGCCAACGTGGACAAAGTCCCGGGCCTCAACACCTTAGGCGTCTCTCTGGCCCGCATTGACTACGCCCCAGATGGCCTCAACCCACCCCACACCCACCCGCGCGCCACCGAAATCGTGTTCGTCCTGGAGGGCGAGCTGGACGTCGGCTTCATCACTACCGGGAACAAGCTGATCTCCAAGATCATCAAGCAGGGTGAGGTGTTTGTGTTTCCTAGGGGCCTCGTCCACTTCCAGAAGAACAATGGCGACAAGGCCGCTTCGGTTATTTCGGCGTTCAACAGCCAGCTGCCCGGTACGCAGTCCATCGCGATGACGCTGTTCACCGCGACACCGGCGGTGCCAGACAACGTGCTGACCAAGGCGTTCCAGGTCGGCACTAAGGAGATCAACAAGATCAAGGACAAGCTCGCACCGAAGAAGTCATGAGGAGATGAACCGCACCGTCCGACAGTACTAAAAGAATCCGTCCATTCCAGCTTTTCGATTTCCGGTTTTGCCATTTACTTCTACGCGAGTTTCGTTCGTCGAACTATATACGATTACATCTAGAAAAATAAAATGTAATTTGATCTTCGCGAAAATAACTTATGTATACTGTAGAGAAATAAACGAAATCTGACGCACGAAGAAGCAGTGCCTTAATCATTCTGGCGAGATCAAAGCCTTTATTGAGAGAATAGTATTGCTGCATCTGAAATGTTCGGACACTGAGAATAAGATAATTCATTCCGACTGAAAAGAAGCCGACTTGTTCCGACCGGCTAGCGCAAAATGAATTGCCCTCGGCCCGGCTCGAAATTACCCCACTGCCATTGTGTTGGAGTTGGATTTTTCCGAGAAACAGCTATTTCCGAAGGAGTCCAATTATGAGATCCGATCTGATTAATGGTGACGATTGATTTGATATAAGGTTAACATTACATTACAAAAATCCAAATTGATGCATCCGTGATAAATTTATTTTAAACTAATTTTTTTGATCACTAAAAACCCAAAAATGATATACGCATGGCGTATTTATTATATGTTAGCTTTCCTTAAATATTGCGGTTAAATTGCTAAAATGGATGCCACATGGCAAATTCACATGGATCAATTAACAAGTTAATATAACAAAAGCTTTTCATCGGATTACCTTAAGGCGATACATTTATAACAAATTTACTTTAAAAAAACGCAGCAATAAATAAGGCTCAAGTTCATCTTCTCTGTCATTCCCTCCAAAAATCTATTTGTTTCTGGTCTTTCCTCTTCGTCCATCTTCTTCCCGTCGCCGCTTTCATCTTGCTTGGTCGCAGTCTTTTGTCCTCTCTCGGTTTGCTCATTGACGGATCCTGCAGGTGGGTTCATCGCATAGGTTTCATCTTGTCGACGCAGGAGAACGAGAGTCCTCCATTCCACCGATTTGTCAGTTGCATTCGACACTTGTGTTTATGAGGACCTCCCTCTTTTTCATTTCTGTTGGATCTTTCGGCCATAACCTTCTAATCGCATATCTAATTGCTTCGTTTGTCGTCAGTTAGTACTAAACTTGGTCTTTTGTTTCTCTGCCTTACATGATTTATTGCTTGCTTGGAAATCTCTTTGTACGCTTACGTATTGCTCTTGCTATGTTGGTCATTCATGTTAGTTCATGTTCTTATTAGTGTTTCGTGGTGTTTCCAATCTTGAATTATACGTGTGTGGAATTTATAATATGAACCGTGACCCAAACATTTATCACAGGTAACCAATTTGAGTCTTTCATGATATTAACTTTTTAATTAATCCACTTAGACTTGCCACATGGTACTCATGTCAGCAATTTAACGATAATATTGGATAGAAGATAATGGAGAATAAATGTCACTGGCATATAAGGTTGGGTTAAATTTATCATTGTATTAATTTGGGACTTTTTATGTTATTAATCTTATGATATATTAACTTGAAACTGCCCTGCTTAAAAACAACTTGCGTCGTGTGTTGCTTGTGGAGCGATCAAAATAGCCCATTTTTCCAAAAGAAAAGGAGGATTCAAACAAAGTTGACGAAATGGAAGAGATTCAAGATGGCTATCCAAAGTACTTTCAGATTACTAGGTTTCATGTCGCATCAATTTGAACTTGCTCAATTTGTTCGGTTGCAATCTTAAAATGCGATTGCATTCTCTAATCCAATTGCTGTTTTTGTCTATGTATTCCCGATTTATCCACTAGGTCAGCCGGGCTTGGCTCTTTGCACCCAATTTTGACGTAGCGCCTCATTTTTTTTTCCAAATTTGCCCCTACATACATGGTTAGCAAACACCTGTAGAGAGGCCCATTATCGTACTTGTATACTTCTAGCCGGAACTTTATTAAAAAATGAGGGCACGTGATTGGTCCGGATTAATGTGGAATTATTACCTCGCTCATTCTACATTTTCCTTCTGGTTAGAGTGGGGGAGCGCGGTCGACCGGCGAAGAAAAGAGGAACTGCGAAATCGACCGCGAGCTGATCCGCTTCGGCCGAATTCGGAACGGGGAATCGACCGATCGATCGATCAAATCCCTGATGCAGCAGCGGAAGAAGAACTTCAGGAAGCGGTCTTTCCAGGAGGACGAGGGCGAAGGAGGAGCAGGGAACGGGGCGGCGGAGAGCAGCCGCTCCGATGACGAAGAAGAGCGGAGGTGACGAGCGAGCGATTTCTCGGTTGCTTTCTTCTCCTCCTTTCGGTTGGCGTCGCGGTGGGTGAGCGAGTGACGCGGTTCGGTTTGGTGGTTTGTGGAATCAGGTTGGCGTTGGAGGAGGTGAAGTTCCTGCAGAAGCAGCGGGAGAGGAGATCCGGGATCCCCGCCCTCCTGACGGCGCAGAAGGGCGGCGGCGGCGGCGGCGGCGGCGTCGGGCTTCGCGTGGGCTCGGCCGCGAAGCCGGTCGAGAAGAGCGAGGGCGGCGACGGCGAGAAGGAGGACCTGGTTCTTCAGGACACCTTTGCGCAGGAGACCGCGGTCATGGTCGAAGATCCCAACATGTGAGTTCGCAGCGAGCACCGAACGCTTGGGGTTGTGGAAACTGAAAAAAAGATAAATTTTCAATCTTGCCTTGAATTATCACTGCTAGGCCTGGTCGATTACATCTCCACGAACGGCTGGGCTTACATTGGATGTTGTAGAAGAAGGGAAAGATTGTGAGCCCTTAGAAATTGTCTGCATGGTCATAATCTTACAAGGAGCCTGAGCAATATATTTTCTTTTCCTTTAGTTTCAGCTTCTTCATGCTTTGTATTTCTGTTGATGGCGGTAGTTAGTTTAATTTGCTGTATCCCACGCAAGTGGGATGTTTATTTAGCTCAAAAACTTGAATTTGAGAATCGAATCAGTAGGTTCTAGAAGTTTGTGTGTATTGGAGCTGCGTGTGTTATAGCGACACCTTGGGTGACCGGTTTTTGAGGCATGTCAGGAAAATGGGATCCAATAGTTTTCGAATATGTTAGGTTAGAAACTTAGAATTGTTACTTGGAGTAGTACTGCCATTTCCTCTTCACTGAGGACTGCACTCTCTGAGATTCTACTAAGAAATGCTGGTAGCTTGACTTGATTAGGAATTTCTATCATGAATATTTTCTGGAGCTGGAATTTGTAGTTTGGAGTTATGCTACTCTTCTCATCTGCTTTAAGGGGTAATCCTTCTAGATCTCTAGTACTAGCTGGTGATAATTTGATTTTACTGAACATTATGGAATCACTTTTTCTGAACATGATCCAAACTGAGTATTTCGATGTACATTATAAATGAAACATTGAAAAAATTATAATTTCTCATCTGTCACAAAAAGATGCTTCTACCATTGGCAAGATGTAGCAACCTCTCAAAGGTTTTTCAGAAAAAGAGGAAGGTCCATTGGTTATATTCATCACCATAATTGATTTGACAAACAGGGGTTAGAAAAATCTCATGCTTCTTCAGCTTTTGAGTTCTTACTATAGCCCTTATGGGTTGTTAGGCTTTAAAGGTTCCCACATTGGAGGTGCCTTCATTTTTGTCTGACATTTTGGCTGGTTTATCTGGATAAAATAAATGGAACTTTTTCTCTACCTAAGTAATTTTACTCCTCAAGGGTCCAAAAGTAAGATACTTACCAAATCCACATGCTGTATTATGTTTAGCTATTTACTCTCGTTAAGATATTCCACCTGTCAGCTTCAATTGTCGCACTTCTTATAATTGCTATTGTTATATCTGTTGCAACAGGGTGAAGTATGTTGAGCAAGAATTGGCGAAGAAAAGGGGAAGGAATATTAATAATAGTGATCAAGTTGAGAATGATATAAAGAGTGCGGAAGATGAACTGTACAAGATTCCAGAGCATCTTAAAGTGAGTTACTAAAAAGAAGCATATCCTTTTCAAATTAAGTTTCTCAATGTTATTTTTCCTCCCATGAGGAAACAGCAAAGTTTCTAGCTTTTCACTTTTAAAATTGTTAACATGATCCTCTATTATTTCTGTCCGGTACAATGAATATTTTGGTAATAAATCCATGAATAGGCTAAGCAGCCCTTTGATTTGGATTGCTACTTAGGGTTTTCATGCATGAGCTGATAACCCCAAATATGTTCATGCAATTTGTCACAGGTGAAGAAGCGAACTTCAGATGAAGGGTCTACCCAGTGGACAACTGGAATTGCTGAGGTTCAGCTTCCAATTGAGTACGCCCTTAGCTTTGATTTCAATTTTGCAATTGTGTTTAAGATTGAAGTCAGCGCACTTGCACCATTATATCAGACACATTCTTTATGGATCTTATTGTATTCTTTCCAACGTGAAGGAGGCATATTCTTATTTCTTTCTACGATTGCATCTTTAATTCTGCAGATACAAGTTGAAAAATATTGAGGAGACAGAGGCTGCTAAAAAGCTTCTGCAGGAGAAGAGGCTCATGGGAAGGGCAAAATCTGACTTTAACATCCCCGCAAGTTACAGTGCGGATTATTTCCATCGTGGCAGAGATTATGCTGAAAAACTTAGAAGAGGTTCTTTTCCTTTTTCCCTTTCTTCATCTCATGATGAGTACTGAATTAGAGCCGGTGGCATACTACATCTACTTTTGGCTTTTAGCTTTTGGCAAATAATCTTTTGAAATGCGAAATATAGGATCAAATTATATATGCTAAATGATTAGTCAAACAAAAAAATTAAATTCAAAAGACCTAATGTTGAAAATCATCTTATCTAAAGTTGCAAGTGAATAATCATGGGCCTCAAGGTACAATGCAAAAAGGTCTCGGATAAAAAATCATAGCCACCCCAGAAACAGGCTATTAGACTTTGGCTTGGATTGTGGCTGGGTGGTCCGTAGTGTGTGAATACATGGATTTGTTTGGATTAACTGGATTCTTTAGCCAGATTGCATGCAAATTTCTGTTTCCTATAATATGTTGATTGCATCATGCAGAGAATTTTCATGTTAATCCCAGTTCAGATGAAATATTTGTTGATGGAAAAAATTGCAGATCATCCTGAGCTGTACAAGGACCGTAGTTCACAGGATGATGGTGCTGGATCAAAACCAGCTGATGATAATGCTGATGCACCTGGACAACGGCAAGCTGCAACAGATGAATTTATGCTAGAGCGTTTTCGAAGACGGGAGCGCCACCGGGGTATGAGAAGATAATGATGATTGGTTTTGTTGCTTCACTGAGCTGCACTTCTATGGACAATTATACATCTAAAACTAGAGCCAAGAACAGAAGCTTTGGGCAAAGCTGATTTTCTTTGATAGTTCCTTTTGAGTTACTCAATGGAGGGCCCGCCTCTGGTTCATTGTTAACTGGACATGGATATCCCTGTTGTGGAATTCCTAGCTTTTTAGTCCTGATTGGAAAGCTCTCTCTCTATTGTATCATTTTTTTCTGAAGGATTCACGTAAGAACCGCATGATCAAATCTAGAATGCTTCTCTTTTCTTCCTAGGGAAAGATCTAGTTGATGGCCCAGGAAGTCATTCAGGCAATTCCTTTTGTTTCTGACTTTTTGGCTTTTGCAGATGTATATTAAGAGAAGTGTAGCAAGTAGATATTTTATTCTTAAGTCATTCTTTTGCTTTCTTGAACCATTGAACATCAGCTAACAGCTCCAGCTTCAAAAAGTTCTGCATCATGGGTTGGGCCTTGAAGGTACTCGGCACAACCCCATAGATTCAATTGTAAAATGAAGTGTAGATACATACGGCAAAGGGAGATAAGTACAACCTTTATACAGTTGATTGATGAGGCTGCATCAATAGTAGTATTTGCACCCTTCTTCTTAAAATTGGGTGCTGCTGGAGAAGGACTGGCCAAACTTCCAATCTGAAGGTGCACGTTAAGGGCCGTGATGGTTTGGCCATTGCTGGCCTCGAGTCTGAAGGACAGGCTCTGGCCGTTGAGATAGCTGAGGCTTTGCCAGTGCGCCTCCCAGTTTCTCGATATGGTTTCCCACTCGTTCATCCTGGACCCTTTGATCGATACGTTCGAGATTTCACCGGCTCCCCCTACATTGCATATGAGGAAGAGCTCGAAGTAGTCCCTTCTGTTGAATGTAAACCTGATACCTCCATCTCTCCTGCATCCAACCCTGATGAAAGATACGGGAGAAATAGAATATGTTAATCTCATCGAAATCCTTTCTCTTCGTCCTGTTTTTGTGGCTGTGACTATTCTTGTACAAGTGTAATGTAGTATAATCTGGTTAAGCAAGTTTTAACGGATTTTCTTAGGGCCAAATTTGAGCCAAAACTAGAGGTCGGGAGTCTTCAGTCTACATATCCTTAGAAGACTAAATGGGATTCAGCAGGCCAAATGCAGAAGAAGCTTCTAGATTTAAGTAACCCAACTTGTAATTTGAAATGTACTCAGAAGCCAGAAAAAACACATGGAAATGATCGGCTCAGTCTGGTTTCACTGGAATTTCTCTTGTCTAGCACTATGGCCCGCGAAAACCCAGTTAATAAACTTTCTCGAATCATGTTGCAAACTTGGCAAACTAAATTCAGAAAAGACCGAGAAACTGTACGAGTGCACATGAATAGGATCCACTTCCTGTACAAAATTGGAACAATTCCGGCCCTGTACTCGGCAATGGTCTCAAATGCAGGTTGAGACATGTCCAAGTGAGGCCTTGGGGGATTGCACCATCCACCATTGTCACTGGGGAGCGCATAGTTTGGCGGGCAGAAATTGGTGGCGGTGATGGTTATAAAAGTGCCCTTGAGACACCACTGATGAACCTGTATGGCATCACAGACTATCTGATAACATCCACCGCACGACTTGTCGTCATCGAACAGAGCTACTCAGCACCTCTGTCTTGATTTCATAGCCATCTGTGTACAGATTCCCATATCCACATGCTCCTCCTGCAAGTCCAAAGGTCACCTATCGGTTTACATCTTCTTCAGAGGGAGATTTTGCATGGTCTGACAAGAGTATACGAAAGATTATTCCCTAGAGCAGGTTCTAATCCTTCAATGTTAGTGTCGAAACACCATTTACGTCATGAAATATGACCTATAGAAGGACTTCACAAAGTCAGACGACCATCAACAGTCAAAAAGTAGAGCTGTGAAAAAGGCGGATTGGCAATCCATATTAGCACCTGTAGTAATCCATATCTAGCATCTGTACTAATTACACAGACGGTCATGAATGCTGCAGGAGAAGAATGACGCTCTGTGAAAGTAGTTGCAGGTCATTTGTGCATTTCAAACGTTGGACATGATTGTGGCTTGAGCATAATTAGGTGAATACAAAGGAAGGAAAAGAGGTAGTACTCACCCATTGCTCCTGAAGCATCGCTTCCGCCGCAGAAAGTTGCATGGGCTTTTAGCCAAGCACCCGCTGCTCCATTTGGTCGGGCGGTGATCATCAACACCAGTCCAAGACTAAGTACAAGACCACCATGCATGGACACCTTTTCCAATTCTCCCTCCCTCCCTCCCTCCCTCCCTCTCTCTCTCTCTCTCTCTCTCTCTCTCTCTCTCTCCTCTCTGCCCCCTCCCCTTTCTTTCTCTCTCTCTCTCGTTTTGTTATTGCTGAAGGTGGCCGACTGCAGAGCTATTTATGATGAGCTAATAAGTTATCTATTTATGATGAGCTAATAAGTTATACTGGTGGGACGGAGACAGAGATAACTGTCGGAAGTTTTCACATTTCCAAACTCTGCATGATAACATGACAGATAAGTTGACTTAACCATGTTCTTCAAAATGATATGTTATTCCCCCAAATCTTAATCATTCATGACATACCATAATGCAAATAAAATGTAAGGGGTAACAAAACACATGTTCCATGTTCACAATGAGGGTGACAAAGGCCACAACGAGAAACTTTAAAAGAAAGGGGGGCGGTTTGAGCTGGCCATTTCCAATAGCAATTCTCAAATTTTCCTTAAAAGCGACTGTCAATTTTTCCTTAAAATAATCAGCAGCTGTATAATCTTCTGTCACATTAGATTGTTTTTGCTGCTTATATTTGAAGATAGGTAGTCATGGCACGTTTGAGTCCCAACTTGCTTGAAATTTAGCTCTTGCCATTTATTAAATCTTCTGCACTTAGTAACATAAAGAAGAAATGCAAGATTTGTTAAGAAATATCTTCGTCGTTAAATGTGCTTTTCAGTAGGAGCATGATCTATACATATATGGCTGTTTTCAAATGAAGTGATTGAAAAGGAACTACCCAACCTTCGGTGTATGCAAAGAAAGTCTTAGGATGCAATACGTTTAATAATTTAAAATCCTCAAGGATCTGAATTCATGGAATTTAGACAGTTGAGGCGCAGTTTGTACATCCACCATTCGCAGTTTCATGTTTGCGCATTTAGTTGGAGAATCTGTGGTACGTTAGTTGTACAGTTGAGGTTGTCGATTACATGATAAATCAAAAGGAAGGGGGATGAAGGGGGATAATGTCATATCGCAAGTTGTCTCTGGTCTGCATAGTCAGATTCTGTGCAGAAAGTTCTATTATAATCCTTTCTGCTTCTGTTGACTGGCCTATTATGTTCTCTCATGGAGATAGATGGCATAGATATTCAAGCTCCATAACCGAAAGTCAAAGTCAGTGGGTATAAATAAGCTATTTCCACCATTCTATCAGGGCCTCGCATGTGGAGCTGCAATTGCCTTGTTTATGAAGGATGGCTATATAGAAAGAATAGGAGATATAAAATACAATGAAAGGGAGCAGGAGCAGAGCATCAAGGTCAAACTTGTACACCGGATGTACAGCCATGTATAAGTGTTAAATGATTAGCGTGCCATAAGCCGAGCCATGTTTGGCGGAGCTTCCATGTAGTTAGCCCATGGGTGATGTGACAAGTGATCTATCCCAGTGATTCACATATGGAGTCACCTTGTTGAATTCAACTACAGAGGGAATGTAAATTGTACGCTGATCCATCTCTCTCGATCATTGCCAATGCTACCTTGGATTCTGCATCTAGTTTCCAAATAATGATAAAGATGTCATTGAACCAAAAGTTCAAGATAGCTGTGTGGCCACATATCTAGTGTTTGTTTCCGCAAACAGGTTTGAGTATGCTCCAATTTTCAATATTGGACTTACCTGATAAGAACCAATCTTGAAGGATCTCACTGATTTTTGGATTTTGTGTATCTGTTAGGTAAAATGTATGAGATGTTTAGCAAGAACTTCGAGGTTTTAAATGCTTGTAAATCGATATCTCTATGACAACTTGTTCTTCTTCACAGGCGAGGTAGGACCTACGACAGAATATGCAGCTACAAATTTACAAAACTGATTGAACATTCAAATGATTAGTGCTTGAATTCTCGTGTGGTGTATTCATCATACGGACTCGCTCAAATTCTTGATGCAAAGTTACTTTAAAACATCAAAAATCTCTGAAACGTAAAGAAAGGGGAGGGCATTCCCTTTTGCAGTTTTCGAGAGCTTATTCACCACTTCTAATCTAGAAATCATATAATTATGTGATAGAGTGACTCCTGTGATGATCAGCAGGGACTCATGAGGCACTCCAACTTCGGTTGAAGCAGTTAAAAAAGACGTTATAGATGCCAAATTAGCTGAAAATGGGTCTACCATCCTGATTGAGATATGGCATCATACTTCAAAACAAATACACCCAAGCTGCAAAGATATGGCCATTGCAGACAATATCTGAGGTGTCTGAGGTAACTCAATTGATTTTAGATATAACAATCTGTTTCGAAGTTCTTCGCAACTTGTGCGTTTGCTTGAGAGGCGAAAAAGAACTTTGCACCCTCATAGCAGTTCCTTTAGCATGACTGCAGGCCAAATTGGTCTCTGACAGAGACCAGATCAGTTCCGAGAGTTCAAAAATACAAAATCTTCAGCTCAAAACTAGGCCTTGTGGAGTTCCCTAGCTTAGTAAATGTAGATGGCTACTAATTAAAGACAATATGCTGAGGGCCACCTTTCAGTAGTCTACGTGAGGGTTCTGAAGTAAATAGCGGTCATTATGTAAAGTAGCATGCACTTCTTCATTGGAGGCATCAAGCAGCCATATTTCCTTAATTTCATCCTGCCAATTCTCCATATGTTCCTTGTGTATCCTGCAGAAAACAAATTTGTGCCTGAGAATGTGAAATCAAATTTCTGTTTGTCATGAGACTTGTCTTTTGTCCTCCACTTTCGCCACAACTCACATAATCAACCACTCTTCAAATTCCAGTTCTGATGAATTATTTGTTGATGAAAAAAATTGCAGAGCATCCTCAGCTGTACAAGGACAGTAGTTCACAGGATGATGGTGCTGGACAAAACCAGCTGATGATAATGCTGATGCACCTGGACAATGGCAAGCTGCAATGGGTGAATTCATGCTAGAGCGTTTTCGAAGACAGGAGTGCCACTGGGGTATGAGGAGATAAATATGATTGGTTTTTTGCTTCACTGAGCTGCATTTCTATGGACAGCTATGCATCTAAAACTAGAAAGATGCTGGCTCCAAGAACAGAGGGTTCGGGCAAAGCTGATTTTCTTTGATGAGTTACTTTTGAGTTATTCAATGGAGGGCTGCCTCTTGTTCATTGTTAACTGGACATGGGCGTCCCTGGTGTGGAATTCTGAGCTTTTTAGTCCTGATTGGAAAGTTCATTCTCTAATGTATCATTTTTTTTTTCTGAAGGATTCATGGAAGAAAGGCATGATCAAATTTGGAATGTGTATTTGTCTTCAAGGGAAAGATCTAATTGATGGCCCAGGAATTCATTCAGGCAATTCCATTATGTTTCTTGCTTTTTGGCTTTTGCAGATGTATATTAAGAGAACGTAGCAAGTAGATATTTTTATTCTTAACGTCATTCTTTTGCTTTCTTGAACTTTTGAGCATCGGCTAAGAGCTCCAGCTTCAAAAAGTTCTGCATCATGGGTTGGTCCTTGAAGATACTCGGCACAACCCCATGTATACAATTGTAAAACGAGGTGTAAAAATGGAAATATACATACGGCAAAGGGAGATAAGCAACCTTTCTATAGTCGATTGATGAGGCTTCATCAATCGTAGTATTTGCACCCGTCTTCTTAAAATTGGGTGCTGCTAGAAAAGGACTGGCCAAACTTCCAATTTGAAGGCACCACATTAAGGGCCGTGACTGTTCGGCCATTGCTGGCCTGGACTCTGAAGGACAGGCTCTGGCCGTTGAGATAGCTGAGGCTTTGCCAGTTTGCCCCCCAGTTTCTCGACATGGTTTCCCAATTGTTCATCTTGGACCCTTTGATCCACACCTTCAAGATTTCTCCAGCTCCCCCTACATTAGATATGAGGACGAGCTCGAAGTAGTCCCTTCCGTTGATGGTAAATCTGATGCCTCCATTTCTCTTGCATCCAACCCTAATAAAAGATTCAGGAGAAATAGAAGATGTTAATCTCATCAAAATCCTTCCTCTTCTTCCTGTTAATTTCAGTGTAATGTAGTATAATCTGGTTAAGCAAGTTCTTTGATTTTCTTATGGCTAAATTTGTGCTGAAACTAGAGGTTGGGTCTTCAGTCTACATATTCTTGTCCAGTTAAGAAGACCAAATTGGATTCAGCAGGCCAAATGCAGAAAAAGCTTCTACATTTAAGGAACCCAACTTGCAATTTAAAAATACTGAGAAGCCAGAAAAGGACATAAGGAAATCATTGGCTCGGTCTGGTTCACCTGAATTTTTTTTTTTTTGTCTGGCACTATGGCCTGGGAAAACCTAGTTAATAAACTTTCTTGAATCATGTTGCAAACTAGACAAACTAAATTCAGAAAAGACTGAGAAAAGTTACAAGTGGACATGAATAGAACATACTTCCTGTACAAAATGGGAACAATTCCGGCCCTGTACTTGGCAATGGTCTCAAATGCAGGTTGAGACATGTCAAAGTGAGGCCTTGGGGGATTGCACCACCCGCCATTGTCACTGGGGAGAGCATAATTTGGTGGGCAGAAATTGGTGGCAGTGATGGTAATGTAAGTGCCCTTGAGACACCACTGAGGAACCTGTGTGGCATCACAGACTATTTGATAACATCCACCACACGACTTGCCATCATTGAACAAAGCCGTACTCAGCGCCGCCGTCTTGATTCCATAGCCATCTGTGTTCAGATTCCCATATCCACATGCTCCTCCTGCAAGTCCAAAAGGTCACCTATCAGTTCTCATCTTCTTCAGAGAGAGATTTTGCATGCTCCGATAAGGAGTACACAAAAGATTACTCCCTAGAGCAAGTTCTAATCATTCAATCTTAGTATTGAAACACCATCCACGTCATGAAACAAAGTCAGACAACCATCGACAGTCAAAATGTAAAGCTGCAAAAAAGGATGGATCAGCAATACGTATCTACCATCTGTATTAATTACACAGATGATCATGAATGCTGCAGGAGAAGAATGAGGCTTTGTGAAAGTAGTTGCAGGTCATTTATGCATTTCGAATATTGGACATGATCGTGGCTTGAGCATAATTAGGTGAATATGAAAGGAAGAAAAAGAGGCAGTACTCACCCATTGTTCCTGAAGCATCGCTTCCGCCATAGAAAGTTGCGTGGGCTTTAAGCCAAGCAGCCGCTGCTCCATTTGGTTGCACAGTGATCATCAACACCAGGCCAAGACTAAGTATAAGACCACCATGCATGGACACCTTTTCCATTCTCTCTCTCTCTGTGTCTCTCTGTGTCTCTCTGTATCTCTGTCTCTCTGTCTCTCTCTCTGTGTCTCCCCTCTTCCTTCTTCTTCTTGTTATTGCTGAAGGTGTTGGACCGCAGAGCTATTTATAATGAGCTTATAAGTTATACCGGTGGGACGGAGATAGAGATAACCGCCGGAAGTTTTCACACTTCCAAACTTTGCATGATAACATGACAGATAAGTTGACTTAACCATGTTCCTCGAAATGATATATTATTCACTCTGACATACCATAACGCGTATAAAATGTAAGGTGCAAAAAAAAAAACACATGTTCCATGTTCACATGGAGCGTGACAAATGCCACACGTAGAAACTTTAACAGAAAGGGGGGCAGTCTGAGCTAGCCATTTCCAATAGTAACTGTCAAATTTTCCTCAAAATAATAAGCAGGTATATAAATCTCCTGTCACATACTGTTTCGGCTGCTTGTATTTGGAGTCGGCAGTCATGGCGAACTTGCTTGAAATATAGCTCTTACTGTTTATTAAATCTTCTGCACTTACCAGCATTGAGAAGAAATGCAAGATTTGTTAAGAAACTTCTACATCATTAAATTTGCTTTTCAATAGCGGCATGATCTGTACATATATAACTGTTTTCATATGATGTGATTAAAAAGGAACTACCCAAACTTGGGTGTACGCAAAGAAAGTCTAAGGATACAGTATATTTAATAAATTAAAATCCTCAAGGGTCGCAGTTTATAAATCCACCGTCCGCATTATCATGTTTGCACATTTAGTTAGAGAATCTGCGGTACGTTAGTCGTACAGTTGAGGTCCAAGTTGTTGATAACACGATAAACCAAGAGGAAGAGGAATAATGTCAAATGGCAAGTTGTCTCTGGCCTGCGTGATCAGATTCTGCGCAGAGAGTTTTATTATAATCCTTTCTGCTTGTGTTGGCTGGACTATTATATTCTCTGGTGAAGATGGATGGTGTAGATATTGAAGCTGCATAACCAAAAGTCAAAGTCAGTGGTATAAATAAGCTATTTCCACCACTCTATCCGGGCCTTCCATGTGGAACTGCAATTGCCTTGTTTATGAAGGATGGCTATATAGAAGGAATAGGGAGTAGGAGGACAGGATCAAGGTCAACTTTGTGCACTTGATGTACGGCAATGTATAAGACTTAAATGATTAGCGTGCCATGAGCCAAGCCATGTTTGGCGGAGCTTCCATGTGGTTAGAACATGGGTGATGCCACAAGTGATCTATCCCAATGATTCACACATGGAGTCCCCTTGTCAAATTCAATCAAAGAGGGAATGTACACTGATCTCTCTCTCTCTCTCTCGATCTTAGCCGATGCTAATTGTATCTAGTTCCCAAATCAAGTTAAAGGCGTCATTGAACCAAAAGTTCAAGATAGCTGCGTGGCCACAGGTTTAGTGTTTGTTTTCGTGAATGGGTTTGAGTAGACACTTTGCATAAGTAACCGTCCATTTTCAATTTTGGACTGACCTGATAAGAACCTCCAATCTTGAAAAATCTCGCTAATTTTTGGATCACATATCTGTGAGGCAGGATGTATGAGATGGTTAGAAGGAGTTTGAGGCTCCAAATGCTTGTAAATCAACGTCTCTATGACCACTTAATCTTCTTCACCGGTGAGGTAGGAGCTATAACAGAATATGCAGCCGCAAATTTACAATACTAATCAAACATTCAACGATCAGTGCTGGTATTCTCCAGAAGTGTATTCATCATATCGATTTGCTCATTCTCTTGATGCAGAGTTACTTGGAAACATCAGCAATCTCCGAAATTTAAAGAAAGGGAAGGGCATTTCCTTTTGCAGTTTCAAGAACTTATTCGCCATTTATAATCTAGAAATATTATAATCATGTGATAGAGTGACTCCTGTGATGATCAACAGGGACTCATAAGGCACCCCAATTTGGGTTGAAGCAGTTAAAAAGACATTACAGATGCCAAATTAGCTAAAAATCGGTCTAACATCCTGATTTAGAAATGGCATCACACTTCAAAACAAATGCACCCAAGTTACTAAGATGGCCATTGCAGACGATGTCTGCGGTAACTCAATTGACTATATAAATGCTAGATATAGCGATCTGTTTCCAAGTTATTCACAACCTGTGCGTTTTCTTGAGAGGCAAAATAGAACTTTCGTCCTCATAACAGTTCCTTTAGACCACAGGTAAATTGGTCTCTACCAGAGACCGGATCAGTTCTGAGAGTTAAAAAATACAACTTTCAGCTCAAAAGCTAGGTCCTGTGGAGTTCCTCAGCTCACAGTAAATGTAGATTGATGCTAATATAAGAAAAATACTGAGTCACCTTTCAGGAGTCTACGTGAGGGTTCTGCAGTAAATATCGGGCACTATGTAAAGTAGCATTCACTTCTTCATTTGTGGCATCAAGCAGCCGTATTTCCTTAATTTCATCCTGCCATTTCTCCATCTGTTCCTTGTGTATCCTGCAGATAACAAATTTGTGCCTGAGAATGTGAAATTGAATTTCAGTTCATCACGAGACTTGTCTTTTGTCCTCCACTTTCGTCACAACTCACATAATCAACCGCTCTTCAAATTCATCACTCAGTTCCTTGAACATTGTTTTCCCTGATTCCAGCAGCTCTGACACCTGCAGTAACCGATTTTGATTAAGAAGAGTTAAAGTAGCAGCACAATCATGGCTTCCTTGGAAAAAAATCCAGAAACTGCCCGCCATGAAGTCACCTAGAAGCAACCTAAACATGCTGGTTCTAAGGTCTAACAATTCAAGCAGGCAGATGATTGGACGCCTCTTCCAGAGTACTCGTGAATTAGGTCTCAAAAGAAAAGCCAAACATAAATGAAAATGCAATGAGAGCACTTATCCTCCAGGATATCATCATTTCCTAAGATCAAGACCTTGACTGCATAATATGGACTGAATTTTGGCTGCAATGACCGGTAATCGGTGCACATTTTGTGGCAGAGCTGGTTACCAGCTGAGTGAAGCTCTCGATCTTATCAAGAACGTGAGCGATATGAAGCTCCATCTCTTCAGAACCAGCAACGTCTGTCTCGGTCTCTTCCTTTTCTACCATCTCTGCGATAGCATTATGTCCCAGGTCCTCTTCCTTCTCTTTGACCTGATGAGACACAGCATAATCTTAAAAGAACTACATTTCACAGCAGCTATTGTTCGCCTCCTCCAAAATAGTCGGACACAAACTAGCATACATCTGGTTTCATGCGTTTCCTCAGAGATTCTGTTCCCTTCCCTATGATCACCAAATCCATTATGGCAACACCGTATCCTGTGCAAAAGATTTCTCCTAGAGCAAGTTACAGCCTGCAAAATGGACAAGCGAAAAACGTGATGGCTACTATACATGCCTGAACATACTTTATGGCAACGACACACACGATCGTTAACAATGCAATTAGAAAAAGCCCAGCACTGCACAGCTCAACGAGCATAACGACCATTGCGAGACTGAAGTTCCAGCAATGCTGAGAAGTAAATACAATCATTGCAGGTCTAATCAGCAGCGCCATTTCCCATCTTAACGTTGCTAAATGGAAGCATTGATCAGCTCGCTCATGCACGGGTTTCAATTCCAAACAACTAAGCACATTAGCAGTCCTAACAAAACGAACTTAGCTTCCCGTGTCAAGCAGGATCAGATTCAGAGCTACGCAGAATCGAAGATCCATCCACAAAGTCCAGCAGCAATCGATCACGAGCACGAGCACGAAAAAGAAGCCTAAACCAGTCATATCGCGATCCGATGAACAGGCTAGCGAGCCGCGCGATGGAGAGCGCGAATGCTACCGACTGCGGCGATCATTCGAGCGATCGACGCGCGACGCGGCGGTCTCCCGATCTCGAAGGAAACCGCCATTTCCTCTCCTCCGATTCTCGATTCCTTCCTTCTCGCGACGGGCGCTCGAAGATCGAAACGGTTCGAATCGGGAAGAAGCAAAGCGGCGATCGCGAAAGCACTAAGGAATCGAGCTCGTCGATGGTCGAAGATTCGAGCGAGAGAGAATGTTCGCATCGTTTACCTGGAGATCTCTTCGCGCCGAGATTCAAAAAACCGTTCGAAGAAATGACGAACGAGGGTCGAAACGATTAGGTTTTTATAGGGTCGCAAGCGCGCGCGAAACCGCCTTTGCATTTTCCAATTTTTCTTCTCTTTTTTTTTTTTTTTTTTTAAAAAAAAAAAAGGGACCTAAGCTAAAATAATTAATCGTTAAATGATGTTGGTATTTGTGTTACATATTCTTTTGGTCCCCAAAAAAAATATTGTTACGTTCAAAAGGTGGACTCTATACCTTTGGAAAGTTTAAAAAAATTATATCCGACAATATTCGTTAACCAGTTAATGCATGTATTATTTTTAGAAACGTATACTTTTATCTTTACGTCTCGACTTTGTTGGAAGGGTCTTGATTCTCGCATTACTTTCTGACTAGTCGATGCGTGCATTACTTTTTGGAGACACGTGTTTTTATCTTAATTCCCCGACTTTGCCGGAGGGGTCTCGACTCTTGCATTAGCAAGACTAATCGTCAATATCTTCTTCATCTTTAATCTCATTGGGTGATTCAGCTAATGGTCGACTCTGCTTTATAAAAAAAAAAAGAATAAAAACAAATATAAATCAAGCAAAGCCAATGATCAGACGGCGTGACGATTGTATAATCGAGTCTGCATTGGATGCTGCACGTCCGGAGCTATCCCTTTGAGGCCCCAGTAGTTGAGTTTCGCTCAACCGTTTAGGGGTGGATCCCATTGCCCCATGCGTCGTCGTATCTTATGTGACTTCGACCTTTGAAGCTCGTGAAATTTCTGTGACGAACACTTCGACAATTCTCACAAACTCGGAAGGAATTTAAAATGCCGTTGAAACTTGAAATAACCTTCTATTACGCCATCACCATCGCCATCGCCATCATTCTGACCCAAAAAAAAAGAAAAAAAACTCGAATTATTTAAGAGGTTTAGACTCGCCCACAAACTTGATTTTCCCTCGAATCGCTTGAGAATATATAGACAGATTGACTCGCACAGTCGATCGATTTGATCATGACCTAATGGCATGCTGGGCACGGCCATGTAGGAGAGTTCGGGTCTTGCTTTCGCCCGAACAACTCACTGATTAAAATTCAATAATTTCGAGTCATGGGTAAGCCTAAGGATTTGCAGGTATTGTATCCATCTCGACATGTCAAGGCTTATTCATTAATCAAGTATAATTCTCGAAGGGTTTTTTACGTACCTGTGAGTTTGTGCAAATACAGGATTCCTCTCATCCGCTAAAGGAAATATAACAAAATAGAGTAAGAAACTGCTTCATGGCAAGGAAATTTCAGATTGCAATAGATGATCTTCATGCATACTCCGATTCTTGTCTTTATAAGCTATCTAGAATCCAATCACACTAGGTGACGTGCTTGGAAATATGCAATTGGAGAGTAGATAGGTGTTGGGAAAGATTTGAAATCGTGACTTCTTACTTTTTCAAAAGTTACTAAAATATTACAACATGAGGGTTGGCTTTGGTGGGAGAATCGATAACTGTTATTACAAGGAGGCAAATGTCAAGAGAGTATTTTTAAGACTATTATTGAGGCTTTTCCATGACATGTCACGAGACAAAAGAATATGCTTTTTGCTCATCAAACCACATCAACATATTTCGACAAGCTAATTTGTTCTATTTAGGGGTGATTGGTTCTAGGGTGGGGAATTCTCACCCTAGAATCGAGAACTATTCACTATTAAGTCTAGAAAATTGAAATCGATAGAAATGTGCCCTCCTCAAAGAGGCATGAGACTTAAGAGCAAGTAATGAGATAGGAGACAATTGAGAGCGAGAGAGGGATTGACGAGGCCAAAGGCCACTAAGAGCGAGAGTGAGAGAGGAAGGCAAGGCTGTGAGATGAATGGGGTGAGAGATGGAGAGAAATGAAGAGGAAATTATGATTTTGATCTAAAAAGTTAAAACATTAAAAAAAAAATTGTATATGTATTAACACAATTCGAATAGGTGGTTTCACTTTTAGAATGAGAATAATGATCGGATTGATATTTACTGTTCTAGTAAATTGGACTAATCCTTCTAGTTTTAGATTAGTTTGATTTGTTTTAGGCAGTTCCCAATTTTGTTGGTTCGCTTCGAAATCATAACGGCATTATTGAGAACCTTAATTAACACGATCCTGTCATGGAATTGCAAAGATAAACATGATAGACACGAGATGGCCATTCGGGAAATGGGAGATGACAAGGGGGAGAAGAATGACTCGAAAAGTGACGTAAACGTGTCGATAGAGTCGACGTTTCAAGATCGGCGCCTAGAAGAGCCGCAATTCAGATCGGCCGAAGACGACGGAAGCGAAAAGGCTACGTAGGCAGGCAAATTCGCCCGTCGATGTCTATCAGGTTGACTAATTGAATTTAGACAACGACTCCCCGACATGGGCGGCGTCCCAGTATCAAATCTTCGATTTCAACAGCAAATTAATTAAATAAAAGAGAATTTGACCCCCAAAATTTTAAATAGAGAGATATTTTGAAGTAGCGAACAGTTCGAAGAGCCATTAAAGTGATTCGGGCAATTAAATATTCTAAACGATTCCCAGTCACACCTCGGTTTTTTTCTTTTTTTTTTCCTCTCATTTTTTTTTTCTGTTAGGCAATAAAGGAAAAGGGACTTTTTCAGATTTGTTTCTCGAAACGTTCGTAAAAATTCCTGCTGTGTTATTTTCGCAACCAAATGCATGAATTCTCATAATATCATGTTTCCCTCTTTTGCTTGCTCCCACCATGTATTATGCTTAAAATAAAGCAACGTGTCGAGCGACTGAGGACACGTTGTCATGATTCTCTCTCTCTCTCTAGACTCTCTCTCTTTCTCTCTCTTATTCTCTATTTCTTTCTTTTTTTTTTTATAAAAAAAATGGACTCGCATGGACGACACGAAACGCGACACTGCACGCACCTGCTACAGGCGACCTTTTTACAGTCCCTTTTCTCCAGCTGCGCGACCTCTTTTTCCTCCTCCTTCCCTCCGCCTCCTTCCCAGATTTGCTTCTTTACTCTTTCTCTCTCCTCCTCTCTCTCTCCTGCTTTCTCTCTCTACTTCTCTTTGACGGGTTCACTGCCGTTGGGTTATAAGCCTTTTCACACACTCGCAAGCTTCCTGCTAAAAAGCTCATTCTCTCAGGCCGAAACAGTAGACAGAGGCGCTCCCTCGCCGCAGCTTCCACCGTCGGCGGCTCGAGCGGCGTCCGCCCGCGTTGCTTCGCCTCCGATCTGCCCCCGAACGAGCTCAGGCCGCCGCCGTCGTCGTCTTCCCATGAAGCGCCTCGTGATGCTGCTTCTGGAAAGTGGGTAGGGTTCGGTTCTTTCTCTTTCCTTTTCTGCTCGTCCGTGTTCCTGCTTCATCTCGAGTGTTTCGAGCGACCCATCTCGCGGCTCGAGAAATGCGGCGGAGGGCACCCGGCAAGTTTCGTCCTTTCGGGTCGGTGGTCGTTTCTTGCTCGATCGTCCTGCTCTGGGCTGCTTTCGGGTCGGTGGGTGCCGGCGCGTCCGACGGGGACGGCGATAAGCATGCACTGCTGGAGCTCAAATCCGCCGTCATTGTGGACCCGTTAGGGTTTCTCTCGAATTGGAACCCGGACGACGGAGACGCGTGCGCTTGGAACGGAGTTGCGTGCGACACTCTCTCGCGGAGAGTCACTGCTCTTCGCATTTCTTCCAACTTCAGCTCTGCATGCTCCGAGTTCGACGCCGTGGACGCGCGAGGTAACTTCTCCTTGCTGTTTCCTTGCTCGGACTATGTGGGCGGCAAACAAAGCTTGCCATTTTCGGCGAAATTGAGGGGTAGTTTATCGCCTGCGATAGGGCGGCTTTCTCAGCTCAAGGTCTTGTCCCTTGGGTTTAATGGTTTTTCCGGTGAGCTTCCTCAAGAAATCGGCCAACTTCGCTTTCTGGAGGTTCTTGATTTGAGTTTTAACGATTTCGGAGGACCCATAACCTCTGGTCTTCAGAATTGTACTGCGCTTCGAGTGGTTGATCTTTCTGGGAACCAGCTAAATGGCACGGTCCCTTCATTCTTAGCCACGCTTCGCAGCCTGGAAGTAGTTTCATTGTCATTTAATATGTTGACTGGGCCTATTCCCTCTGAACTGGGTGAGAAGTGTGGTGTGCTTGAGCATCTCAACCTCGCTGGCAATTTTCTTTCGAGTTTGATCCCTTCAAGTTTGGGAAATTGCAGTAGGTTACGGTCATTGATTTTGTCGTCAAATATGTTGGAAGATCGTATACCTTCGGCTCTTGGCAATCTTGGAATGCTTGAAGTTCTCGATGTGTCTAGGAACTACTTGAGCGGCATTATACCTCCTGAATTGGGTAATTGCAGTCAGCTCAAGGTTCTCGTGTTCAAGAATACCTATGGACCTTTGTTTACCAGAAAAGTTTTAGGCACAGAGGACCCTCAAGAGGAGAACAGTCATGACGACTTCAACTTTTTTGAGGGTCAATTGCCTGAGAGTATCGCAAAACTTCCCAACTTACGGGTACTTTGGGCGCCAAACTCAAACCTGGGGGGAAGTTTTCCTCATGAATGGGGATCTTGTTCCGATTTGGAGATTCTAAATGTAGCTCAAAATTTCTTTGTGGGACAAATACCTGCAACACTCGGCAGCTGTCAGAGCTTGTATTTTCTTGATTTGAGCTCCAATAATTTCACTGGATCACTTCCAAAGGAAATTCCTGTTCCTTGCATGGTCGTCTTTAATGCCAGCCGAAACTTTTTGTCGGGAAATATTCCAAGTTTTACTCGTGACTGTCCTCAAAAGTCGGCTAATTCAAGAGTGCCGCGTGTCAACATGGTTGATTTCTACACCTACTTTTTCTATCAATATTCCGGCACAGGCGTTTTTTCTTTTTCGTTCAATGCCGATGATCTGGCTATATTGCATGATTTCAGCAGAAATATGTTCTCTGGCCCCATCCCTTCCCCACTTATTGCTTCTGACCGTTTATCTGCACGCCCTTTCTATGGATTATGGTTGAATGAGAATAACCTCGAGGGCAATATTTCATCATACTCGTTTCTCTTCTGCCGTTACTTGGCCGGTCTAGCTTTTGACATTGGTAACAACAAGATAACGGGAGAACTTCCCATAGACATGGGGAACATGTGCAGTTGCATGAAACTTCTGAATATGGCGGGAAACGAACTAATGGGCCCATTTCCTCCTACCTTTGCCAATTTGGTTGCTCTGGTGAACCTTAATCTCAGCAGAAACAAGATTCAAGGATCCATACCATCTTATATTGGCAAGATGATGAATATGAGGTGGCTATCTCTGTCAACCAATAACTTCACTGGTACCATTCCTCCGGAACTTGCTCAGCTGGCTTCCTTGGAGGTCTTGGAACTTTCCTTGAATGCTCTGTCAGGGGAAATACCGGCTGCTTTTGCAAAACTTCAGCATCTGGATGTTTTAAACTTGGATCATAACAGACTATCTGGACAGATACCTGCTGGCTTCAGTAACATGACTTCTCTCGCAGTGTTCAATGTGTCTTTCAACAATCTTTCTGGGCCCGTCCCTCTTAACCCAGAGTCTATAAAGTGTGAAAATGTACAAGGTAATAAATATCTCCAACCTTGTACCACTATTTCATCTTCCTCTGAGTGGGAGCAGCAACACTCTGGTAATGTTTCCCAACAGGCAGCTGATTCTCCTCCTAGAACCTCACTGGGAGGAGGCAATGGATTCAAGCCTATAGAAATTGCTTCCATCACTTCAGCCTCAGTCATTGTTTGTGTCCTGATATCACTGGTTGGCCTGCTTTTGTGTATGAAGAGATTAGGATGCAAATCGGTGTTGTGTCAAGGATCGGAAAGAAAAGAAGTCGTAACTTTCAATAACATTGGTGTTGAGCTGACATATGAAAATGTTGTTAGGGCTACTGGTGGTTTCAATATTCAAAATTGCATTGGCAGTGGAGGATTTGGAGCCACATACAAGGCCGAGATTGTACCTGGAGTGGTAGTGGCCGTGAAGCGGCTTTCGCTTGGAAGATTTCAAGGCGTGCAACAATTTTCTGCTGAGATCAGAACTTTAGGAAGAGTTCAGCATCCTAACCTCGTGACACTGATTGGATACCATGTGAGTGAGTCTGAAATGTTCCTCATCTATAATTACTTGCCTGGTGGGAACCTTGAGAAGTTTATCCAGGATAGGCCGAGGAGGACTGTGCAGTGGAGTGTGCTTCACAAGATCGCTCTGGATATCGCACGTGCTCTTGCCTACTTGCACAACGAATGTGTTCCAAGAGTGCTGCATCGAGACATCAAACCGAGCAACATTTTACTAGACAATAGCTTTAACGCATATCTTTCTGATTTTGGGTTGGCTAGGCTCTTGGGTACTTCTGAGACTCATGCCACCACTGATGTAGCCGGGACTTTTGGATATGTTGCTCCTGAATACGCAATGACTTGCCGTGTCTCTGATAAGGCAGATGTGTACAGTTACGGCGTTGTCCTTTTAGAGTTGATATCTGATAAGAAGGCACTGGATCCCTCCTTCTCTTCGTTTGGAAACGGCTTCAATATTGTGCAATGGGCTAGCATGCTTCTCCGACAGGGACAAGCTGACGAATTTTTCACAGCTGGCCTTTGGGATTCTGGGCCACATGATGATCTCGTTGAGATGCTTCACTTGGCTGTCCTGTGCACAGGTGAACATCTTTCTGCAAGGCCTTCGATGAAGCAAGTTGCTCAAAGCCTGAAGCGCATTCAGCCCTCAACTGGCTAGTGGACGTTTGGTCAACATAGCTCTTCTGTAAGTTGGAAAAATGTTGAGATAGGGACCTGTAATTGACCATTGGTTTATCATTTATTCAGTCACATATCTTGTAAAGAGGAAACAGCTGATCTTTTCTCTTTTTCCTTTTGGGGTAGGATCTGGTTGTCAAATTCCCAAATTGAATATAGCCATTATGACAGCTCCATATTTGTGTCTTTTTGCCATTTCCCAGTGACCTGGCCGATCTGTTCTCAGTTCATTTCATTTTGTAAATTTTCATAACAAAAAAAGGCTCATTGTGAAAGTAGGATGACTAATAATCTTGGACATGGTTAATTATATCTACAGCTCCCTAGTGAATTAAGATGTGGTAGGCTGATTGCGAGATGGCGGAAGTGTGGTGTAGTTGTACATTTGCTGAGAGATACTGTTTTGATTCACATTGTTTGTCACATATTTGTGGTCACTCCTATGCCAAAAACCAGTCTGTGGCACGTGCACCGCAGAGGTCAATATGCTTCGATTTTTGTTGATCATGCTGTTCTAGCTGTCTGTTACAATTGTTTTTTCATCTGGATGTACACGAACCACTAGAGAATGGTTGTCAAACGCTCTGCCCAGTGAACTCAGACTTTAGCATTTTATAGATGTTTTCTCTCCCTCAGTGAACTTACTATCACGAGCCAGGAGTTTGGCATGTATTACGTTCAGTCATGTATGTTTGAATTGAGACTAAGAAATGGAAAATGGCGCTGGCTGCTGTTTTTTTTTTTTTCATTTTTTGCTGATATTCTCATGTGTGTTTTACCTAACCAGATTTATTTTTGCACAATTCTTCTGCTTCATCGTTGCACGCATGCTTACGATCAATACATTGTGTATCAGTTGAATTGGGTAGTGAGCAATCATAGCGACTGACTAAGCCTTATGCAGTTTTTCATATCTTAATTCTAGCCAGAACAAAATTCTTTCGTTTTTTGGTACCCATTTGTATCACAGGTTACCGACTACCTCAGAAGTTCTGTACATCCAGTCTGAATTTTCAGATATCGATAAAACAATGCTCAGTTTAGAAAATAGTTTTAATAGTTGTCCATTTAAAGAAACTCCTAGTCTCGAATATCCTGTGTATGATCTCACTGGGTGTTTGTTATAGATGTGACTGCGTTGAAGGGTTGTACTTTGGTCATAGCTTTTCATGGAATTGTTATATTCTCTTTCCATGCATCAGTTCCTGTTTCAGGAATATATGATAGCATGGGTGGATACTCCTGGTTACCAGATGATCTGTCAATCATCAAATTTTGGTAAGCTCCACCTTCTACTTCCATGTTTGGAAACTCTTAATAATGCTAGCTGCTTCATGCTTATTGAGAGGAAATGAATCTGAGTAAATTTTCCCTTCTATACAAAGCAGTTTCTCCTTTCATGGAATTGCCCTTTGATTTACAACATCTGGTAGAGCTTTTATGGTCCATTCCACTGCTTGAAGGTAATGGGATTTCTTGGTATAAAATACCCATTCCTTGCCATATGCGCCTGCTATTTTTCCATGTCCTCATTTTTTCCCTTCCTTGTGAGTTATTATGAGGATATATTGGACATTTTGTTACCATGTGTTTTTCCACTTTTGCATATTTCTTTGTCAATAGCGGTTGATTAATTGGAATGCCCATTCTACTGATTGTCATTCCATTATCACTACAAAATGAAGAGTAGTAAACGTATCGGTCTTCTTCAGTTTATGCCTTTTTCAAATTGAAGGAAGATGCTAGCTCTGCATACTGCTACTTGAAGTGATAAGGTTAAGCGTATCCAGGAAAATCAAGTGATGCATTGAATGCCTCTCTGTCTGTGTCTTGAATATTTGCTAGATGTTCAGCTTCTGTTATTCGGTAGGAGGTTGGGATGTTGTTTCTTCTGGGAAACAGTGTCAGTAAGAAGGTGATTTTCTGGTGCTTGCTGATAGGAGTGCTCAGTAGAGGTTTCACGTGCACAAGGCTGTTGATTGACTGTTTCTTGCATAGTTGACTTTGACGTCCTTGATGCAACTAATTTGAGGTACGCTTTACACTAACCTGAACAATTCTTGGATTGCTGCTGGCTCTGTAAATGCATGAACATTACAATGATTTAATGGCATCTTACTGCACTGGCCAGATGACATGCTTATGTTGGTTATGGTCATTACCTTAAAGAATCATCGGAGTCATCTCACTTCTAGATTGGTATCTTATAGTTGTACACATGGTTCATGGGGGAAAGAGACAGACTTCGATTACAGCAATATAGACAAGATCTTGGCAGGCCGAAGAAAGTCTCTATGAAATCAACAGCAATATCTGGATATCCCGTTTGTGCAGATTGAGTTCCAATTTCTTCATCTATAGACATGATTTAAGGACTGACCATCCTAGTTGCAAACGACTGCAAGGAACTGGATCCGAGAAACTGGAAGGATGTCATTTGTGAAAATCTTCTTTTCTTATTGGTATTGTCAATCCGCTTGGTTGTGAGCATATTTGGCTAATAAAGCTTGTCAATGAATGAATCAACTTCATTTATGAGTGAAAAGACGTCGAATTTGACACTTGGGTTTATGCACTTGTAAGCCTACTCACGTTTGCAAGATGACAGAATATGATTTTCCAGAGTCTTGTTTAGATTACCCTTTCCAGATTACTGCTTCAAGTTTTTTGAGCAATTTGGCTCCCAGCAAAGGGTGAGGTTTTACCAGAAAATGGGAGACTAAACGTGACATACCTCGCAAACAATAGCTGAAACCTACATGCGCCTCAAGTTGGCATGGACATCAAGGGTCCCTATTTATGTATCATAAATGGAGTTTTCCAATGTCTCGGCACATAGTAGAGTGAACCCTTATTTTTAAACTGAGCCATCCTGGCCCTGTTGCTTTCGCAAACGGCTCAGGGTTCAATTCTTCAGCAACTATAATTGCAGTTGGTAATGAAAGATGAGAATTCAATTAGTTCTTGCGGAAACAGGAGTCTGTTGATACAAGGAAGAAAATAGCATAAAAGCATTGCCGCCGTAACAACATCGGGGGAAGTATTTGCTTGAATGGAGTTCAACCCATCGTCTTCCACGGTGACTGATGTACATACAACGTGTGAGACGACGCTGAATCTCATATCCTTCACAGCGACGCATCCCCAGAATCATCCACGCTAACAACCTTTCTGACAAGGTTCTTGGTTGAAGGCAAACCAGTAACCACATCCCCTTCAATACCACACTCATTCGTGCCCCTTCTGATCTTGAAATAACCATCCTGCAAGTCAGACAAGAAAAACTCTTTTAACTCAAGAAGAGAGAACATTAAAAGACGCGATTGCCAACTTTTCTTAATGCAATGTCAAAAGCTTAAGCAGAGACATACATCGCCCCAACTGCGGTTCCACTGATTCGCAATAAGCTGCAACGAGGAAAGAGAGTGAATATCAGCCATATTAACTGATTTATTCACTGTTATTAAAGAAAGAAAATGCCTAGAGGATAATATACCCAATAATCCTCGCCATCGTCAGTAGTTCCCCAGCCAATCAACTTAACAGCGTGACCACCCAACACATCACCGGTAACGTGCTTGTAAACTCCTGACTTGTAATGAGCGAAATCCTGCAATTAAATGGACATTATAGACACATAAAAGAATGGTATTGATGAGCTTTACAGTCCCAAAATCTCGGTCATTCTGACATGATGGCAGAAGAAAAAGGCATGGTGCGTTGATATGCTCAGCCTCGGTAAGATACGCAAGAGTATGCAATCAACCACAGCCTTTTGCCTCTATCAACCATGCCAGAGCATACTCAGTCCAAAACCAAGTCTTCTGGCATTACCTCATAAACAGTGAAAGACACCTCCACAGGTCCATTCTTGTAAATTTCGGCCATAATGTTGTATGGATCGGAATCGACTCTGTATGCACTAACGCTGTAGTGTTTTGAGGACCTCCACATCTGGTTCCCATTCACACACTTCCTCACACACTTCGGAGTGGGATATTCAGGCTCACAACCTGGGTGGGAACAGCCGATATCATCGAAGTATGGATAGCACTGTTAAATAGGATAGAAATGCATTAGCTATAAATCAGGATATATAAGAAAATGCAAAGAGTTTGGAAAGAGATCTTTTGAACTCCTTTGGGTTTAGACAAATGCTCTTCAAAATGGCAAAACCAAGGATTCGCACCTCTTCAGTGACAACACCGTGGTGCATAAAGTAGCGCCATGCAAACATGGGATAACCTCCATTGCAGCCAGCTCCGCACATAAAGCCACAGCAGGCTAAGAGATCATTGACAGAGAGAGAAATGTTCTGAAACAAGACATGTAGGAAATGAATACGATTTTATACAGGATGATAGCATTTAAGAAAAATCCCATTGGAGATTAGCTACCATTCCAAAATGGATACAGAAACGATCTGACAGTGACTCAACAGCACCAAATGCCCAGCATGAACCACAATGACCCTGATTCAATAAAGGGTGATATCGTTAGTAGTTTTAGGGCAGCATACAAGTTATAATAAAGTGCAGAAACTTGATTACTTGATTACCTGATCTGCCATTTGGTAGGTAATCCAGCATCACACAACAAAGAAAAAGCATCAGCATAATATCTAGAATAAATGAAATGAAAGACCAAGCAAACAAACTGACCTAAAATTCTTCCAATCGTGCTGCACTGGGACCAAGCAGTTCTAGCATCAAACTTTTCTGGCAACTTCAAGGATTTTGGATGCGTTTTGACAGGAACCTGTGTCAGCTCTCCGTGAGGGGTTGGCTTAACTCCAAGGAGATGCTTAAATTGGCCGACCTGGGAAAAACCAAAAACATTAATCAGGCTATTAACCGGAACGTGTGGGACAATAACTAAAACGCAGAATGCTTCCTGCAAATAGAGTAGACTTATCATCATGATGCCTTGGAGACTTACAGTGAAGTTTGAGAATCTAGGATTCATGGCAGCTTGCCATCCAGCATTGGGATTCTCATTTATCTCCTTGATTATAGAGTCCTGCACGATAATATTGAAGCTCAGGACATATTGTTCAAACTAAAAATAAAGGAGGACGGATTAGAGCTTCGATCTGTGTCCTCCAAGAACTGTATTACCTGAAGGATATGAGAGTTGAGCTTGAGCTGGGAAAGTGATTTCTCTGCATTGACCTGCCAAGATACGTTCGAGGGAAGTCACATCCTTTACTAAGGCAACATAATACAGAACCACAACATGATAACCTTCAGCTTTTATTGAGAAGGCAATCATGATCAATCAAGTCTCTCGCCCTTGTTCGGACTTCTCATTATTAGACCAGACCCATCTTTTCAAAAGCAAAATATAACTTTCTTTGGATAAAAGAGAACAGATGATATCAACCAATTGTCAATTCAAAGCAGCAAGTTTGCAACTTCCATAATCTAAAGTGCATGATGCATAAAGTACATACTAAGAGAACACACAGAAGCCATTAGGAGAACGATGAACAGACTCAAACCGAATTCTCAAGGATCGTAAACAAGCCAGAGTTCAAGAAATGAAACTAGAGCTCGAAGAATAACGATGGCAGGTAATAACATCAGCTAGAAGACCATGATCGGCGCGAAATCAATCGAAATTCAGGATCGCAAAAACCAAATCTTTACTCGAAATTCTCCAACTTCGCGGGCGCCGTTAAAAAACCCACATACTATCTCTCAACTTTCAAACCGATTCTTAAGAGTTCTTTATTCTCTTCAAGAAAAATCGGTCTCCAAAAGCTAAGCTAGAAAAGCAAGCTCAAATTAGATCATCCATCAGCAACCCAAAGATGACACGACGAAAAAAGGAGGAGGAGAAGGGAGAAAGGCCTCGTCTTCAGACTTACCTGAGCGAGGAAGATGGAGAGGGTTGCAAGGCAAAACAAGAACTTGAACAAACCCAGCTGGTCGGCGGCCATCTCTCTCTCTCTCTCTCTCTCTCTCTTTTGATCAAGAAGAAGAAAATGGCCGTGGAGGGGAACTGCAAAGGGCGAGTGAAATTTATGCACTTTGCCCCTTGAGCAGAGAAAGGATCAAGACAGATTCAGAAGATAAGATGACGACAGGCAACAAGAGGAGGAAGATTCCCAAGAAGAGGAGAGAGAGAGAGAGGGCGACTTTTCTTGGTTTTTATGCGTGGATTCAACAAGAACTGGTATCGAAGCAACCCGATTGGGTAGTTGGTCACGGCAAGTAGATATTTTAGGGGCCATCTTCCTTATTACAAGTGCCAATCATTTTCCCAAGATCTATTTCCTCAAATTTCTCCTTATCCTCCTTTTCCCCTTTCATGGTCGGAACATGGCGCAAAATGTTTTTTATTTTAAAAAATAATTGCACAAATGATGTCCAAACTCTAATATAATGCCTAATATTATTCCTATTTTTTTTTTTTAGGATTCACATCCAACATTTAACTAAAATTCATAGGCTATGAATTAAAAATTTAGGAGTGACATCATAATTAAATTAAAATTATGGATGATTATAAAGCTCTTTGCTTATACCGCAATTCCTTTAGGAAACATAAATTGTGCCTCGATATTGATTTTGTAGATCTTTTAAGACCCAAACCTACATTGAGCACACCCAACGATCAGGGAAGGAGAGTAAATTTTCTGCAGGTATGCATTCCGCAGTGAGCGAATAACTCCCGTTCAAGCCCTTCAAGGACAGCCTTTTTAATAGAAAACTACTCAGCCCTTTAGTTCAGAGCCTAGAGACACCCAAAGATACCAGGATGAGAAACGTTTATAATCTATCCAAGTTGCATTTCTTGAAGGATCCTACCAGGCTAGAGAAGAAGAGAGATTTAGAAAGTCATAGAGAGGTTTATTACAAAGTACATACTTTACTTCAGAGGACTCTGCCCAACACAAACCCCCATTGCCTTATATATGCAAAATGAGGTCACAAACCAACAAATAAGGACCAAGCTCATGGGTCCGGATACAAACAGAGGCACCGAAAATTTCTGGGAGGGAATTATTCGCACACTATAAACAGTAAATGTACTGTGAACAGTACCTTCCCTAGCCTAGTGCTACAGTAAAAGTGAATAGTGACTTGTTACAGTGAAATTGTACGGATTCAGCGGTCTCGTCCGTCACGAGCATTATAGCTCTGAGCTGTCTTCTAGGAGATGTGCCTCGTATTCAGGTGAAAGGATTTGATTTAGTCCTCTTGATGAGGATGCTTGTTCATAAGCCCAATGGGATGCTTCTTCTTCTGCCCAGTTTGTATTTTCACTTGTAGTGTTGGCAAGAATGCTTGGCTGAGGCCAATTGGATGGCTGTACATAAAAGGATGTGTCCATGTTTTGGAATGAGGACGAAGATCCCTGTTCATAGGGATTCTGGGACAAAGGATCTCCAAAGCGTGCATAGGGGTCTTGAGTAAACTGGATAATGTCATCTTCACTTGTCATTTCATACTCTTGGGACGATGCAGCTTGTCTGTATTGTTTGAGTGCTTCCTTAGCTTATGGTGCTAGGTCATAATGATCCCACGTAGTGGGTACATTATTTCAAACATCTTCAGGGATGGTCTTGTTTTCTTGGCATAAGATTCTCTAGAATTCTCGGTACTCGTGTTCACAAAATCTAATAGATCTTGGATAAGATTTGTGAATCCAAACTTCTCGGCTGTTCAAGTGAGGTTTATAGGATGTGGTTCCTATTTCCAGTGGGGCATCGAGAATATTGCCATTATTTCTAAAAAGTGCTATGGACATTTGAAAAACAGGATGGTATGGATTTTAGGATTTGGTGTCATGGTTCTCAGCTCTTTTTCCAAGTCTTGTTTCCAATATGTAGGATGATAGAACCAATTAAGAAAGTCTAAGAGATTTTTATTGCTTTTTTTTTTTCCACATTTCTTCTGAGTAAGAATATCTTGGTGAGATTAGCAATGAATTTTCTGGTGGGAATTTCAATAGTTATTAAGTACTTATTGGTTAAGTACCATAACATCGTCTTAAGCTGGTCAGGGAAATCATCTTCCTTCCAGATAAGAGGATGAATGAAAGGATAATTCAGATTTAACTCGAAATGATAAAGAATCGAACCTCCATTGAATCTGAATAGGTCGATGTGACATTGCCACATGAGATTCTTCAGGTTCTCATCAAGACTGTCATTCTGGATTTGCTGAATAATTTCCTGGGCGTATTTCCAACTTGGCAAATCTTTGATTTTCTCGATTTTGTATTTGACACCATAATTGAGCATATGAAAAGCATGCATTTTAATATACATGTTGATCTCAGCTGGAGTCTTTGGTCTTGAGAGGAAATCAGCAAGCACATTCTTTTTTTCTAGGAATGTGTTTGGTTTCAAAAGAGTATTTTGAAAACCATTCAGCCCATCGAAGCAATTGAGAGTTTGGAATCTGCTTTTGTTTAAACTTGATCATCTGAGGGAAATATGTCATGTCTAATTCTACCAGGAAGTGATGTTCGATGAGATGAAATTCAAACTTCTTTATTCAATTTTTTACTGCCAGGATTTCTTTAAAAGTTGAATAATAATGCATTTCAGCTTGAGAAAACTTTCCACTTTTGTGAGCACAGATGTGTCTCTTATATCATTGGCGTCAGTTTGAAGGATTCTTTTCCCTGTTGATGGTATTTGCAGTGGTGGGAGATTCTACATAATCTCCTTAAACTCAGCGACTACTTTGGTTTGAATTTTTCCCCAATGTGGGGGATTTTTTTTCGGTATAGATTGCAAAGGAATCAGGAGCTTTGCAATGTTTGGGACAAAATCCCTGAGATAATTGATTATCCCAAGAAATTGTTGAGCAATATGTGGCCTTGGATAGTATGTACCCTTGTTGAGGTACATACCAAGAAATTCGATCCCTGTTTGAGCAATGTTCATCTTCCTTTGTGAAAGCATAATACTATGCTTTTTTACGATTTCTACGAACTGTTCAAGGAGTTGACAGTGTGACTTTTCATCAAGACTATAGAACAGAATATCGTCGATATATACGGCTGCACTTGACAAAATTGGCTGGAAAATGCGACACATGGCCTTTTGGAAAAGGGATGGTGCTACCTTTAGACCAAACGGAAGAACTTTCCATTGGAAGTGCTGGTTTGGGATACAGAATCCTGTTTTTAATCTGTCTACAAGATGGATGCCCAATTGCCAAAATCCGGCTTTGAGGTCGAACTTGGAATAGACGTGGGCTTTGGTTAAACCAGTAAAAAGAGAATCTCTAGATGGTAAATGGAATTTATCATCTTGGAGAAAAAGATTGAGAGGTTGATAGTTGATTACTAGCCTCATCTTTCCTCTGTTTTGCTCAACACGCTTATTGACATAAAAAGCTTCACAAGCCCATTGAGAATTGGAAATTTCAATGAGGCCTCGTTGTAATAGTTTTGAGTATTCCTTTTGAGCTAAAGCCAAGTGTTTTGGCTTCATTCCCATATGACTCGCCTTGGTTGGATTTATATCTTCATTTTTTTAAAAGGAAGGCGAACAAAAAACTCTGGATTTTCCCATAAAGGATGGGAACACTTCTGAGCAAATTCTAAATGGGATTCCGAACAAGATTCTAACAATTTTTGTATGATTGGATCTAACAGACTCATCTAGATGGAAAAGAGTCTCTGAATATTGACAAACTCAGAGAATTGGTCTTTATATCTAAGACCTTTTCCATGAATGATGCGAAGTTAGGAGATTTGATCATGATATCCCACCCAATTATCAGATCTTTATTGGGGAGACTGGATCCAAAGATCTTGGGGGTTATTGAACACTCAGGAAAAAACTGGATAGTTATTGGAGTGGTTCTAACATTCGTGGAGAAAGTATCTCCTAAAGTAGAATTAAAGTATCAGATGTAAGAGGTCCAGAATTCTTCAAGAAGAACTTTGGTGTCCAATATTGAACAACTTGCTCCTGTGTCAATGAGAGCAATAACAATGATGGGTTTGACAAAATTTGAAGTGAGGATTTTTACAGGGAAATGGGGACAATGAGATTGACTTGAGAATATGTCAAGATGTGGTTCTGAAGATGTGGAGGATATGTGGAAAATATCTTTAGACTCTGAGTCTGACTCAGCTTCACTGGAAGTTTGGTAAGAGGGTATGACACAAAGAGTTTGTTCAGATGGTTCTTTGTCAGCAGAGAATAAGGATTAAATATCATTATTTTCAAGAGAAATACCTGTTTCATTCTCAATATGATGAATTAGACGATTCTGACATTTTCTTGCTTGATGACAATTTTTGGCAAAATGTCATTTCTAGTCGCAGATGTAGCAACGATTTGATTTCTTGTGGCTCGTGTGATCCTTTCTTTTGCATAGGTATCGCCATTTCTTATTTTTCCGAAAATGCTTGGAGCCGTGTTTGGATTTCTTTATCAAAAACTTCTTGTAGTGTTTTTTTTTTTTTTTTTTTTTTTCCGGGAATACTTACCACAAGTACCATCACAGTCTTGCTTGGAGCATTTGAATTTTAACTTCTGGTGAGAACAAGCTGATTCAAGGCGCTTGTCATTTGTGATGTAGGTACGGACTATCTGGCACTTTAAGCATAATTCTTCTAGGTATAGATGGACTTCTTGCTGTATTTCTCCCAAGGGAATGTCTTGTACTCTCCTTTGTTTTCCAAAGAAAGATCTTTCAACCATCTGGGATAGTTCTTTTGGGGATGGAAGTAAGGAAAACATGTTTCATATTTGGATCTGCTCCAATCTGATAAAAAAGTTGAAGCATCACTCGATAATGTTTATCAAGATGTTTCTTTTGGAGGGAGCAGCATTTTCTTTTGAAAATTTTTCTTCTTTTCATCTCTATGAGATTAGTGGGTTTTCCCACAAAGACATGATATAAGAGAGTGATGGCATGGCCGAAGTTAGGTGACATCAGAAAATGAATCTGGTCTTGTTCTGAAATTGACTGCCACCAAAGTTTGAGACTTCTTGTGAATCTCGTAACAAAGTTGTCATGCCCCGAACCTCGAGTGCGCCAACATCCCACCATGGTCATGCAAATGCGACATTCTCAAGTAGTGTCGCCGACCCCATTAGTTTATTATTGCGCAAGCGGAACGTATTATAAAACCCCTGACAATAAAATACGAGATATAAAAGCAGGAAACAAAATCACAACATAACACTTTCATAATTCAACAGAATTACAAATAGAAGTCTACGGCCAAAAGTCTACAAAAGACCGGCCTTTAAAAATTAATTGTCCTACGACCTACAAGTCGGACACGATCTCCAATCCTTATGACTTCACCTCTCCAACTCCTCAAGGCCGACCAAAGCTATCGCCGCTCCGTCCACCGGGGACCCGAAATGGTTATTCAATAACCACCGAGACAACGTCTCAGCAAGTTCAACTCCCTAAACCCCTATTAGAAAGAAAATACGCCCAAGGGTGGCCTAGCCACATCACACAAAGAACTTACCTCGCCTCAATTCCTTCCTGCAGGTTAGCACAATTTGTATCACATAATCTCGGTAGTAATAATAATTCAAACAATTGGAACGCCATCACTTTCATATAAATCACGATCGCACTTAGCACGCATCGCAATTATTATTCACAGCCACACAATAGCATAGCTTACTCGCAGGTCGGATATCTACTAACATCACGGCATTTCCAGAAGGATAAAGGTCCAGTCGGTCTCGCCACTCTTTGCGACCAAGCCACGTCGTTCTATCGACATTTCTAGAAGAATAATGGTCCGGTCGGTCTCGCCACTACCGCGACCAAGCCACGTCGTTCTATCGACAGCATTTCTAGAAGAATAATGGTTCGCCGGTCTCGCCACTCTTTGCGACCAAGCCACGTCGTTCTCTTGACGGCATTCTAAAAGAATAAGGATCCAGGTCGGCCTAGCCACTACCGCAACCCGAGCCTTTCAACTAGCACACGACAATTCGATACCGATCCTTGGATACTTCACATTTCACTCACATAATCCAATTACGATATTAGCCATTAACAATCCAATTTCAATGCCGGACTCGACACTTGGGATTTTATGAATAAAATCCATATTTATCACAATCAACACTCAATTTGCCACAATCAATCATCAAATTCAAATTCTAAATATACAGCAACGATCGGCACGAAATTCTGAGAGTTTAGGGTCCCGACGAAATTTTTGAATTTTAATAAATAATTAAATTTATTCCGAAAATTAATTAAATAATAATATTCATATTTTTCGCAATCCACATTCAATTTATAATATCCGACCATCAATTTCAAAATCCGAATACACAGCAGCGACCGGCACGAAATTCTGAGAATTTAGGGTCCGACAAATTTTTCGAATTTAATAAATAATTAAATTTATTCCGAAAATAATTAAATAATAATATTTTAATAATTTTGAATAATAATATATTATTAAATTATTAAATAATTTCGAAATATTTAAATAAGTCAAAAGTAAATTCCTTTATGTCACATCAAGCTTTATATTAATGTAAACCTTCATTTAGCTTTAAATTAAACTCACTTTAAGCTAATTAAACACATTAATATAATCAACACTTAAATAAATTAAACTAACCACCTAATCACACTTAACATAAATTAAGCACACCTAAAGCATAATTAACCCTCTAAGCGAGGTTTAGTGAGCTAAACTCACCGGATTAACGAGCCGAGCGAACCAAAACGACGGGGACGCTGAGGAGAACAACTTTCCTCAAGGTGGGCCGAGCATCCGGGCTCAGGAAGGCGGCCAAAACGGGCCACGAATGGGCTGCCATACCCATTTTTGCAGCCACTGATTTGGGGTTGGAGGAGGTGGATCCGGCGCCGGTTCGGGCGGAGGAACGGCGGAGAGGGGCGGCGGTAGCTCGAGCGGCGATCGGTGGTGGCTCACGGCGGCGACGGCGACAGAGAGCGACGACGGCGTGGGCTCGCACGAGCTAGGCGAAGCGGGCGTGGGGGCTTCCCGCAAACGCACGGCGACGGCGACGACCGTGGCGGCTCCGGCGGCGAGCTGGCGGCGACGGGCGAGGCTCCCGGCGGACGGACGAGCGGGATGAAGCGGGGCGCGGGCTGCTGGAAGCGTCCAAGGAAGAAGAAGAAGATGACCATGGAGGAATCGCACGGGAGGAAGAAGAAGAGAGGGAGGAGAGAGAAGAGGGGGGGCTTTTTTTTTTTCTTTTCTTTTTCTTTTTCTTTTTCTTTAACCCACAAAAATGGCCCACCACCATGACATCATGGGTGACATCACACTCCACTCACCCAATCCTCCACAACCTCTTCCAATGGGTCCATTTTATTTTTCCGCCGGGGTCCAATTCTTGTACGACCCATTTCTTCAATTCTCATCAATTCTCTTCCAATTAAATCTTAATCCCACTTGAATTAAATCAAATTGACCCCCATTAATTCATTCAACACCTCATCAATCAAATTGGTATTTTTCCTTACCACTGTGGCGTACTTGCATCCCAATTTCACAATCTCTGGCTTCAATTGAACCAACACGGTCCTATTTATCCAGTCGAAATTAAAACCCGAAAATCCGAATGTCACAACTTGTAAATGACATCATTCATATCATGGTTGATGAGGGATTGGGTATTCAACCAAGTATGAAATTCTTCAAGTCTTTCTGGCCATTTATGATAAGGAATATCATCGATGGTGAAGAATTGTTTTGATGCTATGGACACATGTCGAGCAGGATGCTTGTCTGACCATTTTCTAGATCAGAATAGCTTGATTCCATTTCATCATCAAGAGGATCAACCATGAATATTGATGAGGTTACTGGTGCTATAGGGAGAGAATCAACTGAAGGAATCGAGAAAGATGAAGAGGAGGAAATAGATACTGAATCTGATTCAGTCTCAGGAGTAATTTGTTTGATTGGAAACAGGGACTGTTTTTCTGGAATGGCAGAATCAGATTGTTGGGTAGCAGGATCAGATTCCTGAGTACCCAAATCTTTTAGAAAATATTCTAATGGATTGGTAACATCATATGATTTGGCATTTCTCTGATAACAATTGAACTTGATTCTATGGGAGGTATTTTTTTTTTGGTAACATCATCTGATCTGGCATTTCTCTGATAACAATTGAACTTGATTCTATGGGAGGTATTTTTTCTTTCCCTTTGTCCTTCTGCAGGGCTTTGAGGCGATTTCGTATTTTTGCCATATCTGGTTCCCTTCTATAGGGATCTTCTGGAATAGTGACAAAAATAGAAGTCTATGGCGGTGGAGGTAAATACCTGGTTCTAACAGAAGGTGCCAATGGATTGAAATGTATGAATCTTCATTCTTCAAGAAGTTGAATTTGCTGCTTGAGCTTTTCTATTTTTGGCTTTGGACTTTCAAGATAATGATACCCAAGATGTTGTCCTAATTCCAAGACATGAAGCCTTTTATGGAATTCAGAAAGTATCTTTTTGGTACCTTCATCATATCTTCGGAGATCTTGTTGCACATTTCCAATTTTGAAATCAATTGCCTTAAATGCATTGTTTTGTGCCAACAGAGTCTTTGATTGCCAATTTAGAACAGCTTCAGCTGCAGGAATCTTTCTTTGTCTCCCATGTTCATCCACATTAGTGGGGGTTGCTATTTTTGGAGCATGACGATATCTGTTTTGTGGGTCAATGAATTTCTCGGGAGCAGGAAATGATAGTTTAGAATTTTCTCTAACAAGAGGGGGAAAATCAATATCATGGAACATGGCAATAGAAGAAGTGGGTGGTACTTCTTATGGGGCTTCAAGTGGGTAAGAATGTTTCTTAGCCCATTTGAGGATTGGCTTATAAAATGGAGAGAGAGCTTGCTTTTTCTGAGGAGGAGATGGCGGAGGTGTTTTTGGTGGATCTGATAAGGCTTGGGATGTAATACTGGACTCTGGCAGTGGAGGTGGTGCATAAGAAACCCTGAACTAGGTATTTGTCACACTCACCAAGAGTATCAATAGAGGAATCTCCGTCTAAGTACCTTTGGTACACCTTATCTTTTGGCCTTTTCCTTCGAGGTGGAGGTCTTGTAAGAGGGTCTACCTCGTTAGGGGAATTTGTACAATAGGAACATTGGCAAAAATGATCCAAAAAACAATGGTCATAATTGTCTTTATAGTAATGGACAAGATGTCCATCACTATTGAAGTGTCGAACAAGCTTTTTTGGATCTGGTTCGGAAATAGATTCAGGAACACATGGTTCAATCATGAAGAGGGTCTGGAAGATAGAAGGACTTTCTTCCTTTTCCTTGCCAAATGTGATGGAAACAGTTCCATCTTTTTTCCGTATGAACTCTAAGTCTGTAAACTGGAAAGGCTTGTTATGCTGGTGTAGCTTTTTGTAGTTGGTGATCCAAGTCTCTGGAAGGAGCTTGGCCAACGTATCATTCGGGATCTATTTGGGAACATGGATGCAGGACGCCTGGTCATTCTGCATAGAGATGAAAAACGCATCTTCATTTCCATTGTTGAAGTTGAGATCAAGAGCATGATTCTGCACTCGATAAACCATTTGGTAATGTAGTGTTGCAGCTACGGAATCAGCAGTTTAAGGGGCTCTAGTAAGCTGGACTTGAACTTTCAAAAAAGAGAGTAGCTGGGGGGTCTGAAAGAGCGATGTTGAAGTTTGGATACAAAGTCACAAAGACTGTTCCAACATTCAAAGTGGTTTGGACAGTACCAATGCAAGCATGCTGGTATTGTAAAAACCTAGTATCCAACAAGGCAATTCTTGTCACAACTGGCAAACATTTACGACCATGAAAGATAAGAGCAAAACGAATAGCTCCATAATGGACATGAGTGTATTCCTGTTGAACCCATTGTACTCTTTTTCAGTAGCAGGAATAGGATGTTGGTTGAACTTAGAGGACTTGACGTACTCCTTTACTTGCTTTGGGATTTGGTGAATAAGTTGGCGAATGGAATGGATAGGTGAGAATGACGAGTTGGGTTTAGCAAAAGCGGAGTAAGGATTCATGAGAGGAAGTTGAGTTTCAGAAATCTTGGTTTCATTGCTAAGAGAGACTTCATAAAGATAATCTATCTTAGAAGCGTTGGAAACACGAAATTCTGGAGGGGTTGAAGATGAAGAAGAAGGAACAAGAGAAACGGGTGCTTCAAGGATTTCTGGTTGTATCGACTCTGGTTGTGTGGTCATGATGTGAAAAGATCTTCTCAGCACTGGATTCACCTATCAAGCGCATGGAATGGGTAATACTAAAAACGAAACCATGGCTCTGATATCATGAATGGACATAGACTTAGAACCAGGGAAGGAGAGTAAATTTTCTCAAATTTTTATTCTTTTTGCGGGTAAATAATTCCTTTTCAATTAAATTCCAACCCAAATTCTTGATGCGACTCTGGAATCTTAGCGTAGGTAGAAGAGCCTCAAATAACGCCATACCCCAACTCCAATTATGAGAACTTTTTAGACAGCAACATGCACCATCATCTTATCGTCCAACGATAAGCCAGTCACCTCATTGATGAATGTATCGACAGTGTAGTAAATCCCATGCACCTATGGCCCAAAGGAAAAAAAGAAGAAAAAAGTCAAATGCTTCAATTTTTTTTATCTCTGTTGACAAAGGGCCGAAGTTTTGCAATTTTAATGTTCTTGTCTGAGGTTAGGTTAGGTTGAAAATTGCAAAAGAACGTACTAAAATATATGCTTCTTCTCTGGCGGTGTACTCGTTACCACGAGAAGTCATTCTAAGCATTTCAGCAACAGTCGAAACGCGTCCGCCTGCGATTGCATTGAATGGCATGTGCGCGCACAGTTCCCGATTCATTGAAATGTTAGATTTTTCAATTACGTGTAGATCATTGCATCACGGATTAAGATACCTTGTCAATAAAGAAAGACAACGCTCAAAACATGCATGCCGGATCATCTAACCAAATTCGTTTACGTGCTGGGATAATGTCTTGATTGTTTCAAATATTGCCCATCTCGCACTTAACTAAAAACGAAGGAAAGAAAGAAGAAAAACGTCGACTCGTGCTTATGCAGAAGAAGAAATACGGGACAACATGTCTAGGAGCATGATAGTTGCTTTCATGGACGCAATGATGCGTCAAGAGGAAAACAAGCACCACAAGATGCCCTTGGCAATCGCCTTGAAGAGAAAACAGTTTATCATCGAAGGAAAAGTAAAAATACAGAAGTTCACACAGAAGGGCCGTGTCCTTCATATGGTTTATTTCCGGCTGTCGAGATGCGGAAAGGAAATGGTAAATTTTCCTAGTATGAATCGTGAGGCAAACTCTTCTTACTAGAAATTATTCATCAAGACATAACACGAGAACGAAGAAAGAGATGTGAAGGTGAAGCCGGATCCTACTAGTTTCTCCACTCTTGGAAAGGAAAAGAGTCGTGCCTCGGCATGACATGAACGAAACAACTACCTTCAGAATAAAACTGCTTCCGTCCACTCTGTGTTGGAAGTGCTCTTTGAGATCCCATGACTTCAGTAGGATGCCCATCCAGACTGCATCGTTCCAGTCTCCAAAACCCTGGTCCCAGACAGAGATGAGGTCGAATCGAACCAGCCGAGCTTGGTGAGAAGTTCATCAATCAGTTCGCCAACTAAGAAAGAGACTCCTGATGCCATGAACCCCATAATGACATAGTGTAGCACTGTCATGAAGTAAGCTTGCTTCCCGACATAGGCTTTGCCTATGGCAAGTAGGAAAATGCATAATAGAGAAGCGCCCGCGACGGCGGCCAGCTTGTAATCCCTATTGTCACTCTCCCTAAATGAGAATGCATAAGTGATTGGAGCCACGCAGCCAAAGATTATAAAGGATAAAATGACTACCACCGCATGCCGGAGAAAGTGCTGTTCGTTTCCTAGCGCCTCTTGGTACCGGTCTACCTGCTCGGTACCTTGACTGGGCTGCTCATTCTTCAACTTCAACTCTCTAAGCTGCAAAAACCTACCTTTATTACAACGAGAGCTGGACACAAGTTAGCTGGAGCTAACACGTAATGATAAGTTCTCACATCCTCGAATAGATAGGCTTTATTACAAGAAGATGCGGTTCTGATTTTAATTAACACGTCCTCAAGTCCTTTTGGGACGAAGTTTCTATCAGCAAAGCAATTTAGTAAATTTTAGAAGAAATCAGTGATGTGATAAATATTATGTGGGAAGACGGAAAGGTCACTACGAGATGCCTGACATGGATAAAAGAGAATTACTCACGTTATGGGCAATGACGATAAGTCCTCCAAACAGATTAGCCAATCCCAAACCTAAGGTGTTCACTGCATTCGTATATGAAAAAGTTAAGAGAACAGTAAGAAACCCTGAGAACCGAAATGCAGTAAAACTTATTCATAACGGAACTATTTAAAAGAAAAGTAAACACAGAAACACAGTCAGCAACATCATTGACATCTAACAGTACAGTTAGGCACCAAAGAATAAAAAACATAAGTGGAAGTAATGTGAGCCAAACAAAAAGCTTATACAAGGACGGAGTGAACTTGTAAGGCACTAAGCAATCAAATCAGAAATTTTGATCGGTAAAATCAAACGTCACATGTATGCAGCTTTTTACGTTAAATATGTCAGAAATTTTTATAAAATAAAATAAGCCAAATTTTGAAATGAACCCAAATGTATATCAGATTTGTGTGAAGTTGGGAAACACATGAAGGATAAGCAGTTTAGAGCATATTACTCAATGGACGAAATTTGGGTACATACATGTGGCGGCACCAGCTCCCGCTGCAGATGACACAACAGCTAGACTTGTTATTGATTCTGTCAAGCCACCATAGACAATGCTCTTTAAAATATCCCATTCACGAGGTTGATGAGGTTGAACAACTGGTGGCTCTGGAGTGTCACTTGGGGGTAGCATGATAACTACTTCGTTACCTGTTGCATCCGTGATCATACAGAGTCATGACTAGATACTTGAGCTATAAACGTGTGATCACACACGTTTGTGTGTGCATTCTCCAATTACATGCTACAGAGACCAAGAAGGCATGAATTTCACATACCAACATTGGGCGGTATTGGAGGTGGTATCACTTGAACAGTCTGAGTTTCACCTCAATTAATACTACAGAGCATTACTTTGCAGCATTTTATCAAGAAAAATCATGCACTGCACGTATTGCTATATCAAAGCATAATTTAGACCTTAATGCTCCTGGAGCCAGGGCTAACACCTTGAGTATGGTGATTGTAACTGGAATTCTTGCTCTGCGGTTAACACTGTAGAGATTGTTCTGATCTTATCAAAGACTAGTATGTTTGACTCATTAAATTCTGTTCAGGTTGATTGCTCTGATTTTTTTTCTTCTTTTCCCCTTTTCTGCTTGAGAGATGACTATTCAGAGTTGGGGATCAATATCTGAGAACTTGCTGACAAACCCCAATTGCTTGAGTTTAGAGGGAAGGGGAGAATATGGAGCTGTAAGTCCCATTGAACTGTTCTAATGATCGCTAACTTTCTTTCTCCCACGGACAAAGGAAAAATGAAGGAGTAAGATGGCATGGTGTGCTGAACATATGAATATGTTAAGAAGATTTAGTGGGCATTCTCAATATCTTCTGCTAAAATTGATGTGAACAATTACAATCACATTATGCCTTAAAAACTTAGCGAACAATAGACACCACAGCAATAAGTTTCTGGTGAGTGTGAGTGCACGCCGCAGTCTCTCTCTTTCATAGATTAAAGGAACCCTTTCCAAGACAATCAATGCAGTCCTAACTAGCACCGACACCGACATGCGACACAACACAATAAGCCGACACGTCATTTCGCAAAAAATAGAGAATTTCGATACATTGAGACACGTTACATATTAAATGTGTGTGTATATATGTGTGTATATATATATGATAAATTATCATTTTTACGATTATTTCAATTAATTAATTTGATTCAAATTCACAAATGAATAAATAATAAAAAAGAGCCTAAAATGAATTTAAACTAAAAACATTAATCCACCATTTGTTAATATCATTCATTGTTTCAATTTGACAAATTCAATTATATTCCTTTCTAATAATTCATAGAACTTTGAAAAAAAAAAGTTCAATCCACATTCCACTATTAAATTTGACATTTAACAATAAGTTGAAAAAAAAATCCACATTTCACCATCAAAAGATAGGGTTTCCTTTCTCCCTCTTTATATTATTATATATTCACACTTTGACCCCTAAGTTACTTAAAATTTCAAAAATTAATCTTGTGCATGTTGAAATCGCGTGTTGGGAGAGTTGACCGTGTGTCGAATACATGTCAAGGGTCTGACACTAACATAGAAGCTCTCGGAGAGTGTCCATACTTCCTTGATGTAGTCTCTATTTATATTGAAAAGCATATCAAAAGAATCTATATCACGTTGTTGTCAGAGAGCTTTTCCTAAATAAGGATGATAAGTTCTATGCCCCAGATGCATGGAGTTTGCAGTGTCAGAAGGACATACAAGTATGAGACAGCAACTGTTGGTCCTTAATAAAGCTCATATAGGCACGCACATTTTCAAAGCTGTTTACTAAATGTAAATCTGTGAAGTTGTAAGAAGTTTCTTTCTTTTTTTTTGGTTACGGGATATAAACTTTTCTGGCAAATGCTCATGATGAAATTGGTTAATCATGGACTGCAGGGCAACAGATTACCTGGCGGACTTGGTACGTCCGAAGGATCTGACGCATCTTCTATCACTATAAAAGGCCAGACTCCTGCTAAGAAAAAATTGTAGTTCAGTTCCCACTCTATGATTGCAAACTAAATTCAACATGGACAGACAACACAATCCTTTCTGTTTGGTGTTTAGTCTTGAAGTCTCAGTTCTTAGAAACTTTGCCATTTACTTGGCTTCTTTGGTGCCGCACCTATAGATATAGATTCCAAATAGATACTTACAATCTGTTACAAAAGATTTTCTTAGTAAGTTTCAAGTAGCTCATACTCAAAGATTCCTAAACGTGTTCTTAACCAACAGAAAGAGTCATATCTGTGACAAACCAAGTTGCAAGCAGCACAAAGAATTAGAAGGTGCTTAAAAGAAATAAGTATTTGGCAAAAATTATGAGCTTCCGTAGCAATGAGAAATGGAAAAATACCTTTAAGAATGAAAGTACCGAAACATGTCTGACATTTAAAAGGTTCTCGATTCCCATCTTCAGGGTCGGGCAACTTCCTTTCCTTTCTCTGAAGGATTACCGTTCTTGTTATACAAGAACGACAATTGGGACAGAATAAATCATACGTATTTTGCTTCTCTAGTACCCTCTCGACATCAAATTCTGTCTCTTCAGGGTTAAGATCTTCTTCAACTACTTCACTCTCCTTAGAATACGCCTTTTTCTCTTCATATGACTTTCTTGGAGATCTCTCATCTCTAGAAATTCCTCTTTCTTGATGATCAACCGGAGAGCTTTGAAAAGTGCTGAACCTCGGTGTTGCAACATTGGAGGTTACATCCACTGTCTCTGTTTCATACGAAACTCGTTCAACATCGCTGTATTCCGTCTTGACAATTGTTTGGATGGATTCTGTGCCTGCAGTGGTTAGGAAGACAAGCATTGTCATTAATCGTTTATCAAGAGTGGCATGCGAGTCCCTATCACGAGCAAGTAGTCATACAAGATATAACAGTATCCTGTGACCATCTACAGGTACCGCCATAAATGATCAGATTAGACTACCGTGAAGAAGCCCACGCACAAAGAAGTGCAGCTCTCGAGATAAGCTAACTTGAATTAGTTAATCAGCAAATGCTCCACAGGATGGAAGCTCAATAGGATAAAAAGCCAAGATTACATCAACCAGCGAAAGCCCGAGAGTCACTGGGAGAATTTCCCTCATTCAAGTGCAGTGCAAACGGAATCACAGACAGAAGCCACTACTATGCCATAAAATCTATTCCCTAGCAATCAGATTTTATTATCACCCACATTGCTATACAGTTTAATACGAGCCCAACTCTTTTTCTTGTTTCCCATAAACAAAGAATGCATCCCTCTAACCAAGTCTAGTCATACTAAGCTGAAGATTCAAGAACGAGGCGAGTGTTCCACAATAGAGCTACCCAGAAAATGGATCGAGACAGTGTAACCAATGAAGAACTCAAGAATCACCCAGAAATCCAAAGAGGTTCACAGACAAAAGAGGAACCTTGTCAAGCTGGATCAAACGGAGTTCAATGGGACTAATCCTCCATTGCGAAGTCCAACACAAATTTGCTAATGAAGCAGATCAGATTAAGTGACGGAAAGACAAAAGATTGGTGGAGTCGAGTGAGTGAGTGAAAGAGGATCCGTTTCTCACACTCCACTGGCCAGACAAAGACCTGGGGCATTTTGGTAAATATATTTTTATCGAGCTGGAGCACACTTAGGGCGCGTTTGGTAACGATTCTGTTCTCGGAAGTAGATTCTGATCACAAATGATTTTTTTATATTTTGTTCCCGGGAACAAATTCTAACCATTTAAGCCGTTTGGTAACTGTCCAAAATTCTTTATTCTGGAATAGAATTGCGTTTGATATCATGCTCATTGATTATGTTTTAAATCAATTTCTTTTAATTTTTATACTTTTTCATTTTTTTCATTTTTTTTCATTTTTCTCATATTCTTCGTCTTCTTCAGGCCAACGACCTCATTGGAACGTTGCCGGTCCTCACCTGTTGAGCCTCGCCGGTGGCCAAGCCGGCCTCGCCGGGGCTGGGCGAGGCCTGCTTGGCCACCGGTGGTGGGGCCGGGCGAGGCCTGCCTGGCCACCGGTGGGGCTGAGTGAGCCTCGCCGGTGGCTGGGCTTGCCTCCAGTGAGCTCGTCGAAGGCTCATCGGCAACAACGGCGGACGGCGGCGGTCGATGAAGAAGAAGAAAAGAGAAGAAGAAGAAGAAGAGGAAATGGAAGAAGAAGAGTTGTTTTGATTATTAGATTTGTTCTCGGAATAAGAATCAACTTTTTTTATTTTTGATTTTGTTTCAAATCTACTTTCAGAAATAAAAAAAATAGAAATTTATTCTCGGGAACAAAAATTTTACCAAATGCGATTCTGTTTCTAAACTACTCCCGGGAACAAAGAATTGGAATCAGCAAAGATCACCGTACGGCTAAGAAGTAAGAAGCAAGAAAGTCCATCCTTCACGTAGAAAAAAGGGAATGATTTGTGCAGCATTGCAAAATTTAACAGAAAAAAACTGCAGTTCCTCTTTCAAACATTCGACGTATCCCATTCACTGTCACGTCGCGTGAAATTGATGAGACGAATGTGATGGCGCGAGTTGAAAATCCTATGCTGCATGAGTTGTTCGAATTGAGTGATATCGCTAGCGGTTTGCTTACCTCGTCCGTCGTCGAAGTGAACGATGTTGGTCCAGGTCGACTCATTCACTTTGACCCCACTGTGAAAGTGGGGTTCTGTCTTCGCCGCTGGTGCAAGAACCGCGACATCTCCCTTTCCATTCGCACCGCCATTGCTCCCATTCTCATCCACTTCGTCTCGCTCCGGTGCGGCTTCTCGTTCTTCTCCTGGTTCTTGCTCTGCTTCTGTCTCTGGTCCCTTCTCTTCAACATCATTTTCCTCACCACTAACCTCCTCAACCCATTCTTGTCCTGCTTCCGGCTCTTCTTCTGCATGGGTGCCATTCTCGCTGGTCCTGCTGCTGTCTGTACTGGAATCACCATTCCCAGAAACACCACCTTCATGGACACCATATTTTCGCGTCGTGGACTGCCTTCTCAGCAGACCCACTTCTTCTTCCTCCACTTCCACTTTCAGATCATATTCTTCTCCCTCTTGTTGCAGCTTAGCTGAAGCCTCCATCGGCAGCGAGACAGAGAGACAGAGAGACGCGAGATACGAGATACGAGGAAGATAGATCCACCAAACTGCCACTGCTCAGGTTTGCCTTTGTCTACGCTTAACAGGGAGGCTTCAGGCAATGGACTGAGGCTTCGATGACTTGTTTAGTCCACACACCACCACCATTTATCGTTCATCTGGGTCGACGTCAACCATAATATTCTAACAAAAGAAGACCAAACAAGCTGTCACTCGTTTCACATGCATATCAAGACCAAACCAACCATGCGGCGCGAGCGCGTGAAGCGCCGAACGAACTGTGCGAGTTCTTGGTAACACCTCTGCAGCTCTGGTCCATCTCTCTCTCTCTGTCTCATATCTCATCACTTCCCCAACTACCAGTAAAAAAAAATTATTAGCTAGTCAGCAGAACTTGTCCATAAAAAACAAATTCGACATTATTATTCGGCAGTAAGTGGAAATTGGGAATGTGTTGCGTGCGCTTGATCTGTATCTACAAGTGTGAATTCCGGGACCACGTGTGGATAGAAGAATCCAGTGCAGATTATAATAAAATAAACGCCACAGTTATGCGAACGCCTTGAAAGTCGCGTTAGCATTAATTACGAATCTCCCTAGAGTCCCAGAAGGAGGCCGCGCTTTGATGACAATAAAATAAGACCATGCTTTGAAAAAAATGGTTCTTTTTAACATCTTTCGACAGTAAAACCAATTCTGAATCCTGGGTCTTCGCATTTTTTATTAATACGATCGCGAAATGGCCACATCTTTTCAATTCCATCGAAACATACAAGATCAATTTCTTTTTATTTTTATGTTACCATGCGACTATTATGTCTAAACTTAACCCAAAACACCGAAACATAATTTGGCCTACTACTCCTCTTTTAGAATAGCAAGTAATTAAATCACATCAAAACGTAAAGGATCGATTTTCTTTTTATGTTACCCTGCGATCACTGTGTTTATATTTGACTCAAACTAGCGAAACATAATATGATCTACTATTTCTCTTTTAGAACATCGATTAAATGGCAATGCACGCTAAGTTTATCTTGGAATGGATTGATAGTCATTTTAGGCTAGCTAGGCATGACAAAACATCCTAAAGAAAGCACGCACCTAAACTCGACGGACTCTTTCGACACGGTATCAAAGTTGACTTTATTAAATCCCTCAACGCGTTGGACCTCTAGACGCGCAACAAGACACCTCTTTTGTTTTGTAAGCTTTGAGTCGGGTCTCAATGCCATTTAAATTGTGATTGGCTATATCAAAATCTATGCCAAACTTAAACAAGGTTTTCAAATGATGGCGTGCCTACCATGCCGGCTTTGTATATGGGAGATTGGCTATCACTATCAGTCTAACCAACTCGGGCAGCCTGAGGTCAGCTAACCGAGTAAACGCAAGGACCGATGCGTACATCATTGGCCCCCAGTACGTTCGTGGTCTCGCAAAAGTAAAACAAATGACCATGCTCTAGACCCCAATCAGTGTGGGCCAGCTAGGACAGATGCTAAGCTTCATTGTTTTTTCAAAAGGCGCCGCAAAAATAGGACCAAGCACACACCCTATGTCCATATATTTCTGAAAGATTAATGCCTAAACCCATGCTGCGCTGATGAGTGCATTAAAGAAATACTGGGGACACCAAAGTCACGCCCAGGAAGACAACTATAATGCCAAGTTCCTTCTTTTTTGTTTATATATATGTACACATCTATTTCAAGATACCGCCTTCAGTTCTTGGATCTTGAGAGATCCAAGATATACTGCACAAATCCAGGAATAGATTATCTTCTCAAGCATAGGGTAAGAAATTGTTAAAATATGTCTCGAGTTTGAATTTAATGCGAGATTTCGAATATTCCGAATTGGATATGTTGCGGATGTTCAAAATTGAGTAAAGAAGATTCGAAGATCAACTCCCCAAAATTCAAATCTACGTTGGAGAGTTTGGCCGCTAAAATAGGAAAGTCCAATTTTGACTAGGACTTGGATTTTGTTTAAAATATACAAATATATGTTTTGGATATGAAACAAAATCCTATTAGAAGTTGGCAAAGGAATAAGGATTTCACTTAAATATATATAAACTTGTGGTCATAGATGAAATTAGCTTGATCGTGAAGAATTGGTCTTGAAGGGCCGTCTCGTTGTCGAGTGCTTTGGAGGGATTTTCTTTATTGTTCTTGTTCGTGAATTATATCCAAGAAGATTTACTGTTCATGCCAATTAAATCTTGTGATAATATTTGTGCGTAATTCCTTTGTAAGATCGAGAGATTATTTCTTGAGGAATTTCCGGGCTAAATACTGTGTGTGCGTTGTTGGGTGTAATTGGGGCTTGGGAAATACCGAGAGAATGTTTGAGTGACTTGAGTGTGTAATCTCCTTGTCTTTACGACTGAACCACATAAATCTTTTGTCTAATTTATTTTTTCTTCTGTATATATTATTGTTCGATTACTTGCCCTTAATCGCAACAAGTGGTATCAAAGCCAGGCTTGGATAAGTTGAAGCGAATCGATGGCGACAGAATAAGTAAAAGTGAGAATCGACAGATTTGATGGGAATGATTTTAGTTTTTGGAAGATGCAGATTGAAAATTATCTTTACCAGATGAAACTGCATTTGCCTTTATTTGGGGAGAAACCAGAGACGATAAAGCAAGCTGATTGGGATTTGCTGGATAGACGAGCTATGGGTGTTATTCTGCTAACGTTGGCTCGTAACGTTAAGTTTAACATCCTGAAGAAGAAGATCACTGCTGGTTTGATGCAAGCCTTATCAAATATGTACGAAAAGCCCTCTGCGATCAACAAGGTCTATTTGATGCGACGTCTGTTTAATTTGAAGATGAGCGAAGGTGCGTCAGTTGCAGATCATATCAATGAATTCAATGTGATTGTTAGTCAATTGAGTTCAGTTGAGATTGATTTTGAAGATGAGGTACGTGCTTTGATTCTGCTATCATCATTGTCTGATAGTTGGAATACTACTATTACTGTTGTTAGTAATTCCTTTGGGTCAATAAGTTTGACGTTTGATGGGGTTCGAGATTTGATTCTGAGCGAGGACATTCATAGGAGAGAATCTGACGAATCTGTATTTACTGCTTTAGTAGGTGAAAATAGATAGAGATCTAGAACACGTGTGGGTAATGGTAGTACTAATATGAACGGACGTAGTCAATCTAGGACTGCTAATGTTGTCTGTTGGAGCTGTGGCAAGAGGGGCATCTTAGAAGGGATTACCTTAAATTGAAGAATTAGAAAGGTAAGGGAATTATAGTTGATTCTGCAGATAATATTGCAGCTGTAGTAGATAATGTCGATTATGTCTTGTCTATCACTAATGATTCATCGCTTGATGGATGGATTATGGATTCTGATTGTTCTTTTCATTTCACACTAAATAGAAATTGGTTTATCACTTATTAGTGCACAGGTAGTGGTAAAATCCAATTATGGAACAACGCTGAGTGCGATGTTGTGGGTGTTAGTGATGTTAAAATCAGAATGCATGATGGCATTGTGAGGACATTGACTGGAGTGAGGCATTTTATAGAATTAAAAAAAGAACTCAATTTCCTTAGGTGCCCTAGATTCAACTGGTTACAGGTATTCTTCGAAAGGTGGAGTTTTGAAGGTTGTTCAAGGTGCCTTGGTGATAATGAAATAAATGAAGCACGGAGGCCTGTATAAACTTCAAGGTGAGACAATGATAGATTTCACGCTAGAGACGTCGGATGCATCTGTTCGAGAGTCTTTTGACTGCTTGAGGAAGTTGTGTCAATGCACAAGTTTGATGCTGGTGTTAGGATTACGCAGTCAAGAGCTTTGATCGAGAGGGAGACTAGTAAGTCGATCAAGCATGTGCGAACTAACAATAGTATGGAGTTTTGCTCAGAACTGGCAAATAAATTCTGCATGAAAGAGAACATAGTGAAACACCGCGCTAGTATCAATAAATCATAACAATTTGCAGAATTGACGAGCAGAACATTATTAGAGATAGCCCATAAAATAATCTCTAGTGCTGGTATTGCTAGGAGAATCCTAGCTGATGTGCTTAGTATGATAAGCTGCCTGGTGAATAGATCCCCATCAACTACTATTGAATGGCAGACTCCTAAAGAAGTGTAGTCAAGTAATGTTGTTGGTTATTCTATTATTAGAATATTTGGTTGCTTGTGTTATTTTCGAGTGAGTGATGGTAAGTTCGATTGGAGGGCAATATACATATTCCATGGCTATGCACAAGGTGAGTGGGGCAATCAGTTGTGGTGCCTGGATATAAATTCACCTATTGACAACAGAGAAGTTACCCTTGACAAGTCTTCGATACTTCTGGCTAGAGTGTTTGTGGCAGTGTTAATACAGATCTGGACGGTGTTTAGCTTGAGGTGGAGTTGCGACCAGAAACTCTAGAGGTAGCAAATACGAATACTAGCAAAGTAATCGACATAGATGATACTTGTAGCGAGGTGGAGCCTATAGAGTCGATGGTTGCTGTAACTGCTAAAATTAATAAGGTACGTATTCGATCTCCTTACAAATATAGATGTAATAATGGTTTTGCTTTATCTACGATTAAGGAGATTATGTCGGAAAATCCTTGCGTTACACAAAATAGAGAACCCAAGTTTTATCAACTAGCCTGGGACTCCCCATAAACGATGTGGGTGTTTATCGCTAGTTTTTGTTTGCAAGACTCTTTTCCTCGTGGAACAGATTTGCAAAGGAGAGATATGCTATGGTGCTTAGCTTTGCCTGTATACTACTGAGGGGTTGCACTAGACCGTCCCTCCGTACTTCCCGGCTTTGGGTCGTCACGAAGGCCATTGTTGCGACTATCAATTCAAATCACGAGAGGATGTATTGTGCATGTGTAGCGTTTGGTAAATATTTATGGAGGAGGGTATTGGTTTACATCATCTGGGAAGTTACCAACAAGTTAGGTGGAAAAGATGGGGTCGCACCAACTCTGAATTGGTAATTATGTTCAACGCTTAAAAATTGGATCTTGATGTGCTCAAAGCTTTTAAGTTTTCAACCTTATGTTGTGAAATGGCCACATCTCTTCAATTCCATTGAAACATACAAGATCGATTTCTTTTTATTTTTATGTTACCATGCGACCATTATGTCTAAATTTGACCCAAAACAGCGAAACGTAATTTGGCCTACTACTCCTCTTTTAGAATAGCAAGTAAATAAATCACATCAAAACGTAAATGATCGATTGTATTTTTATATTACCATGCGACTACTGTGTCTATATTTGACCCAAACTAGCGAAACATAATTTGGTCTATTATTTCTCTTTTAGAACATCGACTAAATGGCAATGCACGCTAAGTTTATCTTGGAATGGATTGATAGTCATTTTTGGCTAGCTAGGCATGACAAAACATCCCAAAGAAAGTACGCACCTAAACTCGACGGACTTTTTCGACACGGTATCGAAGTTGACTTTATTAAATCCCTCAATGCGTTGGACCTCGAGATGCGCAACAAGACACCTCTTTTGTTTTGTAAGCTTTGAGTCGGGTCTCAATGCCATTTAAACTGTGATTGGCTCTATCAAAATCTATGCCAAACTTAAACAAGGTTTTCAAATAATGGCGTGCCTACCATGCCGGCTTTGTATATGGGAGATTGGCTATCACTATCAGTCTAACCAACTCGGGCAGCCTGAGGTCAGCTAACCGAGTAAACGCAAGGACCGATTCGTACATCATTGGCCCCCAGTACATTCGTGGTCCCGCAAAAGTAAAACAAATGACCATGCTCTAGACCCCAATCAGTGTGGGCCAGCTAGGACAGATGCTAAGCTTCATTGTTTTTTCAAAAGGCGCCGCAAAAATAGGACCAAGCACACACCCTATGTCCATATATTTCTGAAAGATTAATGCCTAAACCCATGCTGAGCTGATGAGTGCATTAAAGAAATACTGGGGACACCAAAGTCACGCCCAGGAAGACAACTATAATGCCAAGTTCCTTCTTTTTTGTTTATATATATGTACACATCTATTTCAAGATCCCGCCTTCAGTTCTTGGATCCTGAGAGATCCAAAATATAATGCACAAATCCAGGAATAGATTATCTTCTCAAGCATAGGGTAAGAAATTGTTAAAATATGTCTCGAGTTTGAACCTAATGCGAGATTTCGAATATTCCGAATTGGATATGTTGCGGATGTTCGAAATTGAGTAAAGAAGATTCGAAGATCAACTCCCCAAAATTCAAATATGCGTTGGAGAGTTTGGCCGCTAAAATAAGAAAGTCTAACTTTGACTAGGACTTGGATTTTGTTTAAAATATACAAATATATGTTTTGGATAGGAAACAAAATCCTATGAGAAGTTGGCAAAGAAATAAGGGTTTCACTTATATATAGACTTGAGTATGTAATCTTCTTGTATCGCTTGATCTATAGTGAAATTCACTACTACTCTCCCCGTGGACGTAGGTCTTTACGACTGAACCAAGTAAATCTAGTGTCTAATTAATTTTTTTTCAGTCTATATTATTGTTCGATTGCTCGCCCTTAATCGCAACAGAAATGGTACATCTGGCCCTGTTCGATCCTCCTTCAAGGTCATTCCAGCGATAGAGCTTATTAAGAGTGCAATCTTTCAGAAATATATTGCAACCACTATTAGTTCTAAAGACAACTTATACATGTACAATATTTATGTCAGTCTTGCTATCTAGCACCACATTTTTCCTTTTGGTGCCTTGACAGTAGTGCGTCGATCTTGTTATGTGCAACATTGCATCATTACTCATTCAATGTGGTCACAAAGGAAAATACCATGACCTTAAATATGGTCGGCAATACCTCACAGAGGCGCAAGTCAACTTTCTATTCATCTCTAGATTTCAATGTAGACACTGTCCATTCTTTTGAGCTGCTCCAACTCTTCTCCTTTTGCAATTCCGGGATCAATAAAACATAATTGAAACAAATGATTGAATCAGGCAATTCAGGACTATAGTCATGACTTCAGGATTTAACAAAAGAATCCCAAAAAAACGGTCTTACCTGGTATTGTGGCTTCTTCAGAGTATGAATGCCCCTTTTGATAAGCTTCTGTCACCCAGCATTTCTTTTCAGTGATCTTTCCAGTGTAGCTGTTCTCTACATAAACACACAAACAAATCATAATTATTTTGACAAGTAAGAAGCATTTTGCAATTGATCATGCACAAGTCTCGCCAAACTATAACTTTGACTATCGTGCAATGAAGTGATCAATGTTCGGGCAATTAACCAATGAATGATAATCCCTGAATAACTGATTATTGTGGACTTGAATATCCAAAACACTTGAAGATATTAACCACTCCACTCTTGGTTTTTATGCGTGGATTCAACAAGAACTGGTATCGAAGCAACCCGATTGGGTAGTTGGTCACGGCAGGTAGATATTTTAGGGGCCATCTTCCTTATTACAAGTGCCAATCATTTTCCCAAGATATATTTCCTTAAATTTCTTCTTATCCTCCTTTTTCCCTTTTATGGTCGGAACATGGCGCAAAATGTTTTTTATTTTGAAAAATAATTGCACAAATGATGTCCAAACTCTAATATAATGCGTAATATTATTCCTAATTTTTTTTAGAATTCACATCAAACATTTAACTAAAATCCATAGACTACAAATTAAAAATTTAGGGACAGCATCACACATTGAACTAAAATCATTGATGATTATAAAGCTCTTTGCTATACTGCAATTCATTTAGGAAACATAAATTTTGCCCAAATCTACATTGAGTACACCCAACGAGCAAAGTTTATGCCATCGGTTTCCGTTTCCTCAATTATTATTATTATTTTTTTTTTTGCGGGCAAATAATTCCTTTTCAAGTAAATTCCAACTCGAATTCTTGACGTGACTCTGGAATCTTAGCCTGGGCAGAAGAGCCTCAAATAACGCCATACCCAAACTCAAATTATGGGAGCTTTTTAGACAGCAACATGCACCATCATCTTATCGTCCAACGATTAGCCAGTCGCCTCATTGATGAATGTGCCGACAGTGTAGTAAATCCTAGGCTCTCATGGCCCAAAAGAAAAAAGAAGAAGAAACTCAGATGCTTCAAACTTTTTTTCTCTGTTGACAAAGGGCCGAAGTTTTGCCATTTTAATGCTCTTGTCTGAGGTTAGGTTAGGTTCTGCAATATGCATGGAAAATTGCAAAAGAAGGTACTAAAATATGTGCTTCTTTTCCGGCCGTGTACTCATTTACCACAAGAAGTCATTCCAAGCATTTTAGCAACACTTTGAAACACGTCCGCCTGCGATCGCACTGCAAGGCATGTGCACGCACAGTTCCCGATTCATTGAAATGTTAGATTTTTCAATTACGTGTGGATCATCGCATCACGGATTAAGATACCTTGTCAATAACGAAAGACGACACTCTAAACATGCATGCCGGATCATCTAACCAAATTCGTTTACGTGCTGGGATTATGTCTTGATTGTTTCAAATATTGCCCATCTCGCACTTAACTAAAAACGAAGGAAAGAAAGAAGAAAAACGTCGACTCGTGCTTATGCAGAAGAAGAAATACGGGGCAACATGTCTAGGAGCATCATAGTTGCTTTCATGGATGCAATGATGCGTCAAGAGGAAAACAAGCACCGCAAGATGCCCTTGGCAATCGCCTTGAAGAGAGAACAGTTTATCGTCGAAGGAAAAGTAAAAATACAGAAGTTCACAGAAGGGCCATGTCCTTCATATAGTTTATTTCCGGCTGTCGAGACGCGGAAAGGATATGGTAAATTTTCCTAGTATGAATTGTGAGGCATTCTCTTCTTACTAGAAACTATTCATGTAAGACATAACAACATGAGAATGAAGGAAGAGATGTGAAGGCGACGCCGGATCCTACTAGTTTCTCTAATCTTGGAAAGGAAAAAGAGTCGTGCCTTGGCATGACATGAATGAAACAACTACCTTCAGAATAAAACTGCTTCCGTCCACTCCGTGTTGGAAGTGCTCTTTGAGATCCCATGACTTCAGTAGGATGCCCATCCAGACTGCATCGTTCCAGTCTCCAAAGCCCCGGTCCCAGACAGAGATGAGGTCGAATTGAACCAGCCGAGCTTGGTGAGAAGCTCGTCAATCAGTTCGCCGACTAAGAAAGAGATTCCTGATGCCATGAACCCCATAATGACATAGTGTAGCACTGTCTCGAAGTAAGCTTTAGGCGGCTTCCTGACATAGGCTTTCCCTATGGCAAGTAGAAAAATGCATAACAGAGAAGCGGCCGCAACGGCAGCCAGCTTGTAATCCCTATTGTCACTCTCCCTAAATGAGAACGCATAAGTGATTGGAGCCACGCAGCCAAAGATTATAAAGGATAAAATGGCTATTATTGCGTGCCGGGGAAAGTGTTGTCTCTTTCCTAGCACCTCTTGGTACTGGTCTACCTGTTCAGTACCTTGACTGGGCTGCTCATTCTTCAACTCTCTAAGCTGCAAAAACTTACCTTTATTACAACGAGAGCTGGACACAAGTTAGCCAAAGCTAACACATAATGGTAAGTTCTCACATCCTCGAATAGATTGGCTTTATTACAAGAAGATGTGGTTATGATTTTAATTAACACATCCTCAAGTCCTTTTGGGACGAAGTTTCTATTAGCAAAGCAACTTAGTAAATTTTAGAAGAAATCAGCAATGTGATAAATATTATGTGGGAAGACGTAAAGATCACTACGAGATGCCTGACATGGATAAAAGAGAATTACTCACGTTATGGCCAATGACGATAAGTCCTCCAAACAGATTAGCCAATCCCAAACCTAAGGTGTTCACTGCATTTGTGTATGAAAAAGTTTAGAGAACAGTAAGAAACCCTGAGAACCGAAATGCAGTAAACTTATTCATAGCGAAACTATTTATAAGAAAAGTAAACACAGAAACACAGTCAGGCAACATCATCGACATCTAACGGTACAGTTAGGCACCAAAGAATAAAAAACATAGGCGGAAGTAATGTGAACCAAACAAAAAACTAACACAAGGACAGAGTAAACTTGCAGGGCACTAAGCAATCAACTCAGAAATTTTGAACGGTAAAATCAAACATCACATGTATGCAGCTTTTTACATTAAATATGTCAGAAATTTTTATAAGATAAAATAAGCCAAATTTTGAAATGAACCCAAATGTATTTCAAATTTTGAAGGATAAGCAGTTTAGAGCACATTACTCAATGGATGAAATTTGGGTACATACATGTGGCGGCACCAGCTCCCGCTGCAGATGACACAACAGCTAGACTTGTTATCGATTCTATCAAGCCACCGTAGACAATGCTCTTTAAAATATCCCATTCACTAGGTTGATGAGGTTGAACAACTGGTGGCTCTTCGGGTGTCTGAGTTCCAGGTTGTGCTGCAACATCACTTGCGGGTGCCGTGAGTGTGTCAATCTCAACTATTACGTCACCTTCTGCATTTGTGATGATACAAAGTCATGACTTAATAATCGAGCTATGAGTAGGTGCAGAAATATTGTTGTAAGAAGTCTATTCAGAGGAGAGAGAGTGAGCAGAAACCCAGAAAAGTTGGCGAGTGGTGACTTGCACCTTAATTGAAAATCTCCTAAGGAAATAGTAATCACAATCGGCTCTGGCAAGGTTAAAGAGCAGTAAGCATGAATATTCTGTCAATGAGATGTACTAATGTCACACGTAACCTTCTCTGCTAGTCAAGGAACCATAAAAGTTTACAGGAGTTACCCTTTCAGGAACAGGAGCTCCTAACAAGAACTTATACAGATTCCAGCTACAGAGAAATTAAAGGGATTACAAATGGCGTTCAGTAGAACCGGCAAAAGCATCCCAATATTTAAGCAGCACTCTTGGAAAATGGATGATTACACAACAAGCGCATAGGTTATCAACAGAGAGATGAATACAGACACATGACATTTAATAGAACAGTGATTAGGCCAGCAGTAGTAAGTCTGAGTGAAGACACGCCAAGTTTGTTAGTATGTCAACAGGAGTGCCTGCATCGTGTGGACAAGTTTGTGTGTGCATTCTCCAATTACATGCTACAGAGACCAAGAAGGCACCAATTTCACATACCATTTTTGACAGCATCTCTTAATTCTTTTCCAACATTAATTGCTTGTTGGATATTTTTTACATGTTGCCTTAATTTAGTTGCAGAGTCCTCAACTTTCTGTGGTTCAGCTGGAGATGGTTGAGCTGGGGATGGTTTAACCCCTGTAATTGCAGAAGGAGCACTCACAGCAGGTAATTCTTCTGTGTTTTCCGTAATGGGTTTCAGGTAAATCTCTTTTGAAGTTGTTCCAACCACTGGCACAGTAGGCGTTGAAGGTGGTATCAGTTCAACAGTCAGGGGTTTTGTATTTGCATCTTCAAGAGATTGTCCATTAGCTGCCAAGGTTTCACCTGAAATTGATGTCACCAAAAGCTCCAGCATTTCAATAACACATCATACAAAAGACATAATGAGATTCACTTCTTAAATTAAACTAAACTAGATTCAATTAATACCACACAGCGTTACTTTGCAGCATTTTATCAAGAAAATAATGCACTGCACATATCGCTATATCGAAGCATAATTTAGACCTTAATTCTCCTGGAGCCAGGTCTAACACCTTGAGTATGGTGATTGTAACTGGAATTCTTGCTCTGTGGTTAACACTATAGAGATAGTTCTGATTTTATCAAAGACTAATATGTTTGACTCATTAAATTCTGTCCAGGCTGATTGTTCTGATATTTTCTTCTCTGCTTTTTCTTACCTTTTCTGCTTGAAGATAATGACTATTCAGAGTCGGGGATTAATATCTGAGGACTTGCTGACAAGCCCCAAGTGTTTTAGTTTAGAGGGAAGGGGAGAATATTGAGCTGTAAGTCCATTGAACATTTCTAACGGTCATTCACTTTCTTTCTTCCATGGATAAGAGGAAAAGATTTCCAGGACAACCGAGGTAGCCTTTATCTGGTTCATCTTGCACCAAATCCATACATCTAATAATGGCAAGAGAAGAGATAGAAAAGATCAGATGAATCCTTTTTCTTTCTGGATATATACTTGTTATATATGTCTGAAAAGGCAAATAATTAGCTTTGTTTTGTTCTCCATGCACATTTGGCACCAATGAAAATACTAAATTCTTAGAAAAATGACCCAAAGGAACATCCACTTACCAGGATCTCGTTCTGTATTGATGCTGGATTCCTTGTTCAAGTCATTCGTTTCCTTTTCAATTTCCTTGGGTTGAGTGACTTTGCTATTCAGCAGCCCTGTATCAGATGGTACTTCAGTGGTTCTGGGAGTGCCCTCAGTTGGTGAGACAAAAGCATCCGGATGCTCAGTTACTTTAGTTGAATCTGTATGCTCCATGTGCATCTGTGATGTCTCTGTCACAGCATTATCTGCAATGACATCAAGAAAACAGTCTATAAAATTAATTCACCTTGCGTGAAATATGATTGTAACACAATCCGTCATTAGAATGTTGCTGTTGATTTAACATGCTTACAGAAAAATGAAGTAATAAGACAGCATAGTGTACTGAACATATGAATATGTTTAGAAGATTTAGTGGGCATTCTCAATATCTTCTAATAAAATTGATGTGAAATTATTCCTTAAAAACTTAGTGAACAATAGACACCACAGTGATAAGTTTCCGGTGAGTATAAGCGCACGCTGCAGTCTCTCTCTTTCATAGATTAAAATAACTCTTTCCAAGACAACCAATGCAGTCCTAAGTAGCACTGACACCGACACCAACACTAACATGCGATACGACACGACATGACACGTTGACACGTCATTTTTCAAAAAATAGAGGATTTCGATGTATTGGGACACGTATGTTAAATGTATATTTTTATATATACACGATAAATATAATTAAATTAATTTGATTCAAATCCTTAAATAAATAAATAATAAAAAAAGCCTAGAATGAATTTACACTAAAAACATTAATCCACAATTTGTTAATATCATTCATTGTATTAATTTGACAAATTCAACTACATTCCTTTCTAATGGTTCATAAAATTTGGAAAAAGAAGAAGAAGAAGAAGCAATCCATGTTCCACTATTAAATTTGACATTTAACGATAAGTCGAATAAAAAAATGCACATTTCACCATCAAAAGATAGGGTTTTCTTTCTCCCTTTTTATAGTTTTATATTATTATATCTTCATATTTTGACCCCAAAGTTATTGAAGATTTCTAAAATTGATCCCGTGTATGTCGAAATCGCGTGTCGGGAGAGTTGACCGGGTGTCGGACACATATCAGGGCGTCTGACACTACATACAGGCTCTTAGAGAGTGTCCGTGGTTCTTTGATGCAGTCCCTATTTATATTGAAAAGCATATCAAAAGAATCCATATCACGTTGTTGTCAAAGAGCTTTTACTAAATGAGGATGATAAGTTCTATGCCGCAGATGCATGGAGTTTGCAGTGTCAGAAGGACATGCAAGTATGAGAATGATAGCAACGTTTGGTCCTTAATAAAGCTCATATAGGCATGCACATTTTCGAAGCTGTTTTACTGCATGTAAAGCTGTGAAGTTGTAAGAATTTTTTTCTTTTTTTTCTTTTTTTTTTTATGGTTACAGGAATTGGTTGCAGTGTAAGAAGTTGTATGAACTTTTCTGGCAAATGCTCATGATGGAATTGGTTAATCATGGACTGCAGGGCAACAGATTATCTTGCTGAATAACTGGTTTCCCCTTCCACGGAGCCAAAAAAAAGAGAAGAATGTACTACCTTTTGCCACGGGTACCTCTGAAGGATCTGGCAGTTTTTTAGCATCTTCTCTCCCTTTAAAAGGCCAGAACAATTTAAATCCGTCTCCTGCTAAGAAAAAATAGTAGTTCAGTTCCCACTCTATGATTGAAAACTAAACACAACATGGAGAGAGAACATAATCCTCTCAGTTCGTTGTTTAGTCTTGAAGTCTCAGTTCTTAGAAACTTTGCCATTTGCTTGGCTTCTTTGGTATCACACCTGTTGATATGGATTCCAAATAGATAATTACAATCTGTTACCAAAGATTTTCTTAGTAAGTTTTAAGTAGCTCATACTCAAGGATTCCTAAACGTGTTCTTAACCAACATTAAGAGTCATATCTGTGACAAACCAAGTTGTAAGCAGTATAGAGAATTAGAAGGTGCTTAAAAGAAATAAGTATTCAGCACAAATTATGAGCTTCCATAGCAATGAGAAATGGAAAAATACCTTTGGGAATGAAAATACTGAAACATGACAGACATCTAAAAGCTTCTCGATCCCTATCATCAGGTTGATCATTGACTGCAGGCGTTGGAATATTTATGACTGCAGGAGTTGGAGCCTCATTGATGCCAATAGTAATTGGTTTAAGATCCTCCTTTACCGCAGTTCCAGCTTGAGCATGTAGTTGAGAGCCAGTTGTTTTTCCAATTTTGTCACTGTGACGCACATAGCGCGGCTTCCATTTTTTCTCCGAAGGATTACCCTTCTTGTTATACAAGAACGACAATTGGGACAGTATAAATCATGAGTATTTTGCTTCTCCAGTACCTTCTTGACATCAAATTCTGTCTCTTCAGGGTTGAGTTCTTCTATCAGATCAACTTCTTCAACTACTTTACTCTCCTTAGAATATGTGTTTGTCTCTTCAGATGACTTTCTCGGAGACAATAAAGCGGAGTCCAAAAATATCTCATCTTCAGAAATTCCTTCATCTTGATGATCAACCTGAGAGCTTAGAAAAGCGCTGAACGTCTGTGTTGCAACATCCGAAGCTTCATGCACTGTCTCTGTTTCATATGAAACTCGTTTAATATCGCTGTATTCCGTCTTGACAATTGATTGGATGGATTCTGTACCTGCAGTGGTTTGGAAGACAAGCATTGTCATCAATTGTTTATCCAGAGTGGCGTGCAAGTCCCCATCATGATTAAGTAGCTAATGCAAGATATAACAGCATCCTGTGACCATCTATAGGTACACCCATCAATCATCAGGTTAGACTGTCTTTCACCTTGGAGAAACTCACGTTCAAAGAAATGCAGCTCTCAAGAGATAAGCTAACTTGAATTAGTTAATCAGTAAATGCTCCATAGGTCGGAAGCTCGTAAGGATTACAGGCTATAAATTACATCAACCAGCGCAAGCCCTCGTGAGTCACCAGGGGAATTTCCTCATTCAAGTGCAGTGCAGATGGAATCACAGACAGAAACCACTACTATGCCATAAAATCTATGCCCTAGCAATCAGTTTTTATAATCACACACATTGCCATCTAGTCTAACACGAGCCCAACTCCTTCTCTTCTTTCCCATCAACAAAGAATGCATCTCTCTAATCATGTCTACTCACACGAAACTAGAGCGTCAAGAACGAGATGAGCGTTCAACATTGGAACTACCCAGAAAATGGATCGAGACGATGTTACCAATAAAGAACTCAAGAATCACCCAGATATTCAAAGAGGCTCACAGGCAAAAGAGGAACCTTGTCAAGCTGGATCAAACGGAGTCCAATGGGACTAATCCTCCATTGCGAAGTCCAACACAAATTTGCTAATGAAGCAGATCAAATTAAGCGACGGAAAGACAAAAGATTGGGGGAGTCGAGTGAGTGAGTGAAAGAGGGTCCGTTTCTCACACTCCACCGGACAGACAAAGACCCGGGGCATTTTGGTTAATATATTCTTATCGAGCTGGAGCACGCTTACAGGCAAAGATCACTGTACGGGTCAGAAGTAAGAAGCAAGAAAGTCCACCCTTTACGTAAAAAAAAGGAATGATTTGTGCAAGATTGCAATATTTAACAGAAAAAAAAATGCAGTTCCTCTTTCAAACATTCGACGTACCACATTCACTGTCACATCGCGTGAAATTGATGAGACGAATGTGATGGCGCGAGTTGAAAATCCTATGCTACACGAGTTGTTCGAATTGAGTGATATCGCTAGCGGTTTGCTTACCTCGTCCGTTGTCGAAGTGAACTGTGTTGGTCCAGGTCGACTCATTCACTTTGACCTCACTGTGGAAGTGGGGTTCTGTCTTCGCCGCTGGTGCAAGAACCGCGACATCTCCCTTTCCGTTCGCACCGCCATTGTTCCCATTCTCATCCACTTCGTCTCGCTCCGGTGCGGCTTCTCGTTCTTCTCCTGGTTCTTGCTCTGCTTCTGTCTCTGGTCCCTTCTCTTCAACATCATTTTCCCCACCATTCACCTCCTCAACCCATTCTTGTCCTGCTTCCGGCTCTTCTTCTGCATGGGTGCCATTCTTGCTGGTCCTGCTGCTGTCTGTACTGGAATCACCATTCCCAGAAACACCACCTTCATGGACACCATATTTTCGCGTCGTGGACTGCCTTCTCAGCAGACCCACTTCTTCTTCCTCCACTTCCACTTTCAGATCATATTCTTCTCCCTCTTGTTGCAGCTTAGCTGAAGCCTCCATCGGCAGCGAGACAGAGAGACAGAGAGACGCGAGATACGAGATGCGAGGAAGATAGACCCACCAAACTGCCACTGCTCAGATTTGCCTTTGTCTACACTTAACGGGGAGGCTTCAGGCAATGGACGAAGGCTTCGATGACTTGTTTAGTCCACACACCACCACCATTTATCATTTATCTGGGTCAACGTCAACCGTAATATTTTAACAAAAGAAGACCAAACAAGCAGTGACTCGTGTCACGTGCATATCAAGACCAGACCAGAGCCGTGCGGCGCGAGCGCGTGAAGCGCTGAACGAACCGTGCGAGTTCATGATAACACCTCTGCAGCCCTTGTCCATCTCTCTGTCTCTCTCTCATATCTCGTCACTTCCCCAACTACCAGTAAAAAAATTATTAGCATAGTCAGCAGAACTTGTCCATAGAAAACAAATTCGACATTATTATTTGGCAGTAAGTGGAAATTGGGAAAGTGTTGCATGCGCTTGATCTGTATCTTCAAGTGTGAATTCCAGGACCACATGTGGATAGAGGAATCCCAGTGCAGATTATAATAAAATAAACGCCACAGTAATGCGAACGCCTTGAAAGTCGCGTTAGCATTAATCACGAATCTCCCTAGAGTCCCAGAAGGAGGCCGCATTTTGATGACAATAAAATAAGACCATGCTCTGAAAAAAATGGTTCTTTTTAAGATCTTTCGACAGTAAAACCAATTCTGAATCCTGGGTCTTCGCATTTTTTATCAATACGATCGCGAATGACGATGACAGATGTGCGAAGCAATGCACATGGGAAAAGAACAAGAACCCCCCTGGCGCTTTTGAATGACTTCATCACGTTTGCCAAAAGCAGTGGAAGTTTCGCCTGTCATTAGTTCATTTTATATTTCCGCGATGGGATCGCGGAGACTTGTTTATAGGATGCGATCGCCCCGACCGTGTCTCGTGCAAACCCGATCGCATTTGGGTTCACGTCCGAGGAGGAAAAAGGGCAGTTTAATCAGGAATCAACGAGATGGCGATCTGTTACTCGAGTGGTACAGGTTCAGATTGAAAACGACGTACAACGAGCAGGGTAAGATCTCGAATGCAAGCTGAATCTCCCACCTAACTTTCTTACGTCCCTTTCTCTCTCGGAAGGACAAATGATATTGAATTAGGAAGCTCGTGCAACAAATGTTATTTCTTTCATTCCATGGTCCCGCACACAATCAAAAAAGGTGGTGCAACAAATGTTGTTTCTTTCATTCCATGGTCCCGCACACAATCAAAGCTCTGAAGCTACTAAGGTTGGCTCGGTTATGGCCAGGTCATCGTCTTCCGCGCATCACAAGAGGGGAGACACCATCAAAGAACTTGGTCCCGGCCTTCCATTTCAGGAGATGAGGGCAACCCCTTATTTAATGCACAGAGGACCGACTTTTTAAGGGTTTTTCTCTTTTTTGGCTCAGAAAACTTTATGCTGCTGCAGCCACCCCTCGTGGATGGGATTTTGCTGATTTCGAGGCTGTAAGGATCCGGGAGCATCTGCTTTGGGCCGAGGCCTATATGATTTTTAAACGCATTATACAAAATAAAGAACCCAAGCATTATCAACTAGACCATATGAGATAAAAGACATATCCCTCTATACTTCTTGGGTCTAGGTCATCACATTCTTCACATCTTCAGGCACAACGTGCCCACTATGGTGTTATGGTGCGACACATTGCTTCAAGCACATTGTGCCCATTATGATTCCACACATTGTGGGAGTCTGTGCCCGTTATGATCCCACACATTGTGAGAGATTATGATCCCACACATTGTGAGAGACCATTATATGCATATTGTCTGCTTTGGACCTCATTGAGCCCCCACGGTTTTGTTTGTGTGGGCTTTGTCCAAAAAATGCATATGTACAAATAGAGAACAAAGCCAGTTCAAAACTCTCCATAGGTGTCGCGACCAAAATTTTTGGGGTTTGGACCACCTAGGGTTTGGCTAATGGATTGTTAAGCCTAGACTTAACTCGGGCTCTCCTAAGCCCATACCAATTCGCGACTTAGGTTTGAATTGTTAACAAGCAATTGAATTTTAACTAGGAGTCGCCACTAATCTATTTTTGGTGGGTCGATTAGAAACCCTAGTAAAGCAACAGGAGATTTACTTTACTCTTACGAACTGCAGAGACCAGGGTGCGACGGGATTTTATTGGTTACGTTAGATTTCTCTAACGCCCATTTGGTACCTTTCTTTTTTTTTGAAAAATGTTTGGCAATCAATTTGGATTGATTTTAAATCTATTTCCCTAACATGTGAGGTGTTCATGCAGGTGCGCAAACCAACAATTTAACACCCAAGAAAGCAATTAAATGATGCAGAACTTACCTCAAAGCAATGAAAGCATCTGCATTGTTAAATTAAAATCCACATCAACAACCCTAGATATGGTTTCTAATTAACAAGCAATTTCTTTCCTTTTGTTTTCACTTATTAAATGAGACTATAATCCATATGCAATGCAATGCTTTTAATCTAATATAAAATGATATGGCATGGCAACATATCCTAAACATATAAATAAAAATTTTATGATCTCTTAATGAACATACAATTATTAAATATGCAATTTAAATTAACCAAAATGACTTAATTCTAATGACGTGCAATGCAATACAATGACGTACAAAATTATTTCAACTAAAATAACATGCAACATGCAATTTAATATGCGAGCTATATGTCACGCGACATTTATTAAATGACCTAATCTAATGATAGACAATTTCTAATTAGAAATGAACCTAACAATAATGACTAAAATGACATGCATTTCATGAACCTAATTTTATATGACATGCAAATGACATTTTTTATTTTAAAAATGCAATCTATCCTAGAAATTGCAACTAATTTATCCTAAGACAAATTTTATGAAATTTGATATGATCTAGCTAATTTAAACTAGGGATTAAGTCATATTAAATCCTAATTTAAATTAAGACATTATCTAAATCTAAAATGCAATTTATCTAAAAAGATTATCTAAATTTAAAATGAAACATGCAATTCTAATCTAATATGCACAATGATTTTTTTGTGTTTTTATAATTCGAAATTAAAATTAATACATAATTAACATGCAATTCAAATAAAAAACTAACAACCTAAATGAATGCACTTTCTTTTTGAATTTTTTATTTAAAAATTCGAAATAAGATTGCGATTTTAAATATGCAAGATGACAACAAACCTAATCCTAATTGAGATTTTTTTATTTTTTATTTTACGAAAATAAGATTTGACTCAACCAACTCGACGATAGAAATCAAACAAAATATAAGATTGATATCCAAAATTGACGAACCATATCTCGCGTGAGAGATCGGGTTCGCCAATTTTAAATTAAATCGCGAATCGAATCTTGGCAGCCAGATTGGATTGTCGATTTTTGTAAATGATTGCGAGTTGGATTTCGGACGCGAAAATCGGACTGTCAATCCCTAAATTGAGGGACTATTTCATGTTGGAATCTCAATCAACAGTTAAAAGGAACAATAAACAAAATCAGATACAAAGGAAAATAAAAAGACTATAACCGGATAAGCAATAATTTTTAAATAAAAATCTACCTAATTCACTTTTCCTTTTTTTTTTCTCTTTCTTTCCTTTCCCACGTGTGACCGTGGGTCTCCAAGAGCAATTGTCGTCGGTCCGGCAGGGGTAGCTCCGGCGAAGGGAAGGCACAATTGGTCACGGGTCAAGCGGGACAGGGACGGTACGGGCGAAGCAAACGGCGCTCGGGCACCGGCGAAAGGGCGTCGCGGCGTCGGAGCAAAGGCGGAGCAGGGTAGAGGCGCGCGATGCCGGGGGCGTCACGGGAGCGGCAGCAACGGTCGTCGGAGGGAAAGCTCAGAGCCGACGCGGTGCAGGCGGTGGGCAGATCTGGCTCGGGTCCGGCCGCGACAGAGCTTTGGCGGGCTGGAGGGTGCGTCCGAGGTGAGTCGCGGACTACCGGCGTTACAGAGGCGCGAGATTGCAGCGGCGAGGGTGGGGTGCGGGATCGCAGCGTGGCGGCGCGGCGTCGGACGGAGCGAACTGTCGGAGCGGGGCTCAGGTGCCGGCGGGCTTCGTGGCTGCGGGTGTGAGGCTCCGGGTTGCCCGGCGGGGTGAATCTCCGGCTGGCGATGCACGATCGTGAGCAGCGAAGGGAAGGAGACAGTGAACAGTCCCTGTCCCCACACTTATTCCTCCTTTTGCTTTTTACTTTTCCCCTTTTCCACGCACGGTTCTCTCTCTTTTTCCCCTTTCGACTTTTTTCCCTCTCTCACATCACTCTCCCTCTTCCTTCGTACTCTTTTCTTCTCTGCTTTTTGCTGACTCTTGTCTTTTCTTTCTCTTTTTTTTTGACTTTTCCAAACGGAGAGAAGCCCTAGACCGAAACTCTCTTCCCTCTTTTTGATTTTTTTTTTTACTTCGTCCAGAAATGAACCCCTCTAAAAAAAAGCCCCTTTTCTCTGCCGTACACTGTCTCCTTTTATAGACAAGCATAATGTGATCTTAATAGAATATTTCGAAAATTGCCTATAACCTCCGAATCACAAAATCCTTTATCTCATGAATATTTTCCCCCGATTTTATCATCTATTGATAAAAATAAGATTACAATGCGATTTTTTTAATTTCCAAAAATCATCATAATATCGCATCAAATCTTAATTTTTCACAAGATAATTAATTAAACATAACAATGGGCTTGGGTTAATTTTCTCCTTTCTTGGGCCTAGTCCAGCTTGCTAACTTAAACCCAAAACCATTAATTCGACCCATCCGCCACCAGTCCAATAAAAAAAATGCAAATTAAAAACAAATGCACCTAAATCTATATACTATGCAATTAATATTTTTTTCATGGATAAAATTAATTCCTAATTTTTTAAGGCAATAAATAACTAAATGGGTCGCCAAAATTTAGGTGTCAACAATAGGCGATGTGGGATAAGAGATGCACCATCTCCCAACAGACGTCCGAAGATCGAGGCATGGACGTACTACCATCCCTCTTCCTCACTCACCGCCTGAGTTATCACACTCTCCACCCCTTAGGAGCACAACGTCCTCATTATGTCCCAACATGGGGTCAAGAGTCCACTCTGATATCTCTGGGGTTATCATTGTGTAAAAGTAGAAAATTCAAGCTTTATTAACTAGCTTGGGACTCCCCATAGACGATGTGGGTGTTTATCGCTAGTATTTGTTTGCAAGACTCTTTTCCCCGTGGAATGGATTTGCAAAGGAGAGAGATGCTATGGCGCTTAGCCTAGATTGTATACAGCTGAGGCGTTGCACTAGACCGTCCCTCCATACTTCCCGGCTCTAGGTCGTCACGAAGGTCATTGCTGTGAGTGTGTAGCGTTTGGTAAATACTTATGGGGGAGGGTATTGGTTTACATCGTCCGGGAAGTTACCAACAAGTTAGGTAGAAAAGATGGGGTCACATCAACTCCGAATTGGTAATTATGTTCAGCACTTAAAAATTGGATCTTGATGTGCTCAAAGCTTTTAAGTTTTCGACCTTATGTTGCGAAATGGCCACATCTCTTCAATTCCATCGAAACATACAATATCGATTTCCTTTTATTTTTATGTTACCATGCGACCATTATGTCTAAATTTGACCCAAAATAGTGAAACATAATTTGGCCTACTACTCCTCTTTTAGAATAGCAAGTAAATAAATCACATTAAAACGTAAATGATAGATTTTCTTTTTATGTCACCATGCGACCACTGTGTCTATATTTGACCCAAACTAGTGAAACATAATTTGGTCTACTATTTCTCTTTTAGAACAGCAACTAAATGGCAATGCACGCTAAGGCCCTGTTTGGCAACCATCCAAACAAAGTCTTTTTCCCGATTTTTTGTTCCTGCAATCGGTTTGGGAACGAATCGCGTTTGGTAAATTTTTGTCCAAAACGATTCTGGGAACAAATTTACTCCCGCATCGCTTTTGGACAATAATTCGAATCGAAAAATATGATTCTCCGTCCGAGAATCAAAAAGAGAATCAAAAGTGCCGAATCAAAAAAAATTATTTCTATATTTTATTTTTATTTCTTCCTAGTATGAAATATATATTTGTTGTATATAGAATACATATTTAATTTTATGTTATAATTTAGTATTTTTATTTATTACATATTGTAGGGATATTAGTATAGTTTATACTATGGTTTATTATTTACTATATAATAAAAATTGATTAGTTAATATTTTTATTACTTAGTATAAAAATATAATTAATCGATGAATGGTTTATGAAAATTCAATATCAAAATTATTTTAATCTAAAAAGGTAATTAAAAAAGAATTGGAATAGAAATTTTATATAGTTACCAAACACGTTTCTATTCTTTTTCTATTCCGAATCGAAATTTTATTTGTTACCAAACGCGTTTTTTACTCGGAATCGCTTCCGGAATAGAATCAGAAATAATCATTTCTGGTCAAAATCAGTTCCCGGGAACAGAATCGTTATCAAACGCGCCCTAAGTTTATCTTGGAATGGATTGATAGTCATGGCTAACTAGGCATGACAAAACATCCCAAAGAAAGCACGCACCTAAACTCGACTGACTCATTCGACATGGTATCGAAGTCAACTTTATTAAATCCCTCAATGCATTAGACCTCTAGACGCACAACAAGACACCTCTTTTGTTTTGAAAGCTTTGAGTCGGGTCTCAATGCCGTTTAAACTGTGATTGGCTATCTCAATCTATGCCAAACTCAAACAAGGTTTTCAAATAATGGCGTGCCTACCATGCTGGCTATGTATATGGGAGGTTGGCTATCAGTCTACCCAACTCGGGCAGCCTGAGGAGTTAACCGAGTAAACGCAAGAACCGATTCATACATCATTGGCCCCCAGTACGTTCGTGGTCTCGCAAAAGTAAAACAAATGAGCATGCTCTAGACCACAATCAGTGTGGTCCAGCTAGGACAGATGCTAAGCTTCATTGTTTTTTCAAAAGGCGCCGCAAAAATAGGACCAAGCACACACCCCATGTCCATATATTTCTGAAAGATTAATGCCTAAACCCATGCTGCGCTGATGAGTGCATTTAAGAAATACTGGGGACACCAAAGTCACGCCCAGGAAGACAACTATAATGCCAAGTTCCTTCTTTTAGGTTTATATATATGTACACATCTATTTCAAGATCCCGCCTTCAGTTCCAGGATCCTGAGAGATCCAAAATATCCTGCACAAATCCAGGAACAGATTTCTTCTCGAGCATAGGGTGAGAAATGGTACATCTGGCCCTGTTCGATCCTCCTTCAAGGTCATTCCAGCGATAGAGCTTATTAAGAGTGCAATCTTTCAGAAATATATTGCAATCACTATTAGTTCTAAAGACAGCTTATACATATACAATATTTATGTCGGTCTTGCTATCTAGCACCACATTTTTCCTTTTGGTGCCTTGACAGCAGTGTGTCAATCTTGTTATGTGCAACATTGCATCATTCCTCATTCGATGTGGTCAAAAAGCAAAATACCATGACCTTAAATATGGTCCGCAATACCTCAAAGAGGCGCAAGTCAACTTTCTATTCATCTCTAGATTTCAATGTAGACACTGTCCATTGTTTTGAGCTGCTCCAACTCTTCTCCTTTTGCAATTCCGGGATCAATATAACATAACTGAAATGAATGATTGAATCAGGCAATTCAGGACTATAGTCATGACTTCAGGATTTAGCAAAAGAATCCCGGAAAAACAGTCTTACCTGGTATTGCGGCTTCTTCAGAGTATGAATGCCCCTTTTGATAAGCTTCTGCCACCCGGCATTTTTTTTCAGTGATCTTTCCAGTGTAGCTGTTCTCTACATAAACACAAACAAATCATAATTAATTTGACAAGTAAGAAGCATTTTGCAATTGATCATGCACAAGTCTCGCCAAACTATAACTTTGACTATCATGCAATGAAGTGATCAATGTTCGGGCAATTAAACAATGAACGATAATCCCTGAATAACTGATTATTGTGGACTTGAATATCCAAAACACTTGATGATATTAACCACTCCACTCTATGAGGATTATGAATTTTTAATTACTCTGAAGCAAAAGGCAAGATATCTTTCAAATTTGCCGAACCAACAGGCAACAATATACCTCCCCACTCTATTAAGGATTATGAACTTTTAATTACTCTGAAGCAGAAAGTAAGACATCTTTAGAATTTGCTGAACCAACAGGCAACAATACACACACACTCACAGAAAAGAAATTCGACCGAATGTTTTGAAAACTACTGTGAAGTCAAAATATTATCTATAAGCATTTTGATTGTGAGGTTCTTGCGTAGGTGAATTTTTTAGTTTGCAGGGGCGAGAGCAGAGGGTGTTCAAAGTGGATTAATCTTATCAATGCCATAGGCTCGCGATAACTCGCTAACAGAAATGACAAACCAATACTATTATTCAGATCTTTTTCTTTCCAAGGACCTCTACCCATTCTCAAAAAATTTTGCCGATTATATTCATGATCAGTATTCACACATTCAGGTAGAGTGCTAGACTGCTTTTTCTTAATATATGTTCTACCATATCTGCCATTTTTCTTTTAACAAGGCTCTTCTAATGCATTTAAGTTTCAGAAGAGGCATTCCAATTGTGACCTACCCAATGTTTCTTCTACACTTCTTACTTTAAGAAGAAGCATCATTTTTTCTTCCTCCCCAAGCTTCATTCATCAATTCTGTCTCCTTTGTCCGTCAAAAACATCAGTTGGCCATGACAGAACCTCTGCTTTGAGTGAGGCACTTTATATGATATAGCTTTTTGTTAGAATCCTCTAATGCTGTGTTAAGAACACTCCAAAATAGAGTTTGATCAGTCCCAAGCTACGTAGGTACCAGACCGAGAACATAGAACCTACCCTATCAAAGAGGGTTCCTCATATGTGAAACTGAGAACTGGAAGGTTCCCTTAGGACCGACCTGGAACTGGCTCAACTCTAAACAAATTTTATGCAATAATTCTTAATTAAGGAAAACACGTCATGTAACAACCCTTAACACAGTGGTTAAAGCACTGATAGAGTACCTAGGTCACCTAGATTCGATCCCCATGTCTAACTTATTCGTTATATTTTTAACAAAGTAAAAACAGGTTATAATTACAGTACAAAACCGGAAACCAAACCGGCCAAGGCTGGTTCTCTGCCCTTTCATCCATGAACCTACTTGGGCCCCTTGTGAACATGCATAGAACCAATCGGGTAAGGCAGGTTGGGTTTGGTAGCAATCTGAAAGTTCTACTGCAAAATCTAACTAGGTTAACGATATTACTATCTTGGATAAAGACCTCCCCATGCTTTCTGATATCCCATCACAACAGTCTAAAGCTCCCAGTCCTTACTTGAACATATTTCACATGCAACTTTTGGGTGGCACCAGAACACATCCAACGGTATTTTACGCATTAGTAACAAATTCACACACCTTTATTTATACCTTTTGAAAATAGAGATAAGGGATAATTCACTACCACAATATGGATACTTACATGAGCAGGGTCGAGTACTAAGAGATTGTATTTCTGTATCCCCTTCGGTTGATGAATGACTTGAATCCCAACGATGGTTCTTGAATGTCCATCATGTTGAAAATAAAGAGGCCTGCTCACAAAAGCACTCAAATATGTATTTATCAGAAACCGGAGATCCAGGCATTACTTGATATGATCAGGATCAACATTATAAAAAGGCAATCACTTACGTCTTTCTGCTAATTGAGACACAACTGAAAGAATTATCTATGAAGCTTTTATCCGAAAAGTATCTCCACACCCAATCAGTAAGGACCTCCTGACCCTTACTAGATCTGGCAGAACTTACGCCCAGATCCTCATTACTTCTATCTGAAACTTGATCAGGCTGAATGTAAGAACAGCCAATGTGCCCTATGGAGGAACAAACTTCAGGAGAAATCCGTTGCCTCTTGGCTAAATATCTATCCATTGGGCCATGAATCTGAACTGCATTTTTTTTCCCTCTTGCTTCCACATTTTCTGAGTCTATTCTGGAACCAGGAACAGAAAGAAAGAGTGATTCAAGGTTCTTTGGACCAAAATCCACTATCCTTGCTCGAAGCCCAAAAGAACGAAAAAGAGCAGCACATTCAGTAGTTCCAATCCATTTACTAGAACCGTAGATCTTGTGATTGAAATGTTCTGATCCAACTTCATCAAAGCCCCTTTTCCAAGCAATCTCGAGCCATCTCTGAAGCGACACGATATCAGGAACAAATCCTGAACCACCAAATAGCCCCTCTTTTGCTTCCTGCCTTTCCACTATTAAGTGAGAGCTGAGCATTTGGATATTACGCCAACCACAGCCCCAGCCAACATCCTCAGATTCAGTGCTCTGAAAATGATCGAGGTAACTACAAAGTATACATGTAGACTGCTCAGCTTCTGATTCAAGACGCCTCTTTAACAGGGCCATTAAACCATCTTCAATTTTGTAGAAGCTACTTATCATTTGCAAACTGACTAGATGGAAGATCTCATCCTCCACATCCCCAGGCGTCCTTCCATCACACCTTGTCGCATCCACTTCAGCAGCTTTATGACAGTTCACTTCCTTCAACTTATCTGTTCCCAGTCGATCGGTCTATGAAACAAACATCAAGTCACTGAAATTAGCATCACGGGCACGCCCATAAACAAAAAAAGAAACACATATCTATTGCAGCAAAACTCCCTTCTTTCTAATCACATTCTGTATGTTGGAAGTTGCACAAAAGTAGACACCTTTTTATGCTAACAATGGTTCTTGTTCTTCTCCAATCCGATGTATATGTTCACTCCTAATAAATTTCTTCTCGGTTTCAAGATAATGGTGTAAATCCCACGTTGTTCGTTGGGCAAATCGTACAATTTGTGCATGAACACACAACTGCACATTGAGAGCATACATCATCCCATATAAACATAATCTACAGGATTACCATGGTAAGAGGCGGACTCGGAGGGGCGATCGCAATTCGCTGCGCCAGCTCCGCGTCCTCGGCAGCTTCTTCATCCTCGAAGTGGCCGTTCGCGTGCCTGCATTAACGATTCAACCCCCCAAAATCAACGCTCTACGCCAAAAAAGCTAAAGCCCCCGCCAGCGTCGAGCTCTCTAGCAGCCGAAAACGCCATCAAGAACGAAAAGGAATCCGTCACCTTTCAAGCTCCCCGCACGGCACGCTCAGGCTACAGAACGGGCAGCTCGATAGATCGTCCATGGCGCCTTCCTTTGCTTCTTCTTCTTTGCTCGCGCGCCTCGAGAGCGAGGGAAGTTCCTGGTCCGCTTCACGCGTAATTCAAATTATCAGCGCCGAAAAAACAAGAATCCCGCGGAAACCAGAGGCACCGTGATTCGATCAGGAAAGCACAGCGGCGGCCGGTCTTCTTGGTGTTCCCGTCGTACCCTCGAAAGGAGGACCGTCAAAGTTCAAAACTTGAACCCGCTCCAACCTCGAACTGGACTATGGAGATCGAAGCATCGATGCGACGTTTGATTTTACTGTAGAGAGAGTGGGAGAGAGAGAGAGAGAGAGAGAACAGAGCAGAACAAAAGGAGCGAGGCGGCTTTTGGTTGAAGATGGGCCGATGGGCCCAGGAGAAGAAGTCACGTTCTCGATCCATGAAGGATCCGTCGCAACTGTGACGAGAGAAAATAATCTCGCCTTTGCAGCTTGGCTTTGATCCTTCATGTCATACAATGCATCAGAGAGAGATATGGAAGCTAGAACTTAGAAGGAGAAACCCCCTCTTTATTTTTCCTTTCGATTTCGACCCTTTTAAATGTGTAGAGATGGCGTCGATGAAATGAGATGCTCGGCTAGGCGGTGACTCGATCGATGACTGTGCTGGAAGGCATTGGGGAACCGTGGTCTAACTAACTGCAATCGAGTGGTGTTGCAGGATCATTCGTTTTGACTTTAATTGCTCATTATTGCGTGATCATTTCATATCAACCGGATTTTGTACTAATTGTCCTGCAAATGGAGCATTTATGCAGATGGATTCTATGTCGAGTTTCCAAATCAATCACGGTTTTCTCGTTCAGCACAAATTATTCTGTGTCTGCATCAAATCTTGGCATTCTAACAACATAACCGAGTACCTGTTAGGACATGACATGCACTCTTGAGTCATCTCCAAATAAGAAGACTTAGAGAAACAAAGCTATTATAGACTGATTTCAGCTTATATGAGTTTTGTTACCAAACATGCCGTAACTATCTAGAATGGTGTAGCGTTGCGGGATCATTCGTTTTGACTTTAATTGCTCGTCATTGCGTGATCATTCCATATCAACCGGATTTTCTACTAGTTATCCTGCAAATGGAGCATTTATGCAGATGGATTATATGCCAAGTTTCCAAATCAATCACGGTTTTCTCGTTCAGCACAAATTGTTCTGTGTCTACAACAAATCTTGGTATTCTAACAACAAAATAGAGTACCTGTTAAGACATGACATGCACTCTTTCGAGTCGTATCCAAATAAGAAGATGTACAGAAGCAAAGCTATTATAGACTGATTTCGGCTTATATGAGTTTGGTACCATTTAATGATACACGAGGAATACAAAGGCAAAGGCTAAATCAATGCCCACAATCAGTTTCGCAGTCATTTTTATGTACACAAGCTCAACTCTTATCTTCGCCAATGTCTGTATTCTTTCCAGTGTACAACCACCTCAGCTGCTCCTATAACTTGCTCTCGGCAATTTGTAATTCGTGACGCCCTCTGTCCACTGGAAAACAAGGTACCTTCATATACAACATGAGGTGAAGGTCAAGCTTCATCTTTGGTTATGATACGAGCTCCGCTTTTTGAGAGTAGGATGTTCTTCATTTCTCGGTAACTCCGAAGCTCCTCCAGCGCATCTGTGGTCTTGCGTGGCATAAAGAATCCTGAGGCTGTAGCCACACCTCCCTCTTGTTCCGTGTTCAAGGACTGGCTTGAGTAACAACTGGAATCTTGTTGAAGTGGAGGCGCTGTTCTTAACATGTGAACAAGCATCCCGACAGCAGCACCTTGCGATTTTCCACCCATAGGTAACGATGATGAAGTGAACTCTGAACCTTCTCCACCATCACCAGTATGGCTGCAGAATGAAGATAGACAACGGTAAGGTAAGATTCAGATCACACAAATCTCACACGGACCATGCGAATGTACTACCTCCAAGCTATCCCAGGGATCAGGCACTATAACTGACATTGTTTAATTGGTAATTGCGGAAAGTACGCCCCAAAAATTGGAGACTGAAAATGGGGCATGGCAACTCTTGCAGAAAACAGTAGCACTTCACAGATGTACACAAAAATTCCAAGCAACTAATTTTGGGCTCATCTATACACGAGTCAGGTTTCATTTCCTCTGTACATCACAACATACAAGCAAAATGATCTTTTAAGTATTTTCACTTTCTAGATCTTTTCTGTAGAGGAATACATGAGACCTGGCAGTTGTAAACTCTGCGATATCCCAAAGCAGTGGGCAGCAAAGCATAGCGCACAATACAGTCCAATAACCGTATGGACTCCCATCATGTACAGGGGACCATTGGCTTAGCAATTAGCAGATTGTATATTGTAGTTTATCAGAAAGATCTCAGGGAACCTTCTAACAAAAAAAATAAAAATGTTCTCCGTGAAGTCAGCAAGTAAACTTTAACCAGCACTCGTATGAAAATTGTGTACACTAAATTCTAATTGAAAAGCATATCACACAGGCAATCGTTGTTTCTTAAAGCTATATCATCCCTTTGAAAACTACTGGTTCAACCAAGCTCAGCTGCATTTCCAATAACAACAGCTTTTGCAGCTGCCATTCTAAAAGAAAAGTAGTCTTTAAGTATTTTCACTTTTTAAATCTTTTCTGGACAGAAATACATGAGACCTGGCAGTTGTAATGACTGAGATATCTCAGGGCAGTGGGCAACTAAGCATAGTGCAAAATACAGTCCAATTGACATTCCAAGTCCCATCATGTACAGGGGTCCGTTGGCTCAGCAATATGCAGATTGTATATCATAGTTTATCAGAAAGATCTTGGGGAACCTCCTAGCAGTAAAAAAAGGTTCTCTGTGAAGCCACCGAGTACGCTTTAACCAGCACTTGCATGAAAATTCTGTAAATCAAATTATAATTGAAAATCATTTCGCACAGGCAATCCTTGTTTTCTTAAAGCTATCTCATCCCCTTTGAAAGCTACTGGTTCTACCATGCTCAGCAGCATCCCCAATATCAACAGCTTTTACAGCTGCCATTCTAGACTAGATAGAAATGGCTGTACATACTTTACTAAAGTATCCCCATAGTTCCTTCACTACGGTTAAGCCTTTTTTTTGCCCTTCATCAAGTTAAGAGGTGATCGCTCTTATCAGATGAGAATATGATTGATGGATGATTCGGGCAAAGCCCCTTGATGCATATGAAGAATTGATACCAAAATTTGTGCTCTTAAAATAGAACTCAAATTGAAAGCATAACCATTCACCAATCCATGGATCACATTTAAGACACCATTCACACCAAGCTATAATCCAAAAGCAAACTGGGTATAGAGACACAGAAAAATTTATATGCAGGCGAATGTACAATTGAAATCAAGAGAAACAAATGGCCAGAAAGTACCTGGCTGGTGGATCAACATCATCAACATCGAAAGGGCCTGAAAAGTCACCATCATCCGTATCATCTTGGAAAGACAATCTACTAGAACTTCGAGAAAACCCTATGCGCGGAGAGCCACTTGAAGATAACAAGCCTGAAAACCGCCCCGAATCATCTCGACCATCTCTTGTGACCTACCAAAAGGAATTACATTTGGCTTCAGCAAATATGCTACAGATTGTTACTCTCGTATTGAGAAAAAAATGCACGGATCAACAAGTAGCTAGAGTCGAGAGCATTACCTTCTGATTAACATAGTGGTAATGCAACTCCCCAGATCTCAAAGATTCCGGTCTCCGGAATGATCTGTTTCCAGATGGGGACTCTTGGGATGAGGGGTCAAGCCTTGTGTGCCTAGGTGAGAGAGGGGGAAGAGAATGTCTATTTGGATCAGAAGAGTTTGGAGATAAGTATCTTGCATTTCCACTTGCTGTTGGATGTGGAATGGTCATAGGAGCAGTCTCTGACCGTCCACGATTTCTGCCAACACTACCACTGGAAAAGTATGCTGGCGGAGAAGGGGAAGAAGATGGAGAGAAAGGGGGTGACAGTTGGTACTCTTCATAGCTATTAACTCTTTGAGATGGGGATCTATAGCTTTGAGCTCGTTGAGAATACATGTCAGTAGGAGGAGATGGAGAACCATATGCACCGTATGTAGGTGGGGACGCACCAAGGGAATGACCTTGTGTAAACGGAGCTGGTCTGTGGAATCCACTTGTCCAGCTGTGTGGACGTTGAAATGGTGCTGAAGAAGGTGGCCCTACTCCACTTAAAGGAAAAGATGTAGCTTGAACACCCTTACCGAAAGAGGGGAATGACCTAAGTGGGTCAGTGGCAGGACTACCTACGTAATCAGTAATGATCCTTGGAATCATCGAAGTTGCAGGCTCCAGGTTGAAATCAGACAATGTCTTGCGATATGAAACAGCTACACTAAAACGTCCTGAAGAGGTCTCCACAGGAGCAAAAGTATATTCTTTCATCATCTCCCCCTCTGCCCGTGAGAACGGATTACTAAAGGTAGATACTTTGTATATGAGATTTACATTATATGTCTGGCCCGATGAACTTAGCTGCCGAAATGTCCTGTAAGCTGGGAGGAGTCTCATTTGTGAATAAAGAGAACGTAATAGTACAATCAACTTCTTGTATATCTTCTTGTGAAGAGAAGAATCATTGATATTAGGAGTAACTCTAGGAGACTCATAATGAACAACCCACCTTTCTATGACCGTCTCAACGGATGCTTTTATAGCAGAGTAAGCATCCACAGATGATGAATTAGGCCCCTCGTGAACAAGTATTATGTCGATAATCATTGGGTCCATTAAATTCCTGTGCCAAAAGTTCAAGTTTTCCAGGGCAGCAGGACGGTCCCCCAACACTAAGTTAAACCATTTGTCATTCTTTCTCACTCGAGAAACTGATGTACGGTGGTCGCTTCTTCGATCATTTGGATGAAGAGAAGGAATCCTGGAATCCAAAATAATGTGCAAACTCTTTAACAGAAACTGCGATACTATCTGATCCATTTTGCAGCACCAATTTTACTTTCAGTAGGTAGTCCTATTGATCTCACAACACATATCAAATGACTGTAGATTGTTCCGGGCCCAGATGAACACACTAGCACCACCACTACCAGAAGTGATCTCACCCTCACCACAAGCTCGAATGAAAATCTACTTATAGTATCAGAACTTTACAGGTCAGGAAAAATCTTATCCTCACCAGATGCTTCCATTATATTCCCATGCTAACAAGTTCCTCTCAAGAGCATTAGTTAAGTTGAATGGAACAATCATCAGCTCAAGATAAAGAAGAAACAATCTCTACGCGACATGTCGTTCAAGCAGAGACCCGATCAAACAATCCCCGATTCCTCGATCCTCATAAAACCCAAGATTAACACGATTCTGATGAACAGATCAAGCACAAAACCATCACCAAAAAGTCCCTCACTTTTGATCCAACCACACAGAGAAACCAACCTCCCAGATAAACCAGATCGACGAACCTGCTCAAGAAAGATCGACCCGCCACGTCAAAAAAACACAAAAACGAAACTTTCGAGCAGAACCTGATGAGAAAGAGAGAAAGAAACTTACCCGGAAAAGAAAAACGGCGAATTCACAAGCGGAGGAACGGCAAAGATTGCGTGCACCAGAAACGGACGCGATCGGAAGGAGGAAAAATTGGGACCAAAACCAAGAAAAGTCCCCCAAATTCCGCCAGCCGGATCCGACTCAAACGAAGGGTAGTATCATCGCATCATCGATCCGTCGATCGAATTCGGGCGTGGAGTGCAGAGGCTCCCGACCCGTCTTCGCATCATCGAACGACAAGAACACGCAGCAATTCGCTCCCCATTCTCCCATCGAAGAGAACTCTTTCTCTCTCTCTCTATCTCTCTCCTCTCTCTCTCTCTCTGACTCGCTTTCTTGATTGTCTTTGCCAAGTAAAACAGTACAAGCAAGACCATTAATTTAAAGGCAAAATCATTGCGCCCCCGCGTCAATGATGGCGCCTGGAGATAAGATTGGACAGGACCCAACAAGGAAAAAAGAAAAAGGAGTCGCAGGTTCTTTCTTATTACCGTCTTTGCACCGGATCTTTTATTCATTGACGTGCGAAGCCTCGTGTCGCTTCCTCAGGAACTCCCAAGAGAGAAGAAGGAAAGCAAAGAAAAGAAAGGAAACCGTGTGGTTTGCTTCCCTCTGTACGCAAGGACGGATTTGTCCTTATCCGGGCGCTCGCCTTCCATTGGGTTCGTCCACGTGACCGCAGGCGTTTGCGAGCGATCGCGACGACAGCTCTGTCGGAGGTGGCGATCGGCGCGCGTGGAATCGGCTTTTCCCTGACTAATGCGGTAGTACCAAACCAAGATTCGAAAATTCCATGAACCCAGAGATTCGGTGACGATTTCGTTTGGATGTGTGCATGATTTAGCCTTCCCTTGCGTTGGAAATCAATGTCTGGTTTTGGTTTGGTGTGAGGGACAAGCAATGTCGAGAGGACGAGGACCGTCGATCGCGTTTCCCATCTTTGCTTCGTGTACCGTTGATGTGTTGTTGAATGTACAGTATGATTGGTGCTGTGGTGCTTTTAAACGCACATGACCCCCGCGCTATCAATCAATTGCGTCGTATTTTTGGAGGGCAAGCGTGTGATCAGAAGGAATGTGCTGTAAAGTTGCCAAAGCAATCGATTCACGTATGGATTTTGAGGATAATGAAACCGACCAGCGCACATATGGTACCGAATTATTGCACGGTTATTCTCCATACACTGATCAAAAGTTTCGGTGGAACATGGACATCATCGGCACGAGCACTACTATGCCGTGACACTTGTTCACTCTAGCATGAGCACCATCTAATCGCTCAAATGCATGGATAGCATTCGCTCGTTTTGATATTCCATTCACTTATGCACACGACACGTGGTCGAGCTATTTCCTCAAATCCATTGCAATTAATCTTTTAATTTTATCAATTAAATCATAAACCTTTACATTTTGCCTATTGAGTTGATTCAACATATTTTAGTTGAAATTTGTTGATGTGTATGCCAGTTATCTTACATAACATGGTCATCATTGATATAGATAATTTTAACAATATTTTTTTTCTTCTTCTTCCTTTTTATCATCTTTTGCAAGTGGTCGGGCAAAGTAGCTTTACCTGCATGAGGATTGTTATTGCCCGCCAAGGGCAAGGCTAGCATGCCCGGCCTTGGCCAATCATTAGCAAAAGAAAGAAAAAAGGACAAAAACAGAAAGAAAAAATTCAGAAGAAAGAGAAGAAAATTGGAAGTTAAAATATTATTAAAAATTATTAACGTCAATGTCAATTATGCTATATCAGATCGTTGGCATTCCACATTAGTGAATTCGACCAAAATTGGTCGGATGAGTTCAATTGACAAAATATGAAAATATATATGATTCAATTGGTAAAATTATAAAATTTATAATTGAATTAATAAAATATTTTTAGGTTTAAGATTGTTTAAACAATTTTCCTATAAGATCAAAACAAAAACATGCAATTATGACGCAAACGACAAGTCCAGAAGGGCATGACCGGGTGGAGAAAGCCAAGTTGGGTAACCTCTCAATTAGGGAGTAATCAAAGCCCCAAATGACGTTTGTCTTCTACGGTAGAAAGACACTTGATGGAGACCCGATGCCTTTTCCGAAATTGGACCGGAATCATTAAACCATTCGGCCCACTATAACCGTGTCTTAATTTCGAAAGTTGGGTCATTACTTTAAGACCCTTTTCTCTGACTTTGCACCACGAGCCAAAGAACCGTCTTTAATTAAAAATTACCCCTAAAGTAAAGAGGGCCTAATAGCGATGAGATCAAAGTCGCTTTCTTCTAATTGATTAATCAAGAGGGAGGAAAAAGCCTAATCAAAGACAACCTTGGCGGCCCACCTAACTAGAACTCTCCCTTTGTTACCGGTTTACCGCGATTCTACTTCGATTCTACATTGAATTTTCAATTCCCTACCTACAACGAGAGGCGAACGATTATAGTGTAATCGCAGAAATGATTTGATTATCCTCCAACTTTGGCCGGCACATATATATCGCGTCGCTCGTCTAACTCTGCGTGCTGAAATTACCCTTCTAATTTATATATCGTTCTCCGAAATCGCCGGCGAGGCGGCGATGCTTTCGAGGGTTGCTGCACGCAATCAGTACTTGAAAACCCTAATGCAAATCAAGCCTTTTTTTTTATAGGGAGTGAAAGCTGATGCTCTTCTAGGATTCCTCTGTACATCTCTGCGGTCCCCCCCGTCGATTGCCCTTTTTTTTATTTACGTGAGTGGGGCTCCTCCTAAAGAGGTGAGAAAGCGCCGGCTGCCAATTGCGTTTCAGTGCAAAACCACGAATGCCAATTTGGTACTCTTGTAACTTTCCTATCACCAAAAAAAACGTAATGGGGACCTCGACCATTGGACGATTCCTAGCCTCAAGAAGGGCAAACTCGAAGAAGTGTGGTCTCATCTTTGGTTTGGGTTAATTCGTCTACCAACCTCATATTTTTTTGCTTTTTCTTGTTAATCTTGGGCGAAAAAAGCTGGCATGGCGGAAAAAGAAAACGGGCGAACAAAGGAATCATTGGCTTCACCAATCTAACATGTTGGTGCGCGCGAGAAAAGGAGAGCGAAACGTGCCTCGTCTTTTTTAGTCTCTCGCCTCTGAAATCGTACAATGCACGGTAATATGGGAAATCAAAAGGAAAAGTAAATTAAGGAAAGGGGAGTCTAAAGAATGACAACGCATGGTCCAAACCATCATCTAAATACGAAACTCATGTTGAGTCTACTTTTAGCTCTTGCTATAAATGAAGATCTCATGTTCATGTTATAAATGAGTATGTATGTCTTTGTCTCGACAAGGGACGGAACGATAGCTTTTGCATCAAGATGAGCAATTGGCGCACATTCTAAATGCGTGTTTAAAAGGAATAATAATAACAATAATTTGATTAAATTAAACATCATCGACCTATACATATAAAATATTTGAAAAAAAAATGGAAACATTGAGAAACTTTTTACAGAACAAGTACAAGATGGGATCAAGTTTATGAACATAAGTTTATGAACACGAGTTGAGCAATAGGACTGAGTAGATCGATCCATAGTCAATAAGTCAAATCGTGACTATGAAACGTTAGAAAAAGATTACGTCGATAATGGTTCGGCAATTTTTTTTTCTGCTTTATTAGATAAAGATTGACTAATGCGGTGGTACTAGGTTGTTCGAATATTCAGTAAATCGAGGGATTCGGTAAATGGATTTATTTACATATGTGTATGATTAGCCTGCCTTGTGTTGGAAACCAATGTCTGATCTTGGTGTGAGGGACAAGTAATGTTGAAAGGATAAGGACCGTCGATCGCATTTTTCATCTTGCTGCATGCATCGTCGATGCCTCGCTGTACCATGTTTGGAGAGTATTAGGAGGAGCGATGGTGGTTCCAAAGGCGCGTGACCCCATCGCTATCAATCTATAGCATTATCTTTCCGGAGGACAAGCGTGTGATCAGAAGGAATGTGCTGTAAAGTTACCAAAGCAATCGATTCATGTATGGATTTTAAGGATATACCGAGATCGATCCGGGCACATCTAATGCAGACTTATAGCATGGTCATTCTCTACGCGCATATCAAAGTTTTTGGTGGAACATGGACATGATGGGCACGGGCGAGCACCATCTAGTTGCTCGAATGTATGGACATCATTTGATCATTTTAATACTCCACCCGGTTACATGTCTACACCATCGAGATGTATCCCAAGATATATGTCACATGTAAAATCATCCGCTTACTCCTCTAAATATCACAACAAATGTTGATTTAATATGATAAAAATTATCCAAAAAGTCTTAAACCTATCACAATTTGGTCAAAGTCAATTCTAAATTTTCCAATTTTGTCATTTGAGTTATAGATATTTTCACATTTTTCCACTTGAGTTTATTTAACCAATTTCAAGTGAAATTCATTGACATGAACGTCAGCTGTCCTACATGACATGATTAGCATTAATGTTGACAGTTTTTAATAATACTTTGATATTTTTCTGATTTTTTCTTTCTTTCTTTCTTTCTTTTTTCCTTCTTCTACCTATTGTCTATGGTCAACCATCGGCCATGCAAGTGAGCCTCGCATGAACAAGAGAATTTGTTGCCCACCATAGGTGAGGCCATGTCGAGTAAGGGCAAGCCTCAACGAAGGCTACCTTTGCTAGATCTAGCTTGGGCAAGGGCAATACTTATTGGGGCTCACTCTTGTCCAGCCAAGCCTCACTCATGGCATGCGAGGATGACCCTAGGTGAGGCTAGCGATGGCTAGTCATTAGCAAAAAGAAAGAAGAAAGAAAGAAAAAAATAGGAAAAATATTTAAATATTATTAAAAATTATCTACTTTAACGATGGTCGTTCCACATTAGAGAATTAGCATCCACATTAGCGAATTTCAATTGAAATTAGTTGGATGGATTCAAATGGGCAAAGATGAAAAGATTTATAATTGAATAGGCATAATTGAAAAGTTTAAATCTGAATTGATAAAATCATAATAGGTTTAAGATTTTTTGAACAATCTTTTTGTAAGATCAAAACAAAAATATGCAATTATGATATAAACGACAAGCCTGAAGTGGCATGGCCTGGTCGAGAAAGACAAGTTGGGCAACCCCTCTATTAGGGAGTAATCAAAGCCCCAAATGACGTTTGTCTTCTATGGAGAAAGGGAAATCCGATGCCTTTTTCGAAATTGGACTGGAATTATTAAATCATTCGGCCCATTAGAGTACCCAACAACTCCCCACGATAACCATGTCTTAATTTTCCCAAGATGGGTCACGTTAATTTAAGACCCTTTTCTCTAACTTTGCACACGAGCCAAAGAATCATCTTGTATTAAAAATTGCCCCTAATATAAAGAGGGGCCCAATAGCGACGAGATCAAAATCACTTTCTTCTATGATTAATTAAGAGGGAGAGGAAAAAGGCTTAATCAAAGAGAACCTTGGTGGCCCTCCTATCTAGGACTCTCCTTATATTACCAGTTTACCGCGATTCTACTTTGAATTTTCAATTCCGTCCCTATAACGAGAGGCATGCAATCATAGTATAATCATGGAAATGATTTGATTATTTTCTGGCTTTCGCGGGCACACATATGTCGCGTCGCTCATCTAACTCCGCGCCCTTCTAACCATCTATTGTTCTCGGAAATTGCTAGCGAGACCACGATGCTTCCTATGGTTGCTGCACGCAATCAGTACTTGAAAACTGTCGAGAGTAAAGGATTCTTTAAAACAAATTCAATACTCAATTGAATCCTTAAAATGAACGCGGAAGACGAGTCTAGGAAACACATGTATCACTGATCAAAAAGTACATTACAGAGTCGAACATATCTTGTCTTTCATAGATTAAATACCAATATTGAAATTCGAGAAAGAATCTTAATCCCGTTCTACCGAAAAGCATGCTATGAGAGGGGGAGAAAAATGCTATTTTGGGAACGTATTGTTCTTATGCTTCCTAGAGGGAGAGAGAGACTAAAATGTACCTACACTAAAGGATTCGTTCCCTTTTTTCTTTTCTCTCTTTCAACGACTTCTCCAAAGAACATATCTTTTCAATGTAAAATGTTCCTCCAAAAAACATAACTCCTCAACTTAACCTCTCTTCTATCTCAACCATTTATTTATGGGCCCTTAACTTGCGGGCCGGGTTTGATTCTAACCCCGCGTCCTTCTAACCATCTATTGTTCTCGAAAATTGCTGGCGAGACCACGATGCTTTCAATGGTTGCTGCACGCAATCAGTACTTGAAAACCCTAACGCAAATCAAGCCTGTTGGATTGAGGAGAAAGAGCTGCTGCTCCTCTCTAGGTCTAGACATCCCCGTGGCCCCCCTTCTCGATTGCCTTTTTTCTTTTTTTTTTCCCTTTTTTTTCTTTATCTGAGTGGGGCTCCTCCTAGAGGGATGAGAAAGCGCCGGCTAGCAATTGCGTCAATGCAAAACCACAAGTGCTAATTGGATACTCCTGTAACTTCCCTGTCACAAAAAAAAAAATGTAATGGGGACCTCGATTATGATTGGGCCTCCTTTCTTGATCACTGGAGGCTTCCTAGCCTCAAGAAAGGACGAACTCGAAGAAGCGTGGTCTCATCTTTGCCTTTGGTTAAATTGTCTGCCGACCTTTTTTTTTTTTTTTTCTTGTTAATCTTTTACCAAAAAGCGGGCATGGCGGAAAAAAGAAAAAGGAGCAAACGAAGAAATCATTTGCTTCACCGATCGACTTCTCAATCTCATTTTCCGAATTATTTTCATTTCGTAACCATAGTTCTATGATGTTGGTGCGCCCGGGAAAAGGAGAGCGAAACGCACCTCGTCTTTTTTAGCTTCTCACCTCTGGAATCGCACAATGCACGGTAATTTGAGAAATCAAAAGGAAAAAGGAAATTAAGGAAAGGGAAGTCTAAAGAATGACAATGCATCGTCCAAATCATCATTTGAATATGAAACTCATGTTGAGTCTACTTTTAGCTCTAGTTATAAATAAAAATCCCGTGTTTGTGTAATGAATATATATGTGTGTGTGTGTCTCAACAGGGGACGAAATGATGGATTTTGCATCAAGATGAGCAATTGGCGCACGTTCTAAATACGTGTTTCAAAGGAAAAATGATAATAGTAATTTGATTAAATTAAACATCATCAACCTAGACATATAAAATAAAATTTGAAAAAAGAAAACAAAAAACATAGAGGAACTTTTTACAAAACATGTATTAGATGGGATCGAGTTTAAGAACACAAGAGGAGCGATAGGATTCAGTAGACTAATCCATAACCAAGAAGTCAGATCATGGTTATGAAAACTTAGAAAAGGATTTTGCCGATAATGGTTTCGCAATTGTTTTTTTTTTTTCCTGTTTCATTGGATAGTTTGATTGATTCTATTCCTCGTTCGCAAGAAAGACAGCGAATTATAACATGAAATGTACCTTGCCTCCTGAAATTTTTATTTCTACTTTTTTAATCGATTCCTGAAATTTTCATTAATTGGAACGTAATATAAACATAAAAATGGAGAGTATTAGATTTCGGTCGTTCAACAGATCTCGACGGTTGAGGTGCGTTGCAACGTCGATGAGGGTACGAAGGAACCACGAGGCGTCGTCCTCCACCATAGAATCTAACCGAAATTAGCCAAGCACATACGTAAGCAAATCATTTCTCGTACCTTTGGTCGGATTCATTGAACCTGGACACCTCCGAATCAGGCCTATATAGAACGCCCCTCCGCATCCGTAGCTTCAGCATCCTACCAACCAATCTCCTCACCATCCATTTCCTTCCATTCGGTCGTTCGTTCGTTCGAGAGAGAGAGAGTGCAGTAATTTGCAATGGCTCCGGCAATGGCGGCGTCGGATCCCCTGGCGAGGCAGGCCCTGGCGCGGGCGGCGAGCGCCGCGCTGTCGGCGGGCGGCCGCGGCGGCAGCGAGCAGGAGAAGCTGAGGCGGAGGAACGAGGAGCTGGAGAGGGAGCTGAGGGAGAGCCGGGCGCGGGAGGAGGCCGCGAGGGAGGAGCTGCGGAGGACGGCGGAGAGGCTGCGGGTGGCGGAGGAGGGGGAGGAGAGGCTCTGCTCCCAGCTCGGCGAGCTCGAGGCCGAGGCCGTCCTCCAGGCCCGCGCCTACCACGCCCGCATCCTCAGCCTCGCGGACCAGCTCGCGCAGGCCCGGAAGATCCTCCAGGTCGCCTCCGTTCTTCCCCAGGCGTGAACGCGGCCCGTCCTTCCGTACAAATTTTCCTTAACGTATCCTCGCCTGTCCGTAGGAGACGTGATCGAAAATGTATATGTAGAATCGGGCGGCGAGTCGTCGGGGTTTGTCGTCCATCCTTGTCAATTGTAAGCTAGATTTTAGGGCTCTGCGGTTGAGATGTAATAGAAAGATCTCGGACGTAGTGAGATTAGTAGATATCTTCAATGACGAAAAGTTTTGAGAGAGCAGATCCAATTCCCCGTTCTCGTTTCTGTTTCTTTTGGCTTCTTCATAACGTCGCAAATTTCATGCACCCTGCAAACCACTAGATTCCCAATCGTCCAACCGCTCATGGCTGGACCTTCGACGGCTAAACCCCGAAATGGGTCGATGGAAATACGCCGACCCGAAATGCAAATGAATCGCTTGAGAGATTCGTCCCCACGGGCGAGGACACATGATGGCTAAACCCCGAAATGGGTCGATGGAAATGTGCCGCCGACTCGAAATGCGAACGAATCGTTTGAGAGATTAGTCCCCACGGGCGAGGGTACGTGGTGGATGGCGATGACGAAAACTGGACCGCAAAGGGTTCGGTCAGTCCTGACCGAGCCAAAAAAATGAGGAGCGCCATTATGTCGACCAAATGCACCTTCTGTCTCTGTATTTCGATTCCCATCAGGATTCTAAAGTTATAGAATGCTGGAAACTCGGACTCCAGCCCGTCAATGCGTATAGAAAGTTCAAAGACTGAAGCTGCATTTCTTGACTCGAAGACTAAGGCCTTTGTTTGGCTGGCTGGTTGCCTTCTTTTGTTTTTATCATTTTCGGTTGTTCTTTTGTTTTTGTCCTTTTTGATTGTGGTTGTAGTTCTACAGCTTAATGTTTTGGTTGTGGTTGTAATTCTACAGCTTAATGTTTTGTACGTTGTTGGCTTCTTTTTTTCCTCTCGTTTTTATACCTATGTTCATTATGTGTTGTTTTGGTGCCGTTTTTGATGTAATTATTAGTTTCCTGCTTAATATGATTAACTTTAACAAAAAAAAAAAAAAAAACTTGTATAATTTTTTTTTGTTTCTTTTAATCTTTTAATATTTTTATTTGCTTTTTGCTTTTTTTCTTTATTTCCTTTTGGCCAGCGCCCACCACGGCGAGGCCGGCGAAAAAAAAAAAGAAGAAAAAAATAAGTGTTTCTCAAAATTGTTTTAGGGAACAAAAACATGTTTTTTCTACTTCTTATTTTTTTTTTCCAAACCTGTTCTTGGAATCCAGGAACAAAAGTGTAAACAAATACGTTTCTATTTTCTTTTTGTTCCTCGGAACAAAGTAACACAAACAAATTTAAACAAACAGCCCCTAACCAAAGAACCATCGGAGACAAAAACATCGCATTCATCGGAAATAAATTGCATTCGGCATTTGCATCTCAAGATAATCAGCAATTTGATTTAACCCACGTACATTTTAAAGCAAAGTTAGTGGCAAAATTACACTTGTACAAGTGTTTCTAAACTGGCAAATAATTTCTGACGCCGCCAAACCAACTGCATCTATCGCTTTCTCGTTCTTTTCAGCTCCGGATCTCTGGAAGAAATGATTTGATGTCCCCATTAAAGGATACGAAGATCACAAAGGAAACGAACAGTTGAAATGCATCATGGATCGTACCTCTGAATGTGGTCGAGAATGAGTAGCCTCGGTCCAGGAGGAATTTTCACATCGCTAAGGGCACTGCAAAAGCGACAGTCCAGAGTCATCGTAAGATGAGATATGTGCTTTAGAAGATAAGCAATGATAAACTTCCCAGGCATTATTATCCAACGAATCTTTTATGCGCACAAGTGCATGCGGAAAGAAATTAACCAAAACTTGCCTATCGTTAAGCAGAGGCAAAGTGTTGTCTGTCAAAAGGCCTTTCTTGAAATTCTTCTCGTATGTCTGAAGACCCAGCCTTGTCAACATGTTTCTTGTTCTAACATAGTGCATATCTTCCTCTGGTGGTTGGGAGAACTTCTGCCCAAACTGCAGAGGCCCACATAGATTTACCAAGCATTAGACGGCTCCACAATGGCATCATCACATAAACAACCACGCTCAAATGGTGAGTTTCATACGGGTAAAATCCCTTCGAAACTTTTATACTCTCGATTCTCCTTTGAGAAGAAACACTGGGTCCTAATCTTTACCATATCATCCATTCTTTTTAAGTCAAATCGAAAATGTACAAGATCCCCAGTTTGATTATGTGTGATAATTTGGGGTGAAACTCAGACCAGAACTCTGCTACTCAAACTGCAAAGCTTAAATTAATAACTCACCTTAAATAGTCCACCCTGGACAAGAGCAAAAAAGAGTCCTGAAGAAACAGCATTTACTGCCTGGTTTGGGCCACCCATGCCACTCACCAATGAAAACATGGCGCCAGAACCAAAAGCTGCTGCCATACTGCGATTACAGGTTAAAGTAAAATTACTACATATTAGCTGATGATCAGCAGATACAGCGCAGAGAGAGAGAGAGAGAGAGAGAGAGAGGCCACTTCAAGCAAACAGTCATCTGCCAACCTATTAAAGTACTGAAATCATGAAGCTAGTGAGAAGATCTCGAGAGTTCAGACGTAAACCAACAACCAAGCACATGATGATGAGAAAAGAAAACAGAACGCTAAAATTAAAAAGAGAAGTTTCAACTACCACCTTCAACCTACATGCTAAGAATGAAGCTACACCAGTCAGACCAAAAGAAGAATTTGCAACAGTGTCTTGTGAAGCTTCTTCAGAAAAGAAGAAACAAGAAGTTTGATAGAAACTAGAAACAATGTTTAATTTCAATGCACTATTGCTGAATGTAGGCACGGATAAGGTATCTAATGATTTAAAGTTCAGAGTGAACAAGTCAGCCTTCAACAAATGCTTGGGCTATTGGAGAACCCAACAAAACAAATTGGAGAGAAATTGATTAGACAAAGCAAATAAGACAAGCAGAGTGGAGAAAGAATGATGATGTAGGAACTTCCCTTCAACCCTTTCAGAGTTGTATTAGTACGCTTCACTGAAGACAAACCCCAATTTTGTCATTTACGAATGTCTAAAGATTTGAGACACAGAATTAAGCTCATTAAACGATTTGTGAGAGCATTGCTAAAACTGACCACATTAAGAAAAGGAAAAGGAACTCTGTAAAATAATCTCATTTGACAATAATCTTTCTGCAAACTGAGTAGCTGAAGCAAAGTTATGTTTTGCAGAAAAAAGGAAGCTCCTGTCAACATCTAGATGGAAGGAAGCCTCCTTGTCATAATAGCATTAATACAAGAAATGGAAACTAAAACTGCAATGGAATGAGATGTTATTTATTTAACCTGTGACACTCAGTAACAATATAAGCCTCCATGATCCCAACTCTCCTAGTATGCACAGAAAAACAACTGTCTAATAGAGAATGGAAGTGCAAAAAGGAGACTCGTCCAGCAATTTGTCACTTGGCTTAACATCACAGGTTACATGAACTAAGGTTCACACGTTCACCAGTTGCCCAAAAAAAAAAAAAAAAAAATTGTCAGACACAGCTGAATGGTATTTTATTTAGAGTATTGCCACAGTGACCGACCAAATGCAAGAATGATCTCTTAAGAAGAATCCATACAGTGTCTCGTAAAATCTTAAGCAAGTGTACCTAGATATTACTTAGCACTTGCTGTATAGGAAATTATCTTTGCCAAAACTGCAGATGATAATCATCTTCAAGAAGATATGTTCATATGAAACACCAACTGATTTTTCATTTTCTCTTTATAAATGAATTTTCAGAGCAAGAACATGCAGGTCTACAACCATGAGTCAAGTGTTTATCAAGTTTTCAATAATGACAACCAGCAGTCACAATCCAAAGTAGATATAACAAAGAAACTTAAGAGGGTTAGATATATTGGTCCAGCCAGAACTCCATACTGCTGATAGCTATAGGCAAGGCTGCTAAGAGCAGCATTACTCTGACTGCTTATGTATTTCTATTAGTATTTTCTGCAGGGTAACATGAATGAAATTAAAAAAAGCTAATGTGAAAAAAATAATGAACTTACTTGCAGGTAAGATCCTATCATGTGGAACCTATTTCACTATTTTCTAAATGAACAGCGATAATAACCCAAAAGGGAGCAGGAGTTAAGTGTACCAGAATGCATGTATAAACCCAACTTATTTTGATCCAGAGAAAACAAGAGGTAAAAACGATCACCTGGACTGAACATCCTCCTTCCCTCTCAGCCTCTTCATGACACAAGATATGCCTGCATTGACACCAGTCATGACAGCGAAGTTGCGAGCTTGTACCAAGGGACCTCCTGCTAAAGCCTGCGGTAAAGGAACACGCTTAACCACATTTTCATGCATTCCTAACCATCATCAGGACGATCCTCCTCGGACCAAGCAATTGGCTAAAGTAAAGGCAAAATCCGAAAACTCGTTTCATACATCTCTTCTCCTGAGCAATTTTTGCACTCTAGATGCGTGTGAATTCGATTCCTGACAATCTCAGTACTCAATGCATCCCTTAAAAAAACCATATTATACATGTCAAAAAAATTTCGATTGAGATGGCATAACAACATCTTGAGCTCACAACGTGACCCCCCGAACTTCTGATAATTCACAACTCGGATGCCATCCTTCCACCGACGCGAGGCAAAAAGACAAATCATTCGCACGAATTCACTCGCGTCTTGCCAATTAGCAAATCAACCTGACGAATTCTATTGAAGAAACAAGAAGCAACCCGAAGCACTCGTCCCAAACGGAAACTCCCCAGAGTTCCCAGAAACGAGAGATAACACGGAATCAGCTAAAAAGGTCCGACCTGAGCTTGCTTGAGCGAGGCCATGGCCTCGGGGTTGAGGTTGGCCTGGGGAGGAGGCGCGACGGACGAGGAGACGTCGCCGGTGAGGGTCCCCATGAAGGCGCCGATGGCGGCGCCCTGGAGGCCGCTGGTGGCGGTGACGACGGCGGCTTCGACGGCGAGGGGCTGCTTCGACAGCCACGCCTTGAACCCGGCCTCGACCTCCTTGAAGCGAGCCTGCACCTGCTCGATCGGGTTCTGCTGGGGCGCCAGCTTGGACACCGTCATCCCCCCCTTGCCCTCCCGCTCCATTCCCGGAGAGCTCGGATTGGAATCGGGCGAGGTGTTCCGCCTGCGGATGGCGCTTCGAGTCCTGGGCGAGGTCCCTGCGGCGTTTCGAGATTGGGAAGAAGATAGATTTTAGAGAGAGAGAGACTGTTCGGCGGAAATTCGGATTTTGTGATGATTTTTTTTTCGATTTGTCCGTTTGTTTTAAACCTCTGCCTCCGGTCCGGTCCGGTCGGTCGGACCCACCTCGGTCTTGAGACAATGCGAATGCTATATCTTATGCGGTGGCGTTCGGATTTGGTTGACCTAGATAGAATTTTGTGCTGAATAAGAGTCAAATAACTAATTTGTATAGTAACATCGATTTGAGTCTATGACTCGCCATTGACTACCATCATGGTGGTCATTGTCTCCATCAATAATATTATTTAGATTGCTCATGAGAAATAAATAAAAATTGTTATCAAACTATCTAATCATGAATTTGATAAACAACTCATTTCGGTGAAATTATACTAACCCATTCATAAAAGGGTAAATCTCATATGCAAGGGGAGCAACTTGAGAAGTTTATCTTGAGATGAGAAAATCATAGCCTTGTGGGTTTAGGATGCTTTAGATAGGTACCCATACAACACATTTTTAAATTTAATTTAAAGATATTTTGTATAAAAAATTAGATATGAACCAAAATGATGTTGTTTTAGTCTTATGCTTTATGTTTTAGGCATGTTGTCACCACAAAGAAGAGAGAAAATAATAATAATAAAAATGACACATCAACATTTTCCTTTAGCCAAGATGGATTGAGTTAATGAAAGGATTCTATTGCATAAATTTAACAATTTTTATGATCCGATTGTACTTTTCATAAGTTTTAGGATTCAATTATATTTTTGTAACAAATCTTAGGACCTTCGGTACAAAAAATACTCCAACTCGCATTGATGTAAAAGCGGATATAATGATCATTACTTAAGAACCTACCTTAAGGATCTATTTGTGAAATGTTAAGCTAAGAAACAATGGGGTTTTTACGTATTGTTGCAGTGCTAGAGATACTGAAATTCGTCTTGCTAAATCGAGTAGGGCAAAACCCAAACATTAATTCCATGATCTCTTCTAAAATCCATCATTAATTCTTTTCCCATTCTCTATCCATGCAAACACTTACAGATCACTATTATCATGCATTCCTAATTTGCTAACATAATCATTTTTGTGCTATTATGAGAATAACATAGACACAAATTCTTGAATAAGTAACTCCATAATGAATAATAATTATTGGATATTTTATTTTTTATGATCCAAAATAGATTGCATTTTAACATTAAATTAGATTAAAGAGAGTGATTCAATTCTTGCTCTATTCCTAATGCGCGCAGATCATTCCAGACGAGGATAAATACAACGGGCCCATGTAACATTTTTCTCTACTGAAAAGAGAGAATAAGAAAAAAAGCAAAGGAAATATCAAAAGCCACTACACGCTGTCCGCAGAATCGAACTCGAAATTCTCTGCTGACACGACCGCCGTATTTAAGATTCGCGTGTCGCCCTTAGACAGTATCGTGCCGTGTCTCCTTATCTTCCCCGCACAGTCTCGCCTCTTTCTCGTCCACCGAAGCGGCGGCTCCGATCGCCGTCCATGGAGAGAAGCGTCCTCGACTACGTCCTGGTCCCGGCGGGCCTGCTCGTGATGCTGGCGTACCACGCCTGGCTGCTCCACCGGATCGTCAGGCACCCGAACAAGACCGTCATCGGCGTCAACGCCATCAACCGCCGCTTCTGGGTTCAGGCCATGATGGAGGTCCGTCGTCCCTTCCGGTCACCCGGTTGTCTCCGTGGTCTAGGCTGAGCGGTCGATTTCAGTATTCTGATTTTGTTTGTCTGGCAGGAGTCGCCCAAGAACGGAGTGCTCGCGGTGCAGACGCTGCGCAACAACATAATGGCGTCTACCCTCCTGGCCTCGACGGCCATCATGCTCACCTCCCTCATCGGCATCCTGATGACCGGCGGCAACGGCGACCGGTCCGTCTTCTTCGTCTTCGACGACAAGAGCAACCGCAGCTTCTCCTTCAAGTTCTTCGCCATCCTCGTCTGCTTCCTCGTCGCCTTCCTCTTCAACGTCCAGTCCGTCCGCTACTACAGCCACGGCAGCATCCTCGTCAACACGCCCTACAAGAAGATGTCGCCCAACCACCGGCACCACCAGGTGACGGCCGACTACGTGGCCACCACCGTGAACCGGGGGAGCTACTTCTGGTCCCTCGGGCTCCGCGCGTTCTACTTCTCGCTGCCCATGTTCCTGTGGCTCTTCGGGCCGGTCCCGATGTTCGTGAGCTGCTTCGTCCTGGTGGTCATGCTGTACTTTCTGGATGTCACCGTGGACTTCGGATGGGCCGTCGTTCCGCACCACGAGGAGGAGAAGGGCGGCGTCGGCGGAGGTAATAGAGACGAAGAAAGTGGTTGAACAGAAACGTAAGCGACGACTGAGAGCGGTCTATAAATTAACACTCGAACTGATACGATGGATTCGACGCCCAGAGAGAATCTGTCGTGTCACTTCTTCTGTTGAATTCATAGATCGATCTTAGAGTACTTTAGTATATTAAAATATCCCTTAGAATAAACTGGGCAGCGTAGGTTTCAATCCAAGTTGAAATGGAGCTCCCAAAACTTTGTCCTCGTTTTGTTTCTCTGTTGTTGTAGCAGCATATTCCATGTCCTTTTCTCTGGCAGTGACGAAGAGAAGGATTTGAACTTGTCTTGTTGCGTTTCTTTCGCATGGTGTTCCAATCATTTCGACAGGTGAATTCGTTGGGAATGCTCTAATCTAATGCAAAGCGATTAACGCGTCGAGATCTGCTTCTTTTATTATTATTATTATTATTATTATTATTATTATTATTATTTATTTTAAATTATTATTTATTTTAAAGTACAACTTCTGTGCCAAACGACTAGCGAATAGTCGTTCACAGAATCGGATTCGGATATTCTACCTCGGAAAATAGGTTTGGTGTCGTAATGCGCCATCAAAGCAAGTGAAAGTGGGGATTGGTAGAAGGCACGAACGCCGAGCAGCGGGGAAGCTGCATTTAAATGGAGAATCTGAGAAAATCTGATGCGAGTCCCAAGGTTTCCTCAGAGCTAATTAATGTCGGAGAAGCAAAATCAAACACAACTTCTAAAATTTCAATAAAGAAATGATCAACTATTCAAGCACAAGCCCTTAATTTATTTCACCAATTTCTTTTAATTAGATATATTAAATTAGAGGACCAGTTGAACCGACGAAACTCCAAATTGCTCCGATCCTAAACGGTTTAGGATGCGATTGATGGGATTTGTAAAAATAACAACTTTCAGATCCTGATTTTAAGATCCATCGACATCTAAGTCAGCTATACTGTTTTGTTTTGTTCTGCGTGTTGGATCCTGAAAACCCTTTTTGCAAATTATTTTTCTTACGACCTCATGCGTACTACGAACGCACGCCAGCTCATATTAATCTATTCACTAAGAACCCAAAGGACCCTTCCTTCTCGACTTTTGAGAATTCTGTCGTCTGTGCAGGACAAAGACGGACGATCCAATTAAAAAGCATGGTCGATCGCATTTACTGTCTGTCTGGAGTTAGGACAAATTATGATGCGGAAGAAGAGGAGGGCGACCGGCAAGACAAGCCCCGCCGTCGAGCTCAAGAAACAGAAATACCCATCAATCCTCCAACAACCTAGTTTCAACCATTTCTAGTATTTTTTGACATTTCATCCTAGCTACTTTGACCTGGAGAAGTTATGAGGTACACGACTCTAGGAATTGACGTTGCGTCCATTGCTTTCGAGCTGACTGGCTTAGACTTCGACAGACGGATTAGGGGGAAAAGAAGAAGAAAGTAGCACGGTCGCTCATTTGCTTCTACCACTATGCATCGATCGTTTTGTGGCTGATTGATTCATTACAGGACTTTGTATCGGGAGATATTAAGCAAGACTTGGGTCCTGAAACTCTTCAGCCATGGCGAACTTAGGAGAAAGGGATCAAAACCTGACCCTTTGTTGCAGATGCCAATAGTTACAGGCACATAAAGCCCACGATTCCTAAAGTTGACAGGAGCTAATAGGGAAAGCGTGCAAATGAATGAAGTGGTGGCAAATGCAACTCAAGATGTATAGATGAAACACAATTCCACTTTTTTCTTCCTTTTTTTTTTTTAATCGTTATGCAGCAAACAAATTCAATTTCAAGTTAAATCTTGTCATAACAAGTGGAGCATCATAGCCTACACCTCAGGAGCTCTCGGCTACTGCGGCTTCCTTTGCCTCTTCGGCCCTCGCGTACTTGGGCTCGTCCTCAGCTGCTTCGACCTTGGTCTCTTGTGGCGCGGCAGTTGATTCCGAGGCCAAAGCGTGGAGCTCTTCGGTGACGGTTGCGGGCTCTGCCTCCTTAGCCTCTACAGTCTTGTCTCCGCCCTCGGGTTTGGGCTCGGAAAGATCCACCAGAGGGGCTTCCTTCTGGGTCTCCTCTCCAGTGCCGTTCTCCTACAACCCATCATATCATCACCCACAAATCAGAAGCGGTCATTACATGATTGAGATATGAATACAATGACGGCTTGTTACAATCTAACGGGCGGGGCGCTTCGATCATTACCCGAGGGACGGCAGGAGCCTCTACGGGGGCGGTGGTGCCGTCGGTCTCCTTGGGTTTGCTTGCACAACCTCCCATGATGATCGCTCGCACGCAAGTGACTCCTGGTTGGGAATTTGAGTTTCGGAGACAGTTGTGGGAGAAGCTCTGGCTTTTTTCAATAGGGGAAGGAGGGAACAATTATAGGGGGAGAGAACTCGCTAATATTAGGACATGGGAGCTGATGGTTTTTAGGAGGTGGCGAAATGGTTGGTGCTGTGTCGAGGCCCCTCTGTGATTTGGACAGATCGTATCTGGGTTGGCGTTTTCCATGGTACAACCTTGGGGTTTTGGCGGTTAGGCACAGTCGGTTTTTGACAGTTAATGCTTCTGTCTCTCCCCCACATTGTTGCAAGAACAAGGTTGGCACTTTCTTGTCGATGCGTTCTTGTTTGTCGTCTTGGACAGATTCATGCGTTGACAGAGTGGAATGTCTTGGATTGGGGTTGGTGCGAATCGAATGTTAGTGGTTATTTTGATTTTTTGGTGGATTTTTATTTCAGATCTGGTCTAGGGTTTTCGGTTGGACATGGTCATGATCATATTGAGAGCTCGCCATTTATATTCTAGTGCGATGACCTTGGACCTTGGGGAATTCGATCCTTGTAGACAACAGGATTATGCCCTTTATTCTCTCTTTTTCCGAAGAGGGCTTTTATGTTGGGATATGTTTCGGAGGTCGAGGTCAATAGCCTCATAATGATCGTGAAATTGTTCGATTTTAATGGTGGGCCGATGGATTAGAGTTTGTCGAATAAATGTTTAAACATAACTAAAATTGCATCGATTCAATCCCAAGACAATCATTGAGCAGTTGGTAAATCCAAAATGAGCCAATTCAAACAACTATCGGAGAAGATTTAGGGCCTTCGATTGGATAAATTGCCCCGGGATGAATTAGGCGTTCATCGTGCGATCTTGATTTGTAAATGTAATTTCGACAACCCTTTTCATACAGTGACTTCTATCATCGTACCTTATCCTGAAAAACAACAACACCTAATGTGAAACCTAAGAAAAACTGCATTTTTCATACCGAGAGTTGAGAGGAATTGAATCATAATTTCGGCACGTGCCCTCTCACTTGAAGGGTAATTATTAGGGTTGTGCATGGTCTAGGTGGGCGGTTCCCGACCTAGAATCGGGAACCGCCCGCTAAGGACCAGTTCCAAAAAATTGGAACCAGAATCCACCCGTTTGTTGCATGGTTCCGGTCCGGTTCTCGAGTGGATCCATGGAACCGATCTTAACGCGAAACAATTTTGGTTTTTAACATAGAACGGTCGGGTCTATGAGTTGGGAAGGAGGGGAGGAGGTCTATGGTCGGGTTTTCAACATAGAACGGCCGTGAAACAATTTTCCGCGGTTGTGGTGGGTGGCAGCCAACGCGAGGGGGTGAATAGCAGCGGCGGAGTAGCAGTGGCGGCGGCATCGATGCTCGGGGAGGAATCGAAATGGCAATAGGATTAGGAGGAACCGAGGAAGAGAAAAAGAGAGAGAGAACCAAAGACGAAGGGAGTGAGGAGACGAGATCTAATTTAGAGTTTCTTTTAGTAATTTTTTTTTTTTAAAATATTAAAAAGGTTCCGGTCCGGTCTGGGTGGACGGATCTGCCCATAGAACCGGGAACCGGATCGGTATCCACCGGTTCCGAAAAATGGAACCGGGAACCGGACCGGTTCCCTCAAGAACTGCCGGTTCCGAGCAGTTCTAGTCCGGTTCCGGGCCGTCCGAGCGGTTCCCGGGTATTTTGCACACCCCTAGTAATTATCCAACCCTAAAACTAGTCACGGACTCTAATGCCTGACATCATTTAATATCGCATAAAATTCATTTTGATGCCGGGTCGCCTCGAACCCTTTAGAGATCATGTAAATTCATTCGGATGACCACATGAATATGTATGCTGACATACTTGGATGCAGGTAGCTGCATGAAAGCGATGCTGCTACTTATAATAGGAATGCAGATATCCCTCCTAATTAAGCAAGAGGTTCGAGCGGTTTTAGAAAGGAGAGGCATTAATCTTTACGAACTTTCCCTAAATCTCTGCGTTCAACCGGTCACTTTCCTTTCTAGGTTGCCTCGTACAAGCCATATATAATTAGCCCCCAGATTACATCCAGTCATTGCATCGTCTTCTCCACATTACACTCGGTTCTCCTATCGATCTTTGATCCGACGCTCGCTTTGCTAGGATGGCCAAGCTTTCGTTTGCGCAGCTCTCCGTCGCGGCCCTCGTTTTTTCAGGTTTATACATATTAGCTTTTTCCTGCGGTGATCTTGCATTGCTAGACGTGAAGCGACCGTGCACTGCTTTTGTTACTGACGTTTCTTGGCCGATGGAAAATTTGCAGCCGTGTTCTCGTGGCCTCATGCAGAAGCGGAGAGGACGTGCGGCGAGTACATAGAATTCCGGGCGTGTGCCAACCGGGCTTGTGTGGTGAAATGTTAGAGCAACCACAGTGGCTTATTCCGTCGCGCTTTCCGCGTGCGCGAGGAAGCCGGCAACCAGATGTCCTGCGAATGCTACTGTCATTGTTTGAGAGCTTGAGCGCGCACGTCACAATTTACTTTTCGAAGCTGCTTCGTTGGCGCAATGGCCCCATAAGTGTTAAAGCACAAAGGTCAAAACCACAAATGACAAATACTGATGGAAGTAAAGAAACAGAGTAAAACGAGCTAAAGCAAGAACAGAGCAAAGTAAACTGAAGCTGAAACAGGCTGAGCTGGTGATCCGTGCAAAGGCTGAGCTGGTGATCCGTAAGAAGAAGCTAAGGCTGAGCTGGTGATCCGTGAAGAAGTTGAGGTGGCAATCCAGAAACAAAAGATTGACTGCAGCTATGCCAAGAACCGTACAAGTGTCAATATAATAGTATAGTTAGTTTGATGATTCAATCTTGTAACAAAATACTGTTAAGTCTGTTTTGAAAAGAAGTTGTTGAACGAAGATATAAAAGCTTCGCTATTGTAACAGAAGGAGGAGGACATATGATTCTCTCGATTCTCTCGATTCTCTCAGGGTGCTTTCATTTTCTTTGAAGCAGAACTATAGTTGATTGTATAGATTGAGAAAAGTAGAGAAGAGAGAGATCTTACTTGATGTAATTGTTCGATTCAGTTCTATCAATATACAAAGTTCTTTACCTCATATGAAGTTCATCTTGATATTTGCATCTTCACATGGTATCAGAGCCATACTTCCTGGTAGATCGTGATCTTCTTTCTCCATTACTGAAAGCTTGTACAGAGGCTGCATGATCAAGATCAACAGTAAGAGTGCAGAAGAATCGATATCCAGAGGTTTGAATTTAGATACTCAAAGGTCATCTACTTGTTCTGTCATAGCTTCAAAGTGTCTCGGTATATAGAATGACAACCAGAGTGCAGAAGTATTCATTTCCGATTCATGTGAATATAGCAAATTTTGTAACAATCAAGCTAACAGAGGAGAATTTTCTACTATGGCAAGCTCAATTTCATAGGTTTCTAAAGAGTCAAGATTTAATCGGGTTTATTAATGGTGAAACATCTCCTCCAGCACAAACGATACAAGCTGAGATTGAGGGAAGGCAAACACAAGAAATAAACCCTGAGTATCTAGATTGGATAAAGACTGATTAGTTAATCTCATCCTGGATAAGTGGGGCAGTATCTGAGAATATTCTAAGTCTGATAATTGGTTTAGAGACTTCATTCAAGATATGGCAAACTCTTATAAATCGTTTCACACAGAGATCTGTAGCAAAGGAATTCGAATTAAGAGGGAAATTACAAGTCTGCAGGAAAAGAGATAGATCATTGAGTGAATATCTCCAAGAGTTCAAGTCCATTTGTGATCAGTTAAATGCTATTGGAAAACCGGTTGATGACATAACCAGGATGTTTGGAGTTCTTGAAGGGTTAGGATCAGAATATGAAAGCTTTAGAACAACCATGTACTGTCTCAAACCTCAACCGGAATATGATGAGGTGATTTCTCAACTTGAAAGGTTTGAGACTAGGCTGCAAACATATTCTGTAAATCAGTACAATACTAACCTAGCATACTATGGACAAAGAAAGACTGGAATAAGTCCGCAAAGGCCAAATTTCAGAAACCAAAGAGAAAATACTTGAGGTGGGCATATCTATGGCAGAGGACAAATTACTAACAGAAGGAATAATGGGAGTAACCTTTCTAGATCAGGAAGGAATCATCAATATCAAGAGAATAACCTGAATACAACACAACAAGATCAGGTTATTAAGGAGAACTGGTCTAACTACGGACAAGGTTTTAGACCATATACAAATCCTTCTCAAAGGTATCAAGGTGTTAGATCCTACCCACCACAAAGCTCAATTAGCAACAAATATGTGCAGAACTCGAAACCAGTAAGTAATGGTCCTCTGGAATGTCAAATTTGCAAAAGGCTAGGACACACAGCTCTTCGATGTTGGTATCATTTTGACAACTCATACCAAGTAGAAGAAATACCAACCGCATTGGCGGCCATGCATATTGAAGAACCCTACGGTACGTAAATGGTCCCATTAACACGGAGCTACATCTCACATTGCTGCAGATCCCGGTATGCTTCACGACTACTCTGCATATAGTGGTATTGACATTGTTATGATTGGAGATGGATCCTGTTTGTCGATTTCAAACATTGGTAGTGGAATACTGCATACAAAAACAAGCATATTACCATTAAAAGATGTTCTAGTAGTTCCTGAAATAAAAAAGAATCTGATTTCTATATCAAAGTTAACAGATGACTATCCATGTTCTCTTATTTTTGATAAATATGGGGTCTATATGAAGGACAATTACAACCATACAACAGTGAAGCTAGGAAGGAAAATCAAGGGGCTGTATCAAGTGGACCCTAAAATCACAAAAGTTCACTTCACTCAGGTTCAACAGGAAGTGGGAGAAGATATCTGGCATCAAAGGCTTGCTCACACCAGTTTAAAAACAGTGAAGCTTCTACGAAGTCAACAACTCATTCAGTACAATTCAAAAGCTCAAAACATGTTTAGCAGCTGTCAAATTGCTAAAAGTTCAGCTTTACCTTTTTCATCTTCGACTATACATCTAGTGCTCCCCTAGAAAAGATACATTGTGATGTTTGGGGACCCGCACCAAGGTGCAACTGTTCAACAATTTCGCTATTATGTCATTTTTGTGGATGACTTTTCTCGATATAGCTGGATATATCCAATGAGGCGTAAATCGAAGTTTATGATGTTTTTGTCCTATTTCAAAAGCTGGTGGAAAATCAACTTGATCACAAGATCAAAATATTTCAAAGTGATGGAGGAGGCGAGTTTACTAATATCAAACTTCGAATCATTTACAGCAAAGGTGGGTATAAAACAGTAGTATTTCCTATCCTTATACACCAGAACAAAATGGAATCTCTGAAAGGAAGCATCGACATGTGATTGAATTAGGCATGGCAATGTTATATCATGGTAGAGTACCTTTGAAATATTGGGTAGATGCCTTTATGACGGCAGTCTATATCATCAACATCCTTCCTACAACAAAGCTAAACATGACTTCACCTCATTATAAACTGTATAAACAAAAACCAGATTATGCTCATTTACGAGTTTTTGGATCTGCCTGTTATCCTTGCCTCAGGCCCTATAGACAACATAAATTCGATCCAAGATCTCTCATATGTATTTTTCTGGGATATAGTGAAAAGCACAAAGGCTACAGATGTCTCTTACCTACTAATGGACATGTCTATATCAGTAGACATGTAGTATTTGATGAGACAGTCTTTCCTTTTACTCAGTTAGTCACAAATGAGCATCGCAAGGATCCGCATTATACAACCAATGGACAAGAGGAGTCTTCGGATCTCATAATACAGAACAACACCAGTCGAAAGTCAATAAGCCTATGGAGCACTTGCAACATACTAGATCAACTCATATAGTTCCTGATGTACAAGACAGTGAACTCAGTACAATAGATTCGATAAATGTATCACAAGGGAATACAGTACCTGGTAATGTGATACAGAATGTTTCTAATATTGCATCAGCTACTCTTGAACCACCTCCTGTAGCTGCAAATACTGAGGAAGCAGAAGATTCGCATCAAGAACCTGTTTCAATACCACAAAGTGATACATAGCAAACTCAAAACACTTATGCATCAGGAAATACACAAGGTATCTGTTCTATCCATCCTATGCAAACTAGGTTGAGATCTGGAATTGTTAAATCAAATCCAAAATATGCGTGTTTAGCTGAATACAAAGTTCCTAGTGAACCAAAATCAGGAAAGTAAGCTTTGGCAGACAAGGGATGGTATCAAGCAATGCAAGATGAAATGAATGCTCTATATCAAAATAACACTTGGGAGTTAGTTCCTAGAACTAATCACATAAATATTATCGGTTGCAAATGGGTGTTTAAGACAAAACTCGCTCCTGATGGCACTCTTGATAGACTCGAAAGCTCAACTTGTAGCCAAGGGTTTTCACCAAGAAGCGGTATCGATTTTACGAAACTTTTAGTCCCGTAATTAAGCACGCTACAATTCGACTAGTCCCGTCTCGTAGCAATGATGAAACAATGGGAAATTCATCAACTTGATGTTAAAAATGCCTTCTTACATGGTACTCTAAGTGAAATGTCTATATGGAACAACCTCTTGGGTTTCAAGACCCACAGAGACCTCATCATGTATGTCTCCTCAAGAAATCCCTCTATGGACTTCGACAAGCTCCTCGAGCTTGGTTTGAAAAGTTCAGCAACTTCTTACTAGAGTATGGCTTCTTCTGTAGCTCCACTGATCCATCATTGTTTATCCTACATACTTGGAACATAAACAATTCTCCTATTGCTGTATGTTGATGACATCATTTTAACCGGAAGTTCATCTTACATGCTCTCTAACCTCATCAACTCTCTTGGTCTTCGCCACATGAAAGATCTAGGTGCACTTCATTATTTTCTTGGCATTGAAGTTAAGCGTACTTCGACAATCTGTTTCTTAGCCAAACAAAGTATGCAATTGATCTTCTGAATCGAGCTCATATGCTGGATTGTAAACCAATCTCTACTCCACTTTCATTGAGACCAAATGGTTTACTTACTGATCCTCCTCTTCTATCTAATCCAACTGAGTATCGAAGTTTGGTCGGTGGTCTCCAATACCTCACACTAACTCGACCAGATATTACCTATGCCACAAATGTACTATGTCAAAAGATGCAGCAGCCTACTCTTACCGACCTTCAGAAATTAAAGAGAGTGTTAAGATATATAAAAGGTATTGTTGATCTTGGAATATTCATCCATTCCAGAAGCACTATGCATCTCTATGGTTACTCAGATGCAGACTGGGCTGGCTGTACTGATACTAGAAGATCAACCACTAGTTTCTGCACATATCTCGGATCCAATTTAATCTCTTGGGCAGCAAAGAAGCAACCAACAGTAAGTTGATCCTCTACAGAAGCTGAGTATCGTGCCCTTGCTTCCACTACACCGACCTCACTTGGATCGCCTTTTGTGCTACGAGACATTAGTTGCCCTCTTAAACCTCCTATTCATCTATACTTGTGACAATAAGTCACCATCTCTCTCACTGTTAATCCCATCTTACATGCTAGAACTAAACATATTGAAGTTGACTTCCACTTTGTTCGGGAAAAAGTTTCCTCAAGATCATTACAGGTACGATATGTTCCAAGTAATTGTCAACTAGCTGATATCTTTACTAAACCTTTGTCACGACTAGTACATCATCATATGCGAGTCAAATTGGGAATTAGTCGTCTCTCCATTCCCAATTTGAGGGGGAATGTTAAAGCACAAAGGTCAAAACCACAGATGACAAATACTGATGGAAGTAAAGAAACAGAGTAAAACAAGCTAAAGCAAGAACAGAGCAAAGTAAATTGAAGCTGAAACAGGCTGAGCTGGTGATCCGTAAGAAGAAGCTGAGGCTGAGCTGGTGATCCGTGAAGAAGTTGAGGTGGCAATCCAGAAACAAAAGATTGACTGCAGCTATGCCAAGAACCGTACAAGTGTCAATATAACAAAGATAGTTAGTTTGATGATTCAATCTTGTAACAAAATACTGTTAAGTCTGTTTTGAAAAGAAGTTGTTGAACGAAGATATAAAAGCTTCGCTATTGTAACAGAAGGAGGAGGACAGATGATTCTCTCGATTCTCTCAGGGTGCTTTCATTTTCTTTGAAGCAGAACTATAGTTGATTGTATAGATTGAGAAAAGTAGAGAAGAGAGAGATCTTACTTGATGTAATTGTTCGATTCAGTTCTATCAATATACAGAGTTCTTTACCTCATATGAAGTTCATCTTGATATCTACATCTTCACAATAAGAAGGCTAATCGAATGTGTCGCCACTCGAATGCTCGTACAGGGTAAGATATAATCAGCCCCTGGATGATTACATCCAGTCAAAAGAAAAACTAGAGAAAAATCAAGATGGCGATGGGGCTCCATTGCCATGGCCTTACCTTGAGCTGCTTAGACTTCACGAACTCAGGCGGCTCCGAGACTGGTCCAACCACTTCGTCGGCTTCCGGTGCCGGAAACGCCTCGTCGATGTCCTGTCCACGTTTGTCATTCTTGGTGAAGAAGAAGAAATGGAGATGAATCGAAGCGAAAGGGTGTGTTGTTGCAGGTCGTGGACTCGTGGGTGTCGTGTGGGTTTCGAAAATATTGGGTCATTTTTAGTGACCTATATTTGACTTGTTTTTTGGGCCTTACTTTTTCTCAACCCATTTTAAAAGAAAACGAGTTACCCAAATAAAATGGAGCCTCTTAAAACTGAGTTGAAATATGGGTACATGACATGATCCATTTCGCCGGCCTTACTGCTCAAGTACGGCTGTTTGTAGTTTGTACGCCACGGCGGACCCGGTTGAAAGCATTGCTTGTGCTTCCATTGTTGTTCGAGTGCTTGACCACCGTGTAAACCAAGAGTTTGAGAATAAGCATCATGCAATCTCTGAGATTTTCTTGCTTTTTTTTTTTTCTCCTTTTTTACTCAGAGCAGCACATCACAATCTATTCTTGAGTTGCTTCATTGGCGATGCTCCCATAGCAGGCTAATTGAATGTCTCACTACTTGAAGTCTCAAGTCGATCGAGTAATATTTGGTCTCTTGCCCGTTTTCCTATCCCTTGATTTCACATTCAATATGTTTGTAATTACCTCAAGAAGACAGACATCTATGATTTAATATTTTTGTTATTTAACTTTGATGAGCCATGTTTATTGTGGCCGGAATTGATTAATAGTATTGACGACCCTAATTGAGTTAACGACACAAAGCTAGTGTTGCACTATTTTTCCTTATTGGCATGAGACCTTAAAATTGAAAGGTAATAACAGTTTACATATCTTTTTATCGTGAAACTTGTGATGACGGATTAGTACCTTATAATAATGTGATGATACGGAATTATAAATATTTTTCTTCTCTTTTTTTTTTTACATTAAAGAGGACTATGCTAGATATCACAAATCGACATGACTATGCTATTCACAATTGCGCGAACCTCATCTCAAAGAACTTTGCAAAAAAGTTATTCCAATCATGCTTAATGTCATGATTACTTTGGAACTTATTGGCATCTTAGATCAATATAATTAAAAACCAAGAAATATTTAACTTTCATTCGAATGGGCTGAAACCCTTCAAAACATATCAATTTCTACGCGTAAGTTTATATCAAGTTTTTTTTTTTTTTTTTGGGTTATTACCCGTATGTATTTGAAAAAGATTATAATTTTTGTTGAGCGACCCCATCCAACCCAAACCCAACTCAGCCCAACCAACCAACCAAGCACCATCTCCTACCTGTCACTATCGTAAAAGGATGCATGAAATACAAACCCAAAAATCTTTGATTAAAGGTCAGATTAGAAAATTACGGAAGTTCAATCAAACACGACGTGACGACGCGGTCCAGTCTCTCGAAGCCTGTGTCAGCCCAAACGAAGGAAAATTTAAAAAGAAGGAAAAGAAAAAGACAAAGGTCGTTCGAAAAGTAAGCGGCGGGCAGGCTGTCCCAACGCCAACCGCCTACCAAACGCAGAACTTTTCTCGTTCTCCCCAACGTCTCGAAAAAAACACGATTTCCGTATATTTCGCCCATTTTCTTGTTCCGGTTTCCCGTTGGATTCCTCGCGTTTCGAGCCTTCCTAGGAATAGAATCGGATCCTTTGCCCGACACCCAAATCGCGTTTCCCCTTCTTCTTCGTCTTCCTTTTCGGCTCTGAAATTCTCTCGAAGCCTCGCCGGCGCTGTTCCGCCCTTAGGATTTTCTTGATCTTGGGGGCGCCGCCCCGATTCAAGGCGCGAGCTTTCTCTCCGGGAAGCTCGCCGAAGCCCTAGACCATGGATGCCCAGATCCCCAAACGCCGTCTCGTCGCCGTCTTCGCGGTCGTCGTCGCCGCCCTCCTCCTCTTCTTCCCCTCCGCCGCCAGATCGGAGTCGCAGATCCCCGGTTCGGCCATCAGGTTGCCCACCGAGAAGAGCAGCGACGTCGGAGGGCTCTGCTCCGGGGCGGCCCGGCCCGGTTCTTGCCCGGTCAAGTGCTTCCGTGCCGACCCGGTCTGCGGCGTGGACGGGGTCACCTACTGGTGCGGCTGCGCCGACGCCGCGTGCTCCGGCGTGGAGGTCGCGAAATTGGGCTACTGCGAGGTCGGGAACGGCGGCTCTGGTCCGTTGTCGGGTCAGGCGCTGCTTTTGGTCCACATTGTTTGGTTGATTGTGCTAGGGTTCTCGGTTCTTTTCGGGTTTTTCTGAACAGAATGTGAGAGGGCAATTGGATTTTTTTTCCGTTTTTGTTTTCTCTCTTTCCCGGGGTGCTTCCGGTGTATGTATGAGTAGGATGATTCCACGGGAGTTAATTCTTTGGTCATATTAATCATTGATGATATATCGATTCATTTCTGTGCGATCTTGTGAAGTTCTTGGTTTTGCAGAAGTTTGGCCTTATAGCTAGAAATTTCACGATTGATCTGTTGCAAATTGCTGAATTCTTATAACTAGATCGGTCCTTGTTCCTTGTTTAATTGTTGGAAAGAAATTCGATGAAATTCTGCTGGAAATCGTTATTTAGAACCATCAGATTGGGACAAATTGATCGTTGTGATCTAGTTTCTTATCAGCCTTTCACTTGTCAAATTCTGGATATCTTCAAGGAGTGAGAGGCATAGATTCCGAAGTTTATGTCGGTTTTCCATGATGTCTGTCTCAGTTTAAAATGAAGCTTGAATTATTTGTTTCGACCACCTTGTATTTGCTCGTTGATTGGGTTGTAAAGAAGTTTTGCTGTGTTATTGTGTGTCAAACGTTGATGGGAAACTAATGCGTATGTTACTCCTACTTGGTGTGATGATGCGGTTTTATATTGGAAATTGCTTTTGGTAGAGATATAATTGCTGCGTTACTGGGGAAAAAGTTTAGTGATATCTGTACTCAGGTACAATAGCAGGTTTTTCTTTAATATTGAGACAAAACATAAAAGAGCAGCAGGGGATACAAGGAGGAGCTACATTATCTGTGCTATTCTGTGAGCTTTAACCAAAGGCAGCATAAGAGCACAAAAACTCCATGTGACTTTTGTGTATGGTAATGGGAGGTATACAACTTCTAGATCAGGGTACAATTTCACATGCTGAAAGATTGGTGTAAATTTTTGTGTCTTCCCCCTCCTGAACACCATGCATACTGTCTTAGAATGTTCTTTCTTGCATCCTCTTTTGCCTCCGTTGAGAGGCAGAACAATTACAGGCATGAGCTGAGTGGTTAATGGACCTTATATCATCTTTAGCTGCTGAAAACCTGTATCTCCTAAAAGTTCAAACGTCTTGGGTCATAATTTGGTCCCCTCGTTTTGGTGCCTATAGTGAACTCCTTTGTTATGGCCAACTGTAGTCACAGAGTACGTGGACAAGGTAAGCTGTGAATTGGCTATTGCAAGTTGAAGTATTAATCGGCATGTGCAGTATATCGCAGGAGCCTTAAATCAGTGTCCAGTTAAGTCAATAGAAGTTGGAAGCATGTATTCGCTTTTTTTTTAGCTGAAACTGTTTTGCCTTTTCCTACAGCCTCTACATCAATGTTCAAGTGGATTTAGCTTTGAATAATGTACGGAGTACTCATGCAACTTTGCCATGATCACTTTTGGATGAATATGCATAGATCATCAAGTTACAGGCTGATAGTCATCAGAATTTGTCGATAATATAACCTGTCGTTGTGTAGCTACATCGTAAGAATCATGGCAAAAGTTAATTGTAAGGATCAACAAAATGACAGAACCATGGTCAAGTAATGTCTTCTCTAGACCGTGAATTGTGCCAGTTGATAAGAAGCATTCTTACCACTGGCATTGGGTATGACATGTGAGTCTTAGTACTACTGTCTTTCCACCTCGTGTACCCTTTAGGAAACGGATATGTGAATGCTGACTTTGATGCTGTGCTGTGGATAGTCGTTGCTTTTGTTTGTAATAATATCTTGCTTCTGTCTGCATTTTCTGATGATCTGTGGAAGCATATAAGACGAAGGTCTGTGTGGTTTTATCATCTTTTCAATTATCTTCTGAGGGTTGAGGAGGCCGCGCAAGTTTTCATTGACTATGGACATTTAGCCCAAATATTACTTTAGCTGTAAGCTTCAGGTACGAAGCCTACTTGGTCATTCGATCTCTTCGATTTAGCGCGTCCCTTTTAAGCGGTCGTGAAATAAGTTTAAATGATGCAGGCAGTCCAAACTTAGAAACAGGTTCACAAGAGCAGATTTAACATTTCAGAAGGGAAGTTGCATTCGCCCAACATTAACAATTAGTGATCCGGCGTATGATCATTATAACACAGGTTGTACCGAAGTCCTAAGATATCAATCCAGAATCTCCATTTCTTGCAATGTGTAGATAGAGTCTTCCAAATCTAGCGGCTTCCATAGGGCCAGCGACGTTACTGGAAATGTACACAGGAATAGCCAGCGCAGAGACCGGTAGTGTATAAAAAGTTAAAAACTGGTAGATGGTCCTTCTCACTCTTACTTATGTTTAGGTTATTTTTAATAGCAGTTTACTAATACAAACAAAAGAGAAATATCAACTCATTAATACAATTTAGACCAAAAAAAAAAAAAAAAAGAACTCATTAATACAATAAATCTGTTAGCTATCTACCAAAAAAACTATTATTTTGAAAAGAAGGAGCACCAATTTTTTTCCAAATAGAGAAAGAAAAGGAAAAAATAATAAAAGAAGGCAAGCAATAGTCTTAAGAGTGGACCTCACATATAATCTTAGCAAATATTGTTTGTGAGGAATATGGGTAGTTTCATCTCTTGGAAAAATTGAAACCAAAAGAAAAAGGGAAAGAAATAATATTAAATCAAGAGTGAGACTCACAAGGGATAATATAGTCAAATCAATAAAATAAAAGGGTGTCGGAGTTAATAAAAGGGATTGGCTTTTTTTTTTTTTTTATTTCTTCTTTTCTTTCTTGCGGATCTTGGTTTCTTTCTTCTTTCTTTCCACGCCTTTGATGTCTTAGTTCTCTGCTCTTGCAAATCTATGTTATCTCTTCCAGTCTATTCTCTTCTTTCTACGCCCCCAAATCCTCCTTGTTGTTCTTCTTCTAGCACAAATCCCTCAAACATTTGCAATCTCCAAAAGAATTGCTTACTTCAACGATCCGCGCTCTCCTCATTTGCTATCAGAGTTATTCTGGCGAAAGCCTATTTTTTTCCTTATTAGTTTTCTTGGTCTCAAGTTGTGCTTATTTTGGTCACCATTGAGTGTTTCTTTATATCTTTTGTTGAAAGTGAATTTGAGTTTTGGGTCGTGGAAATGCTTGATCTTGTGTTATAATCCTGCATTTAGAGTATATTGTGCATCAAAACAGTGTTTGTGAATTAAATGTGCAATTGCTTTGTAATCTGTAGCATACTCGCATCCCATGGGCTTTTGCTTCCTTTGGGTTCAATTTCTTACTATGGTTTCCATAAGTTCTTCATCATTAGTTTTGGGATACCGGTGTTGCTTCTCATTAATTGACTTGTTGGATATAATGATGCAGAATATGCTTAATCTATTTGTTTGCTCTCAAGGCGAATTGAGTAATCTATTTTCTTTGATAACAATGGAGGGCAAATCCTTTCGCTTTCTCAAGATTGTGGGTGTTGAGTTTAAATCTAGGGCGGAGGCTAAAGGACGCCTCTTGTCCCAAAAATTAGGCTGTAGCCATAAAGTAGAGACCTTCTCTACTTTCCGCAGTGCTTGTCTTTGCTTTAAGAACAAACGTGGTATGTTGTATCGAAATCGACAACAATGTGGTCCATTAATCACCGCCTGCATGCGGCTGAGAAAACGGTACGTTTGGGGAGGTCACAGGTGAGCTAAATGCCCGTGCTAGTGAAAATGTGGAGGATGACGGAGTTTGGATCATAGACAGAAAACGAAGGACAATGGGTTTGGGGAAGGAGGAGTAGGAGGGGTGGAAAGAAGAGAATGGCTTGCAAGAGAGAAAGTAGAGAGAGAGAAAGAAGGAAAATGGGACTCGCAGCGAAAAAAAGAAGAAACAAAATAAAAAAGGATTGACCAAATATTAAAAAGAAGGATTGCATATGTAAAGTTATATCAGAAGTGATGGTCTCATAAGGGATAATATGATCAAAACACAAAAAGGTAGTGTCTCAGTCGAATGAGGAGTGGAAAAAATGCGATCGATTTTATTGAACTAGGGTTCTTCGCTCTTTTCAGGCTTTTTTGAACATAACGTGAGAGGACGGCTGAATTTTGTGTTTTTATTCTCTCTTTCTAGGGTGCTTTAGGTGTATGTAAGAGTTGAATGATTCTGCGGGAGTTAATTCTTGTGGTCAAATTAATCATTGATGATGTATCGATTCATTCCCGCATTATCTTTTGAAAGGCTCGTAAAAGTTTTTATTTTTGCAAACGAGATCAGCTTTCGTTCCTTTTACTTCATTGATGGGAAGAAATTAAATGGTAATTCTGCAGGACAAATTGATTGCTTGCCGATTTACTTCCTTCGTGGGCTATCCTACTACCAAGAAAGCTCCCAAAACTATGATTTAATCCTTCAAACGGACATGAGCAAACCTGCCCTTATTAAATTAAGGTAGCGGTTCGAGTACAAAATATCAAGCGGTTCCAGAAAGAAATGAAAAAAACAGGCATCGACTTTCGCTAAATCTGTGGATTCACGCGGTCATTTTCCTTGCGAAGTTGCCTCATACAAGCTATACACATAATCAGCCCCCAGCATCAGATCAGATCCAGAGACACTGCGTGGTCTTCTCCACATCAACGCTCAGCCTCTCCCATCTCACTTTGCTAAGATGGCCAGGCTTTCGTTCGCGCAGTTCTTCATCGCGGCCCTCGTTTTCTCAGGTTTTTATTTATGATTTTTTTTTTGCTTGTGGCCATCTTGCTTCGCACGACGTGAAGCGACTGTACACTGCTTTGTTGCTGACGTTCTTGGTCGATGGAAAAATGCAGCCTTGTACGTGTGCCCTCACGCATTAACACCGCCTTCCTGCAGTGAGGTTCTGGAACTAGGTCTCAGGGACTGTGCCGACCAGCCTTGTGTGGCGCAATGTCAGAGCAAACACGGGAAAGATTACAGCGCCGCGGGCTGCGGGAAAGACTTCGACCGCCGAATAAAGTGCATATGCTTCTTTTTTTGTTGAGTGTTTGCACATGCGCCACGATCTACTTTCGAGTCGCTTCGTTCGGCACAATGCCCCCATAACAAGGCGCATCAAATGTCTCACCGCTTGAATTCTTGAGTTGATTGAATAATATTTGATCTCTGATCCCTTTTCTTATCTCTTGATTTCACATTCAATATCTCTATGGTTACCTCGTGAAGACGGATGGCTGCAATTTGAGATTTTTGTCATTCCTGGCGACAATAATTAACTATGATAAAGCAATTTTTGTCATTCGTGGAGATGATAATTAACTATGATAAAGCACGTCTATTGCAACCGGAATTGATTAATAGTACTAACAGCCCACTAACGACACTTAGCTATTGCCACGCCCTTTTTTTTGTTGGCACAAGTTAGAAACTTAAAGGTGAACACTTTATATCTCAAGAGACTCTAAAGACTTTTCTTTTCTTTTTTTCCTTTGGAGGACTAATAGTTCAACAGGCGATAGACTATGCTAGATGTAGGGTTTCATCGGCATCTTAGATCAACATAACTATGCTATTCACTATTGTGTGAACATGCGTCTCGTCTCGAAAAACCTATGAAAGTTTTAGCCCAATCGCTTGGATGTCATGATTACTTTAGAACTTAATGGTGTGTACTTACTTGTAAAAAGCCAAGAAATAAAACTTAGGGTGGTTTTCTTCAACTTGAAAATGGGTTTCGAGTATAATGCAAATATTCAAAGGCTCTTTGGCGAAATGCAAATTACATTTGGTAAAATCTTTTTACAAAGCAACTTTGATTTTAAGTAGTGTTTGACAAAAAAGACTTTTGCAAGAAAATTTGGCTGCATTATATATATATATATATATTTTTTTTTTTATATATATTTTTTTTTTTTTTTTTGGGTTAGAAAAACACTCAGACCCTTCACCAGAGTCAGCGAACTGCTTAGGCCATTGCTGAGCTAGATTTGCATCGATGGCTATTGCCTTGGGCTTCTCAACGAAGGTTGCGTGATCTCAAGCAACCCTCACTAGCCCTTTGCCAACCTGATAGCCTTGTTGACCCTTGTCAACTGCCCTTGCACAAAGAAGATGTACAATAATGAGGGGGCAAAACTAGAAAACTAAAGAATTGTTGACGGTAGTTTTGGAAGGGAAAACAACATTTAACCCTAGTTTTGGCACTCCTCAAGTGCTGAAAGCTTAATGTTGGTTTCTACTAGCATTGAGTTTTTAGCCTTCTCAAGGCTAGCATTTCACCAAAAGCCGGTTGGGAAGGCTTGCCGAACATCCCAACATTTCCTCAATGGGCATTTAAAACCAAAAGCATCTTGGAAAAGTATTTGGATTATGGAAAAGCCGAAACCCTTCAAAACATATAAATATCTACATGGAAGTTCATGTAAAGGTTTTTTTTTTTTTTTTTTTTTTGTAATTACATTTATATATTTGAAAAGCCGCTTGGGAAGGAGTTTCACTGTGTTCTTGTGCTGTCAAACGTTGATGGAGAAACTAATGCATATGTTACTCCTACTTGGTATGATGACGTTGTTTTGTATTGGAAATTGCTATTGGTAGCTATACAATTACCGCCTTACTGGGGAAAAAGTCTAGTGAAATCTGTACTCAGGTACAGGCACAGGTTTTTCTTAAACTTTGAGACGAACATGAAAGAGCAGTACAGGATACAAGGAGGAGCTACATTATCTGTGCTATTCTTCTGCGAGCTTTAACCAGAGGCGGCATAAGAGCACAAAAACTGTGTAACTTTTATGTATGGTAATGGAAGGTATTATCAACTGCGAAGTACGTACAAATAACAAGTGAGAAAAGCATAGGTGTTGCCTTCTAGATCAGGGTGTGACTTCACATACTGAGAGGATGTAGTAAATTTTTCTCTCCCCCCTACCAAACACCATGAATGCCGACTGTCTTAGAGTGTTCTTTCTTGCACTCCTCTTTTGGCTCCATCGAGAGGCAGAACAATTAGAGGCACAAGGTGTATTTAATGGACACCTTCATCATCCTTAGCTGCTGAAAACTTGTACCTCTGAAATGTTCAATAGAATTAACGTGCATAGAAGTCATGCAACTTGGTTTTGGTATCTATAGTAAACTCCTCAGTTATGGCCACTACTAGTCACAGAGTACATCTGCCAGGTAAGCTGTGAATCGGCTGCTGCAAAAGTGTAAATCGCCATGTACAGCATATGGCAGGAGGTTAAATCAGGATCCGGTTAAGTCAATAGAAGTTGGAAGCATGTATTTGCTTTTTCCTAGCTGATACTGTTTTGCTTTTCCGACATCCTCTACATCAATGTTCAAGCAGATTTAGCTTTATATAACGTACATAGAAGTCATGCAACTTTGCTATATCACTTTTGGATGAATATTCCTAGACAAAGTTGTAGGCTGATGGTCATCAGAATTCTGTCGACAATGTAACCTCTTGTTTGCCTCGCTATATTGTCAGAATCATCGCAAAAGTTTATTGTAAGGAGCAGCAAAATGACAGAGCCATGGTCAAGTAATGTCTTTTCTAGATCGTGAATTGCACCAGTTGCTAAGAAGCATTCTTATTACTGGTATTGGGCACGACTTGTGACTCTCACCATCATGTTTCCATTTCACGTACCCTTTAAAAAACGGATATATCAATGCTGACTTTGGTGCTGTGCTGTGGATAGTCGTCGCTTTTGTTTGTAATATCCTGCTTCTCTCTGCATTTTCCGTTGGCCTGTGGAAGCATAAGACGAAGGCTCATGTTGTTTATCATCTTTTCAATTCTCTTTTCAGAGTTGTGGTGGCCTTGCGAGTTTTCATTGACTATGGACATTTAACACAAACATTACTTTAGCAGTAAGCTTAAGCCATGAAACTTACTCAGACATCCGATCTCTTTGTTTTAGCACGAGTCCCTTTTTAAGCGATCATGAAATAAGTCTAAATAATGCAGGAGTCTAACTTAGAAACAGTTTCACAAGAGCAGAGTCTAATTTTAGAAATTAATTTACATTCACCCAACATTAAAAAACAGTGGTCCGGCTAATGACCATTATAACACCGGTCGTACCAAAATCATAAGATTTCAATCCAGAATCTCCATATCTTGCAATGTGTAGATGGAGTCCCCCAAAGCTAACAGCTTCCACAGGGCCAGCAACATCACTGGAAAGGTGCACAGGAATAGCCGGCACAGAGACCTGTAGTGCTGCTATAAGGGAACAAAGCGACAGGTCGACTCAGTGGCAGCTCAGGAATCGGTCTATCGGTGGCCAGGAGATCGATCACCTCCTCCATACTAGGCCTACCTTTACTCTCATTCAGGGTACAAAGCAAACCAATCTCCAATACTCGAATTGCTTGTTCAAGGTTGACCAGCGAGCCCATCCTACTATCAAACACCTTCACCTTCTCGTTTCTCTCGTGCAGTCTCCATGCGAAATTCAGCAAATCCTTCCCTTCTTCTTCTTCCATCTCCGGGTCACTCCTCCTTCTACCTGCAATGACCTCCAGAGCAAAGACCCCGAACTCAAAAACATCAGCTGCTTGACTCACTGCTGACTCGAACTTTCTTGACCCCGAACCTGAGAGCACAAATCCAAAATCCCCTAATGCAGCACGGAAAGTGACGTCAAGGAGGACACTGGTCGTCTTCATGTTCTTGTGTGCGAGTTTCTTTGAATGCAAAAAATTTAAAGCTTCCGCCGCATCCTTGATGACCTTGAACCGCCTTGTCCACGGCAAGACGCCTGCTCCGAATAACCATTTATCAAGACTTCCATTTGGGAAGAAATCATAGATAACCATGAGTTCCCCTTTGTCATGACACCACCCTCGGATGGGAACCAAATTGGGATGACGAATACGACTGATGGTGCAAATTTCTTTCAAAATTCTTCGCCCATCTGATCCATTTGAGTTCAGAAAATGAGTTGAGAACCGTTTCACGGCTACTTGGCAGCCATTCGGTAGCTTTCCCCTATAAAAAGAACCTCTGTAGTCACTTCCTAGTACTTCGTACTCCCCGAAACCATGGGTTGCACAGGATACCTCATTGGCAGTGAAGCTCCGTGGCTTGTTAGGAGGCCTTGGTCGTTGTATATTCTCCGGCAAGATGATGGTGCTCGATTTATCTCCTCTGCGCTTGCTATTATAGTACAAGCTGACTAGAACTGCGAGAGCCAGCACCACGGCAGCTGCAAAAATCAAGAAATTGCTAATCGGTTCTCTTCTTGGTCCTCCAGGAGTCTCAGTATTTCCCAGGATGATCTTGCTCTGGCAAGTTTCTTCTGATGGGATACGGAGAAAAGCCTGGCTTGTCGATGTGAAGTTCCACGAGAGAATGTTGTGGATTTGGGTCAAGTTCCCCGTGGAAGCCGAGAACCCCACAAACATATACTCCTTCAGATAAGGAGAGAGATCAAGGAATCCAGAAAATGCAGGAGCCGAAAAGGATTCTTGCCCCTCTGATCCGAGATGGATTTCGATCCATCTTTTTGGACTGTCATATCTAATTCGAGCTCGGTGAATGGACCCGTCCTTTAGAGAAACCCCGATATCGGACACATTGATTATCCTTGTGGACACGATGCTACCCAAGTTGATGCCGACATGGTTGTCATTTGGGTCACCGAATTCAGGATTGCAGCGTGTATCGAATTCCACGGCTACAGCTTTGTACTCCTCGTCGCATGCATCATTAAGCATCCCAAGCCACGGCCCTGATCTTCCAACAGTGAACTCATCAGGTACTACGATAAAAGTTAAGCCGCTGCCGCCATGGCTGCTCTCTGTACCCGCAGAGCCGGTATGATTCATGGAATCAGCTACAAAGCTGTCATTCAATTGGAAATCGAAAGTAGTCTCGAAGGAAGCCGGGGTTCCCGTGGCTGGGTCGAGCAAGCGGACGGGAAAGGAGTAGAGGGCTCGGCCAGCGAGATGCCGAAGATCAATGGCTTTGGACACGTCGGGGATTTGGACTGTACTCTTTTCCTTGGACAGCTTCGCACTGCCCAAGAGCCTCAAATCATGAACTACCCTGGGGTTGTCTAAGCTGAAATCGGGGAAAGAAAGGTGCTTCGTCACGTTGACCACGGGTCCCGCAAACTTCTCCTTAGCTGAATCGACCACGAGCGAGCTTTCTACCAAGAGCAGAAGCAGAAAAAGAAAACTCGAGGAGGCCATGACAGCAAAAAGAAGAGCAGCAGAGAGATACCAGGTTTTGCTTCTGCGAAATCAAGCTAATGCATATCCCTTTGGTGCTTCTAGATTATGCTAAGAACATGGAGCGCTCGTTACGCTGATGTGGCGATGTCACGACAGTGTCTTGACCCGTCTGCTCATAAAGACAGACGATCGTGATTGATGCCAATCTTGGACATATCTAAGCAGTCCGTGGCTCCACTTGCATGAGCAAAGGACAAGCATGGGGGCACACATGAGTGGGGAATCTTTTATTTGGTGTGGCACTCCACGAGCAGATGGCGACGGGATGATTTCCCCGTATCATGTGCTCATTATCAACTTTGTTGTGGGGGCATGTTTCCGGTCGGTGTGTGGTGGATTGTAGTCCTCGAGACGTCCAGCGTTGGAACATCTGTTTCGGTCCTCCTGCCCAGAATATGACCCGACCTTCCATTACCCAATTCGAGACGAAAAGAAGACTGAGAGGCTGCGTCCTGTCGTGTCGTGTTGTCAATTGAGCGTTTCCTATTCTGCTTTCCGTAACGTGAGCAGTACAAATCCAGCTTCTTCTGCACAGACGATTGCGGCAGGGTAGGCACCAAACTAAAAAGATACGCATCTCTGGGTAGGATTGATATGCTACTTCCACTTGAAGTCGGAAAAATCACGGAGAACATGAATTGGTTAATCTAGAGGCGTGAGCAAAGTTCGGTAGGTATCTGAAGAAATATCTGCAGAAGATGAGTGCCAACATTTCCTGTCATTATATGGTATTATCAAACGTTATACCAGCAACACCAGGACACGATAAGGGCTTATGGTTCGGGCATTTACTTTGAATGGACTCCACTTTCTTTGACAAGACGGATGCCAACCGCGATCTCTGGCAAATCGAAATCTGTTGCGGGTGATGCCGGCAAGGTCGGCATCGTCGTCCAAACAACCTCATCCACAGGTTAATCAATACCCCAGAATTCATTTTGAGGGATTACTTATTTCTAAAGCAGAGTTGCTCTATCAATTATTTTAGAGGACATGTATAGTCTCAATGCCGTGCTGCCATCCTTGAGGGGGTTTCATACCCTTCCCGTTCGTCTTTGTTTGAGGATTATCAACAGGATTCTGCATTTTCGCCCCCAGTTGTAAATATGAAATTGGCAAGTTTCAAGAGATGGTAGATTTTCATTTGTGTCGGTAGCTTTTGAGAAAATCAATCATGAATTTGTAGAACTATCCATATTTCGGAACGATATCATTATTCATCTGTACAATAAAAAAAAAACCACAAAATTTTAGCAATGAGGAGTCAAACAGACGGGGAATGCAAAGTACTATTTTCCCTTTTCGCTCAGTGATTTCCCCGTACGCAACCCTGCTCGGATAACATCAGCAACACAACATACATATGCCGTCATGACGCTTAATCGAGTAATAGAGACAGATTAGTTTCATGATTTGCTGCCACAGCTCAGGAGACGAAGCTCTGAAGGCAAGTATCGGCTTGCTAAAGTGCCTCGAGTTCTTCGAAATCGTCGCCCACACCACCAGTAGTAGGAGTTCATCATAGTGAACGATGGTGGTGGCAATAGGTAAAGCCAAGAACCAAGTTGTCTAATTTGGTGCCTGCACACGTTTATCACTCTAGTTCCGTTACCGTTTCTTCTTACTCCCCCGCCAAGATTCGTGAGAAATGGCCGAGTTGGTCTAAAGCGTCGGATTAAGGTCCTGGCTCAATAGGGTGCGGATTCAAATCACGCTCTCCTCACATCCTCTCTGTCTTGTCATCCAGCCGGGAGAAGAAATCATTTCTTTCACGCAAATAATTTGCGGGTGCGGTCGTTTTCGTCACGATACTTGCTTGATTCTGATTGCGGAGTCTCAACCACTCACCAGTTTCCGGAAGTTTGGATTTAGTCACCCATTCAATATTTGAGTCAAAACACGAGTTTTTTGAGCCACTTTCACAGCTCTAACTCTGTTGTCATTCGATTTTCTTTTTCTCTTAAGCAAAATAGTTCTATCAATTTTTTGGGGGACGCGTATGGTCTCCAAGCCATGCCATTTTTACGGGGTTCATTGCCCACCGTTCCTCTTGCGGGATTTCGGCCCAGAATTCTAAATATAACATTGGTAAGCTTTAAGATACGGTAAATCCTCAAATGCGTAGGTAATTTTCGAAGGATGGCAGTCCATCACAAATTTGTAGAGTTATCCGTAAGTTGGGATGATATCATCAACAATCCGTACAGCGCAAGCACCGCGAGTTTAACACGCAGGCAACGCCAAGGACCGTTCTTTTTGGCCGGGCGAATTCTCAAACAGTTTCACAGATAAATAAGTCTCGCATGCAAAACTGCTTGGACAAGCAGCAGTAACAAAGCATTCACAAGCTGTCGTTTGAAGCTTAATCTACTAAGTTGCGTTTGGCGATTAAAATAAAATTTAGGATAAGATAAAACTTATCATTTCTTACGCTTGATGCCTATTTAAGATAGTATAAAAATTGCTTCGGCACAAAATAAGAAACGGTCTCTCCAACGCATAAATGGTTGTGAGTTCACGTTCTCATCATCTTTCGTAAAATCAAGTCCACCACGAAGACATTCATAAACTGCTCTACCGTAGTTCTTAGCGGATAACCCCAATTTCGGTTTAATAGTACATCCCAATAGGGGACGCCCATATTTGTTCAATTTATCTCTCTCAACTTGGATGCCATGAGGCGGGCCTTGGAAAGTTTTCGTATAGGAAGTAGGGATTCGCAGATCCTCCAGACGTAGAGCGCGCAGGGCTTTGAACCCAAATACATTACCCACAATGGAAGTAAACATATTAGTAACAGAACCTTCTTCAAAAAGGTCTAAAGGGTAAGCTACATAACATATATATTGATTTTCTTCTCCAGCAACAGGCTCGATGTGGTAGCATCTTCCTTTATAACGATCAAGGCTGGTAAGCCCATCGGTCATATAAATAAGATATAAACCGAATAAAATTATCTCACGGAAGATATGGGATAAAGATACATAAGATTTCTAATATCAATAATATGAAAGTTTTTTTTTAATTTTTTTTAAATTAACAAATTAAAATTATATTTCTATATAAATAATATTGGAATTCTAATATAAAAAATTAAAAAAACCAAAAAATAAAAATTTAGTTTTTTAATTTAATCTTATTTTTATTTATATATTTGAATTTAATTCTATCTTATAATATAAATTCAATATATAAATAAATATTTATTATATATTTGAGGTGTTTTTAGCATTTTCGGTATATTAATACAATTTTCTATTTAACAAAATTTTATTAGAAAATAATGAAAGGGGAAGAGAGAAAAAAAAAGATTAACTAAAAAAAGAGGAAAATAAAATAAAAATAAAGTTGACAAAAATATCGCAAGAGATTTTTACTATATCTGTTTTGTAAACTTTGCGGTTGGACGTATATACCATATATAGATATGAATATACCTAACTTTATTATTGTAATCACCCAACAGCTATCTTGATTAGAAATTTGAACAGTTATCTTGATTAGAAATCTAAATAACCAAGCTATCTTGATTAGAAATCTAAACAACTATCTTGATTAGAACTCTGATCGACCAAACGTAATCTTGTTAAAGATATATTTAGTAGAGAAAATACTCTCTAGCCAAATCATTGTAAAGAAGCATCTACTTGATAAATCGCCTCGAGCTCTTCAAAATCATCGCCAACGCCATCAATACGAGTTGAGATTCATAAGTATATGACCTAGAGAACGGAAATTGCTGGACACATCAGAAAAGGGACATGGGATCAGGGGCGGGACTAGACAAAGCTATGGCATTATGCACCTTCTTTTCTTGGGAGCAATACTTTCAAGTGAACCACAAAGTAGCAAGTATATAAGTTTCAGAGTCATTAGCTGAATAACGATATGGACTAGACAAATCAATTAGCAACACTTCATTCACCTTTGTCGATCTATAATTGCTTGAAATTAACCGTGAACAATCTCCTTCCTCTTCAAATACTCTCACGAAGTTCACAAACTCCGGTTCTCCACAGAGTAGAGGCAGGTGGGTCAAGAAGCATGCATGGCAAAAACTGAACAGAGATAAGAGATATGTCTTGCGCATGCCTTCAATGCTTGAATCAACTGGTCATCATTTTTTCAGTGGTTATATAGAGGATAACGTGCTCAAATAATCAATTTCAATCCAATAAAGATGTGCTTTCCCTTTGCCGAGTTGCTGAACACGAGTCCAAAAGAAGGACAAAAGTAAAAGAGTAAATAAATTTAGACCTGGAAATGTTTAACTACCCACACTACAAAAAAGCCAATTTTAACAACTGCCTGAAACAAGATCAATCAAAACCTTGAAACAGTATCACATGCAAGGCCTCCACCAATCATTCCCCCTCAAGAATTTTTCCCTTCTCACTAACATAGATACCATCAAGGAACTTCCGGATATCTTTGTTCTTGACATGACATTTCTGTTTCCAAACAAAAAAGATGGATTAGCAATGCTAAAGGAGAGGGGGGTGTGTGACAGGCATTAAGTCAACCAGCAATCAGAACATTGGGCGTTGGGTTTCATTCTGTTATATAGGCAAACTTCAGAAAGGGGGAAATAGTGACAGGCATCAGATCAACCAGCAATCAGAAAATGGAGCCAAATACATAGTTTTCCTTTGTTGGGTTTCATTCTGTTTTATAGGGAGACTTCAGAAATGGGGGAGGTGGTGGTGACAGGCATTAGATCAACCAGCAATCAGAAAAGTGGAACCAAATAGATAATTTTCCAGTATTGGGTTTCATTCTGTTTTGCAGGCAAACTTCAGAGGGTTATTGCAACATGAAAAACTAAACTACAATATTAAACCGGCATATTAGTGGAGTCTTCCTTGTTCTCCCCAAAATATCGCAAGTAGGCATAAGCACAAGTGCATCTAAATATGTCACGGAGAGAGTAGTGAACGGGGGCTGCCCATACCTGATTTATCAGGGCACACGATCGCGAAACAAGTTCAATATCATTTCCATCCAGAACGAGCTCATCCTTGACCTTCTCAGAACGAAGAATGCTCACTCCCTCAAGCATATCAACCTTCCTCACCTGATTCAAATAGGAGCTTTATTAGTATCGGGTCAAACAGTAAAGCAGTCGCAGACATCAACTACTCGAGTAGAGTTCCACGAACATAGTTTTTAGCATCTCTCAACACACTCGCTCTGAGTCTACCACAGTATAATACACTTACAAGCAAACATATTCAAAATGGCAAATCGAGCCATCCTCCATTAGTGGCCATTAGGCATGATAGATGGGTAACGGTAAGTGTTAAAATCAAGCAAGTCATTCAGCAGCTCACAAGCTGGATGTCCTCACAAGCGGCAACTAACTAGTCAAAGCCATGCAGGGGCACCACGAGAATACTTTAAAAATCAGTATGGAAAGTCGTCACAGGACATGTCGAATGCAGTTCTTGTCTAACCACATATTTCAACACAAGGCTGGAAGTGAATAACACCAGCATGAAAAGTAAATGCCCGCAAAGGTCCAGATAATAACATCTTACATCACACCTAGCAGTTGACAGACAGTTTAGCACGAGAAGTACCGGCTTTTGGTATTTAGATAGGCATTTCAGAACAAAATTTACCACAACTAAAGTAACGATCTAATTCATAGTTTAGCAATCCACTCGAAGCTTCTCAGCTTTTATTAGATTGTCGGGACCCCAAAATAAGAACTTGCAAGCTTCTAGGCCTTAGGCTTACTAATGCATTAAGGCGCACGATACCGACATCGAGAAACCTACTTCTCAGTCTCAGTGCACATCACAGAAGCTTATCCCCAGAACAACCATCCATCCACCGCGACCATAACATCCGACCAATCAAATAGCAACACAAAGGAAAGTCTTTTCACAGATCAAGAACACACGCGGGCCAACGCACCTTCTTCTCGCCAAGGAAGTTGCGGATCTCGATGGACCTGTTGGCGTTGGTGATGCTGGCGTTGATGGGGAAGTGGGCGTAGACGAAGCGCATCTTGTAGCGGTAGCCCTTGGTGACGCCGGTGATGAGGTTCTCGACGTGGCTGAGGGCGGTGCGGATGGCGGCGGAGGTCTTGCGGGTGCCGAACCAGGCCTCTATGCGGAGCTTCCGGCCGCCGGTGGCCTCGTCCCGGATGAGCTGGAAGTCGAGGTTGAGGTGCTTGAAGTTGCGGGTGAGCTTGCCCCGGGGGCCCTCCACCTCGATGACCTTGGCGTTGATCTTGATGCTCACCCCGTCGGGGATGTCCATCGTCTCCGACGACAGGATCGTCTTCATCTCCGCAGTCGGCTCGGGCGGCGGGAACTGCAACTGCGGAGAAGGAAGTGAAGAATGGAGGAGGAGGAGAGAAGTAAAACCCTAGGGAGGAAGGGGGTTTTATGCTAATGCGATGCGACTACGAGGCCGTGAGGAAAGGCCCAAGGGCCCATGGGCCCAAGAGCCCAAGATGAAGTACAGTCAAGGCAAATCCCCTGGGCTTTTGTTTATTTGCAAAAATAGCATGGGATCAGCTCAGGAAAGGCCCGAGGGCCCAAGAGCCCAAGATGAAATATAGTCGAGGCAAAGCCCCCGGGCTTTCATTTATTTGCGAATTGGCATGGGTGATCGGTCTAAGAAAATGATGGAATTGGGAATCGGATCGAGCAAGGTCGGTTCTCAGCCTACAGAGCTGGGAACCGACCTTGTCTATCTTGGAATTGGATTGAATCGGACTGGTGGTGTTATTTCTTTTAATTGGTTTATTTTCTTTTTGAAAGGCTTTTAAATATATCGAAAGTTTATAGGATGGAATTCTTAATCATGTGGAAGTTGCTAGGAAAAGCAAAGATTATTCACACAAATAATATGTACTTTTTGCCCTTGTTGAATAAAAGAAAAAAAAACATTATACTTTGGGCTGATTTCGCTGGTTTGGTTTGGACCAAGAATTGGGCCAATTATTTCTGGCTCATTATTTTTAAATTGAAACCACTCAGAACTGATCAGTTCGGTTTGGTTTTTGGGTTAGATCGGGATCGATGCCCACCTATGAAATAGCACCACTCTGAATATTTGTAGAGTAAATTCTACTTGGCAATCACAAACCACTCCTAGAAAAGTGAACTTGAGCCCAAAGCATGGATGAAACCAAAATGCAACTTCGATTTCATCAACGCCAGGAGGAAATTTTCTGGGCCTTGAACATAGGAGTTACTGGACATGTCTGTGCCGTAGATTGTTTTTTCCCCCCTATAAAGGTTCAATAGATGATTTCTTTGGCGATTTGAGGTACAAAAGGTGAGTATACAGTATTTATCTTTCAGAAAATAAAAGGAAAAAGCAAACAAAAACGATTAAAGGTAATAGGAATGAAAATGAACAAGTTATAGAGGTTAGTGTGCCTACACCGCAGAGTACCACTCCTATGGTCTTCATTTTATCTGCACGGGTCTCTCTACTTCGCCATAATCCAATATGCATGTGTCACGGGTCGATCGATAGGGATCGTGGTTTTTTTTTTAGGATCAGAATGGATCGCCGAAACACCTAAGCCAAGCCTTACACAATCGAACGCTCACTCGCTCACCTTACCCGGATCGTAAAGAGAGAAAGAATCTAGAGAAAAGAGCTCTAGAAAGAAGACTTGCTTTGTATTGCGGAAGTAGTGGATAATTACAAATGAAGGAGGACACCCCTTTTATAGTTGAGGGCCTTGGATTACATCCATTGATTTGGAATTCTATCGTCGGACGAGATCGCAGCGCCTCAACTATCGACATAAATATTGAGCTATCATCTATCGACATAAATAACGGAACAGACTTCTGTAATCTAGCTTAATGACAGTTCCACCCGCCCTTGCAATTCGGGGAGAAGGCTTGGTGGGAATCCGAGTGAGAGCAGGAGGTCCACGAGTGAGTCGCGGTAGTCCTCTAGGAAGCTCTTGAGTCGACTCTCTTTAGGCCCGTGACATTCTCCCCCACTCAATCGAGCAACATCCTCGTCGCTCTTAGCTTGGCGGTTGGCTTTCTTTGGCATGAGCTTTGTTGTTCTTGTTGCGCTTCGCTCGGACGCTCATGAACGAAGGACCACAACCTTCGATGATGAAGTCGGACGCACGCGGCTCGGTCTTCGGCTTGGATGAAGCACGCGGCGCGCACTCAACCTCGGGAAAGAGCGCTTGGATGGGCATGGCATGTGTTGGAGTAGGATCCAACCTGACCTTTGGCTTCACCTCGGACAGCTTGTTGATGCGCATGACGGCCTTCAAGCTCTTGTTGAGGCGTCGGATCGATGCGATGGTCTTGGTGTCGACCACCCCCTTGATCATCGGGATCATCGACGGTCACTTTTGGTTGAGGATCATCATGCACTTGGTCCTCATGTCGATCATAACACTCACACTATGGAAAAACTACATCCCAAGTATGAGATCATAGTCATCAAGAGGGATTACCTCGAACGCCATTCGTCCCTTCCATCCGCCAATCTTGACATCCACATCGGGTGTTGATCCTACGCCATGGAAGTCGCCCAAATTGATGGGCTTGTACGACTTCTCGGATGATTCCACGTGAAGTCTCAAGGTCTTTGCAACCTCGGTCGACATGAACATGTTAGATGCGCCGGTGTCGACCAAAGCGTAAAGCATTCGGCCACCCACTTCGACCTCCACGAAGAACATGTCGGTGTTTGAAGTGATTCCTTCTCCTTTGGTCGGCGATCGGGCTTGGACCGAGTTGATCATCTTCACAGCTCCAATCCGGATCTGCCGTTTGTCTTCTTTGGGCTCCTCCTTCTCTTCCTCGATGGCAAGGAAGGCGTTGATTCGGCCTCTCTTTGGGCATTTTTGGGTCCAGTGTGGACCTTTGCAAATAAAGCAAGGAGAGGGCGGAGGTTGATCGAACTTACTCGCGTAGTCGATCGGTGGTCGACCTCTTTAGAAGGACGGCTTGGCTCGGCTGCCTTGATCGGGCATGCCTTGGGGAGTGTTTCTTCCTTCGTCGTCGGGTCAATCCGACCTCCAGTCCCTTGCTTGGTTGTTCCTCGGCTCAACCTTGGTGAGGTCGATGAGAGACTTGGCCATGCTCAGCGCACGCGCCAGACTACTCATGTCCTGCCGCTTCAGCTTAAGTTGTGCCCATGGCTTCAGTCCATCCATGAACGCTCCGAAAGCCTCCTCTTCCCTTAGGTTGCGAATCTGGAGTTTGAGCTCCGTGAACTCTTTCACGTACTCTCAGATCGTGCCTCTTTGCTCGAGGTGATGGAGCATGCTTCGGGCTTCTTGTTGAGCGAACTCGGGGAAGAAATAGTCGCGGAATTCCCTCACAAAGTCGTCCCACGTGTTCACGGGATCAGCGCCGCGTCGAATCTCATTGCACCTATTGCACCACCACAGCATTGCCGTATCAAACAAGAACATGGACGTCGTTCGTACCTTGGTCAACTTGTCTCAGATGTTGACGGCGCCGAAGTATTGCTCCATGCTCCACACGAAGTTGTCCACCTCTTGGGTGGACCGGTTACCTTTGAACTCCTCTGGCTTCGGTACCTCGATCTTGGTCATTGTTTGAGTAGGCTCCGCACCATTCGTGATGCTAAGTTTGCATAGGGCGAGCTCGATCTTGAGCTCTTGGATCTCCGCCTTCATGGCTTCAACCTCGTCCCTACACGGGTTTACCTCTTCGATTATTTGGACGCGCTCGTTCAAACCATCGATCGATGCTTCGAGAACTTCGTCCTTGTTGAACAATGGAGCCGTGGCTTGGTTGATGCCGGTTGTAAAGTCTTCGCGGAGTGAGCCCTCAAACTCCATGATCCGGTCTTGCACGTCGTCAAGACCTTCCATGAGCTCGAGCACAGCACTCCAGATCTTACCGATCTTCTCATCGAACGTGGCCATAGCATCCACCGAGTTCTCCCTCTTCTTTGATCGGCCGCGGGTCTCTTTGACTTGCCCGACCTCTCCAACTATAGCCGCTTCTTGGCTTGACATTCTCTCGAACAGTTGGCGCTCTTCAATCTCTTGGAATCGAATCTCTCTTTGGCTCTAATACCACTTGTCACGGGCTGATCGATAGGGATCGTGACCGCGCAGCGACTCGGGCACTTTAGGATCGGAATGGATCGCCGAAGCACCTAAGCCAAGCCTTACACAATCGAACGCTCACTCGCTCGCCTAACTCGGATTGTAGAGAGAGAAAGAATATAGAGAAAAGAGCTCTAGAAAGAAGACTTACTTTATATTGCGGAAGTAGTGGATAATTAAAAATGAAGGAGGACACCTCTTTTATAGTTGAGGGCCTCGAATTACATCCATTGATTTGGAATTCTATCGGCAGATGAGATTGCACCGCCTCAACTACCGACATAAATATTGAGCTACCATCTACTGACATAAATAATGGAACAGACTTCTGTAATCTAGCTTAATGACAGTTTCGCCCGCCCTTGCAATTCGGGGAGAAGGCTTGGTGGGAATCCGAGTGAGAGCAGGAGGTCCACGGGTGAGTCGCGGTAGTCCTCCATGAACCTCTTGAGTCGACTCTCTTTAGGCCCGTGACACATGCGTTTTAATAGCATGAAGCTACATTTGGATCCACCCGCAAGAAAAGGCATGATCATTTCATTTGAGAGTAGCCACTATGGATACGTTCCACTGTGAACGTTTCTATCTAATTAATGAAAAGTACCATTCAAGAAACAAAATCTGATCATGCCCATTACATATACGTATGTGAAACCTTTATTCATATATCATATATCTCGGAATGATGGAAAAGGCGGAGGTGACAATACGGGATTATGTCCGTAGCATATTTTGTTTGTTGTATCCTAGTAGGTAATGATATTCTACAGCATTACGAGCGATACAACAATTAGAAACCCCTTTTCTCAACCAAACTAAAAAATTGTTTCTAAACTAATGAAGAAAAAGGCAAATTTTTTTGTTATGCTTTATTTTTTTTAATAGACTCGCTTTCCATCTTAATTGTAAGAAAACGAAAAATATTAGGGCGAGGTCACGGTGGTTCTAGATTTTATAAATTTAATCGATATAGAAAGAACCATCATCATCATAAGGACTTGACTAGAACTTGCCAAATGAATCCCCTCCCAATTGCGGATGGACGAAGAAGAGAAAGACGAAAGAGGAATTCGATGGAGCAACCTCCATCTACTAAACTTTGTCAATGACACTAATTTTTTAGCAACTAATTACGTGGAAACACCATGATAATCCACGTGGACGAACCTTCTGGGGGGGAATGGGGATTTGACCTGAAGTCGTCCCTTTGGCGTCTGAGTCAAGAAGGTATGTGTAAATGTCGAAAATTCGTTCTCTTGGCCACGAAATTAATTCTACATAGTTGTTTAAAAAGTTATAAACCTATTGTACGGTGGTTATTTTAGTTCTAAACTTTTCGATAGTGCCAATTTAGTCTTAAATCTTTTGATGATTTGCTAATTTGATTCTAAACTTTCCAATTGTGTTTCAATTTAGTTTTAAGTCTTTCGAAAATTTCCTAATTCGGCCTTAAACCTATTATTTGGATAGTTGGCTAGAAGTACTATATTGGCAAATTGGAAAAAGGTTTGGACTAAATTGATACAATTAAAAGTTTATGATTAAATTTGCAAATCGTCCAAAGATTTAAGACTGAATTGACACAATTGATAGATCTAGGAAAATTACCAAAATTGTGCTAACCTATTAAAATAGTGCCAATTTGGTCATAATTTTTTTTTTTTTTTTTTTGTCAATTCATTCCTAAGCCTTTTTGCATTTATACCAATTTAGTTCATTCGGTTGGTATTGATATGGACACAACTAATGCTCTAGCCATTCGGTTGATGCTAACGTGGCAATTTTCTGATTTTTTTTTTTTTTTTATTTTTTTCCTTTCTCTTTCTTTTTTTCTTCCTTTGATCGGTGAGGTCAACCTCGCTGCGCATTGGTGAGGCAACCCTTGCCAGCAACCCTTGTAAGGCATGACCTTACCAAACTTGGGCAAGGGCGAGCCTTGCCATGGCTGCTGGTGAGCTCGCCCTTGCTGTCGTTGGGTGAGGTTAAGCTCACCCAGTCATGGCGAGGCTAGCCCTTGCATAGTGAGGGCTAGGGTGAGCCTCGCCCTTGCCTAGTGATGATGAATGTGAAGCCTTGCCAGGGGTGGTCAAGGCTTGCCCTCATTAGTGGTGGTGAGGTTGACCTTGTTAGCCATAACCTCTAGTCGGTCCAATAACTAACTCAAAAATATTGCCGGTTTGCGTCCATGTCAGCATCGGTTGGATGTACTAAATTGGTGTGGATGCAAAATGTTAAGGACTAAATTGGCCAAAAAAATGTTTATGATTGAACTGACACAATTGCAATAATTTTAGGATTGTCTTGGTAATTTTTTTGAAAAATTTAAGATTTAATTGATCATTGTACAATAGGTTTATGACTTTTTGGACAATTATCCAGAATTAATTCACCCACGTGGCAGATCTAGAATATCCCTCATCCTTATATCTCCGGTCAAGTCAAGCATAAATTGCAGATTTGGTGCCTCAAATTCAGGAACACAAATTGATTAGTTGGACCAACTTACGAAACAATGAAAACGTCACCTCTTTTAAACACGTGAGACACAAGAAGATATGGACATTAAATCAATTTGTTAGTAATATTGGCCATGGGCCCCCGCTGTCGGTTCTAATTTTCTATGATTCCAAAATTAACATGTCAACAAGTACAAGTCTCTCTCACATGCCATGTGGACGTTGGAGTAGGGCAGCCATGCAGAAGGCCAAATTAATGTTTAAATGAGGAACATGCCTTGATTTCTATATATATTTAGAGGTTGGGATTCAAACTTCTATGGTATATACTTTAGGTGAATGTGAATGAGGACTTCATGAGGTATTATTGCGGACCCTAGCCACGTAAGCTAGCCCAGTTGTTTTCTCTCCGGCCTTAATGTTAACCGCCATAAACAAGTTAGCTGCTCGCACAACATGTTTGACTTCCATCAAACGTTCTCTAGCTGTTGCTCTGGCCATTGCGAAGATGCCTGCTTGTGCCAGGCCATGCGTCTTTGGCAATTTCTGTGTTTGCTACTATCTATACAGCGATATACGGCGAAAGCATAAGAAAGCTTTCCAGCAAATGCATAGAATCAGCACAAGAAAGAAGACCCTTCTACTAACACTTTACATCAACAACTTTGGAGCGGGGAGCGGGAGCTCCATGGGAATTTGCTCGAACAACTTCATTCATGACCTCCTACTAATCTTCGTCGATGGCCCTAAGTTTCCGCGATTAATTCCATGGAGCTCCACGATGATCCACGTGTATAAGCCATTTGAGGGAAATGAGGGTTTGACCACAAGTCAAACGCGGTCAAACTCTCGAACTGAACTCCATTGGACCTTTAATCAGAAAGGTAAAACAAACGTCGAAGTTCGTTTTCTTGGCCATGATATCATTTCACCCCGCGCTAGATTAAGAAAATCCCTAATACTCCTCTAGTCAAGTTAGTACCAATTGCCTATATTGATGCCTCAAATCTTGCAACGCATGTCGATTAGTCCGATCGACTTGCCAAAGAATTTACACATTTTATTTTCAAGAGTCTCCCACGAAGTCATCCAAATATTCGTATTCTAACAAAGTGTTTCTCACGAGTCTTCGAGATCCAATCAAGCGACTTCGGTTGGTGCAGGAAGGCATCCAAGATTTCAACGGAGATATTATTTTCAGGATTCGCGCTTCTCTTTTAATTTCTCTGTGTTCAGCTTATGTATATGAGAGAGCATGTTGTACACGGCTCATCATCCCATGAACTTCTCATCTTCTCTTCTTTTTCCCCTTCTGCCCTAGATCAGTCAGTTTGTTGAGCACATAAACAGTTTTTCTGCGTCCAAGTGAAGAGGGCCATCCAAGTGTCTTGAGTAAGAGAATTTTCAAGTGGCGGGCAAGTCAAAAGAGCGAAGCAATTGCAATAACAACGATGGATGCATCAAGTATACCCAATGTTCTCTGAAACCCATGAATTCCGTGGTCGTCAAAATGCATTTGAAGCCACTGAATGCACTTCCTCTCTGGGTTAAATTCCCGCTTGCCCTAGCTCTTTTATATATATATGCCTCTCTTTTGTATTCTTTGAATCATGAAGTTCTTACAAATGCAGAAGTCCGTGCACAACCGTTTTCATTGCTTGGAGTAGAGAAAGATTGAGAAAGCTTTGAGAGAGAGAGAGAGAGAGAGAGATGGCAACGATAGCGTTCAAGAAATATTTCGAGTCGTCAAAATTTCTGGTGAGTATGCTGCTAGTGCAAGCAATCGGGACCGGGATGCAACTGCTTTCCAAGGTCATCTTGAATGACGGGACCTTTATTTTCGCTCTCTTGGCTTATCGTCATGTGGTTGGCGCGGTTTGCGTTGCCCCGCTTGCTCTCTACTTCGAAAGGTTCGATGCTGATCTTGATTTTTGATTCTCCTCGTCCTGAGTTCTCTCTTCCCTTTCTCGAGCATGTGCTCTTCAATTTCACCTTTTCTTTTTGAGCTTTCGAGCCATCATAAAATGGGTAAAGATTGTACAAACCAGAGTACAAAGAATGACTCTTAAAAATGGCTGCCTTCAATGCAGAGGTAACACAACAAAGCTAAGCTTGAAGGTGTGGTTTTGGCTCTTCATTAACGCATTAACCGGGTGAGATGGCTCCTCTCTCTTTTCTTGAATTTCTTTGTCTTTTTCCACTTCAATGCATCTTCTTGTTTTTTCAGGAAGATATTTATTTTATGCAATCAACTAAGATCAAAATGCATCATATGCTTACTGTTTATTTATTTATTTATTTTTGATAATTTTGAGTGATTGATGTCCCGTTTAGTTTTGAAACTCTGATTCTTGAGGACTGTAATCTGAAACGGCTTGGAAATCTATTCTTCTGCATTGCAATGGGCATCGAGTTTTATGGCAAAAAAATGTATATTATATACAACATTGATAGATGATACAATAGATTACGTAAAACGTGAATGTATTTAACGATTTTTTTTTTTGGTAAAATGTATTTAACGATTTTCATCTTTACAGCTTTTCATATTCCCAGAGCAAGTTCTAGTCTGTTGGAGAAATCTTTCCAGAATATTTTGAAGCTGACAAAACGTTTCTTTCGCCTAAGTCGGATGTTCGGAGACCGTCAGTTTAAAGTCTGAAGACTTTGTTCTCTCGAGACTCAAGACCCAAGACTCAAGACTCAAGACTCAAGACTTAAGACTCAAGACTCAAGACTTAAGTCTATTCTCACCGACGCCTTTCTAATCCAAAGTGACGAAGGAAATCCAAAGCCGAGGTTTATGGTTGAGGATTCGATCCTATTCTCTGGAATAGATTCTTTGGTTGGATAATCATTTCGGATTCTTTGATTCTTATCTAAGATCGATTTAAGATCCGTTGGTCGACGAAATAATCTTGGAATGTTCTATTCATGGAAACCGAGATCCCGATTGTATGGGCGAACAGATTGATGGGCTATCATCGATTCCTTAAATAGCTCGGATGATCTTCTTGATTGATTCCGTCCAACGGGTAGATTGGAGGAATTCCTTTGGTAAGTGCCAACGGCTATGATGGCATAAAGGAGTATAAAAAGAAGACGTTCTAGTTGTTTTGAGTGTGTGATTGATAGAAAAATTCCGAGTCCGAAGATCCTTGATTGTTATTTGAGACTGTTCGAGCGAAATTGTAAACAGAGAGAGTATATACTTGGTGACACCTTGAGTGAGTGTGGTAGATCATCTACACCTAGAAATCAAGGAAGATCAACACCGTAACATCTCTTTGATCATAGTGGAATCCAGCCAATCGGCTGTCGGTGGAAGAGTGGACGTAGGCTTGAATCAAGCCGAACCACTATAAACCGAGCGTTCAATTCTCTCTTTCCCTTACTCGCCTCGATTGATATTTAACTCTTGCGATTGAATCATTAACTGTTTAAATATCGTGCAAGCTTCGAGAAATTTTTTATATACCTATTCACCCCCCTCTAGGTACTCATACTAGCTATATCAATTGGTATCAGAGCCCGTGTTCTTACTTTGTTTGAAGTGTTTTACTTCAGAGTAAAAGATCCATGGCTAGTATGCTAGCACCAGGACTGATGGAGGGGCAAAGCAATACCAGACCTCCCTACTTCGATGGAAAGGATTACAACATCCGGAAGAATAAGATGAAAGCTTTCCTACGATCAAAGGATCCTCTGGAATGGGACGTTGTGGAAAGAGGAATTACTCCGGCTGCTGCATCAATCTCTCGAAAGAGGGAAAGACGCTATTGAAACCAGCGGAATGTCTCAAGAAGAGATAAACAAGAGACAAGCACTCGATGCAAAAGCAATTTACTCTTTATATTGTGCTTTATCTCCAACTGAATATAATAGAATATCTTCTTGTGTTACAGCAAAGAAGTATGGGATAGATTACACATCACCTATGAAGGGACAAAGAACGAGTGAAGGAGACCAGAATTAACATTCTCCTTGGTCAATATGAAGCCTTCAAAATGAAACCAGGAGAATCTATAACCGACATGTTTAGTCGTTTTACGATATTGTCAATGGTCTTGAGAACCAAGGACAAAAATTTCTGATCCCATGAAGGTGAACAAGCTTCGCGTGGACTCTCTAAGGATTGGAATCATATAAAGACCTCAATAAGAGAGACGCAAAGAATCATGCCATTATCTCGTAGACGAGCTGATTGGAACTCTTCGCTTACGAAGTGGAACGAATTAATGAAGAAGAAGATCCAAGAGGTAAGAAATCTATTGCATTAAAATCAAATGACGATTCGATGATGCAGATTCGAAGATGATATGGATGATGAGGAGCTTGCTCTCATGATAAGAAGATTCAGAAAACCGAATAGAAAAGGCGAAAGGTTCATCCCAAGGAAACAAAGTTTTCGAGAGACAGCAGACCAAGTCTCGTTGATGATGAGGAACCAAACAAAGATGTAGTTTGCTTCGAATGTAAAAAGAAGGGACACATCGTAACCCAACCGTCCTCTTCGAAAAGAAAAGAGGAAAAGTTGAGAAGTTTCGAAAGGCTCTCAAAGCTGAAACCCGAGTGATACGAGAATGTGAAGAGAGTGATAATGAATACGCCAACATATGTTTGATGGCACATTCGGACTCGGACTCGATTCTGGATCGACTCGATAAAGTGAATTTGAGGTAAGTAATTTTAAAATTCCTGTCAAAGTCTCTAAATATATTGATGAACCGTGTTTCGCCTCAAGACTTCTCTCAAAAGAATTTCCGAACTTAAAAAGGAAAACTCATTTCTGAAACAAAAGGAAATTATTTTAGAAGAAAAAGTTAAAAGTCTAGACCTAAATGTTTCTGCTCTTAAAGAAAAAGAAGATGATCTCTTGAAAGAAAATGTTTTCTTAAAAACAGACTTATCAAATATTTCAAAGAAGTTTTCGATAGGATCCGAAAAGCTTGAAAAAGTGCTTTCAGTCCAAAGACCTTACTTTAATAAGTCTGGTCTAGGTATGACAAATGGAAACAATCCCCTTGATTGATTTTCCAAAAGTAAAAGAAAGAATTAAGAAAAGACCATCAAAAGAGGCTTATAAAAATCATTTCAAAAGAGTGTTTGTAAAGTCTGTAGGTCGAAATGCTTTAAGGTGTTCTAAGTGTAACAGTCAAGATCATTTTGAAAAAGAGTGTCCTATGGTTTGGAAGCCTGTTAAGAGAGTATGGCCTAATAATGCTCATCCTACTAACACCAAAGGACCCAAGAAAGTTTGGGTACCAAAGAAAGCTTGAGACTCTCTTTTGAATGCGGAGTCTCTCAAAAAGAAGATAAAGTGGTATCTTGACAGCGGATGCTCAAGACACATGACAGGAGACTCAAATTGTTTCATTAAGCTTATTCAAGTAAATGGTGGAAAAGTTTCTTTCGGAGGAAATAGCAAAGGAAGTATTGTGGGATTCGGGACTGTAAAAATTGGAAATCTCACAATAAGCAATGTCTCTCTAGTGGAAGGACTCAACTACAATCTACTCAAAGATTAGCCACCGTGTGATACGGTTACAAGATCTCCTTTCAAGAAGGCATATGTTCTGGAATTAGCAAAGATTCGACTCGCCTTTCATAGGTCAAAGGCATGGAAACATCTATCTCCTTGATGTAAAGCCAAATGAAGAACAATGCTTAATCTCAATTCAAGATGAAGCGTTCTATGGCACGAAAGCTTGGCCATATCAACAAGAAGCAATTAGCCAAAATATCTTCTAAGCAGCTTGTTCGAGGTCTACCTAAATTGCCTTACCATAAGTCGACTTATGCACTCCATGCATTCTGGGAAAGCAGGTAAGAAATTCATTTAAGCAAACAAATCATGTATCTACTAATCATGTATTGCGCTTGCTTCATATGGATCTCTTCGGACCAACAAGAACCCAGAGCATTGGAGGTAAGAAGTATTGTCTAGTAATTGTAGACGATTACTCTCGTTTTACCAGGTATATTTTCTTGCAAATAAGTCAGAAACCTTTTCATACTTTGAGAAATTTGCTAAAAAGGTTCAAAATGAAAAAGGATGTGCTATTTCAAGTATAAGAACAGATCATGGAGGTGAATTTGAAAATCAAGATTTCACAAAATTGTGTGATGAATCTGGTTTTAAACATATATTCTCCTCTCCATACACTCCTCAGCAAAATGGAGTTGTGGAAAGAAAGAATAGATCTCTTCAAGAAATGGCTAGAACTTTTTTTAATTGAAAGCAAAATTTCTTCACGGTTTTGGGCTGAAGTCAAGTTTCAACCGCATGCTATATTATAAATAGAGTCTTTCTAAGACCTATTCTTGAGAAAACCCCTTATGAATTGTTCAAAGGTAAGAAGCCTATTGTTTCATACTTTCATGTATTTGGTTGCAAATGCTTTATTTTGAAAAATGCAAATGATCGAGTTGGTAAGTTTGAAGAAAGATCGATGAAGGCATCTTCCTTGGATATTCTACATCAAGCAAAGCCTACGAGTCTATAACAAGAAAAGCCAGTCTGAAGAATCAATGAATGTCAAATTCCAAGACTCAAAGACAAGATGAATCTAGCCAAACTCAATATGAAGAATCAACTCACGCTAGACCTTCCAAAGTCTTCAATTCAAGAAGCATCTCGGACTCGAAGTCAATCATCAAGATGCTCATGAAGACTCAAATAAAGAAAGAGATCATCAACCAATCAAATCAACCAAGAATCGGAAACACAAATCCAGTCATCCAAAAGATCTCATTATTGGCGAAATCAATGAAGGAATCCGCACTGAGATCAAAAAGGCGTGAAGAATCTAGTGCTGTTGCTCTCATCTCTGAAATTGAACCAAAAAGCATAGAAGAAGCTTTATCTGATGAAAGCTGGATCGAAGCTATGCAAGAAGAGCTCAGACAGTTCAATATTAATGATGTCTGGGAATTGACATCTAAACCAAAAGGTAAAACCATTATTGGAGCCAAATGGGTGTTCGAAACAAGATGAACGAAGAAGGAAAAGTCGTACGCAATAAAGCAAGACTCGTGGCCAAGGGATACACGCAAGAAGAAGGAATAGACTATGACGAAACTTACGCACCAGTTGCAAGGTTAGAAGCTATTCGACTATTACTTGCGTTTGCTTGTTACAAAAATTTCAGGTTATTCCAGATGGACGTCAAAAGTGCCTTCCTAAATGGATTTATCCAAGAGGAAGTTTATGTGGAACAACCGCCTGGATTTGAAGACCCAAAGAAGCCGACTCGCTTGGACTGAAAAGGCTCTGTATGGTCTAAAGCAAGCACCTCGAGCTTGGTACGACGGACTAAGTAAGTTCTTATTACGAACGGATTTGTCAAAGGTAAAGTAGATACTACTCTGTTCATCAAAAAGGAAAACAAAAGTTTCTTACTCGTTCAAATATATGTTGATGACATTATTTTTGGATCTTCTAATGAAAGTCTTTGCAAGAAATTTTCTAAGTCTATGCGGGACGAATTTGAAATGAGTATGATGGGAGAATTAACTTTCTTTCTCGGTCTTCAAATAAAGCAATTGAAGGAAGGAACCTTTATCTTCCAAGAAAAATATGCTAATGATCTTGTCAAAAGATTTGGATTGGAAAATTGCAAGAAGACTGACATACCAATGTCATGCTCTCAGAAGATAGACAAGGATGAAGAAGGGAAGAAAGTAGATCAAAAGCTGTACAGAGCATGATCGGTTCACTTCTTTATCTTACCGCTTCTAGACCTGATATTCTGTTGAGTGTTTGCATCTCGTGCTAGGTTTCAATCGATCCTAGAGAATCACATCTCATTGCCGTGAAACGTATCATCAAATACGTTGCTTCATCTTCAAGCATCGGTCTTTGGTATCCAAAGAGGGGAGACTTTAATCTTCTAGGATACTCGGATGCGATCTGGCCGGTTGCGGGTCGATAGAAAGAGCACTTCGGAACTTGTCAACTGCTTGGAAACAGGACAAAGTCTTGGTTCTCAAGGAAGCAAAGCACCGTAGCTCTCTCAACGACGAAGCGAGTATGTAGCTCTTGGAAGCTGCTGTTCGCAAATCCTATGGATAAAACAACAGCTACAAGACTTTGGCATTGAAGACTCATGCACGAAATCGATGTGACAACACCAGCGCGATCAATCTCACCAAAAATCCAATCCTTCATTCAAGAGCAAAGCATATTGAGATTCGACATCACTTCATTAGAGATCATATTCAAAATGGAGAAATCTCGATTCAATTTGTTGATTCAAAAGTCAACTAGCAGATATATTCACAAAGCCTTTGGAGAAAAATCAATTCAATCTCATCCGCTCAAGACTCAACATTTTGAAGCTTGAAGAAGTTAAAGTCTAGAGACTCACCAACTCTAAGACTCTGAATCCTGAGACTCAATCATTCATGGTTAAAGACTGTAAGTTGCTGTACGAATTCTTGGTTAGTTATTTTATCTAATCTCGAAAAGGTACGATCTCTTTTTTAGATATAATTAGGAAATTTTTCAAGGAATTAATTTTAGTAGTTATTGATTTTGAAACGATATGTTCGTACACCTTCCTTGTACCGATTTAAACTTCTCTTTTCAAATCCGAGGTACATATATATATATATATATATACAGTTTTCTTTTCTTCGCCCAAATCTTCAAAACCCTAAAAAGACACTCTCCTCCCAATACTTTTTTTTACTCCCGATACCGTTCGTCGTCGAGAAAGTGGTCATTTTTCTTGGGAAAAGCAAGTGAAGGAATCTTCCAATAGACAAAGGAAGATGTCGTCTTCGAGGAAATCATCAAGAATAGCAAGCGGGGACCACAAAGAATGGAGAAGGGGCCGATTCATTTCGATCTTACAGAGGAAGAAGACTTACCAAGTCGGCCGACAAAGTCCGATTCGCTCTCCTCCACGTCATTCAGCACCTCCTACCCCACAAGATGCAAGTCAACATCTGGAAGAAGAGATAATCGAGGAAGCCGACCCAAGAAGAGTCCAAAGACCCTCCTTTATCTATATGCTTTATCGTGCGTTGAAAGCCTCTGGTTCTCCGTTAAAATATATAGATGACTTCCTTAAGGACAAAAATTATGGAAATGAGTATCTTTTTCTGCGGAAAATGGAGGAATTGGGAATTGCTCCTAAAGGAAGGGCAGTGGAGGCTCTTGAGAACATTCCCAGTGATCCTCGTATGCCAGACAAAATCGATTGACGGGAACGATGATGACAAAATGTTCCTTGAATTTAAACCTAGAATGGGTGTTGCAGCAAAGGTAAAAGGAAATCGGATGGATTTGTTTAAATCCAAGGATCGGGAGAAAGTATATTTCAGACCTGTTGAAAAGAGGGGTGATAAACCCTAGAAGTGTCGATTTTGACTTCTTGGATTCCATCAACATGAATTTAAGAGAAAAGTTGAATTTGCTTCAACTTGAGACTTTCGCTCGACTCTACAGACGGGTATGCTCAATTGACCGCCTATTTCTATTCAAATCTTAGCTTTTTGGATGCGAATAGAATTTCATTCAAATGTTCAAGATCAAGTCTACATGGTAGATGTGAATATGTTGGCGGACATTGTTGGAGTTGAACGGGGACGATATCTCCCTATCAAAGTCTCACCCGCTCGTACTACTCGGATCTTGTTAAAGATATGGACGCAGAGAAGAAAATTACCTACTCGAGGATGAAGGCCATCAACATCGTGCTTCATAAGATTGTGATTAACTGTCTCGGGCAAGTCTACGTCAAAGACTTCGTGTCTCTTCCCGAAGCAAAGTTGATGTATGCGATCAACTCAGGGACGGAAGTTTTCTCTCCCGCACACTATTCTCTTCCATATGTACAGAGCATTGTCAAAAGACAAAGGACAATTGCCTTATCCTCGGTCTGGTGACCAAGATCTTCGAGACATCTGAACATTGAACTACCGCATACATTTTGTGATCGACCGTGTGAAAAGATGGTGGTAGGGTTGAAAATGTTGATGAAGATGCGTCTCGCAAGATCTCTCCAAGGCAATGGAGAAATTTAAAGTGAAATCTCCAGTCCAGTCTGCTTCAAAAAGGAAAGGAAAGGAGGCCATGGGTGCCCCATCAAAGAAGAAGAGAAGAACTCTCATCCTTGATGATGAAGATGAAGATGAAGATGATGAAGATCCCACTATCCAAGCGCCGACAAGAACAAGACGTTCGTGTCTCATCAAACAGATCTTCAGCGAACGAGAAGAAGAAGAACAGAGAGAGAAGGAGAAAGAAGAAAAGAACAGAGAGAGAAGGAGAAAGAAGTTGAAGAAGAAGAAGAAGGAGAAAAAGAAAAGTCTGCGACAATTACGGAGAAAAGGGAAATGAAGAGCATGATCATCACTCTTCCCCTTTCGATGTCCTAGAGACAGGGGAGTTAGCGAGCAAGAGAGGTCTACACCTCCCGCCGCTGTCGGTGAAGATCTAAGACAATCTCCGAAGACCCGGAAGAAGTTCAGTCTCTCAATTGCCTCGAAGAAGGTGATGCATCGATTCCAAATATGCCGACCATTCAAAAGCGCCATCGTCCGCATACACATCATCTCGAGAGAGTCAATGCAAGTACACGACGGATGATTCTCAGACTTTCGTAGCATCATGAATATTCTTCTGAAATGCGGAACCGAGATATATGTTCGGATCGTGAAATCCAAGCTTTGAAGAGCGCCGGACAAGCATCTTCGCCTCTATGGAGGATAGACTCAAAGACCTCGCTCCGCAACTTCAAGCCAATGCCAAGGGAGAAGAGGTAGCTCATCCGAGAGAAGACCTCGAAGAAGCTCGAAGGAGTAGTCCACCCATTGGGGATTTCCAGATCGTGCGCATTCCCAAGCGGACATGACTCCTTTCTCACCCTTTTCAATGCCGACAAAAAGGGGGAGAAAACCAATTTGAACAAACATCATCTTTTAAACTTTGACTTTTGTGGTTATGTTTATTTTTGAGTATGACTTGAGAACTTGAACTTGGATATGAACTTGACTGAAATTGACTGTGGATTGCATTTGCTTGACTGGTTGCATTTATTCAAGTGTTGGTATATGGTGTTTCTCATGAAAGACTAACCAATTTTCTGTGGATGCAGAGTCTGGTTGTTTTATTAATCTTTATGAGTTAGCCATATTGCTTGAGAAATGTTTTGCAGGTCAAAGATGTTCAAATCTTCAAGAAAGTTTTTGTCACCATCAAAAAGGGGGAGATTGTTGGAGAAATCTTTCCGAATATTTTGAAGCGACAAAACGTTTCTTTCAGCCTAAGTCCGGATGTTCGGAGACCGTCGGTTTAAAGTCCGAAGACTTTGTTGCTCTCGAGACTCAAGACCCAAGACTCAAGACTCAAGACTCAAGACTTAAGACTCAAGACTCAAGACTTAAGTCTATTCTCACCGATGTCTTTCTAATCCAAAGACGAAGGAAATCCAAAGCCGAGGTTTATGGTTGAGGATTCGATCCTATTCTCTCGGAATAGATTCTTTGGTTGGATAATCATTTCGGATTCTTTGATTCTTATCTAAGATCGATTTAAGATCCGTTGGTCGACGAAATAATCTTGGAATGTTCTATTCATGGAAACCGAGATCCCGATTGTATGGGCGAACAGATTGATGGGCTATCATCGATTCCTTAAATAGCTCGGATGATCTTCTTGATTGATTCCGTCCAACGGGTAGATTGGAGGAATTCCTTTGGTAAGTGCCAACGGCTATGATGGCATAAAGGAGTATAAAAAGAAGACGTTCTAGTTGTTTTGAGTGTGTGATTGATAGAAAAATTCCGAGTCCAAGATCCTTGATTGTTATTTGAGACTGTTCGAGCGAAATTGTAAACAGAGAGAGTATATACTTGGTGACACCTTGAGTGAGTGTGGTAGATCATCTACACCTAGAAATCAAGGAAGATCAACACCGTAACATCTCTTTGATCATAGTGGAATCCAGCCAATCGGGTCATCGGTGCGAAGAGTGGACGTAGGCTTGAATCAAGCCGAACCACTATAAACCGAGTGTTCAATTCTCTCTTTCCCTTACTCGCTCTCGATTGATATTTAACTCTTGCGATTGAATCATTAACTGTTTAAATATCGTGCAAGCTTCGAGAAATTTTTATATACCTATTCACCCCCTCTAGGTACTCATACTAGCTATATCAATTGGTATCGAGCCCGTGTTCTTACTTTGTTTGAAGTGTTTTACTTCGAGTAAAAGATCCATGGCTAGTATGCTAGCACCAGGACGATGGAGGGGCAAAGCAATACCAGACCTCCCTACTTCGATGGAAAGGATTACAACATCCGGAAGAATAAGATGAAAGCTTTCCTACGATCAAAGGATCCTCTGGAATGGGACGTTGTGGAAAGAGGAATTACTCCGCTGCTGCATCAATCTCTCGAAAGAGGGAAAGACGCTATTGAAACCAAATGCGGAATGTCTCAAGAAGAGATAAACAAGAGACAAGCACTCGATGCAAAAGCAATTTACTCTTTATATTGTGCTTTATCTCCAACTGAATATAATAGAATATCTTCTTGTGTTACAGCAAAAGAAGTATGGGATAGATTACACATCACCTATGAAGGGACAAAACAACGAGTGAAGGAGACCAGAATTAACATTCTCCTTGGTCAATATGAAGCCTTCAAAATGAAACCAGGAGAATCTATAACCGACATGTTTAGTCGTTTTACGTATATTGTCAATGGTCTTGAGAACCAAGGACAAAAATTTCTGATCCCATGAAGGTGAACAAGCTTCATGTGGACTCTCTAAGGATTGGAATCATATAAAGACCTCAATAAGAGAGACGCAAAGAATCATGCCATTATCTCAGACGAGCTGATTGGAACTCTTCAGTCTTACGAAGTGGAACGAATTAATGAAGAAGAAGATCCAAGAGGTAAGAAATCTATTGCATTAAAATCAAATGACGATTCGATGATGCAGATTCTCAAGATGATATGGATGATGAGGAGCTTGCTCTCATGATAAGAAGATTCAGAAAACCGAATAGAAAAGGCGTAAGGTTCATCCCAAGGAAACAAAGTTTTCGAGACAGCGAGACCAAGTCTGTTGATGATGAGGAACCAAACAAAGATGTAGTTTGCTTCGAATGTAAAAAGAAGGGACACATCGGACCCAACCGTCCTCTTCGAAAAGAAAAGAGGAAAAGTTGAGAAGTTTCGAAAGGCTCTCAAAGCTGAAACCCGGAGTGATACGAAATGTGAAGAGAGTGATAATGAATACGCCAACATATGTTTGATGGCACATTCGGACTCGGACTCGGATTCGGATCGACTCGAAAAGAATTTGAGGTAAGTAATTTTAAAATTCCTGTCAAAGTCTCTAAATATATTGATGAACTGTGTTTCAGTCTCAAGACTTCTCTCAAAAGAATTTCCGAACTTAAAAAGGAAAACTCATTTCTGAAACAAAAGGAAATTATTTTAGAAGAAAAAGTTAAAAGTCTAGACCTAAATGTTTCTGCTCTTAAAGAAAAAGAAGATGATCTCTTGAAAGAAAATGTTTTCTTAAAAACAGACTTATCAAATATTTCAAAGAAGTTTTCGATAGGATCCGAAAAGCTTGAAAAAGTGCTTTCAGTCAAAGACCTTACTTTAATAAGTCTGGTCTAGGTATGACAAATGGAAACAATCCCCTTGATTGATTTTCCAAAAGTAAAAGAAAGAATTAAGAAAAGACCATCAAAAGAGGCTTATAAAAATCATTTCAAAAGAGTGTTTGTAAAGTCTCGTAGGTCGAAATGCTTTAAGGTGTTCTAAGTGTAATGATCATTTTGAAAAAGAGTGTCCTATGGTTTGGAAGCTGTTAAGAGAGTATGGCCTAATAATGCTCATCCTACTAACACCAAAGGACCCAAGAAAGTTTGGGTACCAAAGAAAGCTTGAGACTCTCTTTTGAATGCGGGTCTCTCGTCAAAAAGAAGATAAAGTGGTATCTTGACAGCGGATGCTCAAGACACATGACAGAGACTCAAATTGTTTCATTAAGCTTATTCAAGTAAATGGTGGAAAAGTTTCTTTCGGAGGAAATAGCAAAGGAAGTATTGTGGGATTCGGGACTGTAAAATTGGAAATCTCACAATAAGCAATGTCTCTCTAGTGGAAGGACTCAACTACAATCTACTCAAAGATTAGCCACTGTGTGATACCGGTTACAAGATCTCCTTTCAAGAAGGCATATGTTCTGAATTAGCAAAGATTCGACTCGAGTCTTTCATAGGTCAAAGGCATGGAAACATCTATCTCCTTGATGTAAAGCCAAATGAAGAACAATGCTTAATCTCAATTCAAGATGAAGCAGTTCTATGGCACGAAAGCTTGGCCATATCAACAAGAAGCAATTAGCCAAAATATCTTCTAAGCAGCTTGTTCGAGGTCTACCTAAATTGCCTTACCATAAGTCGACTTATGCACTCCATGCATTCTCGGGAAAGCAGGTAAGAAATTCATTTAAGCAAACAAATCATGTATCTACTAATCATGTATTGCAGCTTGCTTCATATGGATCTCTTCGGACCAACAAGAACCCGAGCATTGGAGGTAAGAAGTATTGTCTAGTAATTGTAGACGATTACTCTCGTTTTACCTGGGTATATTTTCTTGCAAATAAGTCGAAACCTTTTCATACTTTGAGAAATTTGCTAAAAAGGTTCAAAATGAAAAAGGATGTGCTATTTCAAGTATAAGAACAGATCATGGAGGTGAATTTGAAAATCAAGATTTCACAAAATTGTGTGATGAATCTGGTTTTAAACATATATTCTCCTCTCCATACACTCCTCAAAAAATGGAGTTGTGGAAAGAAAGAATAGATCTCTTCAAGAAATGGCTAGAACTTTTTAATTGAAAGCAAAATTTCTTCACGGTTTTGGGCTGAAGTCAAGTTTCAACCGCATGCTATATTATAAATAGAGTCTTTCTAAGACCTATTCTTGAGAAAACCCCTTATGAATTGTTCAAAGGTAAGAAGCCTATTGTTTCATACTTTCATGTATTTGGTTGCAAATGCTTTATTTTGAAAAATGCAAATGATCGAGTTGGTAAGTTTGAAGAAAGATCGATGAAGGCATCTTCCTTGGATATTCTACATCAAGCAAAGCCTACGAGTCTATAACAAGAAAAGCCAGTGTAGAAGAATCAATGAATGTCAAATTCCAAGACTCAAAGACAAGATGAATCTAGCCAAACTCAATATGAAGAATCTCGAACTCACGCTAGACCTTCCAAAGTCTTCAATTCAAGAAGCATCTCGGACTCGGAAGTCAATCATCAAGATGCTCATGAAGACTCAAATAAAGAAAGAGATCATCAACCAATCAAATCAACCAAGAATCGGAAACACAAATCCAGTCATCCAAAAGATCTCATTATTGGCGAAATCAATGAAGGAATCCGCACCGATCAAAAAGGCGTGAAGAATCTAGTGCTGTTGCTCTCATCTCTGAAATTGAACCAAAAGCATAGAAGAAGCTTTATCTCGATGAAAGCTGGATCGAAGCTATGCAAGAAGAGCTCGAGACAGTTCAATATTAATGATGTCCGGGAATTGACATCTAAACCAAAAGGTAAAACTGTTATTGGAGCCAAATGGGTGTTCAAACAAGATGAACGAAGAAGGAAAAGTCGTACGCAATAAAGCAAGACTCGTGGCCAAGGGATACACGCAAGAAGAAGGAATAGACTATGACGAAACTTACGCACCGCCTGCAAGGTTAGAAGCTATTCGACTATTACTTGCGTTTGCTTGTTACAAAAATTTCAGGTTATTCCGTATGGACGTCAAAAGTGCCTTCCTAAATGGATTTATCCAAGAGGAAGTTTATGTGGAACAACCGCCTGGATTTGAAGACCCAAAGAAGCCGACTCGCCTTCGACCGAAAAGGCTCGTATGGTCTAAAGCAAGCACCTCGAGCTTGGTACGACGGACTAAGTAAGTTCTTATTACGTAACGGATTTGTCAAAGGTAAAGTAGATACTACTCTGTTCATCAAAAAGGAAAACAAAAGTTTCTTACTCGTTCAAATATATGTTGATGACATTATTTTTGGATCTTCTAATGAAAGTCTTTGCAAGAAATTTTCTAAGTCTATGCAGGACGAATTTGAAATGAGTATGATGGGAGAATTAACTTTCTTTCTCGGTCTTCAAATAAAGCAATTGAAGGAAGGAACCTTTATCTTCCAAGAAAAATATGCTAATGATCTTGTCAAAAGATTTGGATTGGAAAATTGCAAGAAGACCGACATACCAATGTCATGCTCTCGGAAGATAGACAAGGATGAAGAAGGGAAGAAAGTAGATCAAAAGCAGTACAGAGCATGATCGGTTCACTTCTTTATCTTACGCTTCTAGACCCGATATTCTGTTGAGTGTTTGCATCTCGTGCTAGGTTTCAATCGATCCTAGAGAATCACATCTCATTGCCGTGAAACGTATCATCAAATACGTTGCTTCATCTTCAAGCATCGGTCTTTGGTATCCAAAGAGGGGAGACTTTAATCTTCTAGGATACTCGGATGCGAGATCTGGCCGGTTGCGAGTCGATAGAAAGAGCACTTCGGAACTTGTCAACTCGCTTGGAAACAGGACAAAGTGTCTTGGTTCTCAAGGAAGCAAAGCACCGTAGCTCTCTCAACGACGAAGCGAGTATGTAGCTCTTGGAAGTCGCTGTTCGCAAATCCTATGGATAAAACAACAGCTACAAGACTTTGGCATTGAAGACTCATGCACGAAAATCGATGTGACAACACCAGCGCGATCAATCTCACCAAAAATCCAATCCTTCATTCAAGAGCAAAGCATATTGAGATTCGACATCACTTCATTAGAGATCATATTCAAAATGGAGAAATCTCGATTCAATTTGTTGATTCAAAAAGTCAACTAGCAGATATATTCACAAAGCCTTTGGAGAAAAATCAATTCAATCTCATCCGCTCAAGACTCAACATTTTGAAGCTTGAAGAAGTTAAAGTCTAGAGACTCACCAACTCTAAGACTCGAATCCCGAGACTCAATCATTCATGGTTAAAGACTCGTAAGTTGCTGTACGAATTCTTGGTTAGTTATTTTATCTAATCTCGAAAAGGTACGATCTCTCTTTTAAGATATAATTAGGAAATTTTTCAAGGAATTAATTTTAGTAGTTATTGATTTTGAAACGATATGTTCGTACACCTTCCTTGTACCGATTTAAACTTCTCTTTTCAAATCCGAGGTACATATATATATATATATATATACAGTTTTCTTTTTCTTCGCCCAAATCTTCAAAACCCTAAAAAGACACTCTCCTCCCAATACTGTTTTTACTCCTGATACTGTTCGTCGTCGAGAAAGTGGTCATTTTTTCTTGGGAAAAGCAAGTGAAGGAATCTTCCAATAGACAAAGGAAGATGTCGTCTTCGAGGAAATCATCAAGAATAGCAAGCGGGGACCACAAAGAATGGAGAAGGGGCCGATTCATTTCGATCTTACAGAGGAAGAAGACTTACCAAGTCGGCGACAAAGTCCGATTCGCTCTCCTCCACGTCATTCAGCACCTCCTACCCCACAAGATGCAAGTCAACATCCGGAAGAAGAGATAATCGAGGAAGCCGACCCAAGAAGAGTCCAAAGACCCTCCTTTATCTATATGCTTTATCGTGCGTTGAAAGCCTCTCGGTTCTCCGTTAAAATATATAGATGACTTCCTTAAGGACAAAAATTATGGAAATGAGTATCTTTTTTCTGAAAATGGAGGAATTGGGAATTGCTCCTAAAGGAAGGGCAAAGGAGGCTCTTGAGAACATTCCCAGTGATCCTCGTATGCCGACAAAATCGATTGACGGGAACGATGATGACAAAATGTTCCTTGAATTTAAACCTAGAATGGGTGTTGCAAAGAAAGGTAAAAGGAAATCGGATGGATTTGTTTAAATCCAAGGATCGGGAAAGTATATTTCAGATCGTTGAAAAGAGGGGTGATAAACCCTAGAAGTGTCGATTTTGACTTCTTGGATTCCATCAACATGAATTTAAGAGAAAAGTTGAATTTGCTTCAACTTGAGACTTTCTGCTCTGACTCTACAGACGGGTATGCTCAATTGACCGCCTATTTCTATTCAAATCTTAGCTTTTTGGATGCGAATAGAATTTCATTCAGTGTTCAAGATCAAGTCTACATGGTAGATGTGAATATGTTGGCGGACATTGTTGGAGTTGAACGGGACGATATCTCCCTATCAAAGTCTCACCGCTCGTACTACTGGATCTTGTTAAAGATATGGACGCAGAGAAGAAAATTACCTACTCGAGGATGAAGGCCATCAACATCGTGCTTCATAAGATTGTGATTAACTCGTCTCGGATCAAGTCTACGTCAAAGACTTCGTGTCTCTTCCCCGAAGCAAAGTTGATGTATGCGATCAACTCGGACGGAAGTTTTCTCTCCCGCACACTATTCTCTTCCATATGTACAGAGCATTGTCAAAAGACAAAGGACAATTGCCTTATCCTCGGTCTCAGTGACCAAGATCTTCGACATCCGAACATTGAACTACCGCATACATTTTGTGATCGACCGTGTGAAAAGATGGTGGTAGGGTTGAAAATGTTGATGAAGATGCGTCTGCAAGATCTCTCCAAGGCAATGGAGAAATTTAAAGTGAAATCTCCAGTCCAGTCTGCTTCAAAAAGGAAAGGAAAGGAGGCCATGGGTGCCCCATCAAAGAAGAAGAGAAGAACTCTCATCCTTGATGATGAAGATGAAGATGAAGATGATGAAGATCCCACTATCCAAGCGCTGACAAGAACAAGACGTTCTGTGTCTCATCAAACAGATCTTCAGCAGAACAGAGAAGAAGAAGAACAGAGAGAGAAGGAGAAAGAAGAAAAAGAACAGAGAGAGAAGGAGAAAGAAGTTGAAGAAGAAGAAGAAGGAGAAAAAGAAAAGTCTGCGACAATTCGGAGAAAAGGGAAATGAAGAGCATGATCATCACTCTTCCCCTTTCGATGTCCTAGAGACAGGGGAGTTAGCGAGCAAGAGAGGTCTACACCTCCCGCCGCTGTCGTGAAGATCTAAGACAATCTCCGAAGACCCGAAGAAGTTCAGTCTCTCAATTGCCCGAAGAAGGTGATGCATCGATTCCAAATATGCCGACCATTCAAAAGCGCCATCGTCCGCATACACATCATCCGAGAGAGTCAATGCAAGTACACGACGGATGATTCTCAGACTTTCGTAGCATCATGAATATTCTTCGGAAATGCGGAACCGATATATGTTCGGGACTCCAGTGAAATCCAAGCTTTGAAGAGCGCCGGACAAGCATCTTCGCCTCTATGGAGGATAGACTCAAAGACCTCGCTCCGCAACTTCAAGCCAATGCCAAGGGAGAAGAGGTAGCTCATCCGAGAGAAGACCCGAAGAAGCTCGAAGGAGTAGTCCACCATTGGGGATTTCCGATCGTGCGCATTCCCAAGCGAGACATGACTCCTTTCTCACCCTTTTCAATGCCGACAAAAAGGGGGAGAAAACCAATTTGAACAAACATCATCTTTTAAACTTTGACTTTTGTGGTTATGTTTATTTTTGAGTATGACTTGAGAACTTGAACTTGGATATGAACTTGACTGAAATTGACTGTGGATTGCATTTGCTTGACTGGTTGCATTTATTCAAGTGTTGGTATATGGTGTTTCTCATGAAAGACTAACCAATTTTCTGTGGATGCAGAGTCTCGGTTGTTTTATTAATCTTTATGAGTTAGCCATATTGCTTGAGAAATGTTTTGCAGGTCAAAGATGTTCAAATCTTCAAGAAAGTTTTTGTCACCATCAAAAAGGGGGAGATTGTTGGAGAAATCTTTCCGAATATTTTGAAGCGACAAAACGTTTCTTTCGCTAAGTCCTGGATGTTCGGAGACCGTCGCTTTAAAGTCTCGAAGACTTTGTTCTCTCGAGACTCAAGACCCAAGACTCAAGACTCAAGACTCAAGACTTAAGACTCAAGACTCAAGACTTAAGTCTATTCTCACCGATGCCTTTCTAATCCAAAGTGACGAAGGAAATCCAAAGCCGAGGTTTATGGTTGAGGATTCGATCCTATTCTCTCGGAATAGATTCTTTGGTTGGATAATCATTTCGGATTCTTTGATTCTTATCTAAGATCGATTTAAGATCCGTTGGTCGACGAAATAATCTTGGAATGTTCTATTCATGGAAACCGAGATCCCGATTGTATGGGCGAACAGATTGATGGGCTATCATCGATTCCTTAAATAGCTCGGATGATCTTCTTGATTGATTCCGTCCAACGGGTAGATTGGAGGAATTCCTTTGGTAAGTGCCAACGGCTATGATGGCATAAAGGAGTATAAAAAGAAGACGTTCTAGTTGTTTTGAGTGTGTGATTGATAGAAAAATTCCGAGTCCAAGATCCTTGATTGTTATTTGAGACTGTTCGAGCGAAATTGTAAACAGAGAGAGTATATACTTGGTGACACCTTGAGTGAGTGTGGTAGATCATCTACACCTAGAAATCAAGGAAGATCAACACCGTAACATCTCTTTGATCATAGTGGAATCCAGCCAATCGGTGTCGCGGTGCGAAGAGTGGACGTAGGCTTGAATCAAGCCGAACCACTATAAACCGAGTGTTCAATTCTCTCTTTCCCTTACTCGCCTCTCGATTGATATTTAACTCTTGCGATTGAATCATTAACTGCTTTAAATATCGTGCAAGCTTCGAGAAATTTTTTATATACCTATTCACCCCCTCTAGGTACTCATACTAGCTATATCAATTGGTATCGAGCCCGTGTTCTTACTTTGTTTGAAGTGTTTTACTTCGAGTAAAAGATCCATGGCTAGTATGCTAGCACCAGACCGATGGAGGGGCAAAGCAATACCACCTCCCTACTTCGATGGAAAGGATTACAACATCTGGAAGAATAAGATGAAAGCTTTCCTACGATCAAAGGATCCTCTGGAATGGGACGTTGTGGAAAGAGGAATTACTCCGGCTGCTGCATCAATCTCTCGAAAGAGGGAAAGACGCTATTGAAACCAGCGGAATGTCTCAAGAAGAGATAAACAAGAGACAAGCACTCGATGCAAAAGCAATTTACTCTTTATATTGTGCTTTATCTCCAACTGAATATAATAGAATATCTTCTTGTGTTACAAAGAAAAAGAAGTATGGGATAGATTACACATCACCTATGAAGGGACAACGAGTGAAGGAGACCAGAATTAACATTCTCCTTGGTCAATATGAAGCCTTCAAAATGAAACCAGGAGAATCTATAACCGACATGTTTAGTCGTTTTACGATATTGTCAATGGTCTTGAGAACCAAGGACAAAAATTTCTGATCCCATGAAGGTGAACAAGCTTCGCGTGGACTCTCTAAGGATTGGAATCATATAAAGACCTCAATAAGAGAGACGCAAAGAATCATGCCATTATCTCGTAGACGAGCCGATTGGAACTCTTCGCCTTACGAAGTGGAACGAATTAATGAAGAAGAAGATCCAAGAGGTAAGAAATCTATTGCATTAAAATCAAATGACGATTCGATGATGCAGATTCTCAAGATGATATGGATGATGAGGAGCTTGCTCTCATGATAAGAAGATTCAGAAAACCGAATAGAAAAGGCGAAGGTTCATCCCAAGGAAACAAAGTTTTCGAGACAGCAGACCAAGTCTCGGTTGATGATGAGGAACCAAACAAAGATGTAGTTTGCTTCGAATGTAAAAAGAAGGGACACATCGTACCCAACCGTCCTCTTCGAAAAAGAAAAGAGGAAAAGTTGAGAAGTTTCGAAAGGCTCTCAAAGCTGAAACCCGGAGTGATACGAAATGTGAAGAGAGTGATAATGAATACGCCAACATATGTTTGATGGCACATTCGGACTCGGACTCGGATTCGGATCGACTCGACAAAGGAATTTGAGGTAAGTAATTTTAAAATTCCTGTCAAAGTCTCTAAATATATTGATGAACTGTGTTTCGCCTCAAGACTTCTCTCAAAAGAATTTCCGAACTTAAAAAGGAAAACTCATTTCTGAAACAAAAGGAAATTATTTTAGAAGAAAAAGTTAAAAGTCTAGACCTAAATGTTTCTGCTCTTAAAGAAAAAGAAGATGATCTCTTGAAAGAAAATGTTTTCTTAAAAACAGACTTATCAAATATTTCAAAGAAGTTTTCGATAGGATCCGAAAAGCTTGAAAAAGTGCTTTCGGTCAAAGACCTTACTTTAATAAGTCTGGTCTAGGTATGACAAATGCGGAAACAATCCCCTTGATTGATTTTCCAAAAGTAAAAGAAAGAATTAAGAAAAGACCATCAAAAGAGGCTTATAAAAATCATTTCAAAAGAGTGTTTGTAAAGTCTCGTAGGTCGAAATGCTTTAAGGTGTTCTAAGTGTAACAAATCGATCATTTTGAAAAAGAGTGTCCTATGGTTTGGAAGCCTGTTAAGAGAGTATGGCCTAATAATGCTCATCCTACTAACACCAAAGGACCCAAGAAAGTTTGGGTACCAAAGAAAGCTTGAGACTCTCTTTTGAATGCGGGTCTCTCAAAAAGAAGATAAAGTGGTATCTTGACAGCGGATGCTCAAGACACATGACAGAGACTCAAATTGTTTCATTAAGCTTATTCAAGTAAATGGTGGAAAAGTTTCTTTCGGAGGAAATAGCAAAGGAAGTATTGTGGGATTCGGGACTGTAAAAATTGGAAATCTCACAATAAGCAATGTCTCTCTAGTGGAAGGACTCAACTACAATCTACTCAAAGATTAGCCACTGTGTGTGATACGGTTACAAGATCTCCTTTCAAGAAGGCATATGTTCTGGAATTAGCAAAGATTCGACTCGCCTTTCATAGGTCAAAGGCATGGAAACATCTATCTCCTTGATGTAAAGCCAAATGAAGAACAATGCTTAATCTCAATTCAAGATGAAGCAGTTCTATGGCACGAAAGCTTGGCCATATCAACAAGAAGCAATTAGCCAAAATATCTTCTAAGCAGCTTGTTCGAGGTCTACCTAAATTGCCTTACCATAAGTCGACTTATGCACTCCATGCATTCTGGGAAAGCAGGTAAGAAATTCATTTAAGCAAACAAATCATGTATCTACTAATCATGTATTGCGCTTGCTTCATATGGATCTCTTCGGACCAACAAGAACCCGAGCATTGGAGGTAAGAAGTATTGTCTAGTAATTGTAGACGATTACTCTCGTTTTACCTGGGTATATTTTCTTGCAAATAAGTCGAAACCTTTTCATACTTTGAGAAATTTGCTAAAAAGGTTCAAAATGAAAAAGGATGTGCTATTTCAAGTATAAGAACAGATCATGGAGGTGAATTTGAAAATCAAGATTTCACAAAATTGTGTGATGAATCTGGTTTTAAACATATATTCTCCTCTCCATACACTCCTCAGCAAAATGGAGTTGTGGAAAGAAAGAATAGATCTCTTCAAGAAATGGCTAGAACTTTTTTAATTGAAAGCAAAATTTCTTCACGGTTTTGGGCTGAAGTCAAGTTTCAACCGCATGCTATATTATAAATAGAGTCTTTCTAAGACCTATTCTTGAGAAAACCCCTTATGAATTGTTCAAAGGTAAGAAGCCTATTGTTTCATACTTTCATGTATTTGGTTGCAAATGCTTTATTTTGAAAAATGCAAATGATCGAGTTGGTAAGTTTGAAGAAAGATCGATGAAGGCATCTTCCTTGGATATTCTACATCAAGCAAAGCCTACGAGTCTATAACAAGAAAAGCCAGTCTGTAGAAGAATCAATGAATGTCAAATTCCAAGACTCAAAGACAAGATGAATCTAGCCAAACTCAATATGAAGAATCTGAACTCACGCTAGACCTTCCAAAGTCTTCAATTCAAGAAGCATCTCGGACTCGGAAGTCAATCATCAAGATGCTCATGAAGACTCAAATAAAGAAAGAGATCATCAACCAATCAAATCAACCAAGAATCGGAAACACAAATCCAGTCATCCAAAAGATCTCATTATTGGCGAAATCAATGAAGGAATCCACACCGATCAAAAAGGCGTGAAGAATCTAGTGCTGTTGCTCTCATCTCTGAAATTGAACCAAAAAGCATAGAAGAAGCTTTATCCGATGAAAGCTGGATCGAAGCTATGCAAGAAGAGCTCGATAGTTCAATATTAATGATGTCTGGGAATTGACATCTAAACCAAAAGGTAAAACTCATTGTTGGAGCCAAATGGGTGTTCGAAACAAGATGAACGAAGAAGGAAAAGTCGTACGCAATAAAGCAAGACTCGTGGCCAAGGGATACACGCAAGAAGAAGGAATAGACTATGACGAAACTTACGCACCCGTTGCAAGGTTAGAAGCTATTCGACTATTACTTGCGTTTGCTTGTTACAAAAATTTCAGGTTATTCCATGGACGTCAAAAGTGCCTTCCTAAATGGATTTATCCAAGAGGAAGTTTATGTGGAACAACCGCCTGGATTTGAAGACCCAAAGAAGCCGGACTCGCCTTCGACCGAAAAGGCTCGTATGGTCTAAAGCAAGCACCTCGAGCTTGGTACGACGTACTAAGTAAGTTCTTATTACGTAACGGATTTGTCAAAGGTAAAGTAGATACTACTCTGTTCATCAAAAAGGAAAACAAAAGTTTCTTACTCGTTCAAATATATGTTGATGACATTATTTTTGGATCTTCTAATGAAAGTCTTTGCAAGAAATTTTCTAAGTCTATGCGGGACGAATTTGAAATGAGTATGATGGGAGAATTAACTTTCTTTCTCGGTCTTCAAATAAAGCAATTGAAGGAAGGAACCTTTATCTTCCAAGAAAAATATGCTAATGATCTTGTCAAAAGATTTGGATTGGAAAATTGCAAGAAGACCGACATACCAATGTCATGCTCTCGAAGATAGACAAGGATGAAGAAGGGAAGAAAGTAGATCAAAAGCAGTACAGAGCATGATCGGTTCACTTCTTTATCTTACCGCTTCTAGACCTGATATTCTGTTGAGTGTTTGCATCTCGTGCTAGGTTTCAATCGATCCTAGAGAATCACATCTCATTGCCGTGAAACGTATCATCAAATACGTTGCTTCATCTTCAAGCATCGGTCTTTGGTATCCAAAGAGGGGAGACTTTAATCTTCTAGGATACTCGGATGCGATCTGGCCGGTTGCGAGTCGATAGAAAGAGCACTTCGGAACTTGTCAACTGCTTGGAAACAGGACGGTGTCTTGGTTCTCAAGGAAGCAAAGCACCGTAGCTCTCTCAACGACGTAAGCGAGTATGTAGCTCTTGGAAGCTGCTGTTCGCAAATCCTATGGATAAAACAACAGCTACAAGACTTTGGCATTGAAGACTCATGCACGAAATCGATGTGACAACACCAGCGCGATCAAATCTCACCAAAAATCCAATCCTTCATTCAAGAGCAAAGCATATTGAGATTCGACATCACTTCATTAGAGATCATATTCAAAATGGAGAAATCTCGATTCAATTTGTTGATTCAAAAAGTCAACTAGCGATATATTCACAAAGCCTTTGGAGAAAAATCAATTCAATCTCATCCGCTCAAGACTCAACATTTTGAAGCTTGAAGAAGTTAAAGTCTAGAGACTCACCAACTCTAAGACTCGAATCCCGAGACTCAATCATTCATGGTTAAAGACTCGTAAGTTGCTGTACGAATTCTTGGTTAGTTATTTTATCTAATCTCGAAAAGGTACGATCTCTCTTTTAAGATATAATTAGGAAATTTTTCAAGGAATTAATTTTAGTAGTTATTGATTTTGAAACGATATGTTCGTACACCTTCCTTGTACCGATTTAAACTTCTCTTTTCAAATCCGAGGTACATATATATATATATATATATACGCTTTTCTTTTTCTTCGCCCAAATCTTCAAAACCCTAAAAAGACACTCTCCTCCCAATACTGTTTTTACTCCCGATACTGTTCGTCGTCGAGAAAGTGGTCATTTTTCTTGGGAAAAGCAAGTGAAGGAATCTTCCAATAGACAAAGGAAGATGTCGTCTTCGAGGAAATCATCAAGAATAGCAAGCGGGGACCACAAAGAATGGAGAAGGGGCCGATTCATTTCGATCTTACAGAGGAAGAAGACTTACCAAGTCAGCGACAAAGTCCGATTCGCTCTCCTCCACGTCATTCAGCACCTCCTACCCCACAAGATGCAAGTCAACATCCGGAAGAAGAGATAATCGAGGAAGCCGACCCAAGAAGAGTCCAAAGACCCTCCTTTATCTATATGCTTTATCGTGCGTTGAAAGCCTCGGTTCTCCGTTAAAATATATAGATGACTTCCTTAAGGACAAAAATTATGGAAATGAGTATCTTTTTCTGGGAAAATGGAGGAATTGGGAATTGCTCCTAAAGGAAGGGCAGAGGGAGGCTCTTGAGAACATTCCCAGTGATCCTCGTATGCCAGGACAAAATCTGATTGACGGGAACGATGATGACAAAATGTTCCTTGAATTTAAACCTAGAATGGGTGTTGCAGCAAAGGTAAAAGGAAATCGGATGGATTTGTTTAAATCCAAGGATCAGGAGAAAGTATATTTCAGATGTTGAAAAGAGGGGTGATAAACCCTAGAAGTGTCGATTTTGACTTCTTGGATTCCATCAACATGAATTTAAGAGAAAAGTTGAATTTGCTTCAACTTGAGACTTTCTCGCTCCGACTCTGAGACGGGTATGCTCAATTGACCGCCTATTTCTATTCAAATCTTAGCTTTTTGGATGCGAATAGAATTTCATTCAAGTGTTCAAGATCAAGTCTACATGGTAGATGTGAATATGTTGGCGGACATTGTTGGAGTTGAACGGGGACGATATCTCCCTATCAAAGTCTCACCTGCTCGTACTACTCGGATCTTGTTAAAGATATGGACGCAGAGAAGAAAATTACCTACTCGAGGATGAAGGCCATCAACATCGTGCTTCATAAGATTGTGATTAACTGTCTCGGACCGAAGTCTACGTCAAAGACTTCGTGTCTCTTCCCGAAGCAAAGTTGATGTATGCGATCAACTCAGACGGAAGTTTTCTCTCCCGCACACTATTCTCTTCCATATGTACAGAGCATTGTCAAAAGACAAAGGACAATTGCCTTATCCTCGTCTCAGTGACCAAGATCTTCGACATCCGAACATTGAACTACCGCATACATTTTGTGATCGACCGTGTGAAAAGATGGTGGTAGGGTTGAAAATGTTGATGAAGATGCGTCTGCAAGATCTCTCCAAGGCAATGGAGAAATTTAAAGTGAAATCTCCAGTCCGATCTGCTTCAAAAAGGAAAGGAAAGGAGGCCATGGGTGCCCCATCAAAGAAGAAGAGAAGAACTCTCATCCTTGATGATGAAGATGAAGATGAAGATGATGAAGATCCCACTATCCAAGCGCCGACAAGAACAAGACGTTCGTGTCTCATCAAACAGATCTTCAGCGAACGAGAGAAGAAGAAGAACAGAGAGAGAAGGAGAAAGAAGAAAAGAACGAGAGAGAAGGAGAAAGAAGTTGAAGAAGAAGAAGAAGGAGAAAAAGAAAAGTCTGCGACAATTCGGAGAAAAGGGAAATGAAGAGCATGATCATCACTCTTCCCCTTTCGATGTCCTAGAGACAGGGGAGTTAGCGAGCAAGAGAGGTCTACACCTCCTGCTGCTGTCGGTGAAGATCTAAGACAATCTCCGAAGACCCGAAGAAGTTCAGGTCTCTCAATTGCCCGAAGAAGGTGATGCATCGATTCCAAATATGCCGAGACCATTCAAAAGCGCCATCGTCCGCATACACATCATCCGAGAGAGTCAATGCAAGTACACGACGGATGATTCTCAGACTTTCGTAGCATCATGAATATTCTTCTGGAAATGCGGAACCGAGATATATGTTACGGGACTGTGAAATCCAAGCTTTGAAGAGCGCCGGACAAGCATCTTCGCCTCTATGGAGGATAGACTCAAAGACCTCGCTCCGCAACTTCAAGCCAATGCCAAGGGAGAAGAGGTAGCTCATCCGAGAGAAGACCCGAAGAAGCTCGAAGGAGTAGTCCACCCATTGGGGATTTCCGATCGTGCGCATTCCCAAGCGTACATGACTCCTTTCTCACCCTTTTCAATGCCGACAAAAAGGGGGAGAAACCAATTTGAACAAACATCATCTTTTAAACTTTGACTTTTGTGGTTATGTTTATTTTTGAGTATGACTTGAGAACTTGAACTTGGATATGAACTTGACTGAAATTGACTGTGGATTGCATTTGCTTGACTGGTTGCATTTATTCAAGTGTTGGTATATGGTGTTTCTCATGAAAGACTAACCAATTTTCTGTGGATGCGAGTCCGGTTGTTTTATTAATCTTTATGAGTTAGCCATATTGCTTGAGAAATGTTTTGCAGGTCAAAGATGTTCAAATCTTCAAGAAAGTTTTTGTCACCATCAAAAAGGGGGAGATTGTTGGAGAAATCTTTCCAGAATATTTTGAAGCCGACAAAACGTTTCTTTCGATCTAAGTCCGGATGTTCGGAGACCGTCGCCTTTAAAGTCGAAGACTTTGTTCTCTCGAGACTCAAGACCCAAGACTCAAGACTCAAGACTCAAGACTTAAGACTCAAGACTCAAGACTTAAGTCTATTCTCACCGATCTTCTAATCCAAAGGACGAAGGAAATCCAAAGCCGAGGTTTATGGTTGAGGATTCGATCCTATTCTCTCGGAATAGATTCTTTGGTTGGATAATCATTTCGGATTCTTTGATTCTTATCTAAGATCGATTTAAGATCCGTTGGTCGACGAAATAATCTTGGAATGTTCTATTCATGGAAACCGAGATCCCGATTGTATGGGCGAACAGATTGATGGGCTATCATCGATTCCTTAAATAGCTCGGATGATCTTCTTGATTGATTCCGTCCAACGGGTAGATTGGAGGAATTCCTTTGGTAAGTGCCAACGGCTATGATGGCATAAAGGAGTATAAAAAGAAGACGTTCTAGTTGTTTTGAGTGTGTGATTGATAGAAAAATTCCAGAGTCGAAGATCCTTGATTGTTATTTGAGACTGTTCGAGCGAAATTGTAAACAGAGAGAGTATATACTTGGTGACACCTTGAGTGAGTGTGGTAGATCATCTACACCTAGAAATCAAGGAAGATCAACACCGTAACATCTCTTTGATCATAGTGGAATCCAGCCAATCGGCTGTCGGTGCGAAGAGTGGACGTAGGCTTGAATCAAGCCGAACCACTATAAACTGAGTGTTCAATTCTCTCTTTCCCTTACTCAGTCTCTCGATTGATATTTAACTCTTGCGATTGAATCATTAACTGTTTAAATATCGTGCAAGCTTCGAGAAATTTTTTATATACCTATTCACCCCCCCTCTAGGTACTCATACTAGCTATATCATAGTCAAGCCCTCGTGGTTATTCAAGATCAATCAAATTTGAAAATTTAGAACCATGGTGACCTTGGACTAATTTTTCTCGTTTATATCACTAATAAGACGTAATCTGAATCTACAAAAAGAAATATATAATATGAAAAAGACTTTGCCTTTTCTTTATCACTTTGTAAAGAGTGTTCGGGAAAAAAATGGTTTTTCTAATTGTTATATCACTCCTAACGTCGCAGAGTATCATTGTCTATGGGACTATTCTACTACGGTCTCCGGGATACAACTGCAACATATGCTAGCAACATCATAAGCATAACCCCGGTCATCACTTTTGTCTTTTCCATCATTCTAAGGTATATATATGGGAACAAACTCATATTTTGTCTCTAAATGATCATTAATTCGATAGAAACATCCCTGGAAAACATATTTTCATAGCTACTCTCAAATGAAATCGTGCATTTCTTTTGGGTAGATCCGAATGTCGCTTCATGCTACTAAAATGTGTGGATGTTGGATTATGGCAGAGTAGAGTCGTGGGGCTTAAACACTAGAGCAGGTAAAGTGAAGACAATAGGAGCAATACTCTGTGTCGCAGGTGCAGCCACCACCACCTTCTACCACGGAAAATCGTTCCATATCAATCATCAACACTCTCCCTCTCATGCTATCGCCAAGAATATTCCATCTAATTGGACGAGAGGCACGCTTCTGCTGATCGGAGCCTGCCTATCGTATGGTATCTGGTTCATAGTGCAGGTTTATAGAACAAGCTCCCACTTTCTTCGCCAATAACGTTCATGAAGTTTAAGGATATGGTCCACCGATCATAATGCTTGTGTACATCGCTTTCTTGAACAGGTTAAGCTGATCAAAGTTTTCCCGTTGAAGTATTGGTCCACGATGTTGACATGCATCATCGCGTCCGGGCAAGCAATGATTGTAGGCCTGTGTATCGATCACAGCAGGAAATCATGGAGTCTGGGATGGAATCTGCAGCTGCTCACCATTGTCTACTCGGTAAGGTTATTTTTTATCCACAAGTTACATTGCCAATGCTTAATCATTTTGTGTTGGTCCTCGATTTGTTGAAGTGGCATCTGACCAATCTTGAGCGGAAAACTTCCATCAATAGCATGATGGAATCCGCAGCTGTGAAACTCTTATGCTTAATGTGACAACAACTTTCTACAGCAAGAGGGTCATTGTCAATTTTTTTTATGGTTTCATAGACGTAGTTGCAATTTCAGTACTAATGAGCCAAACTAGCTGCTTCACAGGGAGCACTGGTAACAGCTATGGCTTTCTGCTTGATCTCTTGGGTGATTGTGAAGCGAGGCCCTACCTATCCTTCCATGTTCAACCCGTTGATTCTGGTTTTCATTACTGTGCTAGAAGCTCTCTTACTCGGCGAGGCAATCCACCTCGGAACGTATGATGAATCTCATAATCATAAGTCCTTTCTTTGCCTTCATAATTTTCATGAGATACTGGGTTTAATTCAAAATTTTCAGAACTTACTGCATATGAACCCAATTCATAACTGTTATTGCAGTTTAGTGGGATCAATTCTGATCCTAATGGGAATATACTCCTTCTTATGGGGAGAAAGGAAGGAATTGATGATGAATCGACAGCCTCCGGTCAAGAACGTGGCGCCTATGGATGTTGAGGCAATGGTTACTGACCCTACAGCGATCCCGCCGCCAAAAGCGACAGCTGTCTTGCCAAGCAATTCACCAGAGCAATAGATTTCATAGAGCAACAATGAAATCTAGGGGATTAGGAATGGTCCTGATGCGGCTTCTGTGCAGGGGCACAGTATATATAAGTAAAGAGGAAATTTAGGCTCCCTGGGGTTTCACACTTTGGAGCAATTACAGCATACAAAATTGATATCACAGTCAAAAGTATTCTCCAATCAAATTTGTGAATGGCGTATCTTTGCTCAAGAACAGAGCTCAATCTTTATGTTTGTATGATAATATGGATCTTTACTTAATTCACCAACCGTGCTAACATGTGTGGTGAAAATTTTGTATTCTTATAGATTGTTTCCGTAACCGGGAGAGATTAGCTGTCATAAGCTAATCGATGAATTTTCACATAATTCTCTGCCAGTTAACCAAAATTAATCATATCGATCATCCGTGTAAAAAAAAATCTTATCTAATTAGCTTTGAAATGGAATTATCTACCTATATCTGAACCCAACGTAGTCTTGATATCACTATTGATTTTCGTTTTTTTTTTTTATAAATTAATTTGCTTTTGAAATATTGATTGTTTTTCCTATGCATGTATAAAAGAAGCTTTTTGCTTGCATGATAGTTGCTTTTGGTACCACCCACGTCCATAATAGAAGTTCTATTAGGATTTTTAACCTAGTGCATGTACATTTCTAGAGGTAAAATTGTCAAAACAATTATAAACTTAGCGGCGATTGGGTCCAGGGTAGGTAAATTCTAGATCTGGACCCTATACCTAACCTTGTTATAACCAGTTCATCTTTTTGGATTTTGTATCCAACTCTATTTACACCGGACTCTATTTTGAAACCACCCTGTTTTTCCGATCTAGTTCAAGGGTCAAACCTATTTTCACCGAAACATGTTTACAACCATTCAATATCCTATACGACTTTGAATTTTATATTAATACGTGAGAAAACAATGTAATCATTCTAATTTGTATCTAATTATTCTAATTTGTATTGAATCATTAAGCATATGTAATCAATTAGTACATGCACTTTTTGATTAAACAAAACTAAGGATTCACAAGGCTAATTATCATAAATAAATATCGTAATGCAAAGCAAAAATCCTATGCGATAGACGGTGCGACCGTAAACTGGCGAGGGGGAGGAATGACGAAGGGGAAGTGCCATGTGAGAGGAAAAACGTAGTTCTAGAATCAGAAATCAGAGGAAAAAAATAGAAAGGGTTAAGCTGATTAAGCTTTTCCCGTTGAAGTGTTGGGGCACGATGCTGATGTGCATCATCGCATCTGCGCAAGCGACGATCGTAGGCTTATGGGATTGAATTTGCAATCGATCACCATTGTCCACTCGGTAAGGTTGTTTCTTATCCCGAGTCACGCCACAATTACTCTCCACTGTTTTGCGTCGGCCCTCGATCTGTTCGGCGGGCATCAAGCCAATCATGAGCGAAAAACTTCCATCAATCGCATGATCCACGGTCCCCATCGTCCGATCCTTAAAGCTACGATTTCATTACTAACGAGCGAAACTAGCTGCTGCTTTGCAAGGAGCATTGGGGACAGCTGCGACTTTCTGCTTAATCTCTTGGGTGATTGTGAAGCGAGACCCTACCTTGTACCTTCCCTTCCATGTTCAACCCCTTGACTCTGATCTTCGTCTCCGTGCTAGAAGAGCTCATACTCGGCGAGGCGATCCGCTTTGGAATGTAAGATGAATCTCATGATCATACGTCCTTTCTTCGCCTTCATAAATTTTCATAACCTAGTAAGGTTTCATTTTTTACTGAGTATCAAACCCTACTCATTGCTATACTGCATTGTAGTGGGAACTAGTCTGATCCTGGTGGGAATCTACTCCTTGTGGGGAAAAAGGAAGGAGTTGAGGATGAATCCGACGCGTCGGATGAATAACGTAGTGGCCATGGATATCGAGGCAGCGGTCGATGAATCCACGGCGATCCCACCACAAAAATAGACTGTTGTCATGCCGAGCGATTCACTGGCCAAAGATATTGCAGGGACCATGATGAAGTCTTTCGATGATTAGGAATAATTTGTATGTAATTTCTGTGCAACGTTGCAATATATACAAACGATTCTAGGCCCTCTGGAGTTGCAGACAATGGCGCAAGCAGTAGGATGAAAGATTGACCTCTATCACAGCCAAAAGAAGTAACATCTAATCAAGTTTTAGAATAAATATTAAACCATACCTTCGTCTAACAGCTTAAACTTTGAGAACATTTGATAGTAGTCGCACAAAATCTCAAATGATGTCAAAGCTTAAGGTCTTGAATTCGAATCTTTACGGTCTCCATTTGCCTCCCCATTTAAATGTCAACACTTAGGTCTAGGTACAAAAGACCAACGTTTAATTCATTGATAGTTTGATGAAACAGTCTATATGGTTGAGTTGGGAGATTGACATGTGGGAGATTTGGTCACGCACTTAGTTCTGATTTGTGTATGACCTTATTTGTCTTGAATGTATAATTGGTGTCAAATAATATTTTTCATGTATGTTATCTCTTTATAGGAACGTATCAACATCATGAAAGGTTTCAAATTAGTATATTTGTAACAAATTTATTCAAACTAATATTTTGACAATTAAAAATCCTAAACTGGTATACCTGTAAAAAATTTATCTTCATTAAATTTTACTTTTAAATTACTAAGTTAGTGGACACGTGATAGTTTTTTTTTTTTTTTTTTTTGATGGGTTTATAGTTTAGGATTTCTCTCTATTTGTCATACATGTATTAATTTGTAATTTTTCGTGAAATTAATCTAATTTAATGGAAACTAACGAATGATAAATTTGATGTAATTGTACAAGTTTGGGGTTTAAAAATTAGTTTAGAGTAAATTTGTCATAAATGTACTAATTTGTAGTTTTTTATAATAAAAATATTAGTTTTGGATAAATTCATCACACGCGTATTAATTCTGGAATTTTTGCTGTATTAACCCTATAAAATCTAATGGGCCTAATAAAAATTATTTCAATATATCATGCGGTACAATGCTTATTTGCAATAAAAACTAATTCATCACGTGACGAAGCATAATCACCGAATCACCAAAGAAAGATGATTGATTCCTCGTATGAGGAGAAGTTTTGCCACATAATTATTTTATTTATAAATTACACGTTGGGCTTTTAAAGGAGTACTAAAACTAACTTAGAATTTGGATTTTATTTATTTCACTTCAATTGAATATTGTTTAAGGTTTCGTTTCATCCGCCATCCGCCTTGTAATTTGTCCCTATCTCACCAAACACTTATCTTCATCGAGCTCGGGCCCAGATGGCGGGCGGGCCTTTTCGATTATGGAATCGACTCCCTCGCCTAATTAAATTGGAAAGTATCCAGGTTTTCCTTTAATGTCTTTTCTCCCTTTATTTTGGGGGGACACCAAAGTAAGATAAAAAAAAAAAAAAAAAAGATTGAATTTTCTAAACTCGCGACCTTTTTAGCTTCCACTATTTAACTAAAAATCGAGAATCAATAGAGAAAACCCAAGAATATGCCGTAAAAGGTCGAATAAAAAATAACACTTCGGAGCTCGAAGGGGGTTGCGCAAAAAATTTCTCCCTTTTGCCCGAGAGAATGTTCACATTCGTTGGTTGTCCAAACAGTCATTACTTTTTTATGTTCTTTATCAAACATTACTTTAACCACACGACCACCTTTACATCCCCATTATTGTACTGGCGAAAAAGGGCCGTGTTCCGATAACCATCGAGGAAAAGCGACGAATTCCTAATTATGCTCTATATACAAAAAGCTTCTTTTTTTTTCTCTTCCTCACTCGATTTTCCTCTCTTCACTACTGAAAAATTATACATGGAAACGGACAAACCTAATGCGTCGCAACTGGCGAAACTTGCGAGAGAGGCATTGCCTTTGCTGCTCCACGTAAGGGGCGAAAAGGAAAGATACCGGCGGTCTGTCCTTTTTTTTAAAAAAAATTATTTTTCTTTTCATTTTAGCCTTTAAATATATGTGGTCTTGACCCGACCCCACCATGATAGTGGAAAATTGCACCGGGTTTTCATTGGCCCCGGAGGAAAAATATATGTATACCCACGTACGGTCCGAATTGCATTTGCGGAGACCACTGACTTTGGCGACCCCTGCTTTACATCGTCGCGTTTATATTGAACTTTTGTTGCGTTCACATTGCGTAGCACGGGATCCGAAGGATGACGAGGGCGACGTTTTCTGCTGCTCGTCTCTTAATTTTGCTTGCTGTGGTACCTAATCCCACTTTTGGACCACTTTGATCCTGCTTTGGAATTCGATCTCGATAGCGTCCGTGGCATCATTCCCTGTCGAAAGATGCTGCCCGGACCGCCTAGCCCTGATTGCTAGATAGATGGAATGGAATCTTGTTGAAAACACACGGGAACACGTGCTAAGCTTCGACCGTAACAAAAATCGAGAGTGCTTTTTACTTGTTTATTGTCGTATTGCAAGTTAATACGTGTGTATATCAATGACCCAAATCTCTACTTAGTTGAATAGCGTTCTAGGTCGGCATTCCTTAAAAAGATGAGCAAGTAATTATATGGTAGTATCATTGGGTAAAAAGAAAACCGGATTTGCATTTTGCAAAGTTTGAACACGAATTTCATTGAAGTTATTTCACGCGTTTATGGAGATTATTACCTTATTAAGACGCCGATCGTGCAACGACATAACCAAAAACCTTTCTAGTCAAATACAAATAATCCATGTTGAGACTAAGTTTCATATTCAATTCCCAAATTACAAATAGAGCAAGTCCCCAAGCTCCTTTTTCCCAAAAAGAAGAAGAAGAGGGAAAGCTCCTTTTTCCTGTTTTTTTTTTTTTTTTTTTTTTTTTGTTTTGTTTTTGTTTTGTGTCCCGACCCAAAACGAGATTGGCAACCGCTACTAACCGCACGGGCCCAACGGGGGGCGCGGGGTGGTCCCGCCCTAACGCCAACGTCGTCATCGACCGTTAGGAGCGAAGCGCGAGCGAGCGCGGTGCGAAGAGAATCGTCGTGGGAAACACGTCGGTGCCAATCGATCGGTCCCGCCTCCCCCTCCTCCTTTTTTCTCCGCCTTCCCATCGTTCCTTGTCGATCCACGTCACCGGGGGCGCGGGCCCCGCGCCTGCCTCCCCGCGCCCACGTGTCGCCGTCCCCATTGGCCTGCCACCTCCCACACCCTCTCCTCCGAAACTTCCTTAACACGGTCTCTTCCTCTCCCTCTTCCTGCCCCTCTCAATTTCCCTTGGCCCCTAGAAAGCGCGGCGGGGGAGTGGCACCTTGCGTAATAAGGGGCAAGGACGGGGGCAAGGACGGGGGCCGGAACATCCTCACGCGGAATATACGTATTTTTAAAGCGCGGGGAAGGGACAGGCAGGAGCGAGAACGAGGAAGATTGACTTTGCACGACAACGAAGTGAAATCAGCTCTCTCTCTCTCTCTCTCTTCTTTCTCTCTGCGCTTCGTCTTCTCGCTTTCCCTGCTCTTTCCTTGGCGATCTTCGCGAAAGCTATGGGCCACGCGAGCATCTAAATATCCATCGATTCTCTCCGTCTTTCTCCGCGCTTTGTCATTTTGTTAGGGTTTTGAAGGGAAAACGAAGAGGGCTCTTCCTCTCTGTTTCTCTTTCTCTCTGCCTTTAGCTTCGTTGTCGGGCGTGTGGACGCTGGACATGGCGGTCTTGCCCCTCAACTCGCTCCCGCTGGGGTTCCGGTTCCGACCCACCGACCAGGAGCTGATCGACCACTACCTGCGGCTCAAGATCAATGGAAGAGACCGGGAGGTGAGGGTGATCCGGGAAGTCGACGTCTGCAAGGTCGAGCCCTGGGACTTGCCCGGTAAATTCTTGTTTCTTTCTTCTTCCGCCGGTTTCGCGCGTTGCGTGTTCGTCTCGTATTTCGGGGGGTTCCGCTGAGGTTGACGTTTCGTCCTCGCGGTCGATCGGTTTCCGCTCGCGTTTTGCTTGATTCGAGTCTCTCGCGCTGTTCGATTCTTCGTCTGTGCGCGCGCACGCGCTTTTTTTTTTTCTTTGCTGCATTTAGTTGCTCCGACGAGTGATTATGGGGTTCTCTGCTCGATCGGCTTCCGCTCGCGTTTTGCTTGATTCGCGTCTCTCGCGCTGTTCGATTCTTCGTCTGTGCCCGCGCACGCGCCTTTTTTTTTTCTTTGCTGCATTAAGTTGCTCCGACGAGTGATTATGGGGTTCTCTGCTCGATCGGCTTCCGCTCGCGTTTTGCTTGATTCGCGTCTCTCGCGCTGTTCGATTCTTCGTCTGTGCGCGCGCACGCGCTTTTTTTTTTTTTCCTTTGCTGCATTTAGTTGCTCCGACGAGTGATTATGGGGTTCTCTGTTCTGTCGCCTGTTGCGTAGTCAACGAATGAGTTGGCGGTTCTCCTTGATTTTTCCAAAAATGCTTTCTTTCTGATGTGAGAACGGAATTCGTGCTTGATTCCGCTTTCTGGGTGGGATGGATTAAAACTCCCGCATGTTCAAAATGATTGCTTTAGTGGTGGAGTAGCTGTGATCAGCGATTGTTTTCAAAATGCTCTCTTTTGAGATGTTGGTTTACAAAAGCCGTTCTTTTAATTTTCGTGATGGTGGTGGTGTAGGTTTGTCAGCTATAGAGACAAGGGATCCCGAATGGTTCTTCTTTTGTCCGAGGGACCGGAAGTACCCAAACGGGCATCGGCTCAACCGGGCAACAACAGCTGGATACTGGAAAGCAACAGGGAAGGACCGGAAAATAAAATTGGGACGGAATTTGATCGGAATGAAGAAGACTCTGGTCTTTTACACCGGCCGTGCTCCCAAAGGGAAGAGGACTTACTGGGTGATGCATGAATACCGAACAACTTTGGAAGAGCTGGATGGTACTCACCCCGGACAGGTTAGATCAGCTGCCTCTTAAAGTTTGGATCTTGATCTTCATTTGCGTTTCATTCTACTATATTCGTTCGCTCAGGAATCTGTTTCAGCCTTGAATTGATATTATTTTGTTTGCATCCTTTTCCGTGAGTGAAAGGACTCGACCGATTTCTATTTCTTTTTTTTTTCCCCTTTTTAAGAGAGAACCGGTTTAATCAAAAGGCAGTGATATGATGACTTCACCTTCACTGATCTCGAGACTGGTCTCAATATTGGCAAACACCTCCACTTGCATTTAAGCTGGGACATGTGACTGCAGACGAATTAGAATGTTACGGATTCCTTAACTTTGTAAATGTAGTGATTTTAGTAGTGTTACCGAAAATGAAGTAGCATTTATATTGTAGAAACCTCTGTTAGTTTGTTTAGTCACGGTCTGCTCCTCTTCTGCAGGTTCATGTGCAACACTTTGTATATTAAACTCATGCAGAGTTAGTAAGTTCTCACAGGAGGATTGTTCATTTTAAAATAAACATGCATTGTCATTGGCAGATATTCCTGCATTTATGTGCTACTGAACTATAATGTGAACCCATTCACCAGTTTGGTACTCCATGTATTAGTTTACACCTTCTAGGTAAGATTGAAAATGTGTAGTAGCGGTGATTGTTGCTTAGTTCAGTTCTGCAAAGAAAGGATGGTTGATTTCTCCTTTTTTGGACTTCATCATTTGAAACAAGAACTTTGTAGGCCTCTAAAGTAAACAATGCGGAAAGGATGCTGTTCGAAAAAAGAAAAGAAAAAGTAAGAGTAGAAACTCCTGATTTTGTTGTATACTTTGTTATCTGATTGGCATCTATTGCAGGGTGCATTTGTTCTGTGTCGTCTGTTCAGGAAGCAAGATGAGACTCTTGAACGCCCAACTCGTGATGATGCAGAACTAGTGGTTGTTTCTCCAACAGCCAACTCTTTACCTGATGATACTGAGTCAGAGCTAGTGATAGCTCAAGATGGACCATCTTCTGCGACACAAGAAAATCTGCCACATGAAGATTGTGATTTAGAACAACGCCAGTGTGTGCTTCCAAAGAATGAGGTGAGAATGCAACTAATACCACTCATGGTCTTGTTGTCTCGCTTTTTTAGTGCTCAGTTTTTTAATTAATGCTCCTACTTCAGGTGAATTTGCCACAAGAAAGTGATTTGAACTTGCTTGGAGATGCAACGATGGGGTTTGATGTCCCACCATTGCTGTTGCCGATGAAAAAAGAGTTGGAAACTTCCTCCATGCATGAGGTTGTGAATGGCATTAGCAGTCACGAAACTGGTGTGCAGCTTCAGAATGACAAAAATGAAGATGATATATCCGACTTCTTTGAGTCGATATTCAATGCCGACTATGATGGCCCTTGTGATGAGAGTGGTCAGTGCAATTTGGACATTGACAGCGAGATTGGGAAGAACGGGCCTATAGTCGAGGACAGTTTATTGCAAAATGATCTACTTCAGGAAGCGACTGAAAGACAGGTGATCTTATGAAGCTGAACTTTATCTTTTCCCTAAGAATACCTCAGAATTTAAATTCTGTCCACTTTGTCCTTTGAATGCTTCTGGTCACAATGTGAATTCACGAGTGCCTTTCTATTAAATGTTTAAATGTTTGTTTGCCAATCAGGCGATACTTTTCTCATTGGCTTTTTGTTTAATCTATTCCAAATTTTTGTATACTGCAGAATGGATGTCAATTAGAGTGGGATGGAGCAAAAGATTACGAGATAGACACGTTACAAATGGGGATGGCTCCAGGAAACTTCCAAATGGGGTTCCCTGATTCTAACTTTCATCAGGACTCTAGTGCAGCAGCTTCATTGTTTGGAATCTCTTATGCATCTCAATCTGATGTGAGGCCAAACAGCATTCACCTTCAAGATCTAGGCACTTCTTCAACCGGTCTTCAGAGTGGTGACACTTTTGGAACTGGAATCAGGATAAGGTCTCGCTCTTCACAAATTTTGCAACCTCAGTATGATCATGGGGCGCAGGGTTCTGCCCCAAGAAGGTTACGTATACAGTGTAAACTTCAAATCGGTCCACTAAGCTGCAGTAGGAAGCCGAATGATTTTATTTCTTGTGATGAAGTTAAAAAATTCAAGTCCATTAATGCAGAGGTAAGAAGCTCATGAGCACCAATAGTCTTTTTGACAGAATAGATCTCTATAGGTTGCCTTGTATTTGCTGTGTAAATCTTATCAAAGTGTTGTGCGCAGGAGGAAAAAGTTTTCGATAAGCTGGTTGAGGGTGGTGAAGATTCGGTTGGTGACGAATCTGTTAGTAGTAGTTCTAGTGAACCCCAGAAGCTTGCTCTTTGTGATATTAATGAAGAGAGCGAAGTTTCTCGAGAGTTGGTCAGTACACAGGATGCAAGATCGAATAAGCAATATTCTAGGATCAGATTACTAGTCTCTTCTCTGTTCACAGAGGGACCTGCTACTCGATCAGGGAGGTCCCGCATTAATCTGTTTAGTTTTTCTGTTTTCTTAGTTTTTTCTCTGGGTGCGATCAGCGCGTGGAGATATATTCGCCCGTGAGGCCTTTGAGGAGCATTCCTCTGTGTGTATTATTATAGTTTCCGTTTTTCAGATGATCAGTTAACCTCATAGGTGGGAGATTCAGTAGATTTCGCTTTGTCTATATTGTTATATGTCGTGTATTTAGGCTGATCTGAGCAATGG